>CM066333.1:29608739-30969739 GCA_033807585.1 Hydrophis major
TATACTGTAGAAAGTTAACACCCACCCCTCTTCTAGAAGAATGAAATATTCTAGGAAATATTAAAAAGGCAGAATATTATATTTCCCTGGATGAGAAAAGGAGAAACATGTATTTAAAGACAAAGCAGCTCCCTGCACCCCCTTCAGCACCAGGATGATGAGATCAGGGCATGATAGGATTAGCCCTCTCCCTATCTTACCACATGGCATCTGAAAAGATTGCATCACCAGCAAAATTCAACCAAGCTACCCCTGCATGGCCACAACCAATCAGGACACATTTCTTGCCACAGGAATAGGAAGCAGGTTCAAAGCCCAGAGAGGGCATAAAACCAAGGGACTCTCAGCATTCTTCCCTTTTCACCCAGGAGCTCCAAGGCATATGGTCCTGTCCACCATTAAACCTTCTTTCCAAGCAACTTCCATGAATCCAGTGTCTTTTCCCACACTTGGAACTGAATCCAGAAGGATATTTCTTCAAACAGTACTAGCAGAAGAGTGACAGACATTAAGTAATAAAATGGCTGTATTGTCCTTCAATTACAGCAATTTCCTGTTGACTGTGGTTTTTAATTATTTTTAATGTTTTGTACCAGGGGTGATATTCAGCAGGTTTTGACCAATTCTAGAGAACCAGTAGCGGAAATTTTGAGTAGTGCAAAGAACCAGCAGATACGACCTCTGACTGAGATTTTACAGTATCCTTCCCCTGCCACGCCCACCAAGCCACGCCCTCAGAACCAGTAATAAAATAATTTGAATCCCACCACTGTTTTGTACTATGTGTGTTCAGTAGTTGCCTTATTGGGGGGGGGGTTATAAATGTGAGATAGGCAGCTATATAAATGATGTACAGTAAATAAATATGTATTTTGCTAAAAACTCATACATTAAGGTGTACATTTTTTATTCCATGTAGAATTATTTTCTTTTTTCATACAACTTTTATTATGAATTTTTAAAAGGAGGTGAAAACAAGGACCAATATAAAACAAAAGAAGGAAAAAGGTAAGTCAAAACTGTAAAAGGAATGAAAAGAAATAGAAATAGCTTCAATTTTCTTAAATACTGTATATACTCGAGTATAAGCCGAGTTTTTCAGCCCATTCTTTGTGCTGAAAAACCCGCCCTCGGCTTATACTCGAGTCAGATTCCCCTCTGAAAAAAAAAATGGTGTGGAGCTTCGGAGCTGGGCAGCCGCTTTCCTGCAGGCAAGCCCCACTTCATGGACTCCGTCCATCGTCGCTCCCATCCACCCACCCACCCAAAGCGACGAAGTCCCCCAATCGCGCAGCCCAGAATTGCCCTCCCCTCAGGGGGCAGCAATGACGCCCGGTGTTTCCCGAGACAAGAAGCTCCACCGTGCAATGAAAGCGCCCTGGCTCTAGGCTCAGAAAACAACGCGAGGCGAGGTCGCTTCGGCTCCGCTAAGCTTTGTTTCCTAGCTGCTTTCAGTCCGCTCGGGAGGAGGGGGAGGAGGTGGTGGCCTAGAGCTCAGAAAACAACGCAAGCTGCTGCCACCACCTCCTCCCCCTCCTCCCGAGCGGACTGAAAGCAGCTAGGAAACGAAGCTGAGCGGAGCCTAGAGCTCAGAAAACAACGTGAGGCGAGGTCGCTTCGGCTCCGCTGAGCTTCGTTTCCTAGCTGCTTTCAGTCCGCTCGGGAGGAGGGGGAGGAGGTGGTGGTGGCAGCTTGCATTGTTTTCTGAGCTCTAGGCCACCACCTCCTCCCCCTCCTCCCAAGCGGACTGAAAGCAGCTAGGAAACGAAGCGGAGCGGAGCCGAAGCGACCTCGCCTCGCGTTGTTTTCTGAACCCGCGAGCCTAGAGCCAGGGGGGTTTCATTGCACGGCGGAGCTTCATCTCGGGAAATACCAGGCGTCATTGCTGCCCCGAGGGGAGGGCGATTCTGGGCTGCGCAATTGGGGGACTTCGTGGCTTTGGGTAGGTGGGAGCGAGGACGTTGACTTTAAGCGCTGCCGACCAAGTGTTTCACAAATACCAGTGGGACCTCCGTCCACCACCACCCCTCCCTCTTTTGCCTCCTTCCTTCTGATCAATCAGGTTTTCCTAGTATTTGCTCACAGCTGCGTTTTCTCTTCTGCTGTGCTAGGCATTGAACGCGGGGATTTCTGATTCCCCTTACATGAGCGTGGATATGCCGCGGGGCATTTTCTTCCAAATGCCCCACTGGCAGAGAACACTGACTTTCATAATAGTGAGATCATTTCCCAAATTAATTGATTCACTAACCCAAAAGAAGATGTCGATGACAGTGGGAGGCAGGAGTCACTCCCTTGCAAGAAAAAAGCAAGAGCCGTTCTTATGATCTCTCTCTCTCTCCCCGTAATACAGTCAAGCCCTTTCCAGAACGCGGGATCCGCCCCCGCCGCTTTGCACCTTGCAAATGCAAAAACCCCGGGATTTTGCATTTGCAGGGTGCAAAGCGGCAGCGGCAGATCGCACGTGCTGGAAAGGGCTTGACTGTATTACGGGGAGAGAGAGAGAGAGATCATAAGAACGGCTCTTGCTTTTTTCTTGCAAGGGAGAGAGTGACTCCTGCCTCCAACTGTCATCGTCATCTTCTTTTGGGTTAGTGAATCAATTAAACCTTTCATGATAGTGAGATCGTTTCCCAAATTGATTAATCTGTTTTTCTTTGAAATAAATATTCAAAAACATTTAATCTACTGATGCCTCAATTAATGTAATTTTATTAGTATCTATTTTTATTTTTGAAATTTACCAGTAGCTGCTGCATTTCCCACCCTCGGCTTATACTCGAGTCAATAAGTTTTCCCAGTTTTTTATGGTAAAATTAGGTGCCTCGGCTTATATTCGGGTCGACTTATACTCGAGTATATACGGTAAGTCAATAAATACCATACTACTTCTTACTCTATGGTTACAACTCCTTCCTTTTATTATTAAATGTTTCCAATCACTAAAAGCATAAATCATAAATTCATTTTTTTCTGTTGCACACAAAACAATAGAACTATTTTCCTATGTACCTAATAGGAGATGTACTATGCTAACCAAGCTATGTTAACTGAAAAATCCCAAAGTGGTTTTATCCACATGATTATGGTGATGTTATCAATTCAATCATGTCTGATTCTTGGCAATTTTATGAGCCAGGTCTCTATACATCTTCCGATCTTGCAGTACTTCTTTCAGTTTTAATATGTTCTGGCTAGTGTCAGCTTCGATGGTGCTTTATCCACATACAGTATATGAATATGAGAAGGATGGATTACTGCAGATGAGCGTCCTTAAAGTTGGCCCCCAAGCTTCAGCTAGCAAAAAAAAATGTCACAGCAAGGTTACTATCAAGGAAATTGGTCAAGAACATATTACATAGGTTTTGAAGGAAACACATGAAAGCTACTTGCAACATAGTTCAGGATCAAAGGAAGCACTTTCTGCCTTATGGTCATGGTTTGGAAAACTCCATTTGGGAGTTCCATATTTTGCCAGAAAGTCATTATGTGTTGGCCCTAGAGAGGATCATCTTGAAAAAAATCACCCTGAATATGAAAATCCTGCTCCAATTCATTGAGTAGTCTTCTTAATGTCTATAGCAGGGGTCTCCAACCTTGGCTCCTGGAAGCCTGGTGGACTTCAACTCCCAGAGTTCCACAGCCAGCAAAGCTGGCTGTGGAATTCTGGGAGTTGAAGTCCGCCAGGCTTCCAGGGGCCAAGGTTGGAGACCCCTGGTCTATAGCCATCACATGATGCTTATTTTACCCAAACTTTTGATTAAATTTGTGTTGCTGCAACTCCTGCATTTAGTTGCTAATTTTCTTGCTGAGATGATAGTTTCTTTATGATTTTAAGATGCATAATACCATTTTATGGCAAATTGTTTTAATATGTCCTTTAGCATGATTTTAATCAATGAAAAGTGAGTTGGATATTTGTCCTGCTGGTTTAGACCAATAATTCATCTAAATCAGCATCCTATATCCAGCAGGGGTTGGTAGATATTGTTGGAAAGCCCAAAAGAAGAGTAGGAAGGCAATTGGTCTCTTTCGTTATATTGTCCCATAGCAGCTGGCAATCAGTCACATGCTGTGGTCTCTGAAGCTAGAAGGAGCAGGTGTTGTATGGAGCTAAATGAGCTGGTAGCAGTGACAGAATGAACTGCATCACTTAGGAAACGAGTGGAAACAATTTGTTGTGTGTGCTCTACTGCATTAAACATTCCTTGCAGACAGAGCACCAACACTTATACTTGGTATGACTTTAAAAACCAAAAATGAGCAATGACCTATGCAAAAGTGATGTGTGGAATTCTATTGTACATGGAAATCCAATCCATGTTCAGTGGTGGCTCATTTCCAAATAACTACAAGTAATTTGCATCCATGGAATTACTGATTCAATTCAAAAGAATGCCTTATTCCACACTACTAATTAGATTCTGTATGGCTGAGGGCAAGCAACTGGAGATGCCTCCAGTACCGAAGTACCTAGAGCACTGACCAAGCTTAGCAACTTTTCTGATGACTATATTGTCTGATGACTACATTGAATTCCATCAACCCTCACAGCAGTGAAATGATTGACTACAAAAACTATGTAACTCCCTTGAAAGCAGAGCCTAGCGCTCACTGTTTCTGTTTTCACAAAATCTATAATGGCACATTTCATTGTTAAGTAATTACTTTACTTTATTGATAGTTTTAATTGGTTTTTAATTGTGTGCATTCTATCATTTTCATAACTGCCTTGCATGCTCATCAAACAGAAGTGTGGAATAATAACCCTGACATATTATAGCTTTTTTTGCACTACTATTACTGCTAATCTTCTTATCACTCCTTATCACCCATCCCCTCCCACTTGTGACTGTATGACTGTAACTTTGTTGCTTGTATCCTTACAATTTATATTGACTGTTTCCTAGTATGATTTGATTACTTATTATACCCTATAACTATCATTAAATGTTGTACATTATGATTCTTGACATATGTATCTTTTCTTTTATGTATACTGAGAGTATTTGCACCAAGACAAATTCCTTGTGTGTCCAACTACACTTGGTCAATAAAGAATTCTATTCTATTCTATTCTGTTTAATGGGTAATGTAAAGAGCCCATTTTATACAAATTCACACAGATGCACCCAGAGAAGCAGGCATATTTTTCTGCCTTGATTGTAGTGAGCTTTACATGTCATATGTCCCAGATTTCCTTCACATCTGTTCTAATTGACATTCCATAATACTCTGAACTCCAGAAAATCAAGGGAATGATCTACTTGCATAAAAAGAAAAGAGACATTTAGAAACAATAACTGGAAGACATGTATCACCAGCAAATTGGGAATTTAGCTGAATGCATTCAAGAAACAATCTAGAACAATCAGATGACTCAATCAGACCATTTTAGCCTGTTCTCTAACTCTAAGAAAGTTTATAGTGACTGTCAGTCTAAAACTAACCAGGGAGTGATCTTCCATGACAGAGGCTTCTTTCATTGACTATTACCCACCTGGACAGAAAACCAGATAAAACATGTGCTCCTTTATTTCCATGGAGACAGATGCTAGTTGCGACAGGCCTATCCAGAGCCACTCTTGATGGAAAAATCTCAGCATGAGAACTGAGAAAACAAGGAATCTAAATAATCTAATGCCCGGGATGATTTTGGCTAGCTCAGGGAGGAAGACTACTATGCAACATGGCGGATATTACAGGAATAGCATCCCAAATACAACAGCATGCACTAAATATTGGCACGCTGCCATGTGAAGCATCTTCTAGACAATGAGAGAGTTGACAGCCATGCCATCTCCCATGTTCTGTATCGTAATTAGCATTCTTGTAAATAACTGTTCTGATTGGCTAAGATGCACGGCTATGCGATTGGCGGAGCGAGCCACACTGATTAGCCCGCGATGAATCCCCCACGATTGGAGGAAACCGATTGCAGGAGATTCAAAGTGGTGTCATTGGCCGCGGCTCGGCCGGAGAATTCAATATAAGCCGCCACATACCCGAGCCAAGGCAAGCCGATCTGGAAACCTAATAAAGAGCTGAAACTGGTCACTGCCTCCCGAGTTTTCTTCTAGTTGGCAACGTAACACTGGCAATGAAGGTGGGATCGTGGAACTGATGCCCACCGAGCACGTGGCACCAAGAAGAGAGATCGTCGAGATGGCCAGCATCGCACCACCCGCACCCTTTAACCAAGCTACTGAGGACTGGGAATCGTACATTGACCGGTTCCTAATGTTCCTAGAAAGTAGCAACCTCAAGGAAGCGAACGGGCAGAAAAAAAGGGCTGTTTTCCTGACACACTGCAGGCCCGCAGTGTTTAAAATGGCGAAAGCCCTCACGAAACCCAAGGACGTGAAAACGATGGACTGGACTGACCTCGAACCGCTGCTACGAAGTCACTATGCCCCTGCCGTGCCCACTCTCATCAGGCGACACGAATTCTACTGGCGAGACCAGAAACCGGGTGAGAGCATCAGCGATTTCGTAGCAGACCTGTGGAACCTGGGAGGCATGTGCGGCTTCATGGACATGGATGAGGCATTACGAGATCGCGTTGTCCTCGGGCTCAGGGACCCAGTCCTACAAAGCCGGCTGATGACAAAGGGCGACATCTCCCTCACTGAGGCGCATTGCAGCTGAGCAACCCGAAAATCAGCGGCCCGAATGCAGAGACCCGATGCCGGGAACCAAGCCACGGCCTCTGAAGCAACCCCAACAGCCGAAACACACCCCGAAGCAAGCCACCAAGCGACCAACACCACCAATCATGGCAACTTCGACTCCGCCTCTGACACCACGGGCGAGGAGGAGGACATCCATCAACTCCGTGCTGAGCGAGACCGGTGCGAATAGCGGAGTTGTAAGTCAGGACTCCAATGCGCCAGGTGTGGAGGCGACCATCCGCGATTGGAGTGCCAGTTTTTTGACGCGATCTGCTGGCACTGTGACAAGAGAGGTCACATCGCCCGATTCTGCCGCCTCAAGAAGGCGTACAGCCCCCGACGACACAACCACAGTGGGTGGAGATGAGATGGCACCCCCCAGAACAAGGGACCGCCAAACTAAGAGCCACTGGAACCGGGACAGACGAGGCCGACGGAACGGCGAAAACCAACAGAGAGAGGAGACCCACCAGACAGTCGTCATCGGCCACTCATCAAGCATGGACGCCCGAAAGGTATACGTGAAAGTGGGCATCAAGGGCAGGCCATGCAAGATGGAGGTGGACTCCGGGTCCTACTTCTCCATGGTTGCATGGTGGGAAATCAAGTGCCTGGTGCCCGCCATCGACAAGAGACGTTTGGAAAGCCAGAAGTTAATCCTAAAAGACTACCAGGGGAACCGCATCCCCGTAGTCAGAACAGGACACTTCGAGGTCACATTCAAGGGGCGCACAGCAAGGCTTTCCCTGACTGTTGTGTACAGAGACCGACCCAGCCTCCTGGGACTACAGTGGTTCGCGCCGCTCGGGATCGAAGTAACGGGCATCAACCACATCGCAGAGGCAGACTGGGAGGAGCAACTCGCAAGGGACTTCCAGGAAGTATTCGATGGCACCCTAGGCAAGTACCGAAGGTCCCCTATTTCATTCAGTCTAGACCCCGGAATTCCCCCGATACGTTTAAAACCGCGGCGAGTACCTTTCGCACTCAGACCCAAGATCGATGAGCAAATAGACAAGCTCATCAAACAGGGAGTCCTAGAGCCAACCGATCACACCCAGTGGGAGACCCGCATAGTCACCCCCGTCAAGCCCGATGGGTCGGTGAGAATCTGTGGGGACTATAAGGCCACCCTAAATTGTGCCTTACAGCAAAGCGCTTACCCTGTCCCAGTAGTACAGCATCTCCTGCACTCACTGGGGGGAGGCAAGGTTTTTGTGAAGCTCGACCTGGCACAAACCTACCAACAGCTACCAATCGACGCAGAAGCACAGATTATAGTAACCCACCGGGGGGCTTTTCGCTGCAAGAGACTCCAGTTTGGAGTCAGCGTGGCCCCAGGAATTTTCCAAAGTCTCATGGAAAGACTACTGCAAGGGATCAAGGGGGTGGTTCCCTATTTTGATGATGTACTGGTGTCAGCGGCCAATCAAAAACAACTGGAGGGTCGGCTAAGGGAGGTACTGCAAAAATTCAAAGACGCGGGGCTAAAAGTCAAAAAAGAAAAATGCCAATTGCACACCGAGAGGGTCGAATTCCTAGGGTACCTTTTAGACTGGCACAGAATTCACCCAACCGAAAAAAAGATCAGAGCAATCAAGGAAGCACCCAGGCTGAGGAATAAAATGGAACTGCAGGCATTTCTAGGACTGCTTAATTTCTATAATGTTTTCCTGCCCCAAAAGGCGACCGCGGTGAAACCATTGCATAGATTCTTGGACAAAGCAGCCACCTGGAACTGGGGGAAACGTGAGGAAGCCACATTCAACAAAACCAAGAACCTGCTCACTTCAGATGCTGTCCCCATCCAGTACAACGAGACCCTACCCCTAGCCGTCACATGTGAAGTTCGGCGTCAGAGCCATCCTCAGTCACATTCTCCCCGATGGAAAAGAAGCACCCATCGCCTTCTTTTCAAGGACCCTCTCCAAGCCAGAAAGAAACTAGTCAGCTGGACAAAGAGGCCCTGGCAATCATCGCCGCAGTGAAGAGGTTCCACGAGTACCTCTACAGCAGGACTTTCATCATCATCACCGATCGCAAGCTGCTGCTGGGAATCCTGGCAGGGAACAGGGCCACCCCGAACATTCTATCTCCAAGAATGACAAGGTGGTCCAAATTCCTTGCCGCCTACAGCTACTGGCTATCACACTGACCCGGTAAGACAATCACCCACGCAGACGCCCTGAGCCACACACCGCTGCCCGACCTGGACACCGACCCAGCACCCACAACATCCGCCCTTAGCATAAAGACTCTGCCTAATCTACCCATGACCACGTCAGACATTGCTCGCGAAACCAATAAAGACAAACGTCTGGCGCGGGTTTTACATTGGGTAGAGAAAGGGTGGCTGGAAAAGGAAGACGACAAGAAATTCAGGATATTTCGGAACCGGCAAACCGAACTGTCATCACAAAAAGGGTGTTTACTATGGGGGGATAGGGTTGTCATCCCAGAAAAATTACAAGAAAAAGTTTTAAAACTATTACATGAGGGGCACTCAGGCATTGGCAGGACAAAAGCCTTGGCCAGGAGTTACGCCTGGTGGCCAGGGATGGACAGACAAATCGAGGCTTGGGTGGCAGCATGCAAGCCATGCCAAGAAACTAGACCAAGCCCTCCCTCAGCACCAATCCTGGAATGGGTAACCCCCAGGGGACCATGGTCCAGATTGCACATAGATTTTGCTGGACCTATGAAGGGACACACCTTCCTCATCATGGTAGATGCTTACTCCAACTGGCTGGAGGTAAGCAATATGAGAACTACCACCATGGAGGCCGTCACCAAAGAATTCAACAGACTATTCGCAACCCATGGCCTCCCAGATGTCATTGTATCTGATAAAGGGCCCTAATTTACCTCGCTGGAACTCAAAAAATTCCTAGCGGAACGGGGAATACGGCATGCGCTGACAGCGCCGGCACATCCAGCAGCAAATGGAAGGGTGGAACGAATGGTCCAATTTACAAAAAAAAAAAACAATTCAAAAAATTGAAACCGGGGAGATCCAAGAGAAAATTAATAAAATGCTACTGATACAACACATAACTCTCAACACGACAATGAACAAAAGCCCGGCAAAACTATTAATGGGGAGGAAATTAAGGTCCCCACTCGACAGACTACACCCCACATACAACCCAGAAAACCCCCCCAACTCATCTAGCAAACACCGAACATTTACACCAGGTGACGCAGTATACACGAAGAACGGGGACCCGCTCTGGGTACCAGCAACCATAACCCAAGTGACAGGTCCCCACTCGTACCGACTACAGACAACCGACGGACAAGCATGGAAAAGACACATCAATCAGTTAAGATCGAGAACCCACACAGGAAAGACAACCGACACGCAAACACACACGGAGGAAGAAACCACAGGGGGAAGGGAAAACCCGGATATCAGCCAAGAGGGGAGGGAAAATCCGGAAAAACAAAATAACCACCCCCACAAGAAAGAAACCAACAATACTCACCAGCAGAACCACCGACGGAAGATCAACTCGAAGCCTCGCCCGAAAGGAACGGCCAAGCAAGTTCAACCAGCCCGGAAAGACCAGGCAGGAACAGCAGAGCCAGCAGCTCAACCAACCTGAGTAGACTGGGAGGGAGCTGCAGCGGAAAGCCCAGCCTACCCTTCCAGGCAGTTCCATTGATGAGGCAAGAAGCAACGTAGAAACCAACCGAACCATTCGAAGACCAGACACCAACTAACCTGCGCATATCCAGTAGACAAGTAAGGAGCCCCATCTACTTACGGGACTACATCAAATCGGACCATATCAAGAGGGGAGGGGTATTCTGTATCGTAATTAGCATTCTTGTAAATAACTGTTCTGATTGGCTAAGACACGTGGCTATGCGATTGGCTGAGCGAGCCGCACTGATTGGCCCGTGATGAATCCCCCGTGATTGGAGGAAACCGATCGTGGGAGATTCAAAGCGGTGTCATTGGCTGCGGCTCGGCCGGAGAATTCAATATAAGCCGCCGCATACCCGAGCCAAGGCAAGCCGATCTGGAAACCTAATAAAGAGCTGAAACTGGTCACTGCCTCCTGAGTTTTCTTCCAGTTGGTGACGTAACATCCCACACCATGTTGTCGCCTGTGGTGCTGGCAAATGTGAACTCCCCCACTTCTCTCAAACATGCTGGAATTTTCATCTAGAATTAATATTTTACCAACACTGAAAAGCAGAATATTTATGCTGGAGAGCTCACTATTACTGTCACCTTAATTTTCCCAGTTAGGCTGCAAACTGATAGGGAGGAACCTACCACCTGCAAACATTTTCTGTTTCTACAACTCTCTGGTATTTATTCCCTTGCCAATTATCATTTCAGTGTTCACTCCCAGGTAATTTTTTATTCCACGCCTGTTCCATTTTCCAGATGGAAGTTAAAAATGCCTCTGTTCCCATCATGGTACCTATCTACACATGTTCAAAAATACTTCTACCTTTACGACAGCCATCTGTGGAGTTACCTGGTCAGCACTCAGCATGCCATTCCAAAGCAGAAAACTGCTGTAACCCTTGTCTTTCAGGACCTGTTAACATCGCAATCCTGTGAGGAAATATACTGTAAGCAGGCACATGGACAAGAAAATGGAATGCTGGGATATAAATCATGCATCAATTTTTTTTAGCATTTTCACTGCTTTAAAATGTTTTTAGTATTTTTTATTGTAATATATTTTTGAAGTGTAAGCCATACAGAGTCACTGACAAATTGGTGGCTATAAAAATGAATGAATGAATGAATGAATAAGATTCAGTAGACAGCAAAGTGGACTCTCCTTCAATCTCCCTCTATCTCACTGTCTAGGGCAGGGTGTCATACTCACGTCGTCACAATGTCGTCACATAACCAGGGGTGGGATTCAAAAATTCCAGCAACTGGTTCGCTGCCTGGTTGCTGAGTGGGTGTGGCCAAGGTGGGCGTGGCCTACCAGAATTTCCAGGAGGGCCATTTTTTTTTGCCTTCCCAAGAGTCGGGAACCCTCTGGGAAGGTGAAAATTGCCTCCCTGGGCCCTGGAGGCCCTCCGGAAGCCAGAAACAGGCCCATTTCTGGGCTTCCAGAAGGCCCATTTTTCCCCCTCGCAGAGCCTCCACACAGACCCTGCACTTACCTGCATCAAAAATGACCTGTGTTGTGTCCGCGAAGTGATGCCAGGAGTCGGTGATTTCGTGCAACAGCTCTTTATTGGCAAGTTGGAACCGAACTGGTGAAAGGAAAAAAGCCCGCGGCTTTTATTCCTTTCGCCGCAGTGGCCGCGGCCAATGGCACCACTTTGAATCTCCCGCAGTCTGAACGGACCAATCGCGGGAGATTCTTAGCGAGCCAATCGGCGCGGCTCGCCTGACCAATCGGAGAGCCCCGCGCTTTGGCCAATCAAAGCGCGGGGATCTCGAGTATGTTAATGAAGGACAGAACACCCCTCCCCTCTTGGTTCAGTCCTTACGTTGCGTAGTCACGTAGGTAGGCGGGGCTCCGTCTAGTCCTACTTGACCTGCGCAACTCAGTCGTAGGCTGGATCCCGGCCGGTTCGGTCAGGATCTCCGCTGCTCCTGCTGCCGTCGTGGGAACCGGCTGGTCGATCGGGCCGGTCCCTTCTCCGTAGCTCCCTCCTGGGCCTTCCGGGTTGGTTGAGCTACGGGTTTCGCCGCTCCCGCTCGGTCTTTCCGGGTCGGTCGAGCTGGCTTGGCTGTTCCTTCCTGGCGAGGGGTCGTTTTGGCTGCGTTCCGGTGAGTACTGCTGGTTTATTTTTCTTTGGATTCGGTCCCCTGGGTATTCCCTCCCCCCTTGGCTTGCGTTGTGGGGGTTGGTTTCGCTTGTTTGTGCGTTGGCGGTTTGTTGGTTTGCAGTTCTCGACCTAAGTTGGTCGATGTGGCGTTTCCACGCTCGTCCGTCTGCTGTTTGTAGCCGGTACGAGTGTGGGCCTGTTGCTTGTGTGATGACGGCTGGGATCCATAGAGGGTCTCCCATCAGGATTTTTGCGTATACGGGGTCCCCGGGTGCGAAGGTTCGATGTTTGGTGCTTGAGTCTGGGGGCCTCTCCGGGTTATACGTGGGGTGTAACCTGTCGAGTGGGGACCTTAGCTTTCTGCCCATTAGTAGTTCGGCTGGGCTTTTATTGGTTGTGGTATTTGGGGTTATGTGTTGGGTGAAGAGTAGTCTGTTGATTTTCTCTTGTATCTCCCCTTGGTCTATTTTCCGGATGGTCTTTTTAGTGAATTGGACCATCCGTTCCGCCCTACCGTTCGCCGCCGGGTGCGCCGGTGCTGTCAGCACGTGGCGGATGCCCCTTTCCGCTAGGAATTTTTCGAATTCCAGCAAGGTGAACTGGGGCCCGTTGTCGGAGACAACGACGTCTGGGAGGCCGTGTGTTGCAAAGAGTTTGCAGAGTTCCTTGATCACGGCCTCCGTGGTTGTCGTCTTCATGTTGCTTACCTCCAGCCAGTTGGAGTAAGCGTCAACTGTTATGAGGAAAGTGTGTCCTTTTGTGGGCCCGGCGAAGTCTATATGGATCCTAGACCAAGTTCCCCTTGGGGTTTCCCACTCTAGGACGGGTGCTGTGGGTGGGCTTGGCCTAGTTTCCTGGCATCATTGGCACCTAGCTACCCAGGCCTCTATTTGTTTGTCCATCCCTGGCCACCAAGCGTAACTTCTGGCCAGGGCTTTAGTCTTTACGATGCCAGGGTGCCCCTCGTGTAGCAATTCCAAAACCTTCCCCTGTAGCTTTTCCAGAATGACCACCCTGTCCCCCCATCGTATGCACCCTTTTAACAACGAGAGTTCCGTTTGGCGGTTTCGGAACGTTTTGACGGACTCGTCATTGTCCCTTTCCGGCCACCCTTTCTCCACCCAATGCAACACCCGCGCCAGACGTTTGTCTTTATTAGTCTCTCGGGCAATGTCTGACGCGGTTATGGGCAGGTTGGGTAGAGTCTCTATGCTGAGGGTGGTCGTCGTGGGTGCTGGGTCGGTGTCGGGTTCCGGTAGCGGCGAGCGGCTTAAGGCGTCTGCGTGGGGGATCGTCTTACCCGGTCTGTGTATTAGTTCGTAGTTGTAGGCTGCCAGGAACTCGGACCACCTTGTCATTCGGGGAGACAGAATGTTCGGGGTGGCCCGGTTTCCTGCAAGGATTCCCAGCAGCGGCTTGTGGTCCGTTATGATGGTGAAAGTCCGGCCATAGAGGTACTCGTGGAATCGTTTTACGGCGGCAACTATAGCCAGAGCCTCTTTGTCCAGTTGGCTATAGTTCCGCTCTGGTTTGGTGAGGGTCCTTGAAAAGAACGCGATGGGCGCTTCTTTTCTGTCGGGAAGGGTATGGCTGAGGACAGCGCCGACGCTGAAGGGTGATGCGTCGCATGTGACGGCCAGAGGTAGGGTCTCGTTGAATTGTATGAGGACGGCGTCCGAGGTGAGGAGGTCCTTCGTTCTTTGGAAGGTGGCTTGCTCCCGTTTCCCCTAAGTGCAGGTCGCCGCTTTGTCCAGGAGCCTATGCAAGGGCTCCGCCGCCGTCGCCTTTTGGGGTAGGAAAACATTGTAAAAGTTCAGTAACCCCAAGAATGCCTGTAGCTCAGTCTTTGACTTGGGGGTGGGGGCTTCTTTGATGGCCTTGATTTTTTTGCTTGTGGGGTGAATGCCGTGCCGGTCTAGGAGGTAGCCCAGGAATTCCACTCATTCCGTGCAAAGCTGGCATTTTTCCCTCTTTACTTTTAGTCCGGTTTCTTTAAATTTAGTTAGGACCTCCCTTAGTCGACCTTCTAGTTCGGCTTGGTTGGCTGCCGACACTAGGATGTCGTCGAAATAAGGTACCACCCCCTTGATACCCTGCAATAGCCTCTCCATTAGGCTTTGGAATATGCCCGGTGCCACGCTGACTCCGAATTGGAGTCGGTTGCATTAGAATGCTCCCCGGTGGGTGACTATGGTCTGCGCTTCTGCCGTTTGCTTGTCGACCGGCAACTGTTGGTATGCCTGGGCGAGGTCGAGCTTGGCGAAAACCTTGCCCCCTCCCAGTGAGTGCAGTAGGTGTTGCACTACTGGGACGGGGTAGGCGCTTTGCTGCAGCACGCCATTTAGGGTGGCCTTATAGTCCCCACAGATCCTCACCGACCCATCAGGCTTGATCGGGGTGACTATGGGGGTCTCCCACCGGGCGTGGTCTATGGGCTGCAGGACCCCTTGTTTGACGAGTTTGTCAATTTGCTCGTCTATCTTGGGTTTCAGTGCAAATGGCACCCGCCTTGGTTTCAGGCGTTTGGGGGGGACGTTAGGGTCTAGGTCGAATGATATAAGGGGCCCTCGGTACTTGCCTAGGTTTCCGTCGAAGACCTCTTGGAACTCCCGGGCTAGTTGCTGCTCCCAGCCGTCGTCGGTGACGTGGTCGACTCCCGTGAGGGCGATGTCAAGCGGGGCGAACCATTGCAGTCCCAATAGGCTTGGGCGGTCGCGGTTGACGATCGTTAGGGGGAGTCATTCGGTGCGCCCCTTATAAGTGATGTTAAAGCTTTTGGTGCCGACTACCGGGATGCGGTTTCCCTGGTAGTCCTTTACTATGAGTCTCTGGCTGTCTACATTCCTCCTTTGGAGGGTAGGCACCAACCGCTTTATCTCATGCCATGCAATCATGGAGAGGTAGGACCCGGAGTCCACCTCCATTTTGCATGGCTGGCCCTCGATGCATACCTCGACGTGGACCTTCTGGGCGTCGTTGGTGATGGCGTGGCCGATGGTGACCGTCTGGTGGGTCTCCTCTCTCCGCCGGTTGTCGCCGCCTCGCGAGGATCGCCCGTTCCGGTCCCATCGGCTGTCCGAGGGGCGATCTCTGGTCCGGGGTGGTGTGCTTTCTCTCCTCCGGTCGCTCTGGTCCCATCATGCCGGGCTGCGATTTTTTTTCAGGCGGCAGACACGGGCGATGTGTCCCTTCTTGTCGCAATGCCGGCAAATCGATTCGAAGAACCGGCATTCTGACCTGGGGTGGTCGCTGCCGCAGCCGGCACAGTTGGTCCTCGACTTACGACCTCGCCGGTTCCGTGGGTCGCGCCCTGCCTGTAGTCGATGGATATCCTCCTCGTCATCGGAAGTGTCCGATGCCGAGTGGAAATCGCCCTGGTGGGTGGTCGTCTCGGGTTTGGGCTCGGTCGACCTCGCCGGGTTGTTGTTTCCGCCGCGGTCCCCAGCGTTCGGTCTGCGCATGCGGTCGGCGGAAGTTCGGGTTGCTTCGGCGGCTGCGGCTGCGGTGAGGGTGTCTGCTAGGCTGATGTTGCCCTTGGCCATTAGCCGGCTCTGGAGGACGGGGTCCCACAAACCGAGCATGATTTGGTCTCGCAGGGCGTTGTTTAGGTTATCGAATTTGCAGAGCCCCCCTAAAGGCCGCAGCTCGGCGACGAAGTTGCTGAAGCTCTCACCCGACCTCTGGTCCCACCGGTAAAACTCGTTGCGCCGGATCAGGATGGGTACCTCTGGAGCGTAGTGCTGCCGCAGTATGGGTTCGAGGACGTCCCAGTCCATCGCGGTGGCATCGGCGGGTTTGGCCAGCGCTTTGGCCATCTGGAAGACCTCGGTCCCACAGTGGGTCAAGAAGACGGCGCGTTTCATTGGGCTGGAGGCATCCTTCATGCCGGTGCACTCGAGGTACATGCGGAATCGGTCGGCGAACGATTCCCAGTCCTCGGTGGCGGAGTTGAAGGGTGCTGGTGGTGCGATCTTTGCCATCTCGGTGGTTCGTCTGGCTTCCGTCGGACACGTGGTTCGGTTCAGGGTCTGGATCCCACCTTCGTCGCCAGTGTTGTGTCCGCGAAATGATGCCAGGAGTCGGTGATTTCATGCAACAGCTCTTTATTGGCAAGTTGGAACCAAACTGGCGAAAGGAAAAAAGCCTGCGGCTTTTATTCCTTTCGCCGCGGCGGCCGCAGCCAATGGCACCATTTTGAATCTCCCGCAGTCTGAATGGACCAATCGCGGGAGATTCTTAGCGAGCCAATCGGCGCAGCTCGCCTGACCAATCGGAGAGCCCCGTGCTTTGGCCAATCAAAGCGCGGGGATCTCGAGTATGTTAATGAAGGACAGAACAGCCTGCATGGGCTTCCGGTTTTGCATGGCTTCAACAGCAGCAGGAATTTGCTTATCTGCAATTCCTGTTGTGCTTGCTGCCAAGGTGCCCCTGATCCAAATGGGTCTGGGGGATATGGCGGCCCTGTAGAGGCAGCCGAAGAGAGAGGGGATCCAGACAGGGGTTTGGGGGTGTCACAGACCCCCTCCCCAGCCAGAAAAACCCCCTTTTCCCAAGGTGGTGGAGCGGCAGTCAGTGATGGCCGTCACAAAGAAGCCTACAGCAGTGTAAGATTTGTGCTGGAGGTTGCAGGAGGAAAATTTGGCTGAGCCGAGACAATAACAACTCTTAATTACCCTGGAAACTGAACTGTTTGAATTGCCTGAAGATACATTGTTTCCCAAAGAAGACTGGAAAGCTGAGGTTAAAGCTGTTAAGGGGGAAATTTTTTTTTCTTAACTCTCCCTCCCCACAGAAATAGCAGACAAGAGATCTGGAAAATCCACTTTGGCACGGAAGGTAAATCAATTTGAAATTTAAAGCCAAGGGATGAAGGATTTCTGGACATTGGATTTAAAAAAACAACAACAACAACTTAAAATTGATTTGGTTTGCTTTCTGACTTTGAGATCTTTGTGAAATTTTGTTTTTTAAAAGAAGGGACTAAAGACATTGGGGTTGCGTTGAAGGAGAAAGGAAGAAAGAATGGCATTGTCTTTTGATGGACTACAAATGGAATTTCAAAAACTGAAAAACGAATATAAGGGCTCGTTTGGATCTATCTTTTGCTTTTTGGAAATGGCGATTTCTACTTACCAAGAAATACTACAGGATGAAGGAGAAGAAGCCATCTTTAGTGGACAGACACACTTAGTGGAGGAAGAAAAGCAGAAGGGGGGCAAGGAAAAGATGAACTTAGAACTTAAAAAAGCAACCAAGAAAAAGAAAAAGGAGATGAAAAAGCGATATGATGTCAGAAAGCAACAGAAAAGAGAAATACAACAGAGAGGGAAGATTAAGAGAGTGAAATTGGAGAGATGGGGTCAAAAAGTTAGAATGGAGAAGAAAGAAACGGGGAAAGGAAAGAGAAGTCATAAAGGCTTCAACCAAGATGCAAAAAAATGTTTTTTTTTTCAGAGATAAGGGGTGAGATATTTTTTTTTTAAAAAATGATTCTGCAAAAGTACATAAAAATGTATTGTAGACATTAGTATTTGAAGTTGAGCTAGAAAATTAGAATATTATATGATTTAAAAATGTATTAAAGCGAAGTCATGATTTAATTATAGAGTTTAATTTCTTAAATTCATAATAGTATGAAATAGTATTTTTATTGTTTAAGAATTAATAATAGAATTTAATTTCTTATGAAACATTGCTTTTACTATATTATAAATTTAATATTTCTTTTTTTATTTGTTTTTAGTGTTATTATTACTTATTAAACTCAATATTATTTGTTTGTTTTACTATTTTGAAATGTAATACTTTGAATGTACGGAGCAGAATCAGCATGGAAAATATGTTATTTAGGGGGAAGATAAAAAGTTGTCATACTTTAATCTGGGTTTACAGGAGAAATATTGTATTAGATAGAAAGGATAAGTAGGTGATTGCAAGAAAACAGACCAAAGATGCAAATATAATTATTTAATTGAGATGGAATAAATAAAATAGAATTAAAAGAATGAGTAGGAGAGAGAAAATATATGGAAAATAGAGTATGTTAAATAAGATATGAGATAGTATATTAAATGAGTATAAATTTTGATTGATGTCTGTATGAAAAGAGTTAACTCGGGGTAAGCTGCCTTCCAAAAAGAAGTTTTATGTATTTATGTTTTGTGTAATGTTTGTTTAAGTCTGACAGGATGTGGAAGAATACTAATGAAAATATATTCAATGAGTATATATTTTTAAGACAGAAGAAATATGACTAAATAGAACGAAAGGGAGTAATAAAGAAAAGTTTTGAAAAGATATGAAGTTGATTAGATAAGATAAATATATGTATAGAAGTGTGATCATTTGGAATTATCTTCTTTTTAAATAAGATGGTTTATTTGTTTCTTCTAGAAAAGATATTTTATGTTACTACATCCTATGTTTTGTTTGTGTTAAGTTCTGCGCATGGGTGCAAGGAGCAGAGACGAGACAGTGACAGTGAACTTCAACTCTTTATTAAGCATACTGAACAGAGCAATCACCTAGGGCAGCAGCAGCCCTTATATAGTTTGGCTGCTGACCTATTAGCCAATGAGAAACATGGAAGTGTTAAACCCTTGAACCAATGAGAGTTGGCCCATTAACAGCCAATCAGACTTCCCAGAAAGGACCAATCCAATGTCGCTATTATCGGCCAATCAGAAGTGCAGGATTAGAACTCTGCTTTTTCTTAAGGTTGTTAAAACTTTATTAAACGCCTTTATTAGTTCATAATAGTTTGTGTGTGTTAAAAAAAATTAATAAAGCTTGTTATAAAAAAAATGGCCTGCATGAAGACTCCTGGGAAGGGTGGGGTGGGGTTGGGTGGACAGGACCAACTGGTCAGTTGAAATACCGGTTCAGTGAACCAAATGAAACCTAACATCCGGTTCACCTGAACCGGCCTGAACTGGTAGAATCCTGCCCCTGCACATGATCTATCATGACTTTTTTCCCCTTTGCTAAACCAGGTGCAGGTGTGGCCAGTGCATCATACATCCGGCCTGCAGGTTGCAAATTTGACAAGCCCTCGCCTACAGTAAATGATTATCTTGTCAGCCTCTACTCACTGGAAATGGGATGGAATCATTATTCAACATTGTTTCCTGTCACTGAATAGAAAATGATGCTTTTCACCAGAGTATTCATATTGTTTCTTTTCCTATCCAACACTTTTTAATGTTCAGGTGGGAACTTGTTAACGTTGCAAGATTACCTCTACCACCCCAATTATTTAGATTCACTGTATTCAAACAGTGGACTAGATATAAAAAATCCCTTGCTAAATTACCATGGTTGGGTTGCAATTGTGCATCAATAGGCTTACTGTCGTGTCGTCGGAAATGATGCCAGAAGTCGGTGACTTAATATCAAGCTCTTTTATTGAGTCAGGAACCGCGTGGAGTTTCGTCTGGCTTCCGTCGGATACATGCTTCGGTTCAGGATCAGGATCCCACCCTCGTCGCCAGTGTCGTGTCGTCGGAAATGATGCCAGGAGTCAGTGACTTAATATCAAGCTCTTTTATTGAGTCAGGAACCGAACTGGGGCTAAAGGAAAAACTCGCGGCTTTTTATTTCCAAGCCGCGGCGTCCACGGCCAATGGCACCGCTTTGAATCTCCTGCGATTCGAATGGACCAATCGCGGGAGATTCTTAGGGAGCCAATCGCCGCAGCTCGCCTAGCCAATCAGAGTGCCCCGCGCTTTGGCCAATCAAAGCACGGGGATCTCAAGAATGCTAATGAGGGGACAGAACACTTACTATACCAGGAGGTGGGGAACAGCCTTCCTGTGATTTCAAACAGTAAAAATGTTCTGATGGTTTATGATTAATCATTAGAAAAAGACAAGAATATCTACAGAATGTCAATAAAGTATTATTTTAAATAGTAGTATTTCGGCTGCCATCCTGTTGTTACTTTCCTTCTCACTTGAATATCTATCTATCTATTTATCTATCCATCCATCTATCCCCTATCATCTATCTCCATGTATAATACTGGAGGTTCCTGTCAAGGAGTATTTTTATTTCATGATCATTTATTATAGCTGGGTAATTTCACTTGCAACAGCTTGACCTGTTTCTAAACATGTTTTAGAATCATAACTCAAGGGTATCTTGCAAATGTTAGTTCTTGATATGTTTATATGGGAACTCAGCAGTAGGAAACTTGACAGAGCCAAGGAAAATAATGAGGTAATCAGGTTAAATTATTCAACATTTAAAATGCAATGGGTTTGATTTGTTGTGAGCTCTGATGTTACTGAATCTTTGGGCCATGTTTTTAGACTTCAGTAAATCATGGCTTAAACCACTAATAGAATAACAGAGTTGGAATGCTTTGTTGATCTTCTACTAGCCTGGCAGATGATTGCAAAGTGGGGACTGGGATCTTGACTGGAATCATTTGGAGATGAGAGAAAAGAAATTACTCTTTTCTCCATAGGTAATCCCACCTCCTCCCAGGCCAATCAGCCAATAATAGGTTGTTTGATGAGTAGGAAATGCATAAAATCACCTATAACACTGATGAATATTTTGCCCTTCTACAGCCAGCTTTGAATGCCAGAGATGCATATATGATTCCAAAGTTTAAAAATGGCAATTTATCCTTGCTAATTTAAGCAAAGTTTGATTTTTCTATTTCATTAGGAAGCGCTTTTTGTATATATGCATTTATGCAGCTATATCCATGCATCTGAACAACAAAAAAAGTATATCCTTCAATAACCTACTATTTCTATTGATAGATATGAATCATTGGATTTACGGAAATACATTGTACTTTCTTATAAACTTTTTTATATCACTAGTGTGACATTATAGAATACTTTGTGTCAACAATTTATATTGCTAACTATAATTTAAAGTCTGTGTCTCTTGCTGTCAGCCTCCCATCCTTATTTTTATGCCTTCAATACTCTGATTTCTCAGAAAACCAAGTATTATCTACGTAATACTAAAACACGCCTGTTTCTCTTTGTGTAACATTTATCTGAGCAAAACAGTACATCATAGAGCAACAAGTTTGAACTAAGGTACTTCAAATAGGTTAACTTAGAGAATGTGTCCAAAATCTGGAGCCGTGACTTCTGTAGAATTGACTTTTGGCAAATTTTATAAAACATTTTATGAATAATACAAATTGTCATAAAATACTTCCTATGGTCAACTCCTAATGTTTGACTGTTTCAATGTGGCCTACTTTTAAGGCAAATATATCTCTGAAGATCTCCTGAATTTTGAAGAACTTTTCCAGTGAAGATAGTAGATTAGGAGCTGTGCCATTATGGAAGGCATTGAAGAATCTGCTTAGGAAATATCTCTGAAACTATGATTTAGAAGATCATGGATTGTGTACAAAGTTTGATGGGCCAAAGTTCATCATTTGATTTCAGTGTCAAGCTGAATCTAATTCGCTGAACACTTAAGAACTTTAAAAATAAGGGTAAATCTATTTTTCGTAGTATATTTCTTGACACAGAATTCCAATATGGCAAGTTATTTTCCAATTTTTAAAATTATAATCACACTGGCAATTTGAAGATCAAATTCAAGAAGTAGCCAGGATTTTTCTAATTTTATATAAATTGGCTGAAATTTTCCTTCTAAGTTTCTATTTGTTTAAAAAGCTGAGGTTTGTTTAGAGAAGCATCAAACTCCAGCAAACTTCTGAAATCTTTTTTGCTCATGTCCTGCAATGGCCATATCACTTTTGAAAGTTCACCAAGATTATTGGTCCAGATTTTTGCATTGGCCTGTGATATGTACAGACTTACTGGAAATGAAATATCCAAATTGTTCTCTTTAGGAAGAATTCAGGTTAATTTATAATAAAACCATAGACTATTTAAGAACTATCAGAGTCTCTATCATAACATTTAAGTTAAATAAGAAAATAAAAAACTTATAAACAGCTCTGTTGGATCTATCCAAAGTCCAAGGAATAGCCAAGCATTTGGGGAGTTCACAGATATTGGTAGAAGGTGGATAACCTTTTTCCAGTTGTTCCCTAGCAGTTGGTATTTAAGTTAAGTTTCCTATAATTCAGGAGGCAATAAAGATTCCATCAACTTTAATCAGCTATTTGCCTCCATGAAATTCCCCAGTCCTTATTTAGAACTGTCTAAATTGGTAGCCATTGTCACATAAAAGGGCAGCAAGTTGTATAGTTTTAACTGTACACTACGTCAATTGGTATGTCCATTTATCACAGCTGAATACAACACATTTATTTTCAATAGATACTTGCTGCAAAATCTGAACACCAGCCCTGTCTTGGACCATCTCACATTTTTGGGTCTTTGGGTCCTTAGTCATCTATTTTAGAAGACACCCATTGTTCTCCCATCAACTTCTGCCCTTTGCATTCATTTTCTTCCTCAAATGAAGCAGTATAAATTTTACATGGAAAGCCATTGTGATAAAACCACACTCATAAAAGAACCTTATCTATGTAGTGTAATAGTCTGTGATCTGCTGCTCTTTTCACATTATATTTTTCCTGGTAAGTATAGAGGCCTCTATCTTCATAGTCATCACTTTTGAATGGCTTACCAGGAGCTGGGATTATTCAATAACTCCGCATTCCCTCCCCCTCCCCGACCCAGAGACTGTGTCTAGAGTTAAGCCAGAGAGCTACTTTATAGATGGTCCACCTGACAAGATCAAACATAAGTCCCATCTCTGCAGAACCATGTCTGGTGGTGGTCACAGGCGGTACAGACTAGCTCATTCTTTCTGATGTAAAAAAATTCCAGTAGAATCCCACAGGCTCACGAACCACCAGCTGCTCCTTTGCTTTGTGGTTTTAAGAATGTGGATGAATTTGGAAACTTGTCACCAAGTAGAATCTGTGACACACCTGTCTCTCTTGTCTGAAAAGGGACTTAAAACATACAGTCATAAAATTAAGTTGTAACAAGGCATTGCAGAATGTTAGTCTTCTAACATAGATGCTCCATATGTCTGACAATGGGAATGTCCTTCTGTGTTACAATTTGTAAACAAGACAACAGCTGTGGAAAGACACTGGCAGCCCCCCATTAATTCTGAGAAGGCAATCAGACAAAACATTAGAGGGTGGTGGTGGGTTGTGTGTTTTTTTTAACAAACTGGAGATTAACCAGCCATTTGTGTTCTCTGGATCAAAGAGAAAACCTGGATGAGAAACCACCATAAATCATCAAACAGAAGCAAGAAATATTAGCATATGCAACTGCCTTTTTGTGTCTGTGGCACCTGATTCAGCACATATCTTGACTACAGCAGTACTTGCCAGTCATAATGCTGAGATAATCGAGGGATAAATTCATACTATTCAGCTCTCTCTCCACACACACACACACACACCAGCCCTTGCTTTAGCTCTACTCTAAGTCTTAATCCAGGCTGAAATTCTTGTATATTGTTCGAGAAATCCTCTCCCTTTTATCTCTTGCTTAGGAAAAACATCTACACATTTCTTTCTCAGGT
Organism: Hydrophis major; assembly: GCA_033807585.1. NCBI lineage: Eukaryota > Metazoa > Chordata > Lepidosauria > Squamata > Elapidae > Hydrophis > Hydrophis major. The sequence continues at coordinate 29,632,661 of CM066333.1, forward strand.
ATGATATGTTTTCTTTTAATGCTTCTATGTTAATTAGGTTTTTTCTTCTGCCTTTCATCTCTGGGCCTACACAAGACACATATGTATGATCATCCACACAAACAAGTTGAGAGAAAAGTTTAAGCTTCCCCATCACAATCTGAACAACACACTCAAGCTTATTTAGGAGGAGACCAAAATTGGATATGCCACCATTATTCCAAAAGGCTGGTGAGGAGTTCTGGGAGTTGTGTGGAGGGCATCCAAATGGGTACCTGTCTTTGTCCTAAACTTTGCTTGACATGTCTAAGAGCTGGGATAAATTTGTTCTGATCCTTTCCCCACCCAAACTACTCATGGATCATCTCTTTAGAGACAGCAACTTTCACTTCCTTAAGGCTTTCCTTTTCACACAGTGCCTTCTTTTCATCTTCAATGCACTGACACATGCTCTGGATTGACACATAAGAAATAACATCTGCACCAACCCTTCTGAGCTAAGTGTCTGACAATGGATAGGTTTTCAAGATCTTGAGAATGTGCATGTATGTGGTTTCTCCCCTGAATCTCAAAAGAGATTTCCAGATCCTTCTTAAGTCATGTGCACGCCACGAATGTAAGTATGAACGTAGCTTGGCCTGTGAATACCAAGACTTGTTTCCCCTTCAGCTTATCATTTGCCAAGAATAGGAGTGAAAATATGCACCTTTGGGGTCAGTAAACTCTCTGCTTTCTTTCTGTTTGGAGACTGAAGGGTTCTGCTTAAAATAAATAAGTACCTTGAGATCCTGGCCTAACATCAGAGAATCCACGTAGCATGGAATTTTGTTATCATGTATAACTTTTTTTTCATCCTCCATTCAAAACAGAGCAGCTAAATTGCACTCATTTCTAATTCTGGCATCAGTAGCCCCCCAAAAGTGTGTTTTTGGTTAAAGAAATGTCATTTAATCGACCAAGTTTAAAAGCTCAAATATGCCTTTGTAGAGCTTTTCAACAAAAAAGGGGGTGTCTTGCTTCTAAAGCATAAAATCTGTCTTGCTCAGATTGTCAGTCCCAGTAAAATCCATTATTTATTGCATACTTGCTACAACAAGTTATAACTCAGTTTGAATTACAGAAAATTCAGTGTTGAAACCCTGCGCCTATTAAGGTTTTCAAGGAAGGATATTAAAAAGGATTTCACACTTACATTAATCACTCTACACTCTCTAAAAAAAAGTGATGTGGGACATAAAATGAATCACGAGGTGGAAGTGGTTGCAATTACTCTATTGGCCAGGGTATATTTAGAGGAGAGGGAACTGAACTTCTCCAAAGTATGAGTATACGAAAGTGAACTGTAGATTGTCTGCCAGTTAGAAGTATATTCTGAACAGGAGTTAGAAACAGTTTCTGGACATGAGAACACTGACACCAAAGGCATTCATTAACACAGACACACAGTGAAGACCCCTGAGGAGAACTGAAGGGAACTTCTTAATTGTAGGGAATAAGAGAAGAATTCTTGGGGATAAAAAGTGAAGCATCAACAGTTTACTAAACAATAAGCAATTGTTCCTCATGATCCCTGCATTGATAAAGGATGGTGTGTATCCACTGAGTGGACTGGCCTAGAAATGACACAACACCAGCACCAAGCCTTCAAAAGAAAGAATGCATGAAGTGGAGAAATAATTTCTGGGGTCAACATTCACCATTATAAAAAGGTGCTATGGCACAATTCTGAGGATTTTTTTTTCTCTTTTAAAAACTTAATATGTATTCCTTTCAGTCTGATAAAGAGACTCTAATCACATGATGATTCAGTGCCCCGGCATGCAGTAATCCCTTCTATAGCTTCTGTTTCTCTTTAGTTATATGGAAGGAAAACAGATTAGAAAGGATACAGAGATGCTATTGTTGGGTTTATTTTCTGGACAACTTTTGAAAAGCAAACATTAGCAAAGACAGACATTCAGGCATACATTGCACCTTCCATGCATGTTAACTGTTTTTGTTTCTTATTTTCCTACAAAATTACTACAAAATTCATGACACATGATTAGGCTGCGACTGAAGCATCACCTTTACCAGTAATTATTTTCACTACCCTCTCAATAGATTTGTGGCAGAACACAAAGACCCCACTATGTGAACACCAGAATGAAATTTGCTTAAATGAAAATATTGACAATAAGTCAGAAACTGGGAAACAGGGTATATACTAAGCACTTTATGATCTGCAGGAACAAGCTACATTAACATTAGAAAACAAGGCTAGAAATGTTACTATCCAAGTGAAATGTAAATGTAGCAAGGTTAGAAATGTAACTGAAAGTCCATTCAAAAGACAATTTAAATAAATCTAACAAAAAAAAACCCCAGAAGGCATATTCTCTCCAGCAGCAAACACCCAGATAAGCAGAGTTTAACACCAGACAAAGAATCAAGCAGAACTATAGTACCCACATTCCTGCCAGCATTTGCTGGGCAAGCTAGTGTATATAAAGAAACAAACTCTACACTCACTAGCATTGAAGATATTACCTAGTTAGATAATGAAAATCTGCATTTCAAACCATCATGCTCAGCCAGCACCAAAGACTCCACAGAAATGTAGCAGAATATAAAGATTTTATATATAATGTTGACTATCAATATCGCCTTGATTTTGAGGCAAAGCTTTAATAACTTATTTTACTTAGATGTATTTTTTTTTTAAAAAAAATGAAAAGATTCAACTGAGCTTGCAGAATGGCTTAATAATAAATGCTTTTCCTGAAGTATTTGAAACCTTTGAAATATTGATATGTGAATAAAATATGTGAATAACCCTTATAGCACATACAAACTTATTACTTTTGTAAATGAGGATAAATTCCAAAGGCAAAGCTACACTGGCTTGGTTTCCATTTGAAGAAAACATTCTGGAAACTATATTGTGTAAGACACCTTAGGACAAAGGCCAGCATGTGGTTTTTCATTTACAATTTACTAATATAACATCAGAAACTTGCTGTTTCACAGCAAATAGCAAATACTGTATTCAACATGTCTGTAGTTTGCATCTTATTCTCTGCCGCCTTTGTTGATTTAGATTTTCCATACATACAGAGACCTCACTTTCAAGATACCTAATCTTTTTTTTTTTCCTAGTTGCCTTTATTTGCTGTAAGGCATCCCCCAGTTGTCCTGGAGCATTTTAAATATTACCATTCCTTTCTTGACCATTGCTTTAAGACAAAATCATGGTGATAGTCTTATTCTGTACAGTATGTGTTGGATTAAGACTGCATATATTTTTGTTTCCATTAAAACTTAATGAAGCAAAATATTTATCTGCTTACTATATTTCCAATTGCAGTCAATAAGCAAGGACTACCTGTGTTACTTCTTGTCCCAAGTTATACCAAGTATTTTATGGACAAAAGTGGAATGGCTGGATACAACCATGAATGCTGATAAAGCATGCTCTGTGACTGTGTGAAGCACTACAGCAGAGGTCTCAAAAGTTGGCAACTTTAAGACTTGTGGACTTCAACTCCCAGAATTCTCCACCCAGCATAGCTGGCTGGAGAATTCTGGGAGTTGAAGTCCACAAGTCTTAAAGTTGCCAACTTTGGGGACCCCTGCACTACAGTATACCAGCGTTTAAGTGAATGGCATGACATGCACTTCCATATATCCTTGTGTCTCGCAGGACAGAATGATAAGAATAAGCAGTGCAAGATGATGTTTTTTAAAAAAGTCAATGTGTGAATCCCAGATATTTCTTGGAATGCTTGAAGATGACAGCAGCCAAATCACATTTATGTATTATTTGCATTAAATTGGTATACAAATGAAGGGATATATATGTGCCCCAGGATGATGTTGAGGGATCCAATCTGGGTCGGTCAAATGCTACACATAGCCCAAAGCACACATTCTGGTGCAAGAGAAGGTTCTCAAGTCTGAAAGTTCAGAAGAATAAACCTCTGATCCCAGTGACTGACTCAGCTTGGATCCTGCTAAATTTATACAGACATCCAGCTCACTCACAGTGACACCAGGTGTCTTACAAAAGTAAAACCGCCAAATACAAAATCCAATCAACCCATACCTTCCTGGTAACAACAACCCAACAAATCACCTGGTAGGCTCTGTATATCACCCAGGCCCACTGCAAAACCATGTCTTAAGGGCCTTTTGAAAGAATATAGAGGCCAGTCATGTCTCTATGAAGATGATGTTCCACAGGGAGGACCCACCATGGAGAAGGCTCTTCTTCCTGGTCCCACTAGATGGACCTCATTAATAGAGAAAATTCATAACAAAGCCTGCCCTCCTGTTCTGCTGGGTCAGGCATATATAATTGTGAAAATATGGTCCTTCAAATAACCTGGGCCCGAACCATGTAGGCTTTGAAGATGGCAACAGAACTTTGCATTGATCCATAAGCAAATTGGCAAGCAATGGAGCTCCTGCAAGACAAGTGACATGTGCTAATCGAGACTTGTACAAAACGATGTGGGCCCCTGCATTTTGAACCAATTGATGCTTGAGGATACTTTTCTTTCTTTTTTTTAAACAAACTTTATTGATTATACAACTCAAATGTCAAAGAAACACATACACAACACACAGAAAGAAAAAGAAAAAAAAACAATAAAACAAAACAAAACTAGCAATTCTATTATCGACAGTTTATGATTTCTTGTTTGTTATCAATATTGGTGACATATTTACAAATACATCTTATTGCGAGTATATAATTACTACCTCTTTTAGATTTTATGTTGTTTCCTAATATATTTTCTATTTTTGTTCTATCCAGTCATACCAGCATTCCCAGCTTCTATAATATTCTGATGTTTCTTTTTCCTTAAGTGCTAAGGTTAACTTATCCATCTCTGCCCAGGCTGTTATTTTCTGAATGACCATTTCCTCTGTTGGAATATCTGCTTGTTTCCAACACTGTACAAAGGTTGTTCTGGCTGCAGTAAGAACGTGCAGTATTATATATTTGACTTTTTAGAAATTTGTCTATTAAATTTGTCTATTAAATATTCTGGGGAATTCTTCTTGTGGATACTTTTCAAGGGCAGTCTCCTGTATAACTCAGGGTGATTAGGGTGTGGGTAACTATGAGAAGAGCTTGTTGGTCTAGGAAAGGGCACAAGCTACAGTTCATGTACAAACTACAGTTGTGCAAAGGCCATCCTGACCACAACTGCCATCTGCTCTTCAAGCAGGAGTTGAGAATCCAGAAGAACCCCAGATTATGCATCAGATCTGTCTGGAACTATCTGACTGGTGTTCTCTGCACAAGTGACCTACACTTGGGTCCAACTGGTTAGATTTCATTTGTATCCATACTGTAATTTGCCACATATTTTTAAAAAGGAAGATGATTTGGTTGCTAGTCACTTCTTTGTAACTATGATGGGAACATCTGTTCCATTTTATGAATGTAGTCATCTTTTTTTACTCAAAAAAGGCTTGTTCTACCATAAGATTGCTACTTGAAAATGCTTAATAATCTTCTATAATTTCCAATCACAAATCATAATAAAGCATTCAGTTTGCTAACATTTCTTACTCTTTCTGCCCATCTCAGCCTGTTGATTTCTTTTAGTTTAGTTTACTTTATTGTCATTGCACCTCGTGCAACAAAATCAAACACCATCTTCAGTGCACGTCATGACCATGACCATGAAAATAAACACAAACACACATCCTTCACCCTGCACACATTGAACCGGAAACCCCCAACACCACACCAACACTGTACTATACAGCAGAATTCAAAAGAGCTACTGCCCTGGGATAGAAGCTGTTTTTCAGCCTATTTGTCCTTGTTTTTATTATCCTGTATCATCTGCCAGATGGTAATAGTTCAAAAAAAGGGTTCCCAGGATGAGATGGATCTTTGAGAATGCTTTGAACTTTCTTAAGGCAGCGGGAGTTATAAAGCTCTTCCAAAGAGGGGAGAGGGCAACCAATGATCTTCTGGGCAACGACATTAACCCTCTGGACTGCTTTCCTATCTGACACTGTGCAATTGGCAAACCATACAGAGGTGCAATATGTTAAAATGTTCTCTATGGTGTAGCGGTAGAAAGTCCCAGCATTTTCTCATTCACTTGTTGTTTTCTGAGAAGCCTCAGGTAGTATAATCTCTGCTGGGCCCTTTTGACCAGGGCTGCAATGTGAGCACCCCAGGTCAGGTCCTCTTTTAGGGTAACACCCAGTAACTTAAAACTGGCCACTTGCTCCACTTGGTCTCCATTGATAAGCAAGGGCTGGATGTCTGATCGGTTCCTTCTATAATCCACTATAAGCTCCTTGGTCTTATTGGTGTTGAGGACCAAGTTGTTGTCTCCATACCATGAAAGCAACCGGTCCACCTCATCTCTGTAGGCAGACTCATCCTTCCTGGAAATAAGTCACACACTGTTGACTTTTCAAGTTGGGGATTGAAATACAAAACTAGAGATTTCTTCTACATGACATAGTAAATAGTTCACTTAGGCAGTAGCACATTTTCTATAAAATACAGCAATTGCAGCACTAATGGTACACAGGTTTCATTGTGTTTTCATTAAAAGCCTCATTTTGTACATCTTCTGTAATGCACCATTAATGTCTTCAGCTAGGGAACAAAATTTATTCTGGAAATGGCTTTTAGTGAAGAAATCCATAAATTTAGAATTAGTTTTTAAAAAAATATATAAATGCAAGTAATTGTTTACTTTTAACTGATTTTGAATGTTTTTGTTTTGTACAGAACAAACAAATGAAATTAAAAACAAGTTTACTAAATAACGATATTTACAATATATGTCAGGCATTCAGACCTTATATTTTCTTTAATAAGCTTTTTAAAATGGTGTGTGAAAGTCAGTACAATACCTCCCTATTAAATGTGCATTCATTGTTTACTTATTCAAGTCAATGTCGCTGCACAGAAAACAGATTTCTATACTAAAATTCTATGCACCAAAATTAGTTTATTATATTGTTGAATAAACTTTTGACTAAATTTTACAAGATTCAATGTAATAAAAGGATGGTTTACAACCCACAGTGTTTTGAGTTCCCTCAAGATCCCAGCAGCTACATCTGTAGAAAACCACAATGATATAAAATTGATGTATAGAATAACAGCATCCTTTCAATGTTACAATTATGTGCTTTCCTCACAGCTCAGAATCACAAAATCGCATTGTACCATGGTTATTTCATCATGCATGTGTTTTCAGTTGTCTCCCTTGTGGAAAGCTACAGGTACAGGATTTTTTATTGCAGTCAATGGCCAGTCTATAAAACCCTAATTGGATACATACAATGAATATTGATTAGTTAGGTGAACAGATTTAACAGATAGCTGCATGTCTTATATAAGTGACAGGATTTGGCCACCTTAAAAGAAATGAGTCATTTGAATCTGACAATAACAGATTTAAATGGAAGTGATCAGAGTGACCAGGATATTTAATTAGATATGAAATTAGCAGGTCACAGTAAGTGTCAGCACAAAACCCATAGTACAGTAAAACATGTGTTGATGGTTTCTATGAATGCTTCATGCAATGGGCAGAGTCGAGATTTGAACAGAATCTGTTTGTATTTCCTTTCTAAAACCCCACTGATAGAAATACATTAAACCATGCTAGGTTTAGGACCACCTTAATTTGGGAGCAGCAATTTCATTTAAGTATCCAGAGGTGGGGCTTCACATAATTTAACAACTGCTTTGCCTAGTGCAGAACCAAAAATGTGAGTTTGTGTAAAACACATGGCAATTTTGTTTGTGTGGCTTCCAGCACACCTTTTCGGACTGCCGCGGTGAGTAGAGTAGAGGCGTGGAAATCAGCTGGGCTGCGTGGGTGGGGTGAGCGAGCCAGAGAGTGAGATATATAGGATAGGACAGCGCCAGGGCAGGGGGGAGGGCTGGCCCAGCTGGTGGGCGGAACTGCCAGTATGGGAGAACCAGTCCGAACTGGCAACAGGCCACCTCTGTAAGTATCTGCAGGTCTATAGGGGATGGGAGGGATACCTAAAATACATCTTTGGGGAGGCACACCAAATATGTATTCAAGCGTTTTATGGACTGGTCATTGACCACAATGAAGATTCTGTTCTGTTGGTTCTAAATACTACAGGCACAGGAAATGATTAAATCTGCAACAACAGATGACTTACATATTTGTGTTAGGAATTGGGATGTAAATTTGAAAGGTGGGACTAGCGTTCTGATGTTGCAAACACAGCCATCATTTCTTTCATCATTGTAGTTTGTACTGAATGTCTAGGCTTGTAATCTATCCTCTGGTTCACAATTTATCCCTAAATATTGGGTACATAGAAGATAAAGAAAGATCATTATCTGTTCTTTGTCTCAAAAATGGAAGAGGGGAGGGGAGGGGGAGGGGGAGGGAGGGGAAAGGAAGGAAAGGGAAGGGAAGGAAAAGATTTAAGAAATAGTGAGTTCTCTCCATGTCTATAATCTATGTGTATGCTGAACTGCATATTTATTACTAATTCTGGGTGATGCACTTGCACCATGTGAACACTAGAATGCAGAAATGGCTGTGTTTCTTTCATTACTATAGAATAGAATTGTGTCATTTCAGTTCTCATATGATTTGTGCTATAAATGAGCTCCAAATGTGCTAGCCAACTGACATCTGTGCAATTATTTGTCCACCAGAAGAACTGGTTAAAGAAAAAGACGAAAAACACAAGAAAGTCCTTCAGTATTTTTAGCACATCTGCTGATTTTACTAGGGTAGTAATATCATACAGCACATAGCATTATTTATCACAAAATATCATTACCTACTTGCTGGAAGGTCACCAATTTAATGCTTTACAAGCATGCCTGCTATTTTACTGAAACAGAAAGCATGACATACTATAATTGCTTAGGATCACTTAACATGCAAAATTACATGATAGAGCTTGGTTAATTCTGGCTCCTCAACATTTTTCCATCAAACTAAAAAGGAATATTATCTGAAGCATGGACAGATCTTTATTTCTCAAATTTACCTTGTAAAAGTCTGTGAAAAAGACTTCTGAGAAGTGTCTCGGAAGCTACTAATTAATTATGCTTGAATAAATGTGTTTAAAATCCTTTTCCAGTAGCACAATCCTATTTCAAAGTTGGTTTGCTTTGTGGATTTAGGATCATTGTTTTGCTTTGGTAAAGAAAAAAAAAAGTTGCCATAAGACATTTTATTTCTGCATGTGTAGCATTCTCAGCACGGTGTCAATTTGCAATATTAGTATATGCCTGCAGGATACTATTGGCAGAAGGGGAAAGAAAAAAAGACTTGAGGTCATATTAGTATAGGACAGAGTTGTGTTTAATCATAAAAAAATAAATGGGAAGCTAATATAATTCACAGCCCCCGTTTCAATTGCAGTTTTTATTTTCAAGAATTCCCTGGGCATTCATTTGGACCTCTTCCATTTACTTAGAAAATAAAATTGCCATTTTTGTAAGATTAGAAGTTGCATTGTGTCCACAAGCACAGCAATAGGAACACTCCTAAAGGAAGGAACTTAAAGGAAGCAATAGTATCAATTTGTATTTTGATTAATATTGTGATAATACCCCGCTACCACCAACTGCTTTGTGAGAAGACTCGTGAAATGCTATGAAAATTCAAAGTATGCTCATTGATCCAAGTTTGAGGACCCCTTTAGCCCTTAATGGTTCAGCATTTCTGCTCAAAAAACTGGTAGAAAGACTACATTTAGGTTCTATGGGATACAGACTTATTTTTTGATGTATACCATTTAAATTGAACTTTGCCATGTTCCCACCAAGTGTACACGCCCAACCTTTTCTTGTTTTATGGTTTGACAGGCATTTAACGGTTCTTTACTTCAGCTTCTATAAATTCTTGCTAGAGATTTTTAAATGTAACAGGCTCATTTTGACCTCATTAATTTCCTTGAAATAATGCTACTTGTCTGATTGTCTAAGGTTTTCCAAATCACTGATCATTTCGTGTGGTTTGCAAGAAATTATCAGAGGAACAGGAAAGTGATGGTCAGTTCTCTGAGGATGAAAATATGGTCCCTCTCCATCAAAGAGGTCCCTCTAGTGCAGGGGTGTGAAACTAGTGGCCTAGCCGGATGCGTCATGAGTTGGCCACGCCCACACCCAGTTTAGCGAAGGGGAAAAAAGTCCTGTTATGTCATATGATGCCATGAGTTTAACCCCCCTGCTCTAGTGGGACCAAGTAGAAAGGCCTTTCCTGTGGTGGTTGCCTCTTTGTGGGACATCATCCTTACAAAGGTAAGGCTGGCCCCTATACTTTTTCAAAAGGCTCTGAAGAACATGGTTTTGTGAGCAAGTCTGTGGATCCCAGGCTGATATAGGACTCATTGTCTGAATGCTGTCGCCAGCAACCCAAAATCACCTTGAGTTAATTGGGTGAGCATATACAGTAAATCTCCTAAATAAATATGTGTTCCTTTCAAAATAAATGCAACCTCTGTTTTGCATTTCCAGAAAATGTAGGGATCTAGAAGTCTCCTTCAGATGTCTGCTCCACTGTATCCGCATGTCAGTGACAACCAGCAACGGGACTTTCCAAGTTTGACACTTGCAGATCAAGTATCTGATAACTCCTTTGATGAAGCTGTTCTGTTTGCTGTCTAGTCATTTATGGATCCGACTGAAATACTTCATCAGAGCTCCTCACATGCCAAGCCTCCTTCATTTCCTTCTTCTAATCCCTTCTTAAATATATTTCCTTTCAAAGCTTTCCAGAGCTGATCTCCTAGCAAACTGCATCTGTCCCTTTTTTGTGATGGACGAGCAGACAGGAATTGCCTGCTAAAACTAAGGAAAACTAAAGTAAAGGATCTGCCTTCACCTGTATTTTTACAGGGCTGCATAAACTGTGCTTTTCTTATTTCCAGGCAGTTAGAAAGACCAACTGCCTTAAATGGTAAGAGCACCATACACATAACTTTGTGCAGCTTCTTTCTACTCTCTGCAATAGAACTGGTAGCTCTATGGGTCGTTGTCAGGCTGCGCTCCTTTTAGATCCCAAGAAAGAAATACTCAGACTCCATGGGTAGAGCAAAGTTATCCTTTTACTGGGAAATAAAGTGGTAGCTACAAAGCAATTCCGAAACTGAGAAATTGGCGGGTAGAATGCATATACAAAGAAATAGATTTGTCCCCACCCCCCAAAGTTCAAATGGTTCTTCCAATTAAAACTTTTGAGACAGCTCATGTGGTCATCTTCAGATGGTGATGAGACGTCTTATCAAATGACCTTGACATATTTTGATAAAAGTTCGCAGTTGCGCAAAAGAGGAAAAGATAGCCAGGAAACAGAAAGTTAAAGACACGAATCCCCCCTCCCCTTGCTAGCCCAGCAAGGAATGCAAACACCTCCAGCTCTCTTCCCATATAAAATCCCCCCTCCCACCGTTGCCATGACAGCCGAGAGAAATAATGAAATAATAGCAGATAGTTAGGAAGGGGAAGGTATCTTGAGGCTGACATTCGGACCCCCTAGAAGAAGGACATAAGTCCCTGAAAGAAAAATAAAATAGTTATATGTTAACATTAATGTACATTTCTATGGTTTATCAGGATATTTGGCATGAAATTTCTTTAAAAGTTCAGGAGCCCTAAGGTCCTTTTCATTTACCCATTCAGAATGGGACGGAGGAAAATGTTTCCAAGCTACAAGGTATTGGGTACGACCCCTCCATTTTCTAGAGTCCAGAATTTCTTTAATTTCGAAATGTTGTTCTCCCTCAATCAATATTGGCACAGGGGGATCAGATTGGATTGGTCTCAAGGCACAGGTATGTTCTGGTTTCAACAAACTAACATGAAAAACAGGATGAATACGACGAAGAGTCTTTGGTAAAGTCAGTTGGACAGTTACAGGATTTATAATCCTCTCAATGGGGAAAGGTCCTACATACTTAGGACCCAATTTCTTTGATTTTTGGGTAGTTTGTAAATATTTGGTCGAGAGAAATACTTTATCGCCCACTTGATATGACATCTGTGGAGCTCGCTTTTTGTCAGCAAATTTCTTATGAGATCGGTGCGCCTCATCCAAAGCTTTGCGGACAATTGGCCAATTAAATTGAAGTTGAGATATCCAATCACTCAATGACTGGACAGTTGGGTTTTCACCAGGCAGTTCAGGTATGGGTACAAAATCTTGTCCCGTTGCTATTTTGAAAGGAGTGAACCCCGTACTACTGTGAACAGAGTTATTATACGCCACTTCCGCAAAAGGTAACAGATCCATCCAGTTGTCTTGTTGAAAATTTATGTAGCATCGGAGGTATTGCTCTAGTACTCCGTTAGTCCTCTCGCAGGCTCCATTAGTTTGGGGATGGTGGGTGGAGCTTAAGCTTTGGGTGGAGCCTATTAACTTCAAAAATTCCCTCCAGAAATTAGAGGTAAATTGGACTCCTCGATCAGAAACTACACGTTCAGGTACACCATGCAATCGGTAAACGTGAAGAATGAAGAGTCTGGCTAAGGTTTTCGCCGAAGGGATCTTTGAGCAAGGAATGAAATGAGCTTGTTTGGAAAACAAGTCAGTCACTACCCAAATGACCGTGTGTCCACTGCTTTTACCAAAGACTCTTCGTCGTATTCATCCTGTTTTTCATGTTAGTTTGTTGAAACCAGAACATACCTGTGCCTTGAGACCAATCCAATCTGATCCCCCTGTGCCAATATTGATTGAGGGAGAACAACATTTTGAAATTAAAGAAATTCTGGACTCTAGAAAATGGAGGGGTCGTACCCAATACCTTGTAGCTTGGAAACATTTTCCTCCGTCCCATTCTGAATGGGTAAATGAAAAGGACCTTAGGGCTCCTGAACTTTTAAAGAAATTTCATGCCAAATATCCTGATAAACCATAGAAATGTACATTAATGTTAACATATAACTATTTTATTTTTCTTTCAGGGACTTATGTCCTTCTTCTAGGGGGTCCGAATGTCAGCCTCAAGATACCTTCCCCTTCCTAACTATCTGCTATTATTTCATTATTTCTCTCGGCTGTCATGGCAACGGTGGGAGGGGGGATTTTATATGGGAAGAGAGCTGGAGGTGTTTGCATTCCTTGCTGGGCTAGCAAGGGGAGGGGGGATTCGTGTCTTTAACTTTCTGTTTCCTGGCTATCTTTTCCTCTTTTGCGCAACTGCGAACTTTTATCAAAATATGTCAAGGTCATTTGACAAGACGTCTCATCACCATCTGAAGATGACCACATGAGCTGTCTCAAAAGTTTTAATTGGAAGAACCATTTGAACTTTGGGGGGTAGGGACAAATCTATTTCTTTGTATATGCATTCTACCCGCCAATTTCTCAGTTTCGGAATTATGTCAGGCTGCGCTCCTTTTAGATCCCAAGAAAGAAATACTCAGACTCCATGAGTAGAGCAAAGTTATCCTTTTACTGGGAAATAAAGTGGTAGCTACAAAGCAATTCCGAAACTGAGAAATTGGCGGGTAGAATGCATATACAAAGAAATAGATTTGTCCCCACCCCCCAAAGTTCAAATGGTTCTTCCAATTAAAACTTTTGAGACAGCTCATGTGGTCATCTTCAGATGGTGATGAGACGTCTTGTCAAATGACCTTGACATATTTTGATAAAAGTTCGCAGTTGCGCAAAAGAGGAAAAGATAGCCAGGAAACAGAAAGTTAAAGACACGAATCCCCCCTCCCCTTGCTAGCCCAGCAAGGAATGCAAACACCTCCAGCTCTCTTCCCATATAAAATCCCCCCTCCCACCGTTGCCATGACAGCCGAGAGAAATAATGAAATAATAGCAGATAGTTAGGAAGGGGAAGGTATCTTGAGGCTGACAGTCGTCTTGCAGATACAGTGTGTTCAAAACAAATGGAATCATGTAAATATTCTATATGCCTCTATATCAGATTGAAAATCTGTTTTATTAATATCATTTAAGCTATGAAACAAAATTCAGTTCAGTTAATGCAAGTTCAAATACCGCAATACTCAAGTTAATATGAATTGTAAACTGATGCCGGATTCTGTTTAATATGATCAAATATTAAGTTAATGTGAGGCTAGTGTATGTCCAATTAAAGCTTATGTGTACACAGGTACAACAACGGTTTTAGACACTGCTAATTTTTGTGTGTGCAAAATGGAGAAAAAGAAGATTCCACCAGAAGAAAACAGTACAAGTGTAAAAAAATGAAAAGGCTCTTTATTATATTAGAACAAACATTTGATGTCATTGAACAACATTAATAGGCTTATAGCAATGCTACAATAGGATGAGATGTTGGAATGTCTGAATAAACTGTCTATACATAATAATAATAATTGTTATTTTGCTTTTTTATAACCGCACTAATTTTGTTAACCATAAAAATATATATTGAAATATATTATTTCATTAATATAAATACTAAACATTATGTTTAAATTTTTTCATTGCTTATTTCTTTTGGGCTGGAACCAATTACCACATTTTCCATAGAAATATCACTTCAAATAATGCAAATTCAAATAATGTAACAATTTTACTGGGATTCATTCACTCTCTCAATTGAGACCTATCTACGGTATCTTTTGAGGAGTTTCTGTTATCTGCAACAATTACATATAGGATCTATGGGATCAGGCTAATTCCAATGGGAAAGATCGGAGATATATCAATTAGCTAAGTAGAATGTCTGGGCTTCCCAAAAATAGTTGTGTCCCTCCATCATGGCTTATATCTTGTTTATTGTGGAAATCTATCTGTGTTGGCAGCTTGTATGCTTCATGACATTTTCAATATAGTAGTAATAACTTTAATGTATTAATTATTATTATTTCCCAAGGAAATACAGCAATCATATTTTTTTCAGCATTATTTGTATAATGAAACAGATGACTTAAAAAAAAACTATTCAATTACAGTTAATCCTCAACTAACCCATTTAGTAACTATTCAAAGTTACAATGGCACTGAAAAAAGGGACTTAGGACCATTTTTCAGTTACAACCTTTGCAGCATCCTCATGCTCATGTGCTCAAAATTAAGATGCTTGCCAACTGGTTCATAGTTATGACCGTAGCAGCATCCTGGGGTCATGTGATACCCTTTTGCAACCTTCTGACAAGCAACGGCAATGGGGAAGCCAGATTCACTTAACAACCAGGTTACCAACTTATCAACTGCAATGATTCACTTAACAACTTTGGCACAAAAATGTTATAAAATGGGGCAAAACGCACTTAACAACAGAAATTTTGGGCTCAACTGGGGTCATAAATTGAAGATTACCCACACTCACATCATATTCCTTTGCATTTCTTTCTCTTTAATGTTCTGCTATGGAACAGTGTTCTCCAGGTATATGCTAGGCTTCTTGATGTACAGCAGCATCTCCTAGTGGACATAATTTTTAGGCTACCTTGCAGATTGAAAAGTAAGACAGATTTCTCATATATTCCCAGCATCTTTATTTAAAACTGTATTTTCAACTAGTACATGGTTTTCTGAGAACACAACATAAAAACTTACAAACAAAAAGGGATTTTATCTCACAGCAAACTATCAGGCTTTTGTCCCATTAACTCAGTGTCAACCCTGAAGCTGACCTGACCGAAGCTATTTTGAGGCTTCAGTGTTGCCACACTGGAGCTAAGGGATAGGGAAGGGGGAATAGAGGTAGCTGGGGTTTTGTAGCCAAAATACTTTCCTATGGGAATCAAGGGCATTCCTACAGGTGGCTGGGGAGAGGAGGAGTAACATTGCCTGGCAACCAGACAGGACCATGACTGGACCTTGTGATTGATTGTTTGGGGAGAGGGGAAAACTTTCACTTTTATTTAAACAAAAACCACAGGAACCTTCAGAGTCGGTTTTCATGAGAACTGTGCCAATATGATACATCCAATAAAACTATTCTTTGAGGAATCTACCTGCTGTCAGGATTCCGGCACTTAATCCCATTTAAATCATAATATTTCTATGGTCTTTTAGAGTTGCCACCTGCCTTGCAGTTTTGTTTGCTATGAGTGTTGTTACTTGAAATCCTGACACTCAAGATTAGCAGACCTGATTTGTGGTGTGGACCCATTTTGTGATGTGGTGCTTTAGAATTCCAGACAGGGATATCATCCTTACTTGGCTATACTAAGAATAGAACTGGGGCTTCTTTATGCAAAGACAATAGCATTCCTCAAGTTCTCGAAAAATTTGCAACACTGAGAAAATATTTAGCCATAACTTTGACAAAATTCAGGGAAAAAATCTTATACAGAATATTGGATCCTCTATGTCAGGGGTATCAAACAGGCAGCCTGTGGGCCGTATGCGTCACATGCAGGCCACGCCCACCCCAGTTCCTCAAAAGCAAAAAAAATATGTCACAATACACCATGTGGCATGATTGAGTTTGACACCCGTGCTCTATGTGGTGGGTAACAAGTTAATCTGACTTATTTTTGTGGTAATCGGGAGCGCTGTAAAATCATGATGATGATTCCTGAATATTAGCAAAATAGTTCTTGACTTATGGCAATTAGGAGCAGAATTTCCATTACTAAGCAAGGCAGTTAGGTGAATTGCATGCAATTTTATGACCCATATTACCACAGATAAGTGAATCCAGCTTCCTCCAATGGACGTTGTGTGCTGGTTGGGAAGGACACCAATGGCAGCCAGAATCTGCCATTTTGTAAATAAACGCTGGTTACCAAGCACCTGAATTTTGATAACCTGACATGGGGATAGTGTAATGGTTGTGTGAGGACCATAAGTCACTTTTTGCTGCTGTCACTTTGGTTGCTAAATAACTACCTATATCAGGGGTGTCAAATTGGCGGTCCACGGGCTGGATTCATCCAGCTCCGCAAAGGCAAAAAATATCACAATGCCTCACACTATGATGTGGTGAGTTTGATATCTGTGCCCTATTGCATTTCAAGTATTTTGAGCTTGTAAATAACGCATCTAAAAACTATAGCCTGCAAAATAGGTTTTACATTTTAAAAAAGTTATCTTAACTTAAAAAAAAATAAGCCCAAGATCTATCCAGATATACATGAGCATTTTGTGATGTGATCTCCCTCATTTCTCCAACAAATCTGAAGTGTAATCATGTTACAATGTTACTGATATAGGATAAAGTTGTTAAAAGAAATATGATAATTACCTAAATTCAGTACCACTGGAAAACCTTTTATCCTAAATGAATTTCCCTCATTGTTTTCTAAAAAAGCCCCTCTGATTGAGATTGAGATGGATTATTATACATCTACTACTATGTGTTTTCAGAAATTTTCCCATGTTTTAAATTAGGGTCCAAGCTGAATTACATTTTAAAATTTCTAAATAATGTGATGATGCATTTATGTTTGTACCAAATGTGAACAGGTCCTGAATAATTTTTTAAAAATTAAAGATAAAATAAATTACAAAAGGGAGAAAACAGCTATGCCACACAACAGAAGTATTGTATAGCAAGTGATAACTTTATTGGCATTGGTTAGAAATACTTTTATAATTTACCAATAATCAGAAGTACAATCATCACAGAATTCACATTGTATGAGGCAGACTGCATTAAAAACACACCAGAATGGCAAATACATTTATGTATTTTAAGTCAAACAATGTTTTAACTGAGTAGAAATTGAACAGACTGTTCCAGAAAATGTAACCACATTATTAAAGAGAAAGTGAGCTAAATTTATAGAGCTGCTTGAAATCTGGTTTGCAAATTGTCAGCACATCTGGATTTACTAACAGATGGTTTCATACAAAACAAAAACTACATTTAGAAGGTAGTTTATTAGCTTTCAGTTTAAAGGCAAAACAACAATCACTCTTACAAACATATGCAGCTGTCTCATTTTCACAAAATAAAATTATATGTATAATTTTTTGTTAGGAATAAACCTGAACTTGTTTCTTCCCATTTACTTCTTGACAGCTTTCAGGTACCAGGTTAGGACTATTGCATTATCTTCTTTAGCCCAGACTAGACTATAGACTAGACTAGACTAGACTAGACTAGACAGACAGACAGACAGACAGATAAATTCATTTATCTTTTCTCTCTCTCCCTCCCTCCCTCTTTCAGGAAGTAAAGAAACAAGTTCAGGTGTATTCCTAACAAGACTCCAACTCAAAATGGAGCCATACTACAGAAAGTGTGCTGCACAAAGTTTTCCCCTGAATTTATAGGTTTCTGCTACATTAAAAGTCACACCATGTTATTCTTTGCCCAACTTTGGCTAGTGTGCCATTGCAGCTGCCTCTAAAATGTGAGACTTCATTGATCATCATTTATTTTTGTTTTTCTCCCCTTATAACTGCTGTAATTGGCTCTATGTGGCACTTATCCTTGAAGACCATTCAGAAATTAGACCCGATTCAAAATGTATCTTGCTTGCATAGTAACAGGTCAAGTCTAATAATAGCCATGAAATACCAATATTGCAGGAGCTGCCTCAGAAACCCTCCTGTCTGGATTTCATTAAACTGTGCTCTACCTAAATGTCATAGTGTGACAGGATTATTTAAAAAAAATACTGGCGGTTTATTTATTGCAAAGTTGGCAATGGACACAGTAACACATGATACTGGACAGTATGGTTTTTAGTTGTTATTTGTATTAAGTATTTACAAATGGGCTAAGCAACACAGTTCTGATGTCAAGTTTCCTCTCAGGTCTCTCCTCCCAATGACTTCTACCTCTTTCTCTTCTGCTTTCTCCTTTCTTCCCTCCAGTTTCTGGCTTGATGTGTATTTGTAAAAAAGAAAGGACTGGACTTTACATCGTGTGTTCAGTGTGGCTTGAATGTTCTCCTCCAGCCGAAATATCTACTACTTCTCTAATGGAGGATGAACCTCTCTCAGAATCTTCTGCTGAATTTCCCCCCAGGAACTAAGGCTTTTCTATTGACAGCTGATTCCCTCTGCTTCCTCAAAGATCTTTGATGTAGCGAACACCTGCAGCCAGCCAAATCCATCCTTCCCATTCTTGGATCTTGTGTGGAGCTTTCATGCCACTGGATCTTTACTTCCCTTCTTCCAAGAAAGCCAGCCTGGACTGTTTCATCTCACTCTAAACAGGAACCAACAAATGTTCAGCACGCTTCAATTCTCTGTCCAGCTTCTCTTTCCAGCTATTCTGTTTACTCCAATTACTGTCCACTTCTCTGGACTCCTCTTCTCTTTGTCCACTTTTTTTGTTATACCAACAATATATTCTACAGTAACTTAAAAGGTAGATGCCCCCTCCACTTCAGTCCCCAACACTGTGTTATATGGGACACCTGTCATAAAATCTCCCCACACCAGCCATGGTTAGCAGCCAGGTCAACTCATTGGGCCTTTTAATAGAGCAGCTGCCCTTCAAGACCAGAATAGAGGGGTTTTTTTTCTCCTTTTACTCATTCAGCAGCAGCTATGCCAAGCCACTCAAATCTATAGCCCACATTAACAAAGAAAGCAGCTGCTATAATTGTATTTTCATGCATTTAGGGTCTTGTAAATATTTCAGGGTAACATTGCATTGCAAAATGAGAGCATAAAATGTTTCAATTAAAACATTCCATTTAAAAGTCTAAAGCTCCCTTTAAAAGGATTTTAAAATAATATTGTAATAATCTTTTAAATAGTATCCTATTTTTGTTTGAATTGCTGAGTTCTATTTTGCCTACTGTACTTTAAGTTATTTAATACTACAATAGTGTATTTAAGCCAGACTAATTCAACAAAAACATAAGATCTAGTATTTGATTTTACAAGGAGTTAAGTTGTATTGCACAACACTTAAAAAACAAAGATATAGTGACAATATTTGATTGGGAACTTGAAAAATAAGCAGCAATGAGAGTATACACAGAAGTTTCTCCAAATTTAAGCAAGAATAAGCCCATATATACTACATAGAACACAGAAAGGGAAATTAAATGTTTATATATTATATGGTTTTTAGTGCTTATGTTAATAAATGTTGTAAATTGAAATAAAAAGGGGATGGAAATTACTTGTTTCCTTATCTTTTCCTTATTTTTAGTATTTATTAATTTAGAGAGGATTTGTCACTAAATTCAAAGATTTATGCATATGTATGTATGCATGTATATGTATATACATGAGATACCACAAAAAAATTCAATGTAGTTTATCTGGAATAGTTAACTTTTGCTTTATTGAGCTGTATATTTGTTATATTGAATAACTCAAGAAATTTAACTTATTGATATTCTCTTCTATAATTATCTACTTCAAATAATTTCTGAAAGATATTTCTGGACGTGTAATCACAACATAAACAAAAGTAGTAGTTCTAATGACTGTATTCACCAGACAAAATAAAAGATAATCAATGTCCCTGGTAATTTGTAACCACACATTCAAGTGTGCAAAAAGCAGTACATTGCTTTTGTTGAAGAATGACTTCTAGAAATCTGTTATGCATATACATAGTTATTAAAAGACAATCTCAGTACCTCACAGATGTCAAAATACATAAGTGCTTTTCCCTTTTTGGTCTTTAAACATGTTTAGCACATATGTAAAGCATATATAAGCCATTTAAGATTACATGGTCATTCTGTGATTTAAAAAAATACAAACCTATTTGTCCCTTCTTTGTTCATATAGAATATATTTTCTTCAATTAAGTTTTTTTTTCCTGATTTGACTCCAAACTGGAAATTTAAAAGTAATTGTTGGTATTGTAATTGGATATGAGCGTAGCTAGGTAACCAAAAAACACTGTCTTTATAAAACATGCTAAGCAAAGTACATTATGACTTAGCATGCTGTGTGAACTCAACTAATTGTTTATTCAAAATACCAGGATCACTTCGGTAGCAGCATCTAGCAACCTTGGCTCAAAATCAGACCTTATTAGCCTAGTACAGATCATTAGCGAATATCCTCGCCGTAAGTTATACATGTAAAACACACAAACGCGCGGGCACACAACCTTAGAAGGCAGCAGTGGTGAACTGCTTCTGTAATATTGCCAAGCAAACTGCATGCCCATGTAATCACACCCCCAGGAGCCACAACACAAAGAAACCAATACATTCACATTCTATCGTAAACTACAGCTTAGCCACATTGTATTTAACCCAATCATTCCCGTGGCTTTTATCTGTCATTGAGTCAAGCCATCCACCCATAACTTATTCAATAAGCCAATATTAAGCCAACTATTATGAAAATACTAACACTACTCCCAATTCCTCGCTTACCACTATAAATATTTTTTTCTACCAGCCATGGGGCTGTTTATCTTTTGGTCGAGAAGAAGTCCCAGCAAAACCACATATTCGCAGCGCAAGCTGGGCCACATTTTAGACCAATAAGCGCTGCCCATTGGCTTTTTGAGGCGGAGCTTCCGGGGTCACGGTTAAGAGGTAGCGGTTTCCTTCTGGTCGGCCCAAAGGGCATATAAGGAAGTCCCGTCCGGGCCTCAACCATAATCGTCACCGACTTCAGGAAAGGGTGTTAGGAGGAAGAGCTGTAAATAAACAATCTGGCCCGGCGAAGAAGGGCGGCTGAGGAACACAAGACGGCTCGGAAACATAATTAAGGGAAACGAATAGGCTGCGCGACAAAAATTTTGATCGTGGCCGACTGACTTGTTTCCCTCGGGTAGGTAACACGGACATTGAAGTGGACGGGAAGCCCCGGGAGAATAGATTATCCCTATGATCTAGAACACGGGCAACACGGACCTTAAAGTAAATTGAAGCACCAGCATGTTATTTATACCTATATATATCTGTGTCTGTCTATGAATCTAAAACACAGTATATCAGATAATATTCAATCTTACGCTAAGTTGGCTGTAGTTGTTATAATTTAAATATTTCTCTTGTTAGCATTTTTTACATTTTGATTTTTGTGTTATATATCACTGGGTAAATATCTAGTTCCCATTGAAAAGTGAAATATGTTAAGTCAATATGTACTCTCTTCTATCTGTATAAGAATAATTCTGTAATTATAAAGTTATATAGATGATAAGATTTTCCACTCATTTCTGACAAAAAATAAGTTTATAAGAACTGTTTCAGGGGGTGCAAATTGTCATTGTGCAGGTTGCTTCAAACTTATCGATTCTCTGTACTGAGTGAGTATAGAGTATATGCCACCCAATTAGTGTTAGCTCTTAGTGGTTACATTGTTAGACTTTCTCCAGTAAAAACAAACATCTTGAAACTAATTTGTGTCCTCCCACTTTTTTTTTTGCATTTGATATGCCCTACTGATATTTGACTTCATATTAAAAGTGTGTGCACTTTTAATTGCTGTAATCTCTCTTTCAGGACTGTCACATAATCTGATGCAGTTCTCCCCTGGATATGGATCACAACCTCAAAACTATAAAGCTCCCTCAGGAAACTTCTCACAAGTGCCCAGTAAAGCGATTCCTTCACAGCTGGAAAACTATTATGGTGCAGATTATTATTCTGCCCAATGCTCTGTACCAGCACAAAATGCTAATGTCTCTTCTGTGACACCGAAGATGTTAAACTCACAGGGATCACAATACTTGTACAATAGAGCACCTCATAATGCAGGACTGCCAGGACCTATCCAAGGAACGGTACCTCCTGCATCCCAATTGCATACCAGCATTTCACAGTCATATTCTTCATTTAGTGGTCCCTACAACAATTCTGTCTTGCATTCTGCCAGCTCTTCTGTTCCATCTCAGGGATTTGTTGCTTCTTCTAGTCATTATCCCATGCCTCCTGTGTCTAGTGCTGCATACCCTAATATTGTATATCCTCCCATGTCCACTGACAATCCATATGGGCAGATGCCTAGCTCACAGCCTGTGATGGCACATGGCCATTTGAATGCAGCAGGTGCTTACTCTAATCAAACTAGAGCCCCACCAATAGGACAACCCAGAGTTCCTTTGGGCTACACTTCTGCATCATGGAGTGCTCCAGAGCTTCAGCTGGCTCAGGGGAATCACAGCAGCTTTACAGGATCTCTTCCTGAAGCAAACAACATGATGAGTACAGGTATTGCACAGAGAAATTATATCTGACAGAATATAAGTATGCTTAAAAAGAATTGACTGATGAATTGAAGAAGTGTGCAAGCTAAGGAAGCTAAATGTTTTTACTATGCTTCATATTTTCAATTTTTTTTTCCTACTCACTGTAGCTTGCTTTTTCTTTTTGAACTATAAGCCAAGTAGCTTGATGCTGTTAAAATAAATTCTGGCTTATGTGCAAGATTGTTTCTTCTATTTAAATCACCCATATCTTTAAAAGAATAAAAATGATTATTTATAGGATTTTACTAAGCAATGTGTTGCCTATAATAGGCAAAGCTGATTTGTGCATTATTTTCAGACTACTTTTACTTTATTGCTTCTTTTTTTCAAACTGGAAGCTAATTCTTCATTTCCTTGCTGATATTAATGATCTTCAATAGGCTAATTTGTTTTTCAAGTTTGATTCCAAACATCCATTCAATGTTTGGGTGTCTGTAAGCAAATACATGTATAGATAGTCCTTGACTTATGTTGACAGTTGAGCCCAAAATTTCTACTGCTAAATGAGATATTGTTAAATCAGTTTTGCCCCTATTTTATGACCTTGCTTGTTACAGTTCTTAAGTGAATCATTGCAGTTATGTTACTAACACAAGTGTATCTGGCTTCCCCATTGACTTTGCTTGTCAGAAGGTTGCAAAATGACCCTGAAAACCTGCAACCATCATACATATGAGTCAATTGCCAAGTGACTCAATTTTGATCACTTGACTGAAGATGTTGCAATTGTCCTAAGTGTAAAAAATGGTCAAAAGTCAAAGTTACTTCCATTGTAATTTTGAGCTCTAACTAAGCAAACTGTTGTCAATGAAGGACTACCTGCATAGAAAGCAAATATGTGTAATGAAGCAAATTAGTAATAAAAAGATTCATAGAAGTCCTACACAAATTTTTCAACTCTTTAAAATATTCTTCATTTCTTCATTACATTTATCTATTGCAGGTGTGTCATACTCGCGTTGTCACAGCAGTGTCATGTGATGTATCACGAGTTTTTCCTTCCTAAAACTGGGTGTGGGCATGGCCAGTGTGTGACGCATCTGGCCCACGAGTTTGACAGACCTGATCTCTTGTGATATAACAGGCATCAAAGATTAGATGCTGAGTGTAATCAGTGGGTTCAGTCATTAAGACTGCAATCTTTTCTCTCATGAGAATAAAAATTACATTGTAAATATGGAATTTGTCATCTTTGCTTACTTTTCTTATATCATTTAAGACTTAAACAAAGTTATCAAACTATATTAACAGACATACTGTAAATGACTCTAATTTTATTTAAAAGGTTTGAATCCATTATCTGCGTGCTTCTGTTTCTGCCATTTTCAGAAATTCCATGCTGTATCTATTTTTAAATGTTCAATTGCTGTCACTTCAAAAATGATTTGTAAATTAGTATAAGTAATCCCTTCTAATGTATACTCCCCATGTTTGATTTTTCAGGGTCACCACATTACATAAATCAGACTATCCAGTCAGTAAAACCTAACCAAGGAGTGGCTTCAGCTGCAACTTCTTCAGTTAAAACATCTATTGTAGAAAAAACAGGAAAGTCCATCACTTCATCTTGTCTTACACAGTCATCAGATTCTTTTCTTCATGAAGGTATAGAAATTGGCTTAAAAGGAAAAAAAAGTGTTCCGAATTATATTTTAATAAAACAGCTATTGGTTGGTATGGGTAATCTGAAAATAGTGTGTAGGCCTCTAATTTTAATATTTGCAAGATTTTAGTTCTAATTTAACTATCTTCCATATTTTATAATGCTGAAATAATGTATGTAACTTATACTATTGTAAGCTGTCCAGAGTCACTTGGGAGAGTGAAACAGGCAGCATACAAATTTAATCAATAATTATTTACTTAATTAAAATAGAAGAGCCTGCAATTAACGCGAGACATGTTTTGTCTTCTCAGAGTTGCAGATATAGAATCAGAATCAGGTTGTCCCAGTGGTGATCTTCTGTTTACATATTGTCATGATACATGATGTATTTTTAGGAGGATGTACAGATTTATTTATCAAATGCATTTGCTGCCCATCTCAGGGTTCAAAGTGACTTTGAGCAGCTTATAGCAAGATAAAGCATACAAACATTTGACATTTGTAAGTATAAAAACTGATTAAAACCAAAAAATAAAATTATTTACATGTATGTGCAAAATGTTCTGGGCAAAACAGTACAGAAGTTTCAGATGGCCCATGCTCAAATCCAAAATGTCTGTTTTTGGATATCAATCCAGATGGGTTTGTTTTATTTCAAGTGGAAGCCAAATGGTGTTTGTTGAGTGTTCTGAATGTTTTATTCTCCTTTAATTACTATAGCTGGGAAAATGTCTGTTCTTGTTTCCATTGTTATTGTTGTTTTAATTCTCCTGTTTGGACCATAATAACAAATAAGATCAGTCATATCCCTATTATTTAGCTTTGGCCAGATGTAGTATATAATGTTTGAATTTGGAAGTAAAACCATAGGATTTCAAGGAGTACATAGCACAGAGAGAATTAATATGTTATTGGACAAAATCTTACCTTTAGAGAGAAAGAAATTGCTGTGAGGGACATTAGATTCAGTGCTGGAGTAGAGCTTACATCCAGTTTGCAACTGAAACGCTTATGAACCAGTGCTACAAAATTTCTGTTGAAATGGGAAGAGATGAAGAGATTGCTGACTAATTAAGGTTTACAAGTTTCAAAATCTGATCCCTCAGAACACTCCCACCCAGTAAACTTCCATCTCTCTTCAAGTAAGTGATCATACAGAATATAATGAGACATAATGAGTTTCTGAACTTAAGCTAATAGCCATGCTGAGGCAGAATTTTCTATTTGAAAAATTCTATGCTGAACTCCACAAATTTGGGGCTCAAAGAAGTTGACAGTCCAGTTTCATACTGAATCATGCATTGGTTGAAACCTTGGCTTTTGAATAAGATTTTTTACTTGCCAGCCTGTATTAGCTGAAGATGAAGGAGATGATCCTTGCACTGATCTCTCTCCTGTCTTGAGACAGATAACAGATAATCAGAGTTGGAAGGGACCTTGTAGGTCATCTAGTCCAACCCGCCGCCCAAGCGGGAGACCCTACACCATTTCTGACAAATGGCAATCCAATCTCTCCTTGAAGGTCTCAAGTGATGGCGTTCCCACAACTTCCGAGGGCAAGCTGTTCCATTGGTTGGTTGTTCTCACTGTCAGAAAGTTTCTCCTTGTTTCCAAGTTAAATTGCGTTCCCCAGTCTTGTGGGGAAAATCTCTTCCAATCCACTCTCTCTTTTCCCTAATCTCTGCTAGAAACACCCCCCTTACACACACACACACACACACACACACACACACACACACACACACATCCATGGCAGGGGCTGATCATGACAATGTGAAAAGTCCTGGATGTGTTCAAAAGTGCCTTCCCCTTCTCCCTTTTCCCCCTTGCCTCCTCACCTCGTGTTGTCTGCACTTCAAGCAGTATGAGAAGTGGTGGGGAAATTTAAGCCGCACATGCGTTTAAATAGGCCCACATTTTGGGGGCAGGCATTAATTTAACTACATGCTCACATGTAGTTAATTTAACTACATGCTTCGTTTTGGGGTAGGCCATATTGTTGGAGAAACCCAGTAGGTTAGTATGTATACCCTACAAAACAAAAGCCCGTGTTTATGCATAGATACGCACTATAATAGTTGTAGTGCACGAACTGAATTAGGAAATGCATAAATGTCATTTTAGTTGGTCTGTTGTCCAGGTTGTCTTTAAACTCTGTGAGTACTCTCGGTTCCTCTTGATCTTGAGAATCAGGAAGCCTTTGTATATATGTAGTGAGTATCATCTCCAAAGGAACTCAAAGTTCCTCAATTAGTAGGAGAAAAAGAGCATGTCCTGAGTTCACACGCACACTTAGCCACAATAAACGCATCAGCGTATTATCTTTTTTTCATTCCCAAGGTTCTATGCTAATAACTTACTTTGGTTTGGTTATTTGATTTAGAACTTTTGTCTTTGTTGTTATTCATTCATCACTGTGTTTTGTGCATTTGTTTGAG
Source organism: Hydrophis major (assembly GCA_033807585.1). NCBI lineage: Eukaryota > Metazoa > Chordata > Lepidosauria > Squamata > Elapidae > Hydrophis > Hydrophis major. The sequence continues at coordinate 29,659,730 of CM066333.1, forward strand.
AAGGCTTCAGAGACAGCTCCCAACGGTTGGGTTGAGGCTACTACATCAGGCCTCCAGAACAGCCAGCAAAGGATTATTTTACTGCATCTTTTGTTGCTTTCTTGCAGTTGTCCAAATTTTTGCGACCCAAGTGGCTTATTCTGAATGCCGTAGTTTTTCATGGGTAAAACATTTGTAGTATTCTGAGATTAGATTCCATGGAAAGATAACAGGCAAATCATTTTAGCTTCTGATTTTGCTAAAGTGCAACTAGCGCCATAGATGGGCAGAACTTCCAAATTTCAGTGCTTTGTTTTGGGTTTATGGTATGGTATATTGAAAAAAAGGTGTGGCAGGAAGTTACATGGTGAGAGTTATAGGAGTCATTCTTATTGTTATCTCATGTTTATACTTTAGTAATATATTTAGTAATATGCCCAACAATTTTAACACTGATTCCCAATGGAAAGCCAAATGGGTCGCTGAACGCCCAGACATAGGTAGACATATAAATGACACCACAAAAAGGTGGTAGGCTTTGAACTACCACCTCAGCAATGGACAATCCTGAATAAGTTTCGCACCTCACATGGTGTCTGCCGGGATTCTATAAATGGAGCATAATATCCTCCTCTCAGTGTGACTGTGGGGTCCCATGTCAAACTGTAGATCACATTGTGGCTGGCTGTAAGCTGAGGGCATAGGTCCAGTATCTGATTTTTTCATCTAAACGATTTTGTGCTACAGTGGTTAGATGGCCTAGATCTGTGATGGCCTATGGCACGCATGCCACAGATGGCACGCACAGCCATTTGTGCCGGCATGCGAGCTGCAGGCAAACTTACCTCACTGTGCATGTACGCACCTCACAGCTGATTTTCGGCCAGTTTGAGGCCTTTTTTGGCCTCCCAAAGGCTTGAGGAAGACTTCTGCAGGCTTCTACAAGCTTTGTAGGCTGAAATCTAGCCCCGTTTCATCACTTCCTGTTTTTCTGAAAAAGCTGGAAGTGATAAAATGGGGCTAGATTTCAGCCTACAAAGCTTAATACAATGGTTTAAAAATACTCAGATTTAAACCTGCATTTTAATGATATCAAAATGTTCTATCTAATAGTTGATTACTGCTTATTTCCAATTAGGAAAAATTAATTTTAAAAGCTTTCCAAAGGAGATTTTGGTGTATTCTTGTGTTTTGTTTGTTTTTTTCTTAAATTCTCACATTTACTCTTCAGGCTCCTCCTTTCTAACTTGAGTTTCATATACAAATGTGCATGAATTAATATTGTTGTTTGTTTAATAGATCCTATATTCCCAAACTGTCAATTGCTATGAGTTGCTGCTTGCAAATAAAAGCTCAGGGGTCATCTGTAAGGCCAGATATATACAAGTTTTTCCATATCAGGTCGTATTGTACACCAAGCTTTTGTTATTAGCCTGATACAGTTTCTTTTACTCTTAACTGGAATTCATTGTCTTGATGTAAAGTTTATTCAGTTCTGTTCAGTGATCCATAACTATCCACCTACATTTTTAAAGATTTTTTCAAAGAAGACTTTCTCAGTTATCTTGATCAAGAAATCACCTGAAGCTTTCTCAAATGCTCACCTCTTTTCTTTGCAAATAAATATAAATGTAAAATAAAGCCACCCTTTAAAGTATCATTGGGGGGGAGGGGGGAATTGTCAGAAGTTGTCGAATAGATTTTGATATAAAGGATCTCTTGCAAAAAGTCCTTGACTGTCTGGTTTTGAAACTAGATGAGCTTTAGTAGTGAGTTACTTCCAAGGTAATGGATAATTGGACTTGAAAAAATTCTTTGGTATCTATGCCAAGACTGATGGATTGACATTGCTGGTTAATCTTTATTATTTTATACTATTACCTCCCAATAGCTTTCAGTCAAAACAAAGCACAATACAGCTTAAAAGTCACCGTACTATTCAACCTAAACCAGATATAATAAAAATTGTGCAACTGGTGAGCAGGTTAGGTCAGTGTTTCTCAACCGTGGCAACTTTTAAGTTCTATGGACTTCAACTTCCAGAATTCCCCAGCCAGTGTTCAATGCTGGGAGTTGAAGTCTACAAATCTTAAAAATTGTCAAGGATGAGAAAATTGTCAAGGATGACCTAACCCACTCACCACAATTTTTATTATTTCTGGTTAATGTTGAATAGTTTTATATTTCTGCATCAAGAGCAGTGATTTCTCAATGTAACTTGATAATGAAGAAACAATTTTGACTTCTTAAAATCTCTAATGATGGGTAAATTGTGTTCTGTTCTACTACTTTCTCTGCCTGTTACTAACACCACCGCATTCCAGAACCGGCGGTTAACTTCTGTAAAAAGATCTTCTCCAGGGATAACTAGGTTGCTCTTCATGTTAGTGCCCTTTGTTGTGTTTCGGTTGGTGTTACTTTAATACTTTTATGCGTGCTTTCAATTTCTTGCCTTTCCTGTGTGTTTGACTCTGGTATTTGTGCTTTCCACTTTTACAGGCATGCAGTATGGTGGATATGTTAATAATCAAGCTAGCTCTTCAGCAACTCCCTTGTCATCAAGTTCAGATGATGAGGAAGAGGAGGATGAGGATGAGGAAGCAGGTCTGCTTTAGCTTTGCACCAGTATTTCTAACTTTTCACTTTTGATGGCATTATTTGTACACAAGATGCCAGGGCTTCATTATTGAATTATTTTGCATGTTTAGAGGTTAGTTACATGTAACTGAACAGAGCTTACTTCAGTATAAGTGGCTATAAGAATGAGGATCTCCTTAATTAGAAATAGGTATACAGTCTTTGATATAGTATGTGTAGTTTGGAGATGTTTTTAAATGTCCTTCCTTTAGAATCACCGTAAATCCATTATGGAAACAGCCTTTCCATCTTATTGCCAAGGCAAATAGTGCAGTATGATTAATTGTTAACCATTGCCAATACATTCCATTCTGCTTTTCTCAAAAGAGAGACAGTGCCTATCATGTATACATTATTTCAGTTTTAATAAATTTAGGCAAGCATCTGAAAAAAATGAACTTGAAGATGCTTGAAGTCAAAATGGTCAAAATAATTTATCTTTAAAAATTATATTTACAGCATAATTTAAAATATTAAAACAAGATTTTTTAAAAAATGTAAAAAAAATAAAACAAACTTTTTTTTAAAAAGGAAGTGTGTTATTAAACCATAAACACCTATGTGTAAATGTTTTGTATAGAATGCCCCAATATGTGTGGCAATATTGCCAACTTGGCATGTAAAAGTGTGCTTTCAAGAATAACCTAAATATTTTGAAATTTCAGTGTGGTTTTCAAGTTAAAATTGTTCTACACAGGTTTATTATTTTTCATAATAGAATGTAAAAGTTTTGGCACTGTCAGTTTCCTTGTTTTATGTCATATAAAATGCCACGAATCACCAATGCCAGATCTAATAAGAAGGGACACTTTTACAAAGTTATATAGTGCAAGTAACTTCCACAATCCATTTAAAATAATTACAAATTGATATTAATTACTGAGCAGCTTGTTTAATATACCCAATCTCATGTACATAGTAGATGTTAAGAGAGTAAAGTTTACAAATCAAAAAGATTACTATGAAAATTCTGATCCAGCTGCTTTGGTCACCATATTTCTTAAAATTGGTACAGTAATAGAATAATGTTCCATCTTCTGTTATTCTGAATGTTGAAAGACTGAATAAAAGCATAAATGAATTAGAAAATGTATTTATAATTGAGTTGAGATAGCTATAAGATTGTCCTACCTCAAATATTTTATCCATTTGCTTGCAAAGTTGGAGAATTCAGTGCAATGTGAGAATTTTTCTAGAGTGCTACAAATGTATTGGAGATTTTTTTTTTTTAAACTTTGGGAATCTGCTGAAATACAGAAGTCTGATATAAATACTGGAATGTTGATACTGAAACCTAATTTTTAATTTGGTTTTCAGTTTTATCTTTTTGCTGAAACCCATCTGGCAAATGGCAGGTAGTATTGACTCACCTTCTACACAGCAGATGTGTAATATCCCAGTATAATAAACAATTGTTATACATCGGACTTTGACACTGGAATCTTTGTAAATTTCTAGGAAGTAGTGAAGGTCATTTGAGTTCTATAGGACTTACTTCCTGGTAAGTCTTTATAAGAAAGCAACCTTTGAGTTGAATGCTTCTGTGATAATGAGTCAAGTAACACCTGTAAATGGTGATTTTAGCATAATCTTTTGAGGTATACAGCCCACCAACCTTTTCAGGCATGTGTTTGTGTCAAATTTTCCTCTGCATGTTTATACTTTGTTTTGTGGACCTAATGGCTGGAAAAATAGGAACAGTTCAAATTAATGTTTTTGAACATCATCGTCCCTGATACTACTTTTTGCACTTTTAACAGCACTCAACGAAGAGCACAGTATGCTTTGCAATAGTTATAAGGTCCCATCCTCTGCCCAAATTTTTCCTTCAACAAAAAAATCTTTCATTGGATGAAAGAAAATGTTGGAGCCCCTCTGTGTGTGCATTGTTTTCTGCACATTTATTGCAAGAGAACTCCTGCATGGATTAACACCATTGTGTCTTTGGTTTATAGTTACTTAATATCAAAGAATGTTTGTGATTGTATTTCATGACATTACCATGAATTGTCTATTCATGAAGGAGGTAATATATAAATATGTATAAGTATGTAAGAAAATCTGCACTAAGAATCCTTTGCAAAAAGTCTTTGATTATCGTTTTTCTCATAGTTATGCATTTGCAAATGATTCCAAAGTATAATAGGTTTTATTGCTCTTGTTCATCTTTGCAAGTGATTCTCTAATTCAGAAGTTTCTGAATGGGGAGACATAATTTGTAGATACTATCTTAAAACTTACAAAACAAGAATAAACATGGCTAACTTTTCAGATTACTGCTTTTTTAATTGGCTCTTACCATATTACCTTTTTAGTGTACTTGAATAGAAGCTAATGTAGTTGTTCGGTTGACCTGAGCTGTTCTTTACAAGTAGGTTTTCTAATAATTTATGAAATTACCAATAGACTGCAATTCCCTTTACAATTTCATAGCATACAATGTTATGCATTTATTAGCATGCATGTATTATCAGTTGAACATCTATATTTTCTTTCTAGCTATTGACAGCTCTTCCACTACTAGCAGCGCCTCTCCTGTTCTCAACAATTATGACACTCTTGAAGGTGATGGCTATCCAGGTAAATTGTGTTCTGTTTAATAATATTATCAGTACCGCTTTTTAAAAATCAGCTTACAGCAATAAGACCAGCCACATAGCTGTCTCTGACCAACCCTTACGAAATTCAAAAAATGAATTAGGAATAAAGCTTGTTACTATTTGGGTGGAACATCATTAGGAAATTCCAGGGCTGGAAGCTAAACCAGGAAGTTAAAAAACTTCCAGAACAAGAATGTGGCAAACAGGCTTTGTATTACTGCCAAGTTATAGAAATAGAAGTCTCCACAAAGGAGCAAATTCTTGAAGGAACTGAACATGTCATAAAGACTTAGTCACGTAAGATAAGGATACTAGCTCTAGGCATAGAATATTTATGTAACTTTGTCATGGCAGATGAGCAGGCATTAGAAATAGAATCATATTTCCTAGTTTTCTCACCCTCTAGTTATCAGTTATGCCTACCAAATAGAGAGAGAGAAAGAGGCAGATTTCTATTTGGGGAAAAAGATAAATAAAAAGCATTTAGATCCACCTTTCTTTAGGAACTTTGCCAGCATTTTATTCGGAGTGATCTGTACAGATGCAAATTTGATTCCACTCTTTAAAAACTTGCAAATATGGTCATTTATAGAGCCCCTGAAATTTATAAATAGGAACAAGAAATGTAGCTTTTTCCTTTCAGACTAAGGTGTATCTCTTTAATGGCTGATGTTAAAGACGTTCATTTATTATACTGCGAAAATGGAACCTGAAATTGAATGTTATATTCCATTTATACCCTTGCTTTTGTCCCATATAGCTTAAAATAACTTTGCTTTAAGACTACAATTAAATGAAGAGTAAAGGTAAATAGGTAGTTTTGTAAACTCAGCATCAGTCAATTCTTTGGCTGTTTGATTTGAAATAATTTAAAATGTGTTAATATTGTTTCAAATGTGTCTATGTGGAAAAAAAGTTATACAGAATTTCTTTCATTGATTTGGAAACAAATTCAATTTTTTAATATTATTCATTAAATAGCTTGTGTAAGTCTACAGCTTTGCTAATAATAAATATATTATTTAGCTCAGTGTATTTTGATGCTGCTTTATAAGAAAGAAAGAAAATTTAACCTTTTTTTCCTGTTTAGAAACATGTTCTGCACCTCCTATTTCCTCTGTTCCTCAGATGTCTAAAGTGTCCAAGTCATTTGGTTGTGGGTATCCTCCTCTTCAGCCAGGATACCAGAATATGACACCACCTTTGCCATCTCCTGCCATGCAACCAAGTAACTCTGGATATAATTCTGGATTTTCGCAATATCCACAGGTTAGAAATCCCCAAACTTGTATCCCTGATGAAACTTGTGACAAATAAATTGAATAAGAAAGAATGTTTAATTATGCATAATTAGACTTAGAATGTGGGTGCTTTGAGTTAGAAAATTACTTTCTGTACTTCAGTTAAAGAAAAAAGTTTCTTCATATTAAATGTATATTTTAGGTTTTAAAGTCTTTTTACCTGTTTATTTGGACATTATAATCTGCCCAACAACTACTGAAGTACCCTGTTTCTCCAACAATATGGTCTCCCCCAATAGGAAGCCCCAGCATGTTTTATAGGCATGAAATGAAATTAAGCCCCTCCCCCCAAATTAAGGCCTATATTAAAACATGCAAAATGGGGGGGAATGGTGGGGGGGGCTTGCCGTTAGGAAGTACTTTTGTTGCACACCCGGATATGGTGCTGCCTGCGTTGACCCCGATACGAAGTGCCCCACCAACGCCAAGGTCAACATCCAAGCCGTCGCCGCCCACCCGAAGATGCAGGGGGGGGGAATTAAGTCACCCCAAAAAGACGGCCTAGCCATTTTTGGGGGGCTTAAAAAAAAATAAGACTCAGCCTTATTATATGAGAAACACGGTAGCTATCCTTAACAAATTTAATGAAGTAAATGAGTACAAAAATGGTTTTGTTTCCCTAGCAAAAGAGAGGATTCAAAATGTTTATAGCAAAGAAAAACTTAATTGAAACTAGAAAATTCAGAAGTTACCTGCTTCTGCATTCCCTTTATCATTTTATATAGAAAAATAAATGGTTTGGTTTTCTTAGAAGCCCACCTCTGATTTGTAAGAAAAATTATTGGGTCTCTATCTGGATAGTCAGCTAGTTTAAAGAGTGTTTATGAAGACACTCTATTGCAATTCATATAGAACAGAGGTAGTCAACCTTTTTATACCTACTGCCCACTTTTGTATCTCTGTTAGTAGTAAAGTTTTCTCTAACCGCCCACCGGTTCTACAGTAATGGTGATTTATAAACCCCTACCGCCCACCATGCAAGCTGGAATGTCCACTAGTGGGCGGTAAGGACCAGGTTGACTATCACTGATACAGAACATCAATATTGCATATAAAATAGTTTTGTCACATTTCTCCTACATACTGCACCTTAGGCTTTGGAGGCCCATTGAAAATAATCTGGAATCAAATGCTTTGGGGAACAAAAAAAAAATGCATAATTCCATCAACCACAGCCTTAAATTCATATTGCTCTGTATTATGTAATATTTAATTATGCACAAGATAGGCAAGTTGGCAATTTGTTAATATAAAACATTTTTTTCAAGTTACATTTTAGGTCAGGGGTGTCAAACTCATGTCAGCACGGCAATGTCACATGATGCATCGTGACTTTCCCCACTTTGGCTAAACCCAGTGTGGCCAGCATGTGATGCATCTGACCTGTGGGCCAGGACAGCCCTGTTTTAGATGATTCACAGCCCTGTTTTAGATGAGCTAAGAAAGGATAGGGAGTGTCAATTGTTTATCCTTTGTATAAACAGAAATTTACACATATTGCAAAGGTGAAAATACTTATCAGTTGACCTATGTATGTTTAATTTACCCATGTATGAGTTTGAAAAGAGGTTCTATCTTAAAGTGATCTTCTGAATCCAACCCAGATCAGGATGGAAAATTAAGTGCTGTGGCATAGGAAATAGGAGTTGAAGTTCCTGGAAAATATTATTGGAGGAGTGAGGAAGAGGGAAGTTAAACAAATTCTGATCAAGACATTAATGTTTAGCCATGTTGAATATTTATTTTAATACTTTTTTAAATGTCTTTTTTCCAGGTATATCCTACCATGAATCAACTATCAGCTAGTTTGGGAGGACTTGGTATACAGCAGCCAGAAAGTCTGAGACCAGTGAATCTTATTCAAGAAAGAAATATTCTACCTATTGCTCCAGTTTTACCTCCTTTGCCTAATCTGAATTCTGATCTGAAAAAATTGAACTGCAGCCCAGAGTAGGTATAACATGACAATTTTTTGCATGTTTGCAGTTTAATTTCTCTGAAAAAACTGGTCTTAGGATGTGCCTGGTTCCATTTTTCAACAAGAGAAATTCAGTCACTGAATGGATACCTTGGACATTTATTTGCAGGGAGGCAAAGAATGACATTTGTGTGACTACATAATCAAATACCACAGGTTGCATTGGATGTCAGGACACATCAGAAGGGTGGTATTTGCATAACGATATCACTGCACAGGTGATGTCATTTTCACTTCGCCATGGTTTTCTGTGATTGCCACTGATACAAGTCATTTTGAAAACTATTTTGAAAACATTTGACTAAAGGGAATTAAGAATACTTCTTTTTTGTCTTTCCACATTTTATTCTGAATTCCTGTAGAACAGGAGTCCCCATCCCCTGGGCCTCAGCCCACTACTGGGCTGTGGCCTGTTCAGAACTGGGCTACATGAGAGGCTGGCTGACACACATGCACACAGCTAGACTTGTGTGAACAGTGATACGATGCGTATGCATAAGCAGCAGTCTGGTTCCGCTCCCCCCCACCAGGCTGCCAAGCCAAATGTTGGGGACCACTGTTGTACAATGACAAATAGGGAAGTCAGATACGAAGCTACTACATATGAAGGGAAACAGGAAAATTAATTTTCATTATTATCTGTTTCTCAGATAAGTATTGATACCAATACTTATCAGGTCAAATCTGTAAATGGGTTTATTTTTAAAGCATAGCATTTCATCTGAGTAAAGAAGAGTTTAGTACACATATTTTAGTTGTGCACATATTTTGGTTGGATGAAAGTACGAAGCTTCCCACTGCCACTTGTAACTGTTTGAACCATTTGGGGGCGGGGTGTCCTTTCTAAGTTTTTTTCCCTGACCATTAAGCTACTCGAGGGTCCTTCCTCTCATATCTGATTGTTTCCTAGGCAGCATCTCTTCCTCTTTCCCAAAGGTCCCTCCCACATTCCTATACAGTCATCCTCTCCTGAATGAAGGTAGTAATTCTAATTTGGTTGTTCTGGACATTCAGCCCCTTCTCAAGCAGTAATTGGATGCTATTGCCAGAAGACCATCTTCCCAGCTTTGGATAGACATATTTGACTTCCTTTAAAGTCTGAAGTCATTGTTTGGACAAGAGAAGAGATATAATTTTCTATTCCATATTTCTTGTATATGTCGTAATTTATTTTTGTATTTTAAAACATTTGCTCTACTAATAAATTGTCAGTTTAATTTTCAACACATTAAATGTCTCCGGAGTTTCCAGGCCAGAAGAGCATACATACATGATTTTGGCTTGACTAGGATTTTTGGCAAAGTATAATGTGGCTCTTGAACATATAGATTTTTTTCTATAAAGCAGTCAGTACTATTGTTCAAAATAATTGACGTGTGTTTGTGATTTTTCTGTAGCTCGTTTCGATGTACTTTGACAAATATTCCTCAGACTCAGGCACTGTTAAACAAAGCAAAACTCCCCTTGGGATTGCTTCTACATCCTTTCAGAGATCTAACGGTAAAACAACTTTTTATTGCCACAAGATTTTATTGAGCTAAATTTGAATAAGGCAATCGTGTATTTTGTATATTATAGAAGTACATAAATTTTGTGTAGTACAGTAATAGTTTTTAAGTGATGGAAGCTGTAAATTGTGTTGGCTGTTAACGGGTCAGATATCTAAACAAAAATGTACCACTGAAAACTGGGGAAATATTTTAAAGATAATATTGATGTTTACTGATTTAAATATATTTACAGTATTTGAACTGAGTGATTTTCAATAAACCTTGAAAAAACAATGCACAGTGTTAGTTTGTGTAGCATTGCCTTCTATGGCTGGGCTCTCCAGCTTACTACTTGTTACCTTACTGTAGAAGAATAGTTGTTTACAGTACTTAATCTCTGAACGGTGCATAGCCAATTTAGTGTTTGTTGCTGGCAGTTTTGGATAAAACACTTACGAAAACGATTTATCTCAAATTAATTCTAGAATTCTGTTGCTTTTTTTTAGCAATTGCCTGTGATAACGTCAAGCACCATTGTGAGGTGTAGATCATGCAGAACCTACATCAATCCTTTCGTGTCTTTTATTGACCAAAGGAGATGGAAATGTAATCTGTGCTACAGAGTTAATGATGGTAAATATTAATCCTTCTCCAATATACCCCATGCCTCCAAAGTTCCAACTTTCTCAGTTCAGTATCAAAGAATCTTTTTCCAGGTATCGTAAAAATTTTTTTCTGTTTTTAGATTCATTCTATTTTTAATTTAAATAGTTTTATGTGCTGATTTTTCTATTTGGTTTTATTATGCTGATTTCTTCATTTTTAAACTTTATTATTTAAATGACTTAAATTTATTTTATAATTTAGTTCCTGAAGAATTTATGTACAATCCTCTAACAAGATCTTATGGAGAACCTCATAAGCGTCCAGAGGTCCAAAATTCTACTGTGGAGTTCATTGCTTCTTCAGACTACATGGTAAGTTTATAGTTTTAAAAGGTAATATTTTATAGGTCCATGTGTGTGCAAAAATGGGAGCTACAGAGATGGCAAACCTGTTTAAGGCTGTTACAGATCTAATAAGCACATTAGTAAAAATCAATCTTATTTTACAGCTTCGTCCTCCTCAACCTGCAGTATATTTATTTGTGTTTGATGTGTCCCATAATGCAATAGAAGCTGGATACTTAGAAGTTGTGTGTCAGTCTTTGCTGGAAAACTTAGACAAGTAAGAACTTGTATTTACTGGACATAATGATACTTGCGAAGATTGGATGGAACTTGTGTTTTTTTTTTTCCCCTCTTAAAATGAAATGTCTAATGACACTGAAGTGTCTAAAGAGTTGTGGTGGCATAGTTGTTCGAATGCAGTATTTCAGGTGAACTCACTGTTCACTGCCAGAGTTTGATCCTGACCGGCTCAAGGTTGACTCAGCCTTCCATCCGTCCAAGTTGGTAAAATGAAGACCCAGAATGTTGGGGGCAATAGGCTGACTCTGTAAACTGTTTAGAGGGATGTAAAGCACTGTGAAGCCTAAGTGCTATTGCTAATGATAATGTGACATTCAAGTAGTTGTGGGAGTAAACACATTGGTGAGAATGTGCTATAGCAGGGGTCTCCAACCTTGGCTCCTGGAAGCCTGGCGGACTTCAACTCCCAGAGTTCCACAGCCAGCAAAGCTGGCTGTGGAATTCTGGGAGTTGAAGTCCACCAGGCTTCCAGGGGCCAAGGTTGGAGACCCCTGTGCTATAGGAAACAGCCACTTACCTTTAGCAGCGTGCTCAACAGCATGTTTAATGAAAAGCTAGGCACTCTTAAACTCCTTTTCTTTTTCTGTATTTCACCCCACCACAATTAGCTGCAAATTAAAATACCTAGTTTTCTAATTACCAAACAAGTAGAAGCAGAGGGAGAATATTTGAACCAACTATGTTCAGATTTCATTCATATATTCTGGATCCATGACAGAAAATAGTTAATAATGTGCTAGATAGTGTTCATTGGGGGAGAGTATGAATGATAATTTACTAACTTTAAAACCTCTAGAATTCACCTCTGTATTTCAGGAACATATTTGCTTTTGTTTTATTTTAACACTAAAGGTTGCCTGGAGATACAAGAACAAAAATTGGCTTCATAACTTTTGATAGCACTGTTCAGTTCTACAATTTGCAGGAAGGATTATCACAGCCTCAGATGCTCATTGTTTCAGAAATTGATGGTAAGATTACCTGAACAGTTGGAAGAATAAAAGTGAGGAAAAGTAATACAGAATGCGGTATGAGTTAGTTCACTTTAAGATGTTACAGAATATTACAACTATGTGGGAAAATGCTACTTCAGTTTTACTAGTTTGATCATAATGGAATTGAGTGGTGTTTTCCCAATTAATGTTGCATGTTAATTTAAAAACCAGTCAGGACAGACTAGGATAGTTTAGGAATGACATATTTGTTCTCTTTTGCACATAGAGAAATGTAATTCAGTTATAGAATTTGCATCTGACCATTTTTGCTATTTTACTATATCTTTTAAAACTGTATTACATTAACATAAGAGAGTGGTGGGGTGGCCTAGAGGTGGAGTTCTCACTCACAATCGGGAGGCTGTGAGTTCAATCCTAGGTTGCAGCAAATATTTCTCTCTCTGGGCACAATGAGCAAATATCAGCTGTAAACTCTGGCAAAAGGAAGGGCATCCGGGTAGTAAACACTCAGCTCCATTCAGTTGCTCTGACTCCACCCTGAAAGGGATTACGGGGTCATTAAAAGACAAAAAAAAAATACATTAACATAAGAAATCAAAAGTGAAACATTTCTTCTCCATAGATGTTTTCCTGCCTATGCCTGATTGTCTACTTGTCAATCTGCATGAAAGTAAAGAGGTAAGAGAAATGTAATAGCATTTACAACAATAAATATTAAACTGAAGAGATTCATGGGTGGCTTCTTTGCTTTTGATTAATTTAGCATATTAGTGTTGGTATTAAGATGGTATCTTAAAAGGACCTGCATCTTTCTAACCATATTTTCATCTTAATCTTAGAATATACATTTTTCCTTTGTTTTCTACAATTCTGTATAGTTAAGAGAATCAGATGAGATTTTGATCAAATAAAATAAGATGTATTCTCTACTCAGAACTTCATTTAAAATAATTTCAAGAGAAAAGAGAGGACTAGCTGGTGTAGCACAGATGAAATTTATACAGATAGGTCAGTGTACCCTAGAGGAAGTGTCACAGGGCTGTGTGCGCGTGTGTATATGAGTATGTGTGTGTGTTGTGCTCTTGGGAATCTTGGATTTCATTTAGAAAAATCTTGATTTATAGATCATCTCTGAAAATGGACTTTTTGGAAATCTAGACTTGTATTGAATAATACAATATTCAAAATATTGCTTTAAAAATATTGCTGAGATTTCAGTGTTCATGCTCATTTTATTTTCCAGCTGATTAAAGATTTACTGAATGCACTACCAAATATGTTTACCTGCACAAGAGAAACACACAGTGCATTAGGCCCAGCTCTTCAAGCTGCCTTTAAACTGATGTCTCCAACTGGTGGGCGTGTAACTGTGTTTCAGACACAGTTACCTTCTGTGGGCACAGGATGCCTACACTCTCGGGAAGATCCTAATCAAAGATCAAGCACCAAGGTATTTGTTTCAGATAAGGAATTAATTAAACAGGCTGGAAATGTTTGGTAGAAACATTAGCTGGCACTCTCATTGAGAATCACCATATTCATTTTAACGAACCAAATGTTGACTGTTCAAACTATGTGATGCTTGATGAAACCCTGGAATCTATGAATGTGGTTTCTGCCTTCTTGTTTTACTGCCCGGTCTAAACTGATAACATCATATATTTAATCACATAATTTGAACAGATCAAAAAAGTCATGGAGGAAGATGTTACATAGTGTTCACAGATATTTGAAGGTGAAGTAAGTTTTCAAAAAGTATACGAATGGTTTCAGTATAGAACTTGGAAAATTCTATTGGTTTCTTTGCAAAGTGCTCTTCATGAAGAGCATTGGGAAGATTCAGCTGGTGCAGAACTGCAGCTGTAGAGACAATTTAAGTGTGCCTCTAGAAGGACACATCTTACACTTCATGTATTGATTACCAGCTTCTTTCCAGGTCTAGTTCAAAGTGCTACTTTTGACCTTTAAAGCTTTTTTTTATGCAGTGGACCAGGTTATCTAAGGGACTGCCTCTTCCCAATTACATCTACCCATCCCATCAGGTCTGGCAGGAAAGGCATATTGTGGGTCCCTTCTGCAAAAAGAGTTCCATTTGACTATTTTCTGCCATGACACGTGCTCTCTGGAACAGGAGTCTCCAACCTTGGCAACTTTAAGATTTGTGGACTTCAACTCCCAGAGTTCCTCAGCCAGCAAAGCTGGCTGAGGAACTCTGGGAGTTGAAGTCCACAAGTCTTAAAGTTGCCACGGTTGGAGACCCCTGCTCTGGAACATCATCCCACCCAATGTAAAGTTATCCCTGATCTTTATAGCTTTCTGGAAAGTCCTTGAAAAATTTTTTTTTCAACAAGCTTGGGGATGCCTGGTAACAGGGAGTCCACCCGTTAGCTGCATTATATGCAGTCTCTCCCTTCTTACGGCCTTGTTTTATCCATGTTTATTATTTTTAATTGGCTCTGTAGAATATTTTAATTGTAGATTTTATTATATACCTCTCAGAATCATTTTGAATGAGATGGCGGTAATATGGACTTGAGAAATACAGATAAGAGGAAAACAATAATTTATGTTTATATATCTTCACTTCTTAAATTGTTGTTGTAGGTTGGATATCTAAACTTAATTTTTCAGCTTATTTTTAAAATATCATATAGCATAAGTAACGTATTTAATACCTGGGTTGGGAACTGTGGTGGCTCATGTGGTAAGACACTGGGTCTGCGCACCGCTGAGGTTGGTGGCTGGATTCTCGTGAGCGAAAATCCATGGAGGGACAAGAAAGGAGCCTCCCTAATTGCCTACCAGCATTTGGGTGTCCCACTGGTAAAGATAATACTACCCTCCAAAATTCCTTTCACAGAAGCAGGCAGCCACCTCGGTGATCCCTGGCTAACACATTCCATATCCTAAAAAATAATTTAAAAAAAAAACCTAGGGTAAATACAGGGGAAGAATAAGCCCTTAGTAAGAATTTCCACTGTTGCTTTGCCTAGACCTAAGCACAAAGAAATTCACTCAATGAAGGACTTGTCTCGATAATAAGTTCTAGTTATTATAAAATGAAAGTAAACATTTTTTTAAAATCAGGAAATATAATAGGTTATATTTTACTTATATATAATATTATAGTTCTGTAGATTTATATATAGCTTTACCTGTTGCATGCCTTAAAATTTAATAAATATATACATAACAGGGTGGCTTTGTGGCTGAGATGCTGAGCTTGTTGATCAGAAAGGTCAGCAGTTTGGCGGTTCGAATCCCTAGCACTGGGTAATGGAGTGAGCTCCCATTACTTGTCCCAGCTTCTGTCAACCTAGCAGTTTGAAAGCGTGTAAAAATGCAAGTAGAAAAATAGGGACCATTTTGGTGGGAAGGTAAAAGCGTTCCGTGTGCTTTCAGCATTTAGTCATGCCGGCCACATGACCATGGAGACATCTTCAATCAGTGCTGGCTCTTTGGCTTTGTAACAGAGATGAGCACCACCCCCTAGAGTCGGAAACGATCAGCACGCATTGTGCAAGGAGAACCTTTATCTTTATACATAACAATAAGATGTTAACAGTGTATCTAATTTGCATACAGCTTAGGCAAACATAATTTTGTTCTATTGCATCAATAATCTTACATTTTGTTGTTGCATTAGGTTGTTCAACATCTTGGACCTGCAACAGATTTTTATAAAAAGTTGGCACTTGATTGTTCAGGACAGCAGACAGCTGTGGATTTGTTCCTCTTAAGTTCACAGTATTCTGATTTGGCTTCTCTTGGTAAGGATTATGAACTTGCATTTACTTTACACTTTAACGCTTTGAGGAACCCTCAGTGTTAATTTGTCAAAAAAATTATAAAGTTCCAAAACAGGTTTGCTCAGATATATGCATTGAAAGAAGTGGTTTATACTTCACATAAAAAATTGAAATATTATAAAGGGATGCTGTCTCATCTTTTAAATAATTTTTTTTCGCATATGATTTCTGTGTTGGTAGATTGTCTCACACATCTGATATGTCTCATATAATAATTCTGCAAACTTGTTGTGAAATGCCCTATTGTGTAATCTATTTTGAATTCCTAGGAAAAAAGGCAGTGTATGAGTATCATAAATAATTGGAACAAAGAAAAACACCTAATGTATAGTAAATGAAGCTGTTACTGTACTTTACAGTTGTTCCTTTATGTTGATACAACAATCAGGCTAAGCAGGTATTGATTAGGGTTACTTTGGATCTGGACTGAGCATGCTTGTTGTACCTGGCAGTGTTTTAAAAGATTAACTTTCCTTGTGACTGGGGTTCTTTCAGGACCTGCAGTAGATAAAACCAGCCCATTCCAGTTCTGGAACAGCTTCCTCACTTAGATCCAAAGACTACCCATGGCTGGTATCTAATGTGTATGGTAATACTTCTGATTTTTTTAAAAGTACAAAGGAAAAATGAATTATGAAACATCTAAGAAATGGTACAAGAATTAAAATGGGCACCATTGATATCATCGTTATGAAGTTTGTTCCTTGCAATAGTTCTTAACTGTGGTTTTATATGTTATATCAAAAGTCTTCACCTGGTTTTCTTCAGATAAAGGCTTGCATTGTTAAGAGCAATATAAGATGCTAGAATGCTTCCTATAAATATTAGAAAACTATTATTTTCTGTTTTTCAGATGATGAATATTTGTTTTAAAAATAAAATATGTGCTGCCTGTATTGACTGGATATTAACCATTTTTTCATCCTCCCCTAAAGCTTGCATGTCCAAATATTCTGCTGGATGCGTCTATTATTACCCATCTTTCCATCATATCCACAACCCTGTTCAAACAGAAAAACTGCAAAAAGATCTTAAAAGATACTTTACACGAAAGATTGGATTTGAAGCTGTAATGAGAATAAGATGTACAAAAGGTATCATCTAGATTTTAAATTAAATTTACTGTGTTTTCCCAAAAATAAGACTCAACCGGAAAATACGTTCTATCATGATTTTTCAGGATGCTCGTAATATAAGCCCTACCCCCAAAATAAGCCCCAGTTAAGATCATCGGCCAGATAGATGCATTTAGCACCATGTTTCCCTGAAAATAAGACTTAATGCGTATTTTGGAGCAAAAATTAATGTAAGACTCGGTCTTATTTTCGAAGAAACACCGGTAGTTTGAATATGCCAGTATCATTCAGAATGTGCATTAAAAATGGTTCAGAGTCACTCAGGCAAATTAATTCCTTAACCTGGAACCAAGTGCTTTTGTGATAGTTTAGAGTTATTCCATCACTTCTGTAAAATAAGACTTATGAAGATTGGTGCACCCTTATCTTGATTATGATGATTCTTCTACCAATTGGGCTGTATTTTTACAGACTTAAAATAATGCATGTACTGTTTTATCTACTTTTTTAAATTGCACGCTTCTTCATTTTTAATCATTTTTGGAATCAAGGCAAAAGTTTATAAAGTTTGCAAGGAGATTTTTGGAGGGTGGGCGTCATTTACTGTTTCGCACCATTTTTCCCATTACTGCTCCCAGTCTCTATAATTTCTTGTAAATTCTTTTCTCTCATGTCTGAGGTGGATGGGGGTGAGGGGGGATGAGGGGGAAGGGCAGAGGAAACAAATGTGTTAAATGACCCAAATGTTTCCTAGCACCAGTACACATTCTGTCTTCAAATGTGGCTTTGTAGTCTGTAGTATACGCTCTCTAAAGAGAAAGCACCATTAAACTCAATTAATGTGCCAACGCTAATAGTTATATTTATCATCAGTTTTTGTTACTGGAATGTTAACTGAAACTTTGCTTTTTTCTTCTTTTAGGGCTTTCTATTCATACTTTTCATGGTAACTTTTTTGTGCGATCTACTGATTTGTTGTCACTTGCAAACGTAAATCCTGATGCTGGATTTGCAGTGCAAATGTCCATTGAAGAAAATCTTACAGATACATCACTAGTTTGTTTTCAAACAGCACTTCTGTATACTTCCAGCAAAGGTAATTTTAGAGAAGGATAATAATTGCTAATATTTCTATAGAAAAAGACAAAAATAAAGACTGATCACTTAGAAACAAGTGTTCCCTTTGATTAGAAGTAGCTGGCATATTGCCCTTATGTCACTTGTAAATATATATTAAAAACAATTGGATCAGAAATAAACACTGCATATTTATCACTGTGTGGTTGGATCCTAATACAGGTGAACGGAGAATTAGGGTACATACACTTTGTTTGCCTGTAGTGACTTCCTTGATGGATGTTTATGCTGGAGCAGATGTACAAGCAATTATATGCCTCCTAGCTAATATGGGTAAGTTGAAAATAAAAGTTCAAATATCACAATTTTTTGCAGTTAAAAACTCATGGGTAAGCAATGGGAAGGCACTCTTCTTCTGCCCTGCCATGGGATTACAGGGGCTGCATTCACAGTCAGTGATATTATGATCATTATATATATCAGACAGAAATAAACCCAAACTTGAGGAGTGGCTAGGGAACAAGTTGATATTGAAAACTGTTATAAGTGCTCTAAACATCCGGCATGGTTAGAGAACTGTTATTCCTTAGCCCTGGGTACAACTTCTTCCACCATCCAGGTGTTTCAGACGGATTCCTGGGGATAGTTTGGTTGGTTGATTACTATAGATGTAATAAATAGATGCCACTGCTTTAAATTATAAAAAGACAATTAATATTTAGTTTGCAGTTAGAGAATAACTGTTGGTAACTTAACGAATTGCTCATCATCTTGAATGTGTGTGGTAAGTAACACTTACTGTAAATGCATACAGAGAACAGATCCAGTGAATATAACATGCTATGCTAAACAATTACTTTATCAACTGCAACATACTGATAGAGAGCTTATAGCTTCAAATTTTATTTTACAGCTAAGTAAGATAAAAATAAATTACAATTTATTATTTGTAGGCCTTTTTCTTTTCTCTAAAAGGCTTTTAGATAATTATGAGATATGAGGTGTGTTTCCTTTAATGCAATATAATTTAGTTTTGTTTACTGTATTCCAGATCAACACTGATGTTTAATATATTCAAATCTATCTAGCAAATTGAAAATGTGCTAGCAGAATATTAATCATTGTACTGGTGTACTTTCTTTGCCTCTTTAAATGTGGTTCCTTCATAATTGCTACTACATTTTCCATAGCTGTGGATCGATCTGTTTCATCAAGTTTGTCAGATGCTAGAGATGCTTTAACCAATGCGGTCGTAGATTCGCTGTCTGCATATATGTCAACAGCATCAAACCTCCAACAATCTTCTTTGATTGCTCCATATTCTCTCAGGCTGTTCCCTCTGTATATTTTGGCTCTCTTTAAACAGGTATAATCTCTGATAAATAGCAATTCAAAAACAAATGTTAAAATATGTTTTGATTAAAGAAATGTGATGACATACAGATGAATAGATTGAATACCATATCTTTGAAATTTTGGTGGGCTTTATTGTAGTGTAGAATGAATAATGTACATCAATTTGCTTAGCTTTCATAATCTCTAAAGATATATAAAAATGCTATTGCTACTCATCAAAACTATGTGTAATCAATGTTTACACTGTTTTATAATAGCAGCCAAGAGATATTTAAAATTTTGTATTATATATCTGCCATTTAATTGGGAAAATATTTCGCCAGGCAGTTATTCATTTAGATGTTCCTAGCCAACCTACAATAAAAACATTTTTCTTCTCATTTTTTTTACAGAAAGCTTTTAGAACGGGCACAAGTACACGTCTGGATGATCGCATATATGCTATGTGCCAAATAAAAAGTCAGCCTCTGGTTCATTTGATGAAGATAATCTACCCCAGTTTATATAGGATAGACAAGCTTACTGATGAGGTATATTTGTGTATGTGTGTATATAATGTATAATTGTTATCTCTACTAAATAGAGGTAGTCTGCCCACTGCTATCTTTATTCTCGTAGTATTTTGGGCAGCTGTATTCACATCTTACGTTCCACTGTAACACTAATAAATTAGCTAATTTTTCACCTAATCTTGAAGACTTGCATTGATTGACTGTGTATTTTGTAGCACAACTCAAAGCACTGGTTTCAAACTTAAAAGTTGTTTCTAGTGCACAACCTAGATTTTTTAAAATTAGGATTATGGTTGAAACAAAAAAAATGTACTTTACTTTCTGCTTAGAATAAAATAAAATAATTTTGAGTTGTCTGTATTATAGTACAACAAGCTTGAAATTATTTGAGTGGTCTGTATTCGAGGAGGAAAAAATGTAGAATATTTCCAATATTTTAGTCATAGGAAAAAATAGAAACTCAAAACAAGTTTCTTGTTCCTCATTTTGTTTTTTGTTTTTATTTGAGGACTCCAAAAGTAGGCAAGCATTTGTTGCTTATAGCCTTTCATCCTGTGGGTAATTGTCCTCCATGTTAATTGTTAAAATATATAGGAAACAGTGGAAACACAGATCTCTTAGCAATTTAACTCTAAAAATCAATTAAAAAAAATATCCTGGAGTTCTTTATTCAGTAAAGTACCTTTTTAATTATTTAAATAATTCCCAAGGCAATCAATCAACACATGACCAGAAAAAAAAGAACTAATCTCATTAGTATTTTTTCTCATTTAGAATTTAACAATATATTTATGCCCGAAAATAAATCAGACAGGCAAGCAGGCTTAAATTTTGCTGTTTCTTTTTTGTTAACTGCTTCAGAAATGAAAATGCCTTGCAACTATAAGTGCAACACTATAACATAATGGCAAAAAAAAAACCCAAAACCCACCACTGCAGTTGTTGGATGCAAAGGATCAAGGCTATATGTTAAATTGCAGCAAAGAAGGTTTATTCAAGCCTTTGCACAAGAATCTAGTCAACTAATGGTCAGCACTAAATTGGTTCTAGATAAGAGCTGAGAGAATTTAAGGAGGGGAGGGTCTGGACTAGGATTGTTTGTGGCAATATAAGAACTCTAAGCTGATGACACATTTAAATCCACTCCCTCCCCTAGTTCTGCTGGCTGTTCTCCCATAGTTGTTGTCTTATGCTTCACAACTACAATAGCAGACTAAACTAAAATTCATTCTGAAGTTCATTGGTGCAAAAAAAAAAAATCAACCATACAAAAGCTCAGCATGGGTTAAAAAGTAAGATTTTGTGGTTTTGGAGGGGGATGGGACTTTGGATGAACACACGTCCCGATAGTGAATTATTAGAATGGGACTAAATTACACTGTGAGTTTAATTGTATTATCCTATTTTAGGGTGCAGTACATGTCAATGACAGAGTTGTACCCCAGCCCCCTCTTCAACGACTGTCTGCTGAGAAGTTGACAAGGGAAGGAGCTTTTCTTATGGATTGTGGCTTGGTGAGTTGCCCATTTAAACATTATTTTTCATCTGTTTGATACAGCAGTTTCTTTTGCTCGTCTACTCATTGTATTGTGTCTTTAAATCAGTTTTAAGGATTATTTTATCCCAATAAAATCTTGATGACTTCATATATTATCAAAAGAAAAATGTATATTTTAATTTCTTTGTTTCTAACACGTTCTAGATCCTCTACATTTGGCTTGGAAGAAGTTGTGATAATAATTTCATTAAAGATGTGCTTGGATATCCAAATTATTTGTCAGTACCTCAAAAACTGGTAAGGACTTATTTTAAATCCAGCTAATACTCCCAAAGATGAGGCTATAGGCCTGGATATAAAGTAGTTCTCAGTCCTTATTAGAGCTTGCCTGATTTTGATCCTCATCTTTATTATTTATTTTCTTACTTATGATGTAGACAGTTCTCTCAGAACTTTGTTTGTAGAAAGAAAGCATTTAAATAAGATGAAAATAATACATATAAATTACATTTTCATCACAAGATTCTGAAAGTGTAATAAAAATGTCACTGATGCTGTTTTGAATATCTAATACAACAGCATATTATAAGTGTTTAATTTTACCACATTGCATTTTTCTAGACACAGCTTCCAGAATTAGATAATATTTCTTCAGAGCGAACCAGGTCCTTTATAACTTGGCTGAAGGATAGTAAATCTTTAAACCCAGTACTTCAAGTAATTAAGTAAGTATTCATATACAGCATCCAAAAGGCAACATCACTTATAGAAATAGGTTTCTGGCAAACTGTCCTTTGAATAGGTTTTTTTAAAAGAATGTGTTCAGGAATGGGATCCTTGTTTAAATTGTAACTACTTGGCAATTTTATAAATCAGCTTATTGTTTACAAGAAAATAATTGGCCAAATATTTCCTGAGTTGGTACATTTGAAAGAAAGCTGTTATGAGGACTTGAGGTAAAAAATGGTAGGTAGGTTAAAAATGAGAGGGGTTAGTGGGCACAACAGAAATGACACTGGGATGTTTCAGAATATTTACCCAGCATATTTTTATCAATTAATCCATTCCTGCAGACAATTTTTATTTTTTCCTCCATGTTTCAGGGATGAAAGCCCAGCGAAGACAGACTTTCTTCAGCAGTTGCTTGAAGACAAGACAGAGGCTGCATTTTCTTACTATGAATTTTTGCTTCACATTCAACAACAAATTTGTAAGTGAGAGGAAACAAACAGAAAGGGGAAAATCCCTTTATGGACTTTTTGTCCAAATGTACCTGTTAGCGAAGCACACTGGAAGTGATTAAAACCAAATATAGATCTTCAGTATCCATATACAAAGACTTTCAGTTGTGAAAGGACAAAATACACATTGCCAGATGAATTTTACAATTCTGCTTTGTTATAAAAAATGATGGACATGACACAATACTAGTAGTATGTTTTCAGTTGGTTTTATATGCATTTCCAGTAGTGCAACACTATGGTGTTTCTCCTTATTTCAAGCTGGTGATCATATGTGGCAGTATTTATTAATGAAATCTAAAATCAGAGAGAGTCTTTTTCAGCATCTCAACATTTAACAGCCTTTCCAGACGATCTCCAGCAGAGATGCCAAAAGGCAGTACTCCATGTTGTTTTTATCAATTTGTAAAAGAGATAATTCACTTTTGAAAGCTTAACCATTTTCTCTGTGAAGAATATATACAATTTTAATACAACTTACAAAATTGTAGAAATATGTATAATGTACAGAAGTGTTAACATTTGTAAAAAAAAATTTTTTTAAGGGAGTATGAATTGCTTGGTGGCTGTGGTGCTGGTAGGTCAGTTACAAATCACTATCTCGGTTAAACAATAAGAGTTGGCTAGTGCATATTAAAATAGATCTGAATCCACATAGGAAAATGCAACTTTGTAACCCATTTAATTGGTCCTTTTATGTGGATTTATTTATGATCAGCTAATTAAAAGTATTTGCTTGATCATGTGTTTTTATCTCTATGTGATTACTGCATTTTAAACACTAATACCAAATTTGTCTTGCTGTAAAAAGAATGTTTATTACTTTATAGGTCTCCAGAAAAGTGGCTAGTGGGAATATCAAATTCAGGTTGGAATTTTGATTAGAGATATATTTGCTTGTGACACTAACTCGTGGCAACTAGTGTCTTTTAGCCTTAGATTACTTTACGTATTTTTTGCAACATGTTAGGGTGCTGGATTCTTTGTTTTCTCATCCCATTCAACCCAACTGAACTTAAAAATGGATGTTTCTCCAGCAGGTGATCCAAGTATTTGCTCACATTTTTCTTTTCTTTTTTTTAAAGTTAAAACTTTTGTGCACATAAAGTCTAAATAGGGCTATTGATTACACATTTGCATTCATTTCTTAAAAATAAGTACAGCTATAGAATAAAATTTTATTTTTAAAATGAGCTCTTTTTAAAAAAAACAGATAACAAGCACCAATATATTCTGAGAAATATCTATGTCCCAGTATGTTTCTACTTGTAACAATGTGCTTATGCAGCAAAGTTGTTAAAATTACTTTTCATTTTTGGTTTTATGAATAAGTAGCCCGGATACTACATTTTCAGTTACTTTTACTAAAGCATGCCAAAGGATTTCTCAGAAAAAAAAAAATCAACTGCTTCTTCTGTTTGTGGCATATTTTAGGTATGTATCAAAGTATGTTGCATCAGAATAAGAAGCATATACCTAATACTTTAAACATAAATAATTCATGTTTTGAAGAGATATAATTCCTCAAATATTGGTAAATATATTGACTGAAAATGTATGTTATATGGAACCATAAATGTGTTAGATGCACTAGGTGTGATTTTAACAATTATTTTTTGAAAAAAATTCTTGTGGAGCTTAGTACTGAATATTCAGAAACATCCAAAGCCATGATGTATGGTAGATGAATCTGTAAAACAATACTTAAAAGTTTTATTCTTCTATATTTTATATATAAAAATTGTCATGAAAAGTATACTTGAGCAGTATTTTGCTTTGGATAAGGTGTTTGCTGCCTCTTAGATGGAAAATATTTAGCACTTGTAATCCTCGTAGTTCAGTATAACCAAAAATATAAAGATGGGTGAGTTTAGGTAAGTGCTACAAACAGTTACTAGCTGAAATTCAGCATCATTAATTGTAAGAGTTTCTACAAATAAAGATCATTCAATGCGTTGTGATTAAACATTAAAAAAGAGAAAATTGATAGAATATTTTAGTTTTATTTATTGTGCAGTCCTATATCTTATACCATATTCTACTCAGGAAAAAAAAATTACTCCATTGAATTCAGTGGTAGTAGCTCGTCATTTAATTTTATAGACTTGTTGCCTCAATTCTGTTTATGCAATTTCTTTTACCACTTTGACTGGTTCTTAGGGAGTTATGCAGAGAAGATGAAAAGTTTGTGATAGTTTTGGTAAGTATCTCAAGTCAATGTTTCAACTTTCTCCATAACTGCTAAACTAGGTGTCCCCAACCCCTGAGCCATGGCCCACTACTGGGTTGCAGCCTGTTCAAAACTGGGCAATGGGAGAGATTGGCACATGTGTGCATGTGAAGCTCCATTGCACGAGTAGAGAGTGCTTGTGCATGAAGCTGCATTTGTGCAAATGGAGCTCTGGGCACAAACGCCCTCCACTCACATGAATGGAACTTCACATGCAAGCACAAGCCCCGCCCCGGGCTTGCAGAGCTAGAATTTTGCGCATGAGTGCAAGCACCCTCCGCTCATGCACAAAGCTCCATTTGCGCAAGTAGAGGGCGCACACGGTTGCTGCTTGCACACATATATCTGCACCCGTGTGCCTGCCATTCATACCTCACCCTCTGCCCCTGGCTGGGCTGCTAAGCTGGAAAGGTTGGGAACAGCTGTGGTAAACAAATATTTGATTAAAATATTCCACAGCTTGAGCGGATGAACGTGGAGAATGGTGATTGACTATCAACCCATTGGTTTCCATTTTGAAGCATGCCCTGGACTAAAATCTGATTGCCCAGTAGACTATGCACACTCAACCTATATGGTTGATTTATGGTTAATGGGTTAGTTATGGGCTAATTTCATGTATCTATGTGCAATAGCCACTGCCTTAAATATAATTTTGAAACCCTTTATAAACCCTTTTCTAAAAGGTTCTGTACTTGATGAATTCTTGCTGGATTTGAATTTAGCATTGATAATAAGCATGTTAACTGTTCAGATCATTTTATCTGTGTAATCTTCATGCTAGCACTGTATTTTTTGTTAAAATTGTAAATGTGAATCAGTGCATAAAAGAGCCAGGAGAGTAGTTTATCCTGCTAGCTACCATAAGAGTTATCAGTTCTATTGCCTCTGAATCATTGTGATTGAGACGATGAATTTATGCTTTGTAGTGGCATGCAGTGAATACATTCAGAAAGGGCAGGAAAGAAGGGGCTTTTTAGCTTGTTTAACTTACTAGATTTTGTGTATTTAGAGAAATTACATAAGCAGTATTTGAAAGAATTCTTAGCTGAAGTTCATCAAGCTCGAGCTAGTTTAGACTCATTGAAAGAAGGTAGAAAAATTTACTTAAATCCAAATGTATTGGTTTTACTGATGTATGGCTGGCAAAATGGAGGGCTGTCATTACACATGTCTATTTAGACGTAAAGGAATTTATAGTAATAATTGTATGTTAATGGTAAAATCTCATTTTTTGTGTGTTTGAAAAATATGTATCCTTGGCAAGCCATGTCTGAAATTTTTGCAAGTCTCAAAATGGAGATACAAGTATAGATATTCAGGCTGAACTGAGCTATTGACTTTATTCTCTGTATTGAGAAAAGTAGAAGGGTTAAGCTTGTATATTAAAGAGAATCTTAAATGCCGCTTATCTATTGTCTTTTTCCAAGCGTTTGAAGTATGCATGTTTTAAGTCGAAAATGTCCGATCCAAAGTCAGCAATGTGTTGTATAATTAAATGGGTATGTATCTTCTGGTTTTCCTGGTCCAGTTCTAACTAGTGCATATTCTAGTGGATCAAGAACAAAGATATATAATAATAAGTAGAACCCTATGTGCCACTCTGTTCATCAGATGTGTTGTTTAGTTCATAATTCCAGCCAAAAGTATAACACCAACCTACCTCTATAATGTTTTTGGAGTTAGTAGGCATATTTGGAATTTTGTGGGTATGTTTGGTTATCAGAAGCAGTCTATAGACTTTATGTATCTACATTTTGATCTGAGATGTTTCATGTAGATAAACATAATATATGACAAGTGAATCAAGTGGATGCAGCTTTGAATATGAATTGATCAAAATGGCTGAAAATACAGTAAAACTGTCCCTTGTGGTCCACACTGGTTCAATAGAATATTTAAAATGTTGTATTTGCGGGTGGGGCGATGTCCTTCATACATTATGTAGTTAGCTGTTTTGGTAGTTCTGTTAATCTACCTTGTTTTAGGCTATTGCCCAAACTGTACAGTTGGTGCTCGACTTATGACCACAATTAAGCTCAACATTTCTGTTGTTAAGTTAGTCATTTGTGGAGTTTTGCCCCATTTTACGACCTTGTCATAGATAAATGAATCACTGCAGTTAATAAGTTAGTAACCTGGTTGTGAAGTGAATCTGGCTTTCCCATTGATTTTGCTTATCATAAGGTTGCAAAAGGTGATCACGTGATCTTGGGACACAGCAGCGGTCATAAGTATGAAACAGTTGCCAAGCATCTGAATTTTGATCACATAATTCTGTGGATGCTGCAAAGCTCGTAACTAAAAAACAGTCATAAGCCACATTTTTCAGTGCCATTCTAACTGAACAGTCACTAAATGAACTGTGGTAAGTTGAGGACTACCTGTATATGATCCTTGATACTACTCAAAATAATGTCAGGGAAAATAGTTCGAGCCCCTCACCTCAAATTCTCCAAAATGTACAAATTTAATTCGTATTATCAAATCATTGGCAAATCATTTCTATTTTGTTGCAAGTAGGGCTCGGCGTATATTGGAATATAAGTGCCCTGGAACAATATGTGGACAATCACTTTAAATAGATTGGTTGATGGTGAATCCTAGACTACAGAATTAATTCCCAAATGGGAAACTGCATGCAAACATATTTCCCACATGGATTTGTTTAAAGTCAGAGTCTGAATTGTGAGAAACTATTTACATTAGCACTATATTCTGAGTGTAACTCAAAGAGATGGATGCTTTTTTAAAAAAATATCTAGGACTTGTGGATATCAATGAGGTTTAAGAATGTGTAGTGCCTGCTGAATCTGAAATTGTAATAAGTATGTCTTTTGCTCATTTTCAGCTATAGAATTGTACAAATAAAGTATTGCACACATTATAGCACCATTTACAATCACTTTATGTATGTATTTAGGACTATTCCTAGTTTGCGTATATTAGTTGGGAAAAAATGTATATTGAAACTGAGTTAAAGTGACTTGCTTAAGGTTAGTTTGTATATTCAAAGCAGATTATTTGGCAGAATGGAATTGTACAAAGTGTATCAAAGCAGTTCCTAGAGGCCAAACACAAAATGTTTTTGTTTTTGTTTGTTTAGAGAAAATGTTATCAAATTTAGAAATGTTATGGTAATGTGCCAAACAAGTAAGGAATAGTTTAGGAGAAAATTGCAACCAGCTCAATATTTAATGTATTTTATGTAATAAGTTTCTGTGGAGCCAGACTTTGGTTTAACCTATATATAGTTCTACCTAAAGCTACTATTTGCTGTTCCAAGCTAGTGCTTTGCATGATTTCTAGAGCTTTTAGGAGGATATAAAGAATTTGGGAGCTCAGCTCAATAGATAAAGGAGGATGCCTTCAATATAAATAAGATTAAATATTTTCAGTTTTCAAATAGTTACATATATTATCTGATTTAAAGTATAATCTTTGTATAATGGCCAATATTAATCAGTGATATGGTTAGACATCAAAGGTCTCTGTTTAGGAGAATGAGTCTAGCCCTCTTCACACATAGGTTGAAATGTTCCCATTTGATACCTGCTACTATGGAAACAGATTGCTAGTTTATTAAATCTTGATGCTTGAATTGCCAGCGTCCTGGTTATTTTTCTGCATTTGGGAAGCTGGCATGCTTTAAAGTATCTCTCTATCCTCCAGCATCATTTTTTACTTGTAATAAGTTTTGAAAGCTTTCTTTATAAATCAAAATAATGTGCAACTGTAGACCAGTTACTCAGGAAAGATAAAATGAAGTAGATACGGAGCTGGAAGAAATGCTTGGATACAGTCTGGTCAGTGTTTGCATCTCTAGTTTGCACTCTTAACCATTGCGCCACTGAGGCTCATATAACTCATTGGCACACAAGATGCATTTGTTTAAGGACCTCTCTGCCACCTATTCTTCCAGGATAAACTCAAGTCCAACAGGATCTCCAAATTGCATGCCAGATCTGCCTGGGGGAGATCATTTCTTTTGACTCAAGAGGGGCCAAAGTCACTGGAAGCTTCCATAGCTGAATATGAATTTAAACTTGTGATTCCTTCAAACCAGCTTTAATATCCTAACCGTTATTTCACTCTGATTGTTCCTTTTAAACAGCAACATTGTCTGTACTGCAATTTGAGAGGCATGGCTGCTTTGGTGCCAATTCTTTAATCCCACACAGCCATTTTAATGGCATTTAATGCCCTGGGATTGGAGGAGTAGCATGCTGCTAGATGACATTCTCTGCCACTTTGTCTCTCTCCCAACCTCTTCTGCTACCCATGTTGAAAAACGCTGGTGGAATAAAAAGAGGAAGCAGCTCTTCCATCAGTTTTGCCATCCTGAGGAGTGATCACCACATCATAGTTCAGAGAACTATGGCACAGCTTCTCTCCTGCAACCCCAAATGGCAGGATTTCTTTAGAAGATTTCTATAGTTAATTCACTCTCAGTGACTGGGTGGCTTACAACCAATAAAAAACCCAATATAAAAGATTATAAAACAGTAACCCTACCCCTTGGCAACAACACACAATAAGCCACTTGATGGGCTCTATTCCACTCTCGATTCTCCAGGCCCGTTGGCAGAACCAGGTCTTCAGGGCTCTGCCAAAGAGTATCACTAATCTCTGTTGGGATGATGTTCCAAAGGGAGGGTTGTTGTGATGGAGAAGGCCCTTCTTTTGGGTCCTGCTAGATGTACCTCCTTAAGGTACATCTGTATGGGACCAGCAAGATTCCCTATGTCCCTGCTCTAGTGGATCAGATGGATATAACTGGGAGAAGACAATCTTTCAAATAGCAGTAGCACTTATATATCACGTCACAGTGCTTTAAAGGTGACAACCAGCACTTTGAATTGCAGCCAAAAGAAAACAGGCAGCCAATGCAGCTCCCACAAGGAAGGTGATACATGTGCATGCCTGGGTCTGTACAAAACCATGCAGGCCACTGCATTTTGAACCAATTGGAGCTTTCAGATGGTTTTTAAGGGCATCCCCACGTACAGCGCATTGCAATAGTCAATAGACTGGAAGTGACTTAAGGCCTAAGCAGCTATTGTTGATCCATGAAAGTTGTGCAAAGTCTCTCCTGGCATGACTCAAGCAGCAGTTATGAATCCAGGAGAACCCCAAGATTACACACTGGGTTTGTTTGAGGTGCTACCCCACCCAAGACCAAAGGATAAATGAAGTGCTATTTTTCTTGACACTGGAATGACAGTTCCAACCCCCACAACCACACAAATGAACCCACAGGGAAGCTTGAATCCTAACCCTGCCATATCTGAGGGACTGTTTCTTGCCGGCCATATCTACCTGACCCATCAGAACGGGGAGGCAGGGAATGTTGTGGGTCCCATCCCTGAGGGAGATACACCTGGTGGGACCCAGAAGAAGGGCAAGAATGTACACCACCACCCCCAGCTTATACAGTGCTGGTTTGTAACACCTCCAGCTCACTTCCTGTAACCATTCCCCCTCCTCCCCCCCCCCCCGTTACTTATGACAGCCAAAAGATGCAAAGCAAAGGGAGAAAAATCTTGAAGGCTGACATTTGGCCCTCCTAGAAAACCCTCCTAATTTTTCTCCCTTTGCTTTGCATCTTTTGGCTGTCATAGGTAACAGGGAGGAGGGGGGAATGGTTATGGGAAGTGAGCTGGAGGTGTTACAAACCAGCACTGTATAAGCTGGGTAGGGGGGTACATTCTTGCTTAGGTTTCTATCCTATGCTACGTGCAGCTGCAACCCTTTATCAAACTATGTCAAGGTCAATGGACAGAAGCCTCATCACCACCTGGAGATGCCCACATGATGATATACACAACATTTGATGAGCCAATTGAACTATTGGGGGTGGGAACGTTGCCATTACTTTGTATATGTGATTTACGCGCCCATTTTCTCAGATTCAGAATTCTTTTGTTGCTACCACTTGATTTCCTGTAAAAGATATCTTTTATTTGATTAAGAGTCTAAGTATTTCTTTCTTGGATTTTGAATGGAGCACCAGCTGACAGGTAGAGAGGGGACAACTATAGCATCGAGTCCCTGTTCATGTCTTCACATGTTCAAGAAGTGGCCATCCTGGGACAAAGATGTGCAGATGAAGGCTAGGTGGAAAAACAGGCAACTTAGATTGGAAGAAGACCTGTAATGTAAGGCTGGTTTAAGGCTGATAACTAGCACTTTTAAACTCCTGACATTCGTATTTATTTCCTGTTGCAAGATTAGAACTCTAATGGGCGTGCCGGGTTTGTTTTTAATTTCCTGCCAGTTAATATGCCAACCTACACAGGCTGCTGCATGCTACCTCATAATATTGTATACCGCCCTGAATTTGTAGCTGTTGGCAGCCTCCGGACCTGACTATTGAGAATCAGTTATTCCTAAAATGTGCTCCGGGACAGCCGAATCACTGGAAGTCGAAGCCTTTGAGCTGAAAAGCCTGAAAAGGGTTCTGGTGGCTCTGATCGTGATAAAATATTTTAACTTTTCGGGGTGACCGGGTTATTTGTTTAAGGACTGCAGCGGGCACACCCGCCTTGTCACAACGTCTCTCGCTTCACGCCTTGCGATTTTCAATAAACCGCCCAGTTCACAAGCCTTTTCCACCCCCGCAAGCCAAAGACAAAAAGCTGCCTTCGGAACGGAAGAACTTCGAACCTCAACGAGACTTTCTCTCTCTCTCTCTCCCCTCCCCTGCCTCCACTTTTCCCTCAGCCCAACCCCGGGCGCGCCTTTCGCCGACCCGAAGAAGGGCGGGAGAAGGGGAGCAAAGGAGCAGAACGCGAGGAAGCCACGCCCTCTCCTTTAAAAGCCCGCCCCTTGTCTTTGGCGGCGGCGGCAGCAGCAGCGGCGTTGTGCAGTTCCGAGCTCGCGACGGAGTCTCGCGCCCGAGCGAGCATCGCCTCAGAAGAGCGGGTGCGCACGCTCGCCCCGATGCCTCTTTCCTCCTAGCCTAGCCAGACGAAGGGCGCGCTTGGAGGGAAAGACGCCGGGAGGGAGAGATGCTCTCTGCGGCTCACCGGTTGCTCCGAAGCTGCCGAGGGAGATGGCGAGCCCCGTCTCGGATTCCGATGCTTCCGGGCCCTCCTTTGGCCGAGGGAGGGCGAAGTCCGGGCGGCTGCCTTCTCCTCCTTCGAAGGGTCCGGTTGCAGGTGAGGCTTGAAACTCGCCCTCTCGAGAACGGCGGCGGCGGACTTCATTGCTCTCCTTCCCTTTCAGGCCTTTGGAAAGAGGTTATTTTTATTTATTTATTTTGATTGCACGCTTCCCGTCGGGCAAAGACGAGAGTTGGGCAAGGGAGGGAGGCTGGCTGGCAGGCGGCGTTAACTTCTCTGGCGTCGCTTCAGGAAAGCCTGGAACTTAAGCCTCCCTCTGGAGACGCTGGGCTAGGAATAGAGAAGGCGAAAGTTGGAGTTCGGCTTGGGAAGGAGTCTCCTTTCGCTTTCTTCCGCCCCGGTCTAGTCTCCGTCCTTTATTTTTCTCTCAAGATTTCGCGAATGCAATCGTCGTTTCTCTCCCCGAGGAGAAACCCGGGTCCTCCTGCCGCGGAGGAAAGCGTTTTTCTTCTCTCTTCTTGCAGACATTTCGCTGACTTGGACGTTCAGGAAAAATAGCATCCTTGTTAAAAGTTTTCCGGTGTTGTTTTTTTTTTTTTCTAAGTTTATCTGCTGGCATTCAAACACAGTGCGCGTCTCGAGTACATTTTCCACAGAATCGGATCAGAAAACATCCTGTTTAGAGAGCCTTCAATCATGACCTCGCTCGTGGTTTGTAGTCCATTTTAGAATAATGCAAACCGTCTTGTGTTAAGGGGAAATAAAGACAGCCTCAATGGTGTCCCCTAAGTTGCCATAGATCATGAAAACAATGAAGAAATGAGCTTTATTCTGCCAGTGCTCTGAATTTGCAATATAGGCAAGCAATTTTTAAGCTAAGCTGTTGTGAATTCAGCTTGTATTGTTGGTAAATTCAGAAAATTAGGTTTGTTATCTGGAGGTTGGTGTGCTGTACAGAGTTAAGCCTTAAAAGATTTTATTCACTGCTGATTAAAAATGGATAAGTATGTATGCCGGCCCATATTGTTTTCTTCAGTGCTTAGAAACTGTGTGTAGTTTCAAACTGTAGACATTCATACTTCAGTGGTCTCTGCTTTCTGCTAACGCTGAAAAAATTCATAGTTTTAAGATAACTTTTTTCTATTAATGTATTTGTTTTGAATATCAGAACTAAATGGTAATCAAAGCACTTTTTGCACATAAATCAGATCTTCCAGTTATCATTGTCTTTTATGTCAACGGTCCCCAATCTTTCTTTCTTTGTGGACTGACAGGGGAGGGGATGATTTTGCATAAGCGCAGTTCCATTTGTGCAAGCAGTGGACACACACTCACCTGCCGCTCACTCAAATAGAGCTTCGCACTCACCCATTATACACTCAAGTGGAGCTGCACACATACTTGCCTGCTGCTTCCACAGCCCGGTTCCAGTCAGGCCATGGCCCTGTACTAGGCCGCGAGTTGGAGATCCCTGTTTGAGATAATATTCAGGAAGGAAAGTTACCATATTTTTCTGATTATAAAACATTATGGACTATAAGAGGCATCTAGCTTTTGGGGAGAAAAACAAGAAAAAGATCTGCCTCTTTTTATTATTAATATAAGTAGAGCAACATGTTCAAAATCCATATAGATAGTATGTTATCTGGCTTTTGAACATGTTGCTCTTTCTATTTATATTAATAAAAAAAAATCTGCCTGTCTCCCAGCATCCATCCGGTATTCATCTGGCCCATTTGCCACCACTGTGGCCTGTTTGCACCACCGCCGCCAGTTCTAGAACAGCTGCTCGATGCCACACCAACCCCCTCCTCCCCACCACAATATTAGCTGTATAGGACCCACAGACATTTCAACCCACTTTTTTGGGTGGGGAAGTGAGTCTTATACTCCGAAAAACAGGATATTTGTTATGTCAGTTAAGTGGCATACCTTCATGTCAGTCTACAGCAGATAATTCGGAGAATTAATTTTTGCTCATTCCTGAGTTAATGCTTATAAGTCAGTGATCAACAGTATAGCAGTTCTATTAAACAGATCTCCAAAATTACTGTTATATTCTTATGTGAGCTCATGTAATATTTGATTGAAAAGCCTCTTATAGGGCAATTTCTAAAAATTGAAAGAGGAACTGTACCGTTACTGATTCATGAAAAGCTTGCTGATTGCTACTGGAGATAGATACCTTATATAAGTGAATATAAGTAATGTGTGTTCACTCTGTTTCACTCATGGTTTGTTAAATAACACACAGGGGGTTGGTTGACACACATGATTTAAAACTTGTCAAGTGCCAGAGTAATCAGGAGATCCAGGCAGTTCAAATGGGTATATAAATTTATTTCAAGCTTAATCTCTATAAGAATCTGAATTACTAACAGCCAAAGGAAATTGGCGGTAGAGAAGAGTAGAAGGCATTCAAGAAGGGTTGGACTCTTGTGGGCACAAAGGGACTCCTGACTGATGATGCATTTCATGATTCTTCCCAGCCTGGTCATCTCCTACAAAACCACTGAGACTGGGATCTCGTGTATTCTTTAAAGGTTTGTTTCAATTGGCTTTAAAAGTGCTGTTATAAATATTAAAACAATTTTGATCCAATATATTTTTATTGTCTAGCTTTATACTGTTTGATCCTGTGGGATGACTATTGTCTTGTAAAATAGTTTTTTTAATGGTAGGTTGGACTGCATCCAGGTGCTTAACACTGGTTCTTGTGCTGATATAGTATCTGCAACATGTGAAACAATTGTGCTTATTTTTTTATTGAAATATAAACTTGTCATTGTAAATTCTTAAATCACTAGCAAATATCCATAACAGAGACCCTATAAAAACAAAAATACCATGTTAGTCTATGGAAAAAGTTCTGAAATATTTCTCATAATAATGTCAGCAATATACTCTTCTAGTCTGATGCATAGTTAGCAATCTTTTTCAAATTTTGCTAGTTCTCCATAGAGCTGCTGCAAGCACCCAGAATGGGAGGTGCTCCAGTCTTCACTCTTACAGGCTGAGCTATAATTGAGGAACGCTCCTCCTCCTCCATGTGACTCCTCCATGCGTTCCCCAGTTTTAGCTCAGCCTCGCTAGAGACAGGCAGCTTTAACGATTACTCCTTGGCCGATCCAGGTTTTTTTCTTCTATTTGCAGATTCAGGTTTGACTCTCTCCTTTCATCTTGATCCCTGCATCCCAAATTTAGTGAAGGAGCGATTTTTTCGCCCCTTAGGGGGGAAATAGGGGGATTTGGAGCCTTTCGCCCCCCCCCTTCCTTTTCCTCTGCTGCTTTTCAAGCCATACTGCATCTAAGCAGCGGCTTCTGTTTGCACTCTAATTAGCGCTACGTTGCGCCTTCCCCCCCACGAACGCCTTGGAAGAAGGGGAGCCTTCTTCCACAGCCCCTTGGTTTCATTTGCATTTCGCTGGCCTTTTTAACATTAAGGGGCTTGTGTGTCATCTCTGAGCTATTCGCACTGGGGCCCGCAGCCATTTTGGGTGCGCCAAAATAGCCGGCCGCCATTTTGATTTTTACTTTATTCGATCGATCTGGCTGCGACAATTCTTGAAGGCCCATAGCAGGACCGGCAGGCCGTGTGGAGCCTAGGCCTGTAGAGGGTAGTGTGGCTCTGTGCCCTTTTGCCCCTTTTCAATTTTAGTTGGCTTTTCTTCTGCAGCTCGCTCAGAGACACAGGCACTAACTTCCCATTTTTGTTGGGAGGCTGCCTCAGGAGGCCTTTTCCTTCCTGCCTTTTTTGAATCTTTTGATATTTATCTTTCCTGGCCTCAGCGTTCATTTGGCTTATTGGGTGATTAGAGTTTTTACTCCAAAAATTTTTTTAGTTATTATTTGACAACTATAAACGGTCTATTATTAATTTTTTTGAATTCGTTTGGCACCTTTGGGTTCCTCCCATAAAAAATAATAATATAATATAATAATATAATATAATATAATATAATATAATATAATATAATATAATATAATATAATATAATATAATATAATATAATATAATATAATATAATATAATATAATATAATTATAATATAATTATAATTATAATATAATTAATATAATATAATTAATATAATATAATATAATATAATATAATATAATATAATTAATTTAATATAATATAATATAATATAATATAATATAATATAATATAATATAATATAATATAATATAATATAATTAATATAATATAATATAATAATCAAAATAAATAAAATAAACCAAAAAAATTTTATTCGAAAATGGGGACGTGGCCCAACTTTAGGACAACCAGCCTACGTTGTAGGTCGAGCTTCCAGGCGTGCCAACTGCCCTTTTTTTGTCTAATATCTCTCTTGGCTTCTTTGGTATTATGGCAGAAGGCAATCCCAGCGATCCTTCTTTAAGGCTAAGTCAAAGACGCACTATTTGCGCAAACGGGACAAGGACTCATCCAAGGCCTCTCAGATGGATGCCTTAAGAGCCATAAGGCCTTGGAGAAGGAGTTTGACAAACGGTCCAAAGACTTGAATTCTGTAGCTCTCGCTCTTCCCTCTACCTCTACTCAACCCCCTTCGCTGCCAGAACAACCTTCTCTTTCCAGGCGCAGCTCACCCGCCCGGAGCCATCAGGCCGCTCGACCGCCTGCAGCCATATTCACACCAACCACTGCGGGCCTATGCACAGAAGACCCATCCTCTACCATCATTCCGGACAGTATCAGAGAGTGGATGCAGCTAGTTATCCATCAAGGAATAGCAGAAGGTATCCAACAGCTAGCCAGACCAGGTTCCCAAATGATGGCGCCCGAGGTCAAATCTATGTCCGGAGGATCCCTCTCCAGACCGGCTTCAACACAGTCAGGTACCTTCCCAAATGGAGGCTCCTTTCCCAGAAGGGGAGGAGACTCAGGGAGAGGAGGAAATGGGCTTTGAACCCTTCAGGGAAGAGGAAGGGTCAGATAGGGGGTCCCTACAATATTCCAAGCCCTTTTTCGAGGTAGATCCTATGGAGGAAGAGATGTCTGAGGATGAAGGCATAACTCCTGAACAACCGGTACTTGTAGGCCTGTTTAAGCCTCATTTGTTTAAGTCCTTGCTTTTCAAGGCAAAAAATACAGGCCTAACTTCCCAGTCACCCTCTGAACCATTTCCAGCGACCCCAGGGGCCCCAGAAGACTCTATATTCAGACAGCCGGTTATCGAAACCAAGGTTATACCCACCCCTCCAATCTTCTCCGACTTGGTCGTGAGGCAGTTGGCCTCTTCGGGGCCCCCTCCCACCCCTTCCAGCCAGGACAAGAGATTGTTTAATCTCGACCCGGAATTTTCTGTCATGTTAAACACTCCTGAGATGGACGACCCCATAGTTAGACTAGCGTCATCCTCTAACCCCACTGACGCTCTGGAAGCGCTGAAGCCAGAGGATAAGCGGGCAGAGATGGCGCTACAGCGGGCACACCAGTCAGATACTTGGGCCATTCGGTCTGCTATGGCCACTTCATTTTTCACTCGATCCTCCATCAGGTGGCTCAGACAGTTGAAACAGCATGTCCCCTTGTCTAACACCAGGGCCCATCAGGACATTGCCAAGCTCACGGCCGCAGCGGAATTTGCGGCTGATGCTACTTTTCACTCTGTGAAATTTTCTTCTCGGGCCATCTCCTCACACGTTACTGCCCGAAGGCTTCTTTCGCTGAGGCACTGGCAGGCCGACATTAAGAATAAAACTAAATTGGCCTCAGCTCCCATATCGGGGGGCAAATTGTTTGGTCCGGCACTAGAGCCTTTGTTAATGGAGAGCCGGAATAAAAAGTTCCTCCCATCTCTTTTTCACAGGCAAGAGTCCAGAGGGTCCCAGCCCTTTCGGAGGAGCTCATTTCACACCTCCTTCCAACCGTCCTTCACCCCTAGGTATCAGAGTTCCCCGACGTTTCGGCCGGCCTACCTGGACCGGAACGACTCGGGAGACAGGAACAGAAGGGGGGCAGCTACAGGAGGCCCTTTCAGGGTGCAGGGAATAAAGCGTCCCACCATCCCATTGGTGGTCGCCTCAAGTATTTTGCCGACCGGTGGTATTCATCCATTTCGAATTCCTGGGTTAGGGACACTGTAAGATTGGGGCTCTCCCTTCAGTTTCAGTCATCTCCGGAACACTTCATGGTTTCTCCCCTTTCCAGAGACCCGACTAAGCGTGCTCTCATAGAAGCCGTTATCAAACACCTTTCTGATATCAAGGCCATCTGGCCCGTGCCGCCTTCGCAGCGGGGAGAAGGGTTTTATTCCCTCCTCTTCTTGGTTCCTAAACACTCCAGGGGTTGGAGACCCATCTTAGACCTGAAGAGGCTCAATCGCTACATTATACGTCATAAGTTCAAAATGCATGCACTTCAGTCAATCTTACAGAGCACCAGGAAGGGAGACTGGCTCACGTCCATTGACCTCTCTGAGGCATACCTTCATATCCCCATCCACCCCCCCTGTTTCAAATATTTGAAATTTTGCTACAACAATCAGCATTTTCAATACATGGCCCTTCCCTTTGGTCTCGTCTCGGCCCCGAGGATCTTCACTAAGGTGTTGGCAGCTCTGGCGGCTCACCTCAGCCAGTCATCAAGCCGAGAGTGACACTAAAACTACCCTCTCGGTACTTCAGGATCATGGCTTCCTCGTCAACTGGGAGAAGAGCCAGCTTAGCCCTTCCACCCAAATAGCTCACTTAGGGCAGTGATTGATTCAGTTGAAGGGAGGGGCTTCCTTTCCTGCGAAAGATTCTGCAGTATCCAAAAGGCCATCAGGGCTATTAGATGAACTAGAAAGGCCTCATTACTGGACCTATCCAAGTTGCTTGGAAAATTAGTTTCATGCATGTCTATTGTCCCCTGGGCTCGCTTACATTCCAGATCCCTGCAATGGTTTCTCCTGCCTTATCAGCATTCCGGAAGGAGCAATTCTGGCCTCGTGGTGAAGGTTCCTCCAAGGGTTCTCGCCTCCCTCCTCTGGTGGACCAGACCTGCTACCAACAAAGGGCATCTCTTCAAGGAGCCCCAAAGGCTCACTCTCACAACAGATGCTAGCCTATTCGGTTGGGGGGCCCACATGCAGTCACTTTCAGCTCAGGGTACTTGGTCAGCAACCGAGCGACGCTGCAGCATCAACTGGCTGGAGCTTTGCACAGTATACCTGGCCTTGCGTGCCTTTCTCCCTCAGGTGCGAGGGCACCACGTACTAGTCTTGACAGACAACACTACCACCAAGGCCCACATCAACCGTCAAGGGGGCACTCACTCCATCCGCCTCATGAGGGAGGCCGAGCGGCTCTGTCGGTGGGCAGAAGTAAATCTCCTATCCATCAGGGCGGAACACATCTCAGGGGTCTCAAATGTCCAGGCAGATTGGCTGAGCAGGGCCACTCTGGACCAATCAGAATGGCGCCTGCACCCCTCCC
Source organism: Hydrophis major (assembly GCA_033807585.1). NCBI lineage: Eukaryota > Metazoa > Chordata > Lepidosauria > Squamata > Elapidae > Hydrophis > Hydrophis major. The sequence continues at coordinate 29,699,226 of CM066333.1, forward strand.
TGTTCAGGGAGGCAGCAGCAATATCCAGTCAACCTCTGGTGGATCTGTTCGCATCTCCACTCAACACCCAGACACCGAGATTCTTCTCTCGATACTCCACCAACGGGGCAGAGAACCACGATGCCCTGCGTTGCCCCTGGCCCACAGGGCTTCTATACGCCTTTCCTCCCCTCCCGTTGATTCCCAAGGTGATTCAGAGGTTGATACTCGAAAGGGCGGAAGTTCTCATGGTAGCCCCATATTGGCCCAGGAGGCCATGGTTTGTGGATCTGCGCAATCTGTCAGTGGCCTCACCATGGAGGATTCCCCCAGACAGGATTCACTGTTCCAGGGGCCTCTTCAGCATCCAGACCCACAGTGGCTTCAGTTGGCCGTCTGGAGGTTGAGCGGGAAAGGCTAAAAGATGAGGGCCTGTCGGTCCAGGTCATCAATACCATCCTGGCAGCAAGGCGGCCTTCGATTACCCGCATTTATAACGCAACCTGGAACATCTTTTGTAAGTGGTGCACTAAGTCCTCCATCAACCTGCTCTTCCCTTCAATTGCACAAATCCTAGCCTTCCTACAAGACGGGCTAGATAGGGGCCTGTCCCCCAACACTCTGAGAAGGCAGGTCGCAGCCCTGTCAACGGTAGTCGCTGGCAGTTCTTCTGGTTCACTTTCCCACCACCCTCGCATCAGGGCTTTCCTTAGAGGGGCCTCCAATCTGCACCCTCTAGTGATTCACAGATACCTGACCTGGGATCTTAATAAGGTTCTTATTGCATTGACTAAACCTCCCTTCAAACTCTCAGGGAGGCGCCACTTCAGTTTCTCACGTTCAAAGTGGTGTTTCTTGTGGCAGTTACGTCAGCGAGAAGGATATCTGAAATAGCAGCTCTATCTGTGAGAAAGGACCTATGTGTCTTCCACACTGATCGGGTGGTTCTGCGACCAGACCCCACCTTTATGCCTAAAATCAACTTGGCATTTCACAGGGCACAGGAATTGGTCCTGCCTAACTTTTGTCCCAAGCCTCCTCAAGAAAGGGAAAGGCAGTGGCACACTCTCGATGTCCGAAGGGCATTCCGGATCTATATTTATCGTACACAGTCTATCAGGAAATCAGAATCGTTGTTCCTGTCATTTCAGCCAAAGACGCTGGGCTGCCAGGTACCCCGTCTACTGTTGGCCGCTGGATTAGAGCTAGCATATCCAAGGCCTATTTGGCTCAGGCCCTTCCTGTTCCTAGTGGGATAACCGCTCACTCTACAAGGAGCATAGCCACCTCGGCAGCCTGGGCTACTCAGGCGTCAATTCAGGATATCTGTCGAGCAGCCACCTGGGCGTCTCCGTCTCCCTTTATACGCCACTAAAAAATCGATGTTTATGCCTCAGCTGAGGCATCCTTTGGCAGGCGAGTCCTTCAGCAGGTGGCAAGAGAACCAGAGGTGATTGCGGACCAGACGGAGTCCCTCCCGTAGGACAGGCCATGCTTTGGTATGTCCCACTCTGGATGCTCGCAGCAGCTCTATGGAGAATGGGCGTTGGTGCTTACCTGATACGCCCTTTCTCGTCGAGCTGCGTAGAGCATCCAGCCCACCTTAATTGGTCCGTCTGGTGGGGAATTCCTGTTTTGGCCAATGATATTTATAGTTTATAGTTCAGACTTGTATAATATTGACAGAGGATAGTTGCTGTCTTCTCGTCTTCGTAAAACTGGGGAATGCATGGAGGAGTCACGTGGAGGAGGAGGAGCGTTCCTCAATTATAGCTCAGCCTGTAAGAGTGAAGACTGGAGCACCTCCCACTCTGGATGCTCTATGCAGCTCGACGAGAAAGGGCGTATCAGGTGAGCACCAATGCCCAGTTTCAATATGCAGATATTGAATTGGAAATAGGCCACCAGACTTAAATTTTTTATATTTTTACGTTTTTCCCACAAATGCTTATATAAACATGAATTTGCATGTTGCTTTTGAAACTAAGTATGTGCACAAGTGTATTTACAATTCTGCATTTAAAAAGAATGCTACAGCTTCTGGAACCAATAAGCATAACTCTGTAAAACTTAGATAATCAGATTTATGAAGAGTCAACTGAATTCCTTTCTTGGAATTATGGAAATGTATGTATGCTACTATTTTGTGAAATTCCTTTAATTTTTCTTTTCTACTCAGTAGTTCACACATCATCCCTTCTGTTTATTAATACTCTTGCTTCAGTTTGAAATGCAGTTAATCAGGTTTAGTTAATTTGGAAATATTATTGCCATAAAGAATTAAATTATAAGGTTTCTAACAATACCAAACAAGGTGTGTTGAATTTTTCTTTCTGAATCAAACTCAATTCCCAATTATCAGATAGCTACAAACCACATTCAACAGTTTTCACAACTGCTGCTCATATTGGCTTCTGGGTAAGGACTAATGGCAGGTTATGTGCCCTGTGAGTAGCTCTGTGTGGGGACACCCCTGCAGTGGAATCATTGGTGTGATGGAATATACAACTGCAGCAGCAAATGAGATGATTTGTCTATCTTTTTCCTAGAAAGAGACTAGAATCAAGAGGCTGTACGATTCTGTGCTGGATGGGAGGGAAAGGAAAGAGATTCAGAGTAACTATACCCTCAAATCTTTCAGGATATATCTAGTAGAAAGTTGTTGATATATCTAGTTTGGGAAGATTCTTTTCAGTGTAAGCAAATAAAGAATGGAGACTATTGGGTCTCACTGTCTTGTCTCTGGGATTGGACCTGAGAGTCTGTCAGGAGCCAAGTTCTTGTTGATGAAAATCTCTGCACAGGAAGTAGAGATTGTTGGGATTGCTCATTTACACTCTGGAAGAGCTACTCTTCACTAGGAGACTTCAGGAATTGAGTCTCTTGTGGTTTGATCATGAGCTGATCAGCTTGGGAGCTAAAAGATCATCAACTCCTATGCAGCCTTAATGTATATTTGATGGACAAAAGCTTCACTTTCTTAAACACTTTAGGATTTAATTATACTTCATAACTCTAAAGAGATATTTTAAATGGCAGTGAAGATCAAAGACTCAGTGAGTACTTTTTTTAAAAAAAAAAATTAAGATGGGAGGGGAAAGAACTATTTTAAAAGATTTTAATTTAAAAGCAAAAGGCTTAATAATTGTGATCCAATAAAGTTTTAAATGTATAAAGGGGAGAGTGATTTAAAAAAAAACTAGAAAACTTTTTTTTACAGAAGTGCCTTTGAAAATAGCCATAGTAAGCAGAGTAGATCTTTGTGAGAATAAAAAAATATATATGAAAGAAGAAGTTAAGAAAATTGAAGAATTTGTACAGCAACTGACTGTAGACTTAAAGCAGTGATAAAATGGAAGTTTTGGAAAGTAAGACAGAAGTTATAAATGGAAAAATAGAGAAAGATGCCAGGGTTAAGGGAAAACCAGTTCTTCCTCTTTGTTATAAGAGTACCACCAAAGAAAGAAAACTGAAGGAGTGAATTCAAACAAATTGATTTTTGAGGACTTACCACAACAAGCTTGAAAACTTTGCTTTATGCTGAAGGCAGTGTTGCCTAAAAGATATTTCAGAAGAAAAAAGTGTTAAATTAAGAGAAAAAGATATATTGTGTTAAATGCAATGCAAAAATGGCATAAATTGTATCTTTAGTTCTAAACAATTTTGATGAGTGCAATTGAGCTTAGAATCAATATTTTGACGTAATAGCGTTTTCTTAATTCTTTTCACATTTTAGTGTAAACAAGATATGGGTTAAATAATTCTTGCACAGATCTGCACTCTCTTAACTTCAGAGATCAAAACAGTTCAGCATTATGTAAGCTGTATTAATATAGTTTACCCATCGGATTGTGCAGCACATTAACAAGCATCCCACATTATTTCCATTTAAGTTTTTGTTCCATTACTGCTGTGTAATGCTGCTTTACTGATTAGAAAAACTGGAGACCAGTTACCTCTTAGATGCATGGAGAAATTTCCTTTCCTGTTCTATTTCTCTTTTTGAAGGTTAATTGAAGGTACCTCAATCCAAGGTGTCAGACTTCAAATCATGTTATCACATTCTTGGGTTAAGAATTTAATGGCATTTATACTTGGTCAAGCCTAACTAGGAAAGGAATTTGTTCTATGTATACTATGAAATGATACAAATTTGCAGACATATTTAGTTTGACTATGTCATGTAAATCAATATAATAACCCCACCCAACCACCAATACTCTTCTACCAGATTTCTATCCTAAATCTATTCATAAAATGGGATTATTTTGCTGCTGGTTCTAGTAGAATAGATTGCATGGATCAAACCCACAGTAGATTACAGTCTGAGATAATTTTCATTTTTTTCCTTATAGTTTTACCATCCATAAGGCAATTACAGGTAGAAATATCAAAAGTTATTGTTGGTCAATCATCTTTAAAAAGTCTTATTTAATGAATTAACATCAGTTTTATTGCAGGCAAACTTTTTAAATAATTTGTAAGAAGCTTCCATTATAGATCATGTCTGTTCCCGATTCTTGTAATATTAGAATAGTGGTCATAACAAAATCTGTTTAGGGCATCTGGTACATTATACTGATGTATTAAAAATAATCTTAATGCTTTTTGGGATGTTACTGCATCAGTTCAGAAACTGGTTTAAAACAGAGTGAAGTTATACTTACATATTCCAACCAACCTTCTGTGAACCAATTAATAAAGTGGGATTAAATCATGATGTTATTAATCCAGTCTTTTTGTTTGCAGATTGTGTCTTGACATGCTGGTTTATCCAGTTGATGGGTAAACAATGTCTTGTGCACAGACTAAGTCATTTTGCATTCTAGTCTATGGAGATTCTTAGTCTTCCAGGTCATGGCTGTCACAAAGCTGCTTTTTCAAAAGGCAACTGGATGTTCTTGTTTTGTTCTTTGAAGATGTTTTGCTTCTTATCCAAGAAGCTTCTTCAGCTCTGACTGGTTGATAGGTAATGGAAGGATTTATATTCCTTGCAGATAACTGGTCATTGCATTCTTTTAGAAAGCCTTTGATGCCAGTTGGAGGTTTATCTGTGTTCTCAGGGTCACCTGAGTAATGCAAATGGCTGTGGAGCCTTCTTGGCTGACCTGTGTCCCTTCACTGTTGAAGACAGGCTGTTGGGAATGAGTCTGTATTGTCTGCATCTCAAACTGAAATGCAAATGGTTCCTGTAGTCTGCAATTTTTCTGGAAATCTGTTCAATTTCCCACACCATTCGAAGGGTATTGGTTAGGGATAACATTGGTTTACCCTAACTGGTTTAGGTAAATAATTATATGTAATCATAGTTTATATGTTAAAGTGTCTGCAACTTTAACTGTGGGACAGTAATTAAGGGAGTGGTTGTGAAAGCACTTTAAAAGAAGCAAAACGGCAGCTTGCTATCTCTCTGGCTTTGAAGTTCCTGATTACTGCAAGGACACAAGACTGCATTCCTCGAACGGGAGAGAAAACAAAAGACAGACTTGTAAGTGAATTGACATAGGGTATTCAACACGGACTTTGATAACTGAATATCCCTGAATGGACTGACTAAATGATACATGACTATTGGACTGTTATTTTGACTATGCTATGAACTCATAATGGAATAAACTATATATTTGATAGCACAAGCGTATCTGTCATTTTTACTGTATGTTTAATAAACATACAAGCTTAGCTCACTCATTTATCTGTGTGCCTATCTGACTAAGCTGCACATTCTGTTTAGCTTGTCTCCCTAACCCTGGTTGGGGAAACCAGGCTTAACAGTGTTCATCCCAATATGTATTATAGTGTTACATTATGGCCTGGGCTTATTATGGAACTAATTAGGTACATTTCAATACTTAAATCCATATGTGGCCAAAAAAGGGAATTATAATTTGGTATCTGAACAGAACTCACTTTTTTAGTACAGAAGCTCCTTTAATTGTGCCAAGCTTTCAACTTGAAAAATAATTGAATGTTATCATGTAAAGACTAATTAAAACTTACATCAGGATAATGTTACATTAACAAACAATAGGGAGAAAGGCCATAGAAGGAAAATGTGAACTAAGTTCTTTTCATGCCATCTGAATGTTCGCTAGACAATTTGTGGCTCCTTGGGTTAGCCTTTCATTGGTATTTCCTTGTCAGATTCCTCAATGCCTTTAACAGTAAAGTTTTTAATGGTGCCACCTTCACTGGAAAACTTGGGATATATTCAACTTGGGCTATTTGCCCATGTTGAAAATAGACCACATTGAACTGTTTAGCATCAATTCAAGAAATGTTTTAAGATATTCTTTATTATGTCAAAAATTGTTTTGTGGCAATTTTAATGTCATAAATTTTTTTTATAAAAATTGTCAAATTTAAGTCCCATAGTAGTCGTGGATCCCAGATTTTGAATGCATTCTGTAAGGTAGCCCATCTGAAGCAGTGGTGGGATTCAAATTGTTTTACCAACGGTTCGGTGGCGTGCTTTGCCTAACACTGACATGCAGTTCAGCCAAACCAGTAGAATATCACCACTGATTTGAAGTACCTTGGTTCAAAATTTGCCACACAGTGAACCATTTTATCTAGTTAAAGGTTCAGAAACAAAGTTTTGGTAGTATGCAGATGTAAATGTTTTGCCTTCTGGACCTCTTGTAAAAGCCATTAGCTTGGTATTCCTTAATTTATGATCAAAATTGAGCCCAACGTTTCTGTTGCCAAGTGACACATTTGTTAAATGAGTTGTGCCCCATTTCCTTACCACCATTGTTAAGTGAATCATTGCAGTTAAGTTAGAAGCACCATTGTTAAATAAGTGAATTTGGCTTCCCCACTGACTTTGTCAGAAGGTTGCAAAAGGTAAATCACATGACCCTGGGCACTGCAACCATCATAAATATGAGTCAGTTGCCAAGTATCTGAATTTTGATCACATGACCATGGGGATGCTGCAATGGTCATAGGTGCAAAAAATGGTCATGAGTCACTTTTTTCAATGCTGACTTGAATGGTCACTAAATGAATGGACTATTTGTATTTTGAGGGTTTTACTTAGCAGTTCCAGAGGCTTAAAAATAAGGGGGGGGGGGGGAACCTAGGAAAAATTACTCCTGCCAGTGGACCAATTGACATTTTATTTTCCCAGCTTCCTGCTGCTGGATAATAATACGTTTGAAAAATAAAGCTTCAGGTGGCATCTTCTCACGCCCTGGTATATAGTAGTGTAGGTTTTTCTGTTTCTCAGAAGTGTCTAATGTATACATAATTGTACAGTATCATGATCACATCTCAGGATACTGCTGGTTGCTTTGCACAGTCCTTTATGTGACTAGTATTTGCTAAGCCCATTATTGTATGCCTATCCAGTTAATATCTTATTAATGTGCTGTTATCCCACTGAGTTCATTTTCTAATAGATTTTATTTTTGAGTAAATGGGAAAGGCATTATATCTAATCAAGGTATGAAATCATACCTTGATTAGATACAATCAAGATATATGCCGCAATCTCCTTTAAAAACAAAATTTAATTGCTTGGAAGTGGTCAGATTGCCTTAACACACTTTTACAGGTGACAGATCTTGTTACTCATAATTACCCAGTCACAAAGTAGTTTGACTTAATGTGCAATGTTTCTTGGTTTGATAGATCTGTCAATGAACAATTCATTTTCCCTAATGTGTTTCTGGTAGAAATGACATTTGAGCCATCTTCATCTGCAGTGGAGTAAAAGAATGGGTTAAGTGTGGGATAAAAATAGATATTTGTCATCTAGTTTCACAATTATAGTGACTTCAGGTGTGCCCTGTTCTTTTCACAAAAAGTAATGCAGGCTTTCACTTCTATCTGTGATGCATTTATTACATTTTTCACCTGATTCATATACATGTTGAGCATGTTAAATGCCAGATGTTGATATATTAAAAAAATCTCAAAGCAAATTAAACACATCTGTGTGTTAAAATATAAAATTATCCTTTTTTTCTAGGATATTTCAGCATTGAGGAAAGCAATCAGATCATCTTATTTCAGTTACAAGAGATTTGCTTCCTTCAGCACTTCTAACAACAAAATTTATCCATCTGCTTTTTTTTCTTCTTCAGTATAATGGAATTGAAAGTGGCATGCTGCCATCACCGTGTTTGGCTGGAAGAGAGGAATGCTGCTACTTTCAAATGAAAAATATTTGCTTATTTGTAACTTTAATTACATAACATTATAACCATCTCAGCTTTTCTTGGAATTAATTGCAGAAGCCCACCATGGAAAATAATTTACAAAAACAAAATGATCTAAAATAAAAATCATGTTTGTTGCCAGCCAAATAAATATTTTATTATTATATTTTAATCATACCTTTATTACTTTATAAGTGACTCAAGACAGCGAACATGCTAATACTCCTTCCTCCTCCTGTTTTCCTCACAACAGCCCTGTAAAATAGGTTGGGCTGAGACGGAATGTCTGGCCCAAAGTCTGTTTGCTTTCATGCCTTAGGCAGGATTAGAACTCATCATCTTCTTATTTCTAAGCCAGTACCTTCATCACTAGACCAAACTGACTGTCTGTTATTCAATAGGAATCATAAATATTTCTGATGAAAGTACTAGCTAGTACACTTTTAACAATTTGGGATGGGGAATTTTCACTCTGAAAACATTTTATTGTTTTCCAAATATTTATGTTATGTTACTATTTATTTTATAGGTAGTCCTCAACTTCCAACCACAGTTGGGGCTGAAATCAGGTTCTTAATTGCATGACCAGGCCTTTTTTGCGGAGAATTTTTGTAGCGATTATTAGGTGAATCACTGTGATGGTGAAGCAAATTCACAGTCATTAAGCAGATAGTGAAGTCATTAAGTGAACTGATTATTCCAAATGGGCATTTTTTTTGCTGGAAACTGGCATAACTCACAAATTGCAGTTATGACCATGGGATATTGCAACTTGTCATAAAGGTGAGCTGGTTTTCAAGCACGCAAAATACAGTCATGTGACTGGGGAAAGAGAAACATTTTACAATGCCAAGAAATGCTTTACAGGCACAAAGCATCCATTCCAAATCCGTTATAACATGGAATGTTTGTCAAACAACCAGTAAGTTGAGGACTACTGTAATGTGTTCAGATGGTGTCTTTCTGGCTGTGTAAAGTTATCATTTGGAGAATGAGTATGGTATTAATATATATGAACTATAAAATGTCAGAATTATTTTGTTCAGTAATATTTAAAATTCACCATATACAGAAGGGAGCCATTGTGGAACACTAGTTGGCAGATTCTGCAATCTTCTGATTTTCCTTTAATGCTGTATGGAAGGGGTCACCCACCCCTGGTCCGTGGATTGGCATGAGTCCATGGCAGGCCAGCAACTGGTCCACGCAAACAAGTGAAACCCCATCTGCAGGATGCAAACAGCACATGAAATCATGCCTCCTCCGATCCATGGAAATACCTTTCTCCACAGAACTGGTCCCTGGTGCCCAAAAGGTTGGGGCCACTGCTGTATGGCATACTTGGTGAAAACAGTGTGGAAAGCTGTCTTATGATTTTAAAGGATCAGGAAACAGAATTCATTAATATTTATTGATTCCAAGAAGGAATACAGCTTCTTAATTTTTCTCAGCATAATGATATAATGATTGCAAGTGCTGCTACTGGACTGTTGTATTTTTCATAAGAAGCTTATATGCTATAAACACTACCTTTCAATAACTGGCTTGGAGTAGCTGCATTACAGAGCATTTGAGGCTACCTCAAGCTTCAGTTCTATACAAAAGTGGAACAATGCAGGTGCAGTATTAAATTGGAGATGTATTTGCTGCAGTGCCCTAATTCTGTGGCATAATGAAAAATCTAGATTTTTCATTTGGACTGGGTTTGCCCAGATAACTGTCCCAGATTTGGATTTGATTGAGAAAAAAGGGTATGGAATATGCTGACCTATGAACGTAGCGTCTGTTTTTGGCTCATTAAAGCAGTTGTGCTTTTTCCCAAGACTCAGTAACTTTCATGAAAGCCTCACTGCAGTAACCATCCAATTCTCCGTAGAACTGCTGCGAGCATCCAGAGAGTGGGAGGTGCTTCAGTCTTCACTTCTCACAGGCTGAGCTGAAATTGAGGAACGCCCTCCTCCCCCACGTGACTCCATGCGTTCCTCCCAGTTTTAGCTCAGCCTTCGAGAAGCAGGCAGCTTTTTCTAATTCCTTGGCCGTTTCAGGTGATCGATGAAAGTTGGATCAGGTTTGATTCATTTTTCTTTCCTCTCCCTGCAAGGCTAGTGCGATCCCAAATTTAGTTGGTGGAGCGATTTCGCTCCCAGGAGGGAAGTTAGGGGTTGGAGCCTTTGTTCCCCCCCCTTCTAATCTATCCTCTGCCGTTCCAAGCGTGCTGGGCTCAGCCGCTTGGCCCTGCGCTGTATTTTAAAAGCGCAAATTGCGTCTTCCCCCCTAGAACGCCTCAGAGGAAGCAGCGCTTCCTCTCCCAGCTCTTTCCTTCTTTTTTTCTTTTTTTTTTTTTGAAGTTGCGGTGGGCTGGTGCGCTTCTGAGCTGTGCGTTCTGAGCCGGGCGGCCATTTTGGGCACGCCTCGTGGCCGGCGCCATTTTGTTTTCCTAACAAGTAAGGCCTTTTTTCCCTTTACTTTGAGAGTGAGCTGCGAGGTCTTTTGTAGGCCCTTAGCGGGACCGTCAGGCCGTGTGGAGCCTTTATTTTTACTGTGAGAGCACTGTGGTCCTGTGCCCTGCTGTCTCTCTTAGTGTTAATATTGTTGGCTTTATTCCTTGACTCGCAGCTAGTTCAGAAGTGCAGGCACGTACTCTCCATGTTGTTGGGGGGCTGCCTATAGAGGCCTATCTCTTTTTTCTTATCTTGCCTTTTCACACTTGCTTGGCCTCAGCGTTCATTTGGTCTATTTGGAATTATTATTATTACTATTATTATTTGCAGTACCTTTTGGGGCTATTTGGTTTTCCTTACTTGAACCTAACCCCTTTTTTGTATTTAATAGCTAGTGTATATATTCAGAATTTTACTTTAATTGCTAGAATTGTTTTCTGTTTTTTTATTGCATAAGGTTTTTTTTTAAAAAAAAAAAATTCAAAAAGGGGGACGTGACCCAATTTTAGGAAAACCGGTTTACGTTTGTAGGCCGAACTCCTAGGCGTGCCAACCGCCATTTTTCTTTCAATACCATGGCAGAGGCTAATCCTACTGGCTCTTCTCTGAAGGCCAAGTCTAAGACGCACTACCTTCGCAGAAGGGACAAGGATTCTTCCAGTGCTTCTCAAAGAGATGCCTTACGACGTCATAAGGCCCTAGAAAGGGAGTTTAGCAAGCGAGCTAAAGAGTCTCACTCTATAACATCTGCCTTTCCTTCTACCCCCCCCCCCCGCCGAGCCAACCATCTTCCTCTAGGGGCAGTACTTCCACCCGAGGCTGCCAGCCTTCCCGTGTACCAGAGGCGACATTTACGCCAACCGCTGCAGGTCTACGCTCTGAGGATCCTGCTCCAATTATTGTACCTGAGAACATCAGAGAATGGATGCAGTCTGCCATCCGTCAAGGTATAGCTGAAGGAATGCAGCAGCTCGCTAGACCGGATTCCCGAGGGAGGACTCCCGAGGCTGAGTCTTTATCCGGGAGATCTCCTTCTGCACCAGCGTCACAGCATGGTCAGGTACCTCCTCACATGGATGTTCCATTCCCAGAGGGGGAGGATACCCAAGAAGAAGAGGGAGTGGGCCTTGAACCGTTCGGAGAGTACGAAGGTTCTGACAGAGGTTCCTTACAGTATTCGGAACCCTTTCTGGAGGGGGACCTAATGGAGGGAGAAATGTCGGAAGATGAGGGTCTTTCACCTGAACAACCAGCTGTTGTGGGTCTTTTTAAACCCCATTTATTTAAGTCCTTGCTATTTAAGGCAAAGAACATTTCAGGTCTGGCCTCTCAGCCTCCTTCTGAACCCCCTCCATCGAGTCCAGAAGGTCCTGATGACCTTATGTTTAGACAGCCGACAGTGGCAGCAGACATTATTCCGGCCCCCCCAATCTTCTCAGATCTGGTAGCAAAGCAGTTGGTCTCGGTGGGTCCTTCTCCGGCCCCTTCTAGTCAGGACAAGAGGTTGTTTACCCTGGATTCCCAGCTATGTTAGATACCCCGGAAGTAGATGATCCAATTATAAGGCTTGCTTCTTCTTCCAATCCTACCGATGCAATAGAGGCACTGAAGCCGGAGGATAAGCGAGCGGAGATGGCGCTCCGGCGGGCTCACACCGCTGATGCCTGGGCTATCCGGTCGGCTACGGCCGCTTCCTTTTTCACCCGATCCTCCATCAGGTGGCTCAGACAGCTGAAGCAACACATTTCCCCAGCTGATACCAGAGCCCATCAAGATATTGCAAAGATCACGGCAGCGGCGGAATTTGCAGCCGACGCTACCTTTCATTCGGTTAAATTCTCATCCCGAGCTATTTCTTCCCATGTTTCTGCCAGACGATTGCTTTGGCTTCGACACTGGCAGGCTGATATTAAAAATAAGTCTAAGTTGGCTTCAGCCCCCATAGTAAAAGGGAAATTATTCGGGCCCGCTCTGGAGCCATTACTCCTGGAGACCCGAAATAAGAAAAAGTTTCTGCCTTCACTTTTTCGTAGGCAGGAAGCCAGGAGTTCCCAGTCCTTTCGGAGGGGCTCCTTTCGTCCCTCCTTCCAGTCATCATTCTCTCCTAGATTTCAGGGCTCTCCCTCATTTTCGCCGTCCTACCAGGACCGGGGCGCCTCGGGAGACAGAGGCAAGAGAGGGGGCAGCTACAGAAGGTCCTTCAGGGGTTCCGGGAGTAGAACAGCCCGCTGGCCCAGGTAGCATTGCAGGTTTTCTTTCTATAGGTGGCCGCCTCAGGCATTTTGCAGACAAGTGGGAGGAATCCACCTCTGATACTTGGGTTATAGATTCAGTGCGCTTTGGCTTGACCCTGCAGTTTCTTTCTCCTCCCCCCGAACATTTCAGGGTTTCACCCATTTCTAGGAATCCTACTAAACGGGCTCTTATGACTTCTGCCATCAAACATCTCTCTGATATTAGGGCTATTCAACCTGTACCCCTCTCCCAAGAGGGAAGGGGTTTCTATTCACTTTTATTCTTGGTGCCTAAACATTCCGGGGGATGGAGACCCATTTTAGATCTTAAGAGGTTAAATCGTTTCATTGTACGCCATAAATTCAAAATGCAGACTCTGCAGTCGATTTTACAGGGCATTAGAGAAGGAGACTGGCTTACGTCAATTGACCTTTCTGAGGCTTATCTCCATATTCCCATTCATCCCTCGTATTCTAAATATCTCAGATTTTGTTATAATAATCAGCATTTCCAGTATGTAGCCCTCCCCTTTGGTCTAGCCTCAGCCCCGAAATCTTTCACTAAGGTGTTGGCGGCTATTGCAGCTCACCTCAGACAAATTCCCATCCGGATCCACTGTTACCTTGATGATATCCTGGTTGTATCCCCTTCCCGACATCAAGCCAAGAGCAATACTAGCGCTACCCTCTCGGTACTTCAGTCCCATGGGTTCTTAGTGAACTGGGAAAAGAGTCAGCTTACTCCTTCCACTAGTATATCTCATCTAGGGGCTGTGATTGACTCTGTTGAAGGAAGGGTCTTTCTCTCTCAGGAGAGACTTATTAGTATCCGCACCACTATCAGAGATATCCGGTGGACCGGGAAAGCATCGTTGCTCAATTTATCCAAACTGCTAGGGAAGCTAGTTTCCTGTATTTCCATTATTCCATGGGCTCGCTTGCATTCCAGATCTTTGCAATGGTTCCTCCTGCCATATCAGCGTTCAGGAAGGAGCACGTCAAGGTTTATAGTGAAGGTCCCGCCGAAAGTTCTCGCCTCCCTCCTGTGGTGGACGCGACCATCTGTCAACAGAGGTCAGCTATTCCAGGAACCTCAAAGAGTTGTTCTCACGACAGACGCAAGTCTTTCCGGATGGGGGGCCCATCTCCAGTCTCTCTCAGCACAGGGAGTTTGGAACCGTTCGGAGCGAAGTCGGAGTATCAACTGGTTGGAGCTTCGTGCAGTGTACCTGGCTCTGCGAACATTTCTTCATCGGCTAAGGGGGCGCCATGTCCTGGTCCTAACGGACAATACTACAACCAAGGCCCACATCAATCGGCAAGGGGGCACCCATTCCTCCCTTCTCATGAGAGAGGCCGAACGACTGTGTCGATGGGCAGAAGCGCACCTCTTATCCATCAGAGCAGAGCACATTTCCGGGGCCTCCAACGTCCAAGCAGACTGGCTCAGCAGGGCAACACTGGATCAGGCAGAGTGGCGCCTACACCCACATCTGTTCAGAGAAGCAGCAGTCAGGTTCGGTCAGCCCCTAGTAGACCTTTTTGCGTCTCCGCTCAACGCGCAAACACCGAGGTTCTTCTCCCGTTATCCCTCCAGCGGAGCAGAGAATCACGATGCCTTGCGTTGCCCGTGGCCTCCCGGGCTACTGTACGCCTTCCCTACGCTTCCATTAATCCCCATGGTGGCACCTTATTGGCCCAGGAGGCCATGGTTTGCGGACCTCCGCAATCTGTCAGTATCTCCACCATGGAGGATTCCGTTGGATCAGATTTCGCTGTCGCAAGGCCCGCTGCTCCATCCAGAGCCACAGTGGCTACAGTTGGCCGTTTGGAGGTTGAGCGGGAAAGGATGATTGAGGAAGGCTTATCAGCACAGGTCATTAACACCATTTTGGCGGCTAGAAGACCTTCTACCACTCGCATTTATGATGCAACCTGGAAAAGTTTCTGTAACTGGTGCCACAAATCATTCATCGACCCACGCTCTCCTTCAGTTGCACAGATCCTGGCCTTTTTACAAGATGGCTTAGATGGAGGTTTATCGCCTAACACCTTAAGGAGGCAGGTAGCGGCGCTCTCAACGGTGGTTGCTGGCGGTCCTTTCGGTCCCCTTTCCCACCATCCTCGAATTAAGGCTTTTCTTAAAGGGGCTTCTAATTTGCGCCCGTCAGTAGTGCATAGATACCCGACATGGGACCTTAATAAAGTTCTCCTGGCCTTGACTAGATCTCCTTTTGAGCCTCTCAGGGAGGCGTCACTTCAATTTCTTACATTTAAAGCAGTTTTTCTGGTGGCGATTACTTCGGCTAGAAGGATATCTGAAATTGCAGCTCTATCCGTAAGAAAAGATCTGTGCATTTTTCATTCAGATCGGGTGGTTCTGAGACCAGACCCAGCATTTATGCCGAAGATTAATTCACCGTTCCACAGGGCGCAGGAGTTGGTCCTGCCTAATTTTTGCCCGAAGCCTCTGCGCGAGCAAGAGAGGCAGTGGCACACCCTTGATGTTCGAAGGGCTTTGCGTATTTACATTTCTCGCACGCAGTCCATCAGGAAGACAGAGTCTCTCTTTTTGTCCTTTCAGCCAAAGACACTAGGCTGTAAGGTTTCTCCGTCCACGGTAGGCAGATGGATTAGGGCTACCATATCCAAAACCTATTTAGTTCAAGATATTCCAGTTCCTAGTGGGGTTACCGCTCACTCCACCAGAAGTGCAGCTACCTCACCAGCCTGGGCTACTCAGGCGTCTATTCTTGATATTTGCCGGGCGGCCACCTGGACTTCCCCATCTCCCTTTATAAGACATTATAAGATTGATGTTTACGCCTCAGCTGAAGCATCTTTTGGCAGGCGAGTTTTGCAGCAAGTGGTTAGAGATCCTGGGGAAGTTCCAATCCAGACAGACTCCCACCCGTAGGACACACTAGCTTTGGTATGTCCCACTCTCTGGATGCTCGCAGCAGTTCTACGGAGAATGGGCGTTGGTTCTTACCTGATATGCCTCTTCTCGTGGAACTGCGTAGAGCATCCAGCCCCACCCTGTTGGTACGTCTATAAAGGGGGAAAAACCTGTTTCGGCCAATGATTTCTAATGTTGTAGTTCATGTTGTTTAATACTTAAGAGTAGAGGGGGTTTTTTTGTCCTCTCGTCTTCGATAAAGCAGGGAGGAACGCATGGAGGAGTCATGTGGAGGAGGAGGGCATTCCTCAATTTCAGCTCAGCCTGTGAGAAGTGAAGACTGAAGCACCTCCCACTCTCTGGATGCTCTACGCAGTTCCACGAGAAGAGGCGTATCAGGTAAGAACCAATGCCCACTCTGATGCTGCTACAGCTGCTTTAATGGATGGTAGATGGGTTCTGAGTTCCAAAACACTTCTTCCACACTGTACCATGACAGAATTCAAATAAAGGAAATATTCTCTTTAGATGCACATTAATTTTACATTGGTCTATCAATGGTTCATTTAATTTGGAAGTCCATTAAAGACCAACATAATATCAAAATGCAAAAGGATATTTTTAGACACATTGTATGAGTTTGATCTTGGTTCAGTTTAATTGGGTTCCTGTTTATTTTTATACTCAATTCAATATGCTGGACATATTTTTTGAGCCAGCAAATGGTTTGGAAGGAATCTTTCCTTACATCATCTGTTTTAAATTAATCAATACCAGAAACATTTCTGGAGTTGTTGTTTTTTCTGTGATGGCATTATGGCTCTAGAATATTGAAACCTATTGTTATTGTTCTATTTCAATTGACTTAACTTTTTATTTTGGTGGGTTTTTAACATGTAATATTTCCTCATTTATCTTGCTTAAGAGTTTTATGTATATAAGTTTAGAACAGCTGGGATTTATATTGATTTATGTTTATTTTTCACTCTTCTCCTCAGAACATACAGCAAAATGCATCACATAAATGATTAATTCATAACATAATGATCAGTAATATTTGAAATAGTTCTACTAACAGCCTCCTTATTTTTCTGATGGATTCTTACAAAGGCAGACAGGAGGCTTCATCAAAATTATGGAAGTAATTGCCTTCTTTAATATTCCTAAGTTGAGACAGATAATATGGGAGAGTATTACATGGAGAAAATAGTATTTATCTGAACTTTGAAATGTTCCTAGTATGGATTCCCAGGTTTCTGCTATTATTTTGCGATTGCTAACTCAGTCACAGCTAACTAAATAGCTTTTAAATGTGCTTGGTTGGTCTGAGAGACCAAGGCACATCCAACAGTAAAAAGTAATCATTTCTAATTTTGAATAGAGGTATCATGTAAAGAGAACAACTATTATCTATACAGAATCAAGGCTTCTTTTGCCTTTGGTAATATATATTTCTTACTTATGCCTATTGCATTCCAGGAACCTGGAGGAGAGATTTTAAAGAGAAAGGAGCAGCAAAGAAGGATCAGTGGAATACTGTGTAAATGATTTTATCAGAAAAATATAAATTTGGAACTTTAACAATACCTGACCTAGTCCTACATAAAATTAGCTTTTTGCACAAAATGTCTTAACAAAAAATTCACTTTTAATATATTGAAGCATTATTATTCAATTTTACTTTTCAAAAAATCATATGCCATAGCCGCTACAGATTGATAATGGAGAAAAATTCCCTCTTCTCAGAACTAAACATAGACAAAGACAGAACAAAAGTAAATTCATGGTAATAAAGCTTCTCAATAGATGTTATACATTTTTATCAGAAGGGAAGGTCATTTAAGACAAAGCACTTATGATACACTAGCACAGAGGATTAGGAAGGTATGTTCAATGAAGCAATATTATAAATATGAAATTCATGGCTTAAAAATAGTTTTCAGTATAATTGAAAAGTTTGCAGCATAATTGTTCAATGTATGGATGCTCTCTGTGAAGAATGAGCAATGGTAAATCTAAGGAAGGTAATGTTTAGTTAGTATTAACATCTGTGCTATGTTGAATGATTGCCTTATGGTATCTCTTAACTGCATTACCAAGAATGGCAAAATGTAATATATCATTTCAGGTGTCACTACTTTTCAAAGTAGTGCAAAAAGCCTGCAAACATTGCACGACGTGTATGTCCTTTGAAAATACTGCTATTTCCTGCAGTGACTTACAAACCAGTTAGTCATAATATTTGGTATTGGGTCATGTGGTATTTGGTCATGCATTGAGTAATCTTCTTTTTCCCCTGTGGGGCTTGTGGGATGAGCTTGTAAGAAGAACTGAAAAGAAAGACAGGAATGTATTTTTGACCGGGGCTAGAATTGCCTTGCTCTGGTACATGTTCAGAAAATCTTGCTTTTTTGTTAAGTCAAGCTATGAATCAAGCAGTAAATGTTCAGAATTGCAGTGAGAGAACTAAAATAGGGCCAGATTATAATCAGGCCTTGCTTATAGTGGGTTTCCCGAGGAAACACTCAGCAGAACATGAAAATGGGACAATTGAGTACAAGAATTAAATAATTCTGCAGTTAAATACAACAGTTGATCTGCCTTCTTCCTTAATTAGTAGTGAACAGACTTCTTTTAATAATTCCAAAGCTCCTCTTGGCCCGCAAAACAAAACCATTATCTTTTATGTGAGTTTAAATTTGTTGTTTTGAAGAATAATTTTATTTGTTGTAGAAGCATTTGCTTTTTATTGGTTGTGCCTATAAATATCTTATACATAAAGGGTTTCGTGGAATTATTTGTAATTAGAAATTTCAAATGGGTTGGCTTTTTCATTTGAATGAAATCAAGATAATCAGGTGATGTAATTTCTTTATTGTATTAAATATACTGGTAGGTGGACACTGATGCCACATGACTGCAAGTAGGTATGGGAAAGGGCATTATGGAGTAGATGTGGGGTTTCTGTGGGCGGGCACAAACAACAGAGTACAAATCTCTGGGAATCCAAATCCCGCTTAGGAGGCTTTTTGAGATGAAAAACAGCAGGAGCAACTTAGGAGTGCAATTTACAATGCTCTCCATTGACTTTGCTTATGAGAAGCTGGCAAGGAAGGTTAGAAATGATGATTACATGATCATTGCAAATGTTTTAAGTGCAAGCTGGTACCAAGTGCCTGAATTATGATCATGTGACTGAAAAGGTTGCAACGATTGGAACTTTGAGTACCAGTCACAAGCACAAACAAATAAATAAATCCTTGCTCCTACTTACTATATATTGCTTACTTTTACTTATTTGATATAGAACTGTTCTGCTTTTTTTTTTTGGCTCTTTGAGGCTGACTGCATAATCCACACATCCTCACATGGCAGCCAACCTTCTTTCAAATTCCTACTGCAGAATCATAGTGAAGGTCTTGCTATTCTCCCCTCTCCTGCCCTCCTCTCCCCATCCCTCCCATTCCATTCTAATTATTTTTGGCAATTTGTGCTCAGTGTAGTCTGAAACAGGATGGGAAAACTTTTATTTAAAAGGCCCTATTAAAAACACTAAAAATTATGTGTAGTACAATTAATATTATAATGAAAAGCTGATATACTGAAATGCCTAATGCAGACTGGAGCTAGAAAGGCCACAATTTTGGATTACCTTGGGTCAATCATTACATCCCAGATTATGGAATCAACTCATTTCATATTTGAAGTAGATGTTTGATATTTGAAATGGTTATTTTGAATTTGAGATTTTTGCACACCCTTCCTTGTGTCTGTTAGAAGGTGGTATCAAGCTGTGTTGTCTTCTACCACCATCTCAATGACTCTAGTCTTGTTGATGATGAACAGCTATTTCAGAGGAAGATGTTGTGAGCTATAAAGAAAGACAGCTTTCTGTGAGGGATGCTTTGTACATTTTTGATAAAGATTTATTTGTGTATTTAATTTGTAAAGACAACACTGTTTTTCAAGATTTCTTCAGAATCCAGGTGACTTAAGCATTCATTGCAGTATTTGCCCTGCTTACATTCCTGACTATGTACATCCTGGATATTAATAGCTTGGTTCACATGTTGTGCTAAAAGAAGATGATGCATTGAATAAATTGCATGAAACTATAAACCTTAGTTTGCAAATCACAGTAGCTGAGTTCATAAAATCAAGTAAAACCACATAATTTAATGTATTATATGGGCCTGGTTGATCCATTTCTTCACTTTCTTGTATAGTTTTAACACTATATCTTGGTTCATGTCTTTTATTTGCCTGCCATTAGTGTTAAAAATGTCACCTCCAAAAAGTATTTGCCTGTCACCGGCATAATTGATTGGTTGATATCCTTGTGATTATGGGAGGGATGTCTTGATTCACAGAACCAACAGTCAACCTTCAATAGATAACCATATCACGAATCAGTTTGGTGGAAAAAGTGAGATAACTGAAATAAGTAAGCAGGTGTACAATTATTGATTGGTGTGTGAAATTCACCAACAGGCAAAATCTTTTTGATGTACAAAAAAGAAACAATACCCTTCCTTTCTAAGGAATGGGATTTAATATGACACAGAATTTGTGTATTGATGACAAAAGGTATGACCTAGATGAAAACTGGATATACATGGCTCTTAGCAATAAATGGAAATCAGTGCAGTACATTTGAGAAAGTATTTTTCAAATGCTCAGATATTTTTATATGCCTCCTTAATTTCATTTAATTAATATTCTTTGCATTTAAAGCCAATTGAGATAATTGGTAGAAATGAGTAGAGAGCAGTTTTCAGACTATCAATCTTCCTTTTTGTATTTTCAAAATAGTCAAATGCTATCTTTTCCAATGTTAACTGTAATGGCATTACCGTAGTTTCCTTCCCCTCCAGATTAGAAGATTGTACTGAAGAGCTACTTTGAAGAAATAAGAATAAATGAGAATCAGTAGTAGGAAGTAGGAAACTGTATTAACAATAGCCAATGAGATTTCAAAGTAACAGAAATCTGGAAAATTAAATTATTTTCATGCCTGCCAATAGTTAATACAAATACAAACTATGTATTCCTGAAAGTACTTTATATGACACACATCTTCAGTAGTGGAAACATCATTAAATATACTGCTGGATACTAATAATTTCAATTATGTTTTAATATATTTAATTAAAATTGTTATTTTTCCTGGTCTATTCTTCATTTTTTGGAGTATGGCTCTAATATAGTATATCAGTTAAAGACTGATTTGGTCACCAAAATTGTGCACCCCAATAACTTAGCAAATTCAAATCTTGTTCCTCATCTGTTGATAATCTAAAGTGGAATTACAGCTACTCTTTTTATGGCTGTTGAGAGAATACGAAGTTTTATTCAGAAGAGAGGATCACATAGAACTTTATTTGATAAATATGAGCACTGTCTACTACTGTAAAATTAAACCAATCAGAAAGATCCATTAATTTGTTTTCTGGTATAACTGTCCCAAAGATACTTTTTCAAAAGGCAACTGCACTTTGTTTGTTTCTCTCCAAAGACATTTTGCTTCTCAAGAAGCTTCTTCAGTTCTGACTAAGGCAGAGAATGGAAAGATTTCTTCCTTCCATTCTCCACCATTTAATCAGAACAAAACAAGCTTCTTGGATGAGAAGCAAAATGTTGTCAAGGAAAAAAAAGTGCAGTTGTCCTTTTGAAAAAGCACCTTTGGGACAACTGTGACCTTGGATGACAGAATCGCCATAGACATTCTGGTATAACTCCACAGCAAAGCTTGAACAGCTCAGCTCTGTGTAGATACATTATTGTCTTTTTTACTTGAAGTATAGCAAAGAATCCTACAGCATTTTAATAGTAAATAAATACCTATTTTAGCCATGCAATCCTGTTTTCATCTGTTTTTCACCAAAACATATCCTTAATTTTCTGCAATCATGATCAAAGAGAAATCCAGGGACCACAACAAGGGGGCTTAGGCACTGCTAGACAACCATTCCTTTTTATATGATGAATAAGGTTGGTAAAGTATTTAAGATGTCATAATATTATACAAAAGACTAAGTTATTTCTATGGAAGTAGCATTTTAAGTGGATGTGTATACATATTACAGCATGATGTACAGCCTTCAAATTATATTTATTTAATAAATAAATTAGGAAAATCATGTTGAAATTGTGTATTTCACCACAACCATTGAAAACCTCTTTACAGAATTAGATATTTAATTTATTCATTGTGTTTTGTAATGTGATATTCTTTCTTCATACACACACTAGTTTTAGTATTCTTTTATTTATTACTGGCTAATTTATGTTTGCTGTGGTGCATGCATTCAGCAGTGTTCTCTCATTCATTTTGAATAAACAGAAAGCAGTCATTTTTCTTCTACTAGTATGTGTCACACTGGGAATCTGACAATGGCTTGTGGAAGCAGAAATCCTCAAGTGATTTTAGCTGTTTGTTATTATCTTTGACATCCACTTGGAAAACTAATCTACCTTTTGCCAAATTCTGCCGCTTATTCCATTTGTATTTATTCAAAGCATTCAGGCACTGGCAATTGTTGTATGCAGGAAAGTGGATAGTAATAAAATACAGCTATATTTTGATTGGATCTTTTTGTGTAGTGCAGCCCATTCACAGCATGGTCCTGTACAACTGAGTCCCTTAATGCAGATAAATGCTATTAGAAATCTAAGAGAGTGTGTAATGACATCAGGATTTAATTTTGATATTAGATTCCTTGCCAGTTTCATTTAACTAGAAGCTAAAGATTGATATTTTTTTTCTTATTAAGAGGATGAAGACAGGCACGTGTTTACAGCAGTTAGTCTTAGAAATAGAGTGATGATAAATGAAAATTGACAAAACAATTTTTCAGTGCTGTTGATAATTTGAGTTATTAAAAATCACTTTTTATATATATACATTGACAGTGCTGACTTTTGAAAGCTACCCAGTGTATTGCATTGCTTTTTTAAATTGCTAGCCTTTTTTTTGATGCTATGTAATTACATGTAAAATCAAATCACTTAGTAACCTTTTCCTTAATAATGAAACATGGTTAACATTATAGCCAGGTTAAATGGGATGATGATTGAATTGGACTGTTCTTTTTAATTTGTTCATAAGAGAAAAGAAATGAGGGTGTGAGCAGCAGTGGTATAATAATGTCTGCTTAAGAGTATGTAATAATGAAATTTAAAAGAGAAATGTTAATGAAGGATTCCAAAAGAATATCTATCAACTGGATACATGGGACTTTCTTAGCTTAAAAAAATAGTAAATGTAGTAGAGCAGGCTGCTTAGAAAAATGCAGGCACCTGTGCTGCCTTGCATGTGAGCCTGTTCCCCTGAGTCAGCACAACAGAGTTGCTAATGAGACTGCAACCTTGAAACAGATGTGAAAGGAGACAGGGAGAGATGTGTGTTTGGAAGCTCTGCAGCTAGCAGTTGAGTAAAAGAAGGTGGTGTTCCTTCAAAGAGAGATGGTCCACAGGTAAAAAAATATATAGAAGTACAGTAAAGCACAGTGTGAAAAGGTGCAAGTACTTGCTGGCCATTAACAAGGAAAAAGAAGAGATCCTAGAGAGCAGAATAGGACAACTCACTACCGCCAGATTACCAGCAACAATTTGATGCAGGATTGCCGCAGGACAATTCACCACAGGTGGCCAGAGAGAGAGAGCTAGTAAGCAGGCAAGAGCATGAGTGGGCAGAACTCAGTGTGTGCGGCGAGTGGATGGATAGAGTGGTGGGGTATGTGAGTGAGTAGGCAATGCCTTGTGCTGCTGTGCCAAACTCCAGGACTGAGGACAGTGGATGTGGCAATGCTCACAGGCAGCTGAAGGGGAGAGCCGAGAAAGGGAGTGAGTACAACACGTGGGGTATAGCTGGTGAGTGAGCAGGTGGGCAGAGTATGTAGGTGGGGTGCAGCAGGTGAGTGAGTGGGCAGAATCATGAGGTGCAGTAAGTGAGGGGAGGGCAGAGTACGCAAGGTGCAGCAAGCAATGGGGAGGCAGAGCACACCAAGCCTCTTCTGCCTGGAGTCTGATGAATGGGAGCACAATCTACCCATCCACTTGCTCACTCGTCACCCCAGTTGTTCTGCCTAACTGCTTGCTTACTCATCCAGCTCTCCCTCCAATCACCCTTGACCACTGCCCCCACCACCCCCTGCCTCTTCTGCCTGGAACCTGGTCCAGTGGAGGCACATTGTGCCCATATGCTCACTCACTGCACCTCGCACGCTCTGCCTACCTGCTCACTCACCTGCCCAGCTCTCCTTCCACCACCAACATGGTTGCACCCTGCAGGCTCTGCCCACCTGCTCACTTGTCCTGTGGACGCTCTCTCCAGCTGCCTGCAACAATTTTTCCTCATAGCAAGTTGGCTGTGTTAAGTTGTCCCGCATCGAGTTGATGCCAACCAGCTGGCAAAGGTGTGTTAGCAAGCTGACAGTGGCAAGTTGACCATGGTGAATTGGTTGTAGTCCTAGAACAGGGGTGTCACACTCAATTTCATTGAGGGCTGCATCAGGGCTGTGGTTGACCTGAGGGGATGAGGAGGCATGGCCAACTGGGTAGATGTGGCCAGCTTGATACCACTCCCCAAACTGCTGGCATGTTTCCTCTTCACACTGGGTAGACTGGGCCGAAGCCATGCTGGCCCAATGTTTCCTCTTCGCATTGGGTAGATTGGGGCCGAAGCAACACAGGTAGACTGGGCCAAAGCATCACGGGCTGGCCCCTTACATTTTCCAGAATGGCCCTGCAGGCCAGATCCAGCCCATGGGCCTTGTATTTGACACCCCTGCCCTAGAACATGTTAGGTTGCACCTCCAAGGTTTTTCAGGTGCTCCGGAAGCATATCATGAAAACATTAAATCCATTTTCTGTGAAACTTCAAGAGGTAGAAAGTAATATGATTGTTTCAATTTGCAGAAATACAATACAGCACAAATTACAGACTTCAACAATTCAGTCCAGACAAGAGAAGAAGCTTGTGTTTTGATCTGCTCAAAGCCCTTCAGTAGATCAGCAGAAATGACCCTCCTCAACTTTGGAAAATAATATGATGGCACCCATACTATCCAAAGCATATCAACGCAAAAAGTTTCATGCTATGGAAAATACTCTATAGATGCTTGACATTGCAGGATGAGAACCGTTTTAGTCTATTATGGCAAAAAACCAGGAGGCATCCCTTTGTGGCTAAAATTTTTTATTAAAACAAAGAGTTTTGAGCTTGTGATGACCCGGAGTATAAGATAAACATAACAAAATCCAAAACGTAAACAAATGTCCTTTAATGCCTCCAACTTGGCCCCACTGTTCAATAATTCTCAGTTGAAGATAAAACATACTCAAAAATAGCAATAAAGTCCGAACTTAATGAGCAGATAGAGGTGAAATAAAAAACCAAACAAACTACACTGATGAAAGTTCCACAAGGGAATAGGATAAGTAATTACCAAATTCAAGGAGATAACAAGGCAGTCTGTTGGAAGGACGCCAACCAAGGTAACTTCAGCCCAAAATAAAACACACTTTGCTTCTGGCAATGCTGTGTTGTCATTGTCTCTCTTATATACTAATCTCCCCAGCTGCAACCAATGAGGAGGATCATGTCCGCTTCCTCTCTCGCAAGCCAAGTTGTTGCCTTCTCTGTTCCTCCCTGCGTGTCCTAGGATGCAGAGGGGATGGGCTTCGTTCTTCCTCTGACTGCCCAGCCGGCCTCTGCCCTTCCCCAACCTCCGGAACCACACCTCCACTCCCTATACGCTATTCCTCCTCTCCCTCAGAGTCTGACTCTAACAAGGGCATGAAAGAGCTGCAGCTCCCTTCATCATTCTAGCTATCCTATGCATTTTATATATAACTCCTGATAAGTATTGCATGATCTCTGTATTGGGCAGATTTATACTTGTCAGCCAAGAACATGCATTTGAAGTGGTGCATGGATGTGGTTCTTTCTATATCTTTCATGATATATTAATTGGATTCCTTATTAAAATAAGGCACCTAGTATTCATCCAGTATTAATCAGACCTGTTTCAAAGGCTGGAGCTCTGAACAGATGTTTTGGTCAAATGCTGATTTTAAAGGAGGCTTCAGATTTAGGTGCTAGTTTGTTTTTTCAACATTAAAACTTTGACTAGTTCAGATTACATATGTTATTTTTAATTTTTATCATAGATAGCAGCCTCAGCAGTTGGAAGTTATCTAAGTTCTTGTGCTCTCTTTAATTTGGTAAGCCTCCTAGAATCACTATATATGAGTTGAGCAGCCTTTTTTTCCCTTTTAACGACCCTGTAATTCCTTGCATTGGGGTGACTGAACAGAGCTCAAGTGTTACTGGCTGGATGTCCTTCCTGACGCCTACATGGAGTTTGAGGCAGACAATTACAGAGAATTACGCCCAGAAAGAGAACTATCTGCCACTACTTAGGATCAAATTTACGGACTGATTGTGAAGCGAGAGCTCCATCTCTAGGCCACTGCACCCCTTAGTTGGGCAGCCACAAAAATATGTTTAATAAATAATAAATCTCTGAGGGAGCTTGATATTTAGTGCAAATATTTCATTTCCCACAATTAAAATATGCTATAAAATTAAATCTTTTTTTTTTCCTTGGGAGACCATTCCAATTTTTATGTTCAAATTTGGGTATAAGTGTATCCCAATGAATGAGTAAAGTAGGGGGCAGTGAACCACTCAAAGGTAGCTTTGAGTTCTGTTATAATTAAATCATATTATCTGAACATTTGTAGGGACCTTTACCCTGCCGTTGTGATTGCATTTTTATTCTGCTGATAAATTTATTGTTGATATAATCTTGTATTTGTGCTGTCCCTGCAAGATCAAGTGGTTGGTTTTTACAAGGTATTGAATTTGCAATACTGGCTGTAAAAATGTAATTAAGTAGTGATGCTCTGGCTGTTTTCATTTCCTAAATCATAAAATGCTTGTGTTAATAATCTCAACATGAAATATAGAATGGTGGTTATTGGTTGTAGAATATGGGCCAAATAAAATATAGTGGGGGTAAATCAATAAGCAAACTTTAGGTATTTGTTGTAGAATTAAGATTGAGTGTGAGAGAATTGCTCACCCAGCAAACTTACCATGCTTTTTTTGCAAAATATTTAGTTAGAGGTTTTTCCCCGTACTGTGGCTCTTTGTGATTAGAAGTAAAATTCTTCTTGTGCAGCATAGACAACTAGAATGAAATTGGATATCCAATTCACTCCAAGCATATAAACCAGCCAATTTTGTTTCAATATCGATCCTCACTCTGTAGGGGATTGGCAGATCTTGGGTCTGGGATTATGATCTGCTATAATTACCAGAGAATTGAGAGGCTTAATTTGTAGATAAGAATAGTAGCTGTTAAAAACAAAGGAATTTCAAGAGTTACAAAGGAGTGGAAATCTCACTGCTGCAAAAGGTGGGATACTCTGAAGATTGCTTCGAAGATTAGCTATGGTTAGGAGAGACTGATTCCCTGGTAAATTTAACTCTTTTTGTAATCCATAAACAGATCTTCCCATTTTTCTTTCCATCTCTGTCCAGTTGCTCCTTCCCTTCTCAACTTTTTCCCAATCTTGCACCTGCCTTTGCATACAAAGAAAGAAGGATCTAGGAAAAACTCGCTGTGGCTAACTCACCACGGCCATCTCAGGGTCAACTTGTTGGGCCCTCTCATGGCAGCCAACCTAGGATGGCCATTTCACCAATGCAGGCGGAGACCAATATGAGTACTTTATTTTACAAACTATTAATTCAATTAAAATACATTTCTTTTTCATCCTGCATTTTTAGAGGTGGCGAGCTTTATGATGTGTGTGTGTATATGTGCAAACACTTGTGCAAATGCGAGCTGTAGAAAAGTTGGTGTAAAATTAACTAGTAAAAGTCCTCCAAGAAAAATAATACTTTAATTTTCATCTTAATCTTGCTGTATTTTATGGGAAACATTACAAACATTACAATTATCATATAGGATGAAGCAGTATCTTAGAGGTGGGTATATCAAACCAATACTGATGCTATTCACCGATTATTCTCTTTCTACACAGCTGCCTATCTCGCCTGTATTCCAAACAGCATTTTCCATTAACTGTAGTTGAGATGGTTCTACCTACATTTATAAAATATGGTTTCTTCTTTGGATTCTGTGCTGGCATTCAAAATAATCTTTCAAATGCTATGCTTTTTCTTTGAAGCTGGAGATTATAAATCAGATTTAAGATGATGAATTGTGGTGTTTATGTTTATGCACAATCCACAAACAATAAATAAGCTTAACCTTTATAAGCTCTATATCTATGGTCAGTTGTATAAAACAAATAAGAATTACATAAAGCAGATGAATTTATTACTACATTCCTTAATTAGAAAAATAGGTTATTGCTTGAAAAAATGATAAAACCTGAGCATGAAATGAAAAAAAAAACCATATTAGAATTTGGCAGCAATATTGGATATTGACTCAAAAGCAGAAACTATGAGTTTCCACTAAAAACATTGTAGGAAAAAAGTCTTGTTAGTCTATGGTGGGAAAAAAAAAATCAGGAGTCTGGTAGTATCTTTTCTGATTAATTATTATTAAAAGCCATTAGTGAATGTCAGATGAAATGAGCTGTAATCCTTGAGAATTTAAATTTCACAAAAATGGCTGGAAAAAGTACTGCCAGGCTCCTGATTTGTTTCTATTAAAAATATCAATCAGGAAAAAGTGCTTAATTTACCTTGCAGTGGAGAATTTAGCTGTTAAAAAATGCTGGGTAGTAAGTTTCTATATTAAGTTACGTTGAATTTTGTCCTTTCATTATGCAGTCTCCTGTTGTTCTTATCATCAGACATGTACAATAGATCCTTCAGGGCCTTTTTGTTTTATAGATAGATGAGGTCATCTATCAGAGGCACTCCATTAATTCTTTCACTGAGCAGAGAGTTGAGCTAGATGACCTTTGAGATTCCTTCCAACCTGTGATGCTGTGAATATGCATTCAATGAGAAGAAAAATTGCTTGGGAGCATTCAAGTCATTTGACTTCTTACACTCAAAATGAATTTCTTTCAAAGCATCTTTCTGTGAAAAATTTAATTATCTGAGAATGTGAAGCTTCTGTTCTAGGACAGTTGTTTTCCAGAAGCTTATTTCAGATTTTTACCAGATTAATGTGAATATTCCAAGCATGCAGCAATCTTTCCTACCTTAGCACTCAAGATGTGTTGGGCACTCTCATTGGCCTTTTGAGCATTGGCCTAAAAATCCAAGTTGAAAAGTAATTTTTTCATAGGTAGATATTGATATATATATTTTGCAATGCCTAAAATTTGCTGTGCACAATGTACAGGTTGTCCTAGACTTAAGATAATAATTGAGCCTGGAATTATGGTCATACGTTGTGGCACTCATTCAGTAGGTCACCACATGACCACATCTGACTTTTTACCATTTATTTGGTGGTTGTGGTTTACACTATACAGTGTGGTTGTTAAACAAACCTGTTTTCTCCAGTGGAGCTTTTTTCCAGAAACTGGAAAGAAATGTCAGAACCAGCAAAAAATGCTGAAAATTGCAATCAAATGACCAAGGCCATAAATATCAGTCAGTTGCCAAGTCCCAATCACTTAACTGTAGGAGGTACAGTCTTTGGAACTTCAGAACTGGGTTGTAAGTAGCTCTGAGGGAGGTCTGTTATAATTTTGAACTGTTGCTAAGTGAAGATTACCTGTATATAATTTGACATAGAATAATGGAGAAAAATCTGTCTCATCCTAAAGCACATCTTGTTATTGTTTTCATCATCACAGCTTATATTGGCTGTGTTTGTTTATGACCTTAAATCACCCTTTATTGCTAAATAAGATCTGAAAAATTTCCTAATGCCTGTATTAATTAAATGTCATAGTTTGCACATAACTTCCTATAATGCTTTCTTTTATATTACTTTTCAGAAATCTTTGTAATTTAATGGGTTAATGTAGCACCAGAAGTTTGGCTTTCACCAGATTGGCTGATTACCACAACACAATAACCTCCTTTCTTTAGTGCCCAGGTGTCAAACTCATCATATCACATTGCTGTCATGTGACGTATTGTGATGTTTTTCCCTTCGGGGAGCTGGGGTTGATGTGGCCTGCATGTGACGCATCCAGCTCGCAGGCCACCAGTTTGACACCCCTGCTCATGAAACCCAGCTATAAAATGGGAATCCTCCATAGATGTCGGTCTTCTGAACCATACAGTGAATTCCATGGGAGAAAATCAAATAATTGGGAAGGTATTTGGTTGAACACAGTGATATCTGAATCAACTCTTCTTTGCCAGATGCTGTGGGTGAGACGAACTGGAAATTTGAGGCACCACAGAAGAGCTCTCTATAGCACTCTAGTGCCACCTGATGGTATGGTTTCTAACTAATTGCTATCTTCATATCAAATATCCCAATAGTACCAATTTCAAGGTGCGTATCCCCACATATTCCTGTTTTATTTTAGGCAGTTTGAATCCTGCAGAGTTTATGTTGGCTCTGAAATATTCACTGCTTTCTGGAATAACATTCTTGTGCCCTCCTCATCTTTCATGAGAGGCTTATACCTTTTTATACCACAGGTATGAATATCTCTTGATTAAAATAAAGAGTTTATGATGCTGTTATTGGAGGTTTGGAAGCTTGCATGGCAAAAATTAATACTGCCTTGAGACTAATAGTTTAATGTCTGGAAGCTTCTGCCTCCTTTAAATCCTAAGTCTGTTTAGAGTCCATTATACTCTAGCATGAAGTCCTAACACCAATATAAATTCTAGCTGGGATAATATTCAGTCTGTTCTCCACAGATATCTCTTTCTTGCAAGCACTATGGAATATAGCTTGAATATTCATGTTCCATATCCTTGTAAATTAGATCTATTTACATGTATATGCTTCCAGAATGATGTCAACACTTGCACCCATGTCCATGTCATATGGCAACACTTAGCCAAAAGAAAGTCAAACTAAAAATCAGATTTGTTTAGTGCTTGGATGGAAGACTACCAGATGGTATGAAAGACCAGGAAATTGAAAAAATATTGTGGAAGAAAGCACTAGCAAAATATTTCCATATTGTTGCCAAGAAAACTAACTACATGACGCATCATATAGTCAGCAGGGGCTGAGCTCAGTTTGAGTCTTTAAATTATTGAATGTTACTCTTCACTGAAGAGCTCATAGATAATGTATCAATGGCACAAATAAATTTAGGCTGAATTTCATAATTTTCCAAAATATACCTCAACTCTTGACTAGCTTTAAAAAAAGAACCTGATTATACAGGAGTGATTGTATGTATGCAAGTGTATGCCCCACACATACAATATACATATATCTACATCTGTTGCCTTCTTTTTTATCTTTGCAGAAGTAACTGTTCATTATAAATATGGTCTGCCTGTGATAACACTTACATTGCCATCAAGAAAAGAGCGATGCCAGTTTACTATCAAGCCAATGCTAACAACTGTGGGCAACTTCTTACAGGACATAAAGAGAGAAGATAATGCAATTGAAATGGTAGAAGTCTTCACAACAGGTACTAATGCCGATATCACTTTGAAATCAAGGTTGGTCCAACTTTTCCTTAGGTATTGCAAAATCTAGGAGATCTTATTAATATTTGAAATCTGCCAAGGTTACATCCTGGCAGGGCACCCACTATAATTTATCTGCTTCAACCCTCACCATTGCTGCTTCTTTTGCTTCAGTTTCTTTCCATTTTTCATCCTTTCACTGGCTCACCACTAAGGGGGAAAAGGGAGTGCATGAAATAAATGAGAGCTCTGAATAAGGCAGTGGGAGGAAACCTACAGAAAAAACTCAATAGTTACAAACATGTGTGGTTAATGTTAGATGAAGTTTAACTTCTTAACGTTGTATGTTATAAATATAATAATAGATCACTTCTCATAGTGTTTATTCCAGAACATTTGTTAGTCAGGAAAATATATTAAATAAGAATATTAGAAGATGGGACGTGGTGACTCAGTGGTTAAGACGCTGAGCTTGTCGATCAGAAAGGTCGGCAGTTTGAATCCCTAGCACCACGTAACGGAGTGAGCTCCTGTTACTTGTCCTAGCTTCTGCCAACCTAGTAGTTCTAAAGCAGGTAAAAATGCAAGTAGAAAAATAGGAACCACTTTGGTGGGAGGGTAACAGCGTTCTGTGTGCCTTCGGTGTTTAGTCATGCCGGCCACAAGACCCCACGGAGACGTCTTCGGACAGCACTGGCCATTTCAATGGAGATGAGCACTGCTCTCTAGAGCCGGAAAGGACTAATATGTATGTGCGAGGGGAACCTTTACCTTTAAGAATATTAGCAATTTATCATGAAGTTATTAAGCAGAATTAGTATGCAGTTATTATTGATAATAATTTTGTTTCATTTTTCTTTTGTGATTAAATGAGACAAATGCTTGCTGTCAAAACAAAGTTAAAATATTTCATGACCCTACATACTTAGTTTTTATCTCTTTTCAAATAGGTTCACTCAAGTTTCATCCACTGTAGAGTGGGTAGAATAGAGATTAGCTAAAAAAAAAGTCTATGACTTCAGTCTTCAAGATCCCAGCTTGAGTCCAGGTGTCCTAATTCTAGGCAGAAAATACTCATACACATTTGCATATTTGCAGGTGCAAATGGTAAAGAGAACAGGAAAATTTCAAATCAATACTGGTAGTCTACAAACACAACTGGGATAGGAAAACTTGTTAAATGGTGCAATCATTGAATGAGACATTACATGACCACAACTTTCTACCTTCTCTGAGTCCTTCCCCATTGGTTTTGCTTGCCAATACTTGTCTGGGAAGACGGCAGATGACAGTAATGTAACTCCAGGACCCTGCAACCATCATAAATGTGGGCAGGTTACCAAGCACCCAGTTCACAATCATATGACTGTGGGATGTTACAAAGTCATAAGTATAAAGACCAAGTCGTAGGTCATCTTCTCAGCACTGTTGTAATTTCAAGTGGTTACTAAATGGACGGTTGCAAGTTAAGGGCTTCCTGTGTTAACATGTTTGTTCGGAGCTCTATTGAGCTAATTTTAAAGGTAGAGCACTTACATTGAACTTTTAGTGATGTAAATCTATCTCTGAAGCAGAGTACATATTTACAGCACAGAAATGTGCAAAAAGTTCCAAGCTTGAAACAAAATACTTCTATTGTTTGTACTTCAAATAAAGCAGAGGTGTTTTGTATCTAAGCACTAGTGGGACATGTCCAAGATCAAAAGACAAATTTCTGTGTCACTTCTTCTTTTTTTGAAACAAATTTTTATTAATTTTAAAGATAAAACAACACATCAATAACCATTAAATACATAAACACATAAAACCTCTTAACATTGTAAATCCTTACAAGTCAAACAAAACATTATTTTTATACAGCATAATTCCAATTTATCCCATCTCCATATGGACACACAAACATCTTTCAGCAAGTTTCTCATTCTTTCTCTTTACTCCAATTTCATTTCTCTTCCATATTTATCCATTTTATAGTCATCATATTCTTTTCTTTCTGGCTTGTATAAATTATTCTCGTCTAACATTCCTCCAAGGTTTTATTGATTCTTTCCTTTTTTTTTTTTTTTTATAAAAAACAAATTTTGTTAGTTTTACCATAAGCACAATACACAAACATACAAACACAAAACATAAACAAAACTAAAAGATCTTTTCTGAAGGTTGTCTGTTCCCGGGTTAAAACTCTTTACACAGACACAAATTCAAACATCATATTCAACCCATATCTCCTTCCAAATCTTATTATCATTTTCTTTTTTATATATATATATAAAAACCATTTTTATCAGTTTTATAAAAACAATGCACAAAAAATCAAGGCATAGCAGCTTATAAATTCTTTTCTAAGAAAAAATAATAATAATAGACCAATAAAGCATAACATTTCCAGATTATAATATCAATATTTCATATAATATTAACTTCATATCTTGTCCCTACTTCTCTTTTCCATCCAAATTATTTATTAATTAAAATTTTATTGCCTTTTATCAATACACAAAATCCAAAAAAAAAAGCATATATATCCTTCCATATCTTATTACCATTTTCAATAACATTCTTTGTCTGTTCTATTTCCAATTATCCATTCATCTTTTTTTTCTTTTACTATACTTCTCCTGTACACCAATTGGAGTAACATCTATAACTCATTACCCTAACTTAGAAATACTACATATAGCAATCTTTCTTGGGATTCTGTTTAAAAAAAATTCTAAAATTACATAATAAATTTTATATTCTAAATATACATATAAAAACACACTCTTATATACCCTCCAGAATCCCTCTTTTAATCTAAATTAAATTCACCCATTATCTCTAAATAAACTTTTTTTCCTTAGGTCTTGCTTCCCCACATTAAGGCTTCTCCTCCCCCCCTTTCTCTCTTGCTTATTCTTCTCCTTGCCCTTTCTACCCCTTTGTTTTTTCTCTTCGCTTTTCTTGCTCCTTTTCCTTTGCTTTCTAACCTTGCCTCCATCTTTTCGCTCATTTTTCTCTCTTTTGGTTGTTTTTATAATTCTTAAAATCCCCTTTTTCTTATCCTTTTTGTCCTCCTCTCCAGAAGGGACCCATTGTTCATCAAAGATGGCTTCTTCTTCCTCTTCTTCCTTGTCCCAGTCCTTCTGCTGCATAATCAACTTTTCAAAGGAACATAACGCCATTTCTAAGAATTGAAACAAAGCGCCCAAAGTATCTTCTTTTTTATATTTTTGATATTCAATCTCTAGTTCATCCACAGACGATGCCATTATGAAAAGGGAAACTTTTTCCAAAACAACCACAAGAATTTTTAATCAAAGACAATCAAAAGCAATTAAAAAAAGAAAAAAAGTTCCAAAAGTTAATACTTTTCTTCCTTCTTCTCTTTCTCTTTCTGAATTAATTTTTAATCAAAGAGGTCCAATTACCATATATCTTCTTTTGGGATCCACAAAGACGTTCTAATCAATCTCCTCCTTTTTCAGCTTCTGCTCCAATTTTTTTTTTTCTCCCTTCCCACTTGCAATGAGAATTTTAATAATCAAAAATCCATACCTCCAGCAGAGATTTTCCAATTTCTCACATTTTTCAATGTCCAAAAATCCCTTTGTCTCTTATCTTAGCTTTCAAAACAATCCACTTTCAATGTCTAATATATCCAAATATTTCTGCTTTTTCCGTGGGGTGGGAGAGTAAAAAAAAAAAATCCCTTTAACAGCTTCTCCGCTGCTTTTCGCTCTTCTTAGGGATACAATGTATCCTCCAGCAACAAACAGCTCAATTCCAGGCAATTTAAAAGGTGTTACTTGACCCGGCTCAGACAGAACTTTCACTCTTCACACTTCCTCCAGCACAGTTCTTACCCGGTTGCTGGCTTCTTCGTGGCGGCCATTGCTGACCGCCGCTCCACCGCCTTGGGAAAAAGGGGTTTTCCCGGAGAAAGGGGGGGTCTGCGATGCCCCCACCTCCCTTTCCGACTCCCCTCTATCTTCAGCTGTCCCTACAGGGCAGCCATATCCCCCTGACCCATCTGGATCGGGGGTACCTCGACGGCTAGCACAGCAGGAATCGCGAGCTGTCGCGAATTCCTGCTGCCCCGAAGCCACGCAAACCGGCACAAATTTCTGTGTCACTTCTGTGCTGGAGGCTGTTCAAGATTCTTCCGTTGTTTAGCTCCTCCTTAGACTCGATCCACCTACTGCCTACTTGAATAGCAGTTAGTCATTATTTAGTTATCCAAAACCATTACATATGTGTCTTTTCAATACTTGGATCTAGGGACTCATGGCTGAAAACATACCTGCATGCCTGCATTACCTTTGCAAAACACATTTTGAGCAGACGAATTCTGTCTCTGTTTAGAAAATTCCTTGAATAAACTCCAGAACTTAGATTCTGAAGATAGCAAAGATTTGGCAGATCAATTCAACATTGACGTTTGTGCACTAAGACCAATGGGAAGCAAGCAAACCTTTATGCTTGCTGGCCTGTATTGTCCAGGGTGAAGCAGAACATCATTACCAATTACAATCTCTTGGTAAAGGGAACTCTAAATGAAACTCTGAAATATCCATGAAAGGAGCTAGAAGCACCTTGGTAGGTGCTTTCTATATGAATGTAATAATAGCCAGAAGAAAATGAGAATGTGATTCTCCTATTTTAAGCAGCTGGTAGTTACACTAACTAAACTTGTTGGGATTGACCCTTATTATGTCTCTTGTCCATCTTGTTCATCTGCATTGAACAAGAAAGTGTTCTCCAGGGTAGGTTGCATGTTGATAAGCCTTGTGCATGCTTGGATATGGATTTTACAGAGCAACTTATTTTCTTCAGAGAAAAGCTTCCCTTGATGCAATCCCCTGACTTATATTAAAAGGCTAGCCTTTTATCTCACCTTCCAGATCACTGGCACCCATTACTCACCTATAGCTAATGAAAGGCAGGACTGCTAACATTATCTGCTTGGGTAGAAGCAGAATCACTGACTCACCTGAAGCACGCTGAGTTGATTCATTAGCTCATAATATTTGAATGATGGAGATTGGTGCACTCACGACTTGCATCACTCACAACTTGTACCACTTGCATCACAATAGAATACAACTTCCTCTGTAGTCTCACTCTGATGGTTCTTGAGTTAACAGACATCACATGCTGCATTCTCGACACAAAAGCAGTTCTAGGCAGCAGACCGGAGCCCCAGTGGAGGCAGATTCAAGTTTTATGCCATTGAGATATCGTCAATTCACGACATGTCAAGTGAGAGACTTTTATCCCAAGCTTTTTGGATATTATGCCTATCCATGATTTATTTTGCATGTGTCTCACGTACAGTGCCAGACATCTCCAATTAAAAGATTAAATTGCAAGTGATCGGGAAAAGATTCCTAGCAGACAGTCACTTGCACTGAGGAACTCAAAAATGAAGATAACTGGTCCAGATAGACAATTAGTCTACGTTTGTAAATTTCCTACATATAAAATGTTGAATGAAGTTCAATGTCTATCCATTTTCAAGATTGTGATACTGGTAAGCAAGAAAGATCTGAATGCATCAAAAAATTATAGGCTATTGTAGGCTATTGTTTTTGTTTGCTTTTCCAAATATTTTTTTCTTAACCTTCAAGTGAAACCCTCTATTGTTGGGCTTTCTCTCCTTAACCAATTTTCGGTTCTGTAGCATCCACTGAAGTTAATTTTTCCAACATGGATGTGCAATACAGTTGGGCATTTTTCCCCTTTGGCTTCAGTTTCATAACTCTTTTAATTGCAGAATCTGCAAGGAATTGATGAGGACAGACTGATGAGATTCCTTCATAAAAGCAATATTAAATACCTAAATTAATAGCATTTTAAAAGAACATTAACCATCGATTAGGATAAGCCAACTCAAATTGGCATAGTAGTTGAAAGTCCCAAATTTTACTGGTCAAGACTCAAATCGCATAAATTCTTCTTCTTAATTATATGAGGAAAAAGTTGGGTTTTCCCTCAGTACCCTGCAGCAGAGAAACCAAAATGGGTGATAGCATAAAGGACATAAAGTTGAACTCATTCCTCTTATTCTGTGAATCCAATGCATATGTATCAGAAATTCTGTTGGTCTAGGAAGAAAGTTTGCTCACATTATGGACTTCATTAGTCATATGGCTGGGATAAAAGCCAATTAATCCAGTAAACATTGCTGTAGGTAAGATTACTTAAGAGCAGGGATCCCCAAGCCCCTGTCTACTGTCTAGTACTGGTCCATGGCTTGTTGGGAACCAGGTCATACAAGTGGCAGACAAGTGTGCAAAGCTCCATTTGCACATGTGGGCACGTGAGCAAAAAACCATCACCTGCTACCACAACTGCCAATGTAAATATCAGGGATTGCTGGCTTAGAGCACCGACTGCAATGAGCACGGTAAGCTGTTTAAAAAGAAATCCATGTAGCCTTTTATTACTTTGACTGAAATGTCTTTTCTCTCCTGCAGATGGCAGCAGGATTTCAGGTTCGGTGTCGATGGAAGTTCTGCTAATGAATGATTTTAAACTCATTGTCAATAATGCAGAATATAGTGTACATCCACCACAGAAAGGTACATAATTTCATGACCACCCTGAAATGAAATCTTTAATAATGATCAGACTATTTATAATTAAAAATCCAGTGAAAGCTAAGTGTTCACATCTGCTCAGAAATTAATTCCACTGAATTTACTGAGACTATACTTGGAAGAGAAATTGTATAGGATATATTGGGAGAAAGTTCCTTGCAGGTTTTCTGAGGATATGGATGCCAATAGTATTTGTAATGACACAAGCTTCACTCTTCTTTCAGATAAAATAAGCAAAGAGCACGCCACAGAGATAGACGACATCAAGTCAACAGTCCATAAGTTATTTGTAGCCCTTCACTTAGAAGAGCACCAGACAAGAAAAGAGAAAGAACTAATGCAAAAAATGGAACTTCTGAAGGAAGAACTGCTCCCTTTAGAAGAGGTTTGGAAAATTCTTAATAAATTCAGCCTTGTGGAAATTGATAATCAGCAAGTTAATTTTGAATCTCTTCTGTTTCATGAAAACCTAAATCTAAATATCAATTTATTGGTAGTTCACTTCCTTCTATTCAGGACATAGCATATAGGCAATGCTTGAGCAGGGTCCGCAGGATTGTCTAGGACACTACGCATCCTCTTCACGATCTGTTTTCCTTGTTACCTTCTCGGAGAAGGCTTCGTGGGATCCAAAGCAGAACATCCAGATTCAGTCACAGTTTTTGTTCTATCTAGGATCAACCTTGTGAATTCCCAAGCTTCCTCTTTCCAATATGTATTCAAAATGGACAGTGATTAATATGTATGTATGTAGCATGGGTATGTGTGTTATGTATGTGTAAGGGTAAAATATACTTTCTTTTGAGAGCAGGCAACAGAAGTTCATTTTTAAGGTGTGCCAGTGTGCTCACAGTAAAAAAAAAACCAATAATGATTATCTATCTTTTCTATTGGCTGCATTTTTCTAAATGCTAGAGAATAGCATGATTCAAAATCAATGCTCGGAAGTATATCCAGGAGTGTCCAGAAAAGCAAAAAGTTGCATCACAGGTCATGTTCTGAAATGTCTTCCTTGAAAGTAGCAGTTATTAGAATTGAATTTATATGTGAAGCTTTATGCTTAAGAAACTATTAGAATGTATTTGGATGAACTCCAAATTCCATTTGGGAGTATCAGTTTGAATACAGCAGTTCTAAATACTACATTTTAGAGGAGCATAATTAAACACCGTGAAATGTAACATAGCTTTTTTTGTTCCTAGATGAAGGCTAGAATTGCAGCAGATATTGATGGAAAGACCTCTCGCCTTTTATGGATTGGTTTAGCCTTAATGTCTACTCAGGGTGGAGCCCTGGCTTGGCTTACCTGGTGGGTCTACTCATGGGACATTATGGAACCTGTTACTTACTTTATCACATACGGAAGTGCCATGGCATTCTATGCATACTTTGTACTTACTAAGCAGGTAAGGAGCTTTTTAAGGTGATACATACAAAAATCAGTTTTGACTGCTTGAAATTTGTAACATACATGCACAAGGCTTTGAAATATTATGCTAAGGATCCTTAACTTTTACTTTTGAGAGAACAGTTGTAGGGCATTTGTTTCAAAAGTTCTGCAGATTGTTCAGAGTTCAGTTGATCAGTAAAGACACAAATGCTTCAGGTTCTGCAAGCCTGAAAAAAAATCACCTGCTATTTATTATAATATAGCACCTACTTAAAGTAATGCAGTTTATGTATTTTGTAGATGCTATGCAGGAAGGAGTGATTATCTTAGTGGATTCAGTTCTTTTTTTAATTGGCAGTCTTTTTAATAATACAAAGACATATCAGCCCTTATTCAATTATCTGGGGACACTAATGCTTTAAAGAAAAATAGGTTCATCAAAGTCTTGCTATCCCTGTTCCCATTTCCTTTCATGTACAAATCCTTGAAAGAATTTATTTTGTGGTAATCATAATATGAGGTTATTATTACCTTGTAGATCAGATAGGAAACACAACCAGGTGAATTAATTCTACTTTATTATAAAGTGATTTGAATAGAATCTTGCAAACCTAAAAATAAAATTTCCTGGCTCCTTTACAAAGTAATAAACTAGGGAGAGCATCTTCTGAGTCTTTTGTAATGAACATTACAGAGCTGAGGGCTCTGCTCTCTCTTATCTGATCATTCCCTAGGCAGCTTCGCTTCGCCCTGTCTCCCTAGATCCTTCCCACATTGCCATATCTAAATACAATGTTCTAATATTATTCAAGATACATTAATTGTAAATAAGTATTATTTGTACAGAAATCTGATCATGCAAATCAATCCTTAGTAAATCCTTAGAAACCCTTTCTAAAAATTTTAGATATTAGTACTTGAGATATTGTTGAAATGATACCCCACAAATAATGTTTGTTACAAAACATTTTGTATAAACCAAGCTTATAGCCTTGTTGAGTGCAATTAGACTTTGGTTTATTGTGTATGATGATTAAAATCTGGTTTAATGAAACATACAAGTCCACTTAATGCCTCGTTTCATTTTAATTCAAGGACTAAGCTTGAAAGAGATTTTGTATTCTGCAGACTTCCATGTGCAAACCAGGGGAGATTACATGTGTGGTTGATTAATTCTCCCATGAGCTGTTCAGAGCATCCAGTAGTGGACCCTTTGGCAGAAGAGTTCTGCAACGGGTCCACAGGGACCAGGAGGGGATTCCAGGCCAGATGGAGTCCCTCCCGTAGGACAGGCCAAGCTTTGGTATGTCCCACTCGTGGATGCTCTTCACAGCTCAAAGAGAACAGGCGTGTCAGGTAAGTACCAACGCCCTTTTTCAGGGTTATTGAATTAATTTTTGCTTCGGTTTTTTCCTTCTCATTTAAAGGATTATATTTACCCAGATGCTCGAGACAGGCAATTCCTTCACTATTTTCACCGGAAAGCTAAAAGCCAGAACTTCAATATGATTCTATATAACAAGCTAAAAGAGGACCTGGAAGAGGTAATTAATTGTATAGATCTGTCTAACTGATTTATATGACCTTCCCATCCAACTCTGGGTGGTTCACAACAATAGGAGAGTACATGATATTGTATGCATAAGAGATCATGGAAAAGAGCTTCAGTGTGTTTTGAAAGTCAATTATTTGCAGCCATGACTGCAGTTTTACTCCTTTTTCTTTGGTACAGAAAGCAGTTTAATCTTAACTTCTGAAAAGTATGCTTTTAAATGCATATTCATAATCCTCCAGAAGAAAGGAAAGGAATCGTGTTACATTGTGGGAGTTCTTCCAATTCCATCTGTTATAGCAGCTGAAATCAGTGTATTAGGCATGAAAATTTGAAATCTTAGATTATCTGCTTTGCTGCCTGCAAAAGCTCATAGGTTATTTTAGTAGATTGTAAAATTATAACAATCTAGTTATAACATTTGTTCACAAAAATCACAGTCATTAAGCCCAGAAATGATAATCTAGCCAAAGTGTTAAACCTGCCAATTTACTCAGATCTTCCAGTTGATGAAGGATGGCTTGGAGAGTAATCTAGTTATAACATTTGTTCACAAAAATCACAGTCATTAAGCCCAGAAATGATAATCTAGCCAAAGTGTTAAAGTCTGTCTTGCACAGATTAATTCTGCTGCTAGTAACTGCAGTTCAGATACCTTTTTCAGGCAGAGAAAATACTACCCCATGCCACATAGCACATTGACCCTACATCAGGACCTCCCAAACAATTGTGGATTTAATGCAGAATAATTACAAAGTCTCTTGCTTCCTTAGCACGTTCATTCATCTTTTTGTATAATATTTTCCTTTTCTGTTACTTTTTCTTCTTTGCTCTTAAGTATTTGAAACGCACTTCAAAATTATGGTTTCAATCCTACAGAGGTAGTCTGTAATCATGTATGACTAACATGTTGCATGTTGCAAACTCAATTCAACATTTACAATTGATTATAATTCAATTAATTAATTCCTATGTTTCTCCTTTATTGAAAAATAATTTATTGGTACGTATTCTGGCTAAGTTGGTCCAACATCCACAGAATAGAATGTATAGAAAAGTTTATTTCAGAGTGTCTTGCTGATTGCTAGCTAAATCCATTTCCTAATTTTAAAAGTCACATTTAAAATAAGATATGTAAATTCAAGTTAGTAGGGTGCCCTGGTTAACAAAATGCATAATTGAAGAATGTAGAATTTGATGGAATCTATTTACAACTATTTAAACCATAAACTCATCACTTTTTCTTCTTCTTACACTATCAGGTGGAAGAATCCTTGAAACGACTGAGGAACCCCTTACGATTACAACTTCCAGTGCAAGAAATCAATGACAAACATTAATTTTAATTTTCAACCTGTTGAGTTCCCTCAAAAAAATCACAAACTGGACATTTTGACCCATTATATTAAAGCTAAATGTAGATTTTATAAAAAACAAATAAACCCAAACCATACTTTTTGTACATATCGTTTCTCCACAATATTCGAGTTTAAAAAAGAACAATCAACTTAATCTTGGATGACCAATCCATTCTTAATAAAACAAACAATGTTTTTAAAGGATGGTTTTATTTTGGGATTCCTATATTTGAATGTAATTTTCATAATGAGCTAAATAAAAACAGATACTTGTCTTGGATGTCTTCTGAGTTTTCTGTTTAGGATGTTAAGAAAATGTTCCTTTCACACTTGCACAAAGTATCTCAATGTTGTAATGAGTTACATTTGCAGCATGCATAGCACCTGAAAGATTTATAACAACAGGTTTCACAGGCACAAATTCATCTTTATCAAATAATAATAATAAAAACTGATTTGCATGGAAAGTAATGCAGATGTTTCAGTTAAGTTGCAGTAACTCCACAAGTTAGCAGGAGCTGCTATAAATAACTGAAGGAGTCACAATATCATTGTTCGCATAATACACTTTTCCAAAATGTTGAAGTGGGAGGGGAACAATTTATACAGTACAAACAGATTAAGAAAATGATTCTCACAAGACAATTACTATTTATGTTGAAACAAAAGAATAAAAATTTAACCATTAGTACAAAATATCCATTTTAACATCCATTATGGAATGTAAACCTAAAGACAGCTAACTTTTGATTAACTGTTCCCTTATTATCCCAATGTCAAGTCTGAAGTTATTTTTAAAACTCCCTGAGGGTAGAAGAATATCTAACAATTTCAAAGGCTGTATAAAAGTATTTCTGCCTGAGTTGCTAAACTTCACGGAAGGTTTTTTTTTTCAATTGTTAATGTAGAACTTGTATTTCTATTTACCATTTCGAACCTGCAATTGTTGGCTGTGATTTTTATTACATAGATCTTTATTGACCATCTCCTGAAGATCTCAGTTTAGCTAAAGTAATAGACTATATATTAACTAAACACACTTTTTAAATTATCACTACAATTCTCTATATCTATTCAGAATCAACTCTCATTGAGTTTAATGGAGCATATTTTAGATAAGTGGATATACAATTGATCTATTTTAACAGTACTGTATTGTTTTTTTTGCTTTGAGTCCTGCAGAGCACACCACCGCTGTCCACCACCTACATAGCCAAAAATAATAATTACTCTACCATGCAACTATGATTTGGGGTAGAAGTACAGTTTTTTAGTTAACATTGAAGCAAAGCAAGGGATCTGCTTTTTCCCTATAGCACCAATATCTTTGCATACATCGACCCTGCGATGTGATACCTTCCTGTTAACAAGCATCAGTAATTCTGTGAATTCCAGGGAAGCACCATGCTTTTGTATCATCTCGCACAGATCTTGAATATACCAAGAACCATATACAGTCTCCCGATGGGAATAGAAACCTATTGGAAGAGGAGGGAGAAAGGATTACATGACTATGTCAAGAAATCAGCTTTAGCTTTCGACCTGTATTTATTAAGTAACCAAAACAATGTTGGGATAAAAGTTTGTTTATTATTTTTATTTTTGAGCTTTTTTCAATGTGCCAGG
The DNA here is from genome assembly GCA_033807585.1 of Hydrophis major. NCBI lineage: Eukaryota > Metazoa > Chordata > Lepidosauria > Squamata > Elapidae > Hydrophis > Hydrophis major. The sequence goes on from CM066333.1 coordinate 29,743,010, forward strand.
ATTCTGAAATTTTTGTTACATTTGTAGTATTTTTGCTTGGCAAAAATAATTGGAGGATTTTTTTTTTACGTGTCCCAAAAATTTAACACTCCCCTTTTATTAACTATGTTTATATAAGTAGTACTAGCTGATCCAGTTCTGCTATATTTCATTAATAAACACTGCATCTAATGAAGTCCAATTATTTTAATGGTGGCCTTTGTCAAGCTGAGCAAGGAAGCTGATAAATGGCCATAAGAGAATGTGTTCCCAATGGCATTCTCTAAAGTAAAGTTAAAAAAGACTGGGAAATGAATCCTTACTGTAGCTGCATTTATTTGAGCATGCCAAGCCACAAACTAGTAACCCCATTTTAGCCTATCCTAGCTGGTATAAGTCTTTCATAAATTTGTCATCTAAATATTATCATCAAAGTTGCATTCATAAATAGAGTAGGGACCAAATAGTCCTATTTCTGCACTCATTGCAAGCATCTGCAACAAGGAAGTATTAGAAAGCTGAAAACCAAACATTACAGCTATAGCAGTGGCCCCCAACCTTTTTTGTGCCATGGCCCGATACCGGCATCACAAAATGATACGCGGCCCGGTACCGGCATCAGCACGCATGACAAGGCAAGGCGAGCCAAGCGACCGGCCAGCCAGCCATCCCCCGCTTCTCCCCGCAACCTTCAACTACTCCTTTGTACCTTTGTCGATGGGCTTTGCTTCGGGACGGCTTCGGGACAGTCGCTCAGCTCGCCTTGCCTTGGGTGCTGAAAGAATCCTTGCGCCTTAGTTTCGTTCGAAGCCCCCCCCTTCGATGAAACTAAGGCACGAGGATTCCTTCAGGACCCAAACGCCGCTTTCCAACCGGAAAAGCTCACCCAGAAGCACTTTCTCGTCAAACAAGATGGCAGCGCCCAGCAAACCGGCAGCCTGGTAGGAAATGTTCCACAGACTGGTACCGGTCCATGGCCCGGTGGTTGGGGACCCCTGTACATTATTTGGTTGTGAGCCCCCTAGAGTTGCGTCTAGGTAAAACAGGCAGGCATATAAATTTAATAAAAATAAATAAATCCCTAAAGATTTATTTCTTGTAGGTATTTAGTTTGCTATTTAGGCAAAGATAGTTAATATGTTCTCTGATGTGATGGAAATATGGATAGCTGACACCACCCTGGTTGGAAAGGAGTTCCAGTAGTGATTTATACCAGGGGTTGCCAACCTTTTGGACCTCGGGGACCACCAAACACATAATTTTAAATCCTGCAGACCACTAATAAAGCTGCCTGGGGAATTCTGGGAGTTACATCCGCCAGGCTTAAAGTTGCCAAGTTTGAAGACTCCTCGTCTGGATGATGGTCGATATGGTCAGACTTCTGAACTTCACTTAAACACTGATTTTAGCAGCTCGGAACCCCTGCTTTTTCAGATTTAGGGAGGAGGAGATGTTCTTGGGATACATACAGCTGCCAGGCTTGTCACCGAAGCGGCACTTGAGTTCCCAGAGAATGGAAAGCAAAACGCTAACCCCTACCCCTCCTTGGCCAAAGTTGCAATCCCGTTGCAGAAGCCACCAGTCTGCTCCATGGCTGTGAGAATCCTTCCACGGGCAGGGAGCAGTTTCTCCAGCCATGCCTTCTTTGTTGATCCGGGGGTGGACATTTGGAGAGGATCCCTAACTTGGGCCGAGAGGCAGAGCGTGTGTGTATGACCAAATCAATCCAGGTGCAGTGGCGGAGCGAGCACTGGGCTGCTCAACAGCGATGGCAGCAGCACTCTGGAAGCGAGAGCGAAAAAGCGGCGGCAGCAGCGGGTGGGACTTTGCCCGCCTGTCCAGCAACTGCGACGCGCTGCCTGGGCACTTTGCATGGTCATTTTCCCTTATTCCCTTACTTCGCCCCTTGCAGACAACTGCTGGTAAGAGCTGGGCTTACCAGCTCTTCCTCTCTGCTGCTCTGAGCTTGCCTTCTTCCTTGGGGAGTCATTCCCTCCACCTACTTTGGTGTCCTTTCTCCTCCCTTTTTTTAAGGCTCAATCCCTTTTCTGCTGTTTCCTTGCTGGCTTCTTGTCTGCAAGAAAATTCTCCACCCCTTTTTCCTACCGATCGATCATTATTTGGGTTTGCAGGATACCGTCTCCAGCTTCATTCTCAGGAGGAGAGGGAGAGAGGGAGAGAGATAGAGACTTTTGGATTCATGCAAGGAAAGCAGCAGAAGTCTTTCTCTCCCCCAAACTCCGTCAGAAATGAGTATTTGCCGGCACAGCCTCTTGAAGCAGGAGGCCTTGCAGGGTCCCAAAGACTCATTTCTGGCAGTCTGGGGGAGAAAAAGAAAGACTTTTGCTGCTTTTCTTGCGTGCAGCCAAAAGCAGAAGAAAGAAGCAGAAAGAAGCAGCCCGCTGGCCAGGCCACGCGTGGGATGAGTGAGACAAGTTCTCCCCCTCCACCCTTTCCCCCCTCCCTTCACTACCTTGTGTTGTTCACAATGCAACCAACACAAATCTTGTCTTCCCAAGGGCCGTGTGGGCGGCACAGCCTTGTGTTCCTGCGCAGCCTGGATTTAGTGCTTTGGGGAGTGCCTTGGGGTGACATTTCTCTGCGACCACCAACATTTTCTCGCGGACCACCAGTGGGCCATCAGTTGGTGACCACTGATTTGCACAACTAATGGTAAGTGCTCCACCATTTCTTGCAGATTCTTTCTATCTGACATTTATTTACTGATTAGTTTTGAGGAGGTTTGTTTTTATTAGCTTGAGAGGAGTATTAAATACAAAAACACTTGGTTGCCAATATCTATTCAATGTATAGCATGAATAACCAATAAATGATACATCAAAGCAACTTTTCTTTAAGAAACTATTGCTCGCTTGATGAGGTTAAACATTTTTTTTTTCTGGGACAGGGGTGTCAAACTCGCGTCATCATGTCATGTGACATATTGCAACTTTTCTTCGCTAAAATGGAGGTGGGCGTGGTCAGCATGTGACACATCCGGCCCACGGGCCATCAGTTTGACACCCCTGTTCTAGGATAACACTGATTTTGTTTACCTTCTGCCACAGAATAACACATGAGGAAATCAGCACCAGCAGGTAAAGTATAAATTGCAGCAGAGTCAACTTCAGTTTCATTGACAAGTGAGCGTCCTGTAACGCTATCCACCGTATCGTGAGTAAAGACCGGATCATCATGCTTATCTCCTCTGCATGCCTAAAATTAGAAATAAAAGAACTATTGGAAATGAAATGAAAGTTCACTTAAATGATTGAACATATAAATGCCTTTAATTATGCCCTGCTATAGATACCAGTGATGTTTTGAATTTTTTTTAAGATGAAGTCTATTACACAAGGTCCCTTGTGTAACATAAACAAAATCTAATGTAATTTTGGCACTTCTTCCACCCATCCATTTTCCTACTACAAATTGCCAGTCATAGACACAAGTTTTTACACATTTTGATGGTAAATCCTCAGGGAAATTTAGGTTACATAGGTATAAATATCTGAAAGTACATCACATTTTGACTAAATCCACCAAACGTTACACTTTATGTTTGCATTGTTTGCATTTAAAAGTGATGCCTTTAATATAGAGAGATCAATTTTTTTCTTTCAAGAAGATTGATTTTAATCTCAGCTGTGGAATCAAGAACTCCGCCATCTCACCTGAATTACAAATATTTTTGGCTTCCCTATCAGGCTAGGGCATTTGTCACCTCTGAACATACTGGTCAGTTTTTGTATCTGTATTTTAGCATCATAAGCGTAAACATGGTTATCTTCTCCATGGCTCAAGAAAACGCATATAAAGCAATCCGCATCTTCATGTTGCTCTTTGGACACTACAAAAATAATAATGCAATTTATCAACACAAAGAAGTTATTTTTATATTGGTGGCTATTAAAGTAATGAGGTGTAACTTCCTTTAACTTGCTCTGGACATAAATCAAGCCAATCCAGTTCTCCCACATGCGAAACAAATAGTTAATTTTATTCTGAGCTGGATTTAGAAATTGAAAACTCAATCAACACTCCAATACTCCCTGGTGCCTACTGCATTATTAAAACCATCTCATCAGATTCCATGATTACTTCCTTTTGAGACCTTAGCCTCTTGTGCTTTTTCTGCTGTCTTTTAAACATATCAGATAGCAGCAAAGACATCTGAAATGCTTATTTTCCACCTTATTTTCTAAAAATTAAGAGATGTGCAAAATTCACCAAATGGGAAATGAAACCCAGTTGCCTGAAGTAAATTCTCTGAACTGGTGATGATCTAGAATGATCCACTCATGTCATTCCAAGCAAAACAGGCCTGTTTCACTTGGAATGACGGGACTGAAATAGTTCAAATGATTTCTAGTTTAGCATAATTTACTTCCATAAACCACTGAACTATTAGAATAGCACAATCTGGAGAAGGTTCAAGATGATTTGGAAGATGAGCAGGATGGTCTCGAATTTTCCAAAACATTCTGTTTTTCAACTGATGAATTTTGCATACCTACCCCTAACTAAATTCGCTATAAAATTGTTAATTTTTAGTTTTAAAAATGAAAAACATTACATTGTAAAAGCAAAATATTTTTTAAAAAAACAACTTAAGATGTTGAGAGACAACACTGGCTTATTATGCTATAAACATACACTATAGTTCAACAGTTAATAACAAATATGTTAGGTGGAATGTGAATAGCTTAATAGGCCAGGCCTGGGAGAAAAAAAAACATAGTATGCAGATCTTTCTATTTGGTTGGCCCTCCCACAGTTCAATAAATTAAATCTTCATGAACCAGAATTATTTTCTTCACTAGGAACATTAATATTAAAAATTTTGCCAATAAAATATAACCACTAGCCAAGCATCAACATCAAATACGTGCATTACCTACCATTATAAATGTTCTGCAGCACTTCTTCTGCCCTAAGATCATCAAAACATTTCACTTCAAATCCAAGTTCAGTCAAGCTATTTTAAACAGAACAATATTTCACTCCAGGATCATGTTCATATATTCTTAATGACTCACATATTAATATTTAGATCTTTCAGTAGATGCAACATTATCCAATGTCAAAGCTTTAGCAATTTATCAAAACACCACTTACCGCATTCTTATGCTAGGAGTACTCCAGAAAAAAGAAAAATCTACTTTCAGAATCAGATTGAGTTCCAAATTAAAATATAAATGCAACTAAAACACACTTAACCATATTAAAAATATACAATATTTAATATCAATAATATTCTATTTGTAACCTTAAAACACCCAATGTTTCAAATCTGTACTTGACATACTACAATTAGGATTAGAAAAATATTTTGAGAAAATAATTCTACAAGGTGTTTCTTTCATTGCCTAACCCTAACCCTAATCTCTCAGCATATGATCTTCTGAAATATTGATCAGGAATATTTAAAGACGTGATCTTTCACATAAGTGCCCATGTCCTGATTTATAAATTATATAATCAACAATGAAATTGCACAACTATTCACACTGTTGTAATGAAATAAATAGCATTCATATAGACATTTAGTATCAGCCTATGATACTGTAGATCAGAAGTATGTTTGAGGAAGCCATGAGATTTTTTCAACATTTTTTTTAGAAATCCTACATTGCAAAAGCTTTTCTTTAACATATAGACATACTGTTTCTGCTTCATTTCCCCTTCCATGCTCCATTATCCTTGGAATGCAAGAGATAAGTTGGGTGTCTTTCATACACCATTTTTAATCTATTTAATATATTGTCATGAGCCTGGATAGGGTCCAAGTTAAAAAAAAAAACTAGACAGCTGGGTTGAGTCAGACATGTGAGCAAAGGGTTGATTCTGCAGATGAAAAGTCTGAAACAAACTCTAACCCATCATGAGTACCAGAACTGACCTGAGCTCAAAATTGTTCCATTTGGGGGCCATTTTCCTGAGAACTTTTCTCCAAACAGTGTATGAATGGAAGAGAATATACTCAAATAGTATTTTTATTTATTTTAAATATACTTTATTAATCTTTTATAATTTTAAAAAGTCAAACAACAACAAAATAGATCTTATATCAACAGTTTGTGACATTTGTCTTATATTTTAAAATGTATATTTTGTGCATTATTTACAAATATACAAAATTGTGTGAATATAAATCAATAACCTATCTAGTACTTACCTCTACTTACAATCCATTTATCTAACTAAAATAGTATTTTTTTTTAATGGTGCTAACTTTAAAATCTGGATTTCAACTGCCAGAATTCCTCAGCCAATACGGTATTTGGGGAATTCTGCGTGTTGAAATTCACACATTTTAATGTTACCAACTTTGAGAAAAAATGGTAGTAAAGAATACAGGCAGTTCTCAACTTACAATCAAAACTGAGCCCAAAATTTCCAAGATAGTTGTTAAGTAAGTTTTGCCCCAAGTTTTATGACCTTTCTTGTCACAGTTGTTAAATGAATTGTTGCATCGTTAAGTTAGTAGGACAGTTTGTTAAGTGAGACTGGCTTCCCTATTGACTTTTCTTGTCAGAAGGTGGCAATAGGTGACCATATGATCCTGGGACACTGCAATTGTGATAAATATGAGTCAACTGCCAAACATCCAAATTTTGATCACATGACCATGAGGATGCTACAATGGTCATAAATGTGAAAAATGGTCGTAAGTAACTTTTTCAATGCTGTTGTAACTTAAAATGGTCACTAAACGAATAGTTGTAAGTCAAGGACTATCTGTACAGAGGAGCTGTTCTGTCTGATCTTGTTTTGTGATGGAGAATGTCAACTTCAGATAACAGATAATCAGAGTTGGAAGGGACCTTGTAGGTCATGTAATCCAATTCCCCGCCCAAGCAGGAGACCCTACACCATTTCTGACAAATGGCAGTCCAATCTCTTCTTGAAAGTCTCAACTGATGGTGCTCCCACAACTTCCAAGGGCAAGCTGTTCCATTAGTTGATTGTTCTCACTGTCAGAAAGTTTCTCCTTATTTCCAGGTTAAATCTCTCCTTGTTCAGTTTCCATCCATTATTCCTTGTCTGGCCTAAAGGCACTTTAGAAAATAGCTTGACCCCTTCCTCCTGTGGCAGCCCCTCAAATATTGGAAGACCGCTATCAGTCTCCCCTGGTCCTTCTCTTTACTAGACTAGCCAAGTCCAGTTCCTGTAACCGTTCTTCATATGTTTTAGTCTCCAGTCCCCTAATCATCCTGATTGTTCTTCTCTGTACTTTTTCTAGAGTCTCAACATCTTTTTTATAATGTGGTGAACAAAACTGGATACAGTACTCTAGGTGTGGTCTTACTAAGGCCTTCAGTTTAGGATTGTCTTTTATTTGGGTAAATATGTTAATTTGAGCAACAGAAGTTACTTTGCTGGTAATTAAAGGGATGGAAATTAATTTATTGAATAACTGAGGGTCAGAAATCTGTTGCAAAATCAGCCAATCAGCTCTCATGGAATACTTTCTTCCTTGACACACAATTTCTTAAAAAATGGAAGTAGTTTTAGAAAAGTCATTGGATTTGTCTTCTTCATTGTAAAAGAAAATACACTGAACAACAATGATTCCTTTACCTGCGGTTCAGATTGTCTCGGTCAGCACAAGTACCACGTCTCTCCGGTAACATTAAGTGCCAGAAAAACATCTCATGATTAAAGATCAAAGCTAGTCCTCTTCTCTTGTGTTTCATTTTGTATTCCACAGATGGATCAAAGAGCTGATTGAGCCTGCAAAAAAAAAAGGTAGCCCAGTTAATAAACTTAGGTCTTTCTCATTCATACAGTATAAACACATCTGTACAGTTAAGAAGTCAGTGGTTAGGATTCAAAGAACTGTACAATTAGTGCAAATTTTGAATAATTTAATTTGATTTACAAGAAGGATATCCTTTACCATTACAGGTACATTTTTGGTACTTACCTACATACCAATCATACTATTCCCATTTAGGATAAAACATTACAGAGTACAAAAAGGCAAAAGGAATATTAAGCCAAAGAAATTAAAGACATAAAAAGTACTACAGCTAAAACTACATTATATCCACACCATTCTTCATGTTTTTTCCAAACTACTTGTCTAAGGATTATTCTTTATATTATTCATGCTGTCTTGTAGTCTTGCATGGGCTGCCCTAGTAGAGGCTAAACCAATTTCATTGTGTACCTGATGTACAATGACAATAAAGGCTTTGAACTTGGAAACTATGCTTCTTTCTACCATGTTCATACTTTGTTTCACATATAGCCTTTTGTTATTTAACTTTGCTAATTGCCTCTTTTTAGGATCGTTACCTGGTGCAATCATGGTCTTCTTTTTCAAGATTTCCTTCATGTATTTCTTTAGTGATGATTCTGGTTCATTCTCTTGATGTGGTCAAATAATTTAAATATATTTTCATAAGGGCATTCAGTTTTGTACTCTATCCACATTCATTCCTTGAGTATGTGGCCCAAAGGCATCCAACAAATTTATGGTGATTAAGGATGGATTTGATATGATCTTGATCCAATACCTTAACCAGTATCTCATATTGTCTCTTTTCCTGTCCTTATTTGGCAATGAATAACAGATAGTCTTCTTACTCTGAAGATTTACATAGTTATTATTATTTTTATTGTCTAATACACAGATTCTATTTTCTCTGACTTGTTTATTGCTCACTGGTATGTATCACTTTTATTCTTCTGTTGTATTTACTGTGTAAATAACACTGCAAAAACATAGCCTTAAAGTGACTTAAAACAATTTCCAATCAACAGCTAGATCCAAGTGTATAATTTAACTTGGAAATTTCTGGTTGTGATGATTTCCTCCCCAATAAACTTAAGAATAATACAAGAACAAAGCATATGTGAAGGAAATGGAAAAGAAATTATACAGGTATAACACCTTTTCTGTTTGATATCAGACATCTGATCTGAAGCAAGATTTGATTTTGAAGTTTTTATAAAGTCTCACTTTAAGAGTTGCATTTGAAAAAGAAGGTCATACCTTCTTTCAAGCACTCAAAATACTTGTATCCAATGGGAAAAAGTGCAACACTGATGGATAGCTGTAATTTTAAAAGGAACCTGATTTGGTTACAAAATCAATTATCCAGCTAGGAGATCAACTGATCCTAAAATGGTTATTTTTATTATAAGCTTCTTGGAATAGAGCCATACAAGATCCACAAATAATTATCATGGTTATAAGGAAAAAACCCTGCAAAATCTCCTGACCCAGAAAAGATTACCTTTCGTCAAAAGCATCTGTTTCAATGAAGTTTTGCTGCTCATCTGTAAATAGAAAACAATTCAAACATAAATAAATCAAAATAATTTCGCTTCCACATAAAAAATGTGCACATATAGGTAATACATTTACATGCCCACTCTATTTTTAAAATATACTTTAAAGATGTTTTCACTGCAAAAGCACATTTTCTTAGGGAAACACGTTTTATGGAAATCCATAAACAAAAAAAATATAAGTGATCAAAAAAATAAGAAAAGATCCAAACTAAAAGATGTACTTAATTTACTTTAAAACATGCAATCTAATTTTACATAGCGAGAAACAAAAACTGCAGTCCTTCACCATCCTGACATACAGTTAAATGACCCAATTAATCCACAGAAACTAGACTGGATCCCAGATAGCCTTGTTTGAGATTTAACTAATCACTCTTCCAGTCTACTAATTCCTATATGGTATGTAAACTCCTTTGGTTAACAGCCTCTCCCAATATCAATTACTGAACTAGAGAAAGGCGGCCTGCAAAAAAGAAACCAATATAGGCCCATCTCTGCTGCCATTTGTTTTTAATCTCAGAGCCATATGGGAGGTGGGAAAGGGGCAAAAATGATACACTTATGTGCCTGCACCCACAATTCTGGCCCTGGCGCTGTCAACTAAATTTGTGCCAATGTGGACTTTTAATTATTTGTTCCTCCAAGAAGAAAAGAAATTAAAAGCAGAAATCTCGGAGAGAAATTTCAGCTTACCAAGTCCCATTTATGAGTATCTATGGGGAGCAAAAACATGACCAGTGGAGAACCAGTCTTCCCAGATGCTAATTTTTGTGTGCTGCTGGGCTGCAAGTTACTGAATTCACCATGACCATGTCATGCAAACAAAAACATTCCTCATAATTTTGGGGTGGTTTCAATCTCTTGCTTTTTTTCCTATTACATTGCAATTTAGAAAAAAATAAGTGTCAAATACACACACACACACACATATATATATAAATGCTGGGTACCTTACCTTTGCATTGTAATATGTTCTTGCTGTCTACGTGGATTTCTTCTACAGTAGAAAACAATACAATGAGTATCTCTCTTATAAACCATGTTCAAACTCAATTGCAAAGAAAAAAAGACAGGACTCAATATTTACAGCAATATAGAGTATGTATTTCATAAATGAGGCATATTGCTATATACTACAGTATAATCAGCAAATGAGTTTTTAAATACAAGTTAATTACATAAAGCGTTTTCTCCAAAGGTTTTTCAGTGTTTTCCTCAATGTTCTTATGAAGATTGACAAGGCAGAAGAGCAGCATTGCTGTTTTTATACATTCTTCCACATGGATTTAATATTGTATTCTTAATTATGAACATGAATCACGGTATTTCAAATCAGAACTAGGAAGTTACAATAAATCTTCACTGACTGGTCAACAAAGTCAAAGGCCAAGTGTATTCTTGTAATATAAATTGTAAATTTATTCTAAATATTACATGGTTGTAAATCTATATTATTAGAAATCTTGAAACATTACTGTATATTGTTCAGATACAACAGTATCTATGCAGTATTTAATTTTATTGATAGTCTATTATTTGTGTAATTGAATGTATTGGAAATAAGAAGAAACAAATATTTTGTCAATATGAATTACAATTTAAGATGTTATTACAAGCATAAGTTACAGTAGTCGTCAACTTACAACAGTTCATTTAGTGACGGTTCAAAGTTACAACAGCGCTAAAAAAAAGTGAGTGAAGACCGTTTTTCTCACACTTACGACCATTACAGGATTCCCCATGGTCATATGATCAAAAATCAGATGCTTGGCAACTGACTCATATTTATAATAGTTGCATATCCTGGGATCATGTGATTCCCTTTTGCGACCTTCTGACAAACAAAGTCGATGGGGAAGCCAGATTCATTTAACAACCATATTATTAACTTAATAATTTCAGTGGTTCACTTAACAACTGTGGCAAGAAAGGTTGTAAAATGGGGCAAAATTCACTTCAATGTTTCACTGAACCAAGATAAATTTTGGGCTCAATTGTGGTCGTAAGTCAAGGATTACCTGAATTTGACTTTTTCATCTAAAATTGAACATAACATTAGAAAAAAACCACCCAAATTGCAGAAAAGTATATGATACATAATAAAGGTTTCAAACTGATTGTTAGTCTCTGTTGTATAGTTGCTTTATACCAGTGGTGGGATTTAATTTTTTTTACCACCGGTTCTGTGGGTATGGCTTGGTTGGCATGGCAGGGGAAGGATACTGCAAAATCTCCATTCCCTCCCCATCCCACTAACCTGTTTTCCAGCTCTGTTCTCCTGTGCAAAAGAAGACCCAGCTCATCAGCTGGGACTCAGGAGGCAGAGAATAGATGGAGGCAGGGCCAGTCAGAGGTGGTATTTGCCAATTATCCGAACTACTCAAAATTTCTTCTACTGGTTCTCCAGAATCAGAACCTGCTGAATACCACCTCTGCTTTATAAATACATACTGTACATTATATACATATACACATATACACATATACATATATATACATATATATACATATATATACATATATATACATATATATATACATATATATACATATATATACATATATATACATATATATACATATATATATATATATATGTTTTCTGAGGTTCTCGCGGGTATTTGTATGTGGATCTTTGGTTATTCGGGTTTTCTCCCGCGTAAGATTGGAAGTATCTAGGCAACGTTTCGATGAAGTCTCATTCATCATCTTCAGGCTTGGTCTTCAGCTCAAAGAAGAACAAACTGCACCACTTAACCTGAAAGAAGAACAAACTGCACTACTTAATCCAAAGAAGAACAAACTGCACTACTTAACCTGAAAGAAGACACCAGCATAATAATCCTACCAGCAGACAAGGGCAACGCGACAGTGGTTATGAACACATCTGACTACCAATCCAAGTTAACCAACCTACTCCAAGACCCCACATACAAACCCCTAAAGACAGACCCCACCACCTACCTAGAAAAAACCACCAGATCCAAAATAAAAGCCTCCCCCATCAGTGAAGAAATCCAGCAAAGAATCATACCCAGAGAGAAATCATCCAGATGCCCTAAACTTTATGGTCCCCCCAAGATACACAAAGAAGGAACTCCACTTAGACCAATAGTCAGCTCCATAGGCTCACCTCTACAAAACCTAGCCAAATTTCTCGCCAAACAACTACAGCCCTATGCAGAATCCATCAACTCACACGTAAGAAACTCATTCCAGTTCATCGAGATCATAAACAAAACCTACAACCCAGTGACCTACTAGTGAGCTTCGATGTCATATCCCTCTTCACCCAAGTGCCAATAAAAGAAGCCTTGACAGCCATCCAAAACAAATACAACCCCCCCAAGCATATCCTAGATCTGACCAACCACTGCCTATCCAATACATACTTCACCTACAACGGACAAAAATACAAACAAATAGAAGGAGCACCCATGGGATCACCCCTCTCACCTGTCATCGCTAACCTCTACATGGAACACTTTGAAACACAAGCTCTAGAAAAATATGATCACAAACCCAAAAACTGGCTCAGATACGTAGATGACACCTTCATAATCTGGCCACACGGGAAAGAAAAACTGAACAACTTCCTCACACACCTCAACAGCCAACACCCCAAAATACAATTCACCATGGAAACAGAAGCTAACAACCAACTTCCCTTCCTAGATGTCTTGGTATACAAAAAATCCAATGGCTCCCTAGGACACACCATCTACCAGAAGAAAACACATACAAACCGCTATCTACACGCACTCTCACACCACCATCCAGCACAGATCAATTCCGTAGCTGAGACACTCATCTCCAGAACAAAATGCTTAGCCGACGAACAACACCTAGAGACCGAACTACACACTCTCACCGGCGTGCTGACAGCCAATGGATTCCAAAGAAAGAAGATCACCCACCTAATCCAAAAAGAAACCCCAACCAAAATCCAAGACAGAGAACAAGAGAATGGCAAAGCCCTCCTCCCATATATAAAAGGCACTACAGACAAAATCAGCAAGATCCTCCAAAAGCACAACATTAAGACAGCATTCTGCACAAACAGAAAGATATCCACCATCCTAAGAAACCCTAAGGACAAAATCGAGTTAGAAAATCAAGGAGTATACGAAATCCCTTGCACTGCCTGCCCCACCACATACATTGGACAAACTAACAGAAGAATAAGTGCACGCATTGAAGAACATAAGAACTCAATCAAAAAGGAAGAACCGACCTCTTCCCTGGTCCAACAACTCAAAGCCACAGGACATGACATTGACTTTAAAAATACCAGAACTATCGCCAAAACCAAACACTTCAGCAGCAGAATAATCAGAGAAGCCATAAAGATAGAAAAACGCCCACACAGCATGAATAAACGAGATGATACCTCCCGCCTACCAGCCATTTGGAAACCCGCCCTCATGAACAGACGAGTACCTAACATGAAGAATGACACCAGACCCACACCCCTGAGAGCCACACAAGATGCCACCACCACACTTCCATGTAGGAAGCAGACTCACACCCACACAGAAGATGAGACACGACCACGGACCAGAAGCCGCACTGCAGCTGCCTCACTACCCACTTCAAACCCTTCTGAGCCATACATGAAGCGAACTGACCCCCACCATGAAGATGCAGCACAACCACGAACTCGAAGCCAAACAGCAAGATCACAGCTCACCAGCTCAAATCCCCCAGCAACTAAGACTAACCTGAGCACAATCAAGCCCCCACCTGAACAGAACATGCCTCCAGCCAATCAGAACACAGCCAACCCCCCAACCAATCAGAACACAGCCAAAACCCCAACCAATGAGAACACCCCCCCACCCAATCAGAACACAGCCAAGCCCCCAGCCAATCAAGTCACACCCCCACGAGCAGTTAAAAGGAAGAAGCAGCTGCAAGCTCACATCACTCTGAGAAGCACAGAGCTGAAGACCAAGCCTGAAGATGATGAATGAGACTTCATCGAAACGTTGCCTAGATACTTCCAATCTTATGCGGGAGAAAACCCAAATAACCAAAGATCCACATGCAAATACCCGCGAGACCCTCAGAAAACATATATGTATGTATGTATGTATGTATGTATGTATGTATGTATGTATGTTATGACTCCCCTTCAAAATTCAAACGAACAAAACAGAAAGCAGCCGTTTCAACAGTAAATCCAAACAGAAAGTAGTCTCACAAGATAACGGCTGTCATAAATCACAATCCACAGCAGCAAACCCCGCTCTATTTGGCATACCAGTCCCGGCAAACAATCTTCAGCCTCAGAGCCTCTGCTGTAAAATCCTCACTCATTCAGTCACTTTGTTCCTGACAAAACTCTCCAAACCCAGCTGTGTCCTTTTATACTCATTGAGGCAACGTGCTACTTTCCCTAATCAGCGTCTGGCTTGCCTCCCCCCAACTTGACGTCTCAGTCTCCTCCTAGTTCTAGCATCAAGCCACAATCTGTCAACTTCCCCACTCGACGCCTCTGATTCATTTTGTGGATCAGATGCTGGCATGAATGAGGTCTCAGGTTCTGGCGAAGAGTGTCTGTCAGATAACCTCTCATCCCCCTGGCTCACATCTGTGTCTTCTAATAATTCAGACTCCACATTCATAGCAGGCTCCAGCCTTTCATCATCAGAGTCATCAGAGTCAAAATTCACAGCAGGATCAATCCTTTCAGTCACAACATACATACATACATACATACATACATACATACATACATACATACACATATACATATACATATACATATACATATACATATACATATATATATATATATATATATATATATATATATATATGTCTGGCATTCAGCTTTGTTTGGGTATTTTCCCAACTTAAGAAAACATATATATATACACACACACACACACACACATATACTATATACTTATAGATCTATGAATGTATACCTACATATACCTATAAGTATAAAATGTGTATAGGTTTATCTATATACCTGTAGATATATAAACATAGTGTTTAACATACACTTATATATAAACTACATACATATAAACTATACAACATATATATAATGACAAAAAATGAAACATGACAATGCATAGTTATCAGAATGTTAACATGATATTTTTTTCTTGTGGTATATGTTGGATGGGACTGCAATTTCAGCCAGGGAAACCACAACTTTTAGAATTTGCAGGTGAAAGCTGTATGGATAGTGACCCAGCCCTGTTTCTGGAGCACAATATAGGTACATTATGGAGACAACAGCATGATTTAGGGTAGTATAATTTCCTGTTGGCTATAGTAGAGAAGAAAATAGCAAGCAACTGTATAGATATGGCTGATGTCTCATTAGCCATTAGCCAGGTTTATGAGAAGGAAAAGAGACTTAGTTTACTGAATCCTAGAAAGTGGATATGTGTACTCATTCATCAATAAGTACATTAAGATGACCTATTTGATAGCTTTGATACTTTTGCTGTCACTTGACTCAAGGGGAATTTGCTCTCTGTTTAACAGAGAGGAAAGATGTTTGTGTTTGCACATATTTGTGTTTGCTATGTAATATTTTGGAAATATCGGTTCCTATTCTCAGGGAAAGAGAACTGTGTTACAGCAGAATGAATTAGAACTGCATAGTAAAGAAATTGGAGTAAGAGCTGACTCAAAGTTTTACACTGAGAGGGAGAGACAAAGTTTAAAGGTGCTTTGATAATACTCAATGTGTTTTATGAAATGGGTGGATACAATATCCACCCATTTCATAATTCCAGACTGTCCAACCTTTTGGTTTGCCTGGGCCTCACTAAGAGAAAAGGAATCGATCATCTTGGGCCATATAAAATATATAGTTAATGTATATAAATTTAAAATACAACTATAGGGCTACATTACTACTACACGGATTGGACATGCCTGATCTAGACCACTATTCTGCATGAACAATGTACAGAAATATAATTACAAATTTTACACTTGTGTTATTGTCAATATGAGGTAATGAATGAATGCTTTTCCAGTGCCAACAGTTGATCTGCTCCTGTTAAAAAAAGGCAATTGCTTTCTCTTATTATATTAAAAGGCAATTGCTTCCTCTTATTATATTATCAGGTTGGCACTATGATCAAATTACAGCATTTAATTTCTGAATTAAATGGGAGGGGGGCTTGCAACTCATATAGAATCTGGACAGGATCGGGGGATCTCTTCCGGGGAATCAAGCCTCCATTATCCAAACACTGCTGCCTGTCCTCCGGAGCGACAAGTTCCAGTACAAGGCCAGGCAGCTACTGTACGGTCGAGTAGTAAACACTGCGACGCGGCAGCCATGCTCGAAGTAAGTTAATGAGGCGGAACAAAGGAAAGGCAAGAAGAGGGAACAAAAGAAGGCGGCCTGCCAAAAAAAAAGCAGCCGCGACGCTTCGGACAGCAAGTCAGGAGGAACTGCAGACCTTTAACGAACAGAAGCCGAAGAGAAGGGCAGAAAGCAAAAAAGCTGCCTGCGGCTGCATTTGAAATCGCAAAGCTGGATTCTTTATTCCAAGCAAAGACGGAACACGCTGGCCCCCAAGGACTGGGTTGTTTTGTCTTTCCGTCTTTCTCCCTGCATTTCACTGTGCAGACGCCTTCAGCAACTAGTGGAGGCGCTTGGAAACTAAGGCTCCCTTCATCCTGATCTGTCCTAAACTAAAGCACTTACTCCGGGGCTGCCTGCCTGTCTGCCTGCCTGCCCTTCGCACAAATCCTTCCACCAAGTGGGAATAAAGACCTAGAAGCTGCCATTCTCCCGACTTGCACTTCATCCCTTTCAATTTCCGTTCGGGGGTTGCGTGGCACGTTGAGCAAACCCAACTCAACCAGCTCAGACCGCGAAGAGTTCAAGGGCTTGTGTCACGGAGTGGCTCGCTCACCAGGTTAAGCGTGCTGGTCTGAACACAAACCTCTCGTGCCCTGCCTGCCTCTCCCTGAAAGAAAAGCCGCGTGCTCAGATGCCTTGGGGCGGGCTCCGTCTCCCCACGCTTTTAGCCTGGGGTGCCTTTTCGACTGAAGGCATCCAACCACGCGTGCCTGGGAGAATCCGTCCGTCGCCGCCGCCCTACCTTAGGCGGACCAAGAGTGGCCTCTCAGCTCTACCAAGGTCGAGCCGTCGATGAGCCTTCCTGCCCCCGAAGCACCCACTCCCTTCGGCTCAAAGAGCTCTTCGCCCGGAGCGGCTGCTGCAGCCCTTTTCTGCGCCTACCTGAGGAACTGGTGTCATTTTTCTGCCTCTTGGCGTTCGCCATGATTGGGCTTAGGCTCCAAAGCTGCCTTCAGAGAGAGCTTCCCTGGGGCTGTTGCTACCACAGTCCTCCCCGCATCTCCTCCTCCTCCTCCTCCAGTTTCCTAGAAGGAAGACAGCCACCCTCCGTCGCCCGCCCTCTTCTCCTCCCTCGCGAAAGGGACGCCTCCTCTCCTCAACTCTCCCCGCTTGCTCTTATCAAGATTGGGCGGGCCGAGCGCTTGTCTTAGTTCTCCGCGGACAGGCTCAGCCCTCGCCTTTGGCCTCGGAGGAGTGGGAGAAGCGCAGCGAGGCCGAAGGTTTTCGGAGAGGTGTGTAATAGACAAGCGTTGCCGTTTCCTATGATAAAGAAGCAAAGGAGGCTGGGATAGCCTGAAGGGAAAGTCTCCGTCGGAGGACACACCAACTCAAGGTCCACAAAGAGCCAGCAGGCTTTCCATAATTACCCCCTTGTTTTAAAGCTGATAAAGGGAAGGACTTGTCCACAAATCCATTCGGGATTGGCGCCCCATTCTGTGATCTTGATCTGGCTTCCAGCATTAGGTGTACTGCTGATTTAATACGGACTGTGAAACGACTTTTTATATTGTTGGAAGCCACCCACCTCCTAGAAGAATGAAATATTTTGAGAAATATTTAAAAAAGGAAGGATAAAATATTTCCCCTAAAAGAGAAATAAAAATCTTAAGGGAGACAGAAACTCCCTGCCATATATGTTGTGCCCGTTAAGAAAGACTGGGCCATCCTATGTACAAAACAAAAGACCTTCACTCCAAGATGATGAGATTATTAAGGCATGACCCTTCAAGACACAACAGAATTAACCCACTATCATTTAGCAGCAGAACTCACTACATTGCACAATATCTTAAGGGCATTGCATCACCCTCCAAACTTAGCTCAGAGCCAGCTATGTCCCCTACAACAGCCAATAGAATACATGTTTGATTTGTCAATCGCTTTCAAGATACAGGTATAAGAATAAACAGTTTTGAATACATGAGATAGATACTTATAAGAAAAATAAAAAGAAACAATAGGACAGGGACGGTAGGCACAATTGGTGCGCTATGCACACCCCCTCTCTTGCACAGGAACAGGAAGCTCAAGTACAGAGCCCAGAGGGAATAAAAGCCACCCACTCTCAACTCCATGTGATCACTGCCTAGAACTATCCATGTGGTTCTGCTTCATCATTAAACCATCCTTCCAATCAGCCTCCGTGCTCCTGGCTACTTTCCTAGGCAAGCTTGCCTTACCAATAATGAACCAAGACACAGTGAAGGCCTTGTACATTAAAATTAGGAGATAATTTATGCAGTGTGTCAGTTAATATTAATGAGCTATTAGGCATACTTAGCTTTCAGTTCTGGGGATATTTTATGGCTCCTTAGAATAGGTTATTTCCTGTTTTTCAGTTGAGTTGCCTTTCCTGTTATCCCGTTCAGTTATCTTTCCCTGGCTAGCCATTTCTCAGGAGCTGTTTTTACAGCTTGTATTCTTCTTTTTCCCACTCTAAAATCCATGCTAAGTTTTGCCTACGAAGTTTCCACTACACAGCAGATTCAAGTTTAAAGTTTTCTTTCAATATTACATTTGAAGATCATTCACTTAATCTTATCACATACAAAGAAAATACAGTATATAATAAAAAATGGAAGGAAAAGGGGGAAAGGATAGAAAAGGCGTTGGCTTCTGACTCCTTTTGTTGCAGTAAAATAAGACATTAACATCAAACCTCAACTTTTTACTTTTACATAGTAATTTAAATTAATCATTTCTATAACAACAAATATATCTAATCAGTAAAACCCAAAATCAAAGTTTCATTTTTTTTCCATCTCAAGCACAAAGTCTAGAAGCGGTTTCCAAGAATAAATAAGTATTTGTATTTTTTTCTTTGATCAAAATATTTGTATTTTTTTCTTTGATCAAAGCAGTCCATGTAGCCATCTCTGCTAACTCCATTAATTTTTGCAGTCCACTGTAGGGATTGAGGTGACCTTCCATTTTTGTGCAGAGTAGTCTTGTTGCCGTTAACATGCATAACATCAAAGTTCCAATTTTTTCCCGAGAGGGAGGGAGGGAGGAAAGAAGGAAGAAGGCAATGAGAAGGAGGGAGGCAGGGAAGGAAGTAAGGGGGAAGGAAGTAGGAGGGAAGGTAGGAATGGGAGGAAGAAGGGAGGGAGATTGGAATGAGAGGGAGGGAGGGTCTGAGGGAAGTCCTGCCTTAGCAGTTGGCCACCAGAAACCCAGCTGCCCTCTCGCCATCCTCTTGCTCCCCTCCTGATTTCTCCTGGTGGTCTCCCATCTTATAGTTGAGGCTGCTTTGCTTAAATGCCGGGTCTCTTTGCATGGCCTCCCTCTGACCCACACACTTCCATCCCACACCCACCATGAGTAACCTAGCCAAGGAAAGGGAGCACAACAGCAGTAGCCTCAAAGATGTAAATGCAGCTGCCCCCCCCCCCCGAGAGAACGGGGCTGGGCTGGGCTGTGGGGTCTTGGCACTCCAGAAGCTTGAGGGCTCGAGGAGCCTGCACTGATACTCCACTGCCCAGGGCTCTTGGTACTCCACTGCCCAGGACTCAAGGAGCCTGCACTGCTGTCCAAGTGACCTGAGAGGGACAGTAAGGCTCTTTTGGTGAATGAGGCTTTGGGACTTGCCCTGGTCTCACCTTCTTCCACTAGAAGATCCCCCCTCTCAGCCTTGCCTGCCCTCCCCACAGGAAGTGGAAGACAATGCTGCTGCATGTGGAAGTGCAGAAGAGAAAGTTTGCAGGAAGTAGTTTCCTCCAAGTCCAACTTCTGCCTTGACAGATTTCTGGAGAGGAGGAGGGGTTGGAGGGGGAGCTGAATGAGGGAAGGTGTCCCCTTTCCAGCCTCCCTCATACAGGACTAGGGAATGCTGCTCTCCTGCCTCCTCCTCTTGTTCTCCCATGCCATGGGATGCTTTCATATATAATTATACCAGCTATAGTGAAAAGGTCAACCTGTAGAGTACACAAGTTCCCCATAATTAGAATGGCTGCTTATAAATGAGATATTTATTGAATATTCACTTTCCCTCAAGTGCTGCATGGGAAGGGCCCATATGGAGTTAATTTTTACTTTATCACCTCTTTTTGAAGCAAAACCAATAGTACAAGAAATTAAGGATAGATAGTTGGAATATATGCATAATACCTTCTGACTGATAGTGTCAAGAGTCAGTCATCCACTTGGAAATATCTGTTGTAATAAATAGCTAAGTTTTCACTACTGTATTTTTAATTTTAGATTATATAATAGTGTTTATAATTATGTCCATAACATTTGTTAATTAGTTTAGTTTAGTTTACTTTATTGTCATTGCACCTCGTACAATGAAACACCATCTTCAGTGCACATCATGACCATGACCATGAAAATAAACACAACCACACATCCTTCACCCTTCACATGTTGAACCGGAAAGCCCCGACACCACACCCTGCACTTCAAAAGAGCTACTGCCCTGGGATAGAAGCTGTTTTTCAACTTCTTTGTCCTTGTTTTTATTATTCTGTACCATCTGCCAGATGGTAATATCTGCATAGTATTTGTTTTATTTTATTTATTGGATTTATATCCACCTTTACTATAGGTAACATATAAATCACTTTATAAGTACTTTGGTGCCCTCAAGTCTGTGCTGAACCTGGGCAAGTCCCTGCAGTTTTCTTGGCAAGATTTCAGAAGTGATTTGCCATTGCCTCCTTGCTAGGTTTTATCAGTATAAAGTTTATAAGAAAGTGATTGGGTCAAGGTCACCCAGCTGGTTTTGTGCCAAAGGCAGGTCTAGCACTCAGTCTCCCAGTTTCTAGCCTAGCCTAATCTAAACTAGGTCCTGATCAATTTACAAATTTGCAATTAATTTTATATTGTACTCATCAGATAATAAACAGCATTAGTGAAAACTGAGGTTCACTAAGAAGTGCAATTATGAAGCTGTTTGAAGCTGTTTGTGTAACATGAAGATCCATTTAATCAAATTAACTGAACTGCCTACAATTTGCACAATACACTAAATAATACATTAATCTTACAGGCTTCATTAATCCAACATGCTGAACAATTAGTAAGAGAACCATATACTAATTCATCATGTTTCACATATCTAGCCTGAGTTTGACAAATCAGTTTGCAAATTTAAATGATACCCATTTAAACTCTTTTGCAGTACATGGAAATACTCCAGTTTCAGCTCTTGCCTGTGGCTTTTAGAGTATGCCTATTTCTATAATTTCACTTTGTTCTATGTTCTGTCCATGAAAGGTTTATGCCTTCTAATCAGCTAATCAACCACACCAATCTTACATAATGCTTTAAGTTTTCCATATGTTTTGTAAGTTAAATTTAAGACTACTACCCCTGTTGTAAATCTAAAACAGGAAGGGGTTACTTCCTTGGATTAAAGTTTAATCTGTCTGTAAAACCACAGAATTGGGTAATAAATGTTACTGCTTAGATAGCCATCCAGTAGACACTGATAAATATTTAAAAATTGTGACTGATGATTTTGTTGGATTCTGAGTGCTATGCTGAGAGTATCTGCCAGTGGTTATTTTTCTGGCCATAACAGATATAAGATTTATTGAAGAATATCATGTTGAGTAACTAGAAATATGATTTCATTACCTAAACTGTAACAGCTTACATAAATATATATCTCTGTTCTACTTATGGCCATTTTATATTGGTCTCATAGTCCATCCCTACCCTGTTTCTCCAACAATACGGCCTCCCCCAATAGGAAGTCCCAGCATGTTTTATAGGCATGAAATTAAGCCCCTCCCCCCCAATTCAGGCCTAGATTAAAACATGCAAAGTGGGGGGAATGGTGGGGGGGCTTGCCGTTAGGAAGTACTTTTGTTGCACACCCGGATATGGTGCTGCCTGCGTTGACCCCGATATGAAGTGCCCCACCAACACCAAGGTCAACTTCCAAGCCGTCGCTGCCCGCCCAAAGGTGCAAGGGGGGGGGAATTAAGTCACCCCCGAAAAGACGGCCTGGCCATTTTTTCGGGGCTCAAAAAAAAATAAGACCTGACCTTATTATATGAGAAACACGGTATATATTGCATAATGAAGTCTTTATGATAAGAGCAATGCATTTTATTAATATACATAAGAAGCCTCATAAATAATTTAAAAAATAAATAAGCCAGGATTTGAACATAGAATTGCGAGTTCGCTCTGCTTTTAGATTATCTCAGCTGAAAATCTTTCCTCTTACTCTATTTTTTTAAAAAACAAGTTAAAGAAAGTTTCCTTTACTCTTCTTTTCCTCTTTTTCTTTTAACTTGTGCTTCACAGATTATTTATACCGTACTTTGGACCTACAACAAGATAATCCATACAAATTCCTGGGTTTGAGTCATTTTACAAGGAAAGTTGGTGGCAAGCCAAAATGCTGTTCAAATTCTACGGCAATTACATATTTAAAAGTCTAGATTTTTTTTAAAAAGAAAGTGCTTGCTAAAACCATCAAAATATCTATTGTCAAACATCTTTATTTAATGTATAAAGCAGAATCCCCATATTAACATACTTTTGCTATGGATCCATTTTATCTCTATGAGCTGTATCAAAAACACAGTGCAAATATTTTCATGTTAGTAGAGTTATAATTAATATACAGCTATAGATTCCCAAGTTAATCAGAGGGGATTTTGAAGACACCTGAAAAACAGTGGCATGTACTGAGCTAGAAATTTTTAAATTGTGTGTCAGGAAAACTTCCCTGAATGATTACTACTAAAGATCACAACTAATGATTCTAAATACAACCACAAGCATATGATGTAGGAATCACATTGAGTTTACAAGGCCCATCAATAAAGCTGAAAAGATACTTCTGAATTTCATATCAAAATATTCTGCAAATGTTTTGCCAAGTGTTTTAAGAACTTCCTAGAGACCAAGAAAGCATTTCAGAAATGTGTTGGAGACAGGAACCTTTCAAGCAACTGGATCAAGGGTCTTCAAACTTGGCAAATTGAGCTAACATGACTGGAGGAGGAATTCTGCGAGTTGAAGTCCACAAGTCTTAAAGCTGTCAAGTTTGAAGACCCCTGCGACTGGATCATGAACTGTCTTCTGTATCTTACACACCACAAAAGTCAAATGAATATTAAATTTCATCCACTTGGGGTAAAACAGATATTATTCTCAAGGCACAGTGGTATTTTTTTACTTTACATATGAAACCAATAATGATAACATTCTATTTAGGTATGTAACTATACATATTAAGACCCTTAACATTTATTACACTTATTTATTAATCAAATTTGTGTAGTTGCCTATACAAATAGAGTCCCTAAAAAAAAGGACTCTGGGAGGCACACAAGAATAGATTTAAAATAGATTTAAAACATATAAAAATCTACATTAAAAATATTATTAAAATATACAAACCATAGACCAGGGGGCCCTAAACTTGGCAACTTTAAGACTTGTGGACTTCAACTCCCAGAATCCGTCTTCCAGTCATGTTAGCTCAGGAATTCTGGGAGTTGAAGTCCACAATGCTTAAACTTGCCAATTTTGGAGTCCTCTGCCCTAGACAAAGAAAGAATATGAATAGCCACCTCAGCAATGGACCCTTCCAAGGAAGGCTCTAGTTCCCAGCTCTGATAACATAACCAGTTTTTGAGCATGTTCCAGAATATCAAAGGCTAATCTAATTTTGAGAAGAGGGTGGGAGAGGATGTTCAATAAAGCCAGCACCATGGCAGAGGTGTTTCTCCCTTCTGCTCCGAAATGTTATGTTCCTGGCTGATGTTCCCACAGTATGCCTTCTCTGCCAGATCTAATAGGATGGGCTTTTTAGGGCAGGACAGTTTTTATACAATACAGGTAGTCCTCGACTTACAATCCCAATTGAACCCCAAATTTATGTTGTTAAGTGAGTTTTGCTCCATTTTCTTGCCAAAGTTGTTAAGTGAATCACTGCAGTTGGTAAGTTAGTAACTCGGTGGGGAAGTGAATCTGGCTTCCCCGTTGACTTTGCTTGTCAAAAGGTTACAAAAAGTAATCACATGACTTTGGGACACAGCAACAGCTCTAAGTATGAACCAGTTGCTAAACCTCTGAATTTTGATCACATGACCCTGAGGCTGCTGCAAAGGTCATAACAGTGAAAAAAGGTCATGTCACTTTTTTCAGTGCTGTTGTAACTTTGGTCACTAAATGAACTGTTGTAAGTCAAGGATTACCTGTATAAGTATTCCATGTTGATTAGCGTAAGTACTTTATAAATTAGATTTAACAAAGATTTAACAATGTGAATCAATTCCTGCTTGGACAGAAATCTTTGCCATTAAGGATCTTCTTGACTGACCAATCTCACAGAGTTTGCTATGAAACTAAAAAAGAAAAATAGGCTAAAACTGAGTGATAAAGTAATTATTTGTATATTTTGTTACTTTTGTTAAAATCAGAAAGCTACAAATAGCTTTCAAGCGCATTCACATATTTTAATCAGCCACTGAACTATTATTATTGAATATGCAAATTACCAGTTGAAAGTGAAGAGTCTTTTGAGTGTTTACTCGCTTTTTGCTGGACTTTCCCTTTTAGCAAAAAAGGCTTATTTGCTTTTAATTGCCCCCTCCCCATGCATTTTGTATAAGCCACCCAGAATCATGACTGATTAGGGCAGCCTTTATATAAGTTCTTCTAGTAGTCATTTTCTTAAATTTTGTTGATGGAAAAAATACATGACTTGTATTCAATTTAGCATGTTTAATTTTTTCCCTTTCTAAGCAAATAATTTTATTTCACAATTTTTAAAATGTCAATTTCATTAATAAAGGCACTAGAAGAAATTGCATCAAAAACCACTTTTCAAGTAATACCAAGTAATTCAGCAGATTTTATAGTTTTTTTATACCTGAGGCAGAATTTCCTTCAGTAGATTATTCATAGAAACATTGGGAATGAGAACTATATAAAACTGTGATGTAAAAAAAGAATGAAATTATGAAAACCCATTAAAGAAGCCTTGCACAGTTAAGGTGATTCCTAGCCATAAGAAAAATGATTAAATTAGTCTTAAAATTAAATTTTGAGATATTCCAGAATAAAAGGGATGTAATATTTAAACAGCATACACAATAATGGACAAATATCTTTGTATCAACCATTTTTTTCCTTTTTCAATTCATGATAGGATATTTCTCTTCAATGAACATTTTTTAAATAGTTAACAAACTATACATTGTTTTCACAGAATTACAATACCCTTGGACAACTGGAAAACAGCGATTTTGTGGTAGGGACAAATATTACATACATCGTACAATGTCAATATACAAATAACTGAATGCTGACAGTCATATTTTTAAAGTCTTTCAGATATTTGGTTTTTGCCTCTGTGGGTACTTTTCTTCTATAAGAAAAATCAAAAGAGATATTGATTCATTGTGACCCCAAGGATTGACCTTTTTTTTAAAAAAAAAACTTTATCCCATGCCGTCTTCAGGACCTTCAGTTTAGAGCAGAATTCATTGGCAATCCTATCTACTTAAGGCAGTTGCCAAAATATCCTTTTCATCTCTAAAAGGTGCCCCAGATCCTTATAAGTTTAAGAATGCTGATGAAAGAAGTGCTACATAAAAATATACAGATTAATGTCTTCTGGCAAGTAGACAGTCTATTTGCATGTTCACTGTATCCTTAGGATAGCTTTGTAACAATAAAGGGCTCTATCATGTCAGAAAAATCTTATTACAGGTCTCTGTTAGCTTCATACTGGCACATACATGCAGCTCTCTGACTGTCCAGGTATGGCTTGCATCCGAGATGTATGACAGCATCAAACACTAGTTGTACTGTAGATTCACAAGCTGCAAGATAGGGAAATATATTTAATAGTACAATAAAGAAAAGCTGTCATTACCTGCTTGAGGAGAAAAGATAAACAAACCACAGTACAATCATATCTTTGGGCAATGGGTGGCTCAAATCACAATTAATGTTATGTTATTTAACCAAACTGAAGTTGCAGAAATTAACCTGCAAAGTCTTGGAATTAGAACTGTAGTGTTTAAAGAAGCTTGCTAGTCATATATTGTATATAGTATTATTTTATTGCTAATGACATTGGGAATTATTTTGGAGCAGCTAACTAATGTACGTCTTCTACATTAGTGTAAAAATGCAATATGATCTTGTATGACAGTTTTCTTGGTAAACTTCATCCAGATAGCTAAAATAGGAGAAATTAATAATTCAAGAGTATAGACATACAATCTGAAAAGCGCTGCAAATAGCTAATTTCCCTTACTTCCCCAGCTGAAACATTTCTACATAATCAACAAATCAAAACAGCAAGTATTAAATATTAATCACAATACTAATGCATATTTGTATGCACAACTGTAAGTATAATTTAATTACTCCTACAATATCAATAAATTATCACAAATATGTTTATTAAGCTACACAATGATTTTTTAACTAGCAAAACTTGGACATTTTTATTCTCTCTTCATTCTTTTTCTTGCAGAACATGTTTTAAACCCACATTTAAAGAAAGTAAAGAGAAAAAAAAATAGATGGCGAAACAATTAGATTAGCCTGCAAGTAATTTAATCCTGAAAACTAAGTGGATGATTTAATTTGAAGTTTTAAATAAAACCTAATGGGGGATTCTGCTATGTACTTTATTTAAACATGATTTCCTTTAAATAACTAGCAAAAGTATATACTTATCCATTTGAACATGTAGAAAGACCAAATTGTACATAATGCAATCACGTTAACCTGATCTTCAGGTTTAAATTTCTGTTTAGTTGGGCTCAGATTATACAACCTTGGTAAATCTCTGTCAAACTGTATTTCTCAAGAGTGGCTTACCTTGTACAGACTCAGCTATTCCTAATGTCTTCTGTACATCTCTACAGATCTTTGAAAAGCAATATTGAAACTGCTCATCACAATCATGTTTTTTGTTACCGCAGGTATCATAACATCTGTCATGTTGATTGCAGCATTTTGTCATTGAAGGAATGCCAATGTCAAACTGAAAAACAAGTTCCAGTGATTAGCATCTTGAGAGTTAAATGCTTCAAGCCCGTAAATTAAGAAACTGAAGGAGCCCCAAGAATGGATGAAAGGTGATAGGAATGCTGCAATGCATTGATCAAAGAATAAGAAAACCTCCTCCAAACAATAAGTAAATTGTTTCTTGAGGAGAAGGCAGCAATATGATGACAAGCGGGGGAGGACACTATTCAACTGTACTTTTTGAAAGTTGGAACGACAAGGAAGTGACAATAGTGCAATGACGTCAAACAACTGGTATGTTTTTCAGGCTTTTGGGCTTATTTGAAGAGATAGGAAAAGGGTTGGCAGGTTAAAATACACTAACTTGATTTAAACCTTTCCATTCCCGATTTCTTTGGTCTCTTCCATTAGCAGGAAATTATATTATTGATACTTTTCAATCTGATGCCAAATATTGATAATAGATTTCCCAGCTGGTTGGGAAAATCATATTGTGAGGGCCATAAATTTTTTTAGTAACAAAACCAAGTGAATAAGAAATGAAAATCTTAAAAATCATCAAAGTTGGATGAAATCTTAATAGATTTATCAGAGCAACTATACCACAGAAAAATGAAAGTCTGATTTAGCAATGGACTTCATACACAAAGTTCAAAATTCTCACTGAATTTATATCATTTGTGTAAAGATGCCATTATGCAAATGATGCAAAGTCATTATGAAAGTTATAGAATGCAAATTATTCATTATGAAATAGTTTGCATAATGTTTTCTAGTTCAAAGTACACTCAAGATAAAACCCACCCCACCTCAAATTGATCTTTTAAACGTTCACTGATGAGCCTCCATAAATTGTATTGTAACAGAATTACATTGATTTTCTCTATTATACCTCATTGATTTACATATTATCCCTATAAGTTATTTTCTGGTGCTTCAACTCTATTATCAAAAGTAGAAAAGAGTTTTAATTCAGAGCTTAAAAAATTTATTATGGCATTGTAGATCAAGAATATTTTCATAAGACACCAAGAAATATTAGACTAAGAGATAAGATTCATCATTTATGATTTGATGTGCTGTTCAACTCAGAAAACTTTGGGTAAATGAGTCATACAAAGAGAATCTGGTTGTTCTCAAGTTGTGAAAATTGGTAACAAGAGGCTGATCATTAGTTTTCTAAACACTGCAAAAATTAAATACTTGGATGCCAAGAAAAAATATAACTTACTCTCTATACTGTAAAAATGCACTTATTGACATTTAACTCAGATATACGTTGTTTTAGCACTGCCGCTTTCTTCAAAACATACATTCAGGAGCCACTGTTTAATTAGACACTAGCGGTATGGACAAAATGGAACCTGCAAAAAAATTATATTCCACAATTCTGCTGAACCACTCTGGGTAAGCCACAGTTCAGGAGAACCAAGACTTGGGAAGCTTTGATTATTCAGTGTCTGGATGAAATAAAATTAAATAGGATGTGTAGGACAAGGCTTCTACACTTTCGCCCTTCTCTTCTGTTCTCCACATAACAGCACTTGTCATCACTCATCCACATCTTCCCAGTTCCTTCCCTCCCACTCTGCCATTGCTGAAGTCCCAGAATAGCATACCCCATTTCTTCAGCCACCCCACTGCCTTCCCTCCTCACTTCAGCTGCTAGTACCTTTGACTTTTCCTGTACTCTCAACTGCCACTTCTACCTAGAAAAAAAAAATCATTTTGTTCTGTGCATAGACCCAAACATCCAAAATGTGTGTTTGGACTAAGTCCTCTCATGGGTTCTGTGAAAGGATCAATTCATACATAGACTATTCTGTACATCTGTTAGCAACTTACATGAACTCCAAAGAGTGGAGAACCACATCCATTGGGTGGTGAAGGCTTATAGTCATAGCGAGGTAAAGGTTTGTATCCTGTAAAACATTAAGTGCTTAGATTAGAATATGTAAAATGTTTCTGATTTTTCCAGACTCATTCAAGGCAAAGCTAATAAATTATTAATCTATTATTATATATAAACATTTATTCATTGATTACATATCACAATTTTCAGGGCCTTAAGGTATTGTACATAGCACTTTCTCCTCCAAACTTTTCAATGACCTGGTGAAGTACTTGGGATGAGATGAAATGCAGCTACCAGGTCATTTCCTGAATTTCCACTGAGCCTGGATTTGAACCAAGTCCCAGTTCCACATCCATACCACTTTTCCATCTATTGTCTGAATTTAACACAGTAATAGTCTTAGTTTAATGGTACAAAAATGATATGCTAAACAACTTAATCTCACAGTACTATACACGTCTATTCAGAAATCATGCCCCTTGAATTGAGTGAACTTACCAAGTAAATGAATATAAAACTGCAATGCAATTCTCAAATTGTGACCAAATAGATCACTAATGTCTTTGGAGTTATCGTCTGTTAATTGTTTTGAAGTGCTGTACTGGATACCCATTATGAAATCAATATGCCAGTCAGGGGTTGTTGTTGTTTTTGATAGCTACTTAGTTTGGCCATGTTAATAAAGTTCCATTAATTTACTTTAAATTTACTATGCAGAGGTTTATCTCTAACCACTTGCCAAGCTTCCCCTAATGATATGGCCATAAGATTAAGGTTGTGAAATCACAATAAATTCAAAGAATTAAAGCAATAAATAAACTGGATTTCAGTGAGTTAACCTAGCCTTTTGAGTACTGTTAAAAGAAGAAGGGATTATGTTTCACATCCATTTCCAAATTTTTTAATCCGTTTAGCAGAATTGACGTAACCTCTTCTGCCTTCTGCAATATAATCCTTGGCATTTTCACAAAATAACATGAACCGAATATGTTCAAGATCATGATAAAATGTAACAATAACTATATTGTATGGAGTGAGGAACCAAAATAATGTTATTGCTAGTATTTTAAACAAATATTTTAGGCACCTCTTGAGAGTACAAATATGAGACTTCAATCCTATAAAATTTACCTGAGATTAAGTTCCACTAAATTTAGTACAACTATTTCTGTCAAATATAGGAATATGCTGTTCAATCTCCAGTTTATCATTATTAATGTTTACATCTGTCCTCTGCAACCTGTACGCATTGTGTGATTTGAATAACTATAATATATTCATAACCTGTTCCTCTGTTATAAAGATGGCTGGAACCTCAGATTTGCCTGACCTTAGCAAAAACAATTCATATGTTTTCCTTGTTATTTATTTTTTTATGACATTCTCTCAACATTTGAACAGGAAAAAAAATTAAATTCATTAAATATGTTTGGCTTTACAACGAATAGTCAAACATACATACACCTTTTTTTTTTTTTTTCTAATATAGTATGATTATTACCATCACTGCATTTATACTGACAGAGTCCATCTTCTCCTCCCAGGAGATCCAGAGCAGCGTTTAGGTAAGTATCGATCCTATGAACGCCGTTTCTGATCGTCTTCAATGTCATCCTCCAATCCGGAGTTTCAGGCTCCTGGCACCGGCTGAGCTCTACCAGCACGGCGAGGAAGGCCCCGGTCACGAGCAGCGGCAACAAGACCGCTCGCCTTCCGGACATCTCCGAACGACCGCAGCCCGGAGTTCTACAACTCCCGCGCATGGAAGCCTGGAATTCTGGGCACAGCAGCGTTCGGAAGCGAAGGCTGGGTGGCTCCCAAGGCTAACGGGCCGCTCATTACGGGCACGGCGCCCCGCGCAGGTGACGGTCTCTCGGAACCCTCGCACCCGTAGTCAGTCGAGGCTTGAAAACGTCCACCATGCCGCAAAAAGCTTTCGGTACTTGCTTCCGCAACACCGTCAGGTCGCCCCGCCCCAACTTCACGAACCTCTGGGCAGACGTGAGGGGGGAGAATGAGGGCGGGGGGGGCGTTGCCAATCTTTTGGAAAGCAAAGTCATGGAGCAAAGAGTGAGGCCTGGCGGGCGCTGCGAGAAGCACGGATTTTAAAATGATGTCCTCAAAACTGGGCCTTAGCTCGGTGTCGAAGCCAATGAATCACCAAACACAAGGGGTGAAACAAGGATATACTTTTATTTTGCTTCCAAGATATAAGGACCCTGGCTTTGAAAGCTGCCAAGGCCCTGATTACAGTTTGTACAGCAATTTTTTTTTAGTCAGAAGTGAATTACACTCACCCCTTTGCCCTCGCCCTAATAATGCATGCATAACATGTAATAATTGATTAGTTACCTGGATTACAGTCCCCCCCACCAACTTTTGCTATCAAAATAGCTAAATATGCCACCTGTTGCCTACTTCATGTCACAGGTTTCTTGCAAAGCTAATTTTAATGTTGTAGCTATGTGGTTTTGGTTTTCTTGTAAGCAAGCTATTCTAGCATTCCACATCCTGGCACGGTGGTTTCTGACAGGCAAGTTGCCTTGCTTCATCCACCCTGCGATTCCTCCATTTCCCACAGCAGGTCCCTCACAATGCTATCAAGTATTGGCAACTGTATTGCAAATCCCCTATTACAGCAGGAAAGCAAAAGGAATAAAAGCTGTTTAATTGTATGTTTTAAGACAAAGAAATGAAGATGAGAAATGCTTTTCCGAATTCATATACCTCACTCTCATATCCTTTATATCCACACCTAGGTCCTATTTCCACATATGACTCTTCCTCTGACTCTCAGAGCCTCGTCTGCACATATACATGTTCATCACACCCACATCTGGGTCCTATCTCCACATATGACTCTTCCTCGGATCCCCGCATCCGAAGGAATATATGTAGATATATTCTTTCATCTGATCCTTCACTTAAAGAGACAGAAGCAGTTTTCTCTGGTATTCAAAGCTTTCTAAATGTGATTTACAATCAAAACTGACTTGAAGGGACAGATTATTATATTATTATAATCTCAAAACAGTATGAAGCCTCCCTCCCTGCTAGGTGATTCCTTGCGTGAAGACCATCTGTTCCCAATGGATTTAATGGAAGCAATGGGTGGAAACTAATAAAGGAGAGAAGCAACTAAGGAGGAATTTCCTGACAGTTGGAACAATTAATCAATGGAACAAGTTGCCTCCAGAAGTTGTGATGCTCCGACACTGGAAGTTTTAAAGAAGAGATTGGACAACCACTTGTCTGAAATAGTGTTTCTGCCTCAGCAGGGGGGTTGGACTAGAAGACCTCCAAGGTCCCTTCCAACTGTTAGTCTGATCTGTTCTGGTCAGCGAAACTTTGTGCATAGGACTCCTTCACTTGAGGACAAAATGTTAGTCTGTAGCACCTTTTCCAACTAACCAATTGCATCAGATGTGTTGATGAAGTGTAAGGTGTAGTTTGCGAAAAGCTTTGTGTTTTAATACAATTTACTAGTCAGAAGTGTGCTGCATACTTTTTTTTACTACCATAAATTAACATGGAACTGCTACAATCTCCACTTGAGGGAGCATTTTATGGTGTCAGTCATTCTCTCTATTTACCCTCCCCCTTCGGTGGATAAAGGAGATACTGTACAATAGAGCGGAGGGAACTTTGGAAAAGTGCTTTTTTTAAAAACCCATTTTAAAAAGCTTTATTCCTTTTCATTTGCCTTAGCTTGCTAATTTTTAAAAGGCAATGCTTTTTCACAGTTGGCCCTTGAATCTCATGGGGTCACCTGACACACAGATCCATAAATGTTTATGTAGTCTGAGATCATGTGGCTTGTATAGGTCAATGTAATTAGCTAACTTCTGGCCATGTTGATTGGAATTTCTGGGTGTTGTAATTCCAAAACAAGTTCAAAAGTATTCCAGCAAACTTTTTCTTTCTTTTCCGCCTCTTCCTTCTTATTACTGCCTGTTTTTTCCTATTTTCCTCATTCAATTATATCAAATTTTCTGAAACTGCCCAGAAAAGTCCCTGCAGTTTTCTTGACAAGGTTCTTCTGAAGTGATTTGTCATTGCCTGGTTCCTAGGGATGACTAGCCCAAGGTCCCCGAGCTGGCTTTGTGGCTGAGGTGGTGGGACTAGAAGGTGGGACTTGGACCAGTCACTTTATCTCAGTTGTAGGAATGGAAAACTTGTCAAGAAAACTGCAGGACCTTGTCCAGGCAGTATCCAAAAATCGGACATGATTGAATGAAAGAATTTTTTTTTTAATCATTACTATAGAACAGATCATGGTCACTGGGAGAGACCAAAACGGTCAACCATAGTTTATCTGGAACTATACATAATTTCATTTTCTACTAAACACACCATGACAAAATATACATGGACTTTGTTTTTATGAAATATTTCTATTGGTGAATAGTTACCATATTTTTATTAAAGGGGATGGTATCTTTTGAAATAATAAACTGAATATTCAACCATGTCATGTCTGGGTATTTTATAACGTAATATCAGGAATAATCTCTGACATCTTTTGATCCAATTCCCTGCCTAAGCAGGAATTATTGAATCATAGAGAATGATAGAAGGAACCAAACAGGTCATCAAGGCCAATCCCCTACACTGCAAGATTCTCTAATGGTAAAGTTTCCCCTGCCAGTTGTGTCTTAATCTAGGGGGCAATTGCTTATCTCCGATTCACAGCTGAAGCACCAGCACTGTTGAAGATGCTTCTGTGTCATGTAGCTGGCATGACTATAGCCAAAAGCGCTGTTTGGCCTGTTATCTTCCTACTGAAGTGGTACCTATTTATCTACGCACATTTGCATGCTTTTGAACTGCTAGATTGGAAGGAGCTGGGGCAAGTAATAGAAATTTACTCTGTCATATGATACTTAAGTCTTGAACTACCGTGTTTCTCCAACAATACGGCCTCTACCAATAGGAAGCCCCAGCATGATTTATTGGCATAATAAATTAAGGGCCTTTCTAAACATGCAAAATGGGGGGGGTGGAATGGTGGGGAAGGGCTTGCCGTTAGGAAGTACTTTGTTGCATGCCTGGATATGGTGCTGCCTGCGTTGTTGGGACACTTCCTATTGGGAGACTCAGTGCTCGCACTTTGCTCGGACGAGCGAATTGGAACATTTTGGGTGCCTCCACCGCCTCCTCCTCACCCACTGCAGGTGGCGGTGGCGGCAGCAAGCGGCGGCACTTCGCTGAGGGAAAAAGAAGACAACGCAGCCACTTTGCTTGCTTTCCCGCCTGCCCACCCCAGCCGGCTTCAAGAGCGGTGGCGGTGGCAGCAGGCACGCATGCTCCTGCCGGCGAAGGGAGGAGAGGCGAGAAAAGAGAGGGGAGCGCAACAGCAGCGGCTGTCACAGTATCGTCTCATAGTGGGGCAAGGCTGGCAAGCTGAAGTGGCCGCACCAGAGAGCGTCGCTGCCGACCCCGTCATGAGGATAAAGGAGTAGGATAGAGATTCAATCAGACGTCAGCCTCGGCTAGAGAAAAGAGCCAGCCTCTCGGAGCACGCCGGCGTCTTTCTCTCTGTGTATGAAAGAGCTCGCCTTGCTCAGAGTGTTTGGCAAAGCACGCGAGTTTTGCAGTCAGAGAAGGAGGCGGCGGCAAAAAGGACGCGGCAGCAATAGCAGGATGCTGCAATTGGGCAAGGTCAGGACCTTTCACTGAGGCAGCCCAGGGGGTACGCAGCCACCTCCCTCCAGCCCACCTTGAGGATTTGCCTTTTGTTGTTGGAATACTTGGCTTCAGGTGCTCCTGTCACCGCCTTCCCTTTGCCTTCGAAGGCAAAGCGAATTATTTTAAAAACTTCCGCTCATCTCACCAGGGCCGTGCCAGAGCCATGTGAGCTGGGCAGAGCCAGGAAACACCCACAGCTCGCTTTCCCAGCTCTGCCCAGCCAGCATGGCTCCGGCACGGCCCTGGTGGGATAAGCGGAGGTTTTTAAAATAGTTTGCTTTGCCTTCGAAGGCAAAGGGAAGGCGGCGACAGGAGTGCCTAAAGCCAAGTGTCTCTTTAGGGCTCCGGTTGCAGGGAGGAGCCCTGACTGGCCGCACATGGCTGCGACAAATGCTGCAGCGTTGCTCTAACGCCGCAGCAGCAAGGGAGAAGGGAAAGCAATGGTGGCAAAGGTCTCCTAAACATCCACACTGTCGCTGCCCACCCACCCGCGGATGCAAGGGGGGGGGAATTAAGTCACCCCTGAAAAGACTGCCTAGCCGTTTTTTTGTGGGTCAAAAAAAAAAATAAGGCCCAGCCTTATTATGTGAGAAACACGGTACCAACCTTCTGGTCACAAGGCCAGTATCTATCTAACCTATGTTTGAAAATCTCCAGTGAAGGGGAAGCATCTGCTCCATGTAGTAGCCTATTTCACTGACTGACAGCTTATACTACAATATATTCTTTTAATTGTATAATGTATATCTACATCCCTAAAGTTTCATCTCATTAGTTCTTATCCTCTGGAGCAAATGGGAATAAATACTAAGCCTCTACAATGTGACTACCAGTGACAACAGCCATCATGTTTCCTTTCAGTCTTCACTTCTACAAACCTAGGTCTTTTCATCTTTCTTTGTAAGACTTGGTTCCCAATCCTTTCACTGCCTTGGTATCCCTTCTTTGGACGTGTCCTTAGACCATGCCCTAAAAAAAACCCTCCAGTGATGGAGCACTAACTCCAAAAATTTCATTGCTTAATAGTGCTCAAGAAATGACTCCTTATTTTGAATTTGCATCTTATTTAAGTTTCAACATAGGAGATCTTGTCCTACCTTCAGGCACTATAAAGAATAAATTTACACCCTCTTCCTGATGACTTCTAGCAATGAAAGACTGTGTCATGTTTCTCTTTAGCTTTCTCTTCTTTAGGTTCTGTTACTATTCATCATAGAATTCATCTTCTATGCCTTAATCATCATTATTGCTCTTCTTTATACTCTTCCCATTTTCTCAGCACCCTTCTTGTGTAGGACAAAACCAGATGATATCCCCTGACCAGCACGCAGAGGAACAATAACTTTCCATGATATTGATATTATACTTCCACTGGTGCAGCCAAAGATAGAACTGGGCTGAAGACAGAACCCTTAACTATCCTACTGTATACCTTCCTCCATGTAGACATAGTTCCATTAAGCACCATATGTTGAATGAATTCATTGGGTGATGGATTATCCACATTATTACATTTTAGGTTTGATTAATGAGGTCAATCTGTTTTTCACACCCTGTTGCTTTGCACCTGAGAATGGACACATTTCCTTTGGTATCATGTCTTGTTTGCAGATTGCCAATTCCATTCCCTTTAGCAGTGATTCACTCATCTCCACTATAGGCCTGTAGTTCTTTTGGACAGGTGTTGAATTCCAACTTCAGTGGAAGCCTGAGCATATTCCCTGCCCTTTCTCTTCCCTTCCCTTCCTTTCCCTTCCCCTACAAAGATTTCTTAAATGAATGCTCTTTCCTAATTTTTTTTATCTCTCTTAAAGTTGCCAGAACCTTTTCCTGATCACAACAATGTCTCCAGCATTGTATATCTATTAACCTTGTAGTTATTCGCATGTCCAGTGCTGAAAGAAGAAACATCCTAATTCTGTCACGCTTCCTTTTGTTTTCCCTTTGGCTTGTCTTTTTGCATTTGTGGTTCAATTACTTTCATTTCCCTTAGAAATGTATATAGATTACTTTGGGTTCTCTGCCATTTTAAATAAGAAAGAGAAAAGAAACATTGTCCTTACTGTCTTGCAAGTAAATAAGCTGCTTTTACCTGTAGCTGCCTGTCCAGGACTCTTAATCTTTTTCAGTAGATACTACTAAATTGTGATGCCTTATTCTGCTTATTTCTAAATAGTGGCAAACAAGTTTTTCAGTCTGTGGCATGTGGCCACTTCCATGTTTCTAGAATGTGAAAACCTGTCTGTGCTATGGATTTTTGTAAGAAATATGTGCATTTGATATGTTTCACCTTTCTGGATTTAAATGATATGGAAAACAGTATGTAGTAGTACTCTGTTATATGCTAGGATGTATATTTATTTATATTTATAATATTGTTATATCACTAACATGTATAGTTAGTGGACCTTAATACAAAACAAAACCAATGAAAAACTTATTGCTTGTTGCATGCATCATTTTTTAATTTGAATATACAAAGTGAATACATAAAAAATAGAGCAGATTTTTCTAAAAAGTCAGCAAGGTTTTAAAGCCATTAATGTAAAATTTTATAAGTCACTAAAGCTCTTCTTCTGGGGCATAATCCATATTGAAATAAGCTTTTAAATACTAGAGATTTTAACAGGCTTAAACTCTACTTTTATATGTTATATGTATCTACTTAGGAAGATGTTTCAAATAATTCTACTATTTCCAGTTTAGTATTGTGGTTAAAGCATCAGGCTAGAAACTGCCTTAGGCACAAAGCCACCTGGCCAACCTGAGACCAGTCAAATTGCATACCAAAATTGCAGGGACCAGGCAGCTGCCTGGAGTCAAGACTGACTCAAAGGCACAAAAAACAAAGCAAAATTTCAAATTGTATAGGAACTGTTGTTGTTGCTTGGTTAAATCAGTTAAACTTCAAGTACTTAACATATGTTGAACTGAGCCACCAGTTTTCTAGTTGAACTTTATGCTTGGTAATTAATCATTAATGCTGGTAAAAGGGGGTTGGGTTGGATTGCATTCTAACAATCACACATTGTATTTGGAAATGAGACTTATTCCAGTATGTCGAGCAATCCAATCAAAATAGTGTGCCACTTTTGTATAAACACCAGGATGTCCCCTTTCACCACAGTTTTCACCCCAGCTCACAATACCCCAAAGATATCCCACATTGTTAGGGTCAAAACAAACCAAAGGTCCTCCTGAATCACCTTTACAGGCATCAACAGAACCATCATCCGTACCTAAAATAAGAAAAACAAAAAGAGTTGACTATGAACATTCTTCATTTTATACTTTTAAGCAGAATTTCACGTATTTGCTGGTCATTCACTGAAAATTACTACTACACATATGCAGTATATTACTTGTATGCTATGATTTTTAATCAAAAGTATTTGTAATGCATTCAGTTAAACTATTGTTATCACTCATTTTGTTATTTTATTTTATTATTTTTTGAGATTTACATCTTGTCCTCCCTCCAGGAGTTCAAGGTTCTTGTTTTTGTTCTTGTTCCTGTTCCTGTTTTTCCTTGTTCCTGTTTTTGCCACAACCAATCATCCTGTGAGGTATTGAGAGATTGTGATTGAATTGATAGCAATTGATTCAATGTCAACGTTAAGTTTCTATGGCTGAGGTAAACTTGAACTGAGATCTCAAATCCCTAGTTCAATATGTGAACCTTTATTCTATACTGGCTTTTAATTCTGAATTAAAACAACGTCAATCTGGAAGAAAACCCAAAGTGCATAAAAACTTGTGTGTCCAGAGCTGGATAGATGTTGCCAATGAAATTCTTCCTCAAAACAATGTTTTAAATTACCTATCCATAATTGGTTTGTGATGGCTGGAAAGGAATGCCATTCGATACATTCAATATTGAAATTTTTGATTGGAGCCCAACATTTGATGGTCCACTTTATCTACCAGTTCAGGTAAAAGTGTCACACTATAGGTAAGAATGCTCACCGGCACATTCCATTCCTTTGAAATATCGATTCTTGTAGATTTCTGAACAGTTATCCATTAGATTAACATAACCCCACTTAAGAATATATTGCCTTGTAGATTCTAAACAAGAAATGGGAAAGAGTCAGATAAATGAATACCAAAGTTTAATTGCAAAATAATTTCCAGTAGCTCATCAAATCTTTGTAATATCTTAAAATTCAAATTGACTTAATCCAATT
Organism: Hydrophis major; assembly: GCA_033807585.1. Taxonomy (NCBI): domain Eukaryota; kingdom Metazoa; phylum Chordata; class Lepidosauria; order Squamata; family Elapidae; genus Hydrophis; species Hydrophis major. Next base: position 29,782,326 of record CM066333.1, read on the forward strand.
CTATTTGTGACAAATAATTTAAATTTTAAAAAATCATGGATGTCTTTTTTCAAAATGTATACATTGTGAGGCATTTTTTTTCATCCTATTTAAGAATATTACATTTTTGCACATTTTTTCTTTGTGGTGTTGACCGCTAAGTGAGACAGTCTCACTGACCCCCTGCTTTCCCTGATAAAGTTGTTAAATGACCACCCAGCCTGTTAAATGGAATAAGGGGTGCTTCAGGGTTGACCCAAGGCCTACTCCATCCCTTGAGATATCCCATGTTCCACTCTCCACCCCTTGGGGTCCCCACAGTCTTTGGGCCTGCTTCTCCCCACACCAGATCCTTGCAGACATCCCCCCACTTTTCACTAGGTTGCTTCCCTGTCATCCATTGTGCACTTATAATTTGAAGATCTCCAGAGCTCTGGTACTTTTCACAGCTCTGTGCAGACTGCATTAGGAATGCAGAACAGTATGGTCTGTCCCTGGGACCGACCTCTGGGAAATGGATGTCATTTTTACATGCCTGTAAAGAATTGTAGAAATGCTGAAATTGGTGCTCTCTTCTGGGAGGCAGCCGAACATCCCAGGAATAAGTGGCCTGCCCTCTTTCCCCAAGATGAGGTCCAAAGATCTTCAGAAAGTAAATGGAGGATGGGCAGGCCCAGGGGTGGGATTCTACCGGTTCTGTCTGGATCTGTAGAACCGGTTGCTCTGAAGAGCAGCAGACATAGAACCAGTTCTATGTCTGCTGATGTTTTGGCCCACCCATCTGCCCAGGCTCTTACCTGAGCTTTATTTCCTGCTTTTTCAACTTCAGTTGCCGAGCGAGGCACAGCTGCAGTTGACAAAGCAGGAAAAAAAGTGCTTTTTCAACCATTGCGCAGCATTGCTCAGCTGTCCAGGCAGCAGCTTGATGACGATTCACACACACGCACAGCAAATTGTAAATCCCTGAACCAGTAGTTACTCTGGTCAGATCCCACCCCTGGGCAGGCCAAGGGTGAGATGGGGGAGAAAGGCACGGCAGCCATTACAACATCCGTGCTGAAAGCTGTAAGAACAAATGACCATGGGATACTATAGCAGCCATAACTTCAAAATATGGTCATAAGTAGCTTTTTGGGATGGGGGGATGTCTGTTATAATTTAAAACAGTGGCCAGATGTTAAATGAAGACTACATGTACCTAGCTAATTTTATTTATTTAAAACATTTATCTAACCATCCCTCTTATATCAAACTCTGAATGATTCCCAATCAACAGTTACAACATTATCAATAAAAGGGCCCTCTGTAGCTTTATGTCATCTAATGGAACCTAGATAGCCACTGAAGTTTAGATAGGTGCTAGACTATGAGCATATTCGCTCTGAAGAAAACATTTTTATAATCTCACCAAATAGTAAGCATTAATTACCTTCATCAAATCCCCAGCCAGATACTTTACATTGTTGATCATTTCTGAACATATATTGTGACCAGGGAATGCATACTGGTACAGTATCAGGTGGAGAACATGGAGTCCCCCTATTTTTTGTTCTCATCTCCAGTAAAGCGATATCATTTTCATACGTTTTGGAGTTATAGTTCTCATGTATTATCATGTTCTCTAAAGAATATGTTTCTATCTTGGTATTGAACTTTAATGAGTCTAACATCCCAGTCCAAATCCTATAAACATGGAGACGGCTCTTCCTAGCAAAAAGGGGAAAAAATATTGTTTAAGCTATAACTTGATAGGAAAGTAAATTTGGCTCAATTTAGATTTTGAGTTGATTAAGAAACAAAGTGTTTTATATAGTTATTTTCCATTTTTAGAGACATACTTAACACAATTGATAGGAAGGCAGATTCTTAATAAACATTAGAGAAAATCCCCACAATAGGAATACTTCAATGGTAGATTCAGTTAGCCAAAGTTGTGGTGAGCTCCCTTTGCTGAAGTATTCAAGCAGAGGCTATAAGACCTTCTATTAAGAGTAATTAATTTGGATTAATTACTGAACTAAGCAGAGGAGTCAACTGAATGATGTGAATACTCTACCCATTTCAACTTCATGAATCTAGGATTTTATAGATATTTTTACAGTTATTTCTAACATTCATTAGAGAGTTTGTATTTAGTTACTTCTGAGGCACTACCAGAGCACTCAATGCTCTATGTCAAAGGTGGGGAACTATGGCCCTTTTATGACGTGTGGACTTCAACTCCCAGAATTCCTGATCTAGCCATGCTGGCTCAGGAATTCTGGGATTTGACGTCCACAATTTATAAAAAGGCCATAATTCCCAACCCTGCTCTATGTGTATATAGGTAAGCATTTGTATACAGATGCTTTAAACACAAGCACCCATGACTATGTCTCGTCTAATCAAACAAGTGCTATATACTGAACTTTGAGATGCTTTCCTACCTCTATCCACATTCAACCACAGCTCTACATAATCCAAAGGACCATGGAAGTAGGTCCACAAGGTAAAACCAAATACCAACAGCCATACCTTCTTCCTCCCAAACATATGTTACAAGCAGAATTTGATGCTCTATTATTATAGATCCAGAACCAAGTAAGGGACTTTGAATAGATTTCTTAAGGAAACTTTTATAACTAACAATAGTTGGTCTGTTATGGTTTCAGTATAAGATTTTATCTGATGTTCCTGTTTTCCTTTAACCATTGCTCCAAGAAAGTCCCAATCAGTTTAATTTAGAACTTTTAAGGAGTTAAAACAATGCAGAATGTCTCCTACCGAACACAGTGTGCAGCGGTCAAAACCCAACAGCCTCCAATGTATGTCCCACCACAGTTCACTGAGTGCCCTTCGCCTCTAATGGCCACTTGCCAGGGAAATTCATGCTATTAAAAAGGGGGAAAGAGACCAAAGAAAATCAGTGTAACTATCTGGATTATTATGGGTACAATTTTAAAAACCAGAACAGTTTTTGGTAATACATACAAAAATACCCAGCAAGCTCTTACTGTTTGATCCATCAATGGACTTATTTAATCTACAGAGACAGCAAAATGTGTAGAACACATAGCAATTCTCGAAATATTACAGAATATTAATTTTACTTGTGCTGTTCATTCTGGTTCTCTATCTTAGAGAAAGAGATAAGGGAGAAATAAGAAAGCAGGGACAAAGGATTGAAACTATAATAGGCAAGTGGACTTTCTTGTTTTTCTTTAGAAGACATTTTGCTTCTATTTATTATTTATTTGATTTGTCAATCGCTTACAAGATACAGGTATAAGAATAAATATAGTTTTGAATACATGAGATAGATACTTATAAGAAAAATTAAAAAAAATAGGACAGGGATGGTAGGTACGATTGGTGCGCTTATGCATGCCCCTTACAGTCCTCTTACGAAGGGGGTGAATCAATAGTAGATAGTCTAAGGTTAAAGTTTTTGGGGTTTGGGGAAGAAACCAGAGTCAGGTAGAATATTCCAGACATTGACCACTCTGTTGCTGAAGTCGTATTTCCTGCAGTCAAGTTTGGTGTGATTAACCTTGAGTTTGTATCTATTGTGTGCTCTTGTATTGTTATGATTGAAGCTGAAGTATTCATTGACAGGTAGGACATTGCAATTTATGATTTTATATACTATATTTAGATCAGACCAGAGGCGGCGTAGTTCTAGGTTTTCTAGGTCTAGAGTTTCAAGTCTGGTGACATAAGATATTCTGCAATGAGTAGATGAGCAGAGAACTCTTCTTGTGAAATATTTCTAGACTTTTTCAATTGTGTTAATATCAGATACATGATATGGGTTCCAGACTAATGTGCTGTATTCAAGTATAGGTCTAACAAATATTTTGTATGCTCTAGTTAGTAGTGTGATATTACCAGAGAAAAAGCTACGTAGGATTAGATTAACAACTCTTAATGCCTTTTTGGCTATGTAGTTACAGTGGGCTCTAGCACTTAGATCATTTGAGATGAGTATTCCAAGGTCCTTGACAAAGTTTGGATCCTCAACAAGGTATTGACTATTTAGCTTGTATTCTATTTTCTGATTTTTTTCTGCCAATATGTAAGACAGAGCATTTATTTGTTGAGATTTGAAGTTGCCATTTGATTGACCATTCTGATACATAGTCAAGGTCTTTTTGGAGGGTGGTAGTATTGTCAGCGAAGAGAACGCAGTTGCTCTTAATATGATCACAGAGGTCATTTATGTAGAGTATGAAGAGAGTTGGTCCTAGAACACTGCCTTGGGGAACACCAATGTTGACAAGTACAGAATTTGATAGGACGCTCCCAATTTTGACCATTTGTTGTCTGTTTGACAGGAATGCTTCTATCCAGTTATGCAGGTGTCCAGAGATACCATAAGATTTTAGTTTTAAGAATAGTTTGCTGTGTACCACTGAATCAAAGGCTTTACAGAAGCCTATGTAGATTGCGTCTATTGTTTTGCCCTAATCGAGTTATGTAGTCCATATGTTTTTGCAGTGTAAGAGATGCAGATTACAGGATTGTTTTTTTCTGAATCCAAATTGTTTATTAGAGAGTAGGTTGTTTGTCTCTAAGTGGAGGATGATGGATTGGTTAATAATTGATTCCATGACTTTACAGATGATGCAGCATAAGGAGATAGGTGTGTAATTTTCAACTAGGCTGGCATCTCCCTTTTTGAAGATAGGGATGACCGTGGCTTGTGACCATAGTTTTGGCAAGGAGCTGGTCTTGAAAGATTTTTCAAAGATTATGCTTAGAGGTTCAGCTATGGCAGTGGATACCTATATTGCACCCAATTCATACACTATTTATGCATTCTTATCAGTGTTATAGTTTAACCAAATGCCCGCTTTTACATTTACCGGTTGTGCAGTAAATCCACCAATGATTCTCTTTCGACGAGTAACTGTGTGATTTCTAATGCCGCAGGATACTACAGGAAATAAAGTCTTTATCCTTTTTCGTTCTTTAATAAAACAAATAAGCAATGTGAAAATACACATATGCTAAGGTTTTTTAATGCCTTTATTATTAAATATTTAATATTAGCCATATATATATATATATATATGTTTTCTTAAGTTTTCGCGGGTACTTACATGTCTGGCATTCAGCTTTGTTCGGGTATTTTCCCACGTGGTGCTTTTAAAGTTGTAGCAACGTTTCAGCAGAATCTCATCTGCCATCATCAGGCTTCTGTATGGTGTTTCTCTGTGAGTCCGACTTTTACAGTGGTTTCAGATTTAAATTTGGGGCAGCCTATTGCTGTGTCAGAATGGTTTTTTCTTCCTCCTAATTGGTTGAGAGTCTTGGTCTGTGTTTATTGGTCTTGGAGTTTGCTGTGTTCTGCTACTAGTATCTTCTGTCTGTTTTTTTTTGGGGGGGGCTCTTTTTGTATCTTGATTGGCTGGCAACATTGTGTTACTTTATTGGAGGCCTTTAGTGCAGCTTGGCTTCGGGTAAATGGACGGCTATCATTCGTTAGGAAGCTGGGTTTCATCTGGGTGCCTGGTTGGGGTGTGTTTGAGCTGGAGGTATCAGGGGGGATCTGTTTGTGCCCAGGTGTTTGCCTGGCTTGTGGTGTGGAAATTTTTTTGTTTGTGAGTGCAGGCTTCCAAATGATTGACAGTCTGGTGGAATCATCTCTTCTGTTCATGCTTTCTGGTCTTTTTTCAATCTCTATGGCTTCTCTGATGATTCTGTGGCTGGGATTTTCTATAGTGGCTAGGGTTTTGGTGCCATTGAAGTTGATGTTATGACCTGTGGCTTCCATGTGTTGGACGAGTGAGGAAGTGTGTTCCAGCTTTTTGACTGCATTTTTTGTGTTCATCCAGGCGGGTGCTTATTCTTCTATTGGTCTGTCCAATGTATGTGGCTGGGCATGAGGCACAGGGGACTTCATATATGCCTTGGTTTTCCAGGTCAATTTTGTCTTTGGGGTTCCTGAGGATGGCTGCTATTTTTCTGTCTGTTTTGAAGGCAGTCTTGATGTGGTGTCTGTATAGAATCTTACTAATTTTGTCTGTAGTGCCTCTTATGTAGGGCAGGACAGCTGTTCCACGGGTCTGTTCATCTTCTGGGTCTCTATTATGTCTCAGTGTGTTTTTGTGGATCAAGTTGGTGATTTTGCTTTTGTGGAAGCCGTTGGCTGTCAATATTTTAGTCAGGGTGCATAGTTCACTGAATAGTTCAGACTGAACTGTGCACCCTGACTAAAATATTGACAGCCAACGGCTTCCACAAAAGCAAAATCACCAACTTGATCCACAAAAACACACTGAGACATAATAGAGACCCAGAAGATGAACAGACCTGTGGAACAGTTGTCCTGCCCTACATAAGAGGCACTACAGACAAAATTAGTAAGATTCTATACAGACACCACATCAAGACTGCCTTCAAAACAGACAGAAAAATAGCAGCCATCCTCAGGAACCCCAAAGACAAAATTGACCTGGAAAACCAAGGCATATATGAAGTCCCCTGTGCCTCATGCCCAGCCACATACATTGGACAGACCAATAGAAGAATAAGCACCCGCCTGGATGAACACAAAAAATGCAGTCAAAAAGCTGGAACACACTTCCTCACTCGTCCAACACATGGAAGCCACAGGTCATAACATCAACTTCAATGGCACCAAAACCCTAGCCACCATAGAAAATCCCAGCCACAGAATCATCAGAGAAGCCATAGAGATTGAAAAAAGACCAGAAAGCATGAACAGAAGAGATGATTCCACCAGACTGTCAATCATTTGGAAGCCTGCACTCACAAACAAAAAAATTTCCACACCACAAGCCAGGCAAACACCTGGGCACAAACAGATCCCCCCTGATACCTCCAGCTCAAACACACCCCAACCAGGCACCCAGATGAAACCCAGCTTCCTAACGAATGATAGCCGTCCATTTACCCGAAGCCAAGCTGCACTAAAGGCCTCCAATAAAGTAACACAATGTTGCCAGCCAATCAAGATACAAAAAGAGCCCCCCCCAAAAAAAACAGACAGAAGATACTAGTAGCAGAACACAGCAAACTCCAAGACCAATAAACACAGACCAAGACTCTCAACCAATTAGGAGGAAGAAAAAACCATTCTGACACAGCAATAGGCTGCCCCAAATTTAAATCTGAAACCACTGTAAAAGTCTGACTCACAGAGAAACACCATACAGAAGCCTGATGATGGCAGATCACGTTCTGATAACTTCTGGGATGCAGCTGGAACTAATCATACCGGTTCTGCCATTCCATTAGACTATTTCAGTGACGTAGAGAAGGGGGATCTGCTGCTTGGGTAACAGTTTATCCTCCATATTAAATTACCCAGGCTTTGTGCTCTGGAGAGGACACTTCATCTTTACATACAGCATAGAAACAACATGGGAAGTGGCAGTTACCAGTTTCATAGCACAATAGCAAGTCTCTTGAGATGCCAATTCAATTCACTGAAAATCAATATGGTAAGATTCTAATGACAGTGTAAAATTTGAGTTATGTTCAGAGCCACTTTAAAAATGGATATTTCAGTTTAGCAAATTGCTTTACATTTAACTGAAGTACATAAGCTTACTTGAATATTGTCACATCCCTCGAAATTAAAAATGTGAAAAAAGAGAAGATTGCTTTTAAAATATGAGGTTTTAGACTAATTTATCTACACATTTACCTTCATCCATGGACTCTATAACTTGATTTGATTCTTCTGCAAGGAAATAAAAACATTACAATTAATTTTAAAGTATTGTAAAAGAAATTTCCCTAGTAGATAATATAGATAAATTTAATTGAACAATTACTTGTTATTATTAGAGTGTCCCATTTATGTGGCTTTTAATGGTTTTTGATGTTTAATAATTAGAATTGGTCTCCACATGCACATAAAATCTGATTTTAAAAAAGCCTAAAAGTAAAATAGTGGATTAAGACTGCAGCAAAGTATCCTATGCTGCAGATTGCTGCTAGGATTGCAGTAGACTAGAGGTTCACATAATTAAATATCTCCTTGTGCAGTATGTCAAGACCTCCTTTAAGCCCCTATTGATTTTTCAGCATTACAAGTACTTTGATTCTAAAATAGTTTCATCACATTCAGCCAAAACTCCCTAAGAGTTGAAGGTGAACAGTAGAACATATGGAATCAATGCGGTCCTGTTTTTGCCTAGCTATTGATGTGTTCACCTTTAAAACACAGAAAGCATAAAAACAATCTCCCAATTTACCTTACAAAGCAGACAATGAAAGAGCACAAAATTAAAGAATGATGATATTAGTAAGATATTCACTTTACAGTATACATTTACTTTTTTCTTTGGCCAAATTTATTTTTGTTGTTTCTTTTTTTTTCCTTCTGTTTCTGTTGAAGTAGAATAATAGTTAACATTTGAGGTGAAATTCTTATTATTTGCCTTTTAAATCTTATTTAACACCAAAGTGTAGTGTCAAAAATATGACCTTGAAAAGGTAGACAAAGAAAATGATTGTACATTAATGTTCAGTATGACACTAATAAAAAATGAACTGTATACAACAACATTCATGGAGTTATTTTTATTTTTATAAAAAGAATATAAACTTTGGAACTTAAAGCCAAAATCTCCACTGTATTATTATTTATAGATACTAAAAAAAGAAAACAAAATAATTGATTGCTATTAATTGTCATCCAGATTTTTGCAGCCCATATATGGAAGCCCTTATTTAAAATCTTATTTTTATAATTATAATTATAATTATAATTACTGAAGTTTATTTTATATGTCTTTTTAAATATATCCACATCTCCCTTTCAAATCAAGATTTCCAAGGACACAGATAGAGCTTATTAAAATTATTCAGAGTAATTATTAGCTCAGATAAAAAGCCAGACAACAATCATTTTGTTTTCACTCCACTACGTGATTTCCAGCAAACAGCTGAGATGATAAAGAGACAATCCTATTTAAGACTAGAGCAATAAATAGAGGAATAAAGCATACAAAGAATTTTACCTTTAGTTCTTCCAGTTTTATTACCTAATGAAAATAAACATGAATAAAAATAAACGATTTAAAATACAAAATTACATATGCAGACTATGACATGGAGTGAATCAGCTTGTTTCAACCCACTTGCTAAAATTAGGCCCACAAAACTCACTTTAAAAAAAACAACAAGTGATTGTATTGATTCCAAATAAAATCCTGTGTGAGTCATTAAAATGAATAATATACCAGCCTTCTGTAATCAGGTTTCCCCTAAAGAAATCTTTACCAGGTTTTCTTGATCACTTCTGCATAATTTCAGCCACCATTGCCCTTGAGAAGTTAAGCAATTTGGACACCAAGATCAAAACGACAACACTATTAAAGCCAACATCTTTAGCACATTCTTTGGTTCAGTATTTGTAAACAGCAATGGATCATGTCCAGGATTTCCTAGTCGAACCACAGACAACTACAATGATCTAATACATATTGATTTTATAGAAGACATTGTTGAAAAACCACTGCGCAATCTAAAACCATCCCTATCTATTGGACTGGATGGAATATGTGCCCACTTCTTAAAAAAGCTACCCACAGCCATAGCCAAACCTCTAAGCATAATCCTTGAAAAATCTTTCAGGACCAGCTCCTTGCCAAAACTATGGTCACAAGCCACGGTCATTCCCATCTTCAAAAAGGGAGACCCCAGCCTAGTTAAAAATTACACACCAATCTCCTTATGCTGCATGACCTGTAAAGTCATGGAATCAGTTATTAACCAATTCATTATCCTCCACTTAGAGACAAACAACCTACTCTCTAATAAACAATTTGGATTCAGAAAAAAAACTATCCTGTAATCTGCATCTCTTACCCTGCAAAAACATATGGACTACACAACTTGATCAGGGCAAAACAATAGACGCAATCTACATAGACTTCTGTAAAGACTTTGACAAACTACTCCTAAAACTAAAATCTTATGGTATCTCTGGACACCTGCATTATTGGATAGAAGCATTCCTGTCAAACAGACAACAAATGGTCAAAATTGGGAGCGTCCTATCAAATTCTGTACCTGTCAACAGTGGTGTCCCCCAAGGCAGTGTTCTAGGACCAACTCTCTTCATACTCTACATAAATGACCTCTGTGATCATATCAAGAGCAACTGTGTTCTCTCCGCTGATGATGTAAAGCTATTCAACACCACAGACAATACTGCTACCCTTCAAAAAAACATTGACAATGTATCAGCATGGTCAAACAAATGGCAACTTCAAATCTCAACAAATAAATGCTCTGTCCTACATATTGGCAAAAAAAAATCAGAAAATAAAATACAGGCTGAATAGTCAAGGCCTGGTTGATGATCCAAACTCTGACAAGGATCTTGGAGTACTCATCTCAAGTGGGCTAGAGCCCACTTTAACTACATAGCCAAAAAGGCGTTAACCTAATCTTACATAGCTTTTTCTCTGGTAATATTACACTAATAATTAGAGCATACAAAACATTTGCTAGACCAATACTCGAATACAGCTCATCAGTCTGGAACTCCATTACGTATCTGATATTAACACAGTTGAGAAAGTCCAGAAATATTTCACAAGAAGAGTTCTCCACTCCTCTGCTCTTGCAGAATACCATCAGACTTGAAATTCTAGACCTAGAAAATTTAGCACTATGCCGCCTTCGGTCCAATCTAAGTATAGTATATAAAATCATACATTGCAATATCCTACATGTTAATGAATACTTCAGCTTCAACTATAACAACACAAGAGCAAACAATAGATACAAGCCCAAGATTAATTGCACCAAACTTGATTGCAGGAAATATGACTTCAGCAACAGAGTGGTCAATGTCTGGGATACTCTACCTGACTGTGGTTTTTTTCCCCAAACCCCAAAAACTTTAAACTTAGACTGTCTACTGTTGACCTCACCCTTTCCTAAGAGGTCTGTAGGGGGCATGCATAAGCGCACCAACGTGCCTACCATCCCTGTCCTACTGTTTCTTTTATATATTTTTTATTTTTATTTTTCTTATATGTATCCATGTATCCATAACTATGTTTTTACTTATACCTATTATCTTGTAAGCAATTGACAAATAAAAATAAATAAATAAATAAAAAGATGCTTGTATAAACCAGAAATTTGGAATTGCTAAACTATGAGGTTTATCTGGCCCACTTGCTTCATTCCTGATTACTCCACTGACTTTCACCTGTGCCTTTTCCTTCCCTTGGGAGATATTTGGAGGACAAGCAGAAACCTAGTGGATCAGTGGTGGGATTCAAATTTTTTTACTACCGGTTCTGTGGGCGTGGCTTGGTGGGAATGGCAAGGGAAGGATACTGCAAAATCTCCAGTCAGAGTATTTGCTGGTTCTCCGAACTATTCAACATTTCTGCTTCCGGTTGTCCAGAACTGGTCAAGACCTGCTGAATGCCACCTCTGTAGTGGATCCCTACTGGGATATCATTCCTCCCGAAAAGCTGATGACATACAGGTAGTCCTTGACTTATGAGCACAATTGAACTTAAAAATTATATAGCTAAGTGAGACATTTGTTAAGTAAGCTCTGCCCCATTTTTCAACTTTTCTTGCCATGGTTGTTAAGTGGATCATTGCTGTTGTTCAGTTAGTAACCCGGTTGTTAAGTGAATCTGGCTCCCCATTGGCTTTCCTTGTCAGAAGGTTACAAAAGATGATCCCATGATCCTGAGATATTTCAGCCATCATAAATATGAGTCAGTTGCCAAGCATCTGAATTCTGATCATGTGACCACAGAGATGCTGCAGCGGTTGTAAGTGTGAAAAATGGTCATAAGTCACTTTTTTCAGTGCTGGTGTAACTTTGAAAAGTCACTAAATGAACTGTTGTTAATTGAGGACTACCTTTACATACTATATTGCCTAGTACATACAATACATACATTGTTTAGTACTGAACTGTTTTCTGAGCTTGTTTTTTCCTGCTGACATTTTACAGAAGAGGTAATGAAACATTGATAGAAAAACAAACAAGTTCAGGGAATACCAAGAATCCAACAACAATCTTGCCTTACCAATGACAAAATGTACTTTGTCGAGTTCCAGTTTGCAGCACTTCGGGACAGGCAGGAATCCGCGATTGTGTGCGGTTTCTGCCTGCGCTTGCCACTGGAGTTCCCTGAGCCACCCGGCTTCAGGGCTAGCCACCTCCGTAGAAGTTGGTGAAGACAGGGAGGATCTGGCAGGGTCAAGAGAAATCGCACCTCTCTTCCCTAGCCGGCTAAACCCCCTTTTCCAAAGGCGGTAGAGCGGCGGTCAGAAATGGCCACCACAAAGAAGCGCTCAGCTGGAAAAGGAAAGTGCAGGAGGAGCTAGAGAAGAAGTGAAAGTTTTTTTGCTGACCGGGACAAAGCAACAACGAAGGTAGCCTGGAACTTAAAATTTGCGAAAGATCATTGTTCCCAGAGATTTACAAGCGGCGAATGGAAGTTAAAAGGGAAAGTTCCTTTTTTCCACTCTCCTTCCTAACATTGACAGCGAACAGAAATGCATGAGAAATTGGAAAAACCCGCTTTGGCATCAATAGGTAAACTGGATAATTAAATGCTAAAGGGATAATAAGGATTTCCGAACATTAAAAAAAATTTTTTTGCTGTTAAGCAGGAAGGGAGAGGAAAAGAATTGGAGCAGAATTTGGAAGTAAGGAGGAGATTGCCTAGAATTTTAAAGAATCATTAAATACAAACAAGACTTCTAAAAGATACATTTTAACTGGAACTTTACAACTAAACAGTAACCCCAGAAAGAGAAAGTGAAGAAAGAAGAAAGTGCTAAAAGAAACAGCTTATTTGGACTGTTTGGTGACTTTGGGACTTTTGGAAATTATCTTTGAAGGACTAAAAACACTTGTGTGGTTGTTTTGGAAAAAAAATTTCTTTCTACAATGGCATCACTTGTGGATGAATTGAAAATTGAATTCAAAAAATACAAAGAAGAACAAGAAGGGAAGACTCTCTTGGCACTCTTTTTCAATTCTTAGAAATGGCAATTTGCACCTATGAAAGAATGACTGTGCAACAAGATGATTGGGATAAAGAAGAAGCCATCTTTGATGAACAAGTAACTTTATTTGGGGAAGAAAGGGAGAAGGAGGAAAAGGGGACTTTAAGATTTAAAAAAACAACCAAAAAAGAGAAAAATAAGGTGAAAAGTGGATTATAATGTTAGAAAACAACAGAAAGGGGGAAAGCAGAAGAAGAAAAGGGAGATGGAGAGACAAGGGGGTAAAAAGAGCAGGGAGAAGAAGCAAGGGAGGAAGGAAGGGATGAGAAGCCTCAATGGTGTGGAGCAAGATGTAAAGAAACAAGATTCATTTAGAGATAATGGGTAAAATTTAATTGAAAAAGGGATTCTGCAAAGGTACATAAGATTGTATTGTTATATTTGTACTTAGAAATAATGTTAGAAAATTGGAAGCAACATGTGATCAAAAAATGAGATAAAATATTCAGTGTAACTTAGAAAAATTTTTGTGAACAAAAGGAAATCAATGAAATAAATGAGAGAATTGAAGTAGGAAGAAATGGGAACATTTCAAGGATACAATGATTTAAAATATAAGTGATGTGAAGTGGGGGGGAAATAACTATGGAAAGTATAAGTGTTCCCATAAAAGTATGATATTCAATTGAAAAGTAATGTGTAAAATGTTTAAGATTCAAATGAATATTAATGATAGATTTGAATTGGCATGGATAGTTGTTTTAATTATATTACATACTTATAATTTTTTTTAAAAAATATAATGTGTAACTTTAGAATGTACTAAGCAGAATCCCAATGGAAGTTGTGTACTATACTAAGTGCTATAAATTTAGGGGAAAGAGTTAAAGGCATCACACTCCAATTAGTGTACAGGAGAAATTTTGTTTAAAGAGAAAAAATAAATAGATAGCTGGAAACAGAACAGACAAAGAATAATAAGCATAATGATCTGAACTGAGATGAGATAAATAAAATAAAACTAAGAAAGTTAAAAGAGGTGAGAAGCTATATAGAAAATGGAAAATGGTAATAAGATATGGAATGGTATATAAAATGAACATGAATTTGAATTGGTGTCTGTATGAAGAGATGTAACCCAGGATCAAGCAGCTTTCAGAAAACATGTTTTATGTTTTGTTTGTTTGTGTATTGTCTTTGAAAATAAATAAAATTTGTTTTTTTTTTTTTTTAAAAAGTACTTTGTCATTGTCAGTTGGGAAAATGTAAAGTGGTTTGTGGCATAAGCTTTTCTCATTGTGGAAAGAAATTATTTGAAATAACTTCGGCAGTTCTCACATTCCTGATCATAAAGAGTTTTGAAATCAACTAGCCCCATCCAGTCATTTCATCTGATTCACTCTTTCTCCAGTGAGGGAAATGAGGATTAGATGAAACACGTGACAAAGCAGGTGTTCCCCTTACCCTTCTAAGGAAGTGCATGAATCTAAGAAGGAAGGTTTCAAAGCGAAATCCTGCCCTTTGATCTCAGTCAGCTCTTCAACCTATTTAGTTTGATATCCCTGCTGTAAATCAGATTGATAATCAGATCATTACCAGGCTGCCATTAATACATGGGTGTCAAACTCAAGGCTGGGGGAGGGGGCAGATCTGGCCTGTGTGGTACTTAGATCTGGTCCACAGGGCTGCCCTGGAAATAGTGAAGGACCAGCCCATGGTGCCTCTGCCAGTAAAAGAAGTTTGCGAGAGCTGCATGTGAACCCCCCACCAAAAAGTATGCTTTTTGCTGGCAGAGGGTTGCAGGAGGCCATTGCAGCCGAAAACAGAGCTCGGGAGCCTGTTTTCACAGGCAGAGCACTTGGGCCACCACAGGCCCCACCAACACGAGTGATGTCATGCTGACCATGCCCCCCTGGCCATGTCCCCCGCCCCCCCCCCAGGTCAAACACAACCCTGATGCGGCCCTCAATGAAATCGAGTTTGATACCCCGATATTAACATATTGTATGCTTATCATATATTCACCCAACTTGAATCCAGCAACTAAGCCGCAGTGACACAGCAGCTAGAATGCAGTATTGCAGGCTAATTCAGCTCACTGCCAGGAGTTTGATCCTGATCGGCTCAAGGTTGACTCAGCCTTTCATCCTTCCGAGGTCAATAAAATGAGGACCCAGATTGTTGGGGGCAATATGCTGACTCTGTAAACTGCTTACAGAGGGCTGTAAAGCACTATTAAGCAGTATATAAGCCTAAGTGCTACTGGTATATGAAAGCCTATATTGTATGCTAGTTTTAAATAGCAATAATAGCTGATTCTAACCTGATCTCTGAAACTTATTCAAGTGCTTATGTTCATGGGGGAAATTATGGTTTTAACCTAGCCATAAATAATTTTAGAAAGCAATGCTTACAATTGAGCTCATCTTCTCCTGTTAGGCAATCCAATTCATTATTACACACATAGCTGCTTGGAATACACACATCTGAGTTACAATGGAAATGTTTCCTTTTGCAGGCTATTGGAAAAGAAATAATTATATAATAAGTAAGGGTTTGTTAAAAGTTAAGACAAGTACTGTACAATGAATACGTATGTTTATATAGAACAGATACAGGCAGAAAAGGGACATACCTTTGCAACATAATTCATCACTTAAATCACCACAGTCATTCATTCCATCGCATGTTTTACTTAAACGGATACATTTTCCATTGACACAGCGGAATTCTCTGTTGTTACAGTCTGACAAGTTGAATAAATAAAACAATAGTTTATTAATTAATCATGGTGTGGAAAATAAAATAGTTAAATCTGATTACTCCAACATGTTGCCTTTCAAATCTGATGGAATATAGATAGGTCCCATTACCTTCAGTTACAGGTAGTCCTTAACTTACAACAGTTCATTTATTAACCATTCAAAGTTACAACGGCACTGAAAAAAGTGACTTATGATCATTTTTCACATGACCATTGCAGCATCTCCATAGTCACGTGATCAAACTTCAGTCACTTGGCAACTGACTCATATTTATCATGGTTGCAGAGTCATGGGGTCATGTGATCACTTTTTACAACCTTCTGACAAGCAAAGTCAATAAGGTATCCAGATTCACTTAACAACCATATTACTAATTTAGGAACTACAGTGATTCACTTAACCATTAGGGGAAGAAAAGTCATAAAATGGGGCAAAACTCACTTAAAAATATCTCACTTATCAACAGAAATTTGGGGCTCAGTTGTGCTCGTAAGTCAAGAACAACCTGTATTAACACTTCTGGAAAGCATCAGTTGAATTTTAGGGGAGAAAATTCTGACAGCAAGAACAGTTTGACAATGGAATTATCTAACGAGGGAGGTAGTAGCTCCTCTTTCTTGAATGAAGTTTGAACTCATTGACCATAATGCCTTCTTCTAATTGAATCTATTAGGATTCAATTCCATAAAAAGCCCTACTAAGGCCAGATCATTGCAGTGGCTATAGAATGCTGATTGTCTTTGACTGAAGGATAACTAAATCAAGGCAAGAGACGAAGAGAGGATATGCCTCATTGGAACATTGAAAATCAGCATTTTGCATTATATTTTATTGCAACTACTTTTGTCTTTAACTTCTCATTATAATATCAGAAATGGCTAGTTATTTATACTATATATTTTACCAACCTCCGAGTTCTCTATTACTGCAGGTCACCTTAGCCAACTTCCCAGTGGTCAACCTCATTTTCCTTAAACCGCATTCAGCTAGCCTTGTCTCTATCCCTCTGCAAGTTGCTTTAAGACATTCAAGAGAATTTTGGTCTTCGTCTGGCTCAATAGATTCTTTGTTATCAGCTCCTCTGTACATTTCAGCAAAAAATCAAATCAAATCAAACATATTCAAATGTTCATGTCCCAGCATTCTACAATTAGATGAATCACTTAGTTCCTAGCTTTTATTTTTCCACCTGACAAACAATATATCTATTATTTATCATTATCTATGATTTAGGGCATTTATCTTAATTAAGATTATCTTTCATTTCAGGGTGGGAAAAAGAACAATGGGAGCAAAAGTATTTTCCCCCCAAAGTAAAATTATCATAAATTTAAATCAAACCCCATCCCCAAAGGTAGACAGAAAAATGATATGCCCAGAGAAAAAAAGCAGATGGAAGATGGGGAAGTTAGTTCAAAGGAAGAAATAGTACACTGGGAAATGAAAAACAGAGAAAGAGAAGAATAAAGCTGGAAAAAAGATGATGCACAAAAAGATAACTGAAAAGAAAGAAAGAATTATCTGTTTAGACATTAACAACAACAAATCACCATCAGCAGGGATTTCTGCTACCTTCCAAATAAAAAAATGTAGCGCAATTTTGTTGTTGTGACCTTGTTATTCTCTGAGTTTCATTATTTGCTGGCAGGTATTTTATTACCCAACCGGGTAACGTGATCAGTGCCATTGATGTTAGTAACTGGACAGTGGAATGTTTGCCAACAAATAATCAAATTCTTAGTGCATCAACCATTCTGTAATTCAGTAGTGAGTTATAGATATTCTCTTCTTTGGGATTTTATTTTTTGATTGTGTTAATAATTTCTTCTATAAATCAGCTATAATCGTTTCTTCATCTACCTGCAGTGAATTATTTGAGGGGGAAAATGAATCAAATAAAATAAGTGTTGTCTTTTTTTTTAAAACTTCATGTTCTTCTGAGCAGTAAAGGAATAGGCATGTGATTGCTACAAAATATTTATTTGTTCAAGTTGTGGATTACACATGAAATTAATCACACATTTTTGCTCTGGCTGCATCTATTTTTTTTCTGACCATTCCAACTTTTGAATGTTGGCCTCACTGCATAACACAAGACTGAATGAGGTTCTTGGCCCCACAAACGTTGCCAATGCTACTTGAATTAAAGAGGCTGAAATTTTATATATAGATGATATTGTCAATAGATTGCGATTTTGTAATGATGCTTGTAAATCTACACAGTGAAGAAAGCTGCTATAATATATTTTCACTTATTTTAAAAAAGCAAGGGAGTGGAAGAACTATTGTTCTCTAAACAATATTTTATTTAAAGTTATCAGCACAAAATCTACACAAAATCGATTAGAGAATCTTGCCTATCAAAACCAAGATGTCTGCAGATCACATTGGCTTCATGGATGGTTAATCCTTTCCCACATATGAATGATTTATTTGAGTTGTTTATTTCAACTTGAATAATTCCTTCTGATCTTGCATTTGTATCATTGAAAAAAACATTAAAACGACCTAGAAAACACAACAAAATCTATTAATATATATGTTTATGCACCTTACAAAAGATAGAGATTGATTTTATTAGCTATAAACTGGCTAATCTACAGCAATAAAGCACAAATGCTCCAATAAAACAACTTGTTATGTAAATATCTACAAATATATACATTTATCAAAAATATGCCATTAGAATATTTTTTAAAAAATATGAGTTTAATAGAACTTTTTTCTGATTGCCAAAATGGACAGTCCCCATCCTTCAAATTCATTTTAATGGCCCACTTTTCACAATCCTACTTTTGTTTGAGCCATTTATGAAAGAAAATGAGACATATGAAAGGGAAACACACAGTAATCTCTAGAATTTGGTCCAAAATAGAACAGAATTACTCAAAGTACCTATCATTGACAAAATATTTCTGTATTGTATTTCAGTCTTAAAACTAAAAATGGCTAAAAAAAGGCGGGGAAAGTTTTTTTTTTTTTTACCTTCAGGGTTACAGCTCCCCCTGCTCAGAAATTTGCTGAATCTTTGCCGACACTCATAACTTTTTAGCTGACAGTAAGTTTGAAAGCTTTTTTTGACATTGGAACAAACTGAAGTGCCATTTTTGGGGCACTGGTAAGGTATTTTACAGTGACAGGTTCCTTCTATACACGTCTGCCAAGGCTGACAAAAAACTTTCTCACAAGATAGCTTTGTGTAATTGTTCTTCACACATTCCTCTATCAAGTAATTCTCTTGCTAGGAAAAAAAACAGGAAACACAAATTATGGAATTAACTCATTCCCTTAAGATTTTAATATATATAATTTACAGGATGTTTATTAACTGTTTAAAATACCTTAAAATATAGTAAGGAAAGTTTCTCAACCACAATTTAATTAAAATGAAAGCTTACCACTTGTGCAAAAACATGATGTGATAGGTATAATATAAATAAAAGAAGTGATCCTTGTTTCATGATGAAGAAAAAAACTGCACACGCAGAACAGGTTCTTGCTCTCAAATCCTCTTAAATACCTGTGTTTAATTTTTAACTATAAACAAATATTTAAAATATAATACTGAAATCGGTGTCAGTCCCTCTCTATTGTGGTAGTTCTAGAATTCTTGACCCTTTTGAAAAGGTTTTTCTACTCAGTTTCACCGCCCTAAGTCCAAGAAAAGTTTGTTATAAAAAGTAATATAAAGAAAATGCCTAGTACAAAGGTACTATTTTGTGCTTAATCCTTCAAATCCCACTTCAACACTTTCAGTTTTCTACAAAGCCACTTCCTTTATGTGTCTCTTTAGAACAGTCCTAATACATGATTGGTTGTTATTTGCATAATAAACAGTAAGTTTATATCAAGGTTATGTTTGGTCAGTTGCTCAAATCTTTGGAACAGAAAAGTGTGTTAGAAAGGAGAGAAATGCAATTAAGTTCTTCCTTTTGTTGGAGATGAACCATGGAATATCAAGCAGTTTGATTAGAGATTGCAGAAGTATGCAGAATCATCAATTACGGTAGATTCTTATCTGCATCAAAAGCAAATTACTGTAGCACTATTATTATTATTATTATTAAGATTGATGATCATCCTACTAAAACCAGTGTTATAAGATTAATTTCAGTTTTAGGCAGAGTGGAAAAGGAAGTAGAGAGAAATGAAAACATTTTATAACATTTAGAATTTTTAAGTAGAGGCGAAAAGGAAGTGGAGAGAAATATAAACAATGCTGTGATTCTTTTTACCCAGACCTCTAGTTTACTCTAGCTGAAAAAGGGAAGATTGGCTTTTTCATGCCTTCTTGAATAACAAAATTTAAACAAATAGTCTAACAATGAATTTCCCAGGAAATGTTTGCAGTAACAAGGTATTGGCCAGGAATTGCTTCAGGAAGCTGACACTAGTGAAGGACCTTTGATATATTTAATGGAAAATGACACAGCAAAACGTCACATTGTCTCAAGCATTTTAATATTACAGCTGCATAACTCTTATTCCCTTTAGTTTTTTATCTATCAAAATGTATGTGCACTTTGTTTAAAGATTTTGTATTACAAAAGAGATAATAAATCAGTCCTAAAGGAACTTGAATTTTCCCAGGTATTTGGTAGAACCAAAATTGAATAGCTGCATCTTTTTTTTTTTTTTTTTGAAAATTTTATTTGGGTTTTCACAAACATAATACAAATAAAACATCTTTTTTGAAAATAGCATGGTCCCGGGTTACACTTCTTCATAAAGACACAAATTCAATTTCATGCTCATTTTTGTTATTACTGTTTTACATTTTCTACATAGTTTTTCCCCTCTTTTAATTTTCTCAACTTTATTTTGATTATCTCATCTAAATTCAAATCATTATATTTATACTTTTGTCTGTCCTATTTCAATTTCATATTATCTTTTCTCATTAAAAATTTTTTCTCCTGTAGTTACTAATGGGAATATAACACCTTTATATCTTTTAATTTTATCCATTCAACTCTTATTTAAGCTTCAATGTATATTTTTAAGATTATAACATTCAATATAATACATAACTTCCAATCGAATTCTGCTTGGTACATTCTTAAAATACACACTATATTCTTTAAAAAAGATTTTATATATATATATATATATACACTCATTCCATTCCAATTCAATTCTATCATTAATATTCATTAAAATCTTAACATCTTTAACATTTCTTTTCAATTAAATATCATACTTCCTTGGGAACACTTATAAACTTTCCATAATTAATTCTTTTTTTTCATATTTCTCTTCACATATTTTATAAATCATTAATAATAATTAAAATGTTCCCATCCTTTCCTAATTTAATTCTCTCATTCACTTTATTTCATTTGTTTATTAACAAACATTCCAGTAGATTGCGATAAATATTTTATCCATCATTTTAAGCATATTTTCTAAAATTATTTCTATTTATAATATAACAATACTATCTTATGTACCTTTGCAGAATCCCTTTTACAATTAAGTTTTCACCCATTATCTCTAAACAGGCTTATACTTTCAATTCTTATACCTTTGCCCTGTTTCTCTATATCTTGTTTCTGTCCTTTATAACTTCTTTTCCTTTCCTTCTTCCCTCTCTTCTTCTTCCTCCCCTTTTTACCTCCTTGTCTCTCTACTTCTATTTCTCTCTTCTGTAATCTCCTCTTTTGTTGCTTTCTAATATTATACTTATTTTTCAAACTATTCTTCTTTTTTTGGGTTGTTTTTTCAAATCTTAAACTTTTCATTCTCCTTTCCCCCTTTCCTTTGTTTCCCCCACATAAAAATAACTTGATCATTAAAGATGGCTTCTTCTTTGTCCCAATCTTCTTGTTCTGCAAGTGTTTCTTGTTGTTTCTCATAGTTCCATTTCTAAGAGTTGAAATACGAAGCCAAAAGAACCTCTCCCTTCTTGTGCATCTTCTTTGTACTTTTTAAGTTCCATTTTCAGTTCTTCTAAAAGTGGTGCCATTTTAAACACTTTTAAACAACCACCCAATTGATTTTAGTCATTTAAATGCAATAACCAAAAATCCAGAGATCACCAAGTAATCCAAATACACACAAGCTGTTTCTTTTTGCTTTTTTCACTTTCTCTTCCTGGGGTTCTACTATTTAGTTGCCAAGTTTCAGTTAAAATGTATCTTTTAGGAATCTTGTTGAGATTTCACTGTAAATTCCTTTTAGTTCCAGGCAGTCTCCTCCATTTTTCCAGATCCTGCCCTTTTATTCTTTTTCTCTCCTTTCCTGCTTTTAAAAGCTTTTAAGTATCGAGACATCTTTATTATCCCTTTGACATTTTATATTCAGCTTAAATGCCTATTGATGTCAAAGTGGATTTTTTTTCAATTTCTTGCTTAAGTCTCTTAGCTGTCAGTATATGGAAGGGAAAAGAAAAAAAAACCCAAATCCTTTCCCTTCCCTCTCTCCTTCGCTGCTTCAAAATCTTCTTTGGGAACAATGTTATTTTTTTATAGTTTAAATTCCAGGGTAACTTGCGTTGTTGCTTTTGCAGTTTAACTCAGTCAACCAAGACTTTCTCTTCTTATCTTACTCCTGCACATTCTTTTCCAATCGAGTTCTTCTTTTAGGTGGCCATTTCTGACCACCGCTGCAACCACCTTCGGGAAAGGGAGTAATGGTCAGCTGAGGAGGAGAGATGAGGCTCTCAACCCTGCTGGCAGTCTCCCCCCTCTTCACCATCTATGGGGTGGCTTAGCTCCAAAACCAGCTGGCTCAGGGCGCTCCAGCGGCGAGCACGGATCAAAACTGCGTACGATCACGGTTTTGGACTGTCAGCAAAGAGACTCAAACCGGAAGTCAAAGAGCTGCATATTATTCCCACTATCCTTCCTTCCTTCCTTCCTTCCCTCCCTCCGTCCCTCCCTCCCTTGCTCCCTGCCCCGCTCCCTCTCTACTTACTTACTTTTCTGTAACTTTGGATTCTATAGCTGGAGCTAGAGGCACAGACTGAAATCTTGTCCTATTGTATGATTTATTATGACTAATGAAGGGGGAGGTTTTGGTTTTTCTTTAAATGACTGCCTGATTAGTTTTTTTTTGAAATAAAATATGTTTCAATCCAAACCTTCTCTAGTTCACAATATACTTATTTGGCAGTAAGAGCTTCATGAATATGCTCTTGTTTATGAAAAGTTTCAAATCAGGCTATAGACATTTTCTTGCTGAGCAGTTATACATTCTACATTCTTCTAATGGTTCCTGGAAGTATTGTACAATATATCATCATACACTATTAATGGTAACTTACAGTAATCTAAATAACAGGTTTGGCTGAATTCTGTCTTTTAGAAGTATTTCTGTGTCCAGAGTACTGAGATTTATATTTACACTAAACAACCTGTGCTCTATTGGGTCATCATTTCAGAAACATTTACTTAGAAAGATCAATAGAATGACCATTGGAGGAGGGGAAGCTGTGGGAGTGGGTGCTAGTTCTGATTTCCTGCAAGCTTTCCCACTGACCTTTTGGGTGCAAAGTTTGCAGGGAGAAAGTCAGCGGGGAAACCAATTGGGAAAGTCTGGTATTTTTCTCTAGTATGTTTTACCCACTCACCCCCTCTCCCACAGGGGCTGCACTCATGCACCTTGTTCCAGAGGGTGGGGGTGCAATCCTTGTGGACTGAAACCCATTTCAATAAATGCCAGTAGGAGGAAATACATATTAATGATGACTGCTTAATGCCAGGCAGCCAGCAATGTTCTTGGTCTCGGAACCTTAGCCCATCAATGCTAGAATAGAATATTCTATGTCTACCAGGATTTTTTAAGAGTATTCTGTAATGGATATCTTCCCCACCTGTTCCATTCTCTACTTCTAATTCTTTTTCTTTGAGGCTGGACTATAATTTAATGAGGAGAGACTAATTACTTTACAATTAGATATAATCCTGGGACAAAGTGCACATGTTCCTTGGTAGGCGAAAAAAAAAGAGAGAAAAGCAGCCACAGAAGAATGACTACCTGTAAATAGCTCTGATGTTAAACAGCTTTAGATGATGGATTAACTTTATATTTGCATATATCAAAGGTTTCTTACCAGTGCAATGTTTAAGTGTTTATTTAGAAGCAGCTATAAATCATTAATGATATATTTTATGGTTACACTTGAAAACTATGGGCTGAACATGTTATCCTCAGTCCTTGAATGTATTCATTTCATTTATTTGCATCTCATCTTTATTACTTTTACAAACAACTCAGGCTAGAGAACATAACCAAAATACCTTCCACCCTCTTATTTTCCCCAGAATAATAGCCCTGTGAGGTGAGTTGGTCTGAGAGTCACTGACTGGTCAAAAGTTACCCAGCTGGCTAAGGTGGGACGTGAACCATGGTCTCTTCCTTTCTAGCCTGATGCCTTAACCTGTACATCGGGGGGGGGGGGGGGTGTCAAATTCAATTTCATTGAGGACTGATCAGGGCTGTGGTTGACTTTGTGGGGCGGAACAGGCATGGCTGACTGGCTGAGTGTGGCCAACTGGGTGGGCGTGGCCAGCTTAATGCCACTCACTGGACTTGGCTGACTGAGTGGGCGTGGCCAGCTTGATGTCACTTCCCAAACTGCTGGTATGTTTGACTGGGCCCTTATATTTTCCAGGATGGCCCCATGGGCTAGACCCAACCACATTGTGGGCCAGATTTGGCCTGCAGGCCTTGTGTTTGACAAGGAGCCCCCAACCTCCGTCTTGTAGCCCACTACCAAGCTGTGGCCTGGGCCATTGGAGAAATGGGCAAGCTTGTGTGAGCAGATGGCGCTTGAGCAGAGAACACTTGTGCTCACGTGTGAAACTCTTTGTGCTAGTGGAGGGTGCTTGTGCTCATGCATGAACCTCCGCTCACAAGAGTGTAGGGTGCTTGCACACGCATGCAATCCTCCACTTATGCAAGTGGAGGGTGTTTATGCATGCATGCGAAGCTCCATTTGAGCGAACAGAGGGAGCGTGTGCATGTACCTGCCAGTCTCTCACACACTCACCCATGCCAGATCAGGCTGCCAAGCTGGAAAGGTTGGGGACCATTGCACTAGACCAAAAATGTGTTAGCCTTACTTGTGCTTGCCAATAGTCCAGTCTTATTCGGCCTTGGTACACAGGGCAGCAAGTAATGCTATCCATACAGTTTTAATAGGGGGCAAGTTAAGGAAACAGGTGGATCCTTCCTGATTTTCAGAATAAAAACAAACAAACAAACCATACCAGATGCTATATTTAACATGTGGTAGAGCACAATTAGACAAGTATAGGGAAATAACTTTGATGGAGAGTTTAGCTTTCAAATTGTCCAATCCGCTCAACTTATTTAATTGGCACTGCTTTCCTTCCCCAACTGGGGGAACAGTAACAAAAGCTTGTACTGTTCTACCTGGAGAGTGTGCCAGCTGGCAAAGCCCAGCTCTCCTTTTCAGTTTAAACTGAATCTAGTCATGAGAGCTTTCAAAGGAGTACTAAGCCTCTGTGTGTGTGTTTGTGTGTGTGCATGTGTGTAGACTGTAGATTATTGGTCTACAATTACTCTGCTTTTTAAAAATATTTTTTTAAAAATATCATGAAGTCCTTTATTTAATTCTTTTAACTATGGGCTTCTAGATTATGATTCCGAACAAGTGGGATTTTATGAGGCAGTTGCATATAATAGATTTTGTGTTGTATTCTAGATGCTTATTGAAAAATTGGCGTCTAGTATAAAGTAGTGCTTATATGCCCATTCAATTATTTTATAGGCAGATTTGTGAGCAACATTTGAGGTTACTATCTGCTTCTTTACAATAGATATTTAAGCATGAATCTGTTTAAGCATTTGCCTCACAAAAGAATAAAAACATGATAAATCTGATTTATTAAGGCAAGACTGAAGTAATTAGCAAAGGATACCAGAATGATAAGAGGTGCTGAATATGAACAGACTATTATTTGTATAAACAAGAATGGATCTTGGGGGGTGGGGAAATAAGCATTTAAGAAAAAAAGAGTGAAACAGTTTATACAGAACTGATGACGTGCTGGAATAAACAAATCAAAATCTGTACCAGAATGATAGTGATATCAAAAAGTGGGATTGAAATGAATGCTCACTTTGTTAGTGCCAAAGATTTCTTTAAAAGGAGAAAATGGAAGCCTTTAACATTTTGAGAATCATAAAATTGCAACGTATAAGATCCAGCTGTTCAAGTATAACATACTTAGGTATACAGCACTGCATTTAAAGATTAGGAATTAAAACTAATATTTAAAATTAGATTTAAATTAGATTTAAGACATTAAAAAAACCATAAAATTGATAATCTGTGAATTCTGAAACTATTGTCTATCCCGCAGTAAACTAACAACATAAAAATAAATTGTATAGTAAAAGCCTCAAATATTAATAAGTTACAACCAAATTTACGCAAGACTAACTGATGAAGCATGTAGTAATTTATTCACATAAACCAGAAGTCGAGTCATTTGTGTATCTTCAGCTCTTTGGAAAATTTCAATTTATTATTCAGAAGAAATTAACATCAATGTTTCTCAGATCGGCTTGCAGCATGGAAAACAGAAGAAAGAAAGACGAAACAAAGAGTCTTCTTTGTCTATCATTATAGAAAGAACGGTGTAAGAGGAGTGAGTCCGAAAGGTGTTTTTTTCAAGAGGCAACTGGCCTTTCTGGTTTTTCTTTGAAGACGTTTCCTTCTCATCAAAAAGCTTCTTCAGCTCTTCAGAAGAGAAGCGAAACTTCTTCAAAGAAAAACCAGAAAGGCCAGTTGCCTCTTGAAAAAAAACACCTTTAGGGCAATCATGACCTGGATGACTGAGAATCTCCATAGGTGTAAGAACAGATATTCAACCGAACCATCACCGTAAAGCAGAAGTCTCCAAACTTGGCAACTTTAAGACTTATGGACTTCAACTCCCAGAATTCCAGCTAAGCTGGCTGAGGAATTCTGGGAGTTGAAGTCCACAAGTCTTTAAAGTTGTCAGGTTTGAGGACCCCTGCTGTAAAGGTAGATTCAATTACCCATGAGATATATTAGCAGGGTCCTGGTTGGGGCTGTGAATTTGCTCCCGCGTGACCCCTGCCTTGCAGCTGGCTGCAAATGACTCGCACTCTACACATGGGGGAGGGGGAGGGGGGGAACCTCCATTAATTGTTGTGAAGCGGAAACGTGATCAACGCTGGGCGGTGTCTTTTAGAGAAGGCCTGGGATTGGTCAAGCCCCTGGCGCAGTTTGTTGAGATCATCAAAAGTGAGCGGTTGGCGTCGCTTTTGAGAAAGAGTGGCGGCCACGTGGGAAAGGGGACGAGTTTCGGGTAGGTGGGAACCGTCGCCCTTTTGGGGAGGGGGAGGGGGGAGGTCTGTCCGGGAATAGGAGCTGCTTCTGCATTGCGATCTTCCGAAGTCTCCTTGGTGTCTTTGTAGATCAACGTATAAGGGTGTGTGTGTGTTTGACTGTGATATATACCCACGCATAAGATTTCTGTACGCGTGTCTTTTTGTTGAGAATGTAACATCACTTTTGGGAGGGTAAATTATTGAACGAAAAGAAAATCTTTTAAACAATATTGTGTTTTTGCCTATTGGCTTCCAGAGTGGGAGTTCTCCACGAGTGACTCAGAGTTTGAGTCCCAAATTTGATTTGAGCCAGGGCTGCGTATTCATTGAGCTTTATTGGCATTTTGAAAAAAAAGGTTAAGAAAGGTAGCACAAAATAGGGCCCCGAAGTTCAGGAAATAGGTGTTCTATTTGGCATCATCTCAGCTGCTCGCTTCACACATTTTCCATTGGTTAGAAGCAGGGGTCTCCAATCTTGCCAACTTTAAGACTTGTGGACTTCAACTCCCAGAGTTACTCAGCCAGCTTTGCCTTGTTTTGCTTGGCCAAGGTTGGAGCCCCCTGGGTTAGAGTACAAAATAATGTTGGAAGGGTCCTTGGCGGTCTTCTAGTTCAGCTCCTTGTCCCAACAGGAGACCCTATACCTTTCCTGACAAATGGCTGTCCAATCTCTTCTTTAAAACCTCCAATGTTGAAGAACCCACAACTTTTGAAGTCAAGGCATTTCACCCAGAGGTGGTATTCAGCAGGTTCTGACCAGTTCTGGAGAACTGTTAACAGAAATTTTGAGTAGTTTGGACAACCAGCAAATACCACCTCTGACTGGAGATTTTACAGTATCCTTCCCTTGCCACGCCCACAGAACTGGTAGTAAAAAATTTTGAATCCCACCACTGATTCCACTGATTAATCTGGCTGTCAGGAACTTTCTCTTAAGTCTAGGTTGGATCTCTCTTTGATAAGTTTACATCCATTAGTTCTTGTTTTGCCCTCAGGTCTTATGTGACAGCCTTAAAATATTGGAAGATTTCCATCATGTCATCTACTTGTCCATCTCTTCATTAGACTAGACATGCCCAGTTCCTTGCAACCATTCATATGTTTCTATGCCTCCTAATAATTCTAGCCTCCTAATCATCTTTGTTTTACTTCTCTGCACTCTTTCCAGAGTCTCAACATCTTTTTTGTATCTTTAGTGACCAGAACTGCAGTATTCCAACACACTAGAAGAAACAAGTCTCACTGCAGACATTTGAAGTAGCATTTCAGGGGACCAAAAGAGCTGGGTGGACATTTTTTATATTAGTTCTTGCTGATCTGTGAAATGAAGACAATTTAAAAATGGATAAATATGTTGCCAACATATTGTATCTTGTGTTTTTTATTTGCATATTGAAACAATATTACAAAACCCCATTTGGTAACTTTTAGATGTACAATTGTATAATTCATAAGAAAGAAGATATTTTGAAAGAGTTTATAGGTTACTAGAAGTTGAAGAGGTATACTACTTTTTCTTCCAACATAGAATTAATTCCCTCCAGATTTTTAAAACAAAATCAAAACATTTATTATGATCATCGATCAGAAATAGAAGCAAGATATGATGTCTTTTACATATTAAATATCTTTTAGTTTAACATGACAATAAAGTTATGTTCTACTGGTGAAGTCTGGCAAAAGGAAAAGTTAAATTTGATTTTGACTACAGGTAAAATTTTACTTCTAACCCTGTGAAGTTAGCAGGCCTGACAAAACTGCTATTTATTAGACATGCTAATTCATTGAAAATACATTGGTGTTACCTCATGTCTTATTGTATTCTATCCTAAAATGGTCAGCACATGGAGGATTTAAAGGGGCGTAAAAAGTGCATATTTTCTATGATTGCCGTAAACAGGAAGTATTACTTACAGCTAAACTATTTCTTGCTTTGAAATAAATATTATCTACTAGCTGCCTAAGGGGTATTATGAAGTTGATAATACTGATTAATATGTATAACTGGAAGTTCAGTTGATGTTTTAGACTTGTGCATGTTGAACAGAAAGAAGACATGTCATTTCGAGGGAGAGGTGGAAATAATCGTGGTGGAAATAATCGTGGTGGATTCAGCCGTGGTGGTGGTGGCGGTTTCAACAGAGGAGGAAGAGGTGGTGGAAGAGGTGGATTTGGACGTGGAGGAGGACGTGGTGGCTTTAATAGAGGCGGTTATGATCAAGGACCTCCAGAAAGTGTAGTTAGTAAGTATATTAAATATTAGGGAAAATGGAAGAAGCAAGAGAAACTAGCTAACTTAATTTCTTAATTACTCTTCTTTGCAGTTCTTGGACAGTTTATGCATCCTTGTGAAGATGATATTGTTTGTAAATGTGTCACTGATGAAAACAAAGTGCCTTATTTCAATGCACCAGTTTATTTAGAAAATAAAGAACAGATTGGGAAAGTGGATGAAATATTTGGGCAACTTAGAGACTTTGTATCCTTTGTGTACTTTTGAATGCATCTAAATTCAAAGTAAACTAAATACTTAATTTGTTTATGTACAAGAAAAGATAAAGGTTCTAAAAATTACATTCAGTTTCAGCTATCGGTACTATTGTTTTCTGTCTATTAAGAGAAGATTAGCTGTTTTACATTTGGACGTTTTGGTTTGACCAAACTTCTGGATTAGTTAAAAAAAATAAAGATAAACTCTTCTTCAAGTTGATCTCAATTCCTGAAGATTTTGTGGATGTAGTTATTTATATTTCTGGATAACAGTGAAATTAGAATTCCTAGTTACCTCCTATCCAACCTGTGATTTGGACTGATCTTAGCTGATTGAGATCAGCCAAGGTGTTGGATGGGACCTTTGCATTAACTAAGGGAATATATGTTGGGTTTGCCACTTTATATTTAATATTGACATATCTTTTCAGTTGGTATGTAAGTTGGTATTACTATTTTGCTAGCTGTTTAGATTCTAGAGCTTATTTTTTCTACCTATATCTTGAAAATTTGATATAACAAACTGCAATGTTTTCTTAAGAATCTACCTATTTAGCAGTGCAAACAAATCCTTTAGTCTTATATTAAGTTTATTACTAGTTTTGAGTGAGTGAGTGAGAATGAGAGCGTGTCTTTTATTTTATTTTGGAACTGGTTAATAAATTCTTTTTGAATGTGTTCTTGGAAGTCTGTCCTGCACTTGGAATCTAATGCAAAATCTTAGGCTCATCTGGTCATTTTATATTATAAGAAATTACTTAATGAACTTCTTAAAGAAAGTTAGGCTCTCTGTGCCTTGCTTTAAGGATCTCCTTATGTTTCTTGGAGGGACTTAAGAAATGGAGGACTTCTCCCTAAGCTTGTGCTTTTGTGCTTTCATGTTAATACAAAGACATAGGGGGGGGTGCCGTAATTCCAGCCCACTTTTATTTCCCTGTGTTATTGAACTCTAATGTCTATGATAATTGGTAGGTTTTAAAATGTGCATCTTCAATAAAAAGCATCAGATAGGCTGTTAGTTTGTTGCTCCTGTGTTTCATAATATTTATTTTAATGATCACTCCATGGAGGTGACTTGTCATGAATAGATTAAGAAAGTCTTTTGTAAATTTCTACCTATTGGATCATCATAAAATTTGAGGATTTACTATTAAATTGATAAAAAGACGTGAGTTTTCCTTAAGCCACTTTGAAAGTACTTTTCAGTTAAACTGTCAGAAAACATGAAAGCTTCATCTTTCAAAAAATTACAAAAGGTAAGTCCTGCTTATTTTCCATTTATATGATATGTAATCTTATTCATAAACATCTGTCTAAATTCTAAAAATGTGCATGAAATTTACATCCTACTTGCTAGTGTTATCATATTGATGTATTATTCTTGTAGTGTTCCTTTGTCATCATGTACTTTATTGTTCTGTTATTTTTGTTTATACTCCTTTCGTTTTTCTTCTTTTTTAATTATTGTAAGCCACCGAGAGTAGCCCTATGGTGAGATAGGCAGCAAATAAATTTAACAAATAATAATTAAAAAATAGTAGTGGTTTGTTAACTGCCGGTTCGCTGAACTTCTATGGCATTGAATAGGCACCAGATTAGAACCAAGAGACTATGAGTTGTAGTCCCATTTTAGGCACAAAGGAACTGGCTAATCTTGGGCCAGTCATTCTCTCAGCCATAGGAAGGAGGCAATGGCAAACCACTTCCAAAATCTTGCCAAGAAAACTGCAGGGACTAGGCAGGCGCTAGGAATCAATACTGATTCAAAGGCACACACAGACACAGACACACCCAGAGACACACAGGGGAAAAGTAACTTACTCCATTAATGTTCTGACCTGTCCTTTGCAGAAGCAAGAAACAGACTCCCCACAAAAAAAAAAAAAACCCCTCTTTATTTACACATTGGAAATTAACTGCATTCACTGACAGAAAATCCTTGGCTAGAGTCCTGCAAGAAGTTAACTGAAGCAATAGTCCTTATCAGCTCATTATGATAAATGCAAAGTTGTGAGCTCCCAGCCAGGAGGCTGTAAATAAGTCAATTCAAATAGACAAATGGACAAACCTCAGTTCTGGCAATGCAGTGTTTGTCTCACGAAACAAGGAGCAAACTTTCCAGAAATGTGAATGGTTGTCTGCGACAACCAAACAACTCCCCCTTCCTCCTATTTATTCCCAAGCCAGGGAAGAGCCAGTCAGTGTCCATGTTTGTTTTGTTTCCCGAACCAGTTCATTGTCCTCCATTGTTCCCCTCTCCTATCTGCTCTGCACATACATGCATCTGGAACAGGCCCCAGTTGTTCTTCCTCCTCACTTATATCTGAGTCCAAAGATAGCTACCTCTCTGGCTGGGGAATGCCTGATGATCCCAGCTCAATCTCTGTGTCTGACACTGAGCATTCATCAGAGCATTCCCCAGCCTCCTCATCGTTTGAGTCTGCTGCCAGTTCTGGCAACTGGTGGCCCACAACAATTAATGACTATTATGACTGCTAAACAGTGATATTCTCTCATGCTCAGTAGTGCATTTTGCTGCTTGCTCTGGTTTTATTAGTCATTCTTGGATTCCCTGGGGCTAAAATCTGAGGGTTAGCTGTGCAGTATTCTGATCAGTAATCTCATTTTTAATTTTCATCAGGGTAATAATTGCATCCCCTTGTTTTGTAGTAATATTTTTAAAAGAAATAAAATCCCCTTCTAAAAGGGAAGAGAAAAGTTGTGAATTTTGCAAAAGGTGGGATGTCAAAAATGTTATGTCTCACTCTTGCCTCTCAGTGATGGATCTGTACACACACACACCCATCCCCAAAAAACAAAACCAAAGGATTGCATCTTGTTTATTAAGCCTACTTGATGTGCAGTCCAGCACTCTTGAAAGAAGTATGGGTTGATTTACTTGTGGCTAATTTATTGTATTTATCTCCATTGAAATCATGATTACAAGTAGTCCTTGACTTACAACAGTTCATTTAGTGACCGTTGAAAGTTACAATGGCACTGAAAAGGTGACATATGACCATTTTTCACGCTTATGACCATTGCAGCATCCCCATGTCACATGATCAGAATCCAGGTGTTTGGCAAGTGGTTCATGTTCATGACAGGTGTAGTATCCCAGGATCTTGTGATCACCTTTTGGGATCTTCTGATAAGCAAGATCAATGATGATGGAGTTCAAAGACCAGTCATTGTGCAAGGTGCCAAGATGTTTGACTGCCTGGGCAGCGTTTATTCCTTTTATATGTTTCTTTATAAGTAGCAAAAAGCAACATAGGTACAGCATTAGGATTGGTGAAAGTCCCCATCAATCCTTAAGAATAATGGTGATGTTAATAAATGAGTTCATTGTACAAGTCCAGGACTTACCAGTGTGGAACAGGGAGTAAGATAGTGCAGAGGCCCATGTGTATTAGGCACAGCAGTATGCTATGTGCTCCCTCTACAGGATCTCTATTGTTACTACACAACGAGGAAACCAATTTTACTTAACAGCCATGTTACTAACTTAACAAATTCCCTTAACATGTGAGGCAAGAAAAGTTATAAAATTGGGCAAACTCCCTTAAACGTTTCACTTAGCAACATACATTTTGGGCTCAGTTGTGGCCGTAATTTGAGGGCTACCTGTATTTTTAATTGGTTCAACAAAACAGCAACATTTAAGCCAAAAGCAAAAGCATGGCAAACGGATCTTCTCCTTCAGTTTTATATAGACCCAGCAAAATTGCTCCCTCTGCAGAGGTTTTTGCCAAGACCTCCTGGTGAGAAAGGAGCCCCAAGAGGAGGACGAGGAGGAAGAGGAGGGCGAGGAGGAAGAGGCGGAGGTAGGTAGACTTCTTACTGAGAAAACAAGTATATGCAATAATGGAAAATGTGTTTTTAGAAGATTGCAAACAATACAGTGCTGAAAGCAGCTAGGGTTGCTCATTGGATGTGGGGGCAAAACTTGAAATGTGAAGGAAACTAGAATAATTTAGAAGGAGGTTGTAACTTATCCAGGGCTGAACAGATGAGCCTGAATTTACTGCATCTTGAATCTCATTCTCCATAAAATTAACATATTTACATGTTTGAAATAAATAGTGGTAATGCAGCAGCCATAGCAAAAAGGAATAAACCCCTTGTATTGGTTGTGCAAAATGCCATAGTGGGAAGGGAAGTGCTGATTTCAGTTTCTTTCACATAAGACAAATCCCTGATTAAGTTGTCTGTTAACCCCAAGTTGTCATCCCAGTCACATTATTTGGATAGCGGCAGGATAGCAAATGAAAAGGAGTACCTTCCTTGCACTGCTAAGCTGGCCCATCCTAGGTACAGCTTAGTTCTTTTATAAAGAAAAAAAAAGGCAGTTGCATGCTTTAAAGACTGGTGCTATCGCTGACAATGAGCTCCATTATCTTTCAGCAAAGGTCTTATTACAATTTCTTATGAATGTTTTTTGCATACTTTATGGATCTGTTTCATGACAGGGATGTCAAACTGGATTTCTTCAAGGGCCGGATCAGCATTGTAGTTCTCTTCGGGCCGGGGAGATGGGGTGGACGCGCCCTACAGAAACTTGCTGGCCAAAATGGGGGCACGGGGGGCTCACACGGGGCCTCTGCCCCTGTTTTGGCTGCCAGAGGCACAGCAGACCGGTCCTTTGCTATTTCCAGCCTGGCCCCGCAGGCCAGATTTAAGCACCTCATGGGTCAGATGCAACCTGTGGGCCTTGAGTTTCACATCCCTGATTTACGCTTCTGTTTTCTCTGTGCTAGTCTCACTCACCTGATACTGGAAAAATCTCATTTGACCCCTTCTATTTTTGTTTGTTTGTAGGTGGTAGAGGTTTTGGAAGTGGCAGAGGATTTGGAGGTGGCCGAGGTTTTGGAGGTGGCCGAGGTGGTGGAGGCTTCAGAGGAGGACGAGGTAGAGGTGGTGGCCGAGGATTTAGGGGTACGTATATTCATAACCTCATAATACTCATTTTTGGAATACTTATCTATCTTGCTGTTTGTTGTGGGCATATTCTGTATTATCTGCAATGTTCAGACATTCTGCTTCTCAGGTAATTAGTGGCCTTCAGACTTCTTGCAAAGTAATCAGAGGTTCCTTATCAGTCATAAAAGATTAGTTTCCTAATGGGAAATGTGAACTCCACACTACCAATGGCAAAATATGAGAACATGTTGCATGAGTATTTAAGTTATATGAACAGTCCTAATGCTTAAAGAATCTGCCTGGTGACCTGGAAATAAATATGTGTCTTAATACACTCCAATATACTACAAAACAATGTTATGATAAATAAAGGACATTAAGACAGTATAGAAATGGCTTTGGATTGTAGAAGTTTTGAAAAGCTAGGTTCAGAAATTCCCAGAGTTTTTGCACAGATCCAGCACTTCAAGAAGACCCAGCGATGCTGACTTCTGCTCAGACCTGGCAATATCTCCCTTATCCAGTTTTTAACAGTGATGCGCAGTTAGGAAATTACTCATTTTTATATACTTTCGTTTAATAAGCTTGGTGTGGTGGGGTCGGGGACATTCAGTGTGGGGACTATTGGCTGCCATTTTCCTGGGAAAAAAAATCATACTCTAGGAAGGTTACAGCTGAATTTTACTAAAGGAATATTAAAATCATTAGTCAAAGCAGTTCTGAGGTGAAAGACAGCCAAGGTTTACCTCTTTTTAAGACTAGATATGGAAGATCTAATTTTTCTTGTTTTGTTTTCATGTTAGGAAGAGGAGGATACTGAGTGGAACTGCTGGAAACACGGAGTTTATAGCTTCATCAGTGACATGTAAAGAGAAGACTTCTTATGAACTTGAATGCTACGAAATGGAAACAATTTGTTAAGCAACAATTTTAGTTGAAGGAGTGAAGTGTTACTATGCGAAAAGTTCATAGATTTCTTTTAATATGCAACAGGTTTAAGAAGAACTACAGATATCTGACTTGCAATCTATGTCATTGTTTGGAGGCATTAAGTGGAAGGTTATTCTTAAACTTTTTAAAAGGGGTTGTTTTTAATGTCAAGAATTTATCCCCTTATATTATAGCTTTAAATAGCTTTAAAAGGT
Organism: Hydrophis major; assembly: GCA_033807585.1. Lineage (NCBI taxonomy): Eukaryota > Metazoa > Chordata > Lepidosauria > Squamata > Elapidae > Hydrophis > Hydrophis major. The sequence goes on from CM066333.1 coordinate 29,817,910, forward strand.
ATCTATTTAAAAATGTCAAATAAAAATATTTTGGATTTCTGGTAGTTGATTTTAAAATAGTCATTTATAGATCCACCCCAAATGGATCAAAACATCTTAACTAGTTCCAGTAGAAAAGATACATTTAGCTCAGGGTTGAACTGTGGAATCCTTGGTGCTCTTTGAGTTACTTGTTTGCTTGCAGATGTTACATTACCTAGCTCAGTAACATTATCGGGGCACTGATGATATTACGTAGTTGGGTAACGCAATGTTGCAAGCAAACAATCAAACTGAGAGTATCAAGGATTCCAAATCTTCATTAAGATTTGAAACAACAACATTTTAGCATTTCTAGTTGCAGCAGCCAATACAGTTTTACAGAATAATGCTCAACGGTCTTAAATTCCATTGGTCTGATGTTGAATGTGAGGTGAAGGTGACCATATCTTGAATTTAGCTCTCTGGTTTAAATGTCAAAATGACAAACAGAAAAAAAGCATCATCAGTATATGTGATGTTTGATTATGTAGAAAAACTTATATAGCAGGTTTTAAGACAAACAGAAAAAATATGTTCACAACTTGATTGGCTTCTCTTATAAGTTAGTTAATTTAATGAGCAGCTCATAAATTTTGTGCCCTGGTTCGAAGAATAGATGGATTATTGTGTATGTATAATAAAGCTGAACAAATTATTCAGAGGCCCTTTTTTGAACTGATTGAAACATATTTCCAAATTATCCAATTAAAGCTGCTGGGTTTCTGAAAGGCTTAGTCCAGGGGTGTCCAACCTTGGCAACTTTAAGACTTGTGGACTTCAACTCCTAGAATTCCTCAGCCAGCTGAGGAATTCTGGGAGTTGAAGTCCACAAGTCTTAAAGTTGCCAAGGTTGGATTCCCCTGGCTTAGTCGATGCTTTTCTTGTTTCAGGTACATAAGATATTTTTGAGAGAGATTGCAAGTATTATCTCTGGTTTCCTGAAGAAAGAATCTTCCAGACTACTTTTATTTTTCTATTCAAGGCTCTGCCGTGTGAAATGTTCCTTGTTCTGTAACATTAGGAAATGTATAGTGTGCTATCTGTATATATGAGTGGATTGCTATGTGTGCATAAGGTATCCCATGTGCATTTTATACAGATTTTTTTGAATTTTGAAAATAAATTATTTGTAAGAGTTCTGTATCATCATTGTGAATGAAGCAACAGATGTCCTTCCGGGAAAGGAGGAAAAATCATGCATATGCATTAATTGTCCCTAGTTTGATAGCTTTCAATAGTACTACCCTAACCATATGACTAGTAATTATTGTAGGGGTAATCTAACAAATCAATTTATTGGAGTGGTAATTTAAAGAAAGTTGTACATATTCAATAATAATTCCCATGGTGTTCAGCAAAGGCTTATTAGAATCTAGCAGAATGCTTTGAAATACAGTCTTACTATCTTTTTTTCCCAGTAAAAATTACTGGGAAACTAATCTTTTTACAATGCATTGGTCAGACTTGCTAAAGCCAAGACCTCTAAGAGCTGCTTAAAATATTTTCTCTTCCAATTTCTGTCCTTCATTAACATAAAAATATGTTTTACTCTGACTTCGTTGCAAAAGAAGAAAAAAATAGGCATATGAAACAGGATAAAAAGACAAATCGCCCTGTCATGGATTTTACAACAAGAATGTGTCAGGGTCCCATAATAAATAGAACTCCAAGGCAGGTAGATTCCTCAAAGAACTGGTTTATTAGATGTATCATATTGGCAGAAGCTGATGAAAACCAACACTGAATATTCCCGCGGTTTTCAACTAGTTAAAAATAAAAGTTTTTTCCCCTTCCCCAAACAGTCACATGGTCCAATCATCATGTCATCCAGTTGCCTCTCACCTCTCACCAACCACCTATGGGAATGTTCTTGGTTCCCAGAAGGAAGTATTTTGTTTTGGCTACAAACCCCAGCTATCTCTATTCCCCCCCTCCTGAGTATCCCTTAGCTGCAGTGTGGCAACACTGAAGCCCAGAAAATGCTCTCGCTCAGGCCAGCTTCAGTGTTGGCAGAATCCTTCTGAACTGAGTTTCTGTAGTAGTTGTTATGAGACAGAAGAGTAAGGGGTAAGGAAAAAAGAAAAGAGACTCAAAAATGGGAAGCTGCAAAGAGGAAAATAGTGGTATAGCACAGATTAAGTGTTAGTCCCATCATTGGTTAGTAGAAGAATGCAAGCATTTTTCCAAAAGGCAACTGGACTCTCTTGTTCTTTTTTCCTTTGAAAATACTTTGCTCCTCTTCCTTTGAAAATATATTGGTCCTCAGCTTCTTGGATGATAAGCAAAACATTTTCAAAGAAAAAACAGTCCTGTTGCCTTTTTGAAAAAGCACCTTTGGGACAATCATCACCTGGATGACTGAGGATCCCCGTAGACAATGCCAGCACTTCCTCTACCACTTAAAGTTCAACACAAGAAATGGGCGAATAGTGGAATGGAATTTGGGGTACATAGGAAGAATGCATTCTTTTCAGTTATCTTTGCAGAAAAGTTAAAAGTTTGAGAAGACTTCATTTTGCTATCCTAGGAACCATGAATTGGAATTGAAAGCAAAAGATGTGCTGTACTTGTGTAAATAAATAATAGGATATTTATGAGAAAACTATTGAATGCAGAAATTTATCCTAAGCACCAGAATTTAGAAAACTTGTAGATACTGTCCATTCCCATTTGATCCTGAATTCCTCCAGTCATAATTCTACAACAAATACACTGAGGCACTAAAATAGATTTTATAACATAACAATCAATAGAAAAGAAAGCCAGTTTGGTCTAGTCACTAACCACTAGATTCTAGTGGTTAAGGCACTAAGCTAGAAAGATGGAAACTGAATTTGTATCCTTCCTTAGGCATGAAAGCCAGTTAGGCCAGTCACCTCTTTCAGCCCAACTCATCTCCCAGAGTTGTTGCTATGAGCAAAATAGGAAGAAGGTGTTTTGGCGACCTTGAGTTTTCAAGATGGCATTTCTTCAAAGGTGAGTTTAGGGCAGAGGTCTTCAAACTTGACAGCTTTAAAAACTTGTGGACTTCAACTCCCAGAATTCCTCCTCCAGTCAAGTTAGCTCAGGAATTCTGGGAGTTAAAGTCCACAAGTCTTGCCAAGTTTGAAGATTCTTGGTTTAGGGTATTAAAAAGAAAATAACAAGTAAGGAAGTGCATCCAATGCAGGGGTGGAATCCAGTCGATAATTGGGTAGTGGGGAGAAGGTACCCCCAGATGGTGAAGGACTCTAATGTCATCCCCTTGGACAGTGTTACTCCACAAAACATTTTTGTTCTTGATTTACACCTCCAATTGTGCCCATCAGCTCAACTCACCACCACTATGTATCAAGTGCTGGAAGCTCTCTAGAAATGAAACAGTTGATTACATCATTGGACCTCTCCCTGTAGATGCTACCTGCTCAGCAAGAGAGATATGGGACAGGTCATTGCAAGAATCTATACGAGCGTAATAGTGTGACAAAACCAGGGTGATGTTTTGTGGAGCAGCAGATCTGGTGGTGGAATGAGGATGGCCAATGTGCAGTGAAATCTAAGAGCTACCCTCAACTGGTTATGATCCAAGAGCAATAGTGACCTAGGCTATTATCACCAGTTTAAGTCCACAGCCAAATGAGCTGTCAGAACTGCAAAGTTCAAACACTAAGGACCTTGTGATATGATGGGAATGGAGAAAACTCCCATCAATCCCTTCAAGTTATGATGAAATGTTGGTTTAGTCATAGAGATAAGGAATTACATAGTTTTCATTTCCTGCTTGTTGGAAACAAAACAGGTGGCTGCATACTACCCTTGCAAGGCTGCTCTTAACAATCTTCCTTCTTTCCTTCCTTTCTTCTTCTCTCACAAATAAGGTGACTCTAGATAGTTTGCAGATAGTAAAAAATAAATATAGGATCAATTAAAATATTGATGTTATATAAAAACTTGAACCAAGGAATGGACAGCATTGCACAAGGTATTCATTCTTAAAGTGGCTTCAGAGAATTGTCTTCCAGGATCTGTACAGCTTCTGAAAACTGCCCAAAAGCACACAGCTGTTCTTGTGTGACTTCCAGAAACCTCTTGAGAGCACACCATTTTCACACAACCTCTGCAACCTCCAAAAATCATGTGGAAAATGGGGTGTGATTTTGAGAATACGTGTTGGGTATTGGTGAATGCTGGTATGTCACCTACATGTCATGTCACCTTTGAAACGCTTGTCATAAGTTCGCCATCACTGGTTTAGCATGTTGCATAAGTACAATCAAAGTCAATAAGAATCATGTTTGATTCACAATCCAAATTTATGTAAGCCAGTTGATAGCAGATGTGTTAGAAATATTTCAAGGTAGACTTCCAGTTTGCAGTGTGCATTTGCAATCTGTTCCTTGCAAATAGAAAAAAAATACATTTTTTTTATAGCGACTGAGTTTATTTTGCTTCATGACTTGCTATTAAAAGTGCTGGAAGTATTATGTTAATAAAACGCTAAAGACTGCAGTTCAAAATCTGGGTTCTGTAAAAATAGTAAATCTCTTACCACAAGACACAAAAATCTTACTGAAAATAAAAGCAGCTCTGTAGTGTTCTTTGTTTGACTTAATAAGCTTTTCCCTTCCAAAGGCTAGGAATGTAAGCCCCTTTGCTTTCTTCAATCAGAATCCTGTTGGGAGCCTTTCAAGAGAGTAGGACATTGGTAAGAATTTTTAGAAGATAACTCTTCATCTTAAAAGGATTGCAAAAGTTTCTTCCTTCTTTCTTTCAGAGTTTAGCTCTTGGAAGTTTCTTCCCTGCTTTCTTTGCTCTGCCACATTTTTGGAATTATCCTACTATGACTGTGGAAAGTACTAGTGAGTTTCCATCAGCTTTTTCACAGAAGGAACACAACATTATCGCAGCATACTTGATTGTAGCAGGTATGAACAGGGAATGCATTTGATTAATAAAATATTGAGGCACCTTAATAAAAAAAATGATCACTTCATTTTTTTTCAGCTTTAATTAAACATAAGCAAAGAAATGTGAAAATGGATTTGAAGGCAAAAGGTACTTCAGAATACCCAGGGATATGCAAATAGCCTCTATGTGCAGCTTTTTAAACCAAGTATTTTTTTTCAGGATAGAATTGCTTTAAGGCAGCAGCTCCACACCCACCAAACTTCTGGGCATCAGGGACTGGTTCCGTGCAGAGAGATTTATCTGCTGACTGGAGAGGGGGCGTGGTTTTGGGTGCCGACTGTACCCTGTGGTTGAGTCTTTGCTTGTTTGTGCAGCCTGGTTTCTGATATGCCATGGACTGGGGGTGGGGACCCCCGCTTTAAGGCATTCCAGACAATTTTACTTTTGCTCCCTAATACAGTCTGAAGATATTTTCTTGCTTTCAAATCCAAAGTTCTTCACATGCTAATCTTTATAAGTCTTCTATAGTCACTTAAAATCTGGGCAGAGTTGTACTTCAGTGATGGAAAAACCTGTTTTGCTTGCAAAAGTACTAAGCTCGCGTGCATGGCAACTCTGAACAAAGGGCTGGAATTCCCCTGCCTTTATGCTATTCCCTGTAAATAAGATAATATTTGACACTTTGTAGAGCACCTTCCTGACTTCTAATTTTAAATCCAGTTAGCTAGATGTTGGCATAGTTGAGTTCACTGGAACTTGCATGTGTAGACCAACCTAATATGCCACTAAATTAAATATATCAAATGAAGCTAACATGTAAAAGAAGGAAATGCTGTGTATGTTTGGGATTAATAAAATGTTGAGGATGGGAGCTTTTTCTCCCTCAGAGAAACAAATTCAAAGAATAAATAGTAAGATTGTTGGCTTTCAGTCTTAGGTATCTAATTCCCTTCCATTCTTTGTGTCAAAATGTATCTTAATCATAAGCTGTATTTGCAGAACTGATTGTTCATAGACTATCATATTTTAGATTATAAGTTGTGCAAACTTAATTATTATCGTTAGTTTATGATGCACTGTACAGTGTGAACCCATAAAATACATTCTGTCTGATTCGTATTGTATTCTCCCATATTGTGGTTTTGTGATGTGATGGTGGTAGAAATGGAATTCTATCCTGTTCTTTGAGATGATATCAGTAACATTTGTATTAAGCAACTAATCAGTAGTAATGTATTCATTAACAATAACTTGTTTTTTTATTTCCATAATGAGATCATAGAATATAAACACTTAGGTATTATATTGCCTAGTGGTTCTCAACTTGAACAATTTTAAGATCTGTGGATTTCAACTTCTAGAATTCCCTAGCAATGTGTAATGGATTTCTGCCCATAAATTATGTTCGGAATTTTCTATAGATTTTTACTCTCTATATCAGGGTTGTCAAATTGGATTTCTTTGAGGGCCAGATCAGCATTGTAGTCCTCCTCCATAGGCTGGGGGTGAGTGGAGGGGGGAGTGGGATGGATACCTCCTGCAGTACTCTGCTGGCTGAAAAGGTGCCACATGGCCCATTTCTGGGCAGTTTTGGGGTCAGTTTTGGGGCCGTTTTCAGGTTATTTTTGGCTGTCAGAGTGCTGCAGGAGGCCATGGAGGGTGAAAACGAGGTGCATGGAAGGGGCATTTTAGCCACCAGAGGCACCTCAGGCTGATCCTTTGATATTTCCAGGCCGGCTCCATGGGCCAGATTTAAGCACCCCATTGGCTGGGTGCGCACTCCTGATCTAAACGGAGCTGGTGATGAAATACCTAATTAACTTTGTGCCTGCTCAAGCATGATGTGATATAATCTAACTGGATTGGTTCACATATGATAAAACATCAATTACAATTAAAAATAATAATTGTTGGGTTCATGAAACATTGCCAAGTCAAAGCCGAATAAATTGCCCTGTGGATGCATTCTGAGTTTAGTATTGTGTATGAATTTAGCCTGTTTTTAATTATTGGTAACTTTGAGTCAGTTTTGACTCCTGGTGACTACCTGGATTAGGTCCTGCAGTCTTCCTGGCAAGGTTTTTCAGGAATGGTCTGCCATTGCCTTCTTCCTAGGGATGAAGGGAGGTCACTCAGCTGGCTTTGTGTCTAAGAAGGGACTAAAACTCACAGTCTCTTTCTGTAAAACACTTTGAGATAGTTGTAAAGCACTGTGAAGCAGTATATAAGTCTAAGTGCTATTGCTATTATGCCAACCTGCCACAAAACTAATGCTTAATAAGGTTTTTAAAAGGATGATGATGATATGATGATGAACTTAGTCTCTTTGTAAGTACTGTAGTATGAAACTCAGATTAGGTCTATGAAGACTAAAATTTCTAAAGTTTACTCTCCATTTTTAATCTTTTGACAGGAGTCACAAGTCTTCTCAGTAATATTGTTGTTTTAAGCATCTTCGTTAAATTTAAGGAACTTCGAACACCAAGCAATACTATTATTATTCACCTGGCTTTTACGGATATTGGAGTGAGTAGTATTGGGTATCCAATGTCTGCGGCTTCAGATCTGCATGGAAGCTGGAAATTTGGCTACCTGGGTTGCCAGGTACTTGAGTATTAAAATAAAGGATTATATTACATATATTGTATGTAGCCCTGTTCAAATCAGTGTTCAGAAACAGATAACAAAACAGACTGTGTTAAATGTTTCTACAAGTTCTTTTTAGCACAAAGAGTTGAATAACACATCTCTTTCTACTAGCGCATTTATGGTGAAAACACACTTCTGAGAACTACTACTAAATATCTGTGAGCTTTGGTGCTAGAAGGAAATCATTACCAAAAGACCAGCAAATCCAAATAGATTAAATTGTTGAAAATGTATTTCTTGGTCCATAAAGTAAAAAAGACAAAATCTTTTCATAAAAAGGATTATTTAGGTGGACTGACAAATCATATTATTAATTATAACTTATATTAATTTATTTGAATGGTTAGGATTTTTTTTTTTTTGAGGGAGCTATACATATAGGAGCAGATAGTATTTCATCTTCTGGGAAGAGAGGGTTGTTTGTTAATATAACACAGCAAGCACCTTGCATACCACCTGACTGTCAAATCTTGGCATCTCCTCCTAAAAGAACTGACTAACAGGAAATATCAACTCAAAAAACAAAACTAGATGGAGTAACTATGTAACTTGGATCACAACCATCTCCTGCTTTAGAAGGAGTACATTAATATACTGGATCTACTTTCATTAAATTAAAAAAGTCTTGAACTAGGATTATAGAATTATTAAACTAAAAAAAATATATCATTGTTTTCAGCTCTATTTCTACCATGCTTTATCCCAGAGATATTTCTGGTTGGAAACTCTTGAAACTTACAGTCCCAACACATTCTCCAAGTTTCAGGAAGTTATCTTATTTTTTCATATGTTATATACTTGTTACTATTTCACTTTCAAAAATCTACCCAAACTACCTTTCTAGTAGCTGAAAATGACTGTGCAAATTAGAATATAAAATGTATCACATTTGTCAGTAGATGGCTGTCTTGAGTAGCACAATAAAAAGACTTGCTTCTCGTTCTTCCTTGAAATTTACTAGGGATAGTTGATTGCGATAATCTCATGAAGAAACAGCATGACTTAAAGGCAGAATACAATATGTGATTTGTATTCCAGTGGTCAGGAACGCAAACCCAGTAGCTCCTGTTAAAAGGATTTGGGCTTAGATTATAGGAAAGGTCTCTTCTGAAGTACTGTTGACAATAAGAGCTAGGAAAGCTGAGCTCTACATGTTCTCTTAGGCTATCCAAGGAACAGGAAATCCTGTCTGGAAGTTCTGTGGATCTGGATGGAGAAACAGACTCAGATTCTATCCTGCCAAGTAGTTGTGGGCTTTTGCCTCCCCTCTCCCAATCTTAAAACTATCATTAGTCTTAAATGGGACTGTACTCTACCTCAAAACTGGCACACAATGTGTGCATCACCTTCGACTTCCAGATCCTGCTTGAAGAGTGGGTGGCAGCTTTGGCTCACAAAATCTTTGCCAAGCTACATCTGGTTTACCAATTCTGCCCATTTGTAGATTGTGAGGTTCTTCTAATGGTCACTCACAGTTGGACTATTGCAATGTGTTCTACTCGGACAGCCCATGGACACCATTTGGAAGCTACATCAGATCCTAAATCTAGCAACCACAGCAATTTTGGGCATGCTTCAGTATGCCAACGTGATACCAGTTCTATAAAGATTACATTGGCTGCCAGTGAGCTTTCATTTGAAATTCCACATGCTGATTATTATCATCTATAGAGTCCTGCACAGTGTAGGGTCAGGTTGTCTGAGGGACTGCCTACTTCCCATGGTTTTAGTCTATCCTGTAAGATCAGGCATAGCTGATGTATTTTGGGCCCAATTGGTTAAGTAGTGCTATCTATCAGGATCCAAAAAGTGTGCCTTCTATGTTGGCACATACCTCTGGAATAATATCCATTATCGATGAGTTTGTCTTTTATCCTGAGGATGTTCTGGAAACCTTTAAAAGGTTGCTGTTTTCCCAGGCTTTGGGATAACTGGGTCTCTTGGGGAGCCTTATTTGCTATAACTTCTATTATTAGAAATGTGTTTATCCAGATACATGAAATTTTCTTTTTTAAAAAAATATTTTCGTTATTTTCTATTTTTACTCTTCCATGGTCAGCCTCCAAATTTCATGGAATAATAAAATAAATAAGTAAGTAGAATAGCTCTGTGTTAAGCTTGGCTTTATTAATTAGCTGAAAATTATAATGGGACATTAAAGAAATGGAACTTCATGTAGATATCTGTGTAGAAGAGACACTGTTTCATTGATAAGAGCCACAGTGGCACAGTGGTTAGAATGCAGCCCTGGAGGCTACTTCTGCTGACTGCTGGCTGCCTCCAATTTGGCAGTTCGAATCTCACTAGACTCAAAGTTGACTCAGCCTTTCATCTTTCCAAAGAGGGTAAAATGAGGACCCAGGTTGTTGGGGGCAATATGATGACTCTGTAGACCGCTTAGAAAGGGCTGTAAATCACTGAAAAAGCAGTATATATGTCTAAGTGCTACTGCTAATAGTAAAAGAAAAGTCTAATTTCAGACCTTTGAAAACAACCAATATTATTTTAAAACATTTTAAACCATGTATTCGTTCTTTAATTCTAGATTTATGCTGCTTTAAATATCTTCTTTGGAATGGCAAGCATTGGTTTGCTTACTGTTGTTGCCATAGATCGTTATTTGACCATCTGCAAGCCTCAAATAGGTATGATGCTCAGTTTTCTGAAATAAAGGCATACTGTTGTTCAGTATATGTAGATTTTGGTGATTTGTTTTGTAGCAAATCCCACATTTTGAACTCTATATTATTCGAATTTTGCATACAGAGTTGCTCAGTTTTGTAGTAAAGTATAAATCTCCTTCATATTGAGTTTGACTCTTGCTGAATTTCATATAAATTTTTGATAATAATATTGAAATGGTTTCCCATGACTTTTTCCAGAATTGTTTTTTTGTCTGCTTATGTGTGTTTATTTATTTAATAAACTTATATTGCTGCCTATTCGCTCATGGCGACTCAAGGCAGTTTACAAAATATAAAAACCACATTTAAAACCATAAAACTAATTTAAAAAATCAAATAAATTAACATAACAATAAAATAATAAATTACTATAATAAAATCATAATAAATAAATATAATAATAAAATCACCCCCCATGCCAGCGACAGCAGATCATACAAGCCATTTAATGGGCTCAATCCCATTCTGGGTTCTTCAGGCCCACTGGCCGAACCAGGTCTTCAGTTCTTCCAATTCTTCTTTTCCTATTATCTGTTGCTTGTAGATAACAGAAAGAATTGTGGAAACAAAACATGTAAAAATTTTTTTGCTCTTGTAAAAGTATGCTTCGTTAATTTTGTTCTTGTACTTTGGAGGATTACATAACAAAACGTACCTCTGATTTCAATTGAGGGATATTAAGGTTATTTTTTTTAAATTTATATTTCCTATTTCTTAACCGTCTACACTCTTTATTTGTGAATGACTGAAGACAGCAAAAAGTCAGTGTGTATACCAAATTGGAAGTGTTAGAAGGAAAACAAATACAGAATTGAGATCGCATTAGCCAGTTTTATAGAGTAAGAATAGACCTGAGAATCTGGTTCTGTAAATACAAAGTGCCTGAAAATATCTCAATACTGAATTGTCAAGATCCCTGAAGCACCTGATCTAAATTCTTTTATCAAGGGAAGCTCTGATAACATGCTTCACACCATTAAGAAGCCAAGCACCATAATCTTTGGGCATTTTAGAAGATTAAAATTATGCATGATGGCAGCCAACTTTTTGGAAGTGAGATAATCTTTTCAGCAAGAAATAAAGGTTGAAGAAGATATGTCGTGCAAATGGCAGAAATTAGTTGGGAATATATTTATCCGTTTCGTTTTTCATAAATATAGATTTTGTAAATACTAAGCAAAGTGTAACCATTGCAACCATATTGTGAGAGTTCCTATTATGAATAGGTCAAATGCATCAAAAAAAATTAGGCATCTGTAGTTTGTGATAGACTGGAATTAGACTGTAAAGCTCAAGATATTTAAACTTGTTTTGTTCCGATGTCCCCTTTTTATACTTAATTTAGGCATATGATGAAGCAAATTTGCTAAACTTACCTCTTAGTCTAGTCAATGTTGAGTTGGAAGATTATCCAGCGATTATTTATTAAGTATAGCATAATGAAAATACATTAATTTAGTATTGAAGGCACAGTTATGAGTTAGGAAAACCTTTGTTTATTTTGTTATCTCCAGACATGATGGGCTGCAACTACTCTAACATCAAGTTAACAAATGGGTATGATAATTTTTTAAAAAAATTAAACTATCTGGAGGGCACCAAGTTGAAAAAAGATTCTTTCAGGTTATAGTTAGGAGAACTTCTCAGCAACTTTGTCAAATTTTTCATCAATGTTTGTAAATGTGTGCATATGAACATACAGTATATCATATTATATCATACCATATCATCTTTATAACACAAAAAATATGCAATTTTCAATGAGGGAAGTTAGCTGTTTAGATATTTTATGGATATGAACATGAATTTAATATTTCAATAATTATTACATTTGATTTGTGTATTAATAAAATTTTCATTGTAACTTTTGTATTCTTTGCTTTTGAATAGAATGGTACAAATGATAGGAAATAATAATTAGAGGTGATGTTTTGGTTTGCCAACAGGTAACAGACTAACTACTCACAACTATATTGCCCTAATTTTTGCTGCCTGGACCAATGCAATCTTTTGGGCCTCTATGCCTGTGATAGGATGGGCGAGCTATGCTCCAGATCCAACTGGAGCGACCTGTACCATAAACTGGAGAGAAAATGACACGTATGTTCTTTTTATGGTGAAGTACAACATTCATGATGATAATTTTGCACTGTTAGGATCTCACAAAGCCTTAAAGTCCTAAAAATTTGAACAAGCATTGAATAGTTTGGAAGGGAACAACTGTCTTACAAATCACTAAGGGAGAAAATTTTGTCCACAATGTTTAAATCTGATGCATCCAGGACACCATTGAATCTGGGTCCATTTATTGTTCTCTGGTGAATAATTAATGACATTGTTGTACTTATTTTAGTATTACTGTTTTCATTTATGTCTCGAAGAAAAGAATATTTACATAGGCTGGAAACAAAGGCCAACAAAATATATCTAAGTATTTTCAAGGCTCAATGGATAGGGCCAATGGATAAGCAGAAGCAATTTAAAGAAGCATAGGGTCCTTAACAGGTGTGAAATTTTGGGTAGACCTTGCTTTCAAAGACAGTTGTGTTAGACATGGATGTAGGCTTAGCAGGGACAAATGGGTAGTGTCAAGTGATATAAGTACAAAATGGTAGAGCTTGCATTATGATCTCATAATGCATACTTCATTATTTTGATCATTGTGGCTAGGATTGGACATTTCTGAATCTTGCCTATATTTACCTGAGAGGAAGCCCAATGTTAGAATTTCTACAGAATGAGTTCTAGATTACTGCCTAAACCACTCCAACAAATAGCTAGGTTTAGAATATCAACTATCAACCAATTCAGCTATTTAAGTTCCACATAATTTTAGAATATACTCAGGTAATTGTGTTGATACTATCAATAAAGAAAAGTTTTTCAGTTATCTGTTTGGTCTTTTTCACTTTCAGATCCTTTGTTTCTTACACTATGTCAGTAATTGCTGTTAATTTTGTCGTCCCCTTATCCATCATGTTTTACTGTTACTACAATATCTCTCAAACTTTGAAGCGATATGCCAGGAACACTTATCTAGAAAGCATTGAGGTAGATTGGTCAGATCAAGTTGATGTTACAAAGGTAAGGTCATGATGTGAGAATACCTTTTTTCTCTTTGAGAATTATCCTGTGTATGATGCAAGAAAAATAAGCAGAATTTACATCATGTTCTCTCCCTCCCTCTCTCTCTCTCTCTCTCTCAAACAAAAATACTTAATATTGCTTTAGGTAAGAAATGGAAAAAGAAATCTCCATGGAGATCATTTACACTTCACTCTCCTATGCTTTTCTATTCCGTACCTTCTTTATATTGTAAATTCTTCACATCACCCTACTTTTCTTTAATGTCTGTTTGTAATGTGGCTTACATGAGATGTACAACGTTTATATGTAACACTGTTATGTTTACACCAAACAAATGCATATGTATGTATGTATGTATGTATGTATGTATGTATTAGGGAGAGAAAACCAGGCTTTAGATTAAAAGGGTAACCTGAGTCTACTATACTTAGCATATTCAATAACTGAAAACTTTATTAATAGTAATTTAGATTTCTTTATTATTTATTTGTTAAATTTATTTGCCACCTATCTCTCCATGGGGCTACTCTAGGTAGCTTACAACAATAAAATGGAAGAAATGAAAAGAGTGTAAACAGAATAGAAATAAAATGATATAACAATTAAATAAATAATGTAAAAGAACACAACATCAATATAACAAAAAGATGGCCTCAAGACAACTGCCTGGAAACAGCGAAGGACTGGCCCTTGGTGATTAAGCCAGTGAAAATGGAGCTCTGGAGGGCCATGCACAACCTTCCCAGGCTCTGTTTTCGGCCATGATGGCCTCCTGCAGCCCTCTGCCAGCAAAAGCAGAGCCTGTGGGGGCCCACATGCAACACCCCTAACTCCATTTTCACTGGCAGAAGGCTGCAGGAGGCCGTCATGGTTAAAAACAGAGCTTAGGAGCCCATTTTTGCTGGCAGAGTGCTTGGGCCACCACAGGCACCCCAACATGAGTGACGTTAAGCTGGCCATGCCCATCCTGGCCACACCCACCCCAGTCCCCCAAGGTCAAACTTAGTCCTGATCCAGTCCTCAATGAAATTGAGTTTGACACCCCTGCCTTACAGGGTAAGATATTCCAAAAAGCGGGTGCTGCTAAATAGATACTAAATATGCCTATAATATTTTCTCACTCTGCTCATTTGCAAAAGATTGTTATGAAAATATTTGAGTTTAATGTCTGTAATCAGTCACATGTGTGGAAATCAGGTGTTAGTAAATAATATAGGTGAGATGTATAACGATGCAAGTGAAAAGAAAAAAATCCCAAAGATATTGAGACAATACCAACTTACCGAGCTACTTGTGTTTCAGTTTGTTGAGTTTTGGTTTACAATCTATTGTGAAACCAGCATACAATACAGCCACCCAAAGTCACTTTGGATAGTGAGAAGGGTGGCTAAATCAACCAGTCCATCAATCAATCAACTCAGTGAAGGGGATCAGGTTTAAACAAATTGGCATTTAGTTTAAAGTCTCAGATAAGAAACATCAAGCAATACCATTTAAACATAAAACATAGACTCCAGAGCAGGGCATTTAGAAAGTTTTATGTATGGATTGTAAAGAATTAAAATTGTGGAAGTTGACACTAAATTTTATACTTAAAAAGATATTTGCTTGGACAGGGGAAAAATTGGAAGAAGGGATTGAAAGTTTATTTTCCCCACAATTGCACTGAGAAACAACTCAGGGTCAGGCAGGGTGTGGCAGTTGTGCAGGTATGATACTTGGGAAGAGAAAAAGAATGGACTTGGCTACAGGACTGAGTAGCAATAAGAGCAAATTAATGGCTGTATTTTTTGTGTGTCCTTGGATAACACTGGAATTACTTAAGTCAAAGCTTGTGTAACCCGAGGTTGCCTGAAGACTGTGATATGAGCCATATGGCAATTCTTTACAACATACATTCTTAATCAGCACAGATTATAACTTCTGCTTTCTATTAGCATTGCTATAATACAGTATATCTGGAAGATGTAGAAAAAAGAATGACTAGGCAGAATACAAGTTTGAGGAAGAAACCAAATAGATATTTAAGACAGCCTTAACAAAAAAATTAAAGAATTACATTTTTTGTTTTTGTTTACAGATGTCTGTTGTTATGATTTTGATGTTTCTGCTGGCTTGGTCTCCATATTCTGTTGTGTGTTTATGGTCTGCATTTGGAGACCCAAAGAAAATTCCCCCTACCATGGCAATCATAGCCCCACTATTTGCAAAGTCATCTACCTTTTATAATCCTTGCATTTATGTGATCGCAAATAAAAAGTAAGTGGTTCTATTGCAGGATGGGGTGGGCATGGATGGAGGAGGGAGACATGAGTTTTATGCAGAATGCAATATTTTCAAAGATAAGGAAGCCACTGTGGTTAGAAAGTCTGTAGTGGAAAAGGACTTCTTTGTGACTATATGGTATTAAAATGGAATTTTATTGTTGATTGTAATAGTGTATTGATTATAATTTTGCATTTATCTCACAACTTACAATTCCATTTCCTCCAGCACCATACACTATGTACACCGAGCTTGTGATTAATATAACATTTCAAGCAAATCATTAAAATGTGTTAATAAAAACCTTTCAGCAAATTAGTTGACTATGAAAACCACACATTTTATGTTCTTTGTTGATGGTGAGGACTACACATTTATAATAAAGTTCCAGGAATTGCCATTGTTGTCCATCTGCCGAGCCAGTGGCCTACTGCTTCTCTCCTTTTTCTGCCTGCATTTTCAAGCAAACTTTCTGTGATAAAAGCAAGGGAACAAAGTACTTGCCACTGCTCCAGAAGTTAGCATGGATTAAGTCCAGAGAAAGAAGCATGAGAATAAGCAGCAGCAAATGTACAGGTATCAGAACTTGACAATGATCCTATGGTAGTAAAAAATTAGAGATTAGGCAAAATATTTTCTCCTATGTTGCCTGGATCTTCTGCTGATCTTTTTTTATCAGACACTTAAAACATTTCTTCCTCTTTTAGATTTCGAAGGGCCATCCTTGCACTAATCCAGTGTCAAGTACGACAGGAGGTAACAATCAACATCTTGCCAATGCATTTATCTCAAAGTACAATTGCATAAAGATACAGCTTTAAAGCTTATCCATGCATCGTGTTTTTTGCCTTGCAAAGAAAATTAGAACTAATTCATATGTAACTATTGATGTATGATAACTTTGTTGTTTACTGATTCTATTTGACTTTATGGTTACTATATGATATTAGAATGATGCATATATTATATCTGGTTTCATATGAGACACAAAATTCCTGGTATCCAACTCTCTGCTTTACTGTACATGGATAATGGTTCTTTGGATTATACTATAAATATATATACTAGGGTGATTAGTACAGTTGAACAATTAATACATGACTATTTTTTCAACAGTCATTGTTCAAATTTGAAATTTAAGTGACACTGTAAACTGCTTCAGTGAGAAATCCATTATAAAGTGTAATGGAAATTTATCTTTCTATTACTAAAAACATTTAATGATCCTAGGGAAAAAATCATTTATTATACCTTCTATTACTGATTTTTGTTTTTTGCAAAGTTATTGTTGCCAAACATATTAACCTCTATTAAAAGAAATGTTTCAATTGTTGGAGAGCTAAAAATGAATAAACAGTTTAAGTTTCTGTCAATAGATTACTCAAATTTTGTTAAGTTGATCATTTTCTACCACCGACTACTCAAAAGAAATTATGTTTCTGTACATTTTTACCAGTATCTTTAAATTACAGATCTGCAGTTGTTGTTTAAAAAGTAATAATGTAATTTTGAAACAACATATGATAAATAATAAAGCATTTTGGAGATCCAAAGACTTCAACTCCAAGCCTTTCCTGCATTATAGTAATCTTAGCACAGTGTAGTTATTCAAACAATAGAACTGGGATTCTAGAGGAATAATCATACTCGCTATGTCGGTGTTAATTTCAAATTACACTAGCAATTTTTACAAATTGTAGTGTCTAACTTCTTTTTTCTAGCAGTCTTGTTTTCAAAATGGATATAATTTTACTAATAATGCATTCCCCCTTTGACACAATAAAGAACTAGTGATGTCAAATGAGCATTTGCAGAGTACCTTTAAAGGTTAAGTAATTGCAGATCTCAGATAATCCAGGGTAATCTGCTCTGACTAAATGGAAGCTACATGCACAAGTTTGGCATCCAAGATTGATTTGTCTAGGAATAAAAGATCTTCGATTTTGTATTTACCGACCATTTTGGAAAGAAACCATGTATCTGTTCGCTGCTATTTGTGTCACGATCAGCATTTTGGAAGAAGTGGATAGTTTCTGCCCTTCTCAATGCAGCTGCACTTACCATGGCATGAGTGATGCAACCAGAACAAGGTATTTTTTTCCTTGATTTTTCAAGTAGGTGTTATACTTCTAAGATTCCTATCCTTATCAAATAACAACAAAAAATGTTAATGAATTTTTACGGAGAGATTTGTATCTTTGGAAGACTGTTTTAAAATCTGGTGTAATCATGGATTATGTATCCCATCAAATTGGGTGAAACTAGTTGGCTAGAGGTACACACAACTACACATATGCTCATACACACACTGGGGTGTGTGGAAAATGAAATTCTAACCAAATTGGGCATAGTACTTATGCCATGCTTAGCATCTATTCATGCCAATGTACCCAGTTCATGAAAAGTGAGATTCCTTATCTTATCTTGTCTGTATCTTTAATGTTATGATGAAACTGTGTTTCCTAGATACCTTCCATTACACTATATGCTAAAATATTGTGTAAAAGTTTACAGCCTTTTGCTCTATTACCTTATGAAAATTGCTTTATTTTCTTTTAAAGAGAGAAGTAAGCACACTAGCTACCCAATGGGATTCAAATAATGAGAAGGTTTCAAAGCTGTATCTGCATTATGTGGAAATTAAACCTTTTCTTGATTAAAAAAAAAAAGATAATAAACAAAATGATTCAGTGAATAGGGCAATAAGCTTACAAGCCTTATTAATTCCTTCACATGCCCAATATGAGAGATAATAAGCAAGTTTCTTCATAGTACTGATGTTACATGCTCATGTAATTTAAAATGAAAATAAGTTTTGACATATGCTATATTTAAAATAATACAATGAAGGATTTTCCTTTATAAAGCAACAACAAAAGCATTTTACAAAAATGTCATGTTTTCTGTTTGAGATAGTATCAGATTAGGAATGCGGTAATTCCTTTGATGACTTAGCAATAATCATATATATCAATTTAACCTGTTTAAAGGGTTATAATGATGTGCCGGGAGAGGGAAATATATCTGAATGCCATCCCAAGTTCTTTGAAGGAGAGCTTAGGAATAATTCAATGTAATAATATCTGGGTGAAGTATATTTTAAGTCCACTTTTATTTGAGAATTGTCCTTTATTCTTCTTCATCACTTCTTCATTCAGGCTGTCATATTTTATTTCACCATGCTTAATCCTGAAGTGGTACAATTCTTACATGTGCATTATTTTTCTTAATAATTTAAGGCCCCATTTATTTTCCATACATTTCAGGTAAATTATGTATGGATACATGAAAGGTGTTTGATGCGGATAATACCTTATTCCTGCTACTGAAAAGAAGCAACCCTTTTAAAATTATCGTGTTACAGAACAAAATTCAGTAGACAAAACAGTTACTTTTCATGGCTATATAAAACATCTTTGGACATACATTCCCACCATGCCATCACTCTGCTAAACAACTAAGTCCCACAACACCGTCAAACTATTTACTAAGACTGTATTACTATTATTCTTCTCATCCTTCCTATTACCTACCTCCTACTTTTGACTATAACCTTGTTGCTTGTATCTTTATGATTTATATTGTTTATTTAATTTCCTAGTATGATTTGATTTATTTACTATCCTATGACTATCACTAAGTGTTGTATCTTATGATTCTTGATGAATGTATTTTTATATAAACTGAGGGCTTATGCACCGAAAACAAATTCCTTGTGTATCACACTTGGCCAATAAAGAATTCTATTCTATTCTATTCTATTCTATTCTATTCTATTCTATTCTATTCTATTCTATTCTATTCTATTCTATTCTATTTGAAAGAAGGTTTATCCAAAAGAGCCTTGCCAAACAGGAAACTCTGGATGACCAACGAAGTTCAGACTCTGATCAGGGCCGGTGACCTGGCTTTCAGAGCAGTTGACACCTCACAGTACAGCACTGCCAGAGCTGAGCTGAGAAGGGGCATCAAACATGCTAAGGAGATGTACAGGAGGAAGGTTGAGGGCCACTTTACTGACAGTGACCCATAGCAGATGTGGAGGGGGATACAGGCCCTGACCAACTATAAAGGCCAGGGCCAAGCAAACAGCAAGAGCAGTAGCACTTTGGCAGAGGAGCTAAACAGCTAAACAGCTTTTTCGATGCTTTGAGACCACCAAGAACCTGGACATACTGCCTCACGAGGACCATGATGCTGCACCTCTTTCTCTTCAGGTGCATGAGGTGAGAAAAACACTAATAAATCCCAGGAAAGCTGCTGGGCCTGATGGCATTCCTGGTGCAGTAGTTAAAGTGTGTGCTGACCAGTTGGCAGAAATACTTACAGAGCTGTTCAATCTATCTTTAACACATGCCATCATCCCATAATGCCTGAAGGCTGAAATCATCATCTCCGTTCCCAAAATAATAAATATAAACACTCTCAATGATTATAGGCCCATAGCGTTAACAAGCTCCATTATGAAGGTTTTTGAGCGACTAGTTTCACAGCTCATCAGAGACTGCCTCCCGCCCTTCTTTGATCAACATCAGTTTGTTTATAGAGCAAACCGATCTACAGAGCATGCTGTGGCCATCACACTTCATAGAGTGCTGAGTCATCTGGAGAACAAACAGAGCTAGGTGAGAATGCTCTTTGTGGACTACAGCTCTGCATTTAACACTATCATCCCAGATATACTAGTAACCAAAATGTATAATCTGCAGGTCCCCATCCCCATGTGCTCCTGGATTAAGAACTTTTTGACAAACAGACCACAGTCTGTTAGACTTGGCCCCCACCTTTCTTCCACTATTACACTCAGTACTGGTTTCCCCCAGGGTTGTGTCTTGAGCCCCCTGCTATATGCCTTGTACACCTTTGACTGCTCACCAAGCCACACAACAAACACTATCATAAAGTTGGTGGACGATATAACCATGATTGGTCTCATCTCTGGAGAGGATGAGACGGCATATAGGGCAGAAGTAGAGAATCTGTCTATCTGGTGTTCACAGAACAATCTGTCCCTGAACGTCCATAAAATCAAATTATGGACTTCAGGAGACTTTGGACTTCAGATTATGGACTTCAGGAGACATGGACAGAACCATGCCTCACTCATCATCAATGGAGAACGAGTGGAAATTGTCCCTATGATCAGATTCCTTGGCATCCATATTTCAGCTGATATCTCCTGGTCCCCTAACACCAAGGCCATAGTGAAGAAGGCTCAGCAGCGGCTGCACTTCCTGTGGGTTCTCGGGAAGAACAATCTGGATAAGAAGCTGTTGCTGGCTTTCTATAAAGCCTCTGTGGAGAGCATTCTGACATATTGTCTAGGTGTGTGGTATGCAGGCTCCACAATTGAGGACAGGAAAACTGTACAGAGGGTCATAAACACAGCTCAAAAAATCATTGGTTGCCCTCTGCCCTCCCTGGAAGACTGAGCCAGGTTCCACTGCCAAAGCAGAATCAAGGCCATTATAGAAGACCCCTCACACCCTGGCAATTATCTTTTTGAACTGCTGCTGTCTGGACAGCATTTTATGTCAATAAAATCCCACACCACTAGACTAACAAATAATTTCTTTCCCTGGGCCATCCGAACCGCAAATAAACATGAAGTCACTACCTCATTAAGATGTGAAAAGATGTGAAATCTAAATACCCCATTTAGATGTATAATAACGGATTAAAGTACAATTCATCTCTTGTGTATTATACTCGGCTAAGCCTTACAGTCAATGTTGGATGTATATTTTGTGTATATTCATAGATATTGTACTCTCAAATTGCAAATGGAGACATGGGTACTCTATCTTTCTTATCTTCATTTTTAAGTGCTTTGGTTTTATTGTATTGCGAACAGTTGCTGGGGTGCATCCACAGTTTTGTTGTACTTGTACAATGACAATAAAGTTCTTCTAAATCTAGTGAACACAGCTGGATTGATTTGTTAGTGGGACCGCAGTTTATTTTTTAAAATACATTGTGAAAAGCTATATGACCGTAGCCACTTCTCTTTGCTTTTTGTTTTTTATTAGAACTGTGCTTTGTAATGATCCGGATATGTTTGAAATCCCTATGAATATTCCCGTGGACTCTGTAAAACTCCGGGTAGAAAAGACAGTCATAAGAAAAATTCCAGCTGATGCTTTTTATTACCTGGTGGACCTCAAATATCTATGGCTTACTTACAATTCTATCACCAACATTGATAGCAGAAGCTTTTATAACTTAAAGCAGCTACATGAATTGCGTCTGGATGGCAATTTGTTGTTGCGTTTCCCTTGGCAGTCCTTGGCTGAAATGTCCAATCTACGAACTCTGGATTTACACAATAACAAAATGACCAGTATTCCAGTGGAGGCCGGCAGATACCTGAGAAATCTCACTTACTTAGATATATCTAGTAACAAACTAACCACCTTTCCCTCAGACCTCATGGATATCTGGCTTCCTTTTTCTGAAACAAAGGTACTCAGGAATACAGATTCCCTGATGCACAGGGTCATATTAGGTAAGCATGAACATTTTGATTTCTTTCTTTGAATTGTGTCTTCTGAGAGAATTCTGAATTAGTCCATAGTATGAACTCAAATACTGTGATTAATCAGCTTCATGGTAACTCAGGGGTGTCAAACTCGTGGCCTGTGGCCTGTATGCATCATGTGCTGGCCATGCCAATCTCTGGTTTAGAAAAGGAGGAAGAAGCCACAATATGTCACATGACGACAACATAACGTTGAGTTTGACACCCCTGCAGTAGCTGACCAACTATTATTCTCATACTGAACAATTGTTTTGTTGATGGCTTGGATGTACAACTGAGTTTGGCATTTCATTGACATTCAGTAATAACATTAGTTAACCCATTTTGATCAGCACATTGGTTTGTTGAAAGCTTCAGCAAGTTAAGTGCAGTCTGCCATATTTCCTAGTGGAGCAGTCTGCCATATTTCCTAGTCGAGCAGAATTTAATGTGCTGAATTGGTATATTCAAGATTGAACTAGTCGTCTTTGTAGACTTGTGCTATATAGGTTATGTTATCCTTAACAGCTGGTAAGGAATTACTACTGATAAGGAATTCTTAATTCAACTAAGGTAGGAAGAACATTTATTCAACCATAGCCTAATAATTTTTTAATTTTTAAAAATTAATTTGAAACATAGTAATTGACAACATCTCCTAATATAACATTTCCATTTTCATGCCTGCTGTCAATATAGCTATGCATGATTCCATTTTCACAATCTTTGCTTGTAGTAGAGCACCTTTATAAGATTAATTTTGTAATTGTAGCAGTATGTTTTTCTAGTATTTTTTTTAAACGTAGTTGAATATGATAATCTTAATATTTCTTGCTTATCACTTGTGTGTGTGAGTGTGTGTGTATCTATAGCTATATCATATCGATATCTGCCTGTCCACTATCTATCTGCCTGCCCTCCCTCTCTCTGTCACCGTCTGTCTGTCTCTCTCTCTAATCTACACACACACACACACGCATGCACACTCTTGGGAAAGACTTTCACAGACACCATAGGTAACAAAAAAAAAAAATAGTTCAGAACGGGTGCTGTTTATGTTAAAAATATAATAAGCTAGAATTTTCTTTCTTAGCTCCTCAAAATGTTACAACAATCACAATAGGTATTTAGAAGAAGGCTAGCTGCTTGCAATTTAATGCATTTAGCACACATCTTGAATACATTTCTAACACTAGATTTATCAGAGAGAAATAGATGTACTATTTATGTCCCATAATTTGCCAAAT
The DNA here is from genome assembly GCA_033807585.1 of Hydrophis major. NCBI lineage: Eukaryota > Metazoa > Chordata > Lepidosauria > Squamata > Elapidae > Hydrophis > Hydrophis major. The sequence goes on from CM066333.1 coordinate 29,841,267, forward strand.
CATTTACCTCAAGCTGGAAACTGAGAAAGGAAATCCAAATGTCTTATACTATGCTAATCTAATTGTACGTTTGCTGACAGTGTTATGGCTAATTGTTTTTCCCTGTTAAGGTCTGCAGGACAATCCATGGTACTGTGATTGTCGTATTTCCAAGCTGATTGAATTTTCCAAAACTAGGGATAGTGCTCTTATACTCCTGGACCCTTTTGTGGCTTGCAATGGGCCTGAAAGCTTGGCTGGGATCTTGTTTCAAAGAGCAGAATTGGAACAGTGTTTGAAGCCATCAGTAATGACTTCAGCTACAAAGATTACATCACCTCTAGGAAGCAATGTGCTTTTACGCTGTGATGCCACTGGATATCCCACACCACAACTCACTTGGCTTAGATCAAATAACAGACCAGTGAACTATACAGGTACAGCGAATTTAAAAATTCACCCTGCTGAGAAATACCAAGATGTGTTAAAATAATGGTTTAATGTTTCAGAGGTTCAGTTCTCTGCTTATGAATTGAAATGGGGAAAAAGACTGCTGCTTTAAATTTACTCATAGAAATAAAAATATATTTAATCAATATACTGTACTGAGTTTTAGAAATTGAAAAACCTTTAGAAAACAGTTTTTTTTTCACTTGAGTAAAAACATTTGAAAAGAAGGCTACGTGATATTCTGATGAAAATCTAGAAGCCAAGTAGTAATGTATTTTCAAACCACACAATTTTCTATATGAAATTCTGTCAAGGATATATTTTTTAAAAAATTGAAATAGTAGTGTTAAATGTCCTTCAGCATAAATCAAAATAGAAATGTATACAATCTATAAGAATGTACAATCATCCTTTATTCTACAGCCATGCATGAACTGAGTTGCAGTATTGTCCAATTTGCCAGACTTTACATACCATGACTTTGATTGAATTGGACCTTATATCTTTGAATTGGTTTTTGAGATTAATAGTGGTACATTGTGTTCAAATATGAGTTAAATAGGAATTAGCTCTTATTTGCCTAGAAATTGGAAGGTGTAAATGTTCTCTATTGATCCTAACATTTTTCAGTCAATGCAAATTATATGAATTGAGTTTATTGATTAGCCCATAGGCCATCTCAAAGTGCAGAATTCCAAACACAAATTATTACTAAAATCCGATAAAAATAATTTAAAATGAGATTGGAATAAAGTTCAATTTATAATAAAATTGGAATATAATAAAATTTAAAATGAAATTGGAATATAATACAGTAATATAATATATAAGTAAATAAAATAAAATAATATTTCAGTATTAATCCTACAATCTACCCAATTGGTCCCACATATGCTGATCTCAACCGAACCATTTTGCTCAAGTTTAGAACTCTGCACTTTGATATGGCCTATGGGCTAATCAATAAACAAAACTCAATAAACTAAACTCAGTAATTGCAGCAAGAATGAATTGAATATTTGTGACAAGGCTTTTGATTATCCCTAGAATCATAGAGCTGGAAGAGAGCATAGAAATAATATAGTCCAATTCCAATTCCAGCTCAAGGAAGAATCCACTGGAGTATCTCTGATAGACCTTTGAAGATTTCTATTTGCCACATCGTGTGACAATCCTGCTTGTTCCTAAGAAAAAGGTCCTAAAGATTGGATGTTATTCTCTTAGACCTCTTCCCATGGGCTCTAGCAGGATTTTGATTTCTGGTGTCTTTCTTCAGTATATTTACATTTTCAAAATTCAATTATGCAGTACCATCTGCACTGCTGAATCACAGCTCTATTAATTTGCTTCATAAAACTGATTTTTGGCAATATTTTTTTCCTACTTCTAGAGATATAAAATAATACCTCCTTCTCTCTCTCAAAGAGGGAGAGAGATAAAGATAGAGACATACATTGATCTTATCAAGTACCATGGCATGATGGGAAAATAAAATCTGTCTTGGCATAGATGGCTATGACATTCAAATACTCTGTTACAAAACATTTGTCTTCTTAAAAATATGTAAATATCTGTCTGTCTGTGTTTATGGAAATTACATTCCCAAACATATGCATTTAGAAAAGAAGATCCTGCATAGAATTATATGCTAAGGACCTCTATAGAAGATGTTTGTATTTTTAAGAAATAATTTATAGGAATGCTAGACTGGACTTGGACTGATACACATCCTGAAGTATATACTGTTATTACTTTTTCTTCTAGCTTGCAACATAGCATCACATTTCACAAAGAATTCTTAAATTGGTTTTCATCTTCAAAGAGGGGTATAATAGCTTTTTTGGCTTTATCTCCAACCAGTTCTTGCAAAGAAAACAAAATGTAACCCCCTTCTCGTTTTACAGTGGTCTTTTCCAAATGAAGTCTGAACTTAATGCATGGTATGCTAGATCTGAATATGATGATTTTCAATGAATGGGAGGAAAATCTATTTTTATGAGCCATAGAAATAAAAGAAATAAAGCAAACAAAAGAAAGAGAGGGATGCTATCATTCACTGCCCTCTAGTTGATTACTTGGAAGTTCTATACAACCTTGGGCTTTGGATCTGAGGTGCACTGCCAGGTGCAGGATAGGGGATACATCTGGATACACTGATAGAGCTGTGCATTTTTGGCAAAAATTGGGAAAAGGTTTTGACTTGCTAACAGTTGGTATGAATGGATATTCACCACTCCCTCCATAAATTATACTTTATAAAGTACAATTTTATAAATTATAAAAGCAACTAAAAACCAGAATATATATATTTTAATAGAAGGATCTAACTTCAGTTTTAGTACCCAAACTAATTCCTGAGCTGAAAATTCTTTATTTCCAAGTATCTTCTTTGCTAAGCTGTATCTCTGAATTCTAATAAAAAACCAAGGTATCATTTGTTTCCATCTGCTGTGTGTTCTAAGCTTCCTTTAGGCATGAAAACCAATTAGGTGACCTTGAACTAGTTATTGTCCCTGAGCCCTATCCACCTCATAGACATCTTGTGAGGGAAAATAGGAAATAGGAGAAATAGATATGACTGCTGCGCTGAATTATATTTTTAAAAGGCAAGATCTAAAAAAATTATCTTCAAAAGTTAGCAATATCAGAGAAGAAGCACTTCTATCTTTGAGAGAAAAGGAGAGGTGCTTTTTCTAAAATATGCCAATTTAATTGTGCCAAGTTAATGTAAGACTAGAAGAATAACCTAAGAATAACTTAAGAGTAATTCCTGTTTAAAGTGGTATATTTAACAAATTGTGTGGCTAATTGTTGTAGTCAAATTAAAAATAATGCTTCTCCTTTGAAATCTTTGTCTCCCAGCCTCCTAATGCTGTAGCTCTGTTGTATTCAGATTCATTCATTTATAAATAATATATATTTGACTGCCATTTATATTGTATTTCTTTCTTTCCCAGTTATTCAAGAAAGTCCAGGGGAAGGCGAAAGATGGTCCATTATTAGTCTGACAGGTATTTCCTACAAAGATGCAGGAGACTACAGATGCAAGGCCAAAAATTTCGCTGGAATGGCAGAAGCTTTTGTTACTGTCACTGTTATTGGTGTTGTTACCACAACAGAACCTTCCCCAAAGTATGGCAAGAAGACAGGAATAGAGCAAGCAAATATTACCCAAGAAGATGTCAAATCAGAATTTTTCAATGCAACGCTTTCTTCTACAATAGCATCCAAAACCACCTCTCTGCCTACAACTATGGCTACCACTGAAAAATTCACAACTGAAAGAGGAACTGACACAAAACAACCTGAGCCCATGCCCAAGGACAAAAAGAACAGGAACATAGTTGTTAATGGAAGGAAAAAGCAATTGGATACATCACTCAGTGTAGATTCAGGAGATGAACAAAATGTTACTCTGAAAAACCTAAGAGTAATTCCTGAAACCAGTGAAAGAGTGACCTTAATGTGGAAAAATATTGATGTCTCTAATAGCTCTGTTTTGACTGTACTGTATTCCAAGTATGGAGAAAAAGATATGGTGTCACTAAATCCAGATCCCACACACAAAAATGTGACAATAGATGGTTTGGAGCCTAGCACAAAATATATGGCCTGCGTCTGCCCCATAGAGATGCTTCCCACCAAAGACCAGTGCATCATTTTCTCCACGGATGGAATTAGTGTGGAAGATAAATCTCCTATTTCCATTTTGCTAGTAGCTAGTGGGATAGCCTGTGCAGTAGCGATACCCCTCATTTTTTTCTTACTGTATAAAGTTGTGATGCTTCACAGGAAACCAAAGTTGATCAAGGAAGATGAACTTGCAAAAGAGACTTATTTCAAATTTGAAACTCTTTCTTTTAGACCACATTCCATGGGAGCAAATGTAGAGATCTGGACTCACCGACACACTGATGAGTCTGAAAGACAATTACTTTGTTCCAGGTCAAGTATGGATTCGCAGATGACCTTCAAAAGTGAAGGTTCTAGGTCAGAGTACTTCTACTAACTGTCGGTTCTGTAGATTACAGAACCTAGAGTCAGCAGAAGTACTGTGACGTAGAACCTTCACTTTAGATAGAAGCAAAAGAGCTGAGACCCAATACTGGATCAATGACAATCACAAATCATGGATGACAAATACTGTAAAAGATAGAAATTAAACTCATATGTGATGAGGAAGGGAAAATGCTTCTACACAAACATTTGACACTTGATTATTCCCAAGGCACTTATCAATGTATAGTTTCTTCTTGATTAATACTTTGCTATTTAAAAAAAGATTTATGTAAAATACGTATTTTTCCTTCCATGTTACTCTCCATGTTTCTTTCAATTATATATTGTTCAGTGCAAAATACTTATTAATATTTTGTTTAATTAAACTTAAACTCCTGAGTTATGACGAGTGTAAAGATACAGTGGGGCACAACCCAGGATAAGCCATTTCAATTAGGTTGATGCATTAGTGTCATTTTGTATAAGAGGCTGTATGATTAAAAATATGAGATTCAATTTGGAGAATGCACATAAATATTTATAATGTCAAGGTGTAATTGTGGTTAATCAACCCTAAGCTATATATATGCAGCTAACCAAAGTAAGTCAGTAACTACACCTGGAATAAGTTACATCAAAAATCCACTCAAATCATTTATTCCTCAACCCATGGTATGAGTTTAAGCTAATGATGAACATGCATAAGTAAGATCTGGAACAAAAAAACTAACCTTATATATTGAAATGGTATATGGTTTCCTGCCTAAGCAGAGGGTTGGACTAGAAGACCTCCAAGGTCCCTTCCAACTCTGTTTATTCTATTCCATCCCATCCCATTCATCCTGTCCCGTCCCATCCCATCCCATCCCATTCCATTCCATTCCATTCTATTCTATTCTGTATAGGTGAGCCAGAGGAACATATTTTGGACTTATCCATTAAGATTAGAAGAGAATATTAAGAACGATCAAAGGAGAGTTTGAAAGGTTAAGGCAAGTAGTATCTTTTTTCAAAGAATCTAGACCACAATACAATGATTCTCCCCCAGTATTTAGCTTTTATATAATGTTTTGTGAAATTTTTCCCCTTTACGGAGTTGGGGTGGGTGTGGCCTGCATGTGACATATCCAGCTCGTGAGCCACCAGGTTGACATCCCTGAACTATCTGGTATTCAATGATATATTGCTGTGGATTATAATATTTTCACTTTAGCCATTCTAAATAGTAGTGTTTAATGCATCAGTTCTTGAGCAATGTGAATGAACTGATTAATCCTAAAACTAGTGACATTATCAGCCATTATTAAAGTCAAGAGGCTGTGGTGTCTCAGCAGTTAAATATGCTGACCTTGTCAACTGGAAAACTGACAGTCCAGTTCAAGACCTGTGTGACGCCTGATGGGATGACCTCTCATTATTGGTCCCAGCTCCTGCCTAGCCAGCAGTTTGAAAGCATGCAAATGCAAGTGGATAAACAGGTACCACTGCTGTGAAGGTAACAGTGTTCCGTGTGCATCAGCTTATGGTCATGCTGGCTACATGACCAAAAAAATGTCTATGTGGACCACACTGGCTTCTTCAGCTAAAAAATGGAAATGGGCATGGTCTTCTAGGGTTGGAAATGACTGGACAGGGAAAACATTTACCTTTACCTTCTTATGCTCAATGGCCAAATTTATACATGTTCATATTATGAAGATTACAGATTTGGAATTACAGAAAGTAATGAAAACTGAAATAACATAGGGTGAAAGAAGTAGAATACTAAAGAAGAATTCAGACATTTAAAACAGAGCTAAAATTACAGAAATACCACATTCTGGTTTCTCCTAAGAATGTATTAATGTCTTTTAATAAAAAAAAAAATATTAAGTTAGCTTTCTGAAGCTCAGTAGAAGACTGCATACCTTTTATTTTTGATGTACTCAGAACAGAGGTGGGGCTGCTGGGGGTTTGCAGGAGTTTGGGAGAGCCCCGAGCTAAGATTCTGCACAGTTTGGAGAACCCCCAAATCCCACTCCTGACTGGCCCCACCCCCCTGCCTGCCACCCCCCCATTCCCAGGTATCCCCATGTGCCCCTTTTTGGATGCAGGTAAATGCAAGGCACGTGTGGAGGCTCAGGGAGGGTGGAAAATGAGCCTGTTTCCAGCTTACAGAGAGCCTCCAGAGTCCGGGGAGGCCATTTTTGCCCTCCCGGAGGCTTGAGAAAAGCCTCTGGAGCTTGGGGAGGCAAAAATGCTCCCCCACACCGTGATGCAGGAGGCCAACTAGGCCATGCCCACCCAGCAAGTGGGCAGAGAACCTGTAGCTAAAATTTTTGAAGCCCACCCCTGACTCAGAGTATATCACCTTAGAACAGTTTCTCCCACAGGATCTGGATGGCCCTGAATCTCTTAGCCTTGAGGAATGTGTAAAAAGCTTCATTCTTTTCCATTACTCCATCCCAGGCACCAGGCAAGAATGGTGGATGAGCTTATTTTTTGAGAGGTAGTGTGTACAATTGGTGAACTCCAGCTGTTTGGTGTTTTGATGCAGTGGTGGGATTCAAAAGTTCCCAGCACTGGTTCTGTGGGTGTGGCTTGGTGGACATGGCTGCAGGGAGGTGACGCGACTTGTGTGCACGTGTGTGCGACAAACACACTCTTTGTGCACGTGTTAAAACTGTAAAAACTAAGCTACGCCACCTCTCCACTGTTTAGCACAGCAATCCACTCTACCGCAACTAACAGCTGAGAGGTTAAAAAGAACCTAGGAGCAGGAGCAGGCGGGTGGGCCCAACTGCAGAGCATCAGAGAAACTCAGACCTAACTGTTTTTTTGCCAGCTGATCTTCGGTGCTACCAGTGCACCAGAACTGGACTGAACCGCTGTTTTGATGGTTGATGTATGGTTATTTATTTACCATGTTGTGTTACAGTTTTGATATATTGATGTACGCCACCTTCCAAACATTGGACAGCTATGTAAATCATAGACAGAATATCAATAACTTTCAAAATCATATTTCTAATTTTTGAAAACATGTTATAATTGTTACGATTTGGTTCCCTTCCCAGTTGTGCCATTTCTTATCAGTAGCCAGCAAGAGAAACAACAGCTGTAGATGTTTTTTGGACTCTGTAACAATTAGAATGCCAACTTTGGGGCTATGGTTTTCCTATGTTGTAATTTGGTTCTCTAGGGTACGGCACGGCTGCCTCAAGAGGTTTTGTTGAGTCAAACTATCTTGACATTTATAGTATTATTCCCTGCAAGTTATACCTTGATGGCCTGGAGATCTATTTACTCAGGTTTTATAGTCACAAAAGGTTTCTAACAAGCTAAACAGCCTATGATAATGTTTCCTCCATTGTATTGTGTTTAAGGGCAGATGGCAAATTGATGGAGTACAGGCAACTGATATGGTACATACAGGTATTCCTTGACTCACAACAGTTCATTTAGTGACTCTTTGAAGTTACAATGGCGACTCATGACCATTTTTCACACTTATGACTATTGCAGCACCCCCCCCCCATAGTCACATGATTTACACTTGGATGCTTGACAACTGACTTACCTTTATGACGGTTGCAGTGCCCCAGAGTCACCTGATCCCCTTTTGAGACCTTCTGAGCAAAGTCAATGGGGAAACCAGATTCACATAACAATCGTGTTCCTGATGAGGCTTGCGGTGATTCACTTCACAAATGTGGAAAGAAAAGTCGTAACATGGGGCAAAACTCACAAATTTCTCACTTAGCAAACATAAATTTTGGGTTCAGTTGTGGTCTACCTGTACAGATGTGCCTCCATTGTAGGGACAGTGCCAGAGAAGGCTGTTCTTATTGTCCTTCTCATTGTGTAAAACAGGGCTGCCAAATTCCCGCCCCTTGGGCCGGATGCGTCCCATGTTGGCCACACCCATGCCAGGTTTAGCAAAGGAGGAAAATGTCCCAATATATCACGTGATGCCTCTGTGAAGCTGCCATGACGACATGAGTTTGAAACCCCTGGTGTACGAGAATCCACCTCATTCTGCATAATAATAGAGATTAAAAATAATGGCATAAAATAATAAGACAACACAAATCCATATTTACATAAACATACCGCTGGATCATTTTAGCAAGGCAGGTCTATTCATTATAGATAATTCTGAGCATACATTTAGATTTGTATAAAAAGCTAAGAATTTCCCAGGCACAGTTCAAATAAGGAAAGTGAGAAATTACCTTGTCAGATATAAGGCAATTAGTTTCCCTTATCAAACTTCATAGCAACGAATGGAACACATAAAGTAAATAAGACGTTACTATGTACAGTATAGATCTCTAAACATAAAAGAACATTTTTGTTCTTGATGCAACCCCTAATGAGTATTTCATGCTATTTCTTTTCCAGACTGCAAGGGCATAAACTCTTGGTAATTGGGGCCAAAAAAGTCAACATTCCCAGGAATAGTTTCATATACAGCTGTGGGGCCTTCTTGATACTGCCAGGGTGACCAGCTGCTGTGGCCTGCCATTCCAGCAGAAATGATATGGTCAACTTGACATTTCCCAAGGATATGTGTGAAGTTTCCCACTTAAGCAATCAAGTTCCTAATTTCACTAGGAACAAATCAAGCCAGCGATGATGTTATATGCAACCTATAAAGCTCCCAGCTAAGCTCTTTCATTAGACAGAGGTCAATGGATTTCAGAGAGTGGTAGAAGACTACTATTTTTATGTCATGTAGACTCTCCTGGATTCAGATAAAATGGAGGCACCAAATATATTCAACTTCTATTTGATCATTTTCTATAACTGAAATGGGGTAGATGATATTCAATGCTTTGCTGGATTATTTTATATACAGGTAGTCCTCGGCTTATGTCCATAATTGAACCCAAAAATTCTGTTGTTAAATGAGGCAGATATTAAGTAAATTTTGCCCTATTTTACAACATTTCTTGCCACAGTTGTTACATAAATCATTGTCGTACAAGTCATCCCCGACTTACAACAGTTTATTTAGTGTCCATTCAAAGTTACAACAGCACTGAAAAAAGTAACTTATGAACATTTTTCATACTTCGACGGTAGCAGCATCCCCATGATCACATGATCAAAATTCATTCATTTCGTATTTATGACTGTTGCGGTGTCCTGGGGTCATAAGTTCAGCTTTTGTGACCTTCTAACATGCAAAGTCAATGGGGAAGCCAGATTCACTTAACAACCATGTTACCAACTTAACAAATGCAATGATTCACTTAACAATTGTGGCAAGAAAAGTCGTAAAATGGGGCAAAATTCACAGCAACATAAATGTTGGGCTCAATTGTGGTTGTAACTTGAGGACTACTGGTAGTTAGGAAAAGTAACATGGTTGTTAAGTGAATATGGCTTCCTCATTGACTTTGCTTATTAGAAGGTTGCAATAGGTAATCACGTGACCCTAAGACCCTGCAATCATTCTAAATATGAGTCTATTGCCAAGCAACTGAATTTTAATCACATGACCATGGGGATGCTGAATGGTCGTAAATGTGGAAAATTGTCATGGGTCACTTTTTTCAATTATAACTTTGAATGGTCACTAAATGAACTGCTTTAAGTCAACTACCTATATTTAGTATATTTTCAGTCATTCCAACTTTTTCTTTCACAACTATTGACTTCAGTTAGGAGGAAAATAGAAGAATTACAAGACAAATAATGATAAAAGTAAATTTAAATAATACTGCAACACAAAGTAAAATATGTTACTTTAAATCCTTTAATTAAAAAAAAAATCTGATTGAAATCAAATACAAACACACAGCCATCCTAATCAGGCATTTCTAGTGAGAGGGGTCTCAGTTGGCTGCTGGGAGGGTGGATGGCCTCACTTCAGCAAGTTGTTGGCTTCATTTTTATTTGCAAACACAAGCTTCACTCAAGTGACGCTCAAAGGAAAAGAAGGGGCGGTTGGGGAAGAAGCTGTATAAAGAGGAGAGTCATTCTACCATCAGAGTAAGACAGAGATTTGTGTTGGGAGGATTCTAACGTGTCAGGCCGAATTGATAGAAAGGAATTATTTTGAAAGGTTCCTAGAAATAGACTTTGTTTCGTTTGACTTAACATCTTTAGAAACCTCAACAGTTCTCTTCATTCATGGCTTTGTTTCAGACCTTGGAATTTGGACGTATTCTTTAGGTTTAAGCCGCGTTAAATTTGTCACAAGTGAGTCAGGCATTTCATATTTGGTTTCCAAAAGAAAAAAGAAGAAGAAAGAACTCTCTACCATTACATAAAAAGGATGTGGAAGCCATGCACCAGCACTGAAGAGATCATTCTGGAATTCCTCCTCAGTTCAGAGCGACTGATAAGGCCGCACCTCAGTTCTCAAATGAGGCAAGAATGAATCATCAAACTGGAATGAGATTTCTTTGGTTATTCCAGACAAGGGCATCTTGAAGAGTTGTTACACCTGTTTTTTTTTTTTTGTGTGTGTGTGTGTGCCAGGGTATGACAAAAGTTAAAATAAGCTGTGTACTACTGCAGATTTTTTTTAAAAAAAAAATCAAACTTTTAAAAAGGATGTTTCTCTTTTCCACACTTTTGCCTGTTGTTTTTAAAATGAGTATTATCGATCTGTCAATTCAGGAGATGAGAATGTGTCCCAGAGGATACCAAATGGGGAAGGAAAATTCCTCTTGCTTTGGTGAGTGAAACTTCAGATGCCCTCAGAGGCTTATTGCATTTTTAATTAGTATTTCTATTTCTTTTATTTAATGGTGTCTGTTTTGATTTCATAAATACACAACATGTGTTACAATAATCTAACTAAATGTAGCAGGTGTTGTAGTCTTTTTCCCAAAGTCTCATCAACAAAATAAAGGTGAGCATGACAAACATTTTAATAAATGTAACTGTTGATCTGGAAAAAATCAGGATTACCTCTTGAAAAAACTAGACGTATAGTGAACTATAATTCTTTCTTGTTTTCTGGTGGTGATCTAGATTTTTGCACTCCAGATCTGATATAATCTCAGTAAGATGCTAGAAACTAAGTATTTGGTACTGATAAGACTTGAAGTACCTGTCCTGAGTATTTTTATACTGTAATTGCTCAAAAATCCAAGACTTAATCTACACTACAAACATACTTTGTTTTTTGTTTATATTATTTTAGGAGTAGTTGTTTCTGCCAACCTATCTGACCAGGGAAATATAATCTGGCAAAAAGACTTGATTGTTACACGGTTTAGTTTTTTGGAATCTCCTTGGGAAGATGGCATAACTGTTAAACTAGCAACTTGCCTAGTAGCTACTCCACTTGATACAACTCTTATAACCACTTCAGCCTGGTTATTGGCCAGACTACTTAAATATTATGCTTGAGGATTATCAGAGCAATAGTCACACACCTTGACAAAAACAAGAGGATTCTATGCATCTAATGTGTATTAACTTCAATGTTATGCACATTGAATTGGAAATAAATCCCATGGACCCTGTGGGACTTGTTCCTTAGATTGCTTCAGAGGAAAGTGTCCTAAAATCAATAGATTTTCATCAAACAAATTATTGTTGGTAAAATGGTTTTACTATATTTTATTTGTCACTGTTATTGGGTCTTTTTTTCTGAGCCGGTGTCCATCAGTCCATTAAGTTTCTCTGTCTAAAGATGGGTTTCTACGACCATTTTGTTTATTATTAATTGAATTTCCTGAGTTTTAAGGCCCTATCAGCACCAGTCATGGAAACAATTCATCATTTACTCTAATCCTGCACACTGATGCTTCATAGTAGTGAATTAGATCATCATTTCAGATGTTATAGACCTGGTGATTAAGGTCTACAAATAGAAAAAAAGGCCATATATAAGGAAGCAACTCCCATTTTTTTTTGCAGCAATTACAAACAATCCTATCTCATTCCTAATTACACTTGTACCATAATTAACTTATTTTTTGTGTGCAACTTTTTAAAATAGCAAATCCATTAATTACCAATTCATTTTTTAAATTTTCAGCAAAAAAAAATCCTTAATACATTTCCAGTCTTTAATAACCTGTGTAACCTCCTTTGTTTTTTCTAAGTGTCTATAGAGATTATCCAAGTCATGGTTGTCCCAAAGGTGTTTTTTTATAAGAGGCAACTGTCTGGTTTTTCCTTGAAGACATTTCGCTTCTCATCCAAGAAGCTTCTTCAGCTCTGACTAGATGATGGGGATCCTTCCATTCCTTCTATTTCCCACCATGCCTCTTGGAAAAAACCACACTTTTGAGACTTATTTTATTATAATTGCCAACATTTTTGTGGTGTTATCTGTTGCTGAAAATGAGAAGCCACTGCATTTGTTACATTTGAAAGTTATACAAATGACTGTACACATTGGGTTATTGTTCGGGGGTTGGTATTATTATTATTTCTAGTTCTGCTCAGTTTCTGGAGAGAAGCACATTCCAGCACATCACTCAAAAGTTTCATTCCCACATAGGTTAAGTTTTTATTGTGGAATTTTTTTTTTGCTCACATAAATCAAGAGAACCTGATAACTACATAAATCATTATAGGCAAATAAAAAAATAAAAGAGGGCAGGATGTGCCACAGATAACTTCTTTCCCCAGGAATCCTAGAAATTCTGTTTTTTCAAAAGTATATTTCAAAGTTGTACTGAACTTTGCTCATTTTGAAGTTCTGTATTTTAAAAAGGATTGTGATTCACTTTTCAGTACCCTGGTGAGTCTTTCTGCCTTCATGCCATGCATACTAATGTTTTACTTTTTGTAACTGGAACTTTGCTTTTATTCTTGGTAAATGTAGTTCCTTGTGTCTAAGGATTCTGAATTTTACTGCCAGCTTTGCAAAGACGTGATTCATTATTTAAACTCATTCTCTCAGGCTGTCGCTGCTGAGTTGGCATAAAGAGGCTTTTGAGCACATAGATCAGAAACCGGGGTTCTCATTCACTCCTGCCTGTCAAGTTTTTTTGTAGATAGACTTTTTTTTGGCAGCTGTTTCCCTTCAAGAATAAAAGAGAAGCAAGTGATGAAGGCAAATATACGTGTCTCGAGATAATGTTACAGGATCCACTCAAGGTCAGTCACTGGGACCAGAGGTTTTGTCTTTTGAGCTTTGGGGCTTACGCTGGAATATATTTTCAAGGAAATTCTTTCTAACACACGCTGCTGGAGAGAAGTTTCCTGAAAATGGGTTCCAGTACGAGTCCAAAAGCTTGGAAGACAAAATCTCTGTTTCAGGTGACTGATCTAGATTGGATCCTGCACAAGCAGATGATGCTATTTAAAATATATTGGATTAATGTTTCATGATTTGGCTACTAAGAAACATAGCTTCTCAATTCTGAAATAATAGCAATAGCACAGCTTTACAGTGCTTTACATCCCATTCTAAGAAGTTTACAGAGTCAGCATATTGCCACTAACAATCTGAGTCCTCATTTTACCCACCTTGGAAAAATGGGACGGCTGAGTCAACCTTGAGTCTGGTGGGATCTGAACTGCGAAATTGCAAGCAGCCGGTAGGCAGCAGGAGTAGCCTGCAGTGTTGTATTCTAAGCACTCTAACTACTGCGCCACCATGGCTCATAAATAAGAAATAGATTTTCTAATAGGAAAAGATGGGAAAACCATCTTTTCTCATTAGTTGAGGTGTGTCAGAAGAGGTGATGGTGGAGTTTGGGTATTTTCATCTGCAGAATGATTTGGAACCATTTGCTTCTAGAAAAAGATCAGGCCTGTTCAGAAAAGTGCCTATCGTTAGACAGAATGAAGCTTTCATGTTGGAGAATGGATTGGGATAGATGGAGAAACAGGGCAAATACTCATGCAGTAATCCTTCTGATCACCTGAACATACAGTACGCATCACTGTGAAATGATTTTAAAAAAAGAGATGGATTATGAACTATTGGAATAATATGTCAAATGCATAGACATCTATGTAAACAATGTTCAAAATAAGTACTCTGCACTTTGGTTCAGTGGAAACTATTAAACAATAGATGCAAAGCAATGTAAATAGAACACCTGCTCCATTATAAATATGGTCAAAGCCATCTTGTTGGATCAGGGCACTTGCATAAAAAGATGGATATTGCAAGCTTTGCTCTGGAAAAACATCTGAGCATTATTTAGACTTATATAGTCATCCTTGCTCTTTTAACTTCTTGCAGTCCTGTCAAACTGGTGGCTCGTGGGCTGGATGTGTCATGTACAGGCCATGCCCACCCCGGCTCCACAAAGGCAAAAACCGTCATGATACATCACATGATGCAATCGAGTTTGACACCCGTGAACTAGAGGAATTGAAACGCATAGTCACTATCAAGGCACTGATACCATTATTATTTGATACGTAGGAAAATATTTGTAAATTTCCTATTTCTGCTCTGATCGATACATTACTATTTTTCAGATATAGACGAATGTCTGGAAGGTAGGATCCAGATTTGTAGCCAAAATTGCCTCAATGTCCCTGGATCCTTCAGCTGTTCCTGTATGCCAGGCTATTCTTTGGGAGATGACAAGAGGTCTTGTCATGTAAACGGTAAGGTTAGTTTGTTCGTTTGACCAGTCTGTCATAAAAGCTGTTTTGGTGAAAGGAAACATTGACTCCAGAGGTGGTATTTAACAGGTTCTGACCAGTTCTGGAGAACCGGTAGCAGAAATTTTGAGTAGTTCGGAATACCACCTCTGACTTGCCCCGCCCTCATCTATTCTTTGCCTCTTGAATCCCAGCTGGTCGGCTGGATCTTCTTTTGTTGCCCTGCACAGGAGAACAGAGCTGGAAAGCAGGTTAGTGGGGTGGGGAGGAAATGGGAGTTTATAGTATCCTTCCCCTGCCATGCCCACCAAGTCACGCCACCAAGCCACACCCACAGAACCAGTAGTAAAAAATTTAGAATCCCACACAGACTGATTCCCTCCCTCTCAAGTTTTCTTCCTTCATATAAAATATGAAGGTGGTGATATTATATATGTCTTTTGCACATCAGCACCCAAACTATGGAAATTTTCCCAGGAAAATCAGACTAATCTTCTTTTTTATTTAGCTAGTTACACTGAATTCACTCTAAATATCTTACCGATTCCTAGTTTTATTGCATGATTCCACTCCCGCTGTCTCTTTTTGCTTTTTGTTCTTTGTATATTGTCCTTTAAAATAATATTTAAACAGTGTCTTCTGTGGAAGAGAGCAGGCAGATACCTTTTCACATGGAAACCAGACATCGTGACATGAATGTGTCTGTCTAGGATGCATATTGGCACCCGTGAATATGCAGTGCTTCTCCTCTCTCAACATTCTTTGAATGTGTGAAATTTTGCATATAAATGACTCAATTGTATCTTTTAGCCAAAGAGCATTCCAGTTCAAATCTTGGATTAACTTTTCCTTGTATAATATAACTTGTAAATGAGGAAAGAAATATTAAGAGGATCATTACATAGCAGATTTTAAAATTCATGGATATGGAACACAGTTAGTGCAGAAAAATTGGTGTTGGTTCTTAAACTAGTTTATGTATGTAGAGGAAATAAGAATTCAAACATATAAAATCCTGAAAAGCTGTCACCCTTTTTCCTCCACTGGGGCGTAGAAGGAAAGGAAAGGCATTTGCAAACCCCATCACCCCAAGCACTGTGTCTCACTGGGACTTCACCAGGGGTGGGATTCAAATTTTTTAACAACCGGTTCTGTGGGCATGGATTAGTTGGGGGTGTGGCTTGGTGGTCATGTGACTGGCTGGGTGTGGCCAACTCAATATCACTCACATCGAGGCACGGGTCTCCTCTCCTGGCCTCTCATGACTGTGGGGATGCTGCAACAGTTGTAAGTGTGAAAAATGGTCATAAGTCACTTTTTTCAGTGCCATTGTAACTTTGAATGGTCACTCCACACAAGCAAAGTACCAGCAAAAGAAGGGAAAAAATTCCAGAGAAGTTCCTGAAATAGGAAGTCCAGTCCTGCCAAGAATGTAATAAGGGTCAACGGAGAGGCAGTTTCTATAAGCAACACCAGAATGTTTCCTTCCTGCCTTCCTTACAGGGTTAGGCCAATAATTTCTTCTAACAATCGATTCTCCAAACTGCTTAGAATAGTAGCAACTGGTTCTAGAGAATAGGTACAAACCTGTAGACTCCCACTCCTGGACTTCACTCTGTGTAGTTGCAAGGGAGATTATTAATCATATGGGCATGCATGTATATCTAGTTTTGACTTCATTTGATCATTCAATCATTCATTCAATTTCTTTAGCTGCCCAACTCAACCAAGTGACCCTAGGTAGCTTACAATTCTAAAAATATAAAACAATTTAAAAACATTAAAAAAGAAAAATTTTCACAAAATAAATAAGTACAAACAGCAGTCATGATGCTTAATTAACTGATAACAAAGCCAACCAATGAGGCCTTTAACACACTGCAAAATCCTGGCTGGGGTATATTGGCAAATTTTTAAAACCTTGCAAAAGGTCAACAATGGGTCCATTCTAATCTCCAAGGGGAGAATATTCCAGAAGGCAGGGGCTACAGCAGGAAAAAGCCCATCTTCTTGATCGACATTCTTTGGCTGACAGGATCTGTAGCATGGCCAATCTGTTGCATCGATTTGGGCCGAAAGAAACTCATGGAAAATAACAGTTCCTCAGGGTTCTTCTTCACTTTCCCATTATTAACACTGTTCTGTCCTTGATTAACATACTCGAGATCCCTGCGCTTTGGCCAATCTCCGATTGGTCAGGCGAGCCGCGCCGATTGGCTTGCTAAGAATCTCCCGCGATTGGTCCATTCGGATCGCGGGAGATTCAAAGCGGTGCCATTGGCTGTGGCCGCCGCGGCGAAAGGAATAAAAGCCACAGGCTTTTTTCCTTTTGCCAGTTTGGTTCCAACTTCTCAATAAAGAGCTGTTGCATGAAATCACCGACTCCTGGCATCATTTCGCGGACACAACACTGGCGACGAAGGTGGGATGCAGACCCTGAACCGAGCCATGTGTCCGACGGAAGCCAGACAAACCACCGAGATGGCGAAAATCGCACCACCCGCACCCTTCAACCCCGCCACCGAGGACTGAGAATCGTTCGCCGACCGATTCCGCATGTACCTCGAGTGCACCGGCCTAAAGGACGCCTCCGGCCCAATGAAACGCGCCGTCTTCTTGACCCACTGCAGGACCGAGGTCTTCCAGATGGCCAAAGCGTTGGCCAAACCCGCCGATGCCACCGCGATGGACTGGGACGTCCTCGAACCCATACTTTGGCGGCACTACGCTCCAGAGGTACCCATCCTGATCCGGCGCAACGAGTTCTACCGGCAGGACCAGAGGTCGGGTGAGAGCTTCAGCAACTTCGTCGCCGAGCTGCGGCGTTTAGGGGGGCTCTGCAAATTCGATAACCTAAACAACGCCCTGAGAGACCGAATCGTGCTCGGTTTGTGGGACCCCGTTCTCCAGAGCCGGCTGATGGCCAAGGGCAACATCAGTCTAGCAGACACCCTCACCGCAGCCGCCGAAGCAACCCGAACTTCCGCCGACCGCATGCGCAGACCGAACACTGGGGACCGCAGCGGAAACAACAACCCGGCGAGGTCGACCGAGCCCAAACCCGAGACGACCACCCACCAGGGCGATTTCCACTTGGCATCGGACACTTCCGATGATGAGGAGGATATCCATCGACTACAGACAGAGCGCGACCCACGGAACCGGCGAGGTCGTAAGTCGAGGACCAACTGTGCCGGCTGCGGCGGCGACCACCTCAGGTCGGAATGCCGGTTTTTCGAATCGATCTGCCGATATTGCGACAAGAAGGGACACATCGCCCGTGTCTGCCGCCTGAAGAAAAATCACAGCCCGGCACGATGGGACCAGAGCGACCGGAGGAGAGAAAGCACACCACCCCGGATCAGAGATCGCCCCTCGGACAGCCGATGGGACCGGAACGGGCGATCCTCGCGAGGTGGCGACAACCGGCGGAGAGAGGAGACCCACCAGACGGTCACCATCGGCCACGCCATCACCAACGACGCCCGGAAGGTCCATGTGGAGGTAGGCATCGAGGGCCAGCCATGCAAAATGGAGGTGGACTACCTCTCCATGATTGCATGGCATGAGATAAAGCGCTTGGTGCCTACCCTCCAAAGGAGGAACGTAGACAGCCAGAAACTCATTGTAAAGGACTACCAGGGAAACCGCATCCCGGTAGTTGGCACCAAAAATTTTAACATCACGTACAAGGGGCGCACCAAACGACTTCCCCTAACGATCGTCGACTGCGACCGCCCAAGCCTATTGGGACTGCAATGGTTCACCTCGTTCGACATCGCACTCACGGGAGTCGACCACGTCACCGACGACAGCTGGGAGCAGCAACTGGCCCGGGAGTTCCGAGAGGTCTTCGACGGAAACCTAGGCAAGTACCGAGGGCCCCTTATATTTTTCGACCTAGACCCTAACGTCCCCCCAAAACGCCTGAAACCAAGGCGGGTGCCATTCGCACTGAAACCCAAGATAGACGAGCAAATTGACAAGCTTGTCAAACAAGGGGTTCTGCAGCCCATAGACCACGCCCGGTGGGAGACCCCCATAGTCACCCCGATCAAGCCCGATGGGTCGGTGAGGATCTGTGGGGACTATAAGGCCACCCTAAATGGCGCACTGCAACAAAGCGCCTACCCCGTCCCAGTGGTACAACACCTATTGCACTCACTGGGAGGGGGCAAGGTTTTCGCCAAGCTCGACCTCGCCCAGGCATACCAACAGTTGCCGGTCGACGAGCAAACGATAGAAGCGCAGACCATAGTCACCCACCGGGGGGCATTCAAATGCAACCGACTCCAATTCGGAGTCAGCGTGGCACCGGGCATATTCCAAAGCCTAATGGAGAGACTATTGCAAGGTATCAAGGGGGTGGTACCTTACTTCGACGACGTCCTAGTGTTGGCAGCCAACCAAGCCAAACTAGAGGGAGCGTTCTTGGGGTTACTGAACTTTTACAATGTTTTCCTACCCCAAAAGGCGACGGCGGCGGAGCCCTTGCATAGGCTCCTGGACAAGGCGGCGACTTGGACTTGCGGGAAACGCGAGCAAGCCGCCTTCCAAAGAACAAAGGACCTCCTCACCTCCGACGCCGTCCTCATACAATTCAACGAGACCCTACCTCTGGCAGTCACATGCGACGCATCACCCTTCGGCGTCGGCGCTGTCCTCAGCCATACCCTTCCCGACAGAAAAGAAGCGCCCATCGCATTCTTTTCAAGGACCCTCACCAAACCGGAGCGGAACTATAGCCAACTGGACAAAGAGGCTCTGGCCGTAAAACGATTCCACGAATACCTCTACGGCCGGACTTTCACCATCGTAACGGATCACAAGCTGCTGCTGGGAATCCTTGCAGGAAACCGGGCCACCCCGAACATTCTGTCGCCCCGAATGACAAGGTGGTCCGAATTCCTGGCAGCCTACAACTACGAACTCATACACAGACCGGGTAAGACGATCTCCCATGCAGACGCCTTAAGCCGCTCGCCGCTACCGGAACCCGACACCGACCCAGCACCCACGACGACCATCCTCAGCATAGAGACTCTACCCAACCTGCCCATAACCGCGTCAGACATTGCCCGAGAGACTAATAAAGACAAACGTCTGGCGCGGGTGTTGCATTGGGTGGAGAAAGGGTGGCCGGAAAGGGACAACGACGAGTCCGTCAAAACATTCCGAAACCGCCAAACGGAACTCTCGTTGTTAAAAGGGTGCATACTATGGGGGGACAGGGTGGTCATTCCGGAAAAGCTACAGGGGAAGGTTTTGGAACTGCTACACGAGGGGCACCCTGGCATCGTAAGGACTAAAGCCCTGGCCAGAAGTTACACTTGGTGGCCAGGGATGGACAAACAAATAGAGGCCTGGGTAGCTAGGTACCAACGATGCCAGGAAACTAGGCCAAGCCTACCCACAGCACCTGTCCTAGAGTGGGAAACTCCAAGGGGACCTTGGTCTAGGATCCATATAGACTTCGCTGGGCCCACAAAAGGACACACCTTCCTCATAACAGTTGACGCTTACTCCAACTGGCTGGAGGTAAGCAACATGAAGACGACAACCACGGAGGCCGTGATCAAGGAACTCTGCAAACTCTTTGCAACACACGGCCTCCCAGACGTCGTCGTCTCCGACAATGGGCCCCAGTTCACCTCGCTGGAATTCGAAAAATTCCTAGCGGAAAGGGGCATCCGCCACGCGCTGACAGCACCGGTGCACCCGGCGGCGAACGGTAGGGCGGAACAGATGATCCAATTCACTAAAAAGACCATCCGGAAAATAGACCACGGGGAGATCCAGGAAAAAATAAACAAACTACTCTTCACACAACACATAACCCCAAATACCACAACCAATAAAAGCCCAGCCGAACTATTAATGGGCAGAAAACTAAGGTCCCCACTCGACAGGTTACACCCCACGTATAACCCGGAGAGGCCCCCAGACTCAAACAGCAAACAACGAACCTTCGCACCCGGGGACCCCGTATACGCAAAGAACCTGACGGGAGACCCGCTATGGATCCCAGCCGTCATCACACAAGCAACAGGCCCACACTCGTACCGGCTACAAACAGCAGACGGACGAGCGTGGAAACGCCACATCGACCAACTTAGGTCGAGAACTACCAACCAACAAACCACCGACGCACAAACAAGCGAAACCAACCCCCACAATACAAACCAAGGGGGGAGGGTTCAAAGCACGGGGATCTCGAGTATGTTAATCAAGGACAGAACAAACACACTGTCAAGTGATTGCGAGCACCATGTCTAAATAGCCAACACAGCTTCATTTCATACACACAGTGGACCAATAGTCCATTAAAATATAGTTCCTTGAGTGTAATTAAAAACACGAAAATAAGTGATTTTTGCCTTAGATAGCAGATGTCGGAGTGTATAAGTAGTCATCAATTTACAATCACATTAGGACTGGAACTTTCATCACTGACAAGGCTATTAAATGAATCACTCCTGATTTTATTATATATAGTTATGTCATGTGTTGTTTTGGGTCCGGTGGGTCCAGGGAAGCCATTGAAATAAAACCCCCATAACATGAATAAACAGGATGATACCTCCCACCTACCAGACATCTGGAAACTAGCCCTTATCAACAAACAAGTCCCAGCCATGAAAATCAACACCGGACCCAAAACAACACACGATACCACCACCAATCTCCCTCGCCAGACTCAAACCCAAACCCAAACCCATCCCATAGACGAAAGGCAACCACCGTCCAGAAACCAGAACATGGCTGCATCACCAGCTGCCACACACCCTGATCTCCAAACCAAGCAAACTGACACATGCCATGAACACATATCCAGGCTTCAAACTCGGAGCCAAACCAAAACCTAGAACATCACATCACAGCCACTCACTCAGGATATCACATCACAGAACTCAGGAGGTTACACCACAAAACCTCAGGATGTTACAACACAGCCAACGACCCAGGAGATTACAGCACAAGACCCAGGATGTCACAACAATAGAACTCAAAAGATCATCACACAGCCCATGACCCAGGTTATTACAACCCAGGAGATTACAGCACAAGACCCAGCATGTCAAAACAATAGAACTCAGAAGGTCATCACACAGCCTATTACCCAGGTCTTATCAACACAGGAGGCTGATAGACACACAGCCAACACCTCAGCCATACATGTTCTTATGAAAAAGCCAGCCAATCTGCAAACATCATCAACTAATCAAGAAATGACAACACAGCCAACCTCCTCACCAGTATTTATAAAGAAACGGCAACTCCGATCATGCTTTGCTTGCACAAGCACGAAGCCAAAAGCACCAGCCTGAAGATGGCGAGTGGGACCTCATTGAAACATGGCCAAGATACTCTCAATCTTACATGGAAAAGACCCGAACACACCAAGACCTGCATACCTGTACCCGTGAAAATCTATGAATAGATAGATAGATAGATAGATAGATAGATAGATAGATAGATAGATAGATAGATAGATAGATAGATACTGTGTTTCTCACATAATAAGGCCGGGCCTTATTTTTTTTTGAGCCCCGAAAAAACGGCTAGGCCGGAGGGTGACTTAATTCCCCCCTTACATCCTCGCCAACAGCCGCTCCTAACGGGTAATCATGGTGAAGTGCAGAGAGCTCCCTACTCCCACCTTTGCTGCAGAAACCTTTGGCACCTGCCGCTGTTGCTTTCCCTTCTGCCCATTCCGCTGCCACGTTTGGAGCTGCCGCTTCCGTGTTTGGAGTGCCGCCACCATTTGGAGCTCCAAACGCGGAAGTGGCAGCTCCAAACATGACGTGGGCGATCTTTTTATTTTGGTCCGTGCGAAGTTCAGAGCGAGCGAGAGGGAGACTGCGATGCCTTCATCCGAGATGGCAACCTCACTAGTGGATCACAACGTGGCTGGAAGCCCGAATCGGCAGGATATGATGGCAATCTTTTTGGAGCGAGAGGAAAGGGAGAGAAGAGTTGTGAGGCGTAATTTGCAGGAGGAAGTGGGTGTACCCCACGGCAGGGAGCCCAAGGAAGAAGGGCCAGTAGGCAATGGAGAGCTTCCCATAGCTCCGGAAGCAGCCTAGAGACGCGCCCGGGAAGAGGCGCAGATGCTGCCTTGTAGTCCCCAAACCAACTGCGTGCGCCACCTTTAGTTATGTGCGCTCCGTTCTTTGGGCATCTCCGTGTGATCGTGACCCTGTCCTTTACACCTGATGCCCTTGCTGCTTTCTGGCTCTTTAGCGACTGGCTTCGCGTTTGGAACATGTTCACACCAACTCCAAACGCAAATGTGTTCCAAACACGGAAGCGGCAGCTCCAAACCTGGCAGTGGAATGGGCAGAAGGGAAAGCAACAGTGGCGGGTGCCAAAGGTGTCTGCAGCAAAGGTGTTTGGTGGGAGTAGGGAGCTCTCTTCGCTTCGCCATGATCGCCCATTAGGAGCGGCTGGTGGCGAGGAATTCCTGCCCGCTGGGCGCTCCTAACGGCAAGTCTCCCGCCCTTCCCCCTTATTTTGCATATTTTAAGATAGGCCTAAATTTGGGGGGAGGGGCTTAATTTGATTTTATGCCCAAAAAACATGCTGGGCCTTCCTATTGGTGGAGGCCGTATTGTTGGAGAAACACGGTAGATAGATAGATAGATATTTATAGATATATTCATAGATTTTCACGGGTACAGGTATGCAGGTCTTGTTAGGCAAATTTGCTTCCCCCATTGGTTTTGATTTTCCAAAGTCTCCTTGGAAAGTGGCAAATGGCGACCACAGGACCCAAAGATGATGCAACTATTGTGGCTTCAGGCTGGTTGCCAAGCATCCAGAATTGATCATGTGACCACAGGGATGCTTAGACAATCATAATAATAAATGCAAAGACTAGTCATAAGATAGATAGAAGATCAATCAATCTATTGTTTGATCAATCGATAGACAGACAGACAGATGATAGATAGACAGACAGACAGACAGATCGATCAGCATTACCTTCCATGATAGAGGACTGAAACTTTTACATGTGGGGTGTCCAACCTTGGCAACTTTAATATTTGTTGACTTCAACTCCAGAATACCTCATGCTGGATGTGGGATTCTGGGATTTGAAGACTATGTTTTAAAGTTGCAAAGATTGGACATTCCTGCTTTACACATTACTCCTAGACAAAAGCCCCTAGTGCCAGTGAATTTAGTTCCTCAAGAAATATATATATAAAATTATAACAGCACTTTCAAATAAAAAAACTTTTAAACAAAGTCATGGGTAATAAATATAAAATGCTTGGTCTCAGTGTTGTCTGTTTTCTTCTGTAATACATATATTTGTATCTTTTAAATAGATTTTTATCCTGCCTTTTTTATATACACCTTAAGGTGGCAAACAATATTCCTCCATTCTCCTGTTTTCCCCACAACAAAAGATCTGTGAGGTGGGTTGGACTGAGAAAGAGTGACTGCCCCTAAAGTCATCCAATTGGCTTTTCATGCCTAAGAAGGGACTAGAACAGGTGTGTCAAACTCACGTTACTATGGCAGCATCACATGACGTATTGAACTTTTTTTCCTCTTCACTAAAGCAGGCATGGGTATGGCCAGCATGTGACACATCCGGCCCTCGGTTTAGGAGTTTGACAGTCCTGGACTAGAACTTACATTCTCCTGGTTTCTAAATAAATACTTAATCACTACCCCAAATTTTTGAATTGGATTGTTTGCTATATTTCAGATTTTTGAAGGATGCATTAAATGTTGAACTCGGAGGACTCTATAATGCAGAAAAGAATAAATAAAACCATTTGCTTTAGACCCGGCATTTTTCCACTTTCCACTTTTTTTCTCTTTAGATCCTGTACCGTTCCTAGTTTTCAGCCAAGGAAATGCGATCTATAGAATAGATGTTGAAGGAACCAATCACCGAAGACTGGTAGCTGATGTTGGCTTATCAGCATTAATTGATTACCATTATGAAGCAAAATATCTTTATTGGGTGGACAGAGAAAAATGTCTTCTCCAGCGTGTACATTTGGATGGTTCAGATCAAGAGGTAATAAAATAATAATTTTAAAAATTCTTCCTGATTGTAAATAAGAACGGACATTTTTACTGAAAGAATATCTCTGTTTCTTCTTGGAAAGGAAGTGATACCATGTGCTCTAGTTTATCTTGGGGGCTGATAAAGTTAATGCAATTTAGATGGCAGACTTTTCTCATCATTTCTCCTTATTATATCTGAGGAAAGAAGAAGGAACCAGTATCTATATTTGGGTTTTACTGTTGGGGTCTTGGTGGAAATTCTTAGAATGATCAAGATCAAACAAACAAATGAAAATGGTCCTTTGAATGTGACCAATTTGTGTGTAGAGTAGTGTTCTTCACTCTCAGCAAACTTAAGATATTTGGACATCAATTCTGAAAATTTCCCAGCAGCATGGGAGTTAGTCCACACTAAAAACACCATACTAGAATTTTGCCTCTGATAAGGAATTCTGGGACTTAAAACAATTAAGAGAATTTGTGGCCTGAAATGTTTAACACGTCAACCCTGAAGGTGATCTGACCAAAGTCATTTTGACCACTTCAGTGTTGCTACACTGGAGCTGAGGAATAGGGAAGGGGGAATTTTAGACAGCTGGGATCTTGTAGCCAAAACAAAATACTTTCTCTTAGGAATCAAGGACATTCTCATACCTGGTCAGAGAAAGGCAGAGTGAAGTCACCTGGCAACCAGACAGCACTATGATTGGACCATGTGACTGATTGTTTTGAGAAACTGACAAACTTTTAATTAGGTAAAAACTATTGGAACCTTTGGAGCCAGTTTTCACCAGGTCTATGCCAATATGATATATCCAATAAAGCTATTCTTTGAGGAATTTGCCTCTTTCAGAGTTTTGCTTGATATGGGTCTGTTACTTGGAACCCTGACATAAAACCAGGGGTGGGATGCTACCGGTTTGGCCTGGTTCTATAGAAACGGTAGCTCCTAAGAGCACCTGACACCAAACCGGTTCGCTGTGACAACCTTCTGGTCGTCTGTTTGGTCCACCCGCGTACACGGGCTCTTGGCTGCCCTTTATTTCCTGCTTTTTCAACCCCAACTGCTTTGTGCGGCACAGCTGAGGTTGAAAAAGCAGGAAAGAAGAGGATTTTCAAACACACCCATGCGCAGCGCTTGTCAGCTGTCCGGGTGGCACAGCTGATGATTTTTTTTGCAAATGCTGCACACATGCATGTAGCACACAAAGCGCACGGGTGCACACAAAATGTACTCTCACCAAACCAGTTGTAACACCATTGAATCCCACCCCATAAAACTCTGGTCTAGTATTAGAAGTTCATTTTGCTATGCCTTTATTACATATGATGCTCGATACAGAATCCAGTATAACCTACATTTTAAACGTAATACTGCAGATGCTCGGATTTTCCAGTTGTCATTAAGCTGCAATCCTGCCCTTCATGGATGGTGTCCCAAGACCCCAGTCAGATAAAGAAGAAAGAGAAATAGATCCATGGACAAATGTAGCTCATCTTTCCAAGTCTTGTGGTGGGCATGGAAATTTCCAAAAGTGTCATTTCAATCACAGCAATGACAAAACTATATATTCTAGAGATGCTTAGTGGCTGAATCAAGGAAGTTTTGCATTCACCTGATTCCCAGCACTTGGGCTCTCCCAATAGATACTCACAATAGGAATGTGTGGCAGGAAATTTGGTCCAACAAGAGGGAAGGACTGAAGACAGATGAAAGTTGAAAAAGGATTTGTGTTTCTGAGTTTTTCTCATCTTACTACCAAGGGACTGTCTGCCCAAAGCATGAAAAGATTTATGGAAGTAGAGAACAAAAATTTAAAAAGGATTTGTATTTCAGGAGTAATAGCTTTTGCAGATTTGGACTGATTTTTCTTCTTCTGAATGTAATAATAAATGCCTAAAGATATGTCCTTAAATGTCAAACCAAGGTCGTATCCATCATCATGAACATATAGTTGTAGTTCATGAATTCCAATGCCTTAATAATAATAATCAACAAAGGATTGGTTGCATTATAGTATAACATTTCAGTTTTGTGTGTGAATGTGCTTATGTAATAGACCATCTGCTCCATAAAAAAGGATGTTACTGGATTTGCAATTGATTGGATAAATCGAGGCATTTATTTGTCTCACTTCCAAGGAGCTATTGAAGTAATCAGCTTGGATGGAAACAATTCTCAAATCCTTATAAAGAACAATCATAATCCTACAAGTATTGAAGTTGACCCAAGTCAAAGGTATTTCCACGTTTAGTTCCCACAGAAAATGTAATGGGGAAATGAACCCAATATTTCCTGTCTTCCCTTATATGTAAGTAAATGCGTGGTTTAATCAAGTGACAATTTGCTTTTCTATCTGTTTCTGCATCTATAGATACATTTCTTGTATATTGGGATGGGGATGGGAGGGGTGGCCCTGTCCTGGGTCACTTCCTTCCTCCACAATCACTCTCAGTCAGTGTTGATAGGAGGGGAGAGATCCAACTCTTGCTCACTGCTCTGCAGGGTCCCGCAGGGCTCTCTCCGCTCCTGTTCAACATTTCTATGAAACCATTGGGTGAGATCATCCATCATAATATACTGATGATACTCAGCTTTCTGTCTCAGCCTGTGGTGCAGTGGTGGGATATCATTTTTTTTACAACCGGTTCTGTGGGTGTGGCTTGGTGGGCATGGCAGGGGAAGGATACTGTAAAAATCTCCAGTCAGAGGTGGGATTTGCCAGTTCTCTGAACTACTCAAAATTTCTGCTACCGGTTTTCCAGAACTGGTCAGAACCTGCTGAATACCACCTCTGCTGTGGTAGTATTCAGTGCCTGGAAGCTGTTAGGAACTGGATGGGGAGCAACAAGTTGACACTAAGCAAGACCGAGTGGCTCTGGGTTTGGGGTTCTTTGGCCCATGGAGAATTGCTGCCTTTGGTCTTGGATGAGGTGGCACTACCCCAAACAGACCCTGTGCATAATCTGGGTGTTCTCCTGGACTCATGCCTTCTGCTCAAAGAGCAAGTGGAAGTCATGTTTAATTGCAGGTTGTGTGCCAGTTAGCCTTTTCCTGGACCGACAATCCCTATTTACAGTCTCTCATGCCTAGTCACTTCTCACCTTGACTATTGCAACATGCTCCACATGGGGCTGCCCTTTAAGAGCATCTAGAAGCTCCAGTTGGTGCAAAATGCAGCGGCCTACATGGCTTTGTGCAGGCCTCAGTGTACATATGTATCACTTCTCCTGCAGGAGCTGCATTGGTTGCCAATTTTCTTCCAAGTGCAATTGAAGGTGCTGGTTGTCACCTTTAAAGCCCTTCATGGCTTGGGACCAGGTTATCTGAGGGACACATCCACCCAACCCATCAGAGCAGGGAGGCAGGGAATGTTTTGGGGGTGCCATCCCTGAGGGAGATACACCTGGTGGGACCCAGAAGAAGGGCCTTCTCTGTGATGGCTCCCACTCTGGAACATCATTCCCCTAAAGATTAGAATGCCCCCCTCTCTAATACTCTTCTGGAAGGCCCTGAAGACCTGATTCTGCCAGCGAGCCTGGGGGACCCAGAGTGGGATGGAGCCCATTAAATGGCTGGTGTAATGTGTTGTTGATGGGGTGAGGGGTGGGGAGCTATTATATTATTTTATTATTTTCTTTTATTAGTTTTATTTTTTTATTATATATGATATTTTTATATCCAAGTAAGCCGCCTTGAGTCACCATGTGCGAATGGGCAGCTATAAAAATCTTCTAATAAATAAAATAAATAAACATTAAGAAATGACGCATAAGTACTTTTAATAATTAAGCATTGGATGAAAACAAAATAAAGAATACCTGATAACAAATTAATTAATAAAATAATCTATGACCTTTACAATTGCTTCAATAATTTTTGAAGTAGTGTTAATAATAACCATTCTTACTGGCAGGTTTTTATTTTGGTCTACTGAAGGGACTTTTGATAGCATCTATCGAGCAGATCTGGATGGAAATAAAATACGGAGAATTCTAAGGAGCACAGAAAAAATCAAAACCATTTCCCTGGACTTTATCAATGTGAAGCTGTTCTGGATACAGCATGACACCATTAATGAAATTTCATATTTTGGAACCTCTGACTACAATGGGCATTTTATTAAGCTATACAGACAAATGGAACGGTACGTTTATGGATATAAAATAGCATTTGAAAAAAAATTGCACCAATTAACTATAGGCCCTCTGTCTACAGACCTCTACTGAAGTGCTGTTCAAGTGGATAAGTAATTGTTTAATTGTTTATGTGACACATTTATTGTTTGTCCTCCAAAGAGGGCCAAATTAAAGTATTACATAAAATCAGGAGGGGAAAAAAGTTCTTTGCCAAAAGTGCAAATTATCCGAAGTTAACAAAAAGACCCTATAACTAAATATGAGAAAATTAGCTTCATTTTTGCTACTTTGAATTAAATGGAAAAGGTTACTTGTAAAATCCCACTAATTCTAATTAAATATTATTTCTAAGATGCTAAACTACCTTGCTATACTGATAATACATTTTCCTTATCTTGAGCATGAGCATCAGTTCATAAACTGATGCCACTTCTTGTTTTATTTCACTACAGAAGTAAAGCTTATGACATATTTATATTTGGTGACCATATATACTATTCGGACTCGAGGACCGGAACTATTCGGAGAGCCAATAAATACAATGGAAAGGATATTGTTGTAATTAACCTGAAACAACCGTTTCCTCAATCTGCTGAGATATTGGTGGTGCACCCATTAAAACAGATCGGCAAAAGGATGGATTCTAAAGGACTTGGTAACTTTATTTATCCCAATAAGAAAAACGTTTGTTCCATATCATTCTTGGTTTGGGGCTTTCTGATGGTGCACGAGTGGTATTTTGTTTATATATATATATATATATATATATATATATATATATATATATATATATATATATATATATATATATATATATAATGATTACATAGTATGTGTATATATATATATATATATATGTGGATCTTTGGTTATTCGGGTTTTCTCCCGCGTAAGATTGGAAGTATCTAGGCAACGTTTCGATGAAGTCTCATTCATCATCTTCAGGCTTGGTCTTCAGCTCTGTGCTTCTCAGAGTGATGTGAGCTTGCAGCTGCTTCTTCCTTTTAACTGCTAGTGGGGGTGTGACTTGATTGGGTGGGGGCTTGGCTGTGTTCTGATTGGGTGGGGGGGTGTTCTCATTGGTTGGGGGTTTGGCTATGTTCTGATTGGTTGGTTAGCCAAACCCCCAACCAATGAGAACACCCCCCACCCAATCAGAACACAGCCAAGCCCCCACCCAATCAAGTCACACCCCCACTAGCAGTTAAAAGGAAGAAGCAGCTGCAAGCTCACATCACTCTGAGAAGCACAGAGCTGAAGACCAAGCCTGAAGATGATGAATGAGACTTCATCGAAACGTTGCCTAGATACTTCCAATCTTACGCGGGAGAAAACCCGAATAACCAAAGAGCCACATACAAATACCCGCGAGAACCTCAGAAAACATATATATATATATATATATATATATATATATATATATATATATATATATATATATATATATATATATAAATATAATGATTACATATATATATCATATAATGATTACATGTAATTGTTTTCTGTGGGTATTTTTTCCTTGATAATGCATTAGCTTTTAAAGCATATTATTTGTTGATTGCAATCCATTCATTCTTTTTCCAGCAAACCCGACTGAAAAAGAGAAATATGAAGGTCATGTTGTCCTGGTCTCAAGCTTCTTTTGTTCTCTTCTCTTCTCTCCTTCTAAATGCCTCTTTATAAAGCAGCTTCATAAGGAGCTTAAATTTCCCAGTCCAGATGAACTCTTTAGTCTTTGCATCTGCCTTATTCAGTTGATCCAACCAGACTAATTAACCATCCAAATTAGATTTACAATGAGGCTTTAGAGCAAGGGAAATTTCAGGATAAAATCAGGTAAACTCTGTACTCTGTGGAGGCAAAACCATGATGCGCTAGAAATAAAAATGCACAATTCAACATGGTTGTGACAAGGGAAATTACAGTATTTTTTACTTACAGCTTTGAAGTAGTTTCAATGGTTAAATGCTTGCTTGATTCAGATTTGGGTTAATAGTTTCAAGCTTTATTGCAAGATGCAATAAGATGGATTACCATTCATTTGCAGTAGGAACAGCCCTTGTGATCCTATCCAGATGACCAAAAGTTATTATAATATAAAGTAGCATAATTGTGGAGTTCTTAGTGTCTTCTGAGCATGGCTATTTGCTTGCAGATATTTTATAACCACATTCCGTAACATCAGCAGTGTAAGTGAGTGTGGGATTTGCTCTCTGTATACTGTATACAGTAGCTGGCTCTGTCAGTTTTGCCCTTGGTAGTTCTTTGGTTTCTATATTGTTTCTGCTAGACAGATTGTCTGAGTTTTGGTTGCTGGAGATGATGTGTTCTGGCCTTTCTGTTTCCCTCTTAGCTTTTTTGTGCTTTTGAATGATATGTAAATATAGCTTATTTTTATGTGTTTACTAATGGCTGTTTTGTCTGAATGCCAGTCTTCTACGATTTCCCTAGCTTTTTTTGCATCTAGCTTGGTCTAGGAGGAATTGGAATTATGATTGAGTCTCTCTCTCTATGTGCATGAGCTTAAGGAGTGTTTATCGAATTTTCAAGGACACAGTTCAACCCTAACTTATGTATATTCTTCTTTTCCCTTGGATAGCATGAATCCAGAAATAAGTACATACTGCAAGCAATGTAATATGTAACAATATTGTCTCCTGTAATTACTTTGGATTGGGATAGCTTTTAATAGTTTCAGTCATTTGATATTTTCTTGATTATTTGGAATCAAGACAGAGTAATTGAAAACATACAAATCTGTATTTGAAATCTTTCTGACACGAATCTGATTATTAACTAAGCCTTTCCTTGTTTTGCTAATGGTCATGAATAATCAAAAATCAGAAACTAAAATACAGTCCATACTTTACTTAGAAAAGCATTTCCATTCTGAACAGCTGTCATTGATCTTTTCAGGATATTAGCATATGATGTCAACAACTAAAATGAGTTTTCTTCAGGCTATCCATATATATGTATACAGTGTATGTATATATGTATGTATGTATGTATGTATGCACGCATGTATGTATGTGTATGTGTGTGTGTGTGTATATCTCTCTCTCTGTGTGTATCAGAAGTATTCAGCAGGTTCTGACCAGTTCTGGAGAACCAGTAGCAGAAATTTTGAGTAGTTCGGAGAACCTGTGGTAATGGAGGTTTTACAGTAATCTTCCACTGCCACCCCCACCAAACTACACCTACCAAGCCACGCCCACAGAACCGGTAGTAAAATTTTTTGAAGCTCACCACTGATGTGCATGTATATGTGTATGTAAATGTGTATGCATATGTGTATGCATATGTTTTTTTTCTCTTTACATTGAAGAATATTTCCTTAACATAGCATCACACAATATCTAAAATTCATTATTGCATTAATTATTGCTTTAATAGCTTACTGATTGTCATAGATTCAGGCATGGGTAGAATGAATGGAGACAGTCTTAGTTGGTGAACTTTCAACTCTTTATTGCCTAGTGACTTCTAACTTGTATAACAACAACTCTGCTTATATAGGTAATGCTAATGTTAAATAACCAATAGGAGCTTGTGAAATGCTAGCTCCAGTACCAATAAGAGTCCTTCGTTAAGGGCCAATCAGATTCTCAGAACCTGACCAATCCGATCTAGCCGCTTAACACCCAATCAGAAATGCAGGGCCAGAACCCTGCACTTTACCCCAAGCTTGCCTTTATTCAACTATTTACATACATAACACTGATATTAAGAACTCACAAGCATATGTAACCTAATTGTTTTATGTCTTTTTAAATTCATCAGATGTCAATGAATGTGCATTATGGAATCATGGCTGTACCTTGGGCTGTGTGAATATCCCTGGATCCTATTATTGCACATGTCCAAAAGGTTTTATTCTCTTGTCTGATAAGAAAACATGCTATGGTAGGTAGCACCCTACTATTTTTCCCCAAACTTTTCCAAAAATAATTTCTTTTATACCCCCCATGTGAGATTTGACAATTAAGTTACTGATCACAGGAAATAAGAAACTTCCATTTAATCTGCATTACAGTACAATACCATGTTTAACTTCAAGCATCATATTTTAAAACAGACTGACAAACGAGTGTATCAGGAGAAAAGCAATCAAGATGAACAGTAGAGAAAGCTGGAGTAAAAAGTTTAAGGGGAGACATAATAGAGGTAGACCAGGCTGTCAAACTTCCGGCCCATGGGCCAGATGCATCATGTGCTGGCCACGCCCATGCCTGGTTTTGCAAAGGGGGAAAAAGTCCTGATACGTCATGTGACACCACCATGATGACATGAATTTGATACCCTTGCAGTAGACCAATATCTGAAAGGCTATCATGCAGAAAACACAACAGACCTATTTACTATAGGTTTGGAGGAGGAACTAGAATGGAAATTGTGTAAAAGCAGATTTTCATAAAATACCGAGAGACACTTTGTATAGCAAGAGCTATTAATTGGTAGACAGACTGCATTGCAAAGGGAGTTTTCATCTGATGGAATTCCTTAAATCAGGGATGAACAGTTGATAACAACACCAATTTTTTTTTGCAGTCAACAAACACTAGCCGTATAATTTCCTGGTAAAAAATCCCAACTAAGCTGACAGTTAGTCCTAGCACAAGTAATATTGCAAAAATGTTTATATAGAGGAAAACTTGCTCAAGCCAACTTGTTTCATTTTGC
The DNA here is from genome assembly GCA_033807585.1 of Hydrophis major. Lineage (NCBI taxonomy): Eukaryota > Metazoa > Chordata > Lepidosauria > Squamata > Elapidae > Hydrophis > Hydrophis major. The sequence goes on from CM066333.1 coordinate 29,875,071, forward strand.
AACATCACTACTTTTCTCCTCTGAAAAATTGGCCCAAGCGACTTGTGATTTAAGCAGAATAATCTTAGTGGTCTTTAGCATTGCAAATGTTATACTGTGCAGTTTCTCTATATGATTTCATACATTTTAATTATATAAAAGCATATTCATTTCCCCTGGTTTCCTGTCAAAGATAGAAAATCTCCCCCCCACCCCCCACCCTTTAAGAATGTCAGAATAATTATTTGGTGCATCTAGTTATCTTATTTGGGAGAAATATAGTACTTCCCACCTCTAATTTTGGCCAAATCCTAGGCTTTGTTAGCAAATAATATACCCTTAGATTCATTCATTTTCATATATGACTAGGGGAGAATGTATGACCATGAGGAATGAAGGTAAGAATACAGTCTGTATAAATCAAACTTGGGATACTTTTAGCTGCTTAGCCTTAATGAATTACTGCTTTTATCTAGGAAGGCCAAACCTGAAATATTCCAAAATTGCAAACATGCAACAACTGAGATAGATAATAGTAAACATAAAAGCCAATTCAAAAGTTCCTTATAAAATCTCATTTTTAACTATATATTACAGTAAAGATATACCATATAGCTGCCAATGGTGCTATTTTATTTCTTCAATTCCTAAGCTTTATATTAGTATGTATATTGGAGAGGAGTGACTAAAGAAGAGGTTAAATTTGATTTTAATTGTAGCCTGTTTGATTACCTGTGAGGGAAAAAAACAAATAAACCACTGTGACTTGCATCTTGAAAATGGCTTGTAAATCAATCCTTCAACAATCTAGTCCTTTCTTATAACCAGTATCTAATCCTCACAGCAGCTTAAATAAAATTAAAAAAATGTAGTTGGTCTTAATACAAATTTGTAAGCAATTTTTTTATTGAGCAGTGAACAAACAAGTATTTTATGAATGGAGATAAGACAACAAATAACACAAGAATGATTTTGCTTACTCCATTACTTGAATCTACATTACTACTCTAAAACTAACAGTGGCTTAATCAGAATTAAGTAATATACATTTAAATTCTTTTTATTATTTTCTGTTGACTATCTACCCTGGATCCCTGAAAACAGCTGTAGGAAATTCTAATTTATTCCAGTTTTAGAATCTAGCCCTGCAGATGTCTCCATATGGTATGCCTTGAGTACTGGCAGAAAGCAAATAAATAAAAATAAGGAGATGTTATCCATTCAGTCATGTCCGACTCTATGGGCTAGGTCTGTGCACATCTTCCGATCTTATGCAGGGCTGCCAACCTTGAGTGATAGTTCGGAGTGAGACACTGCGAGGGAGCGGAGCGACCGAGGGGGGGATGGTGTGGAAGGGGGGTGTCCCCCCTTCCACGGTAGGGAGCTTTGACAATTTTACATTTTAAATGGTGTAATCTGATGCATACTTTAGTCATGATTTGGACATATACATACATACATACATGCAAGCAGCACCAATGTACTTGAACCGGATTTGTAAGATATTAATAATGCAGTTCACTGACCATGAATAATTGAAGTTCCTAACTTGTAACTGCAGTATTCTACCTCAACTGACTTTATTAGCTTAGTGATGTACTATAGACCACTATAGGATGAATTCAATGTGCAACAAAAAGACAAAAACCCGAAACAACTACAGAGATAATGCAAATACATCAATGGGTATTCTTCTTTCTGTATCAAATACCATACTACATGCCAATATCAAATGCTATAGTCTCAGTCTTTAATTATATACTAACTTGTTGACTGAAATAGGGGTTCATAATTTCAGACATGTATAAACTAAACATTTAATCAAATAATGAGTGCTTCATATAAATATACATATTGTTAACTGTAAAACTCATCTACTGTATTCTGAAGCTTGAGCACAGTGAGGAAACAGTATATTATTTATTGGGTAAGTTTAGATTCTGAACTTAATGGTCTTACTGCTCTTTGGATGGTAAATTGTGTTAAGATTAGAATATGTTCTAGTTGAGTCAGGGCTATCCCAATTTGGGGCTGAGAAGCCTACTGGCATCAAAAAAAGTCCTTATTGAGTCCTTATCTAAGGGTTTGAAAATATGATAATAATGTAGTACAGTCCTGTCGATCTGGTGCATGGAGACCTAGGATTTAAACTCAAAGGAGAAAGAGGAAAAAGTGATTCCTTCATCCACTGCCAGAGATGTAATCCTGTCAGTCCTCCAACCTTTCTATTAAGTATTTTGCAAAAAAGCTGCCCAGCCCCTTTATAGATCAGCCTGGCGCGCTTCTCGCCTTGCTGGTTTGGGAAGACTCTTTTGGATCAGCTAAAAGAGAGCATAAGGCGTGTAAAGGGGTGGTAATAATAATTATAATAATAATAAAATTTAAAATAATAATAATTTTATTCAGAGTTGTGTTGGATCTCTTTTTTTTTGGGGGGGGGGGGTTGTCCCATTCTTTCTTGGTGTTCTTTCTGTCCTTTTTGCTTTTTTAAATGGTCTTTCTCCCCTGGGTCAGAAATCCAGCCAGAGAAAATAAAGAAACATCTTTGGTGGTTAAATGGAAGCCACTCCGTTGGCTTTGCTTACCATTGTTATTACTGGCCGAGGCTGTTGCCCGCAAAAGAGGCTTTACCAGCCCCCTCGTGTCCTTCTTTGGAAAGCCTAGGGCAGCTGGCTTGTCCCAGAGGACATTGCAGAGAGGGAGAGGGCGGGGCAAAGTGGCTGCGAGTGCCCCGGGCGGCGAAGAAGCCTCCTGCTCTTCGCTTTCCTGAAGCGATTTGCTAATGATCCGATTGGCATCGTGACAGTTACGGGACGCCGGCAGAAGGATTAAGGCGGGAAAAGAGGCGCGGTGGGGTGGCTGGGCAGGGCGGGGTGGCTGGGCAGGGCGGGGCGGCGCTGGGAGCTCATCCTTCTCCTAAGCTAAGGGGAATATTCGGAATATAATCAGAGAATGTAGGGATATTTTTGTACATTCCATGATTTTGGGGGTTTAGCGTGAGATTTTGTTTATCAGAGTGAGACAGTCAAAATTGATTGAATTGCGTGAGTCTCACGCTGATTGCGTGAGAGTTGGCAGCCCTGTTATGCTACTTCTTTGAGTTGCTCTATGTCAGGGGTGGCTAACTTTTTGGGGCTCCTGTGCCAAAAATTGCACTCGCGTGTCAGCATCCAGAAGGCAATGTGCGTGCCCCCTGCACATGTGCACACAATCCCCCCTGCCACCCCCTTACCAGCACTGTGCCTCCCAGCTGAATTTTTGGATCTTTGAGGCCTTTTTCGGTCTCCCAGAGGCTTGAGGAAAGCTTCTGCAGCCTTTGCAGGCTGAAAAATGGGCCCATTTCATCACTTCTGGTATTTCCAGAAATACAGGAAGTGACTAAATGGGCCTATTTTTTGGCCTGCAAAGGCTTTCCTCAAGTCTCTGGGAGGCCAAAAAAGGCCTCAAACAGGCCAAAAATCAGCTGTAAGGAGCGTGCATGCGCAGTGAGGTAAGTTTGCCTGGGGCTCGTGTGCCGACACAAATGGCTCTGCGTGCCACCTGTAGCACGCATGCCATAGGTTCTCCATCATGGTTCTATGTTCTGGATAGTGTCAGCTTTAATGTTGTCCAGCCACCAAGTCCTTCATGACCTGGTTTTCTTTTACTGCTAACTCTTCCAAACATAATCACTTTCACCACTGAATTACTCCATATGACATGGCCAAAATAAGTGAGAGGCATGTTTTGTGACTTTGTTCTCCAGCAACATATCTGGTGTTATCCATTCTAGTAGTTGCTAGATGTGCCTATTTGCTTGTTAGTTCACTGTAAAAGAATATCTAAGGTTATTCTTTAACCTGACTCCATACCAGGTAGAAATAGTTGATTTGTTACTGACTACATAGGATAAGAAATACAAAACTTTTGTCTCAACATACATTCATACAAAAATCATCACAATGACAGAATCCCCAATTATAACTTCAAAAAAGGCAACTAGATCTTATAAACAACGATCTCTCATCCCTTGATTGGCAATTTCTATCCTCTGGATGCAACACTGTAGAAGACTATTACAACATATTTTTACTTGAAGTCAAAAGAGTCATCAAACTATATGTACCATTAACAACTCCCAAAACCAGAAAAAACAAATTACCCAAAACAATAAGGAAGTTTCAATCCAAAAAGAAATCACTTTGGCAGAAAAACAAATCTGGTCATGTTGCCAACTTCAAAAGCCAATACAAAAATTTATGCCACCAGATAAAAACTGAATGCACCAATTATCACATTAAACAAGAAGAAAACCTTCTACGCACCAATTCCACCCACGCTTTCTACAATTTTATAAACAACAAACTAAAAAACTCAAGGTCCATCGCACCCCTGAAAGGACCTAATGGTAAAGATTGCAACAATGACACTATTAAAGCCAACCTCTTTAACACATTCTTTGGCTCAGTATTTGTAAACAGCAATGGATCATGCCCAGTATTTCCTAGTCAAACCACAGACAACTACAATGATCTAATACATATTGATATTACAAAAGACATTGTTGAAAAAGCACTGCACAATCTAAAACCATCCCAATCTGTTGGACTGGACAGAATATGTGCCTACTTCTTTAAAAAGCTATCTACTGCCATAGCTGAACCTCTAAGCATAATCTTTGAAAAATCTTTCAGGACCAGCTCCTTGCCAAACCTATGGTATCAAGCCACGGTCATCCCCATCTTCAAAAAAGGAGACCCCAGCCTAGTTGAAAATTACAGACCAATCTCTTCATGCTGCATTACCTGTAAAGTCATGGAATCAATTATTAGCCAATTCATCATCCTCCACTTAGAGACAAACAACCTACTCTCTAATAAACAATTTGGTTTTAGGGAAAAACTATCCTGTAATCTGCAACTCTTACACTGCAAGAAATATGGACTATACAACTCGATCAGGGCAAAGCAATAGACGCAATCTACATAGATTTCTGTGAAGCCTTTGATTCAGTGGTACACAACAAACTACACCTAAAACTAAAATCTTACGGTATCTCTGGACACCTGCATTATTGGATAGAAGCATTCCTGTCAAACAGACAACAAATGGTCAAAATTGGGAGCGTCCTATCAAATTCTGTACCTGTCAACAGTGGTGTCCCCCAAGGCAGTGTTCTAGGACCAACTCTCTTCATACTCTACATAAATGACCTCTGTGATCATATTAAGAGCAACTGCGTTCTCTCCGCTGATGATGTAAAGCTATTCAACACCACAGGCAATACTGCTACCCTTCAAAAAGACCTTGACTATGTATCAGAATGGTCAAACAAATGGCAACTTCAAATCTCAACAACTAAATGCTCTGTCCTACATATTGGCAAAAATATATATATCAGAAAATAAAATACAGGCTGAATAGTCAAGACCTTGATCCAAACTCTGACAAAGATCTTGGAGTACTCATCTCAAATGATCTAAGTGCTAGAACCCACTGTAACTACATAGCCAAAAAGGCGTTAACCTAATCTTACGTAGTTTTTTCTCTGGTAATATTACACTAATAACTAGAGCATACAAAACATTTGCTAGACCAATACTCGAATACAGCTCATCAGTCTGGAACCCACATTACGTATCTAATATTAACACAGTTGAGAAAGTCCAGAAATATTTCACAAGAAGAGTTCTCCACTCCTCTACTCATTGCAGAATACCTTATGCCACCAGACTCGAAATTCTAGACCTAGAAAACCTAGAACTACGCCATCTTCGGTCTGATCTAAGTATAGTATATAAAATCATACATTGCAATGTCCTACCTCTCAATGAATACTTCAGCTTCAACATAACAACACTAGAGCAAACAATAGATACAAAGTCGAGGTTAATCGCACCAAACTTGATTGCAGGAAATACGACTTCAGCAACAGAGTAGTCAATGTCTGGAACACTCTACCTGACACTGTGGTTTCTTCCCCAAACCCCAAAAACTTTAACCTTGGATTGTCTACTATTCACCTCACCCCTTTCCTAAGAGGTCTGTAGGGGGCGTGCATAAGCGCACTAATGTGCCTACCATCCCTGTCCTATCGTTTCTTTTATATATATTTTATTTTTCTTATATGTATCCATGTATTTATAACTATGTTTTTACTTATACCTATTATCTTGTTAGCAATTGACAAATAAAAAATAAATAAAAAACAAATTTGGTAAACATTTTTGCTACTGAAAATTGGTCAAGCTAAGTTTAGGCAAACTTGCTATGGAATGTGTCCATTATAACTCATTGATAAATTCTGCATCTCTAAAAATCAAGATTAAAAAAAAGTTAGTCACAAAAGGATGTTTATTCTCAAAATATTGCCACTGCATTGTAGTTTCTGTTTACCCTTCCTAGATATTTCATATCCTTTCACCATACCTTAAATTGTAATTCTGTTCTTCTACAGGATTCTATGTAAGATTGTGTCACTACTGAGATATGTTGTGAAATAGTTTGGTAGAAGATTATCTTGGGATATAGTGAGATGGATAAAAACTGAGTTTTCTGAAACTTTTCATTATCAGTACAAATAATAGAGGGGCATTTCCCCTGGGCAAGCTGTTGGATGAATAAGGGTATTAATATTTTTTTTTTCATGTAGTATGGAGATGTGCAATTTAAGCCTCCAGGTCTCATGTGCTCCCCAGAGTGTATACAAAAATTACTGCCAAATTGTGGTGTCTGATATGGCAGCGATGGAACATTATCTGTATTGATTATTCTTAATCAGAAATTAAATGGGAAGTTAGCATGGTGAAAAGCAAAAGACCAGCTTTTAAGCACAGTATTTCCAAGAATGATTTTTGGTCGCACAGGGAGGTTTTGCACAATATGTTAGTGTGAACAAGGCAACTCTTAAGGCAAACCTTAAAACAGCTCTGTCCTTTAAAACAAGGGTCCCTAACCCCCTTTTTAGGAACTGGGCTGGGCAAGCGAGTGAATTTTAATCTGCACATGCGCAGGGTCTAAGTAGCATGTGAAAGCATGGGCTCCAAAAACTGTTTTCCATGGTGCTCAAAAGATTGGGGATCAAGACTTCTAATTCAAATAAGTTGGGTTTTTCTTTTTTAAAAAATGAGATGTTGATGAAGTTTAAAATTCTTCAAAATTTTAAAGAAAGTTGCACCAGTGATTAATGAACAAGGAAACTAATGAAGGGGAAGGGAAAAATAAAAAGATAGGAAGCTTTCGCATGATGTTTTTACTCATGCTCTATTCGTTGTTCTTTTTTGTATATTTATTCTGGAAAAAATCAAATATTTATTTTTTGTCATTTTTTTCCCTGTCACATACAGTATACATCCCTTCTCTAGAGAAGCCTTTACCTAACTGGGTTGCTCTGTTTTTAGTTTTAGAAATTGGAAATCTATTCTCTTTTTAAAAAAAATTCCTATTAAGCTTGTCTGGAAGGAATTCTTGGCCCATGACATAAGTACTGGGAAGGAGTGGATGAAAAAAATATCAGCGGTATAACATGTTAAGTTCTGTGCATGGGCACTAAGGAGGAGACGAGCCGGTGAACAGTGAACTTCAAACTCTTTATTTATATGTGTAACAGCTCAGCTCTATGGCCGCAATGGCCCTATTTATATAGGCAAGCTCTTGAGTATTTAACCAATGTAAACACAGGGAGCGCTAGCTCCGTTAACCAATGGGAGAGGCTCGTTAATAGCCAATCAGATTCTCCTGAATGGACCAATCCGATGTCGCTATTATCGGCCAATCAGAAATGCAGGGCCAGAACCCTGCACTTTACTTCAAGCTCTTAATAATCTTTATTCAAGTACTTTTATTAATTCACAACATAACACATAGCAAATAGCTTGTGTTACGAACTAAGCAAACTCGTTAGCTTGCGATTCTAATAGTTTTACTTTCATAGCAGGCTTGTAAACCTGCACTTCTGATTGGCCCGCTGATAGTGGATCATGATTGGTCGTTGTCGGCTGATCTGATTGGCTGTTAGTGGGTCGCCGCTGATTGGACGCTTTCCAGCACGGCAAACTCAAATCATTGGATGTTGTGACAGCAGCCAGCTCTATAAAAGGAGTTGCTGCTGCCCGAGCTTTTCGCTTTGTTCTGAAGTCACTAATAAAGAGTTGGAGTCACTATTCGATGCCTCGTCTCCGTTCTTGCACCCACTCTCCCAGATCTAACAGCTTGTATTTAATTCTGGTTTGAATTCCGCCAACTTATTTCTATCAATTTTTGAAAACATGCTTTTTATTTTAATGCATCGTAGAACTGATTTCCTGTTCAAGCAATTATATTCACTGCAGCTATGATTGTGCACAGACACCTGAAGGGCCTATTTGCTTTTGTCCTGAAGGATCAGTTCTTCAAGCTGATGGAAAAACATGTTCAGGTAAACAAATATAATTATTTTTCAATGCTTATTCTGAAAATGTTGTGATAGATTGACAAATGGTAGATATTGAAATAGGATAATATTTTATAATTAACTGTTTAGCATTTGTATTGTACTTCAGCTTTTTCTAGTCTGATGTTGAACCAACCTGGCACTGGAAATATTTGATTAATTCCTATAATCTTCAGTTAAACTGGATGTACTCGACAGGAATTGTAGAACCACAGCATATCTAGAAGAATCCAAGCCTGGCAAAACAATAGTGTTTAAACCATTTTCTTTATCTTATTTTAGTAAAGAAAAGCAGTTGGAATCTAGTTGTCCAGGGATGGGGAAATCAGAAAACATAATATCATTATTAGGGCAAGTGAAAATTAGGTCAATTAAAACTATTTGCAAGCTTTAAAGAACACTTGAATAAATAAGATGGTTAGGAGGTATAAAAAGAAGAAAGGAATAAAGAAGTTGGCTGATATTCATGCCACATTTACTATTTGCCACAATTGGTTTTTAGATAGAAAAATGGAGATCTTGATATTTACAGGTGCAGACTAACTTGGGCGGAGGGTTGGACTAGATGACCTGCGAGGTCCCTTCCAACTCTGTTAATCTGTATCTGAGTTCCAGGTGTTCTCATAAAGCATTCTAGGAGGAGGAAACAAACATTTTTGTAAGCTACCCATTGTTTGAAATACAAATGCTACCATTGGATATTTTACTATATACAGTATGTACAATGATAAATTGTAATAAACTGATTATATTTGAAATATAAATTTGAGCTGTTAAAGTCCGAACTGTTTAAACCCTTTGTGAGATATCTGGAGATATGATCGGTGAGAAGTAGATGAGATATCAAGTATGTTGCTGTAATATTAACAAGAGATAATGTAAGTTTTCATATTAGGTAGCAAAAAATGTCATTGGGAAGAAAGATAATCTAATGGGAAGAAAGTTCCATGTGACTGAGAAATTTGGGAGTTGGGATCAGCTCAGTTGTCTCAGCTACAAATTTTCACAGTTTCAGTTACAAATTGACTTCTGTGGTCAGTAGAGGAGGTGTGCATAAGTGCACTAACATGCCTATCATGCACTAACGTGCCCATCGTGCTTGTCATTGTATTTTTATTCTCTTATTCTTGTTCTCATTTTTGTTTGATAAATTCTAATAAATAAAATAAATAAATAACTGAATTGGAAGGACACCTTGGAGGAGGCTGATTATCTATGTTTATCAGCAGAGTGAACCATGCTATTTCATGTCAGTCTAAGTGCAGTGACTTTAGGTGAATATCCATTTTTTAAAGTGAATGTGTTCTGTACACTCATTAGCATTCTTGAAACCCCGCGCTTTGATTGGCCAAAGCGCGGGGCGATCTGATTGGTTTAGCGAGCCGTGCTGATTGGCCCGCTGAGAATCTCCCGCGATTGGTGGAAACAAATCGTGGGAGATTCAAAGTGGTGCCATTGGCCGTGGCCACTGCGGCTTGAGAATAAAAAGCCGCTGTTTTTTCCCTCAGAGCCAGATCGGTTCTGGGGACCCAATAAAAAGCTGAAACCTAGTCACCGCCTCCTGGTCTCCTTACCGACGGACACGACACTGGCGACAAAGGTGGGATTCCGAGTCTGAACCCCATCGAGCACGTGTCCGACGGAAGCAAGACCGACGAGATGGCCAGCATCGCTCTGCCCGTGCCCTTCAACCCCGCTAGCGAGGACTGGGAATCCTACACGGACAGATTCCGCATGTTCCTCGAATGCAGCGACATGAAGGACGCCACCGGGCCGAAAAAACGAGCCGTCTTCCTGACACACTGCGAGCCCGCAGTGTTCAAGATGGCGAAAGCCCTAGCGAAACCCGCTGACGTCACAGGGATGGACTGGGCCGACCTCGAACCTTTACTCCACAAACACTACGCTCCCGCCGTGCCCACCCTCATCAGGCGGCACGAGTTCTACTAACGGGACCAGAGATCGGGCGAAAGCCACAGTGACTTTGTTGCAGAGCTGTGGAACCTAGGAGGACTGTGCGGATTCTCCGACATGGACGAGGCCCTACGGGACCAAGTCATGCTCGGACTTTGGGATCCGGTCCTACAGAGTCGGCTGATGGCCAAAGGCGACATCGCCCTCACCGATGCCATCGCTGAAACCACCGCAGCAGAGGCCACCTGACAGTCGGCAAACCGCATGCAGAGACCGGACACAGGGGACTGCACCATGACCAACAACCCTGGACGGGCGACCGAGGCCCAACTGGAAGCAAGTCACTGTGAGACCACCACCCACCATGGCGAATTCCACTCCGCCTCCGACACTTCGGACGAGGAGGAGGAAATCCACCGGCTCCAGGCAGGACGCAACCAGCGCAGTCGGCGGGGTCGTAAGTCGAGGACCGCGTGTGCCGGTTGCGGAGGTGACCACCCTAGATCCGAGTGCCGTTTCTTCAATGCAGTCTGCTGGCACTGCGACAAAAAGGGTCACATCGCCCGTATATGCCGATTAAAGAAAGCCTACAGTCCCAGACGGCGGGACCACAGCGAGCGGACGGCACAGCACACCCCCCCAGAACCAGAGATCGCCCAGCCGACAGCCTTTGGGACCGGAGCGGGTGAACCTGACGAGGTGGCGAGACCCGGCAGAAGAAGGAAACCCGCCAGATGGTCATCATCGGCCACACATCAACCACCGACGCCCGGAAATTCTATGTGAGGTGGGCATCGAAGGCGAGCCATGCAAAATGGAGGTGGATTCCAGGTCCTATCTCTCCATGGTCGCCTGGCAAGAGATCAAACTTTTGGTGCCTACCATCCAAAAGAAAGGACTGGAGAACCAGAGACTAATCATTAAAGACTACCAGGGAAACCGCATCCCAGTAGTCAGAACCGGACAATTCAGAGTGACATTTAAGGGCCGCACTGCAAAGCTTCCCCTGACGATCATGGACTGAGACCGACCCAGCCTTTTGGGACTGCAATGGTTTGCACCGCTCGGCATCGAAGTCACGGGCATCAACCACATCGCCGAGACTGACTGGGAGCAACAACTGGCACGGGACTTCCAGGAAGTGTTCGACGGCACCCTAGGCAAGTACCGAGGGCCCCCTATCTCCTTCAGCCTAGACCCTAACATTCCCCTGAGACGCCTAAAACCAAGGCGGGTACCTTTCGCACTCTGGCCAAAAATTGACGAGCAAATTGACAAGCTTGTCAAGCAAGGGGTCCTACAACCAATAGACCATGCCCGGTGGGAGACCCCAATAGTCACCCCAGTCAAGCCCGATGGGTTGGTGAGAATCTGCAGGGACTATAAGGTCACCCTAAATTGTGCCTTGCAACAAAGCACCAACCCCGTCCCAGTGGTGCAGCATCTTCAACACTCACTGGGGGGAGGCAAGGTTTTTGCGAAACTCGACCTGGCCCAAGCATACCAACAGCTGCCGGTCGATGAAGAAACCGCGGAGGCAAAAACCATAGTCACCCACTGGGGAGCTTTCCTATGTAACCAACTCCAGTTCGGAGTCAGCGTGGTGCCTGGAATTTTCCAGAGCCTCATGGAGAGACTCTTACATAGGGGGTGGTGCCCTATTTCGACGATGTGCTGGTATCAGCAGCCAACCAGCCAGAACTAGAGGGTAGACTAAGGGAGGTGCTAACCAAATTCAAGGAAACCGGGCTAAAGGTGAAGAGGGAAAAGTGCCAACTTTACACAGAGCGGGTCGAGTTCCTGGGGTACCTCCTAGACCGGCATAGCATCCACCCAACCGAAACCAAAATCAGAGCCATTAAAGAGGCCCCCACACCCAGGACTAAAACAGAACTGCAGGTGTTTCTGGGACTGCTTAATTTTTACAATGTTTTCCTGCCCCAAAAGGTGACCGTGGCGGAGCCTTTGCATAGGCTCTTGGACAAGGTGGCTCCCTGGACTTGGGGGAAACGCGAGGAAGCCACCTTCAGGAAAACCAAGGACCTACTCACTTCGGATGCCATCCTCATCCAATACAACGAGACCCTACCACTAGCCATCACATGCGACGTATCACCTTTCGGCGTCGGCGCCATCCTCAGCCACACTCTCCCCGATGGAAGAGAAGCACCCATCGCCTTCTTTTCAAGGACCCTCACCAAACCAGAGAGAAACTACAGTCAGCTGGACAAAGAGGCCCTGGCTATCGTCGCCGCAGTGAAGAGGTTCCACGAGTACCTCTACGGCTGGACGTTCACCATTATCACCGACCACAAGCCACTGCTGGGAATCCTTGCAGGGAACAGGGCCACCCCGAACATTCTATCTCCTAGAATGAACAGGTGGTCCGAATTCCTTGCCGCCTACAGCTACCGGCTCACACACCGACCGGGTAAGACTATCACACATGCAGACGCTTTGAGCCGCTCACCGCTACCCGAGCTAGACACTGACCCAGCACCCACGACGACCACCCTCAGCATAGAGACTCTGCCTGATCTACCCATAACTGCGTCAGACATTGCCCGAGAAACTAATAAAGACAAATGTCTGGCGCGGGTTTTACATTGGGTAGAGAAAGGGTGGAAAAGGACAACGACGAAACATTCAAAACATTCCGGAACCGGCAAACAGAACTCTCGCTACAAAAAGGGTGTGTACTATGGGGGGATAGAGTGGTTATCCTGGAAAAACTGCAAGGGAAGGTATTGGAGTTGTTACACGAGGGGCACCCGGGCATAGTTAGAATGAAAGCCCTGGCCAGGAGTTACGCTTGGTGGCCAGGGATGGATAAACAAATCGAGGCCTGGGTGGCAAGGTGTCAATGCTGCCAAGAAACCAGACCAAGCCCTCCCACGGCACCAATCCTAGAATGGGAAACTCCCAGGGGACCTTGGTCTAGGATCCACATAGACTTTGCCAGGCTCACAAAGGGACATACATTCCTAATAACCGTAGATGCTTACTCCAACTGGTTGGAGGTAAGCAACATGAAATCCACCACCACAGAGGCCGTGACCAAGGAACTTTGCAAACTCTTCGCAACACACGGCCTCCCGGATGTCATCATGTCGGACAACGGGCCCCAATTCACCTCGCTGGAATTTGAAAAATTCCTAATGGAATGGGGCATACGACATGCACTGACAGCCCCGGTGCATCTGGCAGCGAATGGAAGGGTAGAACGGATGGATCAATTTACGAAAAAACCATCCAGAAAATCGAACATGGGGAGATCCAAGACAAAATAAATAAAATGCTTTTTATACAACACATAACCCCGAACACGACAACGAACAAAAGCCCAGCAGAACTACTAATGGGGAGGAAAATAAGGTCCCCACTCGATAGACTGCACCCCACATACAATCCAGAAAAAACCCCAAACTCCTCCAGCAAGCACCGATCCTTTGCGCCAGGCGACGCCGTCTATGCAAAAAATCTAACCAGAGACCCACTATGGGTACCAGCAACCATAACCCAACTGACAGGTCCCCGCTCGTACCGGCTGCAAACAACCGACGGACAAGCGTGGAAATGCCACATTGATCATTTAAGATCGAGAACAGCCACAAGAAACACAACCGACACGCAACCAGACATAACCAATCCTCTTAATATAAACCAAGAGGGGAGAGAATACCCTGGGAACCAAAACCCAGAAGAAAGGAACCAGCCATACTCACCAGCAAGCAGCCAGCTCGGAACCTCACCAGGATGAAGCAGCCAGGCCAGCTCGACCAGCCCGGAAAGACCAGGCGGGAACGGTGAAAACCACAGCTCAACCAGCCTGGGTAGACCGGGAGGGAGCTGCGACGAGCGGCCCGGCAAGGCATACCAGGCGGTTCCATCGACGAGGCCAAGAGACACAGAGAACCCGACCGAACTGGCCGGGAGCCAACCAATGACTGACCTGCGCAGGTCCAGTAGGCAAGTACAGAGCCCCGCCTACCTATGGGACTACGTTACGTAGGACCAAACCAAGAGGGGAGGGGTGTTCTGTACACTCATTAGCATTCTTGAAACCCCGCGCTTTGATTGACCAAAGCGCGGGGCGATCTGATTGGTTTAGCGAGCCGCACTGATTGGCCCGCTGAGAATCTCCCACGATTGGTGGAAACAAATTGCGGGAGATTCAAAGTGGTGCCATTGGCCGCGGCCACCGCGGCTTGAGAGTAAAAAGCCGCTGTTTTTTCCCTCGGAGCCAGATCGGTTCCAGGGACCCAATAAAGAGCTGAAACCTAGTCACCGCCTCCTGGTCTCCTTACCAACGGACACGACAGAATGTCTTTTAGGATGTACATCGCCTGATAATGATGGTTGTAGCCAGATTTGTACATCTATGAGTCCAACAACCTGGGATTGTGGTTGCTTTCCTGGCTATGATCTTCAGGAGGACAAAAGACATTGTGCTGCTTTAAGTAAGTATTGTGATCTTTGGACACATCCTTACATTTTTCTAACTGAGACATGAAAATGCCCCATAAACTACTTTTAAAAGACACGTGTGGTATCATGTAGGATTTCTCCTCTTCACTCAATTCACACATTTTTTCCCCAATGGACACAATATATGAATCATCCTTGAAGATATGGTAATGACATTGTGATGGTTTTTCTGCCTCCGTTTTAGGCCAATTTAGGCTGATGCAAACATAACCCTTCTATCAGTAACAGGATACTGATTTATGGACATTTTGGCATGGATTGCAAGAGGGATTTGACATCTGCATCTGTCCATGCAATTCCAGACTAGTGTTTCTGATTGTTCTGAAATAAACTGCTCCAGCAGATGCAATTGTTGCTAAAACGTACAGATAAATATAAACCTAGATGGATCTTAAAGAGATCTAGGAAGATTTTCATTGTTTGCTCTTCCATTAATACAAATGGGGGCTGATATTTCAACCTTTTTAAAAAACCATATCCTGTAGATATCCTTGGTAGGACAGCATTGAAAGCATAGCTCAGCAAAATAGTCCAGCTTAGTATGGGAAACATCATTGAGTTCCAAATTAGTGTTTAATAAAAGACTGAAATTGATAGGGTATTTTTTTTTGATGGGGTGGCTAAGGAGCATTTACACTTATATTTATGTTCTACTTAAATTTATTATGAAGTTTTCTTTTACTGATATATCTTCAGAGTATTATTCTCTAATGCAAACCCATTACAGATAATTCCTCTCCTGGAAAAAAAAAAGGAAGTATGCAACAATATTCATCTACCTGTTTTGAAAGATATAAACAGCTGTCACATTTAGCACATGTTAAATTCATTGGCAGGTTATCACCTTAGCTATTTATAATCATTTTGTAATTAATGCAATCTGTGATCATTGCCATGTAAGAATTGTAAATGAGAAGAAAAGAGAGCAAGCCCATGCTACAATTTGCTTCTTTCCATTTTTATCTGCAGAGTGTTGAAATAGAAGACTTAATATGTTGCTACATTTATTACAAACAGGACCAAAGCCATTTCTGTTATTTGCGAACAGTCAAGATATCCGTAGCATTGCTTTTGATGGGACAGAATATTCAAGAGTCTTTGGCTGGCAGATGGGAATAGTCTTAGGTCTGGACTGGGATCCAATGGAAAGTAAGGTAAGGTTTTTATTAGAAAGGGGGATTTCAAAATATTACAAGAATCAATGTTCTTACTGCATTGTATTTTTACTATTTAGTCCACAATGCTCCATGATATAGATAAAGTATTTCTTATTGCTATATGCCTTGGGTCAGATGACTTGGGCTTCCTAAAACAATAAACACTTGTCAGCAGTTATATGTTCACATGACATATTTGTCACACTTATAGTTGCCACATTTGTTTTAAAAATCCTAATTAAATGATTCTCTCTATTAGAGTTCAATAGCATTTAGATTTACTGTATATACCGTTTCATAATGCTTTACAGCCCTCTCAAAGCAGTTTAAAAATATCAGCATATTGCCCACAACAATCTGGGTCTTCATTTTACTGACCTTGGAAAGATGGAAGGCTGAGTCAACCTTGAGCTGGTGATGATCAAACTGCCAGCAACTGGCAGAATTAGCCTGCAATACTGCATTCTAACCACTGCGCCACCATGGCTTTATTGGTGATATTCACACATGGCTCCCATCCAGCACCTTGATAACATTGTGTATTAGTAGGTTTGGAAGAAACATAATCTCAATTTTGTAAATAATGTATCTATTTTTTTTCTCAAATAAATGTCATATAAATAAAATAAAAGTTGTGAGAGAAGAAATCCTATCCCCAACTAAGAAGTGTAGTACAGGTGGTAGTGAACTTACAACCATTCAGTTATAAAAGGACTGAAAAAATGACTTATGACTGGTCTTCATGCCTACAAACATTGCAACATCGCCATAGCCATGTTATCAAACATTAGGTGTTTGGCAACCAGCATGTATTTCCAATTATTGCAGCATCCTGTAGCAACCTTTCCAGTCAACATCTAATAAGCAAAACCAATGAGAGGAAGCTGGCTTAGCTAAAAAAAAAAAACCTTGATTCAGGGGTGTGAAATTCATGTTCTGTGGGCTGCATCCAGCCTGCAATGTGGTTGGATCTGGTCTGTGGTCTACCCACGTTACTTCAGCCTGGTCTACCCAATGTGGCTTCGGCCCGGTCTACTCAATGCAAAGTGGAAACATGCCAATAGTTTGGGGAGTGGCATCAAGCTAGCTATGTCCACCCAGCTGGCCGTGCCCACCCAGTTGGTCACACCCACCCTGCCCCCCAAGGTCAACCACAGCCCTGATGCAGCCTTCAATGAAATTGAGTTTGACATCCCTGACTTGATTTATTTAACAACTGCAATAATTTGTTTAACAACCATGACAAAAAAGGTTGCAACGCTGTAAAATTTAGCACAACTCTCTTAACAACTAATTTGCTTACCAACAGAAATTCTATGGTTATAGGTTAAGGACCACCTATAATCATCTATAAACCTTTGGTTTTCTTCTTACAGATTTATTTTACCCATACAGACCTGAACTGTACAGAGAGGTCTGATCTCGATGGCACCAATCGTGAAAAAGTTGTATGTGACACAAGTGGGAGATCAAAAGGATTAGCCTTGGATTGGATTAATCGCAAATTGTACTGGACTGACCCAGGGTATGCATCAATATTGCATAAATATTGTAGGATACCTACTGGTAGTGAAAAAAAATATGGTGGTAAATAAACAACTGGCAAAAAAAGGAGAGAGTAACTGAAATGTTTCTGAAATGGTAGCATGCATGTACTTAAGATTAGTCATAACAGAAAGACATGCAGATAAAAAAAAAAGACTCAAAAAGACCCTTTGCTGAATAATATGCGAACCAAACACATATATGTAGCACCATTTCTTTACTGAACATGAATGTATTCCCTTTCAGAAAAACAGGAAACCAAGGAACATCGTTAGGAAAAAAAACACGCTCCCAATCAATTGTGTCCGAGATGTTATTTTTAATTCATTTCACAGATCTCCCTTCCAGGACTTCCACATAGGAAGGAAACACTTTTGATTATATCAGCAAAGTCATAAAAATACTGTCTTCTTAAGAAACAGGTTAGAAGTTGTCATATTTTCCTATAGTAACAATTGGTTTACAAAGCCAGTTTGGTCTAGAGATTAAGGCACCAAGGTAAAAACCAGGACACCCTGTGTTCTACTCCTGCCACAGGCATAAAACCAACTGGATGATTTTGGACCAGTCACTCTCTTTCAGCCCTGAAAACAAAACAATAGCAAACCATTTCTGAAAAAAAAAATCTTGCTAAGAAAACCACAGGGACTAGTCCAGACAGTCACCAGAAGTCAAAAATTGACTTGAAGACGTACACATAATAATAGATGCTTTTCATCAAGTTACTAATTTAATTTACGGATTCTGGTTGCTCCTATTCCTTGTCTTATTCAGTTCTTATTCAATTTGCAACTTCTGTTAATAGGAGAAGATAGAACTGAGGAGAAATGTTTAAAACATTTAATTAATATCATGGTATGAAAGAATCAACTGGAAGAAGGCAAGTAAAGTGATAGATTAAAGTTATCACAGTAAGAAAACCCGTTCTCTGTGTCTACTTTGTAGGAAACGTAGCATTGAAAGTAGTAATCTAAATGGAATGCAGAGAAAAATAATCATCCAAGAGAAGGTGTTTCACCCTCAAGGAATTGCTGTTCATCCATTTACCAGGTAAAATATCAAGTCAAATTTGTTTCCAAACTGTTATTGGGTGATATAGACATCCAAGAATAAAGTCTGTGAAACCATTGCTTCTATTGCAACTATTTTACATGTGCAGAGATTTTGCAGGTATGGTTGTTGAAGGTGCAAATCGAGTGGTGGGATGGCCTATAGGTGGAGCTCTTGCCTCACAATCAGGAGGTTCGATCCTAGGTGAGTTAGATCCTAGGTAAAGGCAGATATTTTTCTCTCTGGACACAATGAGAATATATTTGCTGTGAACTCCCATTGGCAACAGGAAGGGCATCTGGCCACTAAACACTCAGTTCCATTCAGTTGCCCTGACTCCACCCCAATGCAAGGGATTACGGTATCATTAAAAGACAAAAAAAAAAGTTATTGGCGGTGCAGATCCAATGGCTCTAATTCTTTAGCATCTCATGATCTACTGACTACAAAGCAGAAGTAGAATGTAGATAAACAGTTATTTATTCTGTGTTCATAAATGCAAAAAAACAGGCTAATTAGAGCAACAGTCTTCCTTATAATGATATATGAGTGATGGACACTAAGAGTGGCTGATTGAAGAAGAATTGATACCTTTGAACTGTGATACTGGTATAAATTATTGCATGTACCATGGACAGCCAGAATAACTAACAGAGAGGTGTTAAATCGTACAAAACCAAACACATCACTAGAAGCTAAAATCGTAAGAATATGTCTGACCTATGTAGGCCATGTTATGCATACAAATTCATTGGAAAAGTCAGAGATGCTAGGAATGGTTAGTGGAACAAGAAGGAGGAGCAAGCAAAGAACATGCCGACTTGATAACATCAAATCTGGTGCAAAATTGAACATCCAACGACTGAAAGAGGCTGTGCTTGAAGGGTATCATGGGGAGCACTTGCCAATAGAGTCACCAAGAATTGGACACCACTAAATGGTTAAAATCAAAGCATTTTATGTTCTCTTTGTCTGCTCTTTGCTTAAGAGATTGGTTCCTTCTGTTTTTCTTCTCAGACAGCTATGCACAGAGCACATGCTCTTTGACTCTTCTCCAGATAGTAAGCTAGAAGTTGGACTTTCTCTTATCCCCATGAGGCATTTCCTCTAAATAAATTTCATTTTCTCTTCTAGTCATAAATCTGGTAAGTGTCCAATGAATTGTGCCTCCTATATTTTAATCATGGTTGAGGGATCAAAGATGGATTTTAAAACACAAAATTATTACCTATGAATATTGTTTATATTTTGCTCTGACAAGTATAGATTTTCATGTGTTCTTTGTTCCGCAACATGACAGGATTTTTTAAAAATAAATACAATGACTTATTTTGTTTTCCTTCAATAAAGGGAACTGTTTTGGACAAACCTAGGGATCAATCCACATATTGGAAAATCTACTTTACAAGGCTCAGAACGTGTCATTATAGCAAATTCAGATTTACTTTGGCCCAGTGGAATAACTATTGACTACACTGAGGACAAGCTGTACTGGTGTGATGCCAAAATGTCTGTCATTGAAACTGCAAAACTGGATGGTTCTAACCGGCAAATACTAACACAGAATGATGTAGGTGAGGCTTTGGGATGCTAGTTTTCTATCTAATAATGCACATATCAAAATGTCAAAGGAAGAGTGACCTCAGTTGAATGACCCCCCCCCCTTTTTTGTACCACTTATCTGTTCACCGCTGCTCTAAATAATTGATTAAGATCCCAAGTTCCTGCAAATATCCACGATAGTCAGATGGTTATTTTTTTGTTGGTCACCCATCCATATTGCGCTACTTCTCTGGTCTGATTCGACCTTGCCCCAAGGTGAGGTTCAGGCAGCCCTGTGGAAAATGAAGAAAAATTGGGGTGTTTTTTTTTTTTTGGGGGGGGGGGGGAGATAGGAAGCAGAAAAGTGTTAAAGGAATTGTATCTGGATTCTGTTTTGGAGAGCAAATAGCATTAGCACCCACCTGGTCCACATTCCAGTGTATATTTGTTCCAATAAATCAACTTGCTAAGGGAGTGAGATTAACAAAGAGACTGGTGTGTGTGTCTTCCCCCCCTCTTCTTTCTCCCTCCCTCCCTCCCTCCTGAATTGCTTGAAGTTTCGTGCAAATATGAACAAATTTTGAAAATTGAAGTACTTGTATGCCCATAAAGGGCTAGTAATCCCCTCCCCTCTAGCTCAGTTATTAATAGCTTAATATTACTACAGTGATTCTTATTGCAGCACTACTGCCATCAAGTGCCCAGACAAGATGCTTTAGGGAAGGAGAAGGTCTAAGGACAGTCAGTTTTGAGATTCAGTGTTAGCTCTGAGTTGGTGGTAATATGCTTCCAGCTGCCAGTTGCAGGGATAGAAGAGCAGAGGAAACTTATGTCTCTACCTCTACTTGTGAGTGCCATAAATGCAAATCTATCTGACAACTGGAAAAAAGGTTTTGGACTAATCCAGCATGGTTACTTTTGATGTTCTTAAATAAGGTGTTAGGTTTATAAGAGAACAGAAGAAATGCATGTGTATGCATTCTAAGACTTCCAGTGTTTTTTGTGCATTCTCTGGTTGTTGGCTGGTGCAAGGGTCAGGCTTTTAGGTGAAGATGGGCAATCATTTTGCTGCACTAAAAGAAGGACAAAAAACACTGAATGAGGATATGCCGTGTATGCAGATATGGCCAAGATTCCCAATATTCTTTCTGTCTGGAGTAGGGAAATGTTGAATGTTTTCTGCCTCTACTTTTTTGTGTGCTTCCTGTCATAAAATGGCAAGAACTGTGACTGGTTTTTAAAAATTGTGCCATTTTGCTCCAGTTGTGCCACTAAAAAAACCCCACTGGCTATAAAGAAATTAAGGTGGGACTACATATGTCCCTCAGGCTACGGATTGTGCCCTATTGTGTTAAGAGAACAAAGAGAAAAACAATGCCTATAACTGATATGTAGTCCTTGCTTGGCGATCATAATTGGGACCTGCAACTTGGTTGTTAGGCAAAGTGGACATTAACCAGGCTTATGATTTTAGCTCAGCTTTCTTTTGCTTTACAGGCTTGTGAAGGCTGGAAATGTTGATGATTGGTCATAAAGTTACTTTATCATCACTCTTGTAATTTGCAAATCTTTGTTAGCTGAAAACTTCCTGTGCTATAATTGCAATCTGGAGTTTTTAATCTTAGGCCTTCCAATTCTGACAAAAACATCAGAAGTGATAAAAATCTTAAAAGAATGGGACATTTTAGATAAAATTAAATAAATTACTGAAAACTGGCAATACAAAAATATTTTGGACTACAAATAGTAATTTGAAGTATTTAAAGTCAGTTAAACATAAATTAGAATCATATTCCTAGTGCAGGGGTATTAAACTTGCATCGGCATGGCTCCATCCAGTGGTGGGACTCAAATTTTTTTACTACTGATTCTTTGGGTGTGGCTTCTTTGAGCGTGGCAGGGGAAGGATACTATAAAGTCCCCATTCCCTCCCCTCCCCACTAGCCTGCTTTCCAGCTCCGTTCTCCTGTGCAGGGCAACAAAAGAAGACCCAGCCAATCAGCTGGGACTTGGGAGGCAGAGAATAGATGGGAATGGGGCCAGTCAGAGGTGGTATTTGCCACTTTTCCAAACTACTCAAAATTTCCGCTACTGGTTCTCCAGAACTGGTCGGAACCTGCTGAATAACACCTCTGATGGCATCACGTGACATATCATGACTTTCCCCCCCTTTGCTAAACCAGGCGTGAGCATGGCCAGCACATGATATTCTGGCCTGCGGGCTGAATTTGACAGTCCTGGAACAAGCTACCAGTGAGCTGCCATCTCATTGCTTTAATGTTTGGACAGATTATTCCCATCTGATGTTCCTGATCACCATTCGGTGATATAAAGTCTGCATATATTATTTGAACATTTCCTGCTTTCATCCATCAATGTTGTGATAGCAGTGATGACATCTGGAGTCCAATACCATATGGAAGGACACATGTTTTTCCCTCTGCATCTAATACAGATTGATGAATGTGCTTTAGGCAATTTAAAAGGTTCTGTCTCACTCTGACCCTAATCTTCAATTTAGGACAATTACTCTAATACTGTGTAGGGTATAACTAAAGCTGCAGTCCCAAAGTGGATGGGGCTAGGAGTCTTTAAGGATTGTTCAGGGATTTTAAGGGATTGAGGGATGCCCCCTCCAAAAACAGATAGATTTTAATCTCATCTATTCTGGAGCGGGGGTTAGGTGGGCCAATCTGTAAATTGCAGAAGATATTATGAAACAATCCATGCAATCCCTAGAGCCCAGGTGTGAATATTGATCTGCAAAGTTCAGAATAGAAATATATTGCATGCATGTTAATTTGTGTGTTTACTCAGTGCCTGTACATAATGGAACTGTCAATCTTTATATCTGCATTCCAGGCCATCCCTATGGCATAACAGTTTTTGAGCACCACATTTGGGTGTCTGACTGGGCTAGGCCTTCATTACTGAGAATAGACAAGAAAAATGGCCTCAAGAAGGTCCGTCTTGGAGGAAGAATGCGGAGACCCTCTTCACTGCTTGTAGTTCACCCTTTAGCCAAACCAGGTATACATCAAGTGTGCTTTAGTCTTTTTCAGATTAGCTCTGTATCAGGACTTACTGGAGATTCTAAAGCGTTAAAAGCAAGCTTGCTGGCAAACTACTATTTGGCAAGTGGTGAAAACAGTGATCATAAGATAGCATTGTAATACATTTTAGAATGTAGCAAAACCTGCCCCAATAATCAATTAAAAACCTTTTTAAAAGAAAAATATTCTGATTGTCATTTTAGTTACTTATATGTGTATAAGCAATGTGACTCTTATTACTGGTCTATTTTGACAGTTACAATGTATTTCCTTTCATTTAGCAATTAAATACATTACAGGGATATTTCTCCACTAGTAAATAACAATTTTGAAATGATACGTGCAGTGGTGCTTATCACCTAGTTATTTTTACCTTTTCAGGCCGTATCTCTACATCCAAGGAAGATGCATCAGGAAGGAAAATGTTTGCTGTAGAAATATCATCCCAGCATCTTTTGAGTAACAACAAATATGATGATAGCCACGAGGATGACCAGCAGAAGCAACAGACATTGACTGCTGAAATTGTGGTGTCTAGTAAAGATTGCCTTTTCTTATTTTCTAATGACAGAAGAAGATGTGTGTTCTCAGTGACTGGCAAAATAGCTGATAGGGACTAAAGAAGCATCTCTGCAATTTGCTAGTGGCTGTTGTGATCATGTGTAATTGGAGCATTAAAAAACTGCCTTATACTAACTTAGATCCTTGATCTGCCTACTCCGCAGTGCCAAGTTAAACTGTGCAGCAATCAGCTTCATGACAAATATTACTGATTTATTTAGCAACATTTATAGCCTTTCAATCCAAATGGACTCTGGTCATGGTACAAAAGCATTTATAAAGAAGAAAGTACAAAGTACTAGCTAGCAATATTTAAATTAATCCAAGGGCAGAATGAGAGACAGCTTGCTGTAATAATTAAGGCAGAAGTGGGGAACAATGGCTCCTTTATGATTTATCGACTTCAACTCCCAGAATTCCTGAGCCAGTATTGGGAGTTGAAGCTCACAGGTCACAAAAGGCCTATTGTTCCCTACCCTTGGATTAAGCCATCAGGCTGGGAGTCTGGGAATGCTAGTCTCATTTTAGGCACAAAGCCAGCTGGTTGACTTTGGATCAATCACTTTCTCTCAACCTTCTCTCAACCCCAGGAAGGACACGAACTGACTAAAAGAAGAGGAATGCCCACTGGAACAATACTGTTTTGATTAGTTGCAAAATGCAAATAGAGCAGAAAGTACAGGTATCTTGGAAAGAGAATATTCCATAAAATGGGGTCTGCCACTGAGAAGGTTTGTCATCCTGTCCATAACCCATGTGCTTTGTAAAGAGGGGGCAGAGATGGATAACATTTGAAAAGTTAGCTCTAGTGAGTTTGTTCATAACAATTTGCTACATTGGACAACTGTAGTGATAAATGTTCTTATCGTTATTTTGTGCCACAGATCAGGATGATTGTACACCGTTGGGTTGTGATCTCAATTCCCAATGCATTGCACATCAAAATGGTGCTGTGTGTGAGTGCCAGGCAGGGTTCATCATGGAAGATCAACTGTGCCATGGTAATTTTATATGACAGATTACAGAGTGATATTAGTATATTTTTGCATGGATTTCATCTTGGGTCACCATTTTGAGATCAGGAATATACCCTTGGCACCATGCTAGTGCCTTCAAAAAGCATACAAGCTCTGATTAATAGAGAATACAGCAACTATAAATTCAGGCTTAAAGTTAGAGCTTTTTAAACTTTTTAATAGACCTTCATGCTAGGTTTATCCTTCAGTTCAGAATAGATTATCCCTGACAGTCAAGCCAGTCAGTATTTGGAGGTTCCAGATCACATTTAAAATCAATATACAATGGTTATCAATGTAATAAGTTTACTAAACATATGCATTCATATAACAGTGAGGTTCACCTACAACAGATTTGATTAACTGTATTTATATCCTGCTTTCTCAGCAGGAATTTAAGGCAGCATACATGATTCTCCCCAGTTCTCTTTTATCCTTCCAACTTTTCTGTGAAAAAGAATTTAATTAATTCTTTCGTGTATAGTCTCCCAGCTATCAATACTTTTTTTTAATCTTATAGATGTTGATGAATGCCTTCTTAACCAAGAACAGTGTGATCTGAGACGGTCCAGGTGTATCAATACTGAAGGGAGCTATTTCTGTGAGTGTCTTTTGGGTTATGCTGAAGATGGACTTCATTGTTCTGGTGAGTTATTGGCATAGAGGATGTCCCTCTGGACATTTTGAATATTTTTTCCATGCTACATAGAGAGATTTTTATGCCAAACTTCTAAATGTACTTATTTATCATATTGATTTATTGTATTTATATGCTGCCTATCTTACAGAAACATGACTCTGGGTAGCATACAATCAAACTATAAAACTATAATTATAAAAATATTGTAAAATTAAAACATAAATATTATAGTGTATTTTTTAAAAGCCAAAAAGGTTTGGGAGCCCATAGATGCAAAACACAATATAACTACCTCATTAAATCCCAATTTCTATGAGACCAGAACTGACTTTTAAGGGACTTTTGGATGGAAATCAAGAGGGGGGCTACTTTCACCTCGGGAGGCAAGGGTGGGGAAGGGATGGTGCTCCATTTCATTTATTTTTCTTCAGTTTAGGAAAGCAATTTCATACTGTGGACTATGATGAATATTTATTTGTTTGTCTGTCAAACATCTACAAGATAACAAGTATAAGTATTAACATAAACAAGAACAAAGGGAGTAAATACAGATAAATGGGGACAGTAAGACAGGGACAGTAGGCATGGTGGCGTGCTTATGCACGCCCCCTTTAAGGATGTCTTAGGAATGGGGTGAGGTCCACGGTAGACAGTTTTAGGTTGAAGCTGGGAGTATTTGAGGCTGTAACAATGGAGTTGGGTAGAGCATTCCAGGCGTTAACCAGTTGGTTGCTGAACTCGTATTTTCTGCAATCGAGTTTGGAGAGGTTTACCTTGAGTTTGTATCGGTTGTTTGCCTGTATATTGTTGTGACTGAGGCTGAAGAAGTCATTGACAAGCAAGATTTTATAGCAGACAATTTTGTGTACTATGCTTAGATCTATGTATTATGTATTATGTACAATGTTTGGTATTTATTATTATATTATATTATATTATATTATATTATATTATATTATATTATATTATATTATATTATATTATATTATATTATATTATATTATATTATATTATATTATATTATATTATATTATATTATATTATATTATATTATATTATATTATATTATATTATATTATATAGTATATTATTATATATTGTATATTATATATATTATATTATATTATATTTACTTTTGTGTATTATGTACTCTGTTTAGGATAATAGCAGAATAACTAGTTTTCATTTTGATTTAAATATTGATATGATAGAATGTAGTGAAAAGGTGGATGGGGAATGCATTCCAGAGCAGTAAGAGGCAACTCAGCTCAGATCTTATGTGTGAGAGAAAGAGGGTAAAGACAGCCTCTCCCTAAGAGTTCACAGAGTATATTGTAGATACGGGTACTAGAGTGTTCAGTCTGGCAAGATTTTGTCTATAGGTGTGAAACATTAAAGAACAAACTTGAAAGAACTGACAGGTGTCATTCTTGATTTGGGATCTGACAATTGCTAAATATGAAGATTCAATGAATTGCCTTAATGAGTTCATGTAGTAATTTATATACAAAGTAGATGGAAAATGAAATGTAACCTACAGGTCATGGACTGTATATGCTCCCCCAGAGAATGTCAAATTATAGTAAAACAAACAAATATATGTTTCATTGATATGACAGTAAAGAGATATTAAGCCTTTGATGGGCCTGGTAGCCTTATTTTATGTTTTAAAATGGGTTCAAAATTCCAGATCGTTCCAGAGACATTACATCAAGGCAACAATCACAGCTGATTTGAATATGTAAACCTATCCACCCCCAGACACGCAAAGCAGTTCTTGGCACTGAAAAGGCGATATTCCCTTGTTAAACATTTGAAGTATTTGCTGACGCTAGACTTCCAAACTCTGTAAGGTTGCTGGCATGATTTATCTCCTTCCAGCCTCTCTTCATTCTAGGTGATGTTTAACATCATCAGTTCATCAATATGCAAAGCCTCTAGATGTCAGGAGATGTTTTCTTCTTCTGTTATTTGGCAGCATTAATGGAATGAATGACCCAATAGAGATTTATTGGAAATCATTACCCTGCCAATAAATGAAAGCAAGTATTGAGTCAGTCATAATACTCACCCAATAATTTTATGTTTGTTAATAGTCATGAGATTCGAGTTTCTGACATTTCCAATCAGGGTTCATTGAAAACTATGTTCATAATCAGATTCCCTGATCTGACATTAAACCATACGTTTTTCTGTCTCTAAGAATACTGCTTTGAGATACAAAGGCAGCAAGGTTTAGCCATTTGTCAGCTTATTGTAAACTGGGCCAATTCTGATGCAGGTACATGTTTTTGCAAATTAGAAACTAGACTTTACGAATGTACATTCCTTTCTCTCCCAGCTCCATTTAAATTCCCTCTTTCTTAATATTGTTTACTACATCAGTATATCTTGATCTGTTGTTTTGCTGAAATAACAACTCAGGAGGAAAACTTTGGTTCATGGCTATTAGCTTGATAGTTACAAGTGTC
The DNA here is from genome assembly GCA_033807585.1 of Hydrophis major. Lineage (NCBI taxonomy): Eukaryota > Metazoa > Chordata > Lepidosauria > Squamata > Elapidae > Hydrophis > Hydrophis major. Next base: position 29,902,897 of record CM066333.1, read on the forward strand.
ACATCTTCAAGGAGAACAGCTGATGTCCTTGTGCAGTTGGTTACCAATTATGAAATTTTATCCATCTGGATTAGATGGAACAGGAATCCAATTTAGCAGGACAATACTTATGTTCATATGTTTTCCTAATTAAAATGCTAGCTACACAGTGGAAGAAAATCATAACATTATATAACAACTGGAATGTTCTGTCATAGTAAGGGGAGAAAAGGACCCTAATTTACATGTAATGCTTAGTAACAATCTTCATTAGTTCAACTACTATGGACCAAGTTTCTCTCTGTCTCTCCCTCTTTTTGTCCCTCCATCCCTCCCTTCCTCCTGCTTTACTTTGAGAATAGGCCTAGAATAGGCTTGTAAAGAATAACCAGTCCAAAAGCACTCAGTTTTTAAGTGGGGACTTGCATTTACCTTGCTAAATACAGCACTTCAGACACTGTATCACATTGTTTCTCAAATAGTTATTATTAAGAAAGTGATATTATGCAGAATTAAGTAATATTAAGTCATAGGGAATTTGCTATTTAGTATCCCAGTTCTGTTGCATTAAGATCACCTAAGTAGACATTTCACTGTATCTGCCTTTATTTCTTCCAGGGGTTGATATTTACTGTTTTAAAAGTGGGAGAACCTACTCACATATCAAATTATTCAAATTTGACCCCAAGGCTCAAACACATTAACCCCCTTCTCTTAAATTGTTTCAGAATTGGTGATCGCTCCTTCTATTGTAACCAGGGATGACTCTACATTATCTGAAAAAGAAGTTCCTATGGACTGCCCACCATCATACTGTTTCCATGACGGCATTTGCATCTATTTTTCAGATCTGCAGACTTTTGCATGCAAGTAAGTACTGAACTCCAACATATTTCTATAGTTTTTAATTTGGTTAGTGTCCAGTGAAATAACAGGCAGGTTAAATAGTGTTGCCAGACATGTAAAATACATGTATTTTATTTATATCCCATGCATGCTTAATGTTCTGTCCTCATTAACATACTCGAGATCCCCGCGCTTTGATTGGCCAAAGCGCGGGGCTCTCCGATTGGTCAGGCGAGCCGCGCCGATTGGCTCGCTAAGAATCTCCCGCGATTGGTCCATTCAGACCGCGGGAGATTCAAAGCGGTGCCATTGGCCGCGGCCGCCGCGGCGAAAGGAATAAAAGCCATGGGCTTTTTTCCTTTCGCCAGTTCGGTTCCAACTTGCCAATAAAGAGCTTTTGCACGAAATCACCGACTCCTGGCATCATTTCGCGGACACAACACTGGCGACGAAGGTGGGATCCAGACCCTGAACTGAACCACGTGTCCGACGGAAGCCAGACGAACCACTGAGATGGCAAAGATCGCAGCACCAGCACCCTTCAACCCCGCCACCGAGGACTGGGAATCGTTCGCCGACCGATTCCGCATGTACCTCGAGTGCACCGGCATGAAGGACGCCTCCGGCCCAATGAAACGCGCCGTCTTCTTGACCCACTGCGGGACCGAGGTCTTCCAGATGGCCAAAGCGCTGGCCAAACCCGCCGATGCCACCGCGATGGACTGGGACGTCCTCAAACCCATACTGCGGCGGCACTACGCTCCAGAGGTACCCATCCTGATCCGGCGCAACGAGTTTTACCGGCGGGACCAGAGGTCGGGTGAGAGCTTCAGCGACTTCGTCGCCGAGCTGCGGCGTTTAGGGGGGCTCTGCGAATTCGATAACCTAAACAACGCCCTGCGAGACCGAATCGTGCTCGGTTTGTGGGACCCCATCCTCCAGAGCCGGCTGATGGCCAAGGGCAACATCAGCCTAGCAGACACCCTCACCGCAGCCGCCGAAGCAACCAGAACTTCCGCCGACCACATGCGCAGACCGAACGCTGGGGACCGCGGCGGAAACAACAACCCGGCGAGGTCGACCGAGCCCAAACCCGAGACGACCACCCACCAGGGCGATTTCCACTCGGCATCGGACACTTCCGATGATGAGGAGGATATCCATCGACTACAGGCAGGGCGCGACCCACGGAACCGGCGAGGTCGTAAGTCGAGGACCAACTGTGCTGGCTGCGGCGGCGACCACCCCAGGTCAGAATGCCGGTTCTTCGAATCGATCTGCCGGCATTGCGACAAGAAGGGACACATCGCCCGTGTCTGCCACCTGAAAAAAAATCGCAGCCCGGCACGATGGGACCAGAGCGACCGGAGGAGAGAAAGCACACCACCCCGGACCAGAGATCGCCCCTCGGACAGCCGATGGGACCGGAACGGGCGATCCTCGCGAGGTGGCGACAACCGGCGGAGAGAGGAGACCCACCAGACGGTCACCATCGGCCACGCCATCACCAACGACGCCCGGAAGGTCCACGTCGAGGTATGCATCGAGGGCCAGCCATGCAAAATGGAGGTGGACTCCGGGTCCTACCTCTCCATGATTGCATGGCATGAGATAAAGCGGTTGGTGCCTACCCTCCAAAGGAGGAACGTAGACAGCCAGAGACTCATAGTAAAGGACTACCAGGGAAACCGCATCCTGGTAGTCGGCACCAAAAGCTTTAACATCATTTATAAGGGGCGCACCGAACGACTCCCCCTAACAATCGTCGACCGCGACCGCCCAAGCCTACTGGGACTGCAATGGTTCGCCCCGCTCGACATCGCCCTCACGGGAGTCAACCACGTCACCGACGACGGCTGGGAGCAGCAACTAGCCCGGGAGTTCCAAGAGGTCTTCGACGGAAACCTAGGCAAGTACCGAGGGCCCCTTATATCGTTCGACCTAGACCCTAACGTCCCCCCCAAACGCCTGAAACCAAGGCGGGTGCCATTCGCACTGAAACCCAAGATAGACGAGCAAATTGACAAGCTCGTCAAACAAGGGGTCCTGCAGCCCATAGACCACGCCCAGTGGGAGACCCCCATAGTCACCCCGATCAAGCCCGATGGGTCGGTGAGGATTTGTGGGGACTATAAGGCCACCCTAAATGGCGCGCTGCAACAAAGTGCCTACCCCGTCCCAGTAGTACAACACCTACTGCACTCACTGGGAGGGGGCAAGGTTTTCGCCAAGCTCGACCTCGCCCAGGCATACCAACAGTTGCCGGTCGACGAGCAAACGGCAGAAGCGCAGACCATTGTCACCCACCAGGGAGCATTCAAATGCAACCGACTCCAATTCGGAGTCAGCGTGGCACCGGGCATATTCCAAAGCCTAATGGAGAGGCTATTGCAGGGTATCAAGGGGGTGGTACCTTATTTCGACGACATCCTAGTGTCGGCAGCCAACCAAGCCGAACTAGAAGGTCGACTAAGGGAGGTCCTAACTAAATTTAAAGAGACCGGACTAAAAGTAAAGAGGGAAAAATGCCAGCTTTGCACGGAACGAGTGGAATTCCTGGGCTACCTCCTAGACCGGCACGGCATTCACCCCACAAGCAAAAAAATCAAGGCCATCAAAGAAGCCCCCACCCCCAAGTCAAAGACTGAGCTACAGGCATTCTTGGGGTTACTGAACTTTTACAATGTTTTCCTACCCCAAAAGGTGACGGCGGCGGAGCCCTTGCATAGGCTCCTGGACAAGGCAGCGACCTGGACTTGGGGGAAACGGGAGCAAGCCGCCTTCCAAAGAACGAAGGACCTCCTCACCTCCGACGCCGTCCTCATACAATTCAACGAGACCCTACCTCTGGCCGTCACATGCGACGCATCACCCTTCGGCGTCGGCGCTGTCCTCAGCCATACCCTTCCTGACAGAAAAGAAGCGCCCATCGTGTTCTTTTCAAGGACCCTCACCAAACCGGAGCGGAACTATAGCCAACTGGACAAAGAGGCTCTGGCTATAGTTGCCACCGTAAAACGATTCCACGAGTACCTCTACGGCCGGACTTTCACCATCATAACGGACCACAAGCCGCTGCTGGGAATCCTTGCAAGAAACCGGGCCACCCCGAACATTCTGTCTCCCCGAATGACAAGGTGGTCCGAGTTCCTGGCAGCCTACAACTACGAACTCATACACAGACCGGGTAAGACGATCTCCCATGCAGACGCCTTAAGCCGCTCGCCGCTACCGGAACCTGACACCGACCCAGCACCCACGACGACCACCCTCAGCATAGAGACTCTACCCAACCTGCCCATAACCGCGTCAGACATTGCCCGAGAGACTAATAAAGACAAATGTCTGGCGTGGGTGTTGCATTGGCTGGAGAAAGGGTGGCCGGAAAGGGACAACGACGAGTCCGTCAAAACGTTCCGAAACCGCCAAACTGAACTCTGGTTGTTAAAAGGGTGCATACTATGGGGGGACAGGGTGGTCATTCCGGAAAAGCTACAGGGGAAGGTTTTGGAATTGCTACACAAGGGGCACCCTGGCATCGTAAGGACTAAAGCCCTGGCCAGAAGTTACGCTTGGTGGCCAGGGATGGACAAACAAATAGAGGCCTGAGTAGCTAGGTGCCAACGATGCCAGGAAACTAGGCCAAGCCCACCCACAGCACCCGTCCTAGAGTGGGAAACCCCAAGGGGACCTTGGTCTAGGATCCATATAGACTTCGCCGGGCCCACAAAAGGACACACCTTCCTCATAACAGTTGACGCTTACTCCAACTGTCTGGAGGTAAGCAACATGAAGACGACAACCACGGAGGCCATGATCAAGGAACTCTGCAAACTCTTTGCAACACACAGCCTCCCAGACGTCGTCGTCTCCGACAACGGGCCCCAGTTCACCTCGCTGGAATTCGAAAAATTCCTAGAGGAAAGGGGCATCCACCACGCGCTGACAGCACCGGCGCACCCGGCGGCGAACGGTAGGGCGGAACGGATGGTCCAATTCACTAAAAAGACCATCCGGAAAATAGACCACGGGGAAATCCAAGAGAAAATCAACAGACTACTCTTCACCCAACACATAACCCCAAATACCACAACCAATAAAAGCCCAGCCGAACTACTAATGGGCAGAAAGCTAAGGTCCCCACTCGACAGGTTACACCCCACGTATAACCCGGAGAGGCCCCCAGACTCAAGCACCAAACACCAAACCTTCGCACCCGGGGACCCCGTATACGCAAAGAACCTGACGGGAGACCCTCTATGGATCCCAGCCGTCATCACACAAGCAACAGGCCCACACTCGTACCGGCTACAAACAGCAGACGGACGAGCGTGGAAACGCCACATCGACCAACTTAGGTCGAGAACGGCAAACCAACAAACCGCCGACGCACAAACAAGTGAAACCAACCCCCACAACACAAGCCAAGGGGGGAGGGAATACCCAGGGGACCGAATCCAAAGAAAAATAAACCAGCAGTACTCACTGGAACGCAGCCATCACGACCCCTCGCCAGGAAGGAACAGCCAAGCCAGCTCAACCGACCCGGAAAGACCGAGCGGGAGCGGCGAAACCCGTAGCTCAACCAACCCGGAAGGCCCAGGAGGGAGCTACAGAGAAGGGACCGGCCCGATCGACCAGCCGGTTCCCACGACAGCAGCAGGAGCAGCGGAGATTCCGACCGAACCGGCCAGGATCCAGCCTACGACTGAGTTGTGCAGGTCAAGTAGGACCAGACAGAGCCCCGCCTACCTACGTGACTACGCAACGTGAGGACTGAACCAAGAGGGGAGGGGTGTTCTGTCCTCATTAACATACTCGAGATCCCCGCGCTTTGATTGGCCAAAGCGCGGGGCTCTCCGATTGGTCAGGCGAGCCGCGCCGATTGGCTCGCTAAGAATCTCCCGCGGTTGGTCCATTCAGACCGCGGGAGATTCAAAGTGGTGCCATTGGCCGCGGCCGCCGCGACGAAAGGAATAAAAGCCGCGGGCTTTTTTCTTTTCGCCAGTTCAGTTCCAACTTGCCAATAAAGAGCTTTTGCACGAAATCACCGACTCCTGGCATCATTTCGCGGACACAACACTTAAGGCATACATAATCTGTCATTTTCACAATGATAATCTTGTAAGGTAGTTTGGGATGGAAGAAAACATCTGATCCTAACTTACCCAGTGAGCTCTGTCATCAAGAAAGGAGCTTAGTTTTCACTAACTGAGTTTGGAACATTTGGCCCAAATCTAAAACACACAAGAATATAATGTTTGGATGAGGTATATAGAAATATTAATTTCCATTTACCACACAAGATCCTCATGTACAACAGCTCTAGCTTTGGTATTTTTACACTGAACATGGGGGTTTTGTTGGTATGGTTAAAAAAAACACAATTTGGTTTCAGAAATTTTTTTCCCTGCAATTTGCAACTTCTACACTGCAAAAACATATGGACTACACTTCTGGATCAGGGTAAAGCAATAGATGTAATTTATATTGACTTCTGCAAAGCATTTGACTCAGTGGTACATGACAAACTACTATTAAAATTAAATTCTTACGGCATTTCTGGATCCCTTCACAAGTGGATTACTGCCTTCCTGTCAAACAGGCAACAAATAGTAAAAATATGCCTTATCAAACCCTGCACCAGTTATCAGCGGTGTCTCCCAAGGGAGCGTTCTAGGACCCACACTCTTTACACTCTATATAAATGACCTTTGTGAACACCTTATTAGCAACTGCGTCCTCTTTGCTGATTATGTAAAACTATTCAGCACCACCGTCAATGCTACCGTCCTTCAAAAAGACCTTGACTATGTGTCTGAATGGTCTAACAGTTGGCAACTCCAAATCTCTACCAACAAATGCTCTGTCCTACATATTGGAAAAATAAATCCTATATACCAAATACAAGCTAGGCAGATATGACCTTGTTGATGACCCTCACTTTGTCAAGAACCTTGGAATTCTCATATCAAAAGTGCCAAAGCTCACTGCAACAGTATTGCCAAAAAGGCTTTAAGAGTCGTAAATTTAATTTTATGAAGCTTTTCCTCTGGTAATGCTGATCTGCAAACTGGGACATTCAAAACCTTTGCTAGACCAATACTTGAATTCAGCTCTGCTGTCTGGAATCCGCACTGTATATCTGACATAAGCACAATTGAGCGAGTCCAGAAGTATTTTACCAGAAGAGTACTATATTCTTCTGTTCGCAATAGAATACCCTACACCACCAGATTTGAGATTCTAGGCTTAGACAACCTTGAACTACACCAATTAAGATTGGATTTAAGCATAGTACGTAAAATCATATGTTACAATGCCTTACCAGTTAATGAATATTTCAGCTTTAACCACAACAACACAAGAGCACACAACAGATATAAACTAAATGTAAACCACTCCAAACTTGATTGCAGGAAGTACGATTTCAGCAACAGAATGGTCTTTGTCTGGAACTCATTATCTGATTCTGTTATCACCTGCTCAAACCCCCACTCCTTTACTCTCAAACTAACCTCTATTGACCTCAACCCATTCCTAAGAGGTCTGTAAGGGGCGTGCATACTGTCTCTGTACTATTGTCCCCAATTATTAGTTCCTATTTCTTGTATTTAAATTTATGTTTATTCTTGTTTCTGTTGTATTGTAAGCTTTTGACAAATAAATAAAATAAAAAATCAAGATGTCAGCCACAATGCTGCAATCTAAGCTCTGCCTGATTTTTATGTATGTTAATTACATAAACATAAAATCAAGGCAGAACTTCAGTTACACCATTGTGGCTGCTATCTTAGCTTTTTTTTTTTTTTTGACAATGTCTCCTTCAGATACTTCTGACTGAGCAGGAAGCTATACATGAGAGGGATTTTATTCTGCAGAACGCTCCTGCAATCTTCTTGTAGATATTCTCATTCCATTTGAGAATATCCAAAGATGGGCCTTTGTAAAACGTGTTCAGCATACTAATCCAATTAAGATATTCCATATCTTGTTCTTAGGTGCCACATTCTATGACAACCTGAGTTTGACTTCAGCAGTATTTTATATTTATTGTTCTTGTGTACAGTTTTACATTAGGTGGCAGTGTTTCATCATTCACTAGCACACAGATTTCATTCCATCACTAGATTGGAAGAAAACATATTTTGTTCCCATTTTCAAGACATATCAGAAGGCTTTATAACTTACAATAAAAATAAACATGCTTGTTATACTAAGGTTGTAGCATAGCACATGGTTTCTCACTATTATGGTTCAAAATGCATTATTACTTATTTAACAGTCCTTTTTCTACATTGGCAGATCTCTGAGTGAGATGGGTCTGTAGAATTCAGTAAAAGTAAGAACTGTCTTTTTATTCATCATGGGATCTCTACACAGTGCAATTCAGAATAAAGTTGGATTCAGTGAATGCCCAGCATAGGAGAAAGAAAAATATTACTTTCAATCATTTTCTATTTGTCTTTTAGTTCCCAAGAAAGCAAAGCTAACATTGTAAAATGTAGACCTGTTGGCTGGAGTCAAAATAAAGTAAACATTAAAGCTCTCATTCATTTAAATGTTTTTACAACTGATGTCCTTGCACTTCTCAGTTTGGTGCTTTCCTTATGACAAGGGCTGCATTCCCATCATTTCCATTTTTACTAACTGGAAGGTGGAGATTGTAAACCAAATATGTCTGGGGGTAGCAGATTAAGGAAAAAAGTACCGTAGTTAATACTTAATCTGGGTGTCTGCAAATATTTGTTGTTGTTATTGTTGTTGTTAGTTGCAAAGTCATGTCTGACCCATCGTGACCCCATAGACAATGTTCCTCCAGGCCTTCCTGTCTTCTACTATCTTCTGGAGTCCATTTAAGCTCACGCCAACTGCTTCAGTGACTCCATCCAGCCACTTCATTCTCTGTCGTCTGCTTCTTCTATTGCCCTCAATCTTTCCCAGCATTAGGCTCTTCTCCAGTGAGTCCTTCCTTCTCTTAGGTGGCCAAAGTATTTTAGTTTCATCTTCAGGATCTGGCCTTCTAAAGAGCAGTCAGGGTTGATCTTCTCTAGGACTGACCTGTTTGATCTCCTTGCAGTCCAAAGGACTCGCAGGAGTCTTTTCCAGCACCATAGTTCAAAGGCCTCCATTCTTTGGTGATAGCATCCTTCATTGTTATTCTCCAAGCAGATGGCATTTAAAGTATTGTTGCTTAGGATTCAAAACTAGCAGCTATGGTAGCTTGATCTTTTGTGAATTTGTCCAAGGTGTTTTAAAACAAAACATGATGGCAGAAAAAAAATCACAGTTGAATTCTCCAAGAAGTTTTCTCAGTCCTGAATGTTTACTTTTAACATAGGGCCCATTCTATTGTTGCAATGCTATGTATTTCCATCAAGTTTTGTTTGGCCTTCCTAGCAAGGAAGGCAAACAAGTTGGTTGTTCTTTCTGCATATTTTCACTGCTGCTTTTTCTCACGTGATGACTAGAAATTACAATTTCCCAGACAGACTGTACTTCCTTAAGTGAAATCAATCACTCCTGATAATTGGCATTGCCTTCTTTGTTGGTTTTCTCATCAACAGCTGTGCAAAAGGCTACCTGGGAGACCGCTGTCAGTTTAGTGACTTGGAGTGGTGGGAACAGCAACATGAGATGCATCTAAAGAAGCAAAACATCGCAACAGCTGCATTCTTGGCTGTGCTGTTCTTGGTCCTGCTCCTTGGAGTGGCTGCCTTCTACTTCTATAGGTAGAATTTATTTCCTGTTTATGATAATCCATTGCTATGTTGTTTGTAATCTTTATAAATTCTTTCATACATCATAAACCCAAGATTTTGATTTGTTTGCTCATTAATTTAATATTCATATACATTATTGGTCCTAGTATACATTTACAATGATAAGGATGATGAGGCTAATTTATGACTGCATACCCTACCTTGCTTGCCTTTTAAACATTTCTAGCAATATGCTTGAAGAATTTAAGTGACCATCTTTTGAAGGTTGAATTTTAACGGTCATATAATATTTGCAGATACGTGGCCCTAAAACCTTTTGGCTGAGACATATGTGAAGATAAATGATGAGAGCAGCATTACACTATTCAAAACAAACTCTGCATCTTTGGCACGAGTGTCATGATGTCATACGCATATACTGTATGAAAAGAACAGAGCTTGTGTCACAATGTTACAATCCTGCTTTTGTTATTTTGATGAAAATCCCATTGGACATCTGAGACTCCAGCCAATGATTTTTTAAAAGAATAGGAAGGAATTGGGTTCAAGAAATTGTGGAGAATTATGAAAAGCCAGTATGCTTATAGTGGTTGTTGGGTAAGCTTGGACTGGGGAAATTGTGGTTTTCTCTTGAAACATAGAAATGATAGGGTAGAATTAGAGGAAAAAGTCCTAAACTGCTAAAAAACCCATACCAAAAACTTCTAAAACCTCCATATCAAAAATAGAAAAGAAAACTCAAGCGTAAGATGATTTCTTTTGAATTCCCACAAAATTGATAACACAATAGATTTTCTGCTGACTGCACTCCATCTAAAATGCCCTCTTATTTTATTCCCTAATTATTGTAATTCTCTTAAAAGTATAACAACAAGTGTAATTTACCTTGGCAATTAAACAACACACAATTAGTGTGTGTTATCTACATTGGGAACAACACAACTTCTAAAGAAGCAAATTATATCCCCAACATTTCTAATTTAGGTCAGAAAGTTGGTGAATATGTCATGCTTTTAAGAAACAAATGTAGAAAAAGGATGAGCTAGAATGAAACTGATATCAGAACTTCACTTGGCTACGTTCATATGTTAATGGTGTATGTAAATCTTCTCTGCCCATATGCAATGTTCAAAATATGAGATAAGCTTTTCTTCCTAGAAACAGGTAGAATTCAATCATGTCCTTTACATATGAAATAATTATATCTGTTATCAACATTATTTGTATCCCACTATTCAGGCTAGCAATTCTCCTGGCAATTTACAAGCAATATTGTAAATAAAATAATAAATTCTGGGATCCTTCCTGAAATAGATGGTAATAATTCTCTGTTTGAATGTGAGCAGGGGAAAAATGCCTGCCATAGCCTTAACTCTTCTTCAAGCTTCCTTCCAATTGTTCAGCTGGTAATAATGGTGGGAGATGCGGTAAGGGATTATCCAGCTGAGCAGATTTTAGTGGTTGTTGTTCCTGGGTTTCCTCTGGCTCTTAATCAATAAGATGAGGGAAATACAAGGGGAAAATACTTCAGTTGAGAAAAGAATCATTTTTTTTAAAAAAGAAGGGCAGAGTTTATTGCGAAGAAGGCAATGGCATCTTTTTTCTTAAGTCAATTTATACAAATTAAGAATACATTGAAGGTAGACCATCACTGTGCACTTGTTCTCACCTGCTGGAAAAAAAATAAGCTATGAGGTCTGCAGATCTAATTTTTCAGAAGAAATAGCATCAAAAGCTTTGACTCAGGGCTCTTAATTGTTAATTAACAAGGCCAAATTTTAATCCCCTGCTTTATGTGCCCTGCTTATTCAGCTGTACAGTCCCTCGCTATCTCTGTTTTTAGTCTCTCTGCCTTCTTGGACTTGTACAGCTCATCTTTGATTGCTGGGAAAATTTAATTTCAGTCAAACTGATATCTACCAAATTCTTTGCTGAACTGAATAAAGTACTTGGAGGTGTGGGTGGACAATTTTTTTTTTCTTGAGAACTTGTGAATTCCCCCTGCCCCCAATTGTTGTGTGTTAGATTGCTTCATGTGCTTTGTGGTTGGTGGCAGGCAAACAACAATGGGCTGGCTTTTAATATAAAGTTGGCTCTATATTAGATACCACTGTATTTATGTGATAGAATAAAAATGCTGGGGTAAACTGAGCTTTGATTGTGGCTTATTGGTACCATTTGTAGGTCTTGCTCCAGGGGTAAAGGTATGAGTAAAGCTGGTAACCTTGTCTACACTTCTCTCTATTATTAAAAAGCATTATGTAAAAATTTCATTTGATCAAATCCAAAGTTAGTGCTGAAAGTGAATCTGTTTGGTAAAATATGAAAGATTATGTCTTGCAATTCATTTTTTTAGTGTTTGTCCCACAAGTTGCAAGATTTACTTATCTTTACACTGGGCTCATTTAGTTCTTACAGTGAAACTGTCAGTACATGGTGTGACAAAGGATTTATTTATCCACTGGCTTGTTACAGAGTGTAACACTGATTATAGTTGAGAGGGTTTGAGTGCCCAAAATAATCCAGCTGGATTCTGCTGTCACGGATTACATGCATGACTTTACAGGTGACGCAGCATAAAGAGATTGGTCTGTAATTTTCAACTAGGCTGAGCATTATTTTAATTCACCTTCAGTTGGTGTCAGAATGCTACATTAAATATTAATTGCAGTTTGCTGAATCCTTAGTTCAGCTGAATGCTCCATATGGATCATGTGTTTGAAATATAGAGCCATCCAAAATGATGAAATTGTATTAATATTATCACTACCACCACCATTATAAAAATATATTTGAAATTTAGGAACTCTGATTCATTCCTCTATTCCACAGATGTCAAACTCACCGTGTCATACTGATCTGGGGTGGGCATGGTCTGTGCATGATGCATGCAGCCCACGGGCTCCCAGTTTGTCACCCCTGCTCTATTCCAACGTGTCCACTTCTATAAAAACATCCTATTATTATTTTTGTTTTGTCAGCCAAATGTTTAGACTGTACTATTCTATTATTGTTCTATCACTCTGTTTTGTTGTTGTTTATTTCCCTAATTTCATTTCTCTCTTTTACCAAAAGATTTTGAACAATGTAACTGTTTATCTTGAAAGCAAGTTTTCAATTACATGCTTGGCTGGGTTTATATTATCACCATCAGTAGGCTAACTAGATCAAAATGGAATCACTGATCTAAATCCCCCTTTAACTGGAGTCCAGAAACCAATATTTGAATTGGGATTGCTATTTCATTTTTACTCATACTCTGCTGTATTTTAAGACGTATTGATTATGTTTTGGAAGCAGGTCAGTAAGAGGCCTTCCTTTCATCCATAAAACATGAACTTATATTGCTATTTAAGAAGCTTGCAGATCTAAGAAAATACACTAGCAGAAATAAAAATAAGGGATGAGGGGTGCAGGGATGAGGCTTATAAAATGCAAACAATATCTTCATGTTGCTGCTATAGTCATTTACCAAGAATTCTTACTAATGGAATCTACAAATAAACAAATAAAGAAAACAATGTTTTTTTCTTCAGGTTACCAGTCAGAGAGCCATACTGCAGCTTGTATAATGGCATTCACTTCGTTGAAGTACTGTACACCTATCTATACCTTGGGGGAGGGGTGTTGTGCTGGAGGGGTACTTCAGCAAAACCTGGGGTCTACTTATATATGGGTGGCATCTTTGATTCCATACTACCCAATTTTGTACAGTGTACATGATATTTGGGAATATGGGATTCCAGCTTGGACAATGAGTTTACTATCAGAAAAATGTTAACTTTTGAATGGTGAGATTATTATTGAGTGTAATCAGTGGTTATATGTAAAAAGTAACACAATTAATACCATCCACTGGTGGTATCCTAAATGCCTTACTTATTATTTAAGCAATTTTATGACAATAATGTAAAATGGGCTGCTCACATACAATACTTCTCATATCCAATTTGTAATAGATTAGCAATAGCAAGAACAAAAGGAATTTTTCCAATTTAAATTAAGCTGAAATGATGAAAGCTTAATAGAGGGAAGAATGGACTTGAATGTGAAAGATTATGAGCTTGGTTTAATTTTGGAATGTAAATAAACTTAGCTCAATAGCATTCTTGTCTTTAAAACTAACTGGAGATTGTTTGTACTTGAGGGTCTAATAAAAGTTAAAAACGTATCTGGTTTGAAGTCTGTTGTGTATGTACCATAGTTAATAAAGTATGAGCTTGAGGTAAAGTGCAGGGTTCTGGCCCTGCACTTCTGATTGGCTGTTAGGCGGCCAGATCGGATTGGTTAGTTCTGAGGAATCCGATTGGCCCTTAACAGAGGATTCTTATTGATTAAAAGAGCTAGCATTCATAGCTCGCTATTGGACAATTCTTACAAGGGTTGCCTATATAAGGCAGAGTTCACTGTTGTTGTTTTGAGCAGTCACTATGCTAATAAAGAGCTGAAAGTCACTATTCAGAGGCTGTCTCCATTTACTCCTACCCATGTCCAAGTACTTAACAAAGTCTGTTCATTTTTATTGTGGAAGTCAACATTGATTATCCTGAAAAGTTGAAGCTTTGGGAAAGTGACTTCCTTAAAGTTTATCAAATGGCTCTCATTGCAGACAAAACTATCAAGCATCGAAAGAAATTGAGACTCAATTGTGGGTGAAGCAATGTGCACATTTTTAGGCTAAGGGTTGCATCTTTGAGTGGTGTATCACAGGCTTGCATATCCATTACATATATAAAGTAGGAATGAAAATAGCAAAAGTAATTTTGAGTTTCCAATCTGAGTTTGAGTTTAAATACAGTTAATATGAATAGTGCCATCCTTTTAACACTTGAAAAAAGAGATTAGTTTTTGTTTTTTTTAGCATATGGTACATATTAGCCAGGGATCACCAAGGTGGCTGGCTGCCTCTGTGAAAGAATTTTTTCAGGTGCTGTTATCTTTACCAGTGAGACACCTGAATGCCAGTCAATATTTCTTGTCCCTACACGGTTTATTCACTCACGGGAATCGAGCCGCTGACATCAGCAATGCACAGGCCCAGCATCTTACCATGTGAGCCATCGCAGCCCCCTAGATTAGGGATAGATTGGAGAGATGGAAAAAATCTATGTGATGGCTAGGAGTCGAAAATAATTTGATATCACGTACTCAATCAATCATTTAACATTTTTCAGCTTCTGACCTCTTAGTTAAAATTAAGTGCAACTATTGGGAACCAAATACATGCCAAGGATCTGGCAAAGCACACCTGGAGTAACATTTTCAAATAGATTAATTGAAATTTAAACAATCTCTGTTGGGTAAGAGCCATTGATAATTTATCCCTTCTGTACTCATTGGGAAACAAACAAGTTTTAATTTTCACATCTTTATGTAAACAAAATGGATGTTAAATATATCTGAGAATTGTAGGTGAGGGAAGGCTGAACTCAATCTCTCCATCTCTCTGCCTCCATATCAGTCTTATTATCTGTAGCTTTGACCAGTAGTATAGCTGCCTCCTCCTCCTTCAGCAGGTATGTTGCGGAGTCACTGATCTACAATTCCTATAATTGCCATCTAGCAGACCAGGCCATCTTATTATTTGAGGAATACCGCAATAATAGTTTCAGCCTCAACTGTTAAAGATTCGTGTTTCTCTGCAGGGTAGGGATGTATTGGAATTCAGCTAACAAAACAAATGGATGGTTATGGTTATTTATTTATTTGTTTGTTTGTTTGTCAAACATGTACAAGATAACAAGTATAGGTATGAATATAAACATGAACAAAGGAAGTAAATACAGATAAAGTGGGGACAGTAAGACAGAGATGGTAGGCACGCTGGTGCGCTTATGCACGCCCCCTTTTGATGCTTGAACTATGTTTTATAACCATAAAATGTATGTCCACAGACAATTTTATTCCTTGATTTCTTTTTTCTTTTACAGGAGACCACAGAGATTTTCCAAGAGGGAACCCTATGCAGAAAACAGAATAGCTGCCGACATTACTTGCAGCAGTACTCCTTCTAGCCCAAAAAAACCAAAGACATGAAGCTGCAAACTATTAAGCCTTCGGTAATTCTATAGTAACACAGAGTAATACAAAACAAAGGAGAGATCAAAGTGTATCAGGGATCCACTTGAGATTATCCATCAAATACTTCATATATTAAATATATTCAATAACCACTGGGAAGGCGATTAAGTATTTTTCTATGGACCCAAAGTTCTTCTTAGCTCATTGTTAAGTGATACTTCAAAGTTCGCAGCTGCCTTAATGCATTGCAAGCAAATGACAGTGTTATTGTTAGCTGTGCATAAACAGTTGGAGGGAAATTAAAGAATACCAACATGATGACATGATTGATTCACATTGCAGAGATGAAAACGCACTTTGTTTCTCAGAGACCACAGGGCTGGTTGGCTCTTCTTTCCGTGTTGAGGGGCCTAGTAATGCTTAATCCCATCTTCCACCATTATTACCAGCTGGACAGTTGGAAGGAAAGGACAGAATCACTGTCCAAGATTTTTTACTTACGACATTTGGCCTGGAGGAGAAATGCTTTTGGATGTATTTGGGCAACTGAACAGTGAAAGAAAAGAATGGGAAACTGGATCTCATTATTTCATTCATTGTACTTCACACGGACAACAATTTTATTTCATTGAAAGTAATACATGGAACAATGCAGAACTAATCAGCTAACAGAGCTGTGTTTCCTATTTGCATTTTTTCCTGTTTACTACAAACTTAAGTGAAAACACCCAGCATGTAAACTTCTACAACAAGAAAGGTGCATTAAAACCACAGCTATCCTTCTATTTCAGACTACTCTAAATAAAGGTGTCCTTAGGAGCAGTTGTTGCTACAGTTAATCCCGGCATATAGTGTAATTTTCATTGAGTTTTAATGTTTATTAGATAACTAAATATTGGACTGAGTTGATTATATTAAATCTTGTTTAATCTTCAGTAACATTGTTTTCATTGTTCTTTCTCATCTTGTGTAAGGATCAGTTTTGTGAAGTTATATACAACAATTAGTAGAATCCAAATTTATTTATTTGGTTTATTCCTTGTCATTCTGTTTTGTTGAAGTAGCTAACAAAAATGTAAGTGAAGTAAATATTAAAACTACAATCAAACAAATACAAAATCATCTTAAAAATTAAAATCTGGTGAAAGAGTCTGCGGAGTTCTTGGTACTTTTTGAGTTTGGGTGCTTCTTTAAAGATATTTTATTACCCAAGTAGGTAATATCATCATTGCAAATGAGGTTGGGATTTGCTACTGTTTATACATAGTGGCTTGCTTGCCAGTAGTGGTAGAGGTATAATTTCCTGCTTGATGGTTCCTTGATTAAAATATTGTTTTATACATGATTGTTTGCCTTGATATTGATCCTTGCTTATCTGATTGTGCACTGCTGCAGGGGATGTGTTCTTTTTGTTTCCTTCCTTTTTTGGTGTCTCTTCTGTATGATGTATAAATGTGGTTTATCTCTATGTGCCTATTAGTGCATGTTTTGTCTGAATGCCAGGAATTCCTAGCATTTAGGATCTACATTCATGTATTCATTTTATCTGGCCATCAACTCACATACAAGTCACAATCATTAAAATGAAAATAAAAACATAGGTTAGGAAAAAACAAAACAAAATACATTGTACCAGTATAATAATAATTGAATTCAAAATACGGGTAATCCTCAACTTACAGCAGTTCATTTAGTGATGGTTCAAAGTGTCAATGGTACTGATAAAAGTGACTTATAACTGTTTTTCACACTTATGACCATTGCAGCATTCCCGTGGTCACTTGCTCAGAATTTGGCAACTGGCATGTATTTATGACAGTTGCAGTGTCCTGGGATCATGCAATTCCCTTTTGTGATCTTCTGACTAGCAAAGTCCATGGGGAAGCCAGATTCGCTTAATAACCATGTTACTAATTTAACAACTGCAGTGATTCATTTGACAGCTATAGCAAGAATGGTCGTAAAATAGAGTAAAATTCGCTTAACAATGGTAACTTTGGGCTCAATTGTGGTAGTAAGTCGAAAACTACCTGTGCAGGAGCTGGCCTCACCAATGCTCTGTTCCAATCCATGGGGGAAGAACCAGGTCTCCATGAAAAGCCAACATTAGTGGGATCGCCCTAATCTCAAGGGGCAAATTTTTACTATAGGGAAAATATTATGACAGAGAAAATATCCTTTCTGCATCCCAAAAGATGACACTGTTTAATTGAGGGGAAACAGAATATGCCCACCCTTTCTGATCTGACTAAGAAATTCTCACTTCCACATCAGTTCCTACTTTACTCACTTTTTTTGTTAATGTTCAGTATTCAATGTTCTACTATTTAAATGTTTTGAGACATGGGTTTCAAACTTGTGGTGTCACATTTCTGTCATGTGATGTATGGCAACGTTCTTTCCCCTCTGCGAAGCTGGGGTAGGTGTGGCCTGCATCCAGCCTGCAGGCGGCCAGTTTGACACCCCTGTTTTAAAACCAGATAAAAGACAAGAAGGGGATCAAGTGACATCATGCATGTCATAATGTTATCACACAAACAACTTTATTTATTTGCCTGCTTTCGAATTGCTAGGAGCTGGGAGCAAGAAACAGGAGCTTACCCCATTGCACAGTACTCCCCAGACTGTCAACTGTTTAACTGACAAGCTCACCATGTGCAACCCACTGAGCCATCACGCCCCCATCAGGTTCATTTCATGATACAATTATTATGGGGTTGATTTTGGATTATTTCTTTGGTGCAACACCAATATTGCCATTGTTTTTGTAACTCTCTGGTTACTTTGATGTATGGTTTTTAATCCTTTTATTAGAGAAGGTTAGATAAGCCAGAGTGACATGTAAGCCACAGTAAATATATAAGCGCAGTAATCAAAATTGTGTAATGTACATAAATTGTATGTTGACATGTTGTGCTGAATGTCATAAATGTCCTAATGGCTTCCACTGGATATCTGTGAATGCTATATTTCGCTGCATTATTAAATCTTTTACTCATAATTATTTATTATGATTAGGGGACTGGAGGCTAAAACATATAAAGAATGGTTGCTGGAATTGGGCATGTCTAGTTTAATGAAAAGAAGGACTAGGGGAGACATGATAGCAGTGTTCCAATATCTCAGGGGCTGCCCCAAAGAAGAGGGAGTCAAGCTATTCTCCAAAGCACCTGAGGGCAGGACAAGAAGCGATGGATGGAAACTGATCAAGGAGAAAAGCAACCTAGAACTAAGAAGAAATTTCCTGACAGTTAGAACATGTAATCAGTGGAACAACTACCTTCTAGAAGTTGTAAGTGCTCCAACATTGGAAGTTTTTAAGAAGAGATTGGATAACCATTTGTCTGAAATGTTATAGGGTTTTCTGCCTAAGCAGGGGGTTGGACTAGAAGACCTCTAAGGTCCCTTCCAACTCTGTTATTCTATTCTATTTAGAACATTGTAATGCCTCCATTTAAGGTAAAGCAATTTCTGTAAATGGATATAACTGAAACCACAATAGTATTACAGAAGAGTTATAAACAAAAACAAAAAATTGTTTCAAAAAAACAATTAAATTGGATTGCTCACTATGATATATAAAGATGTATGATATGATATATATTCGTACATGGAACAATAATGAAGATGAAGCGGCTGTTTAAATCCAAGAGAAGGTTAAACAACAATAAGAGGTCATTTAAAAAGCATTATCTCTCATCTTTCAGGCAAAATTCATAAACTTGATTTTTATAGACTATATAAAATAAAATGTGAATGATGAGAAATATACACTGTGAGAAATTTTGTTTGATTTTTATTACATGCTTACAGTTGTTGGTAAGTTCTTGATTGTAAGTGTTCAGATAAGCAAACTGAATGTGAATCCTTTCTTGTCTTAACAATTTCAGCATTTAAAAGGAGGTCAGGTGTTCCTTGATGTGTATCAGGTCAGGTTTTATAGGGTTTTCATGTATTGTAAATATTTTGAAATCCAGGAGATTAAAAGTGGTTTGATTGTTGTTATCTCTTCTGCCTTCCCCATGTTGGCAGATAAGCACAGAGTGTGATCTGCCCATCCTACCTCCAGAATTATTTTCTAGGGCAATGTTTTTGCATATGCCAGGTTTTGAGGCATATAACAAGTCACAAGTATTCCAAGCCTAATTGGTATTGTTTGAAACAAAAATAAAATTCTAGGTAAAATATTCATCTTAATTGTTGAAATTCTCCCTATTAATGACAATTGCAAGTTTTCCCACTTCTTCAAATCTGTAGTTATCTGTTGTTTAAGTTTAATATAATTATTCTCCTTTAATGTGCTACATCTTGTTGTCAAATATATCCCCAGATACTTAACCTTATTTGTAACTTGAATTTTCAAAAGATCTGCCAATTCTTCTCTCTGTCTCAATAGCATATTCTTTGTCAAAATCTTTGTTTTATCTTTATTTATTTTCAAACCAGCCACCTCTCCATATGTCTCTATCCTTTCCAATAACTTTGGAGCTGTTTCTAGCGGGTCTTCCAAAATAAAAGCTAAATCATCAGCAAAAGCTTGTAGCTTAAATTCTTCCTTCTTAATTTTCATTCCTTTTATGCTTTTATCATCCCTAATATTTCTATTCAACACTTCCAAGGTCAACACAAATAGCAAAGGAGATAGGGGCATCCTTGTCTTGTGCCTTTCCTTATATTAATAAAATCTGTAAGTTCCCCCTCCATCATTACCCTTGCTGTCTGTTTATTATATATGGCTTCTATTGCTTGAATAAATTTTTTAGCAAAACCCATCTGCTCCAATAATAATAACATAAATCTCCAGTTCACGTTGTCAAATGCTTTTTGAGCATCTAGGAATATCAAAGCCATTTGCTTTTCAGGATGAGCCTCATAGTATTCCAAAGTGTCCAAGATTACTCTCATATTGTCTCTAATTTGTCTCTTTGGCAGAAATCCATTTTGATCTGGGTGGATAAAATTATTTAAATATTTTTTAAGTCTTTCTGCTAAGATTGAAGCAAAGATTTTATAGTCTGCATTCAATAAAGAAATAGGTCTATAATTCTTAATTTGCAGTGGGTCAGTCTCTTCCTTCGGTATAAGTGTAATATAAGCCTCTGACCATGTTTTGGGTATCATCTTTTTTAACATAACTTCATTCATAACTTCTAACAGTGGGATGCTCAATGATTCTTGAAATGTTTTATAGAATTCTGCTGGAAGCCCATCTGGACCCGGTGCTTTCCCATTATTTTGTCTCTTAAATGCTTCATTTAGTTCCATCGTTGTTATATTGCTTTCTAGCATTTCTTCAGTCTCTTTAGGTATCTTCGGTAGATTACATTCTGTAGATACTGTTTGACTTTTTCCTCATCAATATTCTCTTGTTTATATAGTTGCCCATAAAAATCTCGAATAATTTCTTTTTTCTCCTTATTCCCATAACAAACTTGGCCTTATTCATCTATTAACTTCAATATTTTTCTTGATTCCTTCTCTTTTCTCAATTTATATGCTAGCCATCTACCTGGTTTATTTGCATCTTCAAAATAATTCTGTTTAGAATTTCTGATTTTCTGTGCCAGTTCTTCTTTCTCTATTAATTCCATTTTATGTTTAATTACATCCAGCTTCAATTTAATATCCTTTTTCTGTGGCATTTTCTGTAATTCTTTTTCAAGAATTTTATACTCATCTTCCAAGGCCTTAGAAGCTTGCCTTTTCCTAATATTCTTTTTTCTTGTATAATCTATTATCAAACCTCTAGCGTATGCCTTCATTGTATCCCACACATTCTGCGTTGAAGTATCTTCTTTTTTATTTTCTCTGAAGAAAAAAGTCAATTCCTTCTCCATCCATTGTATAAAATCTTTCTCCTTTAAAATAGTATTATTTAATGTCCATCTCAATCTTTTTTTTTGTCCCTTCCATTTAATTGTCATTGGGCTATGATCTGCCCAAGTACTTGTTTCAATATTTGTTTCTTGAATATTGGATATTAATTCTGTTGAGATCCAAATCATATCTAATCTGGACCATGATAGATGTCTATTTGAATAAAAAGTATATTGTTTAGCTTTAACATTTCTTTCTCTCCAAATATCTTTTAAAAATAATTCATCTGTCATTTAAAAAAAAGACCTTGGGAGAGCCTTTCTATTTTGCTTTGTTGTTGTTGCTATATAGTCCAATTTATTGTCCACAATTCCATTAAAATCTCCCATCATAATTATATTAACATAGTCCAGCCCAATTATTTTCATATTAAACTTAAACAACAGATAGCTTTAGATTTGAAGAAATGGGAAAACTTACAATTGTCATTAATAGGGAGAATTTCAACAATCAAGATGAATATTTTACCCAGAATTTTATTTCTGTTTCAAACAATACCAATTAGGCTTGGAAAAGACTATTTTGAAGATTTAAATAAAATTATGTTGAAGTTTATATGGCAAGGTAAAAAAGCGAGAATAAAGCTAAAGCTTTTGCAAGATGCTAGAATTAGAGGAGGTTTTGGCCTGCCTAATTAGGAATTGTACTATCAAGCTGCAAGTTTGATGTGGGTCAAAGAATGGATAACATTAAGGAAACATAGGTTGTTGACATTAGAAGGGCATGACTTGCTGTTGGGCTGGCATGCTTTTTTATGGTATAAGGGAACTAAAACACAGGGTTATTTTAGAAGACATTATGTACGGGAGTCTTTGTGGTTAAATTGGGAGAAGGTAAAAAGACAATGTTATTTGAAAATTCCAGTTTGGTTATCGACCATTGAAGCATTTTCCTATCCTATAATCTACAAGAAGGAACAAACAGTTAGATATGGGGAACTTTTGGATGAAAAGGGTGAACTTAAATCGATCCAAAACTTAGAGGAACAAGGTATAAGGATGAATTGGTTTTCATATGCACAAATACATTCAAGGTATGATGAAGATTCCAAAACGGAGGGATTTTATGATAAGCAGACTGATTTAGATAAGATCTTGATGGGTACTGATGAGAAGGTGATTAAAAAATTATATGGTTATTTACTGGGAATGAAATTAGAGGAAGAATTTTGGATATGGGATTGATTTAGAGAAATGGCAGAAATTGTGGTCTCAAAATTATAAAATGACAATGTCAACAGCATATAAAGAAAACTTGTATAAGATGTTTTACAGGTGGCACTTTCCTCCGACAAGAATAGCAAGAATGTTTAAGAACAAATCTGAAAAATGCTGGAAATGTCATCAGATACCTGGCTCGTATTACCATATGTGGTGGACTTGTGAGGATGCTAGAAAATATTGGACTATAATTCGCATGTGGTTGGAAAAAATGATAAAGAAACATATAGATTGAAACCAGAGATCTTCTTATTGGGAATTTTACCTGATATATATAGTAAAGATTTGAAATACCTGATTGTAAATGTAGTAACAGCGGCCAGGATTGTATTTGCTAAAAATTGGAAGAATGAAAAAATACCATTACAGGAAGAAATTATTAAGAAAATATTGGAATGTGCTGAGATGAGCAGATTGACATTTGAAATTAGAGAGCAAGAGGATAAACAATTTTATGAAATTTGGGATCTTTTTTATAAATGGCTAGATGATAAAATACGATAATAGAATATTTTAGATAGTAAGAAATATCTTTATCTTGCTATTTTGCTATTATTTTGTTATTTGATATTATATTTATAAAGGGTTTTTTTAGGATTGATTTGGTATGATTATATGATTTGTTGAATAATCTGGTTAGAGTATTGTTAGCTCATAAAGCATGAATGATTAAAAGTATAGTCAAAAATTTTTTTTATTTTTTTTTAGTGATTATAGGATATATAAGTTTGGATTGATAATATGAGTTGTTATGTAACATAATTGTAACTGGGACTACAGAATGAATGCACAAAAATGATGAACCAACTGACACGCTGCATGTACATACGAGAGTTGAATGTTTTAATGTTTTGTTTGTCTTGTTTGTTTGTAGAAAAATTAATAAAATTTTCTTTAAAAAAAAAACAAGTCACAAGTATTAATGAATATTAAAAGTAATCTTCTTGCACACTTTGTTTCAAATAATACAACAATGGGAAAGGAGATTATTACCTCATTGGTAAGGCTTAATTTGATATACTTACATTGAAAAGGAATAAGATGGCCTGCCAAAGGTGACATTTTATTTGAAGATGGCTCCTATTGAGATGGATTGTAATTCAAATCTGATTTAAGATGAAAATCCATAAATTAAGGAGAGCAGGGAATTTAAACTTGCCCAGTAGCATATAGTCAGCAAACTAAGCAGATATACACATCACAGATGGAATTAAACTCTTACTGGATTTTGTAATACATTTTCAATCATTGTAATGCTAAACTCTATAGATAACCACCATCATGGCCAATTCACATTTTTAGTGATATGGGAAACAAATAAATATTTCTCTAGGCTTTCTTCTACTGAATGGAAATAATGTTTAGAACCAGACTGGGAGAATGAAAATTTGGACAATTTAGCTGAACTAAACAAAGATCTCAGTCCTGTTAATATATAGGAAGGTTTAAAACTAATAATTACATTCTTTTTTGGCTTCCCAGGTTTTTTTGCTTACACTAATGGAGATATACAGCAACAGCTTATCAAACTGGTGCTTTACCATTTATAGTTTAGTTTAGTATTTATAGTGAAACTTGTTTTAACATATTAAGTAGGATGTGGTCATGTCCATTAACCATCCATTAAACACAAAAATACATATGCAGCAATTTATATTATTTGTGGAATGACATTATTATTCATTCCTTACATATTTGGATTCATACATCACACTAGATGAACACTGCATATTGCTTATTCAGTAAACTTCTGTAAACTGTAGAGGTATGGTATTAACTTATTAACTACCAATTAGTATGATTGTATTAGGCTACATTGAATATCACAAGCTGTTCTATGATTGTTATTTCAGAACTGCACATAAGAGTATTTAGATTTCTTGCAAAATGATGAAAATTGCCACTGAAATTTGGTTTGTTGCATGACTAGTTGATTATATCAGTCTTCTAAATGCGTTTAAATATTCAGGATGTTTTTCTCTACAGAAAAAAGTGCATTGACATGAGAATTCTTTTTTTCTGAAATCTGAAGAAATATATCAGAAGTGATAGGAAAAGAAGTCAGGCTGTTCTTTTTGAATGCGTTTCAGAGACAAAAAGCTGATCTATTTTTCAAGGTCATAAAAATTAAATATAAATATTCTTACAAGCCGTTTGTCCTGCTGCCTCTCTCTTGGAAATTTAATAATTTCCATTTGGTTTTCCCACTTTCAATATGACAAAAATGGTATGTTTTTATTTCATTGATTTTCATAATTTTGCTGTTTGAGATACCCAACCCCTTAATAACCCTATTTTAGCTTTACATTTACTTCACTGTGATACTTCACTTTAATTATGTGACAAAAGCTTTTAAACTTAAATAGGATTTCCCTTTCATGGGAACAGAGGAAGACACTAAAAATTCCTAATCCAAAGAGCTTGACAAGAAAACTTTTTGTGTTGCTATCATATAGCTATAATACCTGTTCAGTATTGCCTTCATGCTTCTGATTGTTGTAAGAATGCCAGTTAGGATGTTATGTGGAAAGAAAGAACTTTCCACTAAAAATGTTAATTTTAGCATAAGGGTTACATTAAAAAAATATTCAAAGAAATCAGAACTCTTTCCTCCTCTTCTGTGCTTTAATACCACCAGAGGACACCCATTCTTAAAATATGTCCTTATGAATCTAAGGTTAGTTTTATACTAAACAGTAGTCAAAGAAAATAAAGTTTAGTGATGCTATAATATATTTGGGCATCTCTTGACTGGAGATTTTACAGTATCCTTCCCCTGCCACGCCCACCAAGCCATACCCACAGAACCGGTAGTCAAAAATTTTTGAATCCCACCACTGTGTAAAGGTATTAACCATGGGTTATTATGTTGTATTAGGTTGTATTGAATATCATAAGCTATTCCAGGGGTGTCAAACTCAAGGCCCATGGGGTGCTTAGATCTGGCCTGTGGGGCTGTCTTGGAAACAGCAAAGGACTGGCCTACAGTGTCTCTGCCAACAAAAATGGAGCTCAGGTGGGCTGCGTGTGCCCCCTCAGCTCTGTTTTTTCTGGCAGAGGGCTAGCAAAACAAACTAAAAACAAAACAAAAGGAGAAACGTTTCCTGTTTTGCATTTGAGCATCCAAGAAGGGACAGGAAAGAAAAAAGGGAAAGAGGAAAGACAAAGAAACAGAAGGGAAGATGGGAAGAGAGCAAAGGAGAATGAAGAGGCAAGGAAAACAATGAGAAAGAAGGAAGGAAGGAAGGAAAGAAGGAAGGAAAGGAGATTATAATGAGAGGGAGGGAGGATCTGAGGGAAGTCTTGCCTTAGCACTTAGCCACCACGGGTGCCCAGGACATGAGTGACCTTGAGCTGGCCATGCCCATCTCACCCCGTCAAGGTCAAACACAATCCTGATGCAGCCCTCAATGAAAACGAGTTTGACACCCCTGAGCATTCTATGACTGCTATTTCAGAACTGCATATAAATGGAACATAGTATCATCCCCTCAGTGTGACTGCAGGGTTCCATGCAAAACTATAGATCACATTTTGACTAGCTATAAACTGAGGGCATATATTAGCCCAGTGTCTGATATTTTTTTAATATAAATGATGCTGTGCTTCAGTGGTTAGATGGCCTAGACACTGATACTCGAACATGGATCTTTTTTAACCTTTATATTGTATTAGCTTTTACTAATCTAGTTGAAATATTAATGTATATTGCTAATCCATGTATGATATACCATACTCTAAATAAATAAACAAACTGTATTAATACAATATCTACACATAGAAAAAGCAGGCGAGATTTGTCTCTCCAACTTGAACAGCTTACTGTATATTATGGAATTCTCTACTTTACAATGATGTTAATTTTAGAAACCTAATGTCATGTCCCTGTTAGAATCTGACTCTGAGGGAGAGGAGGAACAGCCGACAGGGAGTGGGAGTGTGGATCCAGAGGTTGTGGAGGAAACTGGAGAAGGGCACAGGCTGGCTGGGCATTCAGAGGAAAGATCCAGGCCCATCCCCTCTTTATCCCAGGGCATGCAGGGAAGAGCGGATAAGGGAGAAACATGAATGGCATGGTCTACAGGGGAGGAAAGTGCCTTGATCCCCTTCATGGGCTGCAGCTGTGAGGACTGTTTAAAAGGACAAACTGCACATGGACCAGTGCTGGAAGCAAAGTGTGAAAATATTTCTAGACTGTCAGTTCTTATCTGAGTTCTGGCGTCCTTCCCAGTGTGTATATTTCAATATTTGTAGACGTCTTCAAGACCTTATCCTGCCTGGGCTCCTTAATTACTTCAGTGTGGTTTGTGTTGTTGTTTTTCTATTTATAATTATATGTATTTTGAGTTTGAACAGAAGTTCTTCCTTTTCACAACTGTTTGTGGGGGAGTTTTTTCTCCAGTCAATGATAATTGGACCTTTGATGCCAAGTTGAAGGAATTAAAGGGACTTCACCTGTTTTTGTGACTTTGTTGCTTTTGTATCCCACCCTGGGTCATCACATCTAACATGGTAGAAAGTAAGGAAGGTGTTTGGTGAAGATTATACCCAGATTTTGGAAATGCTTGCCAAGGAGATCAAACTAGATTTATCCATATTGTTCTTCCAGCAGAATGTAAACTATTTTTCTTCCTCCCATTATTTTGCATTTTAAATGCCTGTCTTATCTATATGAGGCATTAAAAATCTTATCAAGACATTTATTTTATTTTTATTTATTTAGTTTAGTTTGTCAAGCATGAGAAAACAAGTATAAGTATGAACATAACATATAAACATATAAGTATAAACAGGTATAAATATATACATAATAAATGAGTATGAATAAATGGGAACAATAGGACAGGGATGGTTGGCACACTGGTGCACACCTCTTACAGACATCTTAGGAAAGGGGCGAGGTTAATAGTAGACAATCTAAGGTTAAAGTTTGGGCGGTTTGAGAATGTAACAAGAGTCAGGTAGTGAGTTCCAGGCATTGATCACGCTGTTGCTAAAGTCGTATTTTCTGCAATCGAGCTTGGAGCGGTTTACTTTGAGTCTGTATCTATTGTTTGACTATGTGTTATTGTGGTTGAAGCTGAAGTAGTCACTGACATTGTAGCAGACAATTTTGTGCACTAAGTTTAGGTCAGACTGTCGTGGCATAGTTTTAAGTTGTCTAGGTCCAAAATTTCAAGTCTGGAGGCATAGGGTTGCCAGTAGAGGAGTGGAGGACTCTTCTCATGAAATACTTCTGGACTCATTCAATTGTATTAATGTCCATTATACAGTGTGGATTCCAGGCAGATGAGCTGTGGTCAAGAATTGGTCTGGTGAAGGTTTTGTATGCTCTGGTTTGCAGTTCAATGTTACCGGTAGAAGAAGCTTTGCAAAATTAGGTTAACAACTCTTTTTTTTTTTTTTTTGAAAAAGTTTTTATTAATTTTCTACAAACAAACAAGACAAACAAAACATAAAAACATCAACTCTTATATATACATCCAGTGTGTCAGTTGGTTCATCATTTTTGTGCATTCATTCTGTAGTCTCAATTACAATTATATTACATAACAACTCATATTGTCAATCCAAACTTATATATCCTAATATCACTAAAAAAAGAAGTTTTTGACTATATTTTTAATCATTCATGCTTAATGAGCTAACAATACTTTAAACCAGTTTACTCTATAACAAATCATCTAGTCATATCAAATCAATCCTAAAAAATCCTTTATAAATATAATATCAAATAGCAAAATAATAGCAAAATAAAGATATTCCTTACTATCTAGCATTCTAAATAATCTATTATCGTATTTTATCATCTAGCCATTTATAAAAAAGATCCCAAATTTCGTAAAATTGTTTATCCTCTTGCTCTCTAATTTCAAATGTCAATCTGCTCATCTCAGCACATTCCAATATTTTCTTAATAATTTCTTCCTGTAATGGTATTTTCTCATTCTTCCAATTTTTAGCAAATACAATCCTGGCCGCTGTTACTACATTTACAATCAGGTATTTCAAATCTTTACTATATATATCAGGTAAAATTCCCAATAAGAAGATCTCTGGTTTCAAGTCTATATGTTTCTTTGTCATTTTTTCCAACCACATGCGAATTATAGTCCAATATTTTCTAGCATCCTCACAAGTCCACCACATATGGTAATACGAGCCAGGTATCTGATGACATTTCCAGCATTTTTCAGATTTGTTCTTAAACATTCTTGCTATTCTTGTCGGAGGAAAGTGCCACCTGTAAAACATCTTATACAAGTTTTCTTTATATGCTGTTGACATTGTCATTTTATAATTTTGAGACCACAATTTCTGCCATTTCTCTAAATCAATCCCATATCCAAAATTAAGGTTAACAACTCTTAATGCCTTTTTAGCAATGCTGTTACAGTGAGCTTTGGGGCTTAGATCTTTTGAAGTGAGTACTCTTAGGTCCTTGACAGAGTGAGGGTCATCTACTAGATTGTATCCACCCAGTTTGTATTTACTGTTCTGATTTCTGTTGCCAATGTATAAGACAGAGCATTTATTGGTTGAGATTTGAAGTTGCCAAATGTTCGACCATTCTGACACATAGTCAAGGTTGCTTTTTAGCAGTGGTGGGATTCAAATTTTTTTACTACCGGTTTTGTGGACATGGCTTAGTGGGCGTGGTGTGGCTTGGTAGGTATGGCTTGGTGGGCATAGTAGGGAAAGGAAATCCCATTCCCTTCCCACTCTACTAACCTGCTTTCCAGCTCTGTTCTCCTCTGCAGGGCAACAAAAGAAGACCCAGCTCATCAGCTGGGACTCGGGAGGCAGAGAATAGATGGGGGCAGGGCCAGTCAGAGGTGGTATTTGCCGGTTCTCTGAACCATTCAAAATTTCCACCACCGGTTCTCCTGGTCAGAACCTGCTGGATACCACCTCTGCTTTGTAGGGCACCAGTATTGTCAGTGGTGTTAAATAGTTTTATGTTATCAGCGAAGAGGACACAGTTGCTTTTAATATGATCGCAAAGGTCATTTATATAAATTAGAAAGAGAGTGGGTCCTAGAACAGCCTTGGGGGACACTGCTATTAACTGCAGGGTTTGATAGGGCTACTTATTTTGACTACTTGTTGCCTGTTTGACAGGAATGCAGTATCTATTTGTGCAGTGATCCACAAATGCTGTAAAAGCGTAGTTTTAACAGTAGTTTGTCGTGTCCCACTGAATCAAGTCTATGCAGAAGTCTATGTAAATTACCATGTTTCTCACATAATAAGGCTGGGCCTTATTTTTTTTTTGACCCCCGAAAAACCAGCTAGGCCGTCTTTTCAGGGATGACTTAATTCCCCCTCCCTTTTGCATCCTCAGGTGGGCAGGCAGGCGGCGACAGCTTGGATGTTCGGGAGACCTTCCATCACCATTGCTTTTCCTTCTCCCTTGCTGTTGTGGCATTACAGTAACGCCGCGGCGTTTGGCGCAGCCACGTGTGGCCAGTCAGGGCTCCTTCCTGCAACCGGAGCCTTGAGGAGACACTTGGCTTCAGCAGCTCCTGTGGCCTCCTTCCCTTTGCCTTCGAAGGTAAAGTGAATTATTTTAAAAACCTCCGCTGGAGGTGGGCTGGAGGGAGGTGGCTACGTGCCTCCCGGGCTGCTTCAATGCAAGGTCCTGACTTGCAGCATCCTGCCGTTGCCGCCGCGTCCTTTTCGCCGCCGCCTCCCTCTCCGACTGCGAAACTCGTGTGCTTCGCCAAACGCTCCAAGCGAGGCGAGCTCTTTCATACATAGAGAGAGAGAGAAAGAGGAAAAGACGCTGGTGTGCTCCGAGAGGCTGGCTCTTTTCTCTAGTCGAGGCTGACATCTGACTGAATCTCTATCCCGCTCCTTTATCCTCACGATGGGGTCAGCAGCGATGCTCTCTGATGCGGCCACCTCAGCTTGCCAGCCTTGCCCCGCTATGAGACAATATTGTGACAGCCACTGCTGCCGCACTCCCTTCTCTTTCCTCATCTCTCCTCCCTTCACTGGCAGGAGTGTGCGTGCCAGCTGCCACTGCCGCCGCTCCTGAGGCCGCCTGGGGCCGGCAGGCAGGTAGGAAAGCAAGCAAGGTGGTTGCGCTGTCTTCTTTTTCCCTCAGCGCTGTGTTTCTGTGGAAGCCTTCAACTTTTAATGTGCTAGATTATAGCTTATAATACTGATAAACAAAAACAGGGTCCATAGTTAAAATTGTGCCCAGGAACAGTTTGATCACAATATGGATTTTTGAAGATTGAGTTTACATGGACATTTTTTGCGTCTTTCACCATAAATAAATAGAATACAAAACTAGCTAATTACAATTAGCAGGTGATTTAATTGGCTTAGTGTTAAACCATGGTAATTCTCAGGATACAGTTTTATAAGGATTCTTGCAATGCTGATTAGAAATGGTTTCATCAGGCTTTTTGGAGACAATATATTTTTCTTTCTCTAAGAATGTTTTACATGTTTTACAGCTAGATATATACTGATATATTTTTAAAGACGAAACAAGGTATACTCTCCATAATAAGACAGACAAGTGTGTTATTTTAAACCAAAAAAATCACATTTTATTTAGAATATTGATATACCAAAATAAAATTCAAATTAAAAACTCTCCCTTTATGGAATGAAACATCCATATTTGTAAATGGCAAAATAAAGCTATTCCTAATCATTATACTTTACAGACAACTTTAATCTGAACATACATCTGATTCAAGCTTTAAGACACTGAAGAGCGAAATAGCTCTGGAGAATGAAGACAGGTGAGAAGCCTGTAATTCCGTGCTGGGAACCAGTAGGGCACTAGAAGAATGATATGGTATAAGATGGTCTCATTTTGGCTAGACAGTGAGACTCTAGAAGAAACAAAATACTTGGCAAGTTACTTAAACTGCTGTTGACACATAGAGATGAGCAATTTTCTTGGAAAATGATGTGAGGGCTCACCCAAGCTTGGGTGTTGGCATGCATTTTGCTGGTATCCTATTAAGCAGATGAGATGATCAAACCACACCGCTTTCTTGAGCAAGGTCCCTGAAGCCATGGAAGGGATTAGCATCAGGGGAGAGATGATGGCATCTCCCATTGCCCAAGAAAAATGTTCTAGCTGCTTGGGTTCAAAATAAAGAGGGTTTATGGTGTAATATCAGCAGTGGATGGAAAGGACTGCTGAGAATCCTTGTCCCTTTTAACCACGCTGATATAACTGAGATTATGTTACTCAGTTGCAGTTTCTGTAAAAATACAAAGTATTATACTTTTCACAAGGCAGTTACTTCAGTTCATCTGCAGAATAAAGCATTGAAAAAGTGGAATGGGCAGTTTATAAAACCCATTCTTGGTTTGCACAACATGCTGAGCCCCGATATCCTTTGTTGGGTTATGGCTCATTATATAGCCACTGTGGATGGTGGCTTTGCATGTTATGTGATCCCAGCCAATTGTGGTTTATTTTAAAAAAGCATAACCCTATGGTTTAGCAAATCATGGTGCGATTCTTATTCCAGCCCCTATAATGAATTCAATTATGAAATTTCAATATGAAGAACCTTCCCCCACAGCTTGGGGAGGGGGAAAGGTTCTAGGCATTAGAGCAGAGGTGTCAAGCTTGCGTCGTCACATGACGTTATTGATACTTTCCCCCCCTTCGCTAAATTGGGCAGGGCCAGCATGTGACACATCTGGCACGCGAGTTTGACACCCCTGCATTAGTGACTTCTGCTTGCTTATGGATGACTTATGTCTCTATGAAAAAACAGACCCCATCCCTGCCTACTATATCTTTTCTTTCCGAGGAGTACTAGTTAGAACTATGATCCTCACCAGCATTTAATGATATTCCCCTCAATCATGACCTATCTACATATATAAAAATAGAAAATAGAGTGCCTATACTCATTGTGCAAGAAACTATTTAAAAGGTGGATAGTAAAAATTCAGAGTATAGATTCATTTTTCCTTTGTTACTAACACACTCTTTTTACAGGCTTACTCAAAACTATCAATGATTATTTCAGGGCCATTTTAACCAAACTAACACATGTTGCTATTTTTTTTTCTTCAGAAGGGAAATCGTTTTCATAAAAGCTATCATGTTGAAAACTGGAATGGATGTTTTTCAAAATCTTTTCACAGGGAGTAAAATGACAGCAGAAAGATATTAGATTGCATTAAATTAGTAATAAATTTCCAAATGAATGCTTTCAGTAGGATTTAATCATGAGATCTTGAATTAGGGAGACAAAGGGTAGAAAAATACCTTGTTCCTCAATGTCAAGGAATTATGAATGATAACAATTTCTTACAATTGTATTTCCCTGCAAAGGAGGGGGGCGGGGGCGGAGTAGCATTCTCTGAAGTATCCTTTGGCATCCTTATGATGGATCTATACATGTCAAAACTCCCAGCAAATATAACATTTGGGAATTTCACCTGGTGAATATCTAAATATCAGATGAAATGTCCTTCATGGTATGCTTCCAGGATTTTAAGTGTCATGTGTTATAGAAAATTATTAAATTAATTAATTCAATTTATTATAGGAATTTGAGTTTTTAGGGTCAAGTCCATGCTTTTCTCATAGATGGTTATATTCGCAATTCTCTGAAAGATGCTGGCCCTAAGCACGAAGAAAAGTTCCTGGACAGTTTATGATGAGGGAGAGAGAGAGAAAGGATCAAGATTTCCAATTGCTGGTAAACACAGAGCAAGAAAAATGCTAATTGTGGCTTTCCCTCTCTATTTGGCTCAAGCCAACCCTCACCACTGATATGGATTTTTTTCTTCATTAAGATGCATACCTTAATGTTATTTCAAAATACTGGCATCATATGCACTGTGTTACATATCACTTAATAATCTATTTCATCATTTATTTTTTAGCTACTTCTTCTATTTCTGAGTAGATGCAAATAAACTAAGCTTTCGCTAAAAAAAAAAGGAGTAAAATTACTTTCTAAGATGGGTAAGTGGCTGGTATGCAAACTGATCATCCATGAGAAATAATTGAGACAAATTTTGGCACAACTGATGTATGAGTCAAAATGCTAAAATGTGGACATGGTTGGGTCTACCCCAACTTAATGGGGAATAACCCCCCGCCCTGCCTCGCCCCACCCCCTTGAACTAAGATGATCTGAGTGCATGGTTAGCCTTGCAAACTATTCACTCCTCCATTCTTCAGAAATACAAAATCTTAAGACATATTTCTGCATGGAAGATTCTTCAAGGAAATGCAGAGCACTCATGTTCATGCAGTCACTGATCCACCTTTAGGTGTCTCCTTTTTAACTGCACTACTATCTCTATATTTGTGAGTCTCCTATTTCTATATCAGCTCAGCCAAGATAGACAAATCTACTGACATTAGCATGCTTAAGCATGACTCAGGTCTTTCTAGATTTAGGCTGTATAAGTGCTTAGCCTGAGACTGAATGAATGAATTCACTTGCCTAACAAGAAAAGTTTACCATGACAATGAAAAACTTGCCTCAATATAATCTATGGTCTAAAATGGGATCATCAGCACTGGATTGGGTGTATTCCAGATGAGCTAGTTGGCACACGTTTGGGTGATTTGAAGAATCTGTAGCTTCTTTTAGGTCTAAAGAATAGATCATGCAAGTATATTTAACTTATTCACTATATTTTGGTGACCTAAATGGTTAAAGCAAGAGATTCTGTGGATTACAAAATAACTGAGCAAACATTATAATCTGTTTGTGGAACTTCAGGAATCAAGGTTTCCAATTAGCCTTCCAATAAGGAAAAATATTTTGCAGATTTTGCAATAATTTAACCCAGTTTCTAAAGAGTAACTTAGCTGAATTTATTCTTATAAGAATATCAAAGGTGATAAAATGTTAGGCCATTATGCATTGCAGTATATTTGCAAACATACGCAAAATGTTCATTTATAAATACTGTAAAAAAAAAAAAAAAAAAAAGGGTACCAGCTAGCTATTGCCTCACGCATTTTCAGAGCCAGTTATTTGAATGGGAGAGTTGAGATATAATTTTTTTTAGTTCTGGCAGAATATGCCTATTCTGAATAAAAGATGCCTGTTCTTCTGTTTCATTTTGTAACAATTTTCATCATAACATAATAATAATAATGTTATAACAGTGCAATATTATTTTTTCTCATTTTTCTTTCTAATAATAAACGAATTCCCCCTTTCAAAAGTAAACGACTACTGCTTTAATGGAAGAGGAATAAGGCTGGAAAGCTCTGTTTCGAGTTCTGTGACATTGTGCATTTGAACAACTATCTCAGAACTGCCCTATCAAAGCATTCTCACAAGTCATATGAAGAAAAAATCCAAATGGTTGCTTATCACTATTATTAACACTAGAATAAATCAGGAAAAAAAACTTTAAAATCAATGATCTTCACTGATATAGTCCATTCCTTTGGTTACAGGGAGTGAAAAAAAAAAAATTCTTAGCATCCCTTGTGAAATATCAACTTTTAAAAAAGTAAATTTTCCATGAATGAGTAGGAGATCAGCTTATAATGAAAACAATTGAGATGCACATGGTAAGGGCACAGCTGCAAATGACCAACTACTACTGCCCACAACTTTTCCACACTTTAGTTTTGCTTCAAATATTTGTTGTGGGAGCAGAAAGCAAAGGAAGGCTTTTCTGTGGAATATAATTCTTGCCCTCCCAACCCCAAATAACATTGTCTACATTTCAATGTAATGCCCATGTACCCTATAAGTCCTATAATTTACTATTATATCTTTATGTTCTACTTAATATATTTTGTTATTCTTGTAGTACATAACAATGTTGGAACATCAATAACTTAAATGACACAGTTACAAATGTTTTTTTAGGTTTTCACAGTTATGATTAAGCCTTAGAGAGCTTCTCAATCCCACAGCCCTCTCCCCCCAAATACAGTTCACATATAGTCATATAGAATGTAGCAGTTTTCCTGGACATCATGAAACATTGAAAGCCCTTTATGTCTTACAGGGTTATTACATTGAGTCCTGAATAACAGACAGCACAGTTGAAGCTAAATCAAGGTAAAATTACTATGTAGTCTGAGGTTAAAGTAAGAAAGTTGACATCATTTTCCATTAAAAAAAGGTGATTCTGCCTGGCCCCATTCATTTTTGGGGGGACAAGTCATGTAAGGATTATATATGTAGTTACATGTATGTTTGATTCCATACGTAGAACAGCAGCTTTCCATTGTTTCTCTAGTTCTTCGAATTGTTAAACATAGAAATGAGAAAACACTATGCTAATACACTTGTAACATTAAATTTACATACTTGTTTCTTTGAAGTATTAGGAATGTTATATATTTTATTTGGCTTTGTAAGGTCTGAAATCTTACAGATAATACAATCTACTTTTTCTTTGTAGAAAATATGGCTCTTTTCAGCTCTTTCTCTGAGGTTCAGAGTGGCATCTTTTTATATGCAGCTGACTGAAGAACCAGATGTCTTTTTAAGCAATCAAGGATGCTACAGTATAGTTTTCCTATGGATTTTTTTTTAAAGTGAGCATGAAGTTTTTCTATACATTAATTTGTTGCAGCACAACCACTCCATTCAGGATTTGCCCCTTTCAAAGCTTGCAGTATGATTGCATGGTCTGCCTTCTAGAGTAGTATCTCTAAGTGACCGCCAGAGGGCACTTTAAACATCTTTGCATTGCTTGTGAAGCAAATACAGAAGCACAGTGTTAGCTAAAGTCATATACAGTCTGTAAAATACTATTTAAAGTTGCAGATATCTATTCTTTGAAGTTCATAAAAATATAAAATATGTACCATACCACAGTATTTGTTTCCTGATCTCTCTAATACTAATATATCTCCAAAGCTAAGTTTTGTTTGTCTTTGTACCTTTCATTCCAATTGCACTTAATGATGTATTTTTGGGCTCTATCATCTTAGGATAGGTTCCATTTTCTTCTACCTATGATGGAGTCCACCTGTTTTGGAGTCTTAGACTTGTTTGGTAGGAGCAGCAATTTGCATACACCAATTAAAATTGTACCTCTGTTTATGATCTATGATAAAGAAATTACAAGTTCTCTTAATGACTTGTGGTCATGAGCTGTGAGCCATCACTGGAATCAACAGGAAGAAAGAGAAGACATTGGAAGCAGGAAACTTTGTTTCAAAAACCAACCTTACTGTAACATTTGCATTCCCTTATTTTGAACAATTCTAGAAATAACTTTGGATAAAGTGATTCAGGTGATATATACCAAGTAGATGAAGAGTGAACAATATCCTCTGTATCTGAAACAGTAGGACAGCATTACAGCACAGTAGCTGAAAAGATCTCTGCAAATTGGCTTATTGTGAAGGGCCATTTATTTCCCTATCCCTTTTTTTCTCTCTCCTTCTCCTGCTCTCCATTATCAATAGTTCCAGCAAACTGACTCAATATTACAACTATTCTCGGCCGTGTTTTAGACTCAAAATACACTTGAATCAATGCCTTCTAATGCATTTCTGAAGAAAGCATTCAATCTTCAGATTATTCTAATTTTAAATCTTAACTGTGATACCAGATCCTCTGACAGCGTAATACACAATATATATGAACACAGACATCCATGCTCTCTTGTGCACCTACAGTTACCATTTTTCATGTGGTGCTTCAGTGGAATTTAAATGGCTGCCCTGATAAGAGCTTTTATAGGTACCTTTAATTTTTATAATTTGGCTTCCTAGAGTGAGACCTTTTCAAGGAGCTTTTCCCCACTTTACAGAAATACTGGCATTGTATAGGAAGGATCCTTAACTCAATTGGAGAGCAAATACTTTGCCTGCAGAAATGTCCAAGGTTTAATCCTTGGATTCTTGGGTGTATATACATATATAAAAAAACACACCAGGATCTTTACTTGTAGGGCCTTTCCCAAGATTAGTGGAACTGCTGCCAGTCAGAGTAGAGAAGATGGAACTCAAAAGAAGTATACTCTGATAGTATAAGGCAGCTTTGTATATTCATAGGATACAGACTATTTGTTTCCTCTTCTTAAATTTTGTTCAAGTTTTACATATTTGAAAACAAAAGTTAGAAAGAATATAATAAATTTCATTTAAAATAAATGTTATCTATGATCGGGGAAACCATATATTTTAATATTTTATTTTGCAAAATTCTGATCTTCTTCTCTTTTATTTTCTAAATGCAAGATTGCTTCTTTTAAGAGATGCAAGAAAGAAGGTGTCTTACAGCAGCCTGCTAAGATGTAAGATCATTCCTTGAGTACTTACCATAACATGATCATAAATTTATTGGTTTGAACAAACCTATCTGTCCACAGCTGCTGAGTTTTACTTGCACCATGTATAAATGGTTTTTGTTGTGCCATTTTGTTTTGCTTTGTGTTTGGTCGATGAGCTGAGTGGTGGCTTAGCAGTATTCCTAGCGTTACTCAGCCTTCCTTGCTTTCCTTGTTTTGCCAATGTATGCCTCAAAGAAGAAATGACAAAAGAGCACAAAGTAGCTGAGGTACATGAGGGAACACCAAACAACGTTGTAAACATGTGAGTGGCATTGGCCTTGTTGCATCCAGGCGAAGACCAGGTAGTTGATTATGCAGCCAACAAACATCTGTGTAATCTGTGACAAGGTAATAAACATGGCAAATTTGCGTGATACTCTAAAGCCCGCAGCCCTCAAGGCATAATATGTGTACATGACTGCATGTACTCCATAGTTCATGGTCATAAACCAGCCACCACCGGCCACCATGTCCTTGTAAGAGTACCAAGAATAAAGTAGTACTGTAATATGGTGATACCAATGGAGGAAGATGAGCTTCTGTTTCCTAAGAATAATAAATATTGTATCTCCTGCAGGGAGAAGAAAAAAAAAGAATAGAATAAATATGTATATTGTACAACATGATTTTAGAAAAAAAGAAGACACTAAAAGAACCCTTCGAAATACCACGAAACATTATATAAGTTTAAACACCCATGTGTTCTTTAATCACAGAAATAAGGATTTTCTACAGAAATATTTTGAATGCAATATCATCTTAAAATTGGCTTAGAATCTCTAATTGCGACCATTTGTATGTTTGCGACCATTTGTATTGTTTGTATAATGACATCACAATACAAATCTCTGCCATGCCCTAATTTTAGATTCAATTGTTATTTCTTAATAAGGAAAGATGCACAAGAAATAATTAAGACAATCTCTATAAATTATTAAATATCAGATAAATATATCTTTGATAATCTATTATACTTCTAGAATAGGTAATATTTATGCCTGTAATATTAGCATAATCAAAAGAACACATATAGCAATGAAGAAAATACTTATGTTCTAAATTACAATATGCTTTCTGAGAAAAAAAATGTGCTTCAACCCTGATTAACCTTGTTTCTTCTCTTCAGATGTTTAGAATGAAAAATATTTTTTATAGAAAAAAATACCCAAAACAGTAAGGGAAAAATAATTTTAGTTACAAGACATTAGTGTATATTAAGGCAGTATTAATATGAATTATAAGGAAACTTTAAATCTAAGGGGCAGTTGATTCAACTCTCTTTGGATTAAACACCTCATATTCCCAGCTGAATTGTGGGCAGTGCACCCCAGAAACATTAAAAATTGCTAAGATCTACACAAATCTGCTTTTCATATTGTAAATTGTAACACAGACCTGATTTTAGTGCGAAGGATATTTTAAAGGTGGTGATAGTGAAAAATATAATTCAGTGAATTGCAATGGTTTAGTCCTGAGTGTGCAACACTGCTTCAGAGAGTATATGCTGGAATTTTTAAATCATAGCTGATGTATCATAAATAATACATATACTACCTCTGTTTTCTCCCAAAACTCAATTCTACAATCTAAGTTCAATATTTTTTTAAAAGAAAATATGTCATGTTTTTCAGGCTCTCAAAATTGCAAATATATACATGTTCAACATATTCAAAAGATCCAGAAAACTGCTTTGACTTTGGCTCAAGATCTACCATAGCATTTTTACAGAAAAACCAAAAAGTTTGTTTAACTCCTAGATATGGCTTTCAGTGTTTCATTGTATTTTGGTTTGTGGCAACAAGTAAAATAAAGCTGTAAGCTAAGGAGCAAAATCTATAGATTTCTTTCCAGGGACTGAGTAGGTGTGATTTTTTTTCTTCTCCTAGTAGATGAACTGCAACTCTTACTTATTTTTTTAAATTTTCTATGCTGATTTCTTTCCTCCTTAATTCAATTGTTTCTTTTAACTTTTAAAATTGTATTTTTATTACTGTATTTTATCTGAGAGTTATCTTGCAGACACAGAAGCTATACTTATATGCAGGCAAAGTGCTTCAAAACTCAAATAAAGAATGATAGCAAAAGACAAGTTAGATGCTGTATTTTCACCAGTAATATTCCAGTCTTAAACACTATCAAGTGCAACTGCTACAGAAGTTCATTAGCAAATATGGAATTTGGGACTGGGAGCATTCTAATGAGTCTAAATATAAACAAAGATTTTTGGGCAGATCAAAACAGAAATAATCAAATATTTCTATAAATGGTTGATAAACAGAATTACCGTATATACTCGAGTATAAGTCGACCCGAATATAAGCCGAGGCACCTAATTTAACCACAAAAAACTGGGAAAACTTATTGACTCGAGTATAAGTCGAGGGTGGGAAATGCAGCAGCTACTGGTAAATTTCAAAAATAAAAATAGATGCCAATAAAAACTTTCACTAGGACAGTTGAGAATAAGTTTGATGTTCACAATTTCCTCTTTGAAAGAGACCAGTAAATAGGGAACAAGAAAATGAAGAAAAAGAAGTGTGTTTTTTCACACTTTTCACACTGAAGTGAACAAAAATGGCATCATAGGAACAGGCTTATTCTCAGCCTGGAAAGGGCTTTACTGTATTACGGGGAGAGAGAGAGAGGGGGAGAGATCATAAGAACGGCTCTTGCTTTTTTCTTGCAAGGGAGAGAGTGACTCCTGCCTCCCACTGTCATCAACATCTTCTTCTTTTGGGTTAGTGAATCAATTAATTTGGGAAATGATCTCACTATCAGAAAACAACGCGAGCTGCCACCACCACCTCCTCCTCCCCCTCCTCCCGAGTGGACTGAAAGCAGCTGGAGCTGAGGAAATAAAGCTGAGTGGAGCCGAAGCAACCTCGGCTCGTGTTGTTTTCTCAGCCTAGAGAAAGGGGAAGGGGGTTCATCTGGACCAAGGGTGAGTCTGCCCCTTAGTTTCCCCTGAAGGATCTTCTGTCGCTTTTGCCTTCTCCCTACATCTTCCCTCTGTTAAAATCCCCCCCACACACACTTATTTTCGGTTGGATAGATTTCGTGTCTGAGCATTCTCACATGGCGGTGGGTCTTCCCCCCAAAAAAAACAGTTAAAAAAAGAAAAAACAATATATCCTCAAGCAAGAACTTTTCTGCTTCCGATTACTCCCATGCTTAAAAGTTGCAAAGGAAACACGGAAGCAGGGAAGCGGCTGCCCAGCTTCGGAGCTCCACACCATTTTTTTTTCAGAGGGGAATCTGACTCGAGTATAAGCCGAGGGGGTTTTTTTCAGCACAAAAAATGTGCTGAAAAACTCGGCTTATACTCGAGTATATACGGTATGTAAGGGTTTGCTGTAAGGAGTGATGAATCATTCTGGCCAGCAGCTCTTTGATATGTATTTAAAAAAAAAGAACACTTATATCTAGTGAATGTGCTGCAAAGCAATTTTTTAAATTTTACATATCACTTTTCACCACTGTTGTAGAATACGCCAGGATAAATTTATAAACAAAATGTCATACAGTTTATGATAAACTAACATTTGACCTGTTGGATATCTTTCATATTTCTATGTAGAAAAGTGTTCTCAAATATTAATTCCAATTATTTTTTTCTATCCTGTTTTCAGTGGCTTCCGACAGCTGGAATTAAAATCATGTAACAGACAAATTTAGGGACAAAGAAACAAAAGTTGAAAGAAACTAGCACTATCATGTCAGTTTTCATTTTAAGATGAATAAAGTACTATAAAGTACTATAAAGAATTCTCTTTGTCATAAATGAAAATATGCATTATGTGCAGTGAAAAGTGAGCAATAATATTCATGTAGCAAAATGTAAGAGTGACTTAACTATAAAAATAGGGGTGGGAAACTGAAAATGAATTGCAGAAAAAGGGTTAAAACAATCCCAGTCTTTATTCTTATGCTCTGTTAAACAGAAAGGAATTTGTTATTCATCTCCACAGAATCTTCCAACTTCATAAAGGATTACTTTCATTTAACTTGTCATAATCTTTATATCTACAATAATCACAATTCATCCTGAAGCACAATTGCCAGATATTTTTTATTATGCTTTCAATCAGATTATGCCTCTAAAAGAACTTAAGAGAAAAGACTTCTCAAAAGAGCTTAGCGTTTTTTAAACCACACCATGTTGAATAATATCAAAGCATCTTAATGCACTTCACCTTATCAAAACAGAGGGGGTTTTTTTTTGTTTCTTCTAGTCTATAAAATTTTAACCAATTAACGAATTGACCCTTCCACCTGGCTCTTTCCACAGCACTAAGACAGTATGAATTTGTTAATCATTCTCTGGGTTAGTGCAGAATTTATTGTATGGAGGAAATGCTACTTTCTAGTGCAAAGGTAGAGATGGAGAGTGGAATAAAGAACAGAATTCAGAAATTTTATAATTCAAATCAAAACTGCATGGATTAAGAATTTCCTCAAGTTTTTTGATATACTATTCATTTTACAATTTGACTCAGGAGAGAAAGTGATGTGTAAGTTTGAAAGAAACTTACAAATATGAAAGTCATAGGATACAGAGCAATATTCTAAAACCATTTAAAATACCATGTAAATTATTTCGCAGTTTTTTTGTTTTCATTATGTCCCATAAAGTTTTTATTTTTATTTTAAAAAGCCACTCACCTAATTCTGGTGCTTTACTTAGCACAAATGCATATGCCCAGAATTTGCTGACTGGTCCATTGTAAAAACTCTGGTCGCAAACTGATTGCTTTAGTCCTTTGGCCATCAATATATACACCATATAAGCACCCGTTCGAACAGCACCAAATATACTTTGTGACCATAAAGAGAAAAACAAACAATAGTCATTAACTGTAAGAAGCAATGGAGGCAAATTTACAGACACTATTAACGTGCAGAGTTGGTCATGTTTTTTCTTTTAAAAAATTTCACTATATGAAAGAATGAGGAACAAACAGAACACTTAAACATTACCTATATAAAAGTAACACTAACTGAACCATTAATTGAGGAAACAAGCAAGAACAGAGAACACCCATCTTATGAGCTGTTATGATTTTTCCTTGTGGCATTATGCAAAGTTAGTTCTATGTTATTTCTATGAGAGAAACAATTCCCCAATGTTTTTGTTGCTGGATATTTTGGGTTAACAAATATAACCTTCCCTGAGCCTACTACTCTATATCCAGGCTAATTTAGATGACTTCTAGTTGGCAGCAAAGTGATACTGAAAATCTGTAGTAGCTGTCCTGATTTTGCAGTCCAGATATGGTACTCTATCTGAGTCTCCAAGGACAATAATGAATTAAGGAAAATCCCCAACCAAAACTTGGGGGAAGTAGGACCCAAAGTTGTTGAGGAAACTTAGACCTAAATATATATACCCATAAATCATCAACCATAGTTTTTTTTAATTTGGTCAGGATTCGGTTTTAGTGTAGTGAAGTCAAGGGCAAAGAATCAGAACCATCAGTAAGGTTGCAGCCAGGGGTGGGACTCTACCAGTTCTGACCGGTTCTATAGAACCCCATGTTGACTTTCTAAGGAGTTCGAAGAACTGTAGTTAGAAATTTCTTCTAACTTTGCTCCTTTTGTTTTTTTCCACCCTTATTACATTCTTGGCAATATGCCTAGACTTGCTGTCTCTGAAGGAGGTTTTGTTTTTCTTGAAACTTTCTTAAAGAGGAAGGGTTGTTTTAAGCTTTTTTGCACTGTTGTTGGGAGGAAACACTCCCCTGGAAATACTTCTTCTTAGCTAGTTAGAAAGATTGACATTCAAACATGAGTTTACCTAATCTTTCTGAGTTTTGGTCTAAAACCGGTTTTTGGTGAAGTTTAATTTGTGCTTGGTGATGTTTAATCCTGTG
Organism: Hydrophis major; assembly: GCA_033807585.1. Taxonomy (NCBI): domain Eukaryota; kingdom Metazoa; phylum Chordata; class Lepidosauria; order Squamata; family Elapidae; genus Hydrophis; species Hydrophis major. The sequence continues at coordinate 29,946,700 of CM066333.1, forward strand.
ATTATTGATGGGATATTTTTCCCTATTCAGCTTTGTTTGGAAGGAAAAAGATTAATCTTTCTTCCTGAAAAGAAACTGGTTTGATAAATCTGGCTAGTTCCTGTGTCTATTTGTTCTGGTAATTGGTTTAACAAGCAATAGCTACTGTTGTGATTTAATTATTTGTATTGTGCTTGAATTTTTTTCCTGCCTGATGGTTTCTTTTTCTATCTGGGGAGATGGTCTTCCTTCACTACTTTAGTGGTATCTGGCACTGTCCTTTTGGGGTGTACTTCCAAGAGGCAGGATTCCAACTTGGCACTGATTTTTTTTACTGCTTTTCTGGGGGATAAATCTGGATGATTTCCTTAGGATATCTTGAGAGATGAGTGAGACCAGCTGGTATCTTTAAGTGGTGCAAATGGATCTAAGGATTGCTTTTCCTGGGTGTTCTCTTTCTGGAGAGCTTAAATGACCTCTCTGCTAAAGGGTTTCACTTTATGAGCAAGAATTGGCTTCTGATAGTTATCATTGCATTTTAACTATTTTAATTCCTCAAGGTGCTCTGGTACCTTGCCTGATTTGTACCTCCAGCTTTTTAATCTAATGATTGGTATTTAGGGCAGCTTTTTGCAAGCAAAGAAGCTTTTTGTATTTTTGTACAGGTAATCCTTGACTTAAAACAGTTAATTTTGTGACCATTCAAGGTTACTATGGCATTGAAAAAAGTGACTTAGGACTGTTTTTCACATTTACGACTGTTGCAGTATCCCCATTGTCATGAGAGGCCAGGCAAGGAGAAGCGCCACTTGACATGAGTGACGTTGAGTTGGCCACACCCACCCAGTCACATGACCACGTTAAGTGTTAATACCCCTTTTATAATGCCTTGGTATGGCCATGCTTGGAATACTGTATCCAGTTTTGGTCATCACGATGTAAAAAAGACGTTGAGACTCTAGTGCAGAGAAGAGCAACAAAGATGATTAAGGGACTGGAGGCTAAAGCATATAAAGAATAGTTGTCTAGTATGTCTAGTTTGATGAAAAGAAGAACTTAGGGATGACCTGATAGCAGTGTTCCAATATTTCAGAAACTGCCGCAAAGAAGAGGTGGTAAACCTATTCTCCAAAGCACCTGAGGGCAGGACAAGAAGCAATGGGTGGAAACTAATCAAGGAGAGAAGCAACCTAGAAGAATTTCCTGACAGTTGGAACAATTAATCAACTTGCTTCCAGAAGTTGTAAATGCTCCAACATTGGAAGTTTTAAAGAAGAGATTGGATAACCATTGGTCTGAAATGGTATAGGGGTTTCTGTCTGAGCTGGGGGTTGGACTAGAAGACCTCCAAGGTCCCTTTGAACAATGTTATGTCTATATGCTCTATTGTTTCATTTGAATGTAATACAAATGTTTAAATGGATCACATCTCTTCCATGTGGTAAAAACATATCTTTATATGATCATACCTTTCGTGGAACAAAAATGTTTGAGAAGATGATATAAGTGTATATTAATGAAATTTCTATTCCATTAACAAAAGCTTAAAAGAGAAAATAAATTTATCTACAATATTTGTTATAAAGCAACAGCATTGTGGGTATAAAAACATCAGTATGTGCACTGTTCCTATATCTAACTTGCTTTCCAGATACTCTGTTGATATTTAGTTTACTCAGATGCTGTGTACCTATCTACCTTTGCACATAGTCCTGGTGACACATAGCACTTTTTATTATCAAAGATCAGACTAATTCTAGCACTGTGCTTTCAAATATAATTCGGCCTCGGTTATACATGTCATGATAATCTTCACCTTAGAATGTAGAAGATGTGAAATGTGAGTTTCACAACCATGTTGGGTTTCCAGTTTCTTACAGGCAGCTTACTTAAAATCTGAAGCAGCTGCTAACTGTTACCACATAGCACGGGATATATGACCACATGAATACAGGGTATTTTAGCAGAACTTATAAAACTTTATAGACATTAAAACATGGAAATTGAAAGGGTCTCATTTTTCAATTTTCCTGCCAACATAACCAAGGAAGAAACAAAAAGACCAGAGTATGTCCTCTCCAGCAGCCTATACCCAGATAAGCAGGGAACATAATGCCCTAATCAAAGAACTACCAAGGAGAAAACTACACACTTACCAATACTTGCAGAACAAGCTACACATATAAACAGGGAGCAAATACCATTCTCACTAGTGGTAATGATGGTGTTACCCAAAATGTTTGCAAGAGAATACCAAGGACTCCATAATAAGTGAAGAATTTGCTACATTCTAAATGCACCAATTGTATGGTGTATTTAAGGTAAACCTGAAGCTTATATAATACTGGTTTCATATTTACAAAGTGCTAAAAAGGACCCTATTTGCTTTTCAAGCTGAGCTATGTCCTGGATTTGATGGAAATGCTATTTTTAAAAAAGCAAATTAATAAGTTCCTATTTAAGTACCTATGTTCTCAATAATGATATCTATAATCTACAGAATAAAATGCATTCAGGCTGTTGCTATCTGTCTATGAGCTTGAATGCATTTTGTTTATAAAGTAAAATGTAAATATACTTATTTATACAGTATTTGCCTCAACTGACCTAAGACTTAGTTTGGTTAAAAATGATAGGAAATCTAATAAATGTCACAATGAATAAACAAAAGAAAAAAAGACAGTAGTAAAAAAGTTAAAAACTAAAAATAATCAAGCATATTCCTGTTCTAATAGTCACTTCGAAGACTAAGAAATAGCCCATTTCTTTTCAAACTAAAGGTTCATAGTGAAAACAATCTTGAAAGAATCTGAAAAGTGTGGATCTCTAAATGATTTGCTGCCAAAACAGTCTCAACAGTTGGTTGAGAGCACCATGTGAGTGCAAACAACTTCTCAATCAAGTCATTCCTCTTCATCTATTTGGCCAAAAAACAAATTGTAACAAAAGATTGAAATAGCTACTACAATTACAAGGCAATGTTCCAAATAAAGACCTTATTCTTAGGATCATCCAATGCCATCTCCAGACAATTGGGCAAGGATATCTTCAATAGGGATCAGACCAGTGTAACACCAGGGATTATGTCAGCATGACGACATTAAAGTGTAGCTTCATTAGTATTTTGGCAGACTCACTAACTCTTGGACTAATCTGCTTTGTAGGAATAAAACTGGTTTGAGATACCACTGCATGCCACTTTAGATTCCAAGAGGAAGATATGAAAACAAACAAACAGATAAATAAAAGACTGCAAATAACATTTCTAATTAAGGGACAGCAAGAAATTACGTTCCAAATATCACTACTAATGACCAACCTTGATGATTGATTTTTTTTTTTTTTTTTACTTTTAGGATATCAGTTTGATCTGCAGCAGGGGTGTCAAACTCAAGGCCCATGCCAAATCCAGCCGGCGGGGTGCCTCTGCCAGTGAAAATGGAGCTCAAGAGGGCTGTGGGTGGCCCTCCTGAGCTCCATTTTTGCTGGCAGAGAGTTGCAGGAGGCCATCCCAGCTGAAAACAGAGCATGTGAGGGCCACAGGTGGTCACTCCCGAGCTCTGTTTTAGCTGGCAGAGGGTTACAGGAGGCTGTCATAGCCAAAAATGGAGCTCGGGAGCCTGTTTTTGCTGGCAGAGCATTCTGGCCCTCACAGGCGCCCCAACACGAGTGACATTGAGCTGGCCATACCTACCCTGGCCATGTCCTCCCCAGCCCCCCAAGGTCAAACACAACCCTGATATAGTACTTAATGAAATTGAGTTTGGCACACCTCTGGTCTACAGGTAATCCTCACTGACAGAACTCAATTAGATCAACAACTCTGATGTATCCATCATGATTGTATCCAACTTACTATGGCAATTCCAGCTGTGGTCATTAGCTAATCACCTATGCTTGTTAAGCATGATGTCATATGACTATGACTTGTGGCTTCCTGAACGCTTCCTCATTGACTTTTTTTTTTGGTGGAAGCTGATTGTGAAGGTTGCAAATGATAATCATGTGACTGCAGAATGTTGCAACTGTCACAAATGTTTGCCAGTTGCCAAGCGACTGAATCGCAATCACGTGATCACACGGACCCTGCAGCATCTGCAACTTCAAGGACTGGTTATAGATCTTATTCAGCAGCACCGTAACTGAACCATCACTGAATGAGTGGTCAGTAAGCAAGGATCACCCATACTTGTTTTCTGTGATCCTATCAGAGAAAAAGATATCACAAAAACCAAGAAGCAGTAACACAATTGGAGCACAATGCCAGTCATTGAGTGATTGAGAGCTCTGATAAAGAATTTGCTGAGGTATATGGGTATTCAAGGAAGGCAAATGGCTCCAAACATCTGAGCTGAGAAGCATGTTAATGGGATGCTCTCAAAATCTCTACATTTATATGCATGGCCAAACATATAATTGTGAGAAGTTAAACTGCCTAAGTTGTTTCCTGCCAACACCCTTTAATTTCGCAGACAGATCTATACTACCTCAAGTTCTTTTTCTGAGCAGATAGATGCATTAAAAAAAAACCAATCATCCCCCCCATTTAATTTTTTTAAGAGTGCTTGGTGTGACTCAGAAGCACTATTAAGAAGAAATATTTGAAGCTTTTATTTATACCAGGACAGTCTTATGCCTCATTTTCTACTTAAAAACATTGCAGAGACATAAAATCAGATGAAACATGTAGCCTTGTGGATAATAAGAAATGTTTGTAGCTATGTTGGGATCCTGTGAGTTTGCTTGCTTGCTTATTTATTCATTTGAGAAGTTCTTATATTACTTCAATCAATCTTATACTTTTTTCAATAACAAGTGAAGTGTAATTGAGGCTAGATGATTCTTTCTATTAGTTATCTGTCATGAACACTTGCAGATGTTTCCCACTACTCGTCTCCATTACTGCTTCTGATTTAGCTCTTCCAGTGGCTTCCAACTATAATTGCCCTCCTTCCATCTGGAGACCCAAAGCTGGAATCAGATTAGACTCTTCAAATATATTGACTGAACTGTTCCCAGAGATTCCAGTCAGTATGGCTGAAGGAATGAAGAGCTTTTAAGATGGCAATTCCAGTAAATGTAGAGTGTGCCAAACTGGCATAAGACTCTAAGAAGTATAATCTATAATGGATTGCAGTGTTTTATCTTTTCTTTAACATTTCCAATCAATAAGCACCTCTTAGAAATTGATATAAATATTTATCTTCTTTTCTGATAAAAGATGGAATGAACATTAGATTTTTTTTAAAAAGACTGCTTATTTGTTTTGTTAAATTTTGTTAGATAAATCAGCATTTATAAATACTATAAATATACTTATTTAGGGAGAATTAGACAAATTGCTAGTTGCTATTGCTTCTATTTATTCCCCCCAAACAGGGTCAAGTATAATTTCTTAGGAAAGTATTCAATAAAAAATAGTAAAATTTGATAGGAGTAGATTTAAAAATAAACACATGCCCTTCTCAGGGAAAAGTGGATATTCTAAGTGTGGAAAAAAGTTCCTGCAATACTGTGACATGTTAATATTATTTCAGATTCAATAGTTGACACAAAATATTATGTAACCCAAGAAAATAAATGTATATATTATTTACAGAACCCTAAATAAATATATTAGAACTACCCATTGGTATAACATTATGTTATTAAAGACATCATACATGACTGTAGCAAAATGAAGCAGCTTCTCATTGTCGATGTTTTTAGTGTAAATTCTCTACTTGCCAAATAATCTCCTTGTAATTAAAGGAGTTACTTAACAAATTTTAACACATTTCAAAAGACATACATAAATATGGGATAACATTTAAATAATCCCCAATGATTTTTTTTCCAGAAAACAGGCTGTTATATTATGATCATAGTGGTAATGGTAGTAAATCTTAGGTCCTGAAACTATCTTGAGATATTTATGAAGATTTGAAGAGCAGTCTAAAAAGGAAGAAAGCCTATTTCTACAGGATATTCTTAAGGTTATAAAAAAAAACCTCGCAGAGGTATTCGGTTGTATTCGGAGAAAATAGAGTATCCAACACTGAAATCTGTTATCTATCTACTTATCATTATTCTAAATCAAAATATTTACAATGATGATGATGATAATTGTCTATGAGTCAATCCTGAACAAGATTTTTTAGAAGTGGTTTGTCTTTACTTTTTCCCTTAAGACTGGCGCACCAAAATGATTCTCATACACATTACAACTGTCAGAAAACTTTTCAACATGTAGCAGAAACCTAGGCTGCACCCTACATTTCCATGCACATGACTAGTAAGCTCTAGCTCTTGAAACCTTATGCCTTTTCATATAATTTGTTAGGCTGGAAAAGTGCTACCAGACTCTTCTTATTTTCAACTACTAACGGTCTCTCATACAGTGCATTCCTGTGGGATTAAGCAGTATTGCTTCCAATGTGAGTTAATTTGAGTAGACAAGTACAAGATTGCAAGGTAGAATCACAATAAAGCTGTGGTAAACAGATTAAATCCACAATTTAAAGATGGTGAAAATAATATTGTACTTACTTCCTTAGATGTTTCTTAATCCTGAGCCAATCCTCATATGCTTTAATGAAGCTTGAAAGGACATACATCTTTCAGGAGTACAGTTTATTTTTATTTATCTAAAAAAATTGTATAGCCGCCCATTTTAAAGCCTAACTTTAGATGCACCCGTTTTGAACCTAACTTTAGAGCATTAAGGCACAAAGCAGTAAAATAAAACACCCATAAAACAAAGAAACCCCTCGTGCCCTACCGATTGCCCTGTGATGCCCCTAACATGCCATCCACAGGCTCCCATTTCACTCCAGCCTAGCACCTGGGGGAATAAGTGGCCAGATAACTGGGAAAGGGATGCCTCACAGGGTGTGGAACACTACAGAAAAAGCAGTTCACACCATGAAGTTGTGGTACATATATATTATAAAATACATTGGCTGGGAATTCTGAGAGTTGAAATTTCTCTGTCTCCAAGGTCTCCTGCTTGGGGAAGGCAGTTATAAAATGTAAGGAACCTGATGTTTTTAAAAAATTAACTTTCAAAATATTTTCCTTATTTAGATCAGTTAAATAAGAATATTTAAATATGAATAGTTTCTTCCAAAAAGTAGCTTACCTGAAAACTGCAAGACTCAAAGACCACAAAACTAATGGTTTTCTTAGTTCAAATTTTGCTCTTTTGTTCATTAGATGCCGACCACCGAATATAAAGGCAGCATATAGAGCAGAAAACAGGAAAGATTTTTTCCTAAAAAAGAAAAATGAAATAAATCTCAATCACAAAATGCTATTTGATCAGCCATTAGTGTGCAAATCTTCCACCTATGTTTGAAGGTATGTGACACAAAGAAGCATTGTTATTGCTATTCATATATGAGTTTTCTTTCAGTCAATCAAAACAGAGAATATTGAATTCAAATTAAGCACTGTGTAATAAACTCCAAATATAATTATAAAGTGCAACCCAGTTAAAATTACTTTGCGATCTTGTGTTCCAAGCAATAATCCAGTATTCTGACTTAAGGCTGCTTCAAGACATAATATAATTCTTTGGTTTGGATTAAGCACATTGTGTAAACTCAGCCAATCATGATTAAATAATGGTTCAACATGCTGTGTGAACTTGCATGTGTTAATTGTAGATAGAAAAACAAACTAAAGCATATCACCATGCTACATCTGAACGGGACTGGCATTTTCAGTGAAAGTGTGCATGTTTTAATGATATGGGATTTTCGATGAGTATTAATAGAAAATACTAGACCAGCCTATACCTATCTATATCTATATCACCTATATCAGAGTTCTCCAATATTTCCAGCTGAGCAGAGGGGAGGGATGATTCCACACAAGTGGTGTGCAAGCGTGCACATGCAGAGGTCATGCCCACCTACCATTTGCACAAATAGTGTGCATGTTCACATGCTCATTTGCTACTCATGCAAGTGGAAATGTGCATGCTTGCCTACCTTCCAAATGGCTCAAGGACCAGTAATGAGCTGCGGCCCAGGAGTTGGGGACCCCTGACTTATATCTATACCAGGAAATAGCCTACAAGCATTAATTGGGATTTTGAATACTACTCTTGGCATTTCAGTGCTTCCAGATACTCCTAAAATTATAATGGTGACTTCAAATGCTGGATTAGCCTGTAACATAGCAGCAGATACATAGGAGTGTTTCACTAGCATAATAAAAATGTGTGTCTTGCACTGACCTCAAATTAGAATTGAAACATAAGCATAAGGCACTGCAGCTTCAGCAACAATTCAGAAATTTCCAGTGACATATTCCCAAATGATTTAGTGCAGTTGGAAGACAGAAAGTTATTTAGCTATCACCTTACAGAACAGGTAAACAGTTTCATAGATGAAATCCTTCAACAGAACATTGAATCCAGAAGAAGCAAATGTACTGCTGAACCACCAAGGTTCATTTTAACCTTATGTTTTCCTTTCTCCATGGTTATTTTACACATCACTTATGAAGGACAAGTAAAAATAGTTTTTTTCACACTGAGCTTGGCTTCTGCTGCTGACTGCAGGGACATGTCTCTGTCGGGTTTTTGGCAATAACACAGAACCAGTTTCTCATTATCTTTTTATCCTCTCCCCCATATAATCTATAGTCCGGGAAATTTTAATGGTCTCCCATCAAAATACTAATCAAATCCAGCTGTGTTTATCTTTCTCAGGTCTACATTGGTAGTATAGCATTCTCCTTTACCATGCTTATGAAGGAGATAGACAGACAGACCAATGTCTTGGAGGTTTTCTAATCCAACCCAATGCTCAAGCAAGAGACATTTTAAACAATTGTTATCCAATCTCTTCTTGATAACTGCCAATGATGAAACACCCACAACTTCTGAAGGCAAGCCATTTCAATGATTGTTCTAATTGTCAGGACATTTTTTCCTTATTTCTAGATTGCTTCTCTCCTTGATTAGTTTCCATCCATTACTTCTTGTCCTGCCTTCAGCTGCTTTGGAGATAGGTAAACAGACAGACAGACAGACAACTAACCAATGACTGACTGAATGACTTTGGGTTTGAATCTGATCGCATTGCATCACAAAGCAGTTCAAATAAAAAAAATATTATTTCCCAGCTCAGATAAATTCAGTTTCATCTTGGCATTTTTGCGCTTATTTTTACAATTATATAATTTTAACTCCTTCCTTTTTGTTGGCATTTTAATCACTGCTGTTGATTAATACTTAATTAACTATTGATTAGTTAATTAAATAGTTTTAATAAATTAGTACATTTCATTTTGAGAATGTCTCTTGCTTTTATAATGTAGCTTCTTTAAGCTGCCTCAAGTTCAGTGATTTTTAAGGGAGTCTTATAACTTTCATAAATATTCATAATGGTGCAGCTTGGACCCAAATTCTTTGAAGTAGCTAAGTAGCTCTTTGAATAATTGTCCCTATTGTAAATTTATGTTAAACATTAGAGAATTATGAAGATAATTTGTCTCACTGTGTGTATGTGCATGTATATAGACAGATATATTTTAAGCACAGCTGAGCACCATGGGACTTCTCCATTTGAGAGAATGCCTGAATCTTGGATCTTTTTCCATTTTTTCATTCCTTATAAGCAAACTACAGCTAGGCAAAAATGACGTCTAAATTATCCATGACATTAATTCAAATTATCTTAAGTAGGTCAACAACTAGATTTATACATGTCGGGTCATTTCACAACTTTTTAATTATTAATTATTTCTGATTTTTAAAGGTCATAAATGCCAAATTATCTGCATATTCTCTGTATCTATGTAAGGAGTCAGTAAATGGACTCTTTCTTCACAGGTTAGGTCTATTGAAATTGAGTCTATAGATGGACTGTAAAAGACTAAGGCATAAGTCTAGCATGCCTGACAAAGTATCACACAAAACACTTGCTTTTTATTTTAGGATGGAGTAAAAGCTCAACACTCAGAATGGAGTAGGAAAAGATTGATCAAGAATTGGTCTCAATGCATTGTCAGCTATTGAAAGCATTCTATTCAGTCTATTGTTGGGGTGGATAGATGTATGGCAGCTGAATGCCTTTCAAAGTTTTATTTACAGGAACAGTGTGATTTCTGGCATAGATGGGTAACTTATTACTGCATTTATCAATATCCTAAATAACTACATGTATCAATGATCAAAAAAGTTTTCAATAAATGAACATGTTAAAATGCCTAGCTTAATCTGAGAAGTTAGGGATAATTCTTGAACCAATTGCAGACTGGAAAATACCAATGAAAACCAAACTAACCTTAAATGTAACTGTGTTCAGTACAATGGGCAGAACTACAGTATATCAACCAATGTTAAGAATTTTCAAGATTCCTATTCCAGTTCAATCCTTTGGTTCTCTGTCCTTCAAAGGGAGAAAATAAGTATCATTTTGCAATGATTACAGATGAAGGAAAATCCCTCATGTGTAAAATGTTTAATTCTAAACCACAAGTTATTTTGAAAATTACAGTCACTAACAAAGCAAGAGAAATAAACAATAAGTCCATGCATATTGCATTGACTTTTACATACCATTTTCACTCACAGCTTGATAAAAACTCCTATTTTTGTAGCCTTCTTGACGGGTGTTGAGTGAACCATTAAGCCTTAGAGCAAGGGTTTTCAAACTTGGCAAGTTTAAGACTTGTAGACTTCAACTCCCAGAATTCCTGAGCTAACATGACTGGAGGAAGAATTCTGGCAGTTGAAGTCCACAAGTCTTAAAGCTGTTAAGCTTGAAGAACCCTGCCTTAGAGTTTGCCAATTTGAAAACTAGAATAAATGGGTGCTGGTACGCTATCTTTGCTTCCCAATTTTGGGTTCACACATTTTCTGTCACACATCTGGCATAAAGTAAGGACACGAAAACACAGCAATAATATGCTTGAAAAAATTGATGTTATTAAACAAAGTTGATATGAAAGAAATGAAAAGGAAACAAAAATACAGTCAAGTTTTTTTTTTTTTTTTAGATTTGATTCTTTGTTGCTAGTACCTTTGGATTCTGCAATGCAGCCTCATCCTATTTGCAAAAATTTAAAGGATCGCTAGCTGGGAAACAAAGGAAAAACAAGTAAACTCTTTGCTACATCTGCTAGCTATATGGAGATCTGCATCGCCTGTTGGATAGTCTTAGTCTTTCTCAATTTGATTTCAAGATTTGGTATCTGTAGCGATACATAGAGGTAGTTCTCACTTAGTGACCTGCTCATTCAGTAACTGTTCAAAGTTTTTATGGCTTGAAAAATGGAGATTCATGATAGTCCTTAATGCTGTGGTTGTTGCAACATGCCCATGGTCATGTGATTGCAATTTGGACATTTGGCATTTGGTACTTATTTGGACCGTTACAGAATCCTGTGGTTATATGATAACCATCTGAGACTGTCCCGTTTAAACCACAGTAATATGCTTAATAACCATAGTGTCAGTTAGAATCAAGATTTTTTGCTTACTAGGTTACCAGTCATGCAAGCTAATACTATAAATCCAGTTGCCTGTTTCGTTATATAGTATTAATTTATCAACAAATCACCACAACCTGAAGATTATTATGTGGAGCTATTCCTTTAATTACAACAGAAGAAAAATTATGCAAAGAGTTTTTCAACTTATTCTTAAGGTTGCATATCCTTATTCCAGGACTTATTGAACTTTATGGAGATTTCTTATTAACTTGCAGATTGCATTAATTTGGCACTATTGTGGGTAGATATGAACCCTACGTGAACATCAAACCAGGACTTTTGTGCATGATCATTATATTCTTAAACACAATCATACTGAAAATAATAGAATAAAATTTAACAGGAACAAATACATTTCTTCACTCAGGTGTATTTGATTTCCTCAACTTGAGTTTCAAAATCAAGTAAATCCAATGACAAGAGATTTAGAAACTGGAGATGTTAAGCCTTGAGAAGAAAAGAGTAAGTCATCCTAGGATAACCTAACGCTTTATACAAGAGCTGAAAAAAAATGACATAAAGCAGAAAATCAAAACTCAGAATACAAGATGTAGAATAATAATTTTAAACGACAGAAAAACAGATTTCAGTTGAAAATATTTCCTAACCATATGAGCAGTTTGAGGATGGAACAAGTAAGGGGGTTACGAGCTCCTTCCCACTGGAGATACTTTAATTTGGATCTCTGCACTGAGCAAAAATGAACTTCAACACCTAAGGGACCTTTTCCAGCTCTGTGATTCTATTATTTAGGGAATTACTGCACAATTCCTCATTTATTCAAAGACACTGGCTTGGATCTTTTGTCAAATTAAATTTATTCAACATTTAATTCTTCTTCTCTATCACTGCTTCCATGGAGGAAGCTCCATTAAATATGCCCAATATTGCATGATCAATGCTCTTTGGGTGCATTTGCTCCTGGATTCCATAAATAGAATAGGATATCTGACAGACAGAGAGACAGACAAACAGTTTGATACTATTTCTCTTAAGGTTCAATAATGCTTTCAAAATGAAAAAGGAATAAAAGTTACTAGCCTTTAGGATGGAAATGGCTGCCTAATTATCATTAAACTGTTATTTTTCAGGGAAAGAAGCATAGGGAAAGGGAAGATAACAATTTGCAAAGAGGAAGTGGCTCCACTCACAAGGCTTCTGTACCTCCCCTACATTTTTTGCCATATTACATTAGTACTGGATATATTAGTACTTTAACGTTTCAGCTGTACTACAGATAACATGTGTCATGCAGAATTTCATCATTTTTTTTCAAAAAAGGCAAGACAATATTTTCATTGTACTTATGAATATTACTTCCTTCACATTAGGACAGCATGTTAACATTGGATTCTCAACAATTCCATGGTACACACTGGTTTTTTTTTGCTTTGATTAAACTTTTTGTATAGAACTCCTAAAATTGTATGAAGTTATTCCTTTGTTATTTTTATTTCCATTTGTTTACAGCAGGGGTGTCCAAATTTTTTGCTAGGAGGGCCAGATTTGGTTAGGTGAAAATGTGTGGGGACCAACCATTCAGCCTGACATTCTTTGAACCATTAACATTAAACAAAAATGAACTATTTTATGAAAGACTGAACAGGCATTGTTCTTTGTTTAGTGACATGTTCTTAGGTATCATAGAAGTTGAATTCATGATAGGAAAATCAGAAATAGATAACATAAGAAATAAGAATTTCAAGGATGTTTTTAGTTTCAACCTGAACTTGAGGCATATCCTTTCACTCTAATTATTCCCATCTCTACTGAATTATTTCTACATGGGAGTTTCTTGCTTTCTTGCTTATTCTTACAAATTAGGCAGTACATGATTTTCTGGTTGTGATTAACATAAATACAACTGTCATTTAATTACTTGCTAGCAAACAAAATACATTTGTGGGAGAGAAAAACAGTGACTTATAAGTTGGCCAATTGTTAACAAGAGGTAATTCTAATTCCTTTACTATGTTGGTGACTTCTGAATTAGGGGTTACATTTAATTAATTTTTGTATAAATCCTATGCAAACTGTAAAATTCTAACATAGTGTTAAGTTCTACTTTTGGTTGTTGAAGTTGGCAAGGACTACTGGTATTAAATTATACCAAAGATTTTAGTAGATTACTAGGCACACTATGTGTACAGAATAAAGAAAAATACAGCAAATAATTTTTGGAAATGACTCAAACAGATACCCCCTTAATTTATCAAACTATAAGAAAGAGAAGGCAGTACAATAAATCAGGCTTGCAGGTTTCTGTTATTATAGCAAATTTCAATAAAAGTATTTTAACCTTCCTGTGGAGATGATTTCCTGGTTTGATGTATCTTGTCGGATTGACACTATACTAGAATAGAAACTCAAGCAGAGTTCTTAAGTTCAATTATCATCAAACCTAAAAATAATTGTTGTTGAGTTAGTAATATAGGCATCCTATAAAGGCTGTTTGGGGGGGCGGGGGGGGGCAAAGTCATCTTTTAAATTTTCCAGTAATTTCATATGATTAAATTAAACCCCAGAGAGAGAAATTTTGATCATACATGATGAAAAAATTAAATAAATTTACTCTGGATGAGTAAGACACATGTTCAGCATTTCTATTGTGGTATTATTATTTAAGATTGTTATAACTGCAAAACATAGGCGATATGAGACAGTGTATAAGAACTTTAATTTTTTAACATTTTAATATTTTGTGCCTGAACTATGTTTAGTGAGAAGAGGACTCCAGAAATGACCTCCTCAAGAAAAATATCCTTCCTTTCAATGCCAAGATTGTGCTACAATCAAGAGAACATTTGACAAAGATGCTCTCTATTCAATACACCTAGATGAAAGAATGTGTTCTATGATATATTCTGCCTCCAAGTTATTTAGAATATATAAATTAAATACCAAAACTTTAAATCTGCTATATATGCATTCATTTGTATTCTGAATTTGAATATGTCCTTGCTTGACAGGTTCTTCTGTCTAGATTTGGAAAAAGAACAATGAGTTTAGCGAACAACCACACTGTGGTATATTAACCATGTCACAACTGATCCTGCTTATGACTAAATGCAGATATGTACAACACCTCCCCTGATGTGCCAACTCATGCAATATATATGGAAAAATGAATAAAATGAGATTTTCAAGTGGGAGGGTGGGCAACGGCAACATCAGAAAGTCTACTGACAACCCTTCTGTTGTTAGAAGGCAACAAGCAACTTTCAGCAATGTATTTAGTATATGCTGGTTCTTTTCCTACAATAACAATCAAAGTTACAAAGAGGAAACCTTGGAGGGAACAGAGCCCTTATAAGGATCTTTTGAACCACATAGGCCAATGAGTCCAATCTTGCTAAATTCAAGAAGAATGAAAGAAAGAAGCAGGGATCCATAGATGATTGTCCAGTTTTTGCTTAAACACATTCAATGAAATTCATCACTTCTCTTGGATCCTCTGTCACTTTTACAATTAAGCTTTTCAAACCTTCACTGGAATCTGCCATCCTGCATTCTTAGACTATGTTATTGCATTGTTGAAACAAAAATAGGAGATAGAAGCCTTGGGTATGTTTGTCAACTTGACCAAAAGAATGAATAGTAATAATAAACTGGGTATCATTATTGTGGAATGGAAAAAAGTCTGGTTCAGTGATATTACAATACCAGGTGAGGCATGAATTAAAGAGAAACAGCTAGAAAAAATAACAAAATATTGTGATTTGCAAATTGAAATGGAGTGATTATGAAGGAAGAAAATAGGAGCTCCTGGAGCAATACCCAAAGGGCTGCCTAGATACATGAAAAATTGAATTTATCCTGACTTTGCAAGCAACCACCCTACTTGGAACTGCTTATATATTCAAATGCTACCTTAGCAGCTCTAAGGCCCTGGGTTGAACTGTTAAGTTTTTACTAGTCCCAGACTGTGAATCGAACTGAAGATTAGCAATAACAACAACAATTGGAAACCCCCCCCCACACACAAAATACATAAAGCGAGTCCTACTTCAACAAAATAATAAAGTGTTATGACTGGGAGGTTTGAGCCTGCTGTGCGCTTTGAGTCTGATGTGTCAGAAGACACAGGTTCGAGTGATTAGGAGGGTTTGGCATTGGGATTTGAGCCTGCTTTAATGGGAGATGCAGACGTGAGCCAGGAGGATGAGGAAGTGTCGGAATCACCATCCTCTCCAGAACCTTCCACATCAATTATGCCTCAAGTGTCAGCAGCTGATCCACAGAACGTGCCAGAGTCTTTGAGTGATGATCAAACTGACGAATGTTGGGTTGATGCAAGGACTAGATGTAGGCTGAGACATCAAGCACAAATTGAAAGGAAATGTCAAATCAGAGACTAATTAGAGAGACTGACACACCCCTTCAAGGAATATAAAGAGGCGTGTTAGCTAGGGATTCTTGTTCAGGTCAAACGTCGTTAATTACATTCGCAGTTTGGGAGAAGCCTTCTGTTTGCCTTTCGGATTTGATTTATCCTGCTGCTCGTTATCTGGGTTTGTAGACAGCTTCTGGGAAAGCTGCCACCGATGACTACAGAGGAAAGTTAACTTTGTTGTTCCTGATATTGTCTGTTCATGCTTTTTCCTTTGGACATTTGGACTCTCACCTTGTGGCCACAGGTGAGACAGAACAATAAAGCAAGTCCAGAAAATCTTGAGATCAAAGCTGAGTGGAAGAAATATCATAAAAGCAATTAACACCAGGGCAGTGCCTGGAATATGATCCTCAACTGGAATAATTGATTGGACTCAGCTAGAACTTGATAACTTGGATCAAAAGACAAGAAAGCTAATGACAGTGTACCATGCTCTGCACCCAAAAAATGATATTGATCGATTGTACTTCGCAAGATCTCAAGGTTACAGAGAATTCTTACATTCTTACACATGGCTTGGGAAGCAAGCAAGCACAGGAAAAGGCTCCAGTGCTGCGGTCTCCCGCTCACAGGCCAGGGCGGCTTGGGAAGCAAGTGGAAGATCGTGGCACCAACTGGAGCCCTTCCCTGTGCTTGCTTGCTTCCCTTGCAGGCCAGGGCGGCTTGCAGGAGGCAGCCAGAGCCAGGGTCATCGCCTTTGCCAACCGTGGAGGGGTTTTGGGAGGGCTGCAGCCTGGGCGAGGGGTTGCTCAAGGTCCTGGGAAAGGTGTCAGAATAACAGAATCACTTAGAAAGGGACCTTGGGGGAACCCTATACCATTTCAGAGAAATGGCTGTCCAGTCTTTTCTTAAAAACCTCCAGTGTTGGAGCACCCAGAGCTTCTGGTGGCAAGCAGTTCCACTGGTTAATTGTTCTCACTGTCAGGAAGTTTGTCCTTAGTCTTAGTTTGCTTCTCTTTTTGTTCAGTTTCCATGCATTGCTTCTTGTTTGCCTTCTGGTGCTTTGGAAAATACATTGCCCCCGCTCTTTCTGGCAGCCTCTTAAAAGCCTGTTGCCAATCACATTCTTGGGCAAAGCATGTGAGTCATTTCCTCCTTTCAGTGGTCCATGAAGTGGTCCATAGTACGTAGATAATAAAGTAAAAAAAAGATGAACAACATTTTTACAGAACTATAGATAAGTTGAGGTTGGGTGTTACAAGGAATGGCTGGGAGGGGAGGGGCCAGGTGAGGCACCCCTTGACGTGAATGACATTGAGTTGGTCATGCCCACAGTCACATGACCACCAAGCCACGCCCAGCCAATCATGTGACAAGCCACACCCAGAAAACAAGCCACACCCAGCATGACCACCAAGCCACACCCACAAATTAAGCCATGCCCACAGAACCTGTTGTTAAAAAATTTGAATCCCACCCCTGTTATTAACGACATAACATAGTCACCAGAATGATTCACTGGAACATCTGTAAAAAATTATCAATTAGCAGTAATGGAAAAATAGGAGGAACATAGAGTGAAAGGTAGTAAAAAAAATGATTAAAATACTGTAGGATTACCAAATACCAACTGATAAAAGTCTTGGCTCATAATATAGCAGATATAACTGTGGCTGAAAAGAAAAAAGTGGGGAATAATTGATGTTGCAATACCAGGAAGTAGTAGAATAGAAGGCACAGAATTGGAGAAGACCAATCTTCAAAGTATGAAGATCTGAAAGCTGAAACTTGAAGATTATGACATAAATCAGCCATGGCAGTCCCAGTGGTTATCAGCACACTGGGTGTCATACCCAAAACCTTGAACAAAATTTTACAAAGCCTTAGTATAGTGGTGGCTAACCTTTTTGAGCTCCTGTGCCGAAAACTGCGCTCGCAATCACACGCTCGTTTGCCACCACCCAGAAGCCAATGTGTACGGTCACCCCATGCTCCCTGTGCATGTGCACATGATCCCCCCCACATCACCTCTTTGCTTGCACTGCGATTGCGCATGCCTCCCAGCTGATTTTCTGCCCGTTTGAGGCCTTTTTTGGCCTCCCAGAGGCTTGAGGGAAGACTCTGCAGCCTTTGAAAACTGAAAAATGGGCCCATTTCATCACTTCCAGTATTTAAGTGATGAAACGGGCCTGTTTTTCAGCCTCCAAAAGCTGCAGAGACTTCCCTCAAGCCTCTGGAGGCTGAAGATCAGTTGGGAAGCATGCACAGGAGCAGGGTAAGTTTGGCTGGGGCTCGCGTGCCAGCCCAAATGGCTCTGCATGCCACCTGTGGCACGCGTGCCATAGGTTCGCCATCACGGCTTTAGTAAAACCACACTTAGAATACTACATCCAGTTCTGATCACAATATAAAGAAAATATTGAGACTCTGGAAGGAGTACAGAGAAAAGCAACAAGAATGATAAGGGGGTTAGAGGCTGAAACATGCAAAGAAAGAACAGTTACAGGAGTCTTCGGCATTTAGTCATGCCAGCCACATGACCAGGGAGATGTCTTCAGACAGAACAGGCTTTTCAGCTTTATAATGGAGCACCACCCCCTAGAGCCGGAAACGAGTAGCATGTATGTGCGAGAGAAACCTTTACCTTTACACCTAATGAAAAGAAGGATTAGGGGAGACATGATAGCCATGTTCCGATATTTGAGGGGCTTTTACAAAGATGAGGGACATCACCCAAAAGTAACATGAGAAACAATGGATAGAAACTAACCAAGGAGAGAAGCAACCTAGAAGTAAGGAGTAGACAACCATTTATTTGACGTGGTATAGGGTCTCCTGCCTGAGCAGAGGGTTGAACTAGAACACCTCCAAGGTCCCTTCCAATTCTATTCTTCTATGTTCTATGTTCCAAAGCTGGTCCCACTCAGTTGATAGCAACTACGTGGCTTAGTAACAGAAATTCTGGCCCAGTTGAGGTCATCACTTGAGGACCATCTGTGTTGTCCCTATATTCTGCTGCTCTAAACAAAGGTATGTCTTTATGTCTTAAATGAAGATGTATTACACTGAATTGTAGTTCCTCATTTCCTTTTTCTCATTTTGTTTCATTGCTTTGCTTTCACTGTTGTGTTGATTTTTCTAGCGGTTCTACACAACCCAGAGTCTCATGACTGGAGCAATCTACCAATATTATAAATAAATCCATGGATAAATAAATCAAGAGACACAACCTCCTAAATAGTATATTTTCCTTTCCACTCAGGCTTTCCGGATACATTAGTATTCTGGGAATTGCTATGTGTTCTGAAAATGAGATATCACTGTGTCTTCCAGTTGGACCAGTCTAAGCAGGATTGAAAAAAGCATGTAGAAGATAAAGAGGCAGAAGAGGCTTACAAGATTTACAAGTTTGGAACAGAGAAGTTTAGATACTAAGGCAGGTCAGTGCTCAGTGAGTGAATTTTGTCCTTTCCTAGTAGACTTGAGAAAGATAATATTCTCAAAAAATTGAAGAACCAAATTGAAAATAAGGATAAAAAAAACCTGAAGGTATTAAAAATAGAGCATGTTCAATAAAGTTGCAACACGTTTATACCCATATTTCAGAAATATGAAGAGGTTTGATGATCTAAAACAGGGGTGTCCAACCTTGGCAACTTTCAGACTTGTGGACTTCAAGTCTTCAAGCTTTGCTGGCTGAGGAATTCTGGGAGTTTAAGTCCACAAGTCTTAAAGTTGCCAAGGTTGGACACCCCTGATGTAAAACCTTTGCATGTGCCAAATTACAAACTATGCATTTCCAATTAAGTTATGCTGTGCTAATATTATGCAATATTACAATAGCAGTGTTAAGAAATCTCCAAAGTATTGTATTCCTTCCCTTCTCAATGAACCTATATTGTGTTCCTTGAAAATCACACTGACACAACTCTTATTAACTACGTATATTGTAATGTAGTATACCAAATGCCAGTAATGAATAAGCATCCAATTCTAAGGATATAATTGTCTGGGAAGTTGCAAATAAAAACACTAAACATCATTTGCAATACTGATTTACAATAAACTTCACCCTGGTTTTGATACCAATTCTGAAGCTTATGACTATTATTGCTATAAGGTACAAACACAGTTATATTTTAGACAGATAAATTACACATTAACACTCAATTAAAAAAAATTGGTGGGGGGAAGATAACTTCATGTCAGTTTTTTGATTCCTCATGACTGCCTGGACAAGGCCAATAACATCTACCTGTCCTTGGGAAGAACTCAATCGGTGATAAAAATGCCAGATTCATTCCAAACATCTGGCTGATTATGCAAAAAATCTGATAAGTGGACAAAATGCTAAATCCGATTTAAACACCTGGATGACTGTGCAATTAACTATAATTTATTAAACTTCTTTTGTGCCTGACCCTCAGTGATTCTGAAAAGTGGATAACTCTTAGAATGTTCTAATATCTCAGCTGATTATACTCTAGTTGCACTTTATATGTGAGGATTTGAATCTAATATTCATCTAATATTAAGTATTTCTAAAATGCCACAATGAATCTTTTTTGAAGTCTTCCCCTTTTTATACCTCCATTTGTCTTCTGACTTTAAAATAGAACACAATAAAAAGTCAAGCTTTAACCATCTACTAATATTTCTGAAACAACTGTGAACAAGGAAGAATTCTTCCTAATTTATACTTTAATACAGGGGTGTCCAACCTTGGCAACTTTAGCTGGCTGAGGAATTCTGAGAGTTGAAGTCGACAAGTCTTAAAGTTGCCAAGGTTGGACACCCCTGCTTTAATACAAGGTAAGTAGCTTAACTTGTTTTAGCTTAGCTCTATTTTCCTCAGTTCCATATTTTAATTCTATGACAAGTTCACAAACTATTCTTTCCAAGACAATGTAGTAATATATACATTTCCCCAGAAAATATGCATATCTTGCCTCTCTTAAAAATAGTCATGCTATTAATTCATGAATCATGCACCTCTCTCGTATGAAATAAGTATCTTCATTTAAATAAGAAGAAAAGGCTTAAATGCTAGTATCTCATTTACAACTACTATTTTTTACTATCTTTTGAGAACTACCATTCTCAAGTCACAGGGGTGACTTTCAAATTCCTAAAGACTGGAATTACATCAAAATGAAACAAGTAGTAGAGCAGATTGTCTGCACAGGAAGAATCCTGCAATGGCCAGGATCACTCAGCCAAGACCTTGCTGAATTGAGCACCTAAATACACTTAAAGTAGAACTGAAACAGATGAACATTTTTTATCCTTCAACATAAACTATATATTAACTTCAATATTAAACTATATATAAACTTCAATATTAACTACACTCTTGCAAAATTAGTTCATGTTTGCTTGCTTTAATTTATATCCTCAGATTAATTATATTTTTCAATGGGGCAACTTATTCCTTATGAAAGCTTTAAGTTTCTTGTTCTGACCGAGGTTTTCCAAGATCATGAAGCAGACTCCTCATCCCCATAAACTCCTTTTATTTAGGTTAAAGTGAATTCCTCTCCAGCAAAGTCCCAGCAAACAGTCTTTCATGAGATTTCACAACTACAGGCCTTTATCAGGCTTGGAGAGTTGCCAAGCTGATATCTTCCAAACACCAAGCTGGAGCAGCAATTGCTTGGCAAGAAGTCACTCTAATGAATTGAACTAATTGTCTCCTGCAAACACCACTCCCCTTTCGCTCCTCTTTATTCCCCATGGAGGGGCCATTCACCATCCACCTGAGCCTTTACTCCCAAGTCGACCCTCGTTCCTTAACTGTTTCCTTCTCCTGGCAGCTCTGCACATGCACACACTGAAACAGGCTCCAGCTGTTCTTCTGCCCCACTGATCTCTGACTCTGAAGGCAGCTAATAACTGTCAGATGACTCTGGCCCCATCTCTGCCTCAGAGCACTCGTCAGAGCCTTTCCAACTCCAGGACTGGCCCATGTTCCTCCCCCAAACTCCTCACTGTCCGAGTCTGCCGCCAGCTCTGCTGGCCGCTGGTGGGCACAACTTCTTTAGGTTGGTATACATGCATGCATTCACATTTATTTGCTATAAAAATGTATAAACTGTTTCATGACTAGACTCTAGGTCAGGGCTGTGAAACTCACGGGCCAGATGCATCACTTATGCCCATGCCCCATTTAGCAAAGGGGGGAAAAAGTCCTAATATGTCACATGACACTGCTGTTATGACGTGAGTGACACCTGTGCTCTAGGCAGTCCTAGGCAGCAATCAAATACTATATTTTTCACTCTATAAGATGTATCTGACCGTAAGATGCACCTAGTTTTAGAGGAGGAAAACGTGCAATGACAAAGACAGAAGAGGTGGGGTTCAGCACTGTAAAAGGACCCCGCCACTGCCACAACCTGTATTTTTCACTCCATAAGACATACAGACATTTCCACCCACTTTTGGTGAGGGAAAAAGTGAGTCTTATGGAGCGAAAAATATGGTAATTCACAACTTAATCAATTTAAAAGATCTACTTAAGCAATTATATTTGGCTCATAGCAACAATAAGACAGTAAGAAATATAAAGTATAAAACTACTATAATCTTCTGCTAATCCTCATGTATTAAATTACTTTCTTTGCAGGTAATTTAAAATACAATTAAGTATGGCAGTTCTTCCTTAACTACCTGGCTTAAATGGTTAAATTCTGTTTGAGAAGTATTTGAGAACTATTTCATCTGGTGAAATTCAGTTGAAAGACAGCTGGATCAGAAGTAACAATTATGGAGAGCTTGTAAGTGAAAATCTAGTATTGCTGACATGAAGAAATCTTTCTTTCTCCTAACTCCCCACCCACATTGTCAACATATTAGGGTTAATCTGAAAAACGTGTGACAGAAAGAAAGCAAACAATTGTAAGGGGTTTGGGAACTAGGAGTGCCTGCTTGGGTTTTACTTAACATTTCTCATCACAATGTTCAGCCCCATTGGCTGTTGAAATTCAGTATCTGCCCAGTCATCATCACAGTTTTATAAAGGGAAAATAGAAAATATATAGGACAGGATCTGTTTTCCTTTCAGGATCACAAAAAATGAGGATGTGACAAAAAGAATCACAAGCTTATTTTAGTCACTTTCAAAATTTGTCACCTGCACTGCTTATAATTTAACTGCACTGTCCAGGATGTGTATTTAATTACAATTTAGAGACTAATTTACCCCTGAGAATGCTTGATGCATGGGTATTATAATAATGTATGCTCATAAGTTGAGGAGTATTTCTAACAGAGGTAGCAATTTCATCTAAATTAGGAACATTAGAAATCCCGTTTTCATAGTAAAAATATCTTTGTATACCTGGCCACTCTATAATAACAAATGGAGTTTCTACAGTCACTGAAAAAATGTAAATATTTATCTTTTCCCCTCATTATACACAATTTCAATATATTTTTATATTAAACACGTTATGTAATTGACTACCACTTAGTCTGCTACTTAAGCAAGAGTTAAGCACCCATGCAAAGAGCAGTATTACTCATTTCATTTATTATCACCTATAGCCAAAACAAGGCTATAGAGGATGCTAAAAGCAAGCTGAAGAATGAATCTAGGAATTAAATACTAGAGAAATTTAAAGTTTGTACAAAATATACTTAACACTAAATCCAAAAGTGGAAAATCATTAAAAATCAGTTCTTCCCTTTTCATCTTATACAAAAAAGTCTCTGTGATTAATGTGAGTAATGAAACAGCCAAGTTGAGTCACACAAGCATATTATGTTGTTTAGAATTATTTAAAAAAAAACAATGGTTATGCTTACATAGGAAGAATGATCATTACATGTTTAAATAAGAACCAGCAAGTGATGAACAAGTGGGCAAAAAAAAAGTATCTAATATCACTTGTATAATAAATATTACTAGTCCAGAACATGAACCTTGCCTGGAACTTTGGAAGCAAGCTGGCACAAGTTTGATTTAAAAAATGCAATGTAATGTGCACTTGCTTCCACTGTGTGGAAATTTGAGAGGCAGGAGGTGGGAAGAGAATTGGTTACTTATTTGTAAATAATGGCTTAATGAGCTGATATCCCAGCTACCAAATAAAAATCCTTTCATATGTGGAAGAAAGATCAAAATAATATCTATGGACTGAAAAGGCTTCAACATTAACACTACAGCAAACAAGTGAGCAGTTCCAGACCAAAAATAAGAGATATAGCAAGGACCTTTCATGAATGATTTTTATCACTGAGTTAGGAAGAAACAAAATAGATAATACATGCTGTAACCTTACAGGGTAAGTGAAATCTCATTGTTTCATGTGCAGAGGAAATACCAAACTATGATGCATCTAATACTGCAGGGAATACTGTAAACTGTTATTTCTGGATAAAGTTTTAAGAGGGTTTTCATTTGGCCCTTACAGAAGACTTTTAAGAAATAAACTGCTCTATTTTGTCCTCTCTACAGGATCAAAGTCAAATTCAGAAATATTCCTGGCAGGTGAGACAGAACAGCTGAGACTGAGCACAACTGAAACAGGTATACTGCAATTATAATGCAGATGATCAAATTTTTGGTGATCTTTACAAAAGGAGCAGGGAAATGGGCAGAAAGTTGTAGAAGAGGAGGTTCATTTAAAAAAGGAAGAAAGAATTGCCTCTCTCACTTTTATTGCAAAAAATTAAGCACAATCTGCTTTATGCAAGATCACCTTGAAAATGTCTCAATGGATTTTGATAAGGGCCATTACTGTTTGATATACTTTACATTGCTGGGTGGCTGATCAGCAAGGATGGTGTCATTTCGGAGTATAAGGATTGCCAGGATGAAGACAGAATGAAAAATATTCTGTTGACAAATCTCTCATATTAAGAACAGAGATATGGCCATTGTGCTACCAAACCAGTATCGCCTGGACAGTTTGACAATGGAGACAGACCTAGAAGACTTGGAGTGCTTTCCAGATTGCTGAAGGCTCCAATTAGATGATCTGCCACAATGTTTGGTACCTGGACCAATCAGCTTCAATGCAGAAAGCTCAGGGAAGAACTCCCCTTCTGGACATGGATGTATTAAGATATATGTCAGGATGACAGGTGCTTTGGTTTTAGGGATTAGGATTTTATATATATTTAGCCAACATTTCTGGCTTCATTGCAAAACATTATATTCAATTATTTTTAGCAACTAGGGTCATAAACTAATACTTAATACAGCTCATGACCAAATTCTTTCATATAGCTAATGTCATCTGTTATTACATGGATTATGTAATTCAGCAAAGGTTCACTAATTAATCTGCTATGGATTTGGTTTAAAGCTAGGTAGCCAAGAATACTTATTATATATTTTATATAGCTATGCATTATTTATTTATTTAGGATATGGCAATTGTAGTGTGAAGCTAATTCACATCCTCATGGTATACCTGGATAACACAGCAACGTGAATTAAATGAACTAACAACTGTTGGCAGCCAGACTATTCTCCTTGGAACTGCTCGGATTGTCCAGAGGATGGGTGGAGCTTCAGTCTCTGCTTATTGTAGGCTGAGTTTGATTTCTGAAGAACGCTCCTCCCTCCATCACGTGGCTTGCCATCTCATTATCCCAGTTTATGCTCAGCCTTCGAGCAGAGTAGGCTGTGTGTTTGTGTGCTCTTGGCCGTTGCTGGATTCCCCCTTTTTTTCTACCTGTTCAGGTTGTATACACCCTTATTCTTTTCTATCTCCTTAGCCCTGCGCAGCTGTTTCCTTCGTTGGCTTGGTTTCCTGGGAGGGTTTCCCCCCCCAGGGGTTGCCAAGGGGTAGGCTCAAAAGCGTTTCGCTGCCTCCCCCACCCCTTTTTTTCTCAGTTTCTCTGCCTTGTAAAAATAGATAAATAAAAAAGAATTGTTTTTTTGCTGTTGGAGGTTTTTTTCTCCTCCTCCCCCTGTTGGCTCTCACCGCAACCAGCTGTAGCGGCTGCGGTTCTTTCCACCACTCCCACCCGGTTGTTGCCTGGGTCGGCAGTTGGTTAGGCCTGGTTGCCCTCAAGGCCCTTAATCTGAGACCTTGCAAGGTCGTTTTTCTTCAGTTCTTTCTAGGCAAATCATAGGCCTTGACTCAAAAAAAAAAAAAAAAAAGTAGAAAGAACAGAGGGGGAGGAATAATTATATGGAGCAAAGAATCCTATTAATTCAAGTTTATAATATTCGGGGGAAAGTGTGCCAAGGTATAAAGGAACTCCCAGGGCTCCCGGCCTTCGTTGTAGGTCGACCCCTAGGCGGGCCAACCGCCTCAGATTGGACTCCTATTTATCCAAAATGGCAGAGAGCAATCCCTCAAAGGGGCCTTCCTTGAAGGCCAAGGCAAAGACCCACCACCTGCGCAGTCAGGCTGAGGAGCCCACCAAAGCCTCTCAAAAGGACGCCTTAAGACGTCACAAGGCTTTAGAAAGAGAAATAGACAGACGTGCTAGACAGTCAGGCTCAGTGCCTCCAGCACCTGCCACTCCTTCCACCTCCACCCTCCCTCCCCCTCCTGCAGCTTTTTCCTCCCTATCTAGGCACAGCTCGCCCTCTCAAGGGCATCAAGCCCCGGGCACACCAACCAGACGCACTCCTGAGGCCACCTTCACGCCCACGGCCGCTGGCCTACGCCAAGAGGAACCTCTCATTCAGGCGGTTCCGGAGCAGATCAGAGTCTGGATGGAAATGGCAATTCGACAGGGAATTGCAGAAGGGATGCAGCAGATGACCAGACCGGGGTTGCCTCTGCAGGCCACCGAATCTGTAAGATCATTCTCTCTTATGCCTCCCCAAGGGGAGGTTTTCCCTTCAGTCAGGGAAGACGAGGAGGAAGTGGAAGGGGACCTAGATTTAGACAGGGAGGAGGAAGAACAATATGACCTGGGGTCCTTACCATACGATGAGCCTCTTCCGGACTCAGACCCATCAGAGGCGGAAATGTCCGAGGACGAGGGTCTATCTCCGGACCAGCCCGCCTTTGTAGGGCTCTTTAAGCCCCAGCTTTTTAAATCCCTCCTCTACAAGGCTCGAAACATCTCGGGCCTAACAGCCCAGACCTCCTCTGATCCCATCCCCGTAGTTTCGGAGGGACAAGAGGACTCCATGTTCAGTCAGCCGGTGGTGGAGGCCGAGGTCATCCCTACCCCTCCCATATTCCTGGACCTGGTGTCCAAGCAACTGTCCTCTTCAGTTGCTCCCCCGGCCCCCTCGGCCAATGATAAAAGGTTCTTCAACCTCGACCCGGAGCTCTCGACCTTACTGAGTACCCCGGAGGTTGATGAGCCCGTTGTAGGGCTGACCTCTTCTTCCGCCCTCAGTGATCCTTTAGAGGCACTCAAACCAGAGGACAAGCGGTCAGAGCTCGCATTAAGGCGAGCTCACCAGTCGGACGCATGGGCAATCAGGTCGGCTACGGCCGCTTCTTTTTTTATCAGATCTTCCATTCGCTGGCTTCGCCAGCTTAAGCAACATGTCCCGACCTCCAATATCCGCGCCCATCAACATATCGCCAAAATAACGGCCGCTGCTGAGTTTTCAGCGGATGCCACCTTTCATTCCGTAAAATTCTCCTCCCGCGCCATTTCTTCCCACGTCTCGGCCCGGCGCCTGCTCTGGCTAAAACCCTGGCAGGCGGATCTCAAGCACAAGGTCAAGCTAGCTTCCGCACCCATAGCCGGAAGCAAGTTGTTTGGTACTTCCTTGGACACTCTCCAAGTCTAGGGAAGGAATAAAAAGAAATTCCTCCCTTCTCTTTCCCGCAAGTCTGATTCCAGATCTCTGCAGCCCTTTCGCAGGGCTCCCTTTCGTCCCTATCACCAACCCTTTCCTCCCAGACACCAGGGGTCCTCCTCCTTTGGTTCGGGACAGTCCCAGGACAGGTCCAACCCCTTCAGCAGGCACAGAAGAGGCGGGAACTTCAGGAGGCCTTTTCGTGGCTCTGGTAGCAGGCCCTTCCGCCGCTCCAAATAAGCCTCCTGACACTATTCCCATTGGCGGGCGACTTAAAGCCTTCGCCGATCAATGGGATTCATCCACTTCAGATGCTTGGGTCAGGGATACAGTCAGGCTTGGCCTTGCCCTTGAGTTTCTCTTCCCCCCCCCCCCCGATTTTTACATTTCATGTCCCCGCTCCAACAACCCTTCCAAACGCAACCTCATGGAGGAGGCAATTCGACACCTACTGGACATTCAGGCTATCCAGCCTGTTCCTCCATCCCAAAGGGGACGGGGTTTTTATTCACGTTTATTCGTGGTGCCCAAACACTCGGGGGGATGGAGGGCTATTTTGGACCTAAAACGCTTAAACCGTCACTTAGTGTACCGTAGATTCAAAATGAACATACTTCAATCCATCCTTTTGGGAGTTCGGCAGGGAGACTGGTTGTCTTCTATAGACCTCTCCGAGGCATATTTACACATCCCAATTTGACCCTCCCACTCAAAATTTCTCCGTTTCAGTTACAACAACCTACACTTTCAGTACGTGGCCCTTCCATTCGGGTTAGCCTCGGCCCCCAGGACCTTCACCAAGGTTCTGGCCGCGCTGGCCGCCCACCTCAGATCCATCCCGTTGCGGCTCCACTGTTACCTGGATGATATTCTCATCCTCTCCACTTCCAGGGGACAGGCTATCAGGGATATCCACTCTACCCTCTCCTCCCTCCAGGAACATGGGTTCCTCATAAATTGGAAGAAAAGCCAACTGGCCCCCACCACTAGACTACCCCACCTAGGGACTATAATTGATACAGTCATGGGGAGAGTGTTCATGTCCCCAGAAAGGATCCTCAGCATCCAACAATCAGTCAGGTTCATCAGACGACACAGGAAGGTCTCTCTCCTTGATCTATCCAAGTTATTAGGTAAAATGATCTCTTGTATTCCCGTTATTCCCTGGGCCCGTTTCCACTCCAGATCCCTCCAGTGGTTCCTGCTTCCGTATCAAAGAGCTGGGACAAGCAACTCAAGGAGCAAGGTCAAGGTCTCGCCAAGGGTTCTCACCTCCCTCCTCTGGTGGAGCAAGGCATCGATCAACAAGGGCTGCCTCCTCAAGGAGCCTCCAAGACTCATCGTCACCACAGACGCCAGTCTGTCCGGATGGGGTGCACACCTTCTCTCCCTTACAGCTCAGGGCAGATGGTCACCGTCAGAGAGGCTGCGCAACATAAACTGGTTAGAGCTTCACGCCATCCACCTGGCCCTCCGCAGCTTCCTACATCATATTCAGGGCAGCCACGTTCTCATTCTCACCGACAACATAACAGCAAAGGCACATATCAACAGACAGGGGGGCACTCAGTCCTCAAGTCTAATGAGGGAGACCGAGTGCCTCTGTCGGTGGGCAGAGTCTCACCTCCTTTCACTCAGGGCGGACCACATTTCAGGCACCCTCAACACCAGGGCAGATTGGTTGAGCAGGTCCACCATAGACCAGGCGGAATGGCGCCTCCACCCAGACCTGTTCAGGGAGGTGACATCAATATTTGGCCTGCCAGTGGTAGACCTGTTTGCCTCCCCCAGCAATACCCAACTTCCACGGTTCATCTCCAGATTCCCGTCCCTTGGGGCGGAGAACCACAATGCCCTCCGATGCCCGTGGCCCTCGGGCCTTCTTTACGCCTTTCCCCCTCTAGCTATAGTTCCAAGAGTACTCCAGAAGGTCCTTCAAGAAAGGGCGGAAGTGCTTCTGGTAGCTCCTTATTGGCCCCGTCGCTCCTGGTTTGCAGACCTCCGCAGCCTATCAATAGCTCCACCTTGGAGGATCCCAGCAGACAGGATCTCTCTTTCTCAAGGCCCCCTTCTTCACCCAGACCCCCAATGGCTACAGTTAGCCGTCTGGAGGTTGAGCGGGAACGTCTAAAAAGGGAAAATTTCTCCATGGAGGTCATCAACACCATCTTAGCAGCTAGGCGTCCTTCTACCAGATGTAGCAGCTAGGCGTCCTTCTACCAGATGTCGAATATAGGGGCCTGTGTAGACCAGGCAGCCGATGTTGCTGCACTCCTGGTAGAGTGAGCCATGATACCCCTGGGCACTGGGAGTGCCTGAGCCTGGTATGCCCTAGAAATGGCTGCCCTTATGGACGCCACTTGGAACAGTTTCTGCAAATGGTGTGCCAATCTCCACATTGACCCTACAAACCCATCGGTAGCAAAAGTCCTCGATTTTCTCCAGGAGGGTCTTGGTAAAGGTCTCTCCCCCAACACTCTAAGGCGTCAGGTTGTAGCCCTATCCACCGTAATTTCCTGCGAGGGGGTTAATTCCCTCTCTCACCATCCCTGCATCCGGGCATTTCTAAAAGGCGCCTCAAACTTACGACCTCTGTCCCTTCACAGATTCCCAACATGGGACCTCAACAAGGTCTTGACCTCTTTCACCAAGCCTCCCTTTGAACCCCTTAGAGAAGTTTCCCTCCAGTTCCTATCCTACAAAGTAGTTTTTCTGGTGGCTATTACTTCGGCCCGAAGGATTTCAGAGATCGCTGCTCTGTCAGTCAGGAAAGACCTGTGCGTCTTCCACTCTGACCGAGTAGTACTTCGACTTGATCCTTCCTTTCTCCCAAAAATTAATTCTATTTTCCACAGGGCTCAGGAACTTATCCTCCCCAATTTTTGCCCCAGGCCATCTCATGATAGGGAACAGCTTTGGCACACCTTAGATATAAGGCGGGCCTTGCAGATTTATATTAAACGTACTCAGTCTTTCCGCAAATCCGAGGCCCTGTTCATTTCCTTTCAACCAAAGTCACAAGGGCTCAAGGTTACCTCTACTACTATAGGTCGCTGGATAAGGGCGGCCATTTCTAGGGCATACCAGGCTCAGGCACTCCCAGTGCCCAGGGGTATCACGGCTCACTCTACCAGGAGTGCAGCGACATCGGCTGCCTGGTCTACACAGGCCCCTATATTCGACATTTGCCGGGCAGCAACATGGTCCTCCCCGTCGCCTTTTATTAGGCATTACAGGATTGATAAGTATGCCACGGCGGAGGCGTCTTTCGGAAGAAGGGTCCTCCAGAGGGTGCTTGGGGATGTTGAGGACTCGACAAGCCAGACGGTGTCCCTCCCGTAGGACAAGCCCCAGCTTTGGTATGTCCCATCCTCTGGACAATCCGAGCAGTTCCAAGGAGAATGGACGTTGGTTCTTACCTGACACGCCGTTTCTCTTGGACTGGGAGGATTGTCCAGTCCCTCCCTTTTTTTTTTCCTTTCACCGTCTGGGGGGGGAGCTCTCGTTTCGGCCAAGGCACCTTAAGTCTAGCAAAAGGGACAGCATGAATGCCTGTTTCTTTCTTCTCTTCTTCGCATAAACTGGGATAATGAGATGGCAAGCCACGTGATGGAGGGAGGAGCGTTCTTCAGAAATCAAACTCAGCCTACAATAAGCAGAGACTGAAGCTCCAGCCATCCTCTGGACAATCCTCCCAGTCCAAGAGAAACGGCGTGTCAGGTAAGAACCAATGCCCACTCTGTAGACTTTCCTGACTCTCAAAATACATGGCAACGGAAACAGTATACAATAACTTTGGTTCCTTATTATTAGGAACATTATCTTTCCCATTAGTGATATTAGGAAAAGAATAAAACTAAATATGTGGCAAAATACCTAGAAAGCAGAGCAATGCATAGGCAGATTGGAAGGTTAGGAACATTTTAAGAAATAAGTCTGATCCCTATCCAATCTTATCCCTCTAATTAATTCAAGTTGTGAGAATATCAGTGATGGGAAGCAAAAATGACAACTAGATTTATTACAGAAAGCTATTGTTCTGGTTTAGATGGAAATCCATTTAAGTCCTTTCCTGCATGACTGATATGTGGGTAATCCATCTTCTATGGTAATCCAACCATAAAAACAACTATATTTTTCTTCCTGGAGACAAACAAATACTGATGCTATAACATCTTGGATGCTTCGTCAGCAGCACATGTTCAACAACTAATTTATTTCTTAAACCTTGTATTCCTGGGGTAATAAATGTAATTCCAACAAACCTCATCAATATAAAATTATGACTTAAAACAATCCTGTGACTTTCTTTTGGATATTACATTCCTTTTTTAAGGAGTAATTAAACACATGTTTTCATCTAAAGAGTAAATAAAATATTGCTAATGTTGTACCTGAAAATTTGGAAGAAGCAATTCCCAATCATATCACTTTTATTACAAAAACATGCAAGGCCTGGGATAAACACTCTTTCGGTATTTCTTTTCTGGCTCTCTATCTCATCTCTGTGTTAGCAAGATGATACAATATTCAAAGCAATTAAGGGAACCTACTGGGCCACATTGTGAGAAGCAAACTGAGTCTTTTTGTTGCCCAGATGGCAAGCTTTAAACATTTTCAGATCCTTGCACTGTATCCTGAAGATTATTGTGCAGCAGCTATGAAAAGACGTATGATAAAAATATACCTTATGAGGGATCCTGTCAGAATATATTCATGAACTGGAACAGAGCTTGGTAAAAAGGTCAGCCAATGAATAGGCATAGCAACTAAGTCAGCCAATGAGGACTGTTTTGGAAACTGAAACTAGAATTAGCTTAGGCTGAAAACTGAAATTCAAAGTAGCCTAGGCTTGGCTCTATATTAAGCTCTGCAGCTACCTTGAGCTCTGAATCTATCTATTGAAAAAGATAGATTGCTTCTCTCCTGTTGCTTGCCTACTGAACTTAAAATAAAAGAGAAACTAACTTGCTGCTGTAAGTTGCTTGCAACATGCTTCTGTCTGAGTTTGCTCCATGTTGGAGAAATCTACAACTGGTTTGTAAAATTTACTTATTATGTTTATAACGACGTTAAATGAAGCACCAGCCATCTGTATTAATTTTTCTGGAGCTGAATTCACGCTGCAAAACTCTGAACAGATCCTTTGTGCCCTTTGAGCTTGGTTCTTTTCTTGCAGATGTTTCATTGCTCAATCTAGGTAACATCATCAGTGCTGATGATTTTACCTAGTTTGAGTAATAAAGCATCTGCAAGAAAAGAACCAAGCTCAGGGAGAAGCAAGGGCCCCTCATTTCAACCTGGAGCTACAAATATTCTTTTTAAAAATATATATTTATTTTATTAGACACCTTGGAAAATGGAAAATAATGAGTAAAGTTTCAATTAAGATTGGTCGGACTGTGTCCTCACACCTATCACAATAAGAAAAAAAAAAAGATGAAATCAAGAATAACTTATGAAGATGACTGAATTATGTAGACTTTTCAAGCATCCACATACCAGCCACAAAGTTCTCTTGTCGTGCCTTTGAAAAAGTTTTTCTATGGAGGGAGGAACAAGACACATTGGCCATACCAATGTTCTGGAATAGATTAGGCCAGGGGTCTCCAACCTTGGCTCCTGGAAGCCTGGCGGACTTCAACTCCCAGAGTTCCACAGCCAGCAAAGCTGGCTGTGGAATTCTGGGAGTTGAAGTCCGCCAGGCTTCCAGGAGCCAAGGTTGGAGACCCCTGGATTAGGCAATACCATTGTCAACATTATGATTTACTACAAAAATATCACCTCCGGAGAAGGCGGAGCTTCGTTTCGGCGATACAGGGGGCTCCGAGATCGCAGCCGATATTTTCGCCCCTGGTCGGTCCCAACGGACCTAAACCGTCCCGTAGAGACGGTGACCATGAAGGGCACACTCTCTGGATCCCAGGGACATCGCAAAGTCCCTGGTTTGATCCGGGAGAAGTCCTTTTGCTGGCGGCGGAGAGGCAGCCTCCAAAGCTGCTGAAGTCGGGACAGCTCCGGAAAGGAAGAGGCTGGAAGTGAAAGTATGTCGGCTGGTGAGAAAGTCTTTTTTTTTTTTTTTGTAAATTCACTGAGATTTGAAAGGACACTCTGAATATGAGAAGAAACCTGTGAGATTTTTTTTTGACAAATCTGTATGAGCGGCATATTTTAAAGGGACATCAAATTGAGGCTTGGGTCTTTTTTTTCTTTCTATTACTTTTTCTTTGGATTTTACCGTGATTTTGTAGTTAACCGGACTGAATTTTCCCTTATATATATTCTTATGCTCCTTTTTGATTTTTTAATTTTCTTTTAGGACAGAGGCTCCCTTTGGCTATTTTCTCTTTTTATATATATACATGTAAATACCTTTTCTTTTTTCTTAACTCAAACTAAGTTTTTCTGGCTCGGGGGGGGGGGAGTGCATTAAGAAACTCTGTAACACTGCCAACTAGAGGCTTGAAAATATTTTATTTGAATTGGAGAGAACTGTGAAAAGACTCCTTCTCAAGGACATTTCAACTTGATAAGATAGAGAGAAGAGCGCAGCAGAATTTTATTACAGGTGCTTTTCTGGACTCTTATGAACATTTCAACACTTGAGGCTTGGCTTGGAAGCTTGTGGAGAAGAGAGTCATAATAAGAGCCTTGGACAATTAAACAAAGTGCAGTGTTTTCTTTCTTTCTTTCTTTTTTTTCAGTTGTGGTACCCCTCCTTACCAGCCTCTCAGTAAATTTTAATTTTAGTAATATTCTTATCTTTGCTTTTTATTTTAAAGGGAAAGCCTCAGAATTTTTTCTTTATTTTTCTTTTTTTCTTCTTTCTACTGGGATTTTTTTTGCTTTTTCCATCCATGTTTTTGGACCATTCTGCCTTTTCCTTTTTATTATTGAGATT
This sequence comes from Hydrophis major, assembly GCA_033807585.1. Taxonomy (NCBI): domain Eukaryota; kingdom Metazoa; phylum Chordata; class Lepidosauria; order Squamata; family Elapidae; genus Hydrophis; species Hydrophis major. The sequence goes on from CM066333.1 coordinate 29,981,128, forward strand.
TCCCAATTGGATTAAGGTGTGGAGAACCTGAAGGAATTTTTTTTATTTTTATTTTTGTTCCTCTTCTTTTTAATTATTATTATTTTGGGGGGGCTTTTTTCTTCTTTTTATTTTTCATTTTTTTATTGTGGATTACTTCATAATTGGATTAGGGTTTGGAAGAACCTGAAGATTTTTCTTCTTCTCTTTTTTTTTTTCCTGCCATCGGGCCTTTTACTGTTGGATTTTCCCATTTTGGATTATAATTGGCAACTTTACCAGTTAGATTAAAAGTTAAAAAGAATTTGAAGATTTTGAAGCATTTAAAATGAGCAGGAAACCCATATCTTCTGGTGTTTCTACTTCTACCTCTGCCTCCCCACCAGCTGGAGGACAACGTTTAATTCAGACAATGTTGAAGCAAGGCAAAGAACAAGAAAAAGTGACTTTACAGATGATTATGCAAGGAATCCAAGATCTCAAGATAAAAACAGATACTATTGAACAAAGAACAGAGAAGACTGATGAAAAAGTAGAAAATATTCAACAAATGATGGTGAAGTATGATGAGAGATTCCAAAAAATTGAGGAAGAAGGTAAACAAAGAGAGAAGATTGGAAATATTGACAGCAGATTACAAGTGGTTGAGCAAGATAAAAGTGGAATGTTGAGGTGGGAGATGGAGAGGTCAGAATTCTATATCAGATTTCAAAATATAGAAGAAGAAAAAGGACAAAACTTAGCTGCAATAACGATAGAATTGTTGGCGGATGCTTTGGAAATTACAGAGGAAAAGATGATGGATGGAATAGATGAGGTATACCAAGTTTATACAAGATATGCGATGAGAAATAGCTTACCAAGGGAAGTCCATATCAGATTTACCAAAAAATCCATCAAAACACAAATATTGCAAGCTGTAAGAGAGAAGACATTGAAATACAAAGACAAAGAGATTGTGGTTTAAAAACAAATACCCAGAAGAGTGAGAGAGATGAGAAGAGAATATCGATTTTTGACCAAAATGTTATTGAAAAAGGAAGTGAATTATAGATGGCTGTTCCCAGAAGGATTAATGTTTACGTGGCAAGAACAGAGACATAGAATTGATTCAATTGAGAAAGCAGAACTTTTCCACGCAGAATTTTTTGGAAGGAGAGAAGAAGAGGCAGAGAAAGAGGTTTCATTAATTGAGTTTCAAGAGGAACAACTGGAGATTGAAAATGAGGAAGGCGTAGTAGGTGGACAAATAGATAGTAAAGAACAGCGTGAAGTAAGATCTACGAGAGCTGTTAGACCTAAATAATCATGGAAGAAAAAAAGTTGATTACAATGAATATAAAAGGACTCAATTCAGCTGTTAAAAGAAGGAAAACCTTTCATAAATTAGAGAAACTAAAATTTGATATAATTTGTCTGCAAGAAGTACATATTAAAAAACGACATGAACAATTGTTAGTATAGCTAAAATTAGGGAAAATATTTACTTCTTTGACTCAATGTAAGAAAAGAGGAGTGGTTCTATACATTAAAGAGGCCATCCCAGCAAAATTGATTTATACTGATGAAGATGGAAGAGTATTAATGGTGGAAATAATGGACAACAATATAAAAATACTTTTGATTGCAATTTACACTCCAAATGATAAACAAGAAGAATTCTATAAAAAAATACATATGAAAATAACTGGACTGGACTATGTTAATATAATTATGATGGGAGACTTCAATGGGATTGTGGACAATAAACTAGACTATATAGCAACAACAACAAAACAAAATAGAAAGACTCTCCCTAAAGCTTTTTTTAAAATGACAGATGAATTAACTTTAAAAGACATTTGGAGAGAAAGAAATGTTAAAACTAAACAATATACTTTCTACTCAAATAGACATCTATCATGGTCCAGATTGGATATGATTTGGATCTCAACAGAATTAATATCTAATATTCAAGAAACAAATATTGAAATAAGTACTTGGGCAGATCATAGCCCAATGACAATTAAATGGAAGGGACAAAAAAAAAGATCGAGATGGACATTAAACAATACTATTTTAAAGGAAAAAGATTTTACACAATGGATGGAGAAAGAACTGGCTTTTTTCTTTAGAGAAAATAAAAAAGAAGATACCTCAACACAGAATGTTTGGGATACAATGAAGGCATATGCTAGAGGTTTGATAATAGAATATATAAGAAAAAAGAATATTAGGAAAAGGCAAGCCACTAAGGCCTTGGAAGATGAGTATAAAAGACTTGAAAAAGAACTACAGAAAACACCACAGAAAAAGGATGTTAAATTGAAGTTGGATATAACTAAACATAAAATGGAATTAATAGGGAAAGAAGAATTGGCACAGAAAATTAGAAATGCTAAACAGAATTATTTTGAAGATGCAAATAAACCAGGTAGATGGCTAGCATATAAATTGAGAAAGGAGAAAGAATCAAGAAAAATATTGAAGTTAATAGATGCCCAAGGCCAAGTTTGTTATGGTAATAAGGAGAAAAAAAAAATTATTCAAGATTTCTATGGGCAATTATATAAACAAGAGAATATCGATGAGGAAAAAGTTAAACAGTATCTACAGAATGTAATCTACCGAAGATACCTAAAGAGACTGAAGAAATGCTAGAAAGCAATATAACAATGATGGAATTAACTGAAGCACTTAAAAAACAAAATAATGGGAAAGCACCAGGTCCAGATGGGTTTCCGGCAGAATTTTATAAAACATTACAAGAATCATTGAGTATTCCATTGCTAGAAGTTATGAATGAAGTTATGTTAAAGAAGATGATACCCAAAACATGGTCAGAGGCTTATATTACACTTATACCAAAAGAAGAGGCTGATCCACTGCAAATTAAGAACTATAGACCTATCTCTTTATTAAATGCAGACTATAAAATCTTTGCTTCAATTTTAGCAGAAAGACTTAATTTAAATAATTTCAGTCACCCAGATCAAAATGGATTTCTGCCAAAGAGACAAATTAGAGACAATATGAAAGTAATTTTGGATACTTTGGAATATTATGAGGCACACCCTGAAAAGCAAATGGCTTTGATATTCCTAGATGCTCAAAAGGCATTCGGCAATGTGAACTGGAGATTTATGTTATTATTATTGGAACAGATGGGTTTTGCCAGAAAATTTATCCAAGCAATAGAAGCAGACAGCAAAGGTAATTGTGGAGGGAGAACTTACAGACTTTATTAATATAAGAAAAGGCACAAGACAAGGATGTCTCCTATCTCCTTTGCTATTTGTATTGACTTTGGAAGTGTTGAATAGAAATATTAGAGATGATAAAAGCATAAAAGGAATGAAAATTAAAAAGGAAGAATTTAAACTGCAAGCCTTTGCTGATGACTTAGCCTTTATTTTGGAAGATCCGTTAGAAACAGCTCCAAAGTTATTGGAAAAGATAGAGATATATGGTGAGGTGGCTGGTTTGAAAATAATAAAGACAAAACAAAGATTTTGACAACGAACATGCTACTGAGACAGAGAGAAGAACTGGCAGATCTGTTGAAAATTCAAGTTACGAATAAGGTCAAGTATCTGGGAATATACTTGACAGCAAGACATTAAAAGAGAATAACTATATTAAACAGATAGCTTTAGATTTGAAGAAATGGGAAAACTTACAATTGTCATTAATAGGGAGAATTTCAACAATCAAGATGAATATTTTACCCAGAATTTTATTTCTGTTTCAAACAATACCAATTAGGCTTGGAAAAGACTATTTTGAAGATTTAAATAAAATTATGCTGAAGTATTTTTGGCAAGGTAAGAAAGCGAGAATAAAGCTAAAGCTTTTGCAAGACGCTAGAATTAGAGGAGGTTTTGGCCTGCCCAATTGGGAATTGTACTACCAAGCTGCAAATCTGATGTGGGTCAAGGAATGGATAACATTAAGAAAGACTAGATTGTTGATGCTAGAAGGTCATGATTTGCTGTTGGGTTGGCACGCTTTTTTATGGTATAAGGGAACTAAAACACAGGGTTATTTTAGAAGACATTATATACGGGAGTCTTTGTGGTTAAATTGGGAGAAGATAAAAAGACAATGTTATTTGAAAATTCCAGTTTGGTTATCGACTATTGAAGCATTTTCCTATCCTATAATTTATAAGAAGGAACAAACAGTTAGATATGGGGAACTATTGGATGAAAAGAGTGAACTTAAATCGATACAAAATTTAGAGGAACAAGGTATAAAGATGAATTGGTTTTCATATGCGCAAATACATTCAAGGTATGATGAAGATTCTAAAACAGAGGGATTTTATGATAAACAGACAGATCGAGATAAGATCTTGATGGGTACTGATGAGAAGGTGATTAAAGAATTATATCTACTGGGAATTAAGCTAGAGGAAGAACAAGTTAAAGAAACTATGTTTGGGGGAAGAATTTTGGATATGGGATTGATCTAGAGAAATGGCAAAAATTGTGGTCTCAAAATTATAAAATGACAATGTCAACAGCATATAAAGAAAATTTGTATAAGATGTTTTACAGGTGGAACTTTCCCCCAACAATAGCAAGAATGTTCAAGAATAAATCTGAAAAATGCTGGAAATGTCATCAGATACCTGGCTCATATTACCATATGTGGTGGACTTGTGAGAACGCTAGAAAATATTGGACTAAAATTCGCATGTGGTTGGAAAAAATGATAAAGAAACGTATAGATTTGAAACCGGAGTTTTTTCTATTGGGAATCTTACTAGATACTTACAGTAAAGACTTGAAATATCTGATTGTAAATGTATTAACAGCGGCTAGGATTGTATTTGCTAAAAATTGGAAGAATGAGAAAATATCATCGCAGGAAGAAATTATTAAGAAAATATTGGAATGTGCTGAGATGAGTAGATTGACATTTGAAATTAGAGAGCAAGAGGATAAACAATTTTATGAAATTTGGGATCTTTTCTATCAATGGTTAGATGACAAAATACAATAATAGAATATCTAGAATGTTAGATAGCAAGGAATATCTTTATTTTTTCTTTTTCTTTTGTTATTTGACATTATATCTATAAAGGGTTTGTAGGACAGATCTGGTATGATTATATGATTTGTTATAGAATAAACTGTTTAAAGTATTGTTATCTCATAAAGCATGAATGATTAAAAGTATAGTCAAATGATTTTTTAACAGCGATTTTAGGATATATAAGTTTGGATTGACAATATGAGTTATTATGTAATATAACTGTAATTGAGACTACAAAATGAATGCACAAAACTGATGAACCAACCGACACACTGTATGCACATAAGAGAGTTGATGTTTTTATGTCTTGTTTGTTTTTGTTTGTTTGTAGAAAATCAACAAAATTGTTTTTTTAAAAAAATATTACCTCCATGGCCAAACTACTAAATGTTCATTCAAGGCTCTCAGCTTGGGAGCGTGGGTGGAGAATCTGAGGAACCTGGAAGGTCCAGTGGATGTTTTGCTAGAGCTATCTCAGCATAGCAGTGTCCCCGGGTATTCCTCTAAAATGCTACAAAAAATATAAATGCCTTTCTCTGAACATCGACCTGTATAACAACTTCACTAAAATATAGACACTTTTATTTTCAATAAAACCTGCACCTGAAAATCTTCCCAAAGATTATGTTCTAAGGGTTCTTTGTTTTTGTTTTGTGACTTCAAGTCAGCATTAATTTCTGGCAACCTTATAGTTTTCCTGGCAAGTTTTTCGGACATGGTTTGCCATTGTGTCCTTCCTAGGGCTGATAAGAGAGTAACTGGTCCAAGGTCACGCAGTTGGTTTCATGCATAAAGTAAGTCTAAAAATCACAATCTTCCAGTTTCTAACCTGATGCCTTAACCACTACATCAAATTCTCTGTCTCTCTGAGTTTTAGCAAGAGTGAATTTGTCCACTGATTTCTTATTCTTCAGAGTAACACTGTTTTATTATGCACAGTGAAAAAGTTCATTTTTTAAATGTTGGTATAATTTGAAGGAGCTTATAGCAAGTGATTATAGGGATTATAGCAAATTAATATAAAAATCTTTGTCAGGAATCAAGTAAGAATTAACTAAAAATTGTGCAAAGGTAGAGTTGGAAGTTGAACCACCTATGTAGTTTGCAAATGTGTTAGAAAAAATGCACACTGTTGAATTGTAAAGAATCCTGAGCTAGCTGGACTTTGAGGCTGCTGTTGATCCTGCTGCTATGCTTTCATTAGCATCCCAGCTAACCCCAGATCAATTTGTTAATATGTGAATATGCAGATTATTCATATATCTCCAGTAAACTTTTCTCCAAGGAAAAATAATTCTGCAAGATTGCTCTAATCTTCCCATGCTTTTACAAAAATAAGTACTTAGAAACAATAACAATATTGCATTGCATCATTGTAATGTATATTAATGTGTATTTAAAGATGATTGTGCTATTTTTTCCCTCTAGGTCTAATGGCGTGGGTGCTAGCATTGAGAAGGGAAATGTGAATATATAAGACCTGGTTTGCCTTCTTCATGTTCTGCCTTCTTTTCAGCTTTTAGAAAGTACCACCCTTTACACAAAGGATGCAAAAGATATATGACTGTTTCAAGTTTTAATTTAGCTATAAATGAAAGTATTTTTATACAGCTGCCTGCTACTCCAGGATAAATGATAAGCTTAGTGAATCTGTTTGACATCCTCCTGAATCCACAGTGTTCTCTCCTTTAAAAATGTAGCCCAAGTCTTAACTTTAATCACATTTTAATAAAAGCTTAGTATAACTCTAAATCATACTGTAATTCTCTTATCTTACACATCCTGCTAATTAGTAGTGGAACTTAACAGGGTGCAAAGCTAAATAAATCCTACAAAGAATATAAATTATGCCTTGCCTCATCCTAGAATGATCAAAGTGAAAATAAGAAACTATGTTTCTCTGCCCATCAAAACTTACACTTTCTCACAGAGAGTGACAGAATCTTCATAAAAAACAAGTTCAGAATCTCATTGTGATGGCCTGGAAAATGATACAAAAGACAAAAAATGATTCAATGTTATATCTAAAGCAGTCAGACTGAAACTTATGTCCAGATGCACCTCTTGGTAAATGGCTCAACCAGTACAAGAGATTAAGAAACACAGCTGTACGTTTGGCACATGGGAACTTCATCCAGAATGGAAGCCTATATTTCTTTGCTGGCAAGTTGAAGATCTGCTGATTAAAGTGATGGAGTAAGACTGAATTCATTTAGTCTGTGCCAAAGGCAAATATTTCCATATTCTTTTTGTTGATTTTCATTTTACTGCCTGGACTAGTTCTTGGCAAGATTGCAGAAGTGGCTTCCTTTGCCTTGTTCCCACCTAGCAGGCTTTGTAAAAAAGGACTAAAACTGCTGGTTCCTAGTCTGATGCTTTAACATTCATACTAAACTGGCTCTTAATAGGTTTGTTAGTGACCTTATAAATGGTGACACCAGACTTATTTTTCTGCAACACACAGTGATCTGTTTGGAAGTAGTTTTATAAAAATATGCTCAGGATTTTTCCTTCCTTCCTTCCTTCTTTCCTTTTCATTTGAGAGGTCATCATGCACATGGGAAGCAGGGGTGGGATGCTACCGGTTCTGCCTGGTTCTAAAGAACCGGTAGCTCTGGAGAGCAGCAGACACCAAACTGGTTCTGTGTTTGCTGCTGTTTGGCCCACTCGCCCGTCTAGGCTCTTTACCTGTCCTTTATTTCCTGCTTTTTCAATCTCAGCTGCTTTGCGCAACACAGCTCAGGTTGAAAAAGGCAGGAAAAAAGAGGCTTTTCAAATGCTGTACACCTGCACACATTGCTTTTCAGCTGTTCGGGCGGCACACCTAAAGGTTTTTTTACACACATGCACAGTGAGCATCTGGTACATATGCGTGCACAAAATATAGTTACCGAACCAGTAGTAACACTGGTTGAATCCTCCCCCTCCCGATGGGAAGCTTCCCTCCTGAATTATATTAACAAAAATCCATGAGAGTATGATTGGTCCATCAATCATACTCTCATGGATGTGTGATCCATTGTTGTTCAAACACGTAAAATGGATGCTGAAGTTCAAGATATTAAATGTTACACTACAAAATTCATAATCATATCTGGAGCAATAATGGCAGTAAAAAGCTGCTTGATGCTGAAGACTCAGAAAAAAAGTGTTTCCCCCTTTAAATTGTCAGCACTCATAACTTTGAAAGTGTAAATCCAAATTTGTTGTGAGCACCAGAGATAAAATTGCAGAGTTTTTAATTTGTGTATGCAAATACAGAAGGTCTTTGGCTTCAAGTCTAGGCCTCTCTGTACTGAGCATCTAAATTTAGCAGATGATAACATGCATGCAGGTCCTTTGATAGCTTGGCTAAGATCCAGAATAAGAATTTATCACAAACTTTCCAGCTGTGTTCACAGTATGCTTATATTGGTCACTTGCAGGTGTATTTACTTCTGAGTTCTTCAGGAGAGTGTCAGTATGATGTTTAACTTTTGGCTCAGTGTATTGTGCCAAGTTTAAAAATGGGTTAAATTCAGCAATATTGTGCTGTGTGAATAAAGTATAGATTCCTGAAATACTCTTGGATTCCCAAATAAAAAATATTGTTGAGAGTCTAACAGCTTGTGATCAAAATTAAATTTTGTTCATTTTGTTTTGGGATTGCAAAAATGAATGGAGAATCTAGCATACAGTATAGAAAGAGGCTTCATGGATCACAAGATATGAACTGATGCTCTGACTAATGAGAAAGTATAAGCTTGAATTAGTTCTTCCTCTATACAAGGGAAGAATCTGTGTAATTTCACCTAGGAATCCATTTTTTTAACATGCTCCACATGACATCTGTTGTTATGTAGATCCAATCTATGTCAAATGCCGTTTCAAACATAAAAAAGCAAAACTGACATGTTTTGTATGCTTTTAGATCAACATATTGCAGAAATCCAGGCATATTTGATGATTTAGTCTCTAGTATTTTCTGGAGGCAAATGGGACATGCATTTTTCTAAATCATGTCACTTTATCTCTCAATAGTTTTAATTACAGTGGCCAATAATGAAGGATGCTGGGAATTGTAATTATACAACTTCTGGAGGGTGGCAGGTTCCTAGTTCCTTATGTGGGGAATAATAGACCAAGCAGAAGAAGACAGACCAAGCAGAATTACATGACAAATCATACCTATTCATTTCTGAACAAGACTGTATGTTTATTTAGTAGATAAGATTGTTTGGAATTAACATACTAAAATATTTTTCTTACTCAAAACATGTGTCAAAAAGAACAGTAGGTTTTATGCAGTAATGCTTGCTAATGGAGTATTTGGTGTATCTAGGGATGTTTGAAACTGGTACTGGGGAATATGCAGGGCATTTTGTACACATCCTGACAATGAGTAAAGGGGGAATTGAAGTATCATGAGATTCTGTGTTTCATGCAGTGCTAGAGCCAATTACATTCTAAAATTGTAGAAGTAATATTTAATTTAGACTACAGCTTTAGAGATACCTTAAGTGGAATCAAATCATGCCTGGCTAAAGAGCAGTTGCAACAGTGACTCAGCAGATTAATGCAACCTGTTAAATTGACAAAGGTTTCTGACCTATTCAATCAATGCATGCAATCAGTTAGATATAGATGTAAATATAGACTTATGAGCAAAAATAACCCTTTACTTGGCTGCTTTGAGATGGGAGCCTCGGGCAAGTAGGCTCTCTGCTTAACTAAGATTAAATTAACCTATTCTAATTATTACCTGCTTCTAAGGCTATTTTTCTATCATATCTTAGTCTTCAAATTTTTATTTTTAAACCCTTTACATTTTTGAAATTTTTGCAGTGTGATCACTGATCCAACTTTTAGTTATATTTTAGCTATGGTTTAGCTGTATTTTTTAAAAAGCCCAAGCTGGCCCTCAGCTATAGGAGGGCCTTGCTGTTGCTTCTTTGTTGTTGCTGTTCTAAAGATCTTACTCCTTGAGCTGGAAGTCTAGCAATGCCTAGCTTTGATGTGATTTCTCTTATCTGATTTATTCTATTTTTATCCACTATTTTTATTATTTTATCATTATTATTTGCTCATGTTCCCTGCTCTGTTGGGAGGGCAGGATCCTTGGTATACTTGTGTGGAGCTCTGCCATTGTTTGCATTAGGACTCGTTTCTTCTTGCCTTCCAATTCCTTTTCCTCTGGATTTAGGACTTGTTTCAGTGACTAGACTCTATGCTGTATTATACAGCTCCCTCTCTATTGTGCTACTTAATATAATGAAGACAAGGAAAAGGAGCAGATCTGACCTGGTTCCTCAACCTTCTCTGAAGAAATCCAAGATTGAGGACTTTGTTTTATCTCGGCCTCTCAGTTTGAAAGCTCCTGCTCCCTTTTGTCTGGCTGCTGCTGGTTGTCATGATCTTCTGATGGTTGAGGGCGTCACCCCCGAGTTGAGAACAAAAACTTATCTAAAACTACAGCCCCCAACCAATCCTTAAACGAGCCCACCCTTACAGAACTTTTGGCTCAGCAATGTTTCTTGGTTGCAGAAACTACAGCGAGCATTCAGCTCCAGCTGGATAAAATAATAAGTACTTCAAACTACTTAACTTTCCTGGACTACCAGTGGGAACCCTAGGTTGACCGCTGGGTAGCCTGATGCGGCGGCAGGGTTCTCCCTGCCAAGCCTCAGCAAAAGCACTGACCAATGTAATCCTACCAATAGTTTGGACTTTACATCTTTTGACCCAAACAGTCATCTGGTCTTACAGTCAAAACAGGTGGCCCTCATCATTAATCCTATAAATGGCAACTTACCTCACTGGGGTTCAACACAGCTGGCGAGGGACCATATATTACAGTTATTGGGGCTAAAAACTGATGATTTGAAGAAGATTGAACTTTTACCCTCTCCTGAATGCTGCACTAGAGTGCTACTCAGTTTTGACAACTCCAAGACCCCAAAACTATTTTTCGAGAAGAGGATCCCTGTTAAGATCCTTTGGCATGTTGCCAAGAAGAGTCTTCAAAGTTTTGTCGATTAAGCCACTCTTGAGTAATCGACAATTTGTGAGTGGCAGGAGATTTATTGCCTCCAAAAGATCTTCAGCAGCACATATTAATGTGCCAACCTTGAATGCCATCTCGGATACTACATCACATACTAATTATACACCTATTCCCGCAAAACCTCCAGTTGGCATCCTCTCAGTTCCTCCTACAACCGGTCAAATTAACCTCCCGCAGCGAGTAGCAATGTAGTTTGCTGTTATAAATATGTCCTTCACTACTCTCTGTCTAACATTGGTTCTTCTTCACAGTTAAACATCAACAGGTTCCGTTTACCCTACACCACATGGACTATTGTCTGTGACACCTATTCAGCTATTTGAAGAATGCTACAATTCTTTCCAAAGCCAATGGACTTTCACTTTCTCCTGTACTTCCAAGGCTTTCTAAATACATATGGTTTGTCAGAATCCTTCTTAGGTTTTGTGCCTAGAACAAAATGTAACACGTAGGAGAGGACTGATCCAAATAAACTTTTATTTTCCACATTTTAACCAACCAGGTTGGAATTTCTGGAACTTGTAGCTCAAACGCTTTTGGAAGGCAAGAAGTGCAGAAAACAAAACATAAACAACAATTTTAAAATAACTCATTTCAGAAAATGCCAAGGATCTCAATCCTAAGCCAGAGAACTTAAAAATGATGGAACAAATATAAAGCCAATCAGGATAGACCTTAATAGCTGAACCTTACATACATAACCAGTCTATCTGCATCTATTAGAAAAGAAATGGCTTTGCAAAGGCTGTTGTGTAACCATAATGCTGGACTAGATGACCCTGTCATTGGCTCTAATTGAATCCATCCCATACTACAATGACCACGCTAGAGACAAAACAGGCCCACAGGGAAGTGGGGCATTTAGCCAGAAGTCTAGTGGGGCTGTTTAGCTTTCTTAAGGAGGCTGAAGCTACTTGACCTAATCCCTGTATTAAAAAGGATGACAGCAAGATCTTTTGGAATAAAATATTTTGCATGGACAGCTTTTTTTCAGAAAAAGATAAATGTTTCCTGCTTTCACTCTGTCAATTTAATTCAAAATACTATTTTAAAGTATTTACTGATAATCTGTAACACATTCTGTATAAGCACTCCTTAATAATATTTAAGTTAATCCTCATAACTACATCACGTAGTAGGAAATGATTAGCCAAAATGGGGGGGGGGGGATTTGAAGGTTCATTTCAAGAACTCCTTCAGATTCCTTTGTCAAAAATGGTATCATAAGATCACAAACTTTGTACTTTTTTTCTATGGGCCAACTACTACCTTAACTTTTATGTTCCTCTAATCATATTTAACCAAAGTTATTGAAACTAGGCAGTGACTGTTAGAACTAACCTCAAGCTACAGTTGACATCTAGTTATAGCAATGAATTAGATAATTAGTATCTGAGAGCAGACAATTAGCATCTGAGAGCTTTCTTTTGAAGACAAAGAAAGAAGAAAGTAAGCTGGGAAATGCAAGCTGTGTCCTACTTGCTCATAGATTCAGAACACGATATTCAAAAAAATATTCAAAATATCTCTCTCGCATTTTCTTTTGCATCTGTATATATGCTCAGAAGTTGGAGCTATTTTGGTGAAGTGGTTTAAGGCAGTGTTTCTCAACCTTGGAAGCTGAAGTCCCATCCATCTGAAAGTTGCCAAGGTTGAAAAAGCCTGCTTTAAAGTACCAGGCTACAAACAGGACACCCTAAGGGACAAAGCCAGTTGGGTGACTTGGGGCAGTCACTTTCTTTCAGCTGTGGGAAGAAGGCAATGGCAGGTCACTTCAATAAATCTTGCCAAGAAAACTACAGGGTCTTGTCTAGGCAGCTGCCAGGAATCAAGACTGACTTAACCACAACAAAACAAAACACAAATGCTTAGTAATACACAAACATAAAATATATTTGGCTTGCCTTTAGTAAAACAGCAGAAAATCTGAGGTGCTCTATGCTGAATTCAGGACCTGACCTATATCATATATTTCATTGGAGGAAATTACATTATATGCACAGAAACGAGAAGTGCCTTTGACAGATATTGCCTTATATTACCAATATTTAAAAACATATGATTTATTTTGGAGAAATTCTGATCACATTATTGTTGTCTTCTAAGTTTTGCACTTGGAATGAATACTTTGCAAATCACTTTTTATCACCATGTTTACCTCTACATATGAGAATTATTTCTTTCTGGAAGAAACATCAATGCAAATCCTAACCCCACAATTTGCAAAAAAAAAAAAAAATCAAAATATCTATTGTCAAAAATATAGGACTGTGGAAAACATTTCACTTTGATGTGGTGAGCTGTTCTGAGTATAAGGTAAAAAAAAAAATAGCAAAGTGAATTAAATCTCTCTTCAAATTGTAATTTATGTTCTTGATGAGTTGTTATCTAATTATACAACTTAAAAACCATATTCCTCCCACATAATATTAATCATTTATTTTGCTGCTTTTAAAAAAATTATCTTTCCGGCAGCTTGTTTTAACTTTTCTTTCTATGTACATATTTCTGATATTTCTGCTAACAGCCCAGAATGGAAGAAAATAGAAGATTGCTTTATGCTGGATAGGAAAAAAAGTACCTGAATATTTCATAAAAACACCTATTTGGTTTGTGTATTATTTCCCATCTATGCATATACAATGAATTAAATTGTCTTCTTTTTAATATTTATATCCTCTTTTAAAGTGATCCTGACAGTGGTATAATTCAGTTGTACTTACATTTTAAACAGCCTCACACAGATCATATCATAACATTTAGAATGTTACAGGACTCTATTATGGTCTACAATTTTCCCTAATATTATTATGTACAATATTAGTTCCTAGATTAGGCTCAGCTACTGAAATAAATATTACAGGCACTTAAAAGCAACTTCTTTTTGATGACACTATGAAATAGCCTCTTCTGAAAAACGTGCTCTGTGGTTTATTAACTTAAAACACATGCATGCATAAAGATGTTTTGTTCTCAGTCCCTCTAATTTTGTCTAAAACAAAAGTCTTGTCCTGTCAGAAAAGACCAGTCTGCAAGGAAGCTAAAATAAAAATAAAAATAAATAACTGATACATGGTATGTGATGCATGGTATGTGATTCTAAGAAAGGATTTTCTTGAGTTTTGATGGCATCTCTCTTTCTCACACACACTCTCACCCGCACATTCTCTCTCACTCACACACACACACCGAAAAAACCCCAAACAAAAAGCCAACTCTTCTAATGTTATGAACCTTATATTCTCTAACAGTCAGCACAACCTTCCCAAATTCCTATTGGTGTGTTCCCTATCAGCAGACATCAGAAGGTGAACACTATTGGCTGAGCGCACACAAGGACAGTTACTGTCTTTCAATGCTGCTAGACCAGCAGGCTATGCAAATCAAAGCAAAGAGGAAATGGGATGTTATGGCATGTTCGGTGGAGTGTTCTCCCCCTCCCCTTTTAATTTTAATTTCCACAAACTGCAGCTGCAAGTTAGGAACAACAGCTTTTAAAACTGTTTGACTCCAACAGTCAATATAGACTGTATCAGTTTAAACTAAACTAGTTGTGTGTAGCTGGATGAAATATTGGATCAGAAGCATGATTTTAAAACACATTTTGGCAAACCATACAGCTCTTTTGCCATTGGATTAATGCTCCAGAAGAGTTCACTGTTGTGTTTAATTAAAAAACGTGTTTTAAAAAAGGCTTTTGTGCATTTGAAATAGAGATTCAAAACACAATTATTTCTGATCCAGAAAAAAATATTTAAAATCGAAAAACTTACTATAAATTTAAGACTATGACCTAGTTACTATCCTGTTACACAACGCTGAGCTTGAAATTTTCCCCTGCCAAAATAGTTACTACTTTTATAATTCCTTGAGATTATAAAATCTCTGCTGCTATGCAAACCTTGTGTTTTGCAAAGAGTAAGTAATTAGGTTTCAATTTCCTTAGATAAGAGAAAACTAATGGTAGAAAACTTTTTGTGTAGAATTGCATTCCCTTGAGAGTAATCTATTGGGGGCTACATTTAGAGTGGGGCTGAGGTAAACGCCATTATGCCTCAAACATTTCCTCCCTTTTATGTCACTACTGGCATACTAAGAGTTGTGATGGGAGTCATGTTTTATCCCCTCATACAGAGTGCTCTGGATGAGAAGTTGCTGGTTACTTTTTACTGTTCTAACATTGAAAGCATTTTGGCATACTGTGTAACCGTGTAGTATGCTGGATGCTCTGTAGTGGATAAGATGATGCTCCAGAGTTATAAACACAGCACAAAAAAATCATCAGTTGCTCTCTTTCTTCTTTGGAAGAGATTGCAAAGACCAGACTCCTCTCTAGAGCACAAAAAATCTCCACAGACTGTTCTTATCCTGATCATTCATATTTTGAATTGTTACCATCAGGGAGGCGTTATAGGTTTCTTAAAATGAGGACTAATAGACTGAGAAACAGTTTCTTTTCCAAGGCAATAATTGTCTTGAATCAAACAGTACATTTGTGATTTAGTTTTATGTATAAAGTGGCATTTTTAAACTATCTAACTTAATATATGTTTTAAATAGGTTTTAGACTAGGTTTTTTTTATTATTATTACTTTAATTATTTTACTTTTAAATACTGTGTAGTGTGATTATGATATGGTGTTTGGAGCACTGTGCTGGAGTAGCTTTCAAATTTCATTGTATTTTGAATGCAGTGACAATAAAGGTATTCTATTCTATTCTATTATTATTAGAATATATTTACCAATCCCCAAAGAATGTGTATCTATATACTGCATGTACCTCCAAATTGGCAGAATATGGGGAACAGTTCGTTGGCCTACAGAAAAGTATCTTATTAGAGAACATAGTTTAACATGAAAATGCTTGTGATAAACTTGACTTTATCTTTTGCTTGTGACAAAACTAAATTATACCCAATGACTAGCACTGAATCTGTAACTATAAGGGAATGCAACATGTAGCACAACAAAGAATTTGAATGGTAACCCAGTCTATATAAAAAAGTAAAAAAATTTCCCTGCCCAGTTGTCCGAAGACTCTTTATAAGGTCATGTGACCAGCAGGATTGTATGCTGAGATACAGGGAACTCTGTTATCTTCTTACTGAAGTGGTATCTATTTATCTACCGTATATACTCGAGTATAAGTCGACCCGAATATAAGCCGAGGCACCTAATTTTACCATAAAAAAACTGGGAAAACTTATTGACTCGAATATAAGCCGAGGGTGGGAAATGCAGCAGCTACTGGTAATTTTTATTTCAAAAATAAAAATAGATACTAATAAAATTACATTAATTGAGGCATCAGTAGATTAAATGTTTTTGAATATTTATCTCAAAGAAAAACAGATTAATCAATTTGGGAAACGATCTCACTATCATGAAAGGTTTAATTGATTCACTAACCCAAAAGAAGATGACGATGACAGTGGGAGGCAGGAGTCACTCTCTCCCTTGCAAGAAAAAAGCAAGAGCCGTTCTTATGATCTCTCTCTCTCTCTCTCTCTCTCCCCGTAATACAGTCAAGCCCTTTCCAGCACGCGCGATCTGCCACCGCTGCTTTGCACCCTGCAAATGCAAAATCCCAGGGTTTTTGCATTTGCAAGGTGCAAAGCGGCGGGGGCGGATCCCGCGTGCTGGAAAGGGCTTGACTGTATTACGGGGAGAGAGAGAAAGATCATAAGAATGGCTCTTGCTTTTTTCTTGCAAGGGAGAGAGTGACTCCTGCCTCCCACTGTCATCGACATCTTCTTTTGGGTTAGTGAAACAATTAATTTGGGAAATGATCTCACTATTATGAAAGTCAGTGTTCTCTGCCAGTGGGGCATTTGGAAGAAAATGCCCCGCGGCATATCCATGCGCGTGTAAGGGGAATCAGAAATCCCCGCGTTCAATGCCTAGCACAGCAGAAGAGAAAACGCAGCTGTGAGCAAATACTAGGAAAACCTGATTGATCAGAAGGAAGGAGGCAAAAGAGGGAGGGGTGGTGGTGGACGGAGGTCCCACTGGTATTTGTGAAACACTTGGTCGGCAGCGCTTAAAGTCAACGTCCTCGCTCCCACCCACCCAAAGCCACGAAGTCCCCCAATTGCGCAGCCCAGAATCGCCCTCTCCTCGGGGCAGCAACGACGCCCGGTATTTCCGAGATGAAGCTCCGCCGTGCAATGAAAGCGCCCTGGCTCTAGGCTCGCGGGTTCAGAAAACAACGTGAGGCGAGGTCGCTTCGGCTCCGCTCAGCTTCGTTTCCTAGCTGCTTTCAGTCCACTCGGGAGGAGGGGGAGGAAGTGGTGGCGGCAGCTTGCGTTGTTTTCTGAGCTCTAGGCCACCACCTCCTCCCCCTCCTCCCCCTCCTCCCGAGCAGACTGAAAGCAGCTAGGAAACAAAGCTCAGCAGAGCCGAAGCGACCTCGCCTCGCGTTGTTTTCTGAGCTTTAGGCTCCGCTCAGCTTCGTTTCCTAGCTGCTTTCAGTCCACTCGGGAGGAGGGGGAGGAGGTGGTGGTGGCAGCTTGCATTGTTTTCTGAGCTCTAGGCCACCACCTCCTCCCCCTCCTCCCGAGCGGACTGAAAGCAGCCAGGAAATGAAGCTCAGCGGAGCCGAAGCAACCTCGCCTCGCGTTGTTTTCTGAGCTCTAGGCTCCGCTCAGCTTCGTTTCCTAGCTGCTTTCAGTCTGCTCGGGAGGAGGGGGAGGAGGTGGTGGTGGCAGCTTGCATTGTTTTCTGAGCTCTAGGCCACCACCTCCTCCCCCTCCTCCCGAGCGGACTGAAAGCAGCCAGGAAATGAAGCTCAGCGGAGCCGAAGCAACCTTGCCTCGCGTTGTTTTCTGAGCTTTAGGCTCCGCTCAGCTTCGTTTCCTAGCTGCTTTCAGTCCGCTCAGGAGGAGGGGGAGGAGGTGGTGGCGGCAGCTTGCGTTGTTTTCTGAGCTCTAGGCCACCACCTCCTCCCCCTCCTCCCGAGTGGACTGAAAGCAGCTAGGAAACGAAGCTGAGCGGAGCCGAAGCGACCTTGCCTCGCGTTGTTTTCTGAGCCTAGAGCCAGGGCGCTTTCATTGCACGGTGGAGCTTCTTGTCTTGGGAAACACCGGGCGTCGTTGCTGCCCCCTGAGGGGAGGGCAATTCTGGGCTGCGCGATTGGGGGACTTCGTCGCTTTGGGTGGGTGGGTGGATGGGAGCGAGGATGGACGGAGTCCATGAAGTGGGGCTTGCCTGCAGGAAAGCGGCTGCCCAGCTCCGGAGCTCCACACCATTTTTTTTTTCAGAGGGGAATCTGACTCGAGTATAAGCCGTGGGCGTTTTTTTCAGCACAAAGAATGGGCTGAAAAACTCGGCTTATACTCGAGTATATACAGTATTTGGATTTGCATGCTTTTGAACTGCTAGGTTGGCAGGAGCTAGCGCAAGAACAGGAGATCGTCCCATCATACAGCTTTGCTGGCTGAAGAATTCTGAGAATTTAAGTCCACAAGTCTTAAAGTTCCCAAGTTTGGGGATCCCTACTATAGGCAGACATATTTGTATGGCATTTTATTGTAATGAAAGTCAGGAGTATGACTTATTGAAAAAGAATCTGTAAGAGAATACAAGTTGCTCTTATCTATTATATAGTTTAACAAAGCCACAACAAAAAACTAAACACATTCCAGAGAGTCTCTGGAATCAACTAGTTAAGGATCTTCTACAAAGAAGCAATCTTTTTTATTGGAAAAGCTGTAATTTAATTAGAAAATACAATAGTTTCATTGAACAAGCTGCAGTTATAGTCCAAATAGAACTAAGAAAAGATTAAATACCTTTTTGAAAAAACCCTAGAGATCCACTGCTAACTCACTATAAGTAAGATAGAGGTAGATGAACCAATAATATCATTCTGTATGAGCAAACATTCACTTATTCTAGATAAATACATCCAAAGGATTTGTAACCTTCTCCATAATTTTCTGAAACAATATGCAGTTAAACATGAGGTGGCATTTCACTCCAGTTCATTCATAAAATACAGTCTTAAAAATGTGACACCAATATGTAGTTATTTAACATCAAAGCTAACACAGTTAATTCCCCTATGGGAACTGAACAGCATGTGATGAACATTACTGTGTGAGATATCCAGCAGGTAACATTGTGCAACAAATTAGCATACTCCAGGGATACTATAATTAGGTCTGTGAAATATATAGTTATGACTGTGCAATACACCATATTCTGTATTTCACATTTTCATAGAGCATTTCGGAAATTAAAAAAAATCTATTTCAGATAAATGTATCCTGATATTATAGTTGAAGAAATAGAGAGAGGAGCTATATAGTCCTTGAAAGTTAAAAACTTAGTATATATTCACAATATAGTCTAGCTGAAATGTGGAATATATTACTAAAAAGATTAAAATTTATTATTGTAGTGATTGAATATTGCTGTTTCACCTTCATTCTGATATTTATATGGTGACACATTATTTTTGCAATACCCGATACATTGCTCAGTAGCTGTGGTGCAATGACATTCTCTAATTAGCTATAATTTGGGTTGTACCAATATATAATCTTTTGAGTTCCCAAGATAATTGAACATAACAAGTTTAGCCAGCAAAAATTCTGCTGCTGGAAAAAACTAAGAAATAATAAAACAGTAAGTAAAAGTAAAAAAAAATAATCTTATGATGTACAATTGTAATTCATCAACAGAAATTGAGATTTCTGAACTCAAGGAATCTGAAGCTCAAATCCACCTCACTCACAAAAGTTTGCTTAGCAACTTTGGACCATGCACTAATATTCATCCTACACGACAGAGAGATATTTTTCCAGAGATAACATTGGAACACAGAATAGTACTGTTTGGAGGATCATTATATTATGCAGACTGAAAAATTAATATCATTTTTGTGTGTCCTTTAAACACACACACACACACACACACACACACACACACACACAAGCCTGCCTCCTTTAAACAAATTTCTACTAAGATTTTCTGAAATGTAAAACCTGCAACATCAAGCTGTGCTTTTCAACAGAGGGCTCAAATCTGCTTTATCGTAGAACTTTTTATTTGCTATGTTAAATTGCTCAAATCTCTTATAATATATACAAAATGTGTTTTCTGTTTGTCAAAGAAGGTTCACTACACCCAAGTCCAGTAGCATACACTCACTAAAGAAAAAGTCTGTCTGGTGAGTGAAATAATAGGGAAGGGTAGGGTAGGGTAAGGTAGAGTAGGATAAGAATAGGATAGGATAGAATAATTGGCCAAATGTGATTGGAGACACAAGAAATTTGCATAAGCTCTCAGGGTATATAATCATAATATACCAATAGAACAAGGTAGTAGAAAAGATGAAAAGGATAATAGTAGTATAGCCATAGTACATGGGTAAATATCCTTAAACATAATAAGTACTCTGGTAATTAAGTGTTCAGCAGAATGATGGCACTAGGGAAAAAACTGTTTTTTGTGTCCGATTGTTTGGTATGCAATTGTTTGGTAGCAGCGTTCTGAGAGGAAGAGTGAAACAGTTTGGGACCAGTATAAAAGGGGTCTATAGATATTTTCTCAGCCTTCCTGACCCATGCGGTATACAAGTCCTCAATGAAGGCAGGCAGGTACAGGTGAAACTTGAAAAATTAGAATATCATGCAAAAGTTCATTTATTTCAGTAATGCAAGTTAAAAGATGAACCTAATATATGAGATAGACTCATTACATGCAAAGCAAGATAGTTCAAGTCGTGATGTGTTATAATTGAGATGATTATGGCTTGCACCTCATGAAAACTCCAAATCCACAATCTCAGCAAATTAGAATATTGTGAAAAGGTTCAATATTCTAGGCTCAAAGTGTCCCAGTCTAATCAGCTAATTAAGCCATAATACCTGCAAAGGGTTCCTGAGCCTTTAAATGGTCTCTCAGTCTGGTTCAGTAGGAATCACAATCATGGGAAAGACTGCTGACCTGACAATTGTGTAGAAAACCATCATTGATACCCTCCATAAGGAGAGAAAGCCTCAAAAGGTAATTGCAAAAGAAGTTGGATATTCCCAAAGTGCTGTATCAAAGCACATTAATAGAAAGTTATGTGGAAGGGAAAAGTGTGGAAGAAAAAGGTGCACAAGCAGCAGGGATGACCGCAGCCTAGAGAGGATTGTCAGGAAAGGGCTATTCAAAAGTATTGGGGACTTTCACAAGGAGTGGACTGAGGCTGGAGTCAGAGCATCAAGAGCCACCACACACAGACAGATCCTGAACATGGGCTTCAAATGTCGTATTCTTCTTGTCAAACCACTCCTGAACAACAATGTCAGAAGTGTCTTACCTGGGCTAAAGAAAAATAGAACTGGTCTGTTGCTCAGTGGTCCAAAGTCCTCTTTTCTGATGAGAGCAACTTTTGTATCTCATTTGGAAACCAAGGACCCAGAGTCTGGAGGAAGAATGGAGAGGGACACACTGCAAGATGCTTGAAGTCCAATGTGAAGTTTCCACAGCCTGTGTTGATTTGGGGAGCCATGTCATCTGCTGGTGTTGGTCCACTGTGCTTCAATAAGTCCAGGGTTAACGCAGCCATCTACCAGGAGATTTTGGAGCACTTCATGCTTCCTTCCACAGACGAGCTTTATGGGGATGCTGACTTCATTTTCCAGCAGGACTTGGCACCTGCCCACACTGCCAAAAGCACCAAAACCTGGTTCAATGACTGTGGGATTACTGTGCTTGATTGGCCAGCAAACTTGCCTGACCTGAACCCCATAGAGAATCTATGGGGCATTGCCAAGAGAAAGATGAGAGACATGAGACTGAACAATGCAGAAGAGCTGAAGGCCGCTATTGAAGCATCCTTAGCAGTGCCTTAGCAGTGCCACAAGCTTCCTTGCCACGCCGCATTGAGGCAGTACTTGCTGAAAAAGGGTCCCAAACCAAGTACTAAGTACTTGCTTATACTTTTCAGAGGTCTAATATTGTTCTATGTACAATCCTTGTTTTATTGATTGCATGTAATATTCTAATTTTCTGAGAGTGTGGATTTGGGGTTTTCATGAGCTGTAAGCCATAATCATCACAATTATGTCAAATCACGGCTTGAACTGTCTTGCTTTGCATGTAATGAGTCTTTCTCATATATTAGTTTCACCTTTTAAGTTGAATTACTGAAATAAATGAACTTTTGCACAATATGCTAATTTTTCGAGTTTCACCTGTAAGTGAAAGGCTTCTAAAATCCTATGTTACAGTACAGCCAAACCTTCAGTAGAGACATTGACACTATTGTGAAAAACACTGTTGTAGAGACAATGGATAGTGGAATGGCATTCTTTTGTTCTTAATATCAATAATGAAAAGTGACATTTTTCCTTCCATGGAATTTCTGGGGAAGACATTATTATCCTCTTATATAAATCAAAGGCAAACAAGTAAAATGTTCAACTCAGAAGTACCTTTTATGCAATTAACATTCACAGAGGTTATCCTGATCTCTAATAATATAATTAAACCCATCATGGGGTCTCTTCAGCGACAGACCAAAATCCATGATCATGCACGGTTTCAATCCGTGCTCGCTGCTGGAGTGCCCTGATCCTTTGGATTCAGGGCTGAAGCCACCCCATAGAGGTGGTGAAGATGGGGGAGATTGCTAGCCAAGTGGAGGGGAACCGCATCTCTCCTCCTTGGCTGATCTAAACTCCCTTTCCCAAAGACGATTGCAGCGGTGGTCAGAAATGGCCACCTCAAAGAAGAACCCAACTGGATAAAATTGTGCAGGAGGAAGACAAAGAGGAAAGCAGGACAGACCGGGCTAAACAACAGAGAACATCTAAACAAGGTACCCTGAATCTAAAAGTACTTAGAGGGATACTTCTGAAAGAAAATCTTTAAATGGCAAAGAAGAGAGAAAAGGAGGTTAAAACCCCCTTTTTAAAAAACCTTTATAGTGACAATTACAAATGATATGGAAAGAAATCTGTACTAATTTACCTTGACACTAATAGGCAACTTTAAGCTGAAATTTAAGTGTCGAAAGGAGAATAAAGATTTTTTCTTTGGTCATTTTAAAGCCCTAAAAAGGAGAAGAGTGGAGGCAAAAGGGTGGGACTTGGAATCATGAAAAAATGGAGTGCCACCTGGAAAAATAAAGAGGATTAACAGTGAAACTTTGAAAAGACTCCCGAGGATACATTGTAACTGAAACCTTATTAAAAGATACAGTAACCCACGGAAAGGAAAAGGAAAGGAAAGAAACAAGAAGGAACAGTCTGGGATCATTTGATGATTTTTTAAAAAAAGCTTTTAGCAATGGTTTTCTCTTTCTTTTTCTGTTTTTACTTAAAAGTCAATCAGGTGGTTGTTCAAAAGTGTTTAAAATGTCATCATTCCTGGAGGAATTGAAGATGAGTCTTAAAAAACAGAAAGAAGATGCAGAAAGGGGAAGAAGTGTGGTAATAAGGGGAAAAGGGGGGAAAGGAGTTAAAAGTTTGAGATCAAAGGAAACAACCAAAAAGAAAAATAGTCTAAAAAAGAAGTATAACAGCAAGGAGAAGCAGAAAAGGACAGAAGGGAAAATTAGAGAGAGAAGGATATAAAAAAGGGATGAGAAAAAGAGGGGAAGATAGAAAGGGAAAGAATTTATGAGGGACAAAAACAGGAAATAAAGAAAAAGGGGAAACGTACTAGGATTAAAGGGATTTGCTCAGCTGGAAAACACAGAGACAATGGTTAAATTAAGTTAAAAGTAAGGATTCTGCAAAGGTACAAAAGATAGTGTTGTGACAGTAGAATACTGTAATCAGTTAGAAATGAAATAAGTAAATAATCTATGAGATAAAATTGTATTGTTATGTAATGGTATGTTTATTTATAATTAATGCAATAATAAAGAAGAGAGGGAAACATTGTAATTGTTTCTAAAGATTGATAAAATATTGAAAAGAAATGTGAAAGATTTATAGGGAAATTTATACCAGTTATTAGAATGAATTTGAATAATTATTTTGCTTATTAATAGTAAATAATTTATAAGATAAAACTGTATGACTATCCAATAGTATGCTTATTAACAATTAGCGTAATAACGAAGAAGGGAGAGAAACATTTCAATTGTTCTCAAAGATTGATAGATATTGAAAAGAAACATGAAAGATTTACAAGGTTCATACCAATATTAGAATGAATTTGAATAACTATTTTGTTTACTAATGTGCATGTGTGTGTATGTGTATATATACATATGTATATGTGTGTGTGTGTGTATGTATATATATATATATATATATGGCATTCAGCTTTGTTTGGGTATTTTCCCACGTCACAGTAGTGGTGCTTTTAAAGTTGTAGCAACGTTTCAGCAGAATCTCATCTGCCATCATCAGGCTTCTGTATAGTGTCCACGGACACAATACAGAAGCCTGATGATGGCAGATGAGATTCTGCTGAAACATTGCTACAACTTTAAAAGCACCACTACTATGACGTGGGAAAATACCCGAACAAAGCTGAATGCCATACATGTAAGTACCCACGAAAACTTAAGAAAATATATATATATATAAATAAAAATTATGTATTTAGAATTTTTCTTTTTACATTTTCAAGGGAAAGCACCAAGCAGAGTCTGAATGATGAGATCTGCACGATATAAAATAGATATTAGAAATTTGAATGTTATAATTTTAGAATGCACAAATTCAATGTTTAATGAGATTTCATATGATAATAACAATAAGATTTAAAGGTGTTGCACTTCGATTGGCAATCATAGGGGGAATTTTGCTTTTTAAGAATGTTGGAAAAGAACATATGAAATTGTAAACAAGACAGATGAAAATATAAGTACAATGAATAAAAAGATACAGAAATTTAGGTAAAAGAAATACAACTGAATAAGAAGAAAATGAGATAACCATAAAAGAAAATTAAGAGGAGGGAGAAATAGTGAGAAGTTGGAAAAAGAGTAATAAGATACGAAGTTGAATACATAAGATGTATATGCATATGAAATTGTGTCTGTATGGAAATGTGATAACCCGGAACGATGCTGTACTCAAATAAGATGTTTTATTGTTTTGTTAAAACTCAGTAAAATATTAATAAAGTTAATATTTTAATATATTAATATATATATTAATATTTAATATATTAATATATGTATTAATATATAATATATTAATATATATATATTATAAAGTTAATTTATGTATATATATATATATATATGGCATTCAGCTTTGTTCAGGTATTTTCCCACGTCATTGTAGTTGTTCTTTTAAAGTTGTAGCAACGTTTCGGCAGAATCTCATCTGCCATCATCAGGCTTCTGTATAGTGTTCATCTGTGAGTCAGACTTTTACAGTGGTTTCAGATTTAAATTTGGGGCAGCCTATTGCTGTGCCAGAATGGTTTTTTCTTCATCCTGATTGGTTGGGAGTCTTGGTCTGTGTTTATTGGTCTTGGAGTTTGCTGTGTTCTGCTTGATTGGTGTTTCTAGTATCTTCTGTCTGTTTTTTTGGCTCTTTTTGTATCTTGATTGGCTGGCAACATTGTGTTATTTTATTGGAGGCCTTTAGTGCAGCTTGGCTCCGGGTAAATGGACAGCTATCATTAGTTAGGAAGCTGGGTTTCATCTGGGTGCCTGATTGGGGTGTGTTTGAGCTGGAGGTATCGGGGGGATCTGTTTGTGCCCAGGTGTTTGCCTGGCTTGTAGTATGGAGATTTTTTTTGTTTGTGAGTGCAGCCATCCTTAGAAACCCCAAAGATAAAATTGACCTGAAAAACCAAGGCATATATGAAGTCCCCTGTGCATCATGCCCGGCCACATACATTGGGCAGACCAATAGAAGAATAAGTACCCGCCTGGATGAACACAAAAATGCAGTCAAAAAGCTGGAACACATTTCCTCACTAGTCCAACACATGGAAGCCACAGGTCACAGCATCAACTTCAATGGCACCAAAACACTAGCCACCATAGAAAACCCCAGCCACAGAATCATCAGAGAAGCCATAGAGATTGAAAAAAGACCAGAAAGCATGGATAGAAGAGATGATTCCACCAGACTGTCAATCATTTGGAAGCCTGCACTTACAAAAAAATCTCCATACCACAAGCCAGGCAAACACTTGGGCACAAACAGATCCCCCCTGATACCTCCAGCTCAAACACACCCCAATCAGGCACCCAGATGCAACTCGCCATCGTTTCCCGCCGATTCGGGCTTCCAGCCACTTTGTGATTCACTAGTGAGGTTGCCATCTCGGATGGAAGCATCGCAGTTTCCCTCTCTTGCTCGCTCTGAACTTTACGCGGACCAAAATAAAAAGATCGCCCGCCGTCATGTTTGGAGCTGCCGCTTCCGTGTTTGGAGCACTGCCGCTGTTTGGAGCCCCAAATGGCGGCGGCACTCCAAACACAGAAGCGGCAGTTCCAAACTTGGCGGAATGGGCAGAAGGGAAAGCAAAGCGGCGGGTGCCAAAGGCGTCTGCAGCAAAGGTGGGAGTAGGGAGCTCCGCAATTCGCCATGATCACCCGTTAGGAGCGGCTGGTAACGAGAATTGGTGCCCGGGGGCGCTGCTAATGGCAAGTCCCCCGCCCTTCCCCCTTATTTTGCATGTTTTAAAATAGGCCTAAATTTGGGGGGAGGGGCTTAATTTGATTTTATGCCAAAGAAACATGGTGGGGCTTCCTATTGGTGGAGGCCGTATTGTTGGAGAAACACGGTGTATATATATATATATATATGGCATTCAGCTTTGTTCGGGTATTTTCCCACGTCATAGTAGTGGTGCTTTTAAAGTTGTAGCAACGTTTCAGCAGAATCTCATCTATTGTTCCTCATTTTAAATCGTTGCCATTATTACTTCATGCATTGTTTGCAAAATCAAGTGAGCATATTTATTTCAATGTTTATGCAACATTTCTCTTCAGAAAAAAAAAAAGCCCAAATAGTGTGTGTGAGAAAGGAAATACTTTTCTTCTTTTATCTTGTGGGCAGCACTACTAGATAAAGTGATGATTTTTTTCTGTTTCTTTGTGGAAGAATGTAGAGAACAGGCTGTTTAACTAGTTAATGTGATGTAAGAAGAAGAAAAACTTGAGACATTTTAGAAATTAATGTATATTACATACAAGGCTCTATAGAGTTATCAAATTTTAATCAAGTGGGTTTATTTTTACTAAAAGATCTACCTTGACTTGTGTATGGTCACATCAAGAGACATAAAATCACTTTTTATCTAATATGCTATGCTTATTAGTTTTAAAAGTGGTTTGTTTCTTGTTCTTGGCATATTGTCCATAACAAGCCATTATTTTGGAATAAAGACAGTTATTCAATTGTAAGCAGAAGAAAAGGAAATATAAAACTTACAGTTTGTATATCATGGTCAACTGATTTTAATCATGATTTGAATGAAACACTACTGTCTGGATTCTATAATACACTATTATAAATCATGATTTATAAATTGCAGTTGTTGGATTCACACAACACACTAAGCCCAAACAAAACAAAATCTAATATGGCTTAATATATTAATCAATCATATTGATCAGGCTAGAGCAGATCTTATGTGAGGAAAAAACTGTGGAAAAAAGGAATTTTTTCAAACACATCAGCATAATTCTTACCTACATTTACTGTAATCATGCCACAATCTTGCCCTGACAACATCAGTTTCAGCAATTTCCCCATTATCTTCATGAGGCTGCTTTTGTTTTATCCCCAGCCATCAGCGAGACCAGCCTAAACATTACAAAAGTAATATTCTTCCCCCTTATTTCAGTGCATCTCAACAACAGCCTCTAAGTATACAATCTTTGCCATTCCTTTACAATGAAGTTAAATGATCTATACTGACTGTGGATAGAAATGTGTTTGGGATTTTAGGAAGTGTAGTGCCAACTGTCTTCACTAGCTAGCTTCCAGCCCAGCCATTTCTTTCCTAGCATTTATCTTCTGGGTTAGCAGTTGGCTTCTTGAGTTCCTCTCATAGCCGTCCTTCCTCACAATACTGTTTTTGACACCTGGTTTCCAACAAAGTAGAAGAAACAAACCTTCCTTATTTTGTTAGGGAAAAGGGCACATTTAGGCTTATTGGCTAGTTTCCTGTAGTTTCAAGCATTTTCTTTTCCCTTCATAGCAGCTGGTTGGTTTTAACTCACCTGTTTGGATGTTTACCCTGGTTTGGGGAAAGAAGGGGGAATCTGAATCAGAGTTCTAGTCAGTGCCAGAACACTCACCTCAGTTTTCTTGGCAAGATTGCAGGAGTGTTTTGGCACTGACTTCTTCCTAGGCAGGGAGAGAATGACTGCCCGCAGGTCACCCAGTTGGCTTTCTGCCTCAGGAAGGTCTAGATTTCACAATCTCCCAGTTTCTAGCCTGATGCCTTAACCACTGTACCAAACCACCCCTTAGTCTTTCTATACAGCATTTTCCTTTATTTCAGGGAATTTTAATGGGATGAGGGTGGTGGGCCAGACAAAAGAAGATGGGCAGAATCCTGAAGCAGAAACCGGTCCGGTTCTTCATCAGCCACTTTGCCTATGACTCCCCTTTTTCATTTGGTGAAGCAGGGTGGGAATCCACAGAATCCAAGCAGAAAATTATCATTGGAGACTGAAACTGAAGTGGGTCCTTTTATTTACACTGAGGGAACTCCAGGTTGCTCCTGCGTTTCTTCTGAGCTGGCTTTTGCCACTCTGGGAGCTGCATGGTGTGTAGTCACTGTGAACAGACCATCTCGAGTGCCAAAGCCACATTTACTAATGTCGACCTATTTAAGAATAAGCAGAAGTAAGCCAAGGGGGGAAAAAAACTATCTTGCTTTTTCTTTTCTAGGGCACCTGGCAGCCTTCCCTTCAGCCCATTCCAAATTCACACTCTGGGCCAAGTTTTTCTGTCTGCTCAGGGTAGCTGCAGGCCAACCTGCCTCTGGCCAAGAGGGAGGGAAGCTGCCTCCAACACTACTTCAACTCCCAGAATTCCCCAGCCAGCTTTGTCTACCAGGCTTAAAGTGGCCAAGGTTGGGGACCCCTGGTCCAAGGGACAACTCCGACCTCACACCGAGGCTGCAAAGCGAGGGAGGAAAGGAAGTCGGGGGATGGTCCTGCTAGACCGCTGATACACGGTCAAAAAACCCGCCAAAGCAGCAGCAGCAGTCCAGGCCTGCTCAAGGAAGTATCAGAGGTGAAGGCCCGCGTCGAGTGGCTAGAAGTCAGCCTCAGTCTGCGCCCTGCCACTACAGCAAAAGATGCCAACATCCTGTAGGTGGGTGTAGGTGGTGATGGATAAGGAAAAAATAAAACCCGGATACCCACGACTAAGAGACACTCGTCTATCGGAGCTCTTCCCTTCTTCCTCAATCCCAGGAGCTTCAGTTCTTAAAGCAATACGGAGGCTCAACCCATACTGAGGCTCCACCTGCCCTGGCAGGTTCTTTCATTTATTCTCCCCCCCCGCCCCCAACGTTTGCCGCCCGTTTCTTCCAACGCAGACCGTGCCCCAGCCGGCGAGTCAAGCCCCTCTCCTCCCTTGAAGCAAACTCACTCTGCCCATGCGCCGAAAAATTAACGTTACAAGTTTCCGGGATAGAAGAACCTGAGCTAACCATGATAAGCCCCGTCAAGACTCAGCCGACTCCCGGCGCGCAGCTCCTCCTTCTCCGCCTACCATTCATTCGCCACTCCAGGCGTGTGTTTGGTTTGAGAAAGGCGCGCGCGCATACCGGGAGCCTCGCGGGCCGGCCTGAGCGAGCCGCCGGCGGTTGGTGAAGGGATGCGCTTGAGGAAAGAAGTCTGGAACGACCACACCGACCCTCTTCCCCCACCCCGGTTATCCCACTAAGCCTAAAAATAAAATAAAATAAAATCCTCCAGTGTTTATCTTTTCGGGCTTTCCAATATATCGATGATGCGTACTTCTATCCACCACTGCGCCTCGTAGAGATTGCCTCAGCTTTTAAAAAATAAATAACACTTAAGTCAAGGTCATTCCAAGCCGCACAGATTTCTGTCTGTCTTAAGTCAGCGGTGAGAGGAAGGAACAATCCCAATAAACCAAAAGGCACTGTTATAACTCGCCACAATATTTTGAATAATATTTTAAACAAATAACTTTCCAAAGCACCCTGGTAGGAGGGCATGAAATATCAGGCTAACGCCTCACCTTTGCTATGGATAACTTCAGGGACGCACCGAAGATGGGCTACCCTACTCTCTCTAACTTCCCGGCACTCTTGAGGCTTCAGGCACTCTTCGGTCCCTCCCCATCCATATCTGAACCCCCGAAATAAAAGGAAGGACATTTTACTATATCCCCCCAATAAATCAATTTTATGGGTTCTCCGTATACCCCAGAAGGAAGTGGAGAGGAAACATGCCCGCCAATGGGTTAGGGGGCGGAAATAGTTGGAGAGGGAGGGCAAGTGGACTACTAGTAGTACCAACCGGAGTTTTTTTGTAAGGCGAGGGTACGGAGGTACTCCACGTGATGGAGGAGGAAGATCAAAGGCCCGAGCCAATTTTTTTTTTTTAAAGGCGGAAAGCAGCCTACTGAATCCATCACTTGAAAATATAGTATATTATATAATTTATTCTGCACCGGAGGAGGAAGGGGGGGGGATCTAGGAGGCTCGTTCCCCGGCAATGGTATGTTCCCTCTTCAGCCCGAACACTACAGCCAGCCACGCAAAAACACGACCTTCCCCACGCTTCTCCCCTCGATCTGCAGACACTCCCCCCCAATTAGGTCCCCCACTTAACCATGCATCCATCCCTACCCACGTACGCATCACAGAGGCGCGCCGGCCACGGCGCTCCCCCTTCGCTCCCGGTCACTTCACGGCTTTCGGGTTTTACCGCCACGCATCCACCCGCCCCCCACCCTTCGTTCCCTTTTAATCCATGCCATGGAGATCGCCAGACGCAGACGGGCACCGCCATCTCACCCCGGGGAAGGCACACGGGCTCCGTAGGGGCAGAAGCGGCCAATCGGGCGCCGCGAGCCTCCTTCCTCCTAATCCCCTTACCAGTTTTCTTGCATCCATTGAATGGCTTCATTCTCGTTGAACTGCTTCTCGAATTCGTATTCCTGCAAAGTCAATCCTGACATGTTCATTGGAGCGGTCTTGAAGAGAACGCTTCGCTACGCCTAACTGGAAGGACCGCGTCTGCGATAGACCCTGTTTTTCGCTTCCCTTGGGGTTTTTTTTTTCCCCTCTCTCTCCTCCTTTCGGAGCGTCTCGTCAGGTGTCTCCTCTTCTGGTGCCCGTCTCCCTTTCAACGCTGGGCTTGTCGTAGCATTGCCTTTCTACTCTTCCTAGAGCCTCTCCTCCTCCTCCTCCTCCTCCTCTCGTGTCTGGAGACCTCCTCGTCTCTGCAATCTCGCCTGGGCAGGAAGGGAGCCGTTGCGGTCTTAGTGCTCAACCGCCAACTTAGTCCTCCCAGAGCCATTCATTCTCTCTTTTAAGCGAGGAATTAGTTTTGGGCCGCGCTCCAATCGGCGTTGAGAAGGCGGAGCTTGCAGCGGTCCGAAAAACAGCGTCAGTCTTTTATAGGTAACCCGGGTCAGGAAGATGCCCTCGTCTGCCTGAGTTCTTCGGAAGGATTGGCTTGTTAGGTAGGATACTCACCAGGAGAGTAATAAAGAAAGGGAAGAAAGGGATCACGGGAAAAGAAACAAGAGGATAGTCGTATCGCAGAAGAACGCAAGCGACGAATGTGCCGACTTGAAGACAGTATTTTAATGTTTTGTCTTGCTTCGAAAACACCTTTTTTTAAAAAAAAAACACAAGGTGAAAATGATCAGGAACGAAGCAAATCTTATGAGTAAATGAAGAGGGAAAGAAAATGAAAAGCCAACTGATCACTAAACTTTATCTGAGTACATGTTGCTGATATAAAATGTTTTAAGAAAGGGGTTGCCCTGCACACTTTAGTAAAGAATCGTGGAATTCAAGTGGAACACACTGTTTTTGAGTAGTGCATAATTTAAACTGATAGAGGCTAGGTTGCTTTACATAAATTATTTGTATTTAAAAATTATAGTCTGATTTATTATGCTAAGTCCTAATATGGTTTATTATGGTGTGTTGATTTAGCCTGGTGTGTGGTTTACATTATTTCACTTCTTTTTCCATTCCATGGCATTCATTCACTTCTGGCTTGTCCAGACCAGCACGCAGGATAAATTGAGACACCCAGTAAGTGTCTGAACCAAATGGATATCGCTTGGCTAAACAACTAGTAGTATAACAACATAGATCTAGAGTGGTTAATGATCTGACAAAATCAATGTTTTGTAAAGGGAATGATTTCTGCTCTGTAATACTTATCCATGCCTTGCCAATTTTCTTACAGACTAGATTAGGGATGTCAAGTGTAGAAACAGACTTGTATAATACCTTGATTACTTGTTCCTACAGTACTTAAACCTTTTTTTAGAATCAGATACAAAACATAATAGAGATTGTTTCTTGCCAAATAGTCCCTACCATGTGCTGCCTCTTTCATTATAATCAAGGATTATAATCCCTTGACTTTGGAGTCTCTATACTATCTATACAGCATCAGGGGGCATCAGTTGGCACTCTTGTTCCTGTTGGTCTCAGTTTGGTTATCACAGAAGAGCCCTACAGCAGCGTCTCCGAGTAAATCTCTTAAACCTGCAATCGAGTACTAGTGATAGCTCCAAACTGGAACTGCAATAATCTCCTGATAGGACCATTATAACAAGCTTTAAATTAAGTTAAATTGCATTCAAAACATAACTAACTAAAGGTAAAAGGTATCAGAAAGTCTGAATAGTCAGCTATTCATTTTAGCGCCAGCTACACTAAACAATGACCATGTTCACCAATATAATATATTAGTGAATTAGTCCATTTGGAAGGACAGTTGTACAATTCACTGAATCAAACTAACCAAGTGGTCTATACTCGTGCAGCATGCTAAGGAAATGAAAATTGATATTAACTAAATTAATATTTAGTAAGCATAATATGTTGTGTGAAGTCAGCGATTAGATCTTCACCTGACATGTTTAAATCTGACGACAGAACACAGCATATTTTTAAAGCCAGTTCAAAATGGTGATATTTAAGGTGCTAGGTGGTTGGAAATCAGGGAACATAAGGTCATTCCTCACCAATAGTCTGTACACGCAGTAGAAGAATGTGATGACCCATCTTGTTCCTGGCCCATGCAGTATTGTAAAATCTTCTGCTAATTCTTCCAGTTCCAGTGAATAACCAGTTTTTCCTGCTTCATCAGTCAGAGAGCCAAAGGGTCTAAATTTTATCTGACTCCACCTACCCATTTGAGAAGGTGTGTTCATGAAGGAACCTTGCCTTGATTATCATTGATACATTTCTGGAGCAAATGTTAATTAGCATTCTCAAAATATTTTCTCTCTGAATTTCCCTTTGTTAGCCAGCTGACACGGAAAAGGAGCAATATAACGTTCCTGCTGTATTCTCACAACTATTACTCTATGCTAACTAGTGAAAAAAGAAAGTGTCAGAAAGTTAATTTATGCCATAAAACACCTTATTGTGTACTTGGATATAAACTCAGATTTATTTATTTATTTTCCAAGTCCAGAACATCTTACACTGGAAAAACAAAATATGATATTTAAAATTAGTATAATCTAAATAAAGAAAACTTTCAATAAGTATATAAGGAGTATAAAAATAGAATCACAGAAGGACTGTAAAACAACTATGTGATATTATATAACATCTGAGGCTGAGAAAATAGTAGCCTGAATAGCTTTATCATTGGCCAGGAACAAATAATTTATTGTATAATTAGATGATTTTGAGCCTA
Organism: Hydrophis major; assembly: GCA_033807585.1. Taxonomy (NCBI): domain Eukaryota; kingdom Metazoa; phylum Chordata; class Lepidosauria; order Squamata; family Elapidae; genus Hydrophis; species Hydrophis major. The sequence continues at coordinate 30,014,981 of CM066333.1, forward strand.
AGGAACTTGATTAGAACAGATCAGAACCAAATAATTATTGTCTTGATCCTTGATTGCCTTGGTTGATTCCTGTAGGAGGAACAGTTCTGTTTCTTTTTTAAATCTCCTGGTACTCTTTGATATGTTTGGTCATGACTTCCTTTGGATTGTCTTGCCAGAAGGAAGGAAAGTATGTGGAAAATGGCACTGTGCTCTGTCCCTCAAAGCAATGCATCCCTGTTCAGCTTGCTCACTCCAGAGACATGGACAAATTTGAACACACGTGCCAATCATCCATAGGAGGATTACAGATTACAAAAATTAAATTTAATGCAAGAATGAAAGTGGCTAGGGATACGTTTCCTTCCTCTGGGGTCTTTCTACAGTTAGCCTTACCATGGCACAAATTGCTGCTAATTATAGCATGCATTAACCTCCAGAAACAAATGACATATTTCTCTCAAACCAATTATTTCTCTCACATGCAAATGCAAAAGTTATTATTAAACACACATTCCACTAAACATTAGTACAAAGATATATATGTTTACTGAGAAGTTCAAATTACTTTGTGTTTAGGTGGTTCGCTCCCAGCTTAGTGTAATAAAAGCCTCAGTTACTTTTTTAATTGGATAATAGACCTATATTTTTAAAAGTGCTGTAATGATTGTCATTATTGAAAGCTTCCTGCAGCTTTCAACAATATGGAAAACATTTTTATTTTTATTTTTAGAAAAACTTTATTAAACGTTAAAAAGATAAATACAAAATACAAAACATTTTCTTAAAAATGAAACAAAAAAAAAAAGAACCTATACATTATTTTTAGTTGAGCAAACAATTGTACAATTATTTCACTGTACCAATTAGATGGAAATAAACTAAGTGATATTTAGAATTTTGAAAACACTTTCAAAGCTACTTCTAGTAGCTATTTGGTTTTTAGAAAAGGAACTCCATTTTAAAATACCCCCTTTCATTTTGTATTTGCATTTTAATATTTAAAATATGACTTCAATATATATCTCCTCAGCATGCATCCCCATTATTCAGTTGCTGGAAAAAAACAGGAAACCATTTCTGGAGAACATAATAAGTTTTCCACTCACCACCATACTTTGTTGACATGGAGCTAATTTGTTTCACCATGTTTCTACCGGACTATGGCTTCCTATGTATAGGTTTCTCATGAAGACAATTAGATGTTCTGCTATTCCCATTTTATTCAGATAATTGCACAGGTTGACATGGTGGACACATTTGGACCCTAATAGGCAATGAAGCACATGTCTTTAAACTTGTTTGGATTTGTCAGTTATCTAGGATACATTATCTTTCGTACCTCAAGTTTTTCTAAAACCATCTTAAACATCTGACATCTCCCTGTCCATGTAAGGCATTGAATGATCCTAAGCATTATTTTACTAGCATGTGAAATTAAAAGTATTATCTTTCTTCTGTATTGGTAATATAAACTGACCTCTTCCAATCTGTTCCAATCTGTGTCATACTTCCAATTTGCTGACATAATTTTGTTAGAACCTTTACTGATTTTTCTGTTCCTTGCCATATTTCTGTAGATATTCTAGCAGTCCCTGAAGCTGTAATGTGATGATCAGAGAATTGATACAATTTCATTTTCTAGTATTAGAGTTTTTTATATAATGGGTTTTATCAAACCCATCTTCTAGGGCAGGAGTTTCAAACTTGCAGTGTCATGGCGGCATCATGTAACGAATCGGGACTCTCCCCGCCCTTGCTAAACCGGGTGGGGGGCAGGGCCAGCACGTGACGCATCCAGCCCACAAGCCATTTGACACTCCTGTTCTAGGGCATTTTAGATATTTTACTTACAGAATTTCAATCTTCTATTAATTGGTTACTATTTGTCCGTTAGCATTCTAACTTTCTGAGGCTGGAAAGCTTCCTCAAAGACAATCTCAGAAAGGTGTCTGTTTCCATTTCTGATGTCTTTACAGATGTCATTGTACTACTATTACTTAGTACAACTTCTTTGTCTCCTTTAACTGATGTCTATGGCTTTAGATTATTATTATTATTATTCTCATTTTTTTACTACCCCACTTATTGGTATCATTATTATGATTATGATTATTATGTTGTTTTTCATGTGTGCCTAGAACTTCTACACCAGAGACAAAATTCTTGTTTGTCTAATCACATTTGGCCAAATAAAGCTATCCTATCCCATCCCATCCTTTGTTAAGCTCTTTCATGAGAACATTGGCTCTTTTACCTTCCCCTCTCCTCTCCTCTCCTCCTCTCCTTCCCTTCACAGTCTCTACTCTGTTCCGATATGCAATTCTGCTTTATTTCTATTTCCTAGCCCATATAGCCCAACTGTATTTTCCTCCTTACTATTTCCAACTTTTGCATTACAATCTCCCAACTACATGCAGCATATCTTGCTTGCATATTTTGTCTATTTCAACCAATGCAACTATGAATTTTGTCACCTTTTTCTTCTTTGGCATCAGCGATTAGGACATTAACTTGGATAAAAAGAATCATAAACACACACGCCTTCCCAGACAAACAAATACCTTGAAAGTTTGTGTTAAAGTGTCACAATGCACACCTGAATTTCCTGGTGATAGGAGTGGCTTAAACTCTAGCGCACTTATGCCTCTAAAGTCTTGCTCTTTACTTTTTTTTTTTTTCTCATTAACTTCTTTCTGGGAATTTTTTTTTTTTTTTTTTGTGAGCTAGGTTAGGTATACATTTTTATTTCCTCGCCAAAAGCCAAACAAGTGCTGCATTCTAGATATATATTAATAAATTAATAAAATTTTATTGAACTGTAGGAAGACATTTTAGTTTTTAGATATAATGGGTTTGGACTGTTTTCTAACTATTTATTTTGTTAAATCCCAATGAGATCTTTCTTGAGAGGAAATTTGGTGAATGGCCAGGGCTCCAGGCTAGAAACTGGGAATCTAAGTTCTAGTCATGCCTTGGGCATGAAGGCACCTGGGTGACTTGGGGCAGTTGTTCTATTTCAGCTCTAGGAACGAGGCAATGGGAAATCACTTCCAGACATCCACCGAGAAAAATATAGGGACTTTTCTAGGAAGTCACCAGGAATCAACACTGATTTAAGCAGGGGTGTGGGAGAGAGAGCGCATTTTAGAATGTTTTTAAAATGACATACCCTAAATCTGCATGACAATGCCATGTATATAATAGCTAGATGGATGTGAGATATGGGGTAAGGTGGTATGTGGATATGCAGGTTAACATGAGCATGCCTGGAGTAAACTGAGATTGGTTATACTTGTGGCATTCGAGCTTAACTTGATAGTCTTTGATGAAGACTGAACTAATTTTTCCTTCTCTTTCATGTGCAAACCCCCTCCCCCCTTATAACAGTTTGTGTCACATTTGTGAAGGATGTAAGTGTGATGAAAGGTCCCAAATGTGACACAAACTATTATAAGGAGCAGGGGTTGCACATGAAAGAGAAGGAAAAAAGGAGAAGGAGAAAATAGATTGTAAGTAGAACAACTGCACAAAGAAAAGTACATGCAAACAAAATACTTGATTCTTCTAATGGAATGGGTGGAAGGTGGGCAGAAGAAAGTAGAAGATAAGAATATAATTACATAATGGAATGCCACAAATAAATCAGAAATATGAAAAATAATTCTTGGTTAAATGATAAAGTAGGCTGTAAATGAGAACAGATATATATCAGAGAGTGAGGACTACAAATATGAAGCTGAGAGAAAGACACCGTGTAAGGCATATAAGCAAAACAGACACTGCTACAAATGAAGTTCAAAGAACCAGAAATACCTAAGGTTAATCAAGTACCTTGGCTTGTAATGGGAGACTTTAATTATCCTGATATCAATTGAAAAACTAATTCTGCACCAAGTGAGCAATCAAATAAGTTCCGAACCAACCTAGCTGACTTTGTTGTCCAAAAGGTAGAGGGTGAAACTAGAGGGACAGCCATACTGGACTTAATTCTTACAAACAGAGAAGAAGTGAGAGAGGGAGTTGAAACTGCAGGTACCTTGGGTGAGAGTGACCATGTCATACCAGAATTCAACATAACACAAACACAAGCAACAGAACATAATGACTCCAGAGTCTTGGATTTTAAAAGAGCTGATTTCAATAAACTCAGAGAAAACTTGGGAAAGATTCCATGGATGAAAAACCTAAAGGGGAAAACAACTCAAAAGTCTTGGGAAACTCTGAAAAGTATGATCATAGAAGCCCAGACCAGCACAATACCACTGAGAAAGAAAAACAAGAAATCCAAGAAGAAACCAGCATGGCTGCACAAAGATCTCTCTGGCAAATTGAAAAGAAAAAAGGACAAGTATGAAAAATAGAAAGAAGGACATAGAATTAAGGCAGAATATCAGCAGATAGCCAGAATCTGCAAAGATGAAGTCAGGATAGGAAAGGCTCAGAACAAACAAAGACTTGCAACAAAAGTCAAAGATAATAAAAAAAGTTTCTTCTGACATATAAATAACAAGAAAAAAATCAAGGAAACAGTCAGTCACTAAAGAGAGAAGATGGCAAGGAAGTAACAGGCAACAGAGAGAAAGCAGAACTGCTTAACTCATTCTTTGCATCTGTCTTCACGCAAAAGAAACTGTAGCTCAACCCACCAAAAACATAACTGTAAAAGACAAACCAGAAATAAAAGTTAAAATAAGCAAAAAAATAGTAAGAGAACACCTGTCTGATCTTGATAAACACAAATCACCAGGGCCCGATGGATTACATCCCAGAGTTTTAAAGGAGCTGGCAGAGGTCATTTCAGAACCACTGCACCATATCTTTCAAAAATCCTGGAGCACCAGAGAACTACCAGAGGACTGGAAAAGAGCTGGTGTGGTTCCCATTTTCAAAAAAGGAAAAAAAAACCAGACCCAAGAAACTATAGATCAATCAGCCTAACATCAATATGCAGGAAGATACTGGAAAAAATAATAAAAAAACAGATCTGCCAACATCTAGAAATAAGTAAAGTAATAACTAGCAGTCAGCATGGGTTTGGTAAGAACAGATCATGCCAAACCAATCTCATTTCATTCTTCAACACAGTGACTAAATTAGTAGACCAGCAAAATACTGTGGACATAATATATTTAGATTTCAGCAAAGCATTCGACAAAGTAGACCACAACCTACTTCTTAGTAAGCTAGAAAAAAGTGGAATAGATAGCACCACCACTAGATGGACTCGCAACTGGCTGGCAAACTGTACTCAATGAATAATCCTTAATGGGTCCAAGTCTACATGGAGGGAAGTAAGCCATGGGGTGCCACAAGGTTCTGTCTTAGGCCCATTATTCTTCAATGTCTTCATTAACGACTTAGATGAGCGAACAGAAGGGGAACTTACCAAATTTGCAGATGATACTAAGCTGGCAGGAATAACTAGCACCCAACAAGATAGGCTCAAGATCCAGATGGATCTTGACAGACTAGAACACTGGGCCATATCTAAAAAATAAAATTCAATGTAGAGAAAAGTAAAGTCCTACACTTAGGCAAGAAAAACCAAAAGTACCCATATAGACTGGATGAAACCAGGCTCAAAGCAGTAACTGTGAGAGGGATCTTGGAGTCTTAGTGGACAGCCAGCTAAATATGAGCCAGCAGTGTGCAGCAGCAGCCAAAAAAGCTAATGCAATCCTAAATTGTATTAACAGAGGGATACAATCAAGATCAAGGGAAGCACTAATACCACTCTATAAAGCCTTAGTAAGACCACACTTAGAATACTGCATCCAGTTTTGTTCACCACATTACAAGAAAGATGTTGAGACTCTAGAAAAAGTACAGAGAAGAGCAACCAGGTTGATTAGGGGACTGGAGGCTAAAACATACAATGAGCGGTTGCAGGAACTGGGCTTGGCTAGTCTAGTAAAGAGAGGACCAGGGGAGACATGATAGCAGTGTTCCAATATTTGAGGGGCTGCCACAGGGAGGAGGGGGTCAAGCTATTTTCTACAGCTTCTGTAGGCCAGACAAGGAATAATGGATGGAAACTGAACAAGGAGAGATTTAACCTGGAAATAAGGAGAAACTTTCTGACAGTGAGAAAAATCAACCAATGGAACAGCTTGTCTTTGGAAGTTGTGGGAGTACCATCACTTGAGACTTTCAAGAAGAGATTGGACTGCCATTTGTCAGAAATGGTGTAGGGTCTCCTGCTTGGGCAGGGGGTTGGACTAGATGACCTACAAGGTCCCTTCCAACTCTGATTATCTGTTATCTGTTGTAGAATTCTTTGCCGATTATTACTGTTGCCACTAATAGTAGTATTGTGGCAATGAGAAAGGAAGCCTAGATAAAAGCAATATGTTGAGTCAGAATAAAAATTCAGTTGGGTTGGAAAATGCAGGGCAATTTTGATGAACATTAATGTTTTGGAAGAAGATAAAAGAATGGACAAGAAGGATTCTTATGAACGTAAATAAAATAAAAGTGATGAAGTTACTTGGGATAAAACTAAAATGACAGAAGGCCAATGCCCCATTTTAGAGATTTGTATGAAAGTGATATGTTGATGTGTCAAACTGAATCAAATGCTATTAATGCCAGACCCTTATTCTGGAGAAGGTCTATCTGTGTGATTGCTAACACTGCTGGTGCTGCTGGATGACATATAATCAATACTAGTGTTTAAAAAAAAATCAGAAAAATGATGTAAGACTGTTGAGCAATTGTAAAGTACAATTGTAACTGAAGAAAGGTTAAAATACAGATATGGGTTGCATATGGAATGGCTATGTGGGTTATTTAATGTATGGGTAAATTATGCATCTGTGCCTGATGACTGGTGGAATGCCATTACTGTTTCCCTATAGTACAAATCCAGAGCCGGAATCCCGGAAGCAGTTCGTGACTGTGTACAATCACGTTCTGCGATGCAGCTGGAACTAATCATACCGGTTCTGCCGTTCCATTAGACTATTTCAGTGACGTGGAGAAGGGGGATCTGCTGCTTGGGTAACAGTTTATCCTCCATATTAAATTACCCAGGCCTCGTGCTTTGGAGAGGACACTTCATCTTTGCATACAGCATAGAAACAATATGGGAAGTGGCAGTTACCAGTTTCATAGCACGATATCATAGTATCTTGACACTGAAGGATGCCAATTAAATAGTACAAAGGGGAAATAAGCAAGAATGAATGCCAAAGCTACAGGAGGATTACTCTGTTGAATATGTCTGGGAACGTTTGTCAGAATTCTGATTGAAAGCTATGAGAAGGGACAATGGCAAAATTTGGAAAGTGCAGTGTGGCGTTATGTCAAGTAGGATAGGTGAGCAGATAAATTGGGATACAGGTAGTTCTTGATTTACACCACAATTGAGCCCAAAATTTCTGTGGCTAAACAAGGTTAAGTGAGCTATGCTCCATTTTATGACATTTTCGGCACAGTTGTTAAGCGAATCACTGCAGTTGTTAAACAAATCATGGCATCATTCAGCAGATCTGGCTTTCCCCATTGACTTGGCTTGTCAGAAGCCAATTGGGAAGGTTACAAATGATTATCACATGACCCCAGGACAGTGGGACTGTCATAAATACATGCCAGTTGCCAATGTCCAAATTTTGATCACATGACAGTGGAGATGCTGCAACAATCATAAGTGTGAAAACTGAGGATAGGTCACTTTTTCAGTGCTGTTGTAACTTCAAGCAGTCACTAAATGAATGGTTGTAAATCAAGGACTATCTATATTGCATATATGCAAATTGCTGTTAAATATGATAGAGAGATGAAATAAAGGATCTTGGATTCAAAATTTTAAATACATACACTGCAACAATTGGAAGACTGATGGAAAAATTCAATAATATTTACCCAAGGTATAATTTAAGACAAAATTGTAAAAGAAATGTTTATTTAATCCATGAAATGATAACATTTTAAATGTTGTGACAATTGCAAATCTGTTTATGTAATATTTTATTTTCCTTCCGCTATGTATTTTTTTTTCCTTTTGTGAGGTCATTCCTAAAATATTTGATAATAAATGCATTAAAAACGGTCATGTGTTAAGTACCCATTGGGGTTTATAGAGACCTTTTGAATAGCCTGAAACCTTTTGATGTACCTTAGAAAAATCAGAAGCCTGATAGCACCTTTCAGACTAACAATTTTTTTTAAATGCATATAGATAGTTTCCTGAGTAGCAGCTCTCTTCCTCACTCCTTCTGATGAAGCGAACTCTGTTCATGAAAGTTTCGACTGGTAATATCTAAGATGGAGTAGGATCAGAACAACAATGCCCTTTAGTTGTTTATAGATAAATATTTAAGGGCCATATGTATGCAATAAAACAATCATTCTCTGTCTCAACTCCTGCCCCTGGGAAAGAAAGATCGTACTTAAAATCAATGGACTTTAAGACCCAGAAGCACCCACGCTTCTCGCAGTCCCCTGAAGCAGACAGATTCCTAGCGGAATATCAAAAGGGATTGCACCCCTAAGATTCAGGAAACGGGGCGGGGTAGGAGGAAAGCGAGCTATTATACGTATATTGACAATGGCAACTTCAAGCCTGGTGGACTTCAACTCCCAGAATTCCCCAGTCAGCAAGCTGGCTGGGGAATTCTGGGAATTTAAGTCCTATAGGCTTAACGTGACCAAAGTTGGAGACCCCTGATCTATTGAGCAATCGGTCGGAAGAATACTCGATATGTAGAAATCTTGGTACTGAAAAACGATTTAAAAAAAATAAAACCGTTTTTAATCTACTTCTGGCATCGATTCCTTTTAACCGAAAGCTGGGGTAGCTAGCTATTAAGGCGACGTAGGTAGGCTCCCCGTTTTGTCTCGGTTCAAACGGCTTCCTCTTCGGCCTGAGAATGAATGAAATGACGTCACACAGAGGAGAAACGCCACCAGCCGAAGGATCAAAGGGCACAGTCGGATACGGGAGAGGGGCGGGGCTTAAGTCCCACACTGCAGTTGCTATATTTCCCAGCTAGCTGGAGCCAATTTTTCAGGGGGTGGAGTGGGTAAACGTTGTAACAGCTTTGTAGGGTGTTTTTGTTTTTGTGGTAAAGTGGTCTTCGCTGGGTTTAGCGCACCTTGCTCCTATTATTATTATTATTATTATTATTATTATTATTATTATTATTATTATTATTAAATAGTATTATTAGTAGTATTATTTTGCCTTAGGAGTTTACCGTACACAGCAGATCGTCTCTTAAAATGAATTCAATTTGGGGACCTCCCAAGTCTTCTGGGAGTGCAGTTATTCAAAGCAAGAGTCTTCAAACTTGGCAAGTTTAAGACTTGTGGACTTCAACTCCCAGAATTCCTAAGCTAACACGACTGGAGGAGGAATTCTGAGAATTGAAGTCCACAAGTCTTACAGCTGTCGAGTTTGAAGACCCCCCCTCCCCCAATCTAAATTCTCAGCCAACGAGGCCAAATGGCCAGAGTTGTCCATTCAGTCTATTTTAGGGGTCTCCAACCTTGGCTATTTTAAGCCTGGAGTTGAAGTCCACCAGGCTTGAAAGTGGCCAAGATTGGAGACCCCTGATCTATTTGGAAGACTCCAGGTAGGCGAAAATGACCTTCAGTGTCCTGGGCATTGCCAATATGACACTATGTTTGCTCTTTAATAATAATTAACATTAACCAATGATACCTTTCTGTTCTGAAAGAAATGACTGTATACCTACCCACATGTGCATAGCAACCTTTTGTTAAAGGAATAGCCACAATAAATGCTCAGTGCAGATCCATAAGTTTGTTTATTATTATACCCTGTTGTATAATTATCCACAAGGTATTGGTAGATTGTATTTGTGTTACTAGCTTTTTCAAGTTGAGGTTGTGATCCAGAAACCAGCCCAACAGGGAAACTAGATTGCGGACAAGTGAGTGGATAGTCTGCATTCTCGTCAGTATACAGGCTGAATTTCAATCCTTTAATGTTACTTGACCTCCCTTTGAACAGTGAATAAACTGTGCCCCAAAAATGCTTCTTTAACAGAGCTAGTGTAATGTCAAGCACGTAAAATTAATGAATTATTTTGATTTTATCCTTAATAAAAAAGGATTCGAAAACTTTCTTTAAACTTGTGAATAAAGTGAGATAAAATGAGGACCCAGATTGTTGGGGGCAATATGCTGACATTTGTAGGACTACTCAGAGAGTGCTATAAAGCACTATGGAGTGGTATAATAATGCTAATATTGCTTATTAGCAATAATGCTTATTGCTAATGCTATTTAGCATCTGAAATAGTGTGATCAAGCAGGATAAATAATTTACCAATCAAATTATATGTAGTATCTTGGCAGGTATGTGACAAAACTATTGTCATTTTAGTAAGGAGAAAAAGTATTCTTTGTTCAGAATGGTTACTATTAAGTTCTATGGTCAAAACTATGCTTTGAAAGTACAAGATGTGATTAAGCATCCTTCCTGAAACTCAGCTGTGGGTATTAATACACAGATAAACGACAGAAACTGTACAAATAAAAGCTTACGCTTGATCTGGTCTTGTGCTGGTCAATGTGTCCCTTATGCATATTTTATCTGAAACTATTACTTCAAAGTATTTATCCTAAAAGGACATTTCTGTAACACGGTTCTTAAGTGAATGTGGCTTCCCTGTTGACTTTGCTTGCTAGAAGGTTGCAAAAGGGGATGACATGACGCCAGGACGCTGCAACCGTCATAAATATGTGCCAGTTGCCAAGCATCCAAATTTTGATGACATGACTGTGGGGATGCTGCAATTGTTATAAGTGTGAAAAACGGTCATAAATCACTTTTTTCAGTGCCGTTGTAAATTCAAATGGTCATTAAACAAATTGTAAATTGAGGACTACCTGTGTACTAGCCTTAAGGTTTTCTAACAAGTGTATGTTGAGTTACTGTTTTGTTTGGTGCATGTCCTTCTATTTCTCTTCAATAGCTTATATACTGCTTCATACTGCTTTATAGCCTCCTCTAAGCATTTTACAGAGTCAACATATTGTCCTAACAATCCCAGACCCCATTTTACAAATCTTGGAAGGATGGAAAGCTGCATCATATTTGAGCTGGTCAAGATTGAACTCCCGGCAGTGGGCAGAGTTAGCCTGCAATACTGCATTTTAACTACTGCACCACCATAGCTCTAATTCAAAGATGAAAAATATAATGCATGTGATTTTATGTTGTTTTGGAAAAAAATAATTAGACACAGAAATGAAATAATGTATGTTTTAAATGACTGACATATATATTTTTAAATAAGGATTTGTCTCAGAGCAGAGTATAATTCAAGAATTCAATTAATATTAAAAAGGGAAGCATATAAGATAACTATGTAACCTTGACAATGCGAACATGAAATGCTCTGTGGTTAGCTTTTTTTTTTAAAAAAAAAAGATTGAAATCTGTGGGTTCTCCCTCTGTTCTCATTGGATGGATTGAGTTAACAGGCAGAGGATGAACCAGATGAGTGTATATTTCTGCCTGCCTTGTAGATAACTTTATTGATCTTTTTATTTGATTGCAACAAGTAAATCTTGTTTGCTTTGATTACAAGAAGTAAATCTTGTAGTCGATGAGTTTTGTTTTCTTTCATGAAGGTTAAGAAATGCAAAAGATAGTCTTTGCTTAGTAATCACAATTGGGACCAGCAACTTGATTGCTAAGTAATCACCATATTGGTGAGCAAAGTCACATGACTGCACCAGACTTACAGTGTCACTTTCCATTCAATTATTAAGCGAGTCACCACACTTATTGCACCTGACTGCAACCTGCAGTTTTATTTCCCATGTTAACTCTGCTTTATAAAGCTGGTTGTGAAGCACACAAACGGGGATGGTCAATAGGAAACAGTCATAAATGTGTGCCATTTGTGAAACACCCTAATAGCAATAATGGAGTGATGTTATGATCACACTACTAACTAGAGCATACAAAACATTTGCTAGACCAATACTCAAATACAGCTTATCAGTCTGGAACCCACATTACGTATCTGATATTAACACAGTTGAGAAAGTCCAGAAATATTTCACAAGAAGAGTTCTCCACTCCTCTACTCATTGCAGAATACCTTATGCCACCAGACTCGAAATTCTAGACCTAGAAAACCTAGAACTATGCCGTCTTCGGTCTGATCTAAGTATAGTATATAAAATTATACATTGCAATATCCTACATGTTAATGAATACTTCAGCTTCAACCATAACAACACAAGAGCAAACAATAGATACAAACTCAAGGTTAATTGCACCAAACTTGATTTCAGGAAAAACAACTTCATCAACAGAGTGGTCAATGTCTGGAATACTCTACCTGACTCTGTGGTTTCTTCCCCAAACCCCAAAAACTTTAACCTTAGACTGTCTACTATTGACCTCACCCCTTTCCTAAGAGGTCTGTAGGGGGCGTGCATAAGTGCCTACCGTCCCTGTCCTATTGTTTCTTTTATTTTTTTATTTTTCTTATATGTATCCATGTATTCATAACTATGTTTTTGCTTATTTCTATTATCTTGTAAGCAATTGACAAACCAGATAAATAAATAAATAAATAAAACAAAGCTTTTAGTTTATTCCATCATAATTTTGAATGGTCATTAAACACAGTCAGTAAACGAGGAATACATGGATGCACTACAGACAGTGTATCTTTCCAGTCAAGCTTTTAAATTGCCAGAATATTTTAGTTTCTCGGTTGCACTTGGCAGATAGATTGCCAGTTTTAATCTGTAGGTATATTAAGAAGCCTCAAAGCAATAGTCAGAAAAGTGTACAGTATTTTGTTATTGTGTTGAACACGGTATGTGCTGAAGACAAATCAGTTAATCAATTCAACATGAGTTTTTTTTTTTATGGGGGCTTAGTTAGGTTTTAGCTATGCAAAATAAGCTTTTCAAATTTAAGAGTTCTTCACCTTTAATTGTAATGTTTAGTTTCTTCTGGTTCCCCTTAATGCCCAACGTTTAAAGTCCTATGGTATCATTAAAAAAAAGAATTCAAGAGCGACAGGGAGAGAGGGTGTGTGTACGTGGTTTCTTACAGTTTTATTGCTTTAATTTGTTGTATAATACAGGTTATATATTGAACAAATAAATAACAACAGGACATCAAATTGGCTTTGTTGTCTCTAAGTGACTAATAGTCCATGTTCTAGCTATAAAACTAACTTTCTTTTTTTTTTTGAACAAATTTTATTAATTTTTTTTAAAAAACATACACAAGCAAACAAAACATAGGATGTAGTAACATAAAATATCTTTTTCTAAAAAACACTTAGAATATCTTATTTAAAAACAAGATAATTCCAAATTATCACATTTCTATACAAACACAATTTAATATATATATTTATCTTATCTGTTCAACTTCATATCCTTTCCCAACTTCTCTTTACTGCTCCCTTCTGTTTAATTGTATTTCTTTTGCCTTAAATTATATACATTCATTATATATAGTTTCATTAATTCTCTTCCAACATCCTTTCAAACATAAACAAACATTACACAAAACATAAATACATAAAACTTCTTTTTGGAAAGCAGCTTATCCCGGGTTAGATCTTTTTGTACAGACATAAATCAAATTCGTGCTCACATAATATACTATTTCATATCTTATTTAACATTCTATATTTTCTGTATATTTTCTCTCTCCCATTCATTCTTTAATTCTATTTTATTTATTTCATCTCAATTTAAATAATTATACTTGCATCTTTTGTCTGTTCTCTTTCAATCATCTATTTTTCCTTTCTTTCTAATACAATATTTCTCCTGTAACCACTGGTTGAAGTATGACAACTTTTTATCTTTCCCCTAAATTTTATACTTAAAATAATACATACTTTCCATTCTGATTCTGCTTCGTACATTCTAAGTACTACATTTCAAAATAATAAAACAAGCAAATAATATTAAATTTAATAAGTAATAATAAAACCAAAAAAGGAATATTGAGTTTATAATATAATAAGAGCAATATTTCATAGTAAATTAAACTCTATTATCAAATCTTAAACATTTTCATAGCTTCCCTTTAATGCATATAATATTTTAATTATATAATATTTTATCATACAATATCATATAATATTTTAATCATATAATACAATCATATAATATTTTAATTTTCTAATTCAATTTCAGATACTAATATCTACCATACAATCTTATGTACTTTTGCAGAATCATTTTTATAAAATTATATCTTACCCCTTATCTCTGAAAAAAACCTGTTTCTTAACATCTTGTTTAAAGCTTTTATGACTTCTCTTTCCTTTTTCCCTTCCTTTCTTATCAATTCTAGCTTTTTGACCCCCCCATCTCTCAAGTTTCACTCTCTTTATCTTCCCTCTCTGTTGTATTTCTCTTTTCTGTTGCTTTCTGACATCATATCGATTTTTCATCTTATTTTTCTTTTTCTTGGTTGCTTTTTTAAGTCCTGAATTCACCATTTCTTTACCCCCCTTACACTTTTCTTCCTCCACTAAGAGTATTTGTCCATTAAAGATGGCTTCTTCTTCTTGATCCCAGCCTTCCTGTCGCTGTTGTATTTCTTGATAGGTAGAAATCGCCATTTCTAAAAAGTGGAAAACAGATCCAGAAGAGCCTTCCTGTTCCTCTTCCTTTAATTTTTGAAATTCCATTTGTAATTCTTCAAAAGATAATGCCATTTTTTCCCTTTTTTAAAAACAATCCAAATATCTTTAATCTTCAAGAAATAGTTCGCAAAGATCCCAAAGTCACAAAGCAAAGCAAATCAAACCAAACAGTTTCATTTAGCACTTTCTTCTTTCTATATTTTCTCTTCCTAGGGTAGAATTCAAATACACAGTTCCAAAGTAATCTTCTAGAAGTTGTAATACCTTTTATTTCTGATCTTATAAATTCAAAGCATGCCTATAAAATGTTTTATAGATGGTACCTCTCCCCTTTGCGAATAGTGAAGATGTCTCCTAACATGAATCCAAATTGCTGGAAATGTAAAAAGAAACATGGAATATTCTTTCATATGTGGTGGTCCTGCACTGAAACCCAAAGATACTGGTGTAGAATAAAAAAATGGTTAGAGGAAATAACGATGGAGCATATTGAATTAAAACCAGAATTCTTCCTATTAGGGATATTTAATAGACAATTTTCTAAAAAAAGCTAAATATATAATATTGCACATTCTTACTGCAGCCAGATTAGCTTTCACACAGTGTTGGAAACAAGCTGACATTCCAGCAGAGGAAATGACCATTCAGAAAATAACAGCCTGTGTAGAGATGGATAAATTAACCCTAGTATTTAAGGAAAAAGAATCATCAGAATATTATAAAAGCTGGCAATGTTGGTATGATTGGATAGAACAAAAATAGAAAATATATTAATAAATATTGTTAAATTGTAATAGAGGTAGTAATTACACATTCGCAATAAGACTTATTCATAAATATGACACCAATAATGATAACAAATAAGGAACCAGAGACTGTTGATAATGGAATTGTTTGTTTTTATTCATTTTCTTTTCCTTTTCCTTTTTTTCTTTATGTTATGTATGTGTTTGTTTGTTATTTTAGTTGTATAATCAATAAAGTTTGCTTTAAAAAAAGACTCCAATGTCTCTCCCATAGTTACTGGTATTAAGACTGGTTTCACCTACTCTATACACAGTATGTACTTTTGGTTTTTATTGCCTAAGTGTTAGGCTTTATTTTTCTCAACATTGAATTTCATTTCGTTAGATAGTGTTCAAGACTGTCAAGATCCATCTGGATCCTGAGTCTATCATCTAGGGTGTTGGTTATTCCTGCCAATTTAGTATCATCTGCAAATTTGGTAAGGTCCTCTTCTATTCCCTCATCTAAGTCGTTATGAAGATATTGAAGAGTACTGGGCCTAAGAAGGAACCTTGTGGTACCCAACTACTTACTTCCCTCCATGTAGACGTAGTACCATTAAGGACTACTCATTGAGTATGGTTTGTCAGCCAGTTACAAATCCATCTGATGATGATGCTATCTTTCCCACTTTTTTCCAGCTTACCAAGAAGTAGGTTGTGATCTACTTTGTCGAATGCCTTCATGAGAAGAATATCCCAAGGGAAGTAACTTGTGAAATGTGAACAATTTGGTAGTTCCATTTTATTTGGGTTTCTTAGAATTTACTTATCCAGGTTTATTCTAAACATTAAATCTGTTCTTGCAGGCTCAGTAAGGCTGTGTCCCAATTTGTAACTAACCAAATATATAAATATATTAGCCCCTTGTTTTGCCATCTGTCCATGACATTGCTGTCATCTAATTCATAACCCATTTGTGACAGAGGCTTAAGTTAGTGTATTTATTTATGAATTTATATGCGCTCTTCAGTTAGATAACTTTAAACAGTGTACAGAACAACAGTCAGTGCCAATGCATCAATAACATAATATATGACTACAGCAGTACTGTTAGTCTGCTGTGGTACCAGGGTAAATGTGGGTGTGATGTGTAGACTTTAGGTGAGTGTGACAGGGTGGGGTGAGGAGAGGAGAGTGGTCAGATTTAGTGGGAAATTTAAAGAGAGGATCTTACACTATATACACATGTATAAGATTCTTTAAATGCATACACACAATATACACTAAATGTTGCCTCAAAGATTCCAGAAAAAGTTAATTGCTAATCTTTAGAATGTCTTTTATGAAATGTGTTCTAGTTGGCTGGGTAACACATTGGTTATATGGTAAAAGAAGTTGGCTGTTCTGTATTGAAAGGGTAAAAGGAAGATAAAAAAATGAGGATAAAACTATGTAGTAATTTTAGATAAAGTTATTAATGAGAAACAAAAATTTTCCTCAGTATTACAGAACATTTTTTATATTATGGTCATAAGAGCAATACATTAGTATATTATCCATCTAGATTATCCATCCATCCATCCATCCATCCATCCATCCATCCATCCATCTTTTGGAGTGTTTGCTTTGCATTTGGCAGTACAGAATCACAGATTCATTCATTCTGTTTACACCATCTGAAAGCTGACTAGAAATAAACATCAAAATTTGATCAGGTGCTGCCTTTTGCATCTGGCAAAGCAAAGGGATACCCAGATTTTTATAACTCCCAGGACCACAAACTATCATCCAAACACATTATAATACTAATCATTAATGAATATTTTGCAATTAGTTCATAGTTTATGGTTAGATGTATCGTATGAACTACCAAAATGAAAAACCCAAGAAAGTCCAGTTGCCTTTGGGTTTCTCCAGGTTATAATAAAATACGATACAAATGCTTTGGCTTCATCTTACAACCATTTGATCATCATTAAGCTTTATTATAACTTGATTTCATTAAACTTAGATTTTTAACTAGGCCAGTATTTTATCTTAGAAAAAGAAAGCATCTATTGTTATTTCTTACTGAGAGGAATCAAGTTAAGTGTCCTTGGAACTGCAGGATTCTCTGAATAACAGCTTGATTATATCTCTTAATTGAAACTTTGAATCATTTGTGAATTGATGGAACATACAGAGTTCTTCTACAAATATAATACATGCCATTTCTGATTTTCACAAAGCTCTTTTGCTGTGTAACAAAACTAGAATGATAAGAGATTCTGTTGTGAAACTATTTTACTTTAAAAAAAAAAAACTGTTGGCATCTGTAATGAAACCAGCAGTACGGTTCTTTAAATCAGTACACTGAAAGGTTTTTGGGATCCACCATATAAAACCAAGTGTGGGAGTATAGGGCTTTTCAATATCATGTCATAAGTAATGTCCTATAGGTAGCATTCTAAAATGAAATGTAAATTATATGTGTACACACAGGCATGTGTTGTGATGGCTGAAATCAGGTTAGCTCACCAAATTGCATGAAAGTGCAGAACCTCTTTAAATGCCAAATTCTGTAAGATATCAAGAAAGAGTATCAAAGCCGGTTTCCGGTTTCGCGTGGCTTCGGGGCAGCAGGAATTCGCGACAGCTCGCGATTCCTGCTGTGCTAGCCGCCGAGGTACCCCCGATCCAGATGGGTCAGGGGGATATGGCTGCCCTGTAGGGACAGCTGAAGAGAGAGGGGAGTCGGACAGGGGGTTGAGGGTGTCGCAGACCCCCTCCTCCTCCAGAAAAACCCCTTTTTCCCAAGGCGGTGGAGCGGCGGTCAGCAATGGCTGCCACGAAGAAGCCAGCAACCGGGTAAGATTGCGCTGGAGGAAGTAAGAAGAGTGAAAGTGCTGTCTGAGCCGGGTCAAGTGACATCTTTCAAATTGGTTGGAACTGAGCTGTTTGAATTGCTGGAGGATACATTGTATCCCTAAGAAGATCGAAAGCGGCGGAGAAGCTGTTAAAGGGAACTTTTTTTTTTCTTCACTCTCCCACCCCATGGAAACAGCAGATATGTTTGGACATATTGGACATTGAAAGTGAATTGTTTTGAGAGTTGAAGCTAAGGGACAAAAGGGTTTTTGGACATTGAAAAACTTAAGAAATTGGAAAACCCTTGTTGGAGGTATGGATTTCTGATTATTTAAAATTGATATTGCAAGTGGGAAGGGAGAGGAAAAAAAATTGGAGCAGAAGCTGAAAAAGGAGGAGATTGCCTAGAATCCCAAAGAAAGGTATATGGTAATTGGACCTCTTTGATTAAGCATTAACCCCAGAAAGAGAAAGAGAAGAAGGAAGAAAAGTATTAATTTTTGGAATTTTTTTTTTGAATTATTTTTGATTAAAAATATTTGTGGTTGTTTTGGGAAAAGTTTCTTTTTTCATAATGGCATCGCTTGTGGATGAACTAAAGACTGAATATCAAAAATATAAAAAAGAAGATACTTTGGGCACTTTGTTTCAATTCTTAGAAATGGCGTTATGTACTTATGAAAAGTTGACTATGCAGCAGAAGGACTGGGACAAAGAAGAAGAGGAAGAAGAAGCCATCTTTGATGAACAATGGGTTCTTTCCGGGGAGGAGGAGAAAAAGGATAAGAAAAAGGGGATTTTAAGAATTATAAAAACAACCAAAGAAGAGAAAAATGAGCGGAAAGGTGGAGGCAAGGTTAGAAAGCAAGGGAAAGGGAGTAAGAAAAGGGAGGAGGAAAGACAAAGGGCTAAAAAGGGCAAGGAGAAGAATAAGCAAGAGAGAAAGGGGGGGAGGAGAAGCCTCAATGGGGGGAAGCAAGATCTAAAGAAAAAATTTATTCAGAGACAATGGGTGAATTTAATTTAGGATAAAAGAGGGATTCTGGAGGGTACATAAGATTGTGGTTTTTATATGTGTATTTAGAGTATAAAATTCATTGTGTAATTTTAGAACCTATTAAACAGAATCCCAAGAAAAATTGTTATATGAAGTACTTTTAAGTTAGGGTAATGAGTTATAGACGTTACTCCAATTGGTGTATAGGAGAAGTATAATAAAAGAAAAAAGATGAATGGATAGTTGGAAATAGAACAGACAAAGAATATTATTGAAAATGGTAATAAGATATGAAAGGATATATAAAGGTTTTGTTATGTTTTTTTTTTTTTTTTGTGGATGTTGTATATTGAAAAAAGGCAAAAAAAAATTTAATTAATAAGAAATAATTTGGATGAAAAGGAGAAGTTGGGATAAGATATGAAGTTAAATAGACAAAGTATTGATACTATAATTTGGAATTGTTATGTTCTATTGGTTTTCTTCTTTTATTATTTTTCCTTAGAAAAGAACTTATAAGCTGTTATGCCTTGTGCATTGTTTATATAAAATTGATAAAAATGGTTTATAATATATATATAAAAAAGAAAATGATAAGAAGATATGGAAGGATATATAAAGTGAATATGATGTTTGAATTTGTGTCTGTGTGAAGAGTTTCAACCCGGGATCAGACAACCTTCAGAAAAGATCTTTTAGTTTTGTTTATGTTTTATTGTGTTCTCTGTAAAATTAATAACATTTGTTTAAAAAAAAAAGAAAAGAAAGAGTATCAAAGCCTTGTGAAATTTGGTAATTTTGTAGACTTTTGGCCAGTTTAATTTATTTTGCTACATACACTATGGATCTTCTGAAATTTCCTAAAAGGCCATAGGTTGGAAAAAGCTCAGTGTATGTATTTCTTAAAATTAAAAGGGATACATCCAACAAGTAATTTGTTCTGTTTAAGATCAACAGATTATTTTCAAGTACATGTAAGTAAGTGTTGGACTTGTCCCTAAAAGTCCTTCACCAGTAAAATTAATAAGATATAAAATCATATAGAAATGAATAAACAGTTACTCCCATGGAATAACTATTTGATCTTAAATGTGTAAAATAAACAAGAACAGAGTAAAGAACAATTTCCATAAAAATGAATTGGAAAATTCGGAAAAAAGCAGGGCATATGTTTCTCACCAGTATTTAGTTATTATTGTCTGCTAAGCCATATGTGAATAGTTCATAATACACCTATCAATCTGACCCAATAAACAGCCAATAGCCTAGTCAATCCTGTGAGAGAAACTTTTTGATGTATTGGTCTTCATTAACTGATATAAGATTTGTGGAAGGTCTATAATTACTTTTAAATCACATATTTTAATCATGGGCGAGAAAGAATGGAGACGAGCCTCTGGAACGGTGAACTTCAACTCTTTATTTACATAGTGACTGCTCAAACTCAATGGCAGTTATAGCCCTCCTTATATAGGCAACCTAATAACTATTAACCAATAACAATCTAGGAGCGCTAGCTCCCTTAACCAATAAGAATGCTCCGTTAATGGCCAATCGGATTCCCCGGAACGGGCCAATCTGATCCTGCCGTTAACAGCCAATCAGAAGTGCAGGGCCAGAACCCTGCACTTGACTCCAAGCTTAAGATATCTTTATTAAGGCCTATGCATTCACAACACCCCTTCCCCCTGGCTTCTGTTTACAGGGCGCAGTTACATAGTCCTTCAGGTAGGATGGTTGCTTTATTAGTCTTTTTGATTTTCGCTGTGTGTTTTGCATTTGGCTGCAATCTTGCTGAGGTAGATCATTGTTTGTCGATGGGGTTGCCTCTGGTTCAGAGTTCACGTTTCCGTCATCACCAATATCTTCGGCAACTCTCTGAGGTGCATCTATTCCCTTCTCTAGTTCCAACTGCTGTGTCTCTATTCCACCATTGTTCCCTTCGAATGGGTTTTCTTCTACTTGAAATTCATCTTCTTCCGTATCTCCCCCCCCTCAGTTTGGCCATAAGAGAGTTCAGAATTGCCCGACCGGAGCCATGATCGTAATTGATCGATACGGCATTTCCATAGTCTGTTGTCAAGGCATTGTACAAGGTAGGATCTTGGGCCGGTTACATGAACTACTGTCGCCTCTACCCACAAATCGCCTACCTGGAAGGCACGACATCGGCCGCTGGATCCTACTGGTTTTTCTGGTTCATAAGCTGGGTGTAACCGGTCGAGGTGGGAGCAGAATTTTCATCCCATTAGCAGTTCGGCGGGAGTTTTGTTGGTGACGCTATGAGGTGTGATGTGTTATAGAAAAAGGATTCGGTTGATTTTGTCGTCGATGTTATCGTAGTCTAATTTCTGCAAGGTTTTCTTAACCAATTGGACCATGCGCTCAGCCCTGCCATTGGTCACAGGGTGCGCAGGCGAGGTGAGCGCATGGCGGATGCCGCGGTCAGCCAGGTACTGCTCGAAGGACAGCACGGTAAATTGGGGCCCGTTGTCGGATACCAGAACGTCTGGTAATTCATGGGTTACAAACAGTCTTTCCAATTTTTTGATAACCGCTTCAGTGGTTGTGTTCGTCATGCAGTGAATCTCGAGCCAATTCGAGTAGGCGTCGACGGTTAGAAGAAAGGTGTGGCCTTTGGTCGGCCCCGCAAAATCCAGGTGAATATGGGACCAGGGTCCCCGTGGTGTCTCCCATTCGGTAGGGATGGCTTTTGGTGGGGCGTTGCTCACTTCCTGGCATCTATAACAAGCTTTAACCCAATTTTCGATTTGCTTGTCGATGCCTGGCCACCAGGCGTAGCTTTGTGCGAGGGCTTTCATCCGCATGATACCGGGGCGGCCATCGTGCAAGGTTCTCAGTACTGCTTTTTGGAGTCGTTCTGGGATAACGACTCTATCGCCCCAGATGACACAGCCTTTTTGAGAGAATAACTCCGTTTGTCGAGTCTTGAATAGTGTGAAATCATCTGATAATTGGTCCAATGGCCATCCACGTTCTACCCAGCCTAGGACTCGTGCCAAGGTGGGGTGACGTCTGGTTTCTCTTGCGATATCTTGAGTGGTTAATGGCGGCGAGTGGAGTGTTTCAATTTGTAACGTGGTTACCATTGGTGTGGGATCGTTGAGAGTCTCTGGAAGCGGTACTCGGCTCAATGCGTCGGCATGGGGAATGGCTTTCCCCGGGCGGTATTGCAGCCAATAATTATAAGCAGCCAAGAATTCTGACCAGCGAGTCATCCTGGGGGATAATATGTAGGGAGTCGGCTTATCTCCAGCTATTATCCCCAATAACGGTTTATGGTCAGTCACGATAGTAAAAGCCCGGCCATACACGTACTCATGAAATCTTTTAACGGCCGATACAATTGCGAAGGCTTCTTTATCGATTTGGCCATAATTTCGCTCAGTTTTTGAAAGTGTCTTTGGAAAATATGTAACAGGGGCTTTGTTACCATTAGGTAGTACATGGCTCAGAATGGCACCCACTCTGAAGGGCGAAGCATCACATGTGATATTTAACGGCAAAGTCTCATTGTACTGCATGAGTACAAAGTCAGAAGTCAGTAGTTTTTTACATTACGGAACACCTGTTCTTCTTTATGACCCCATAACCAATTTGCTTTCTTGTCTAGCAAATGATGTAACAGCTCAGCGACAGTTGCTTTATGTGGTAGAAATACATTATAAAAGTTGATGAGGCCTAGGAATGCCTGGAGATCGGCCTTGTTCCGAAGCCTGGGAGCGTTTTTTATTGCTCTTAATTTACTGTTGGTAGGGTGAATACCCTGACTGTCAATTAGGTACCCTAAAAACTCAACATTATCTGTACACAATTTACACTTATTCTTTTTTACCTTAAGACCGGCGTCTTGGAATTTTTATAGGACCAACTTTAAATGATCCCGTAAGATTTTTTTTGTAGGTGCAGCAATTAATACATCGTCAAAGTAGGGGACCACACCTTTAATCCCTTGTAGTAGCCTCTCCATAAGGCTCTGAAATATCCCTGGGGCTACACTGACTCCGAATTGGAGCCGGGTACATTTAAAGGCACCTCGGTGCATCACAATCATTTGTGCTTGTGCCGTCTTTTCATCAACAGGTAATTGCTGATATGCCTGAGCTAAGTCTAATTTGGTGAAGACTTTTCCGCCCCCCAGGGAATGGAGGAGATGCTGCACCACCGGCACCGGATATGCATTTTGCTGTAGGGCATGGTTCAGGGTGGCCCAGCAGTCCCCACAAATTCGGATTGAACCATCTGGCTTAATGGGTGTTACGATTGGGGTTTCCCAGGGAGAGTGATCGGTAGGTTCTAGCACCCCCTGAGCTATTAGTTTATCAAGTTGTTCATCGATTTTCGGCTTTAAGGCAAACGGAACTCAACGAGGCTTAAGGCGGATGGGAGCTATCTTTGGATTAAGGCTGAACAATATTGGGGTCCCCTTGTACTCACCTAATTTTTCCGCGAATATGTCCTTGAATTCATGGATGAGGTCCTCCTCCCAGTCACTTCCGCTGACTCGGTTTATGCCTGCCACTTCAATGCCAAGTGGCGCGAACCATTGGAGACCTAGCAGACTAGGCCGATCTTTGTCGATCACAGTTAGCGGTAAGTACACTGTGTGCTTCTTGAATGAGACCCGGACTCGGCAGGAACCAACAACAGGGATTTGATTCCCTTGATAGTCCTTAAGAATAAGTTTTTGGAAGTGGAGGTCTTGGCGCTGGATCGTGGGGATGAGTTGCTTGAGAGTCTTCCAGGACATCATCGAGAAGGACGATCCTGAGTCAACTTCCATGTGGCAAGGCTGGTTCTCGATGGCCACTGTAATTCGGATTTTCTTGGCATCCAAGGCAGAGGCGTGACCGATAGTGACAGTATGGTGAGCCTCTTCTCGCTGCAAAACTCGGTTTCTGTAGGAGTGGTTTACTGGTTCTCGCCTTACAGGACGGTTTCCTGTCGATTGGCGATAGTTAGCCCCTTTTGAGGCCTGGCTGGGTCCTTTTAAAGTTCGGCAGACCCGTCCAATGTGGCCTCTCTTCCCGCACTCATGGCAGAGCGCGTCGCGGAATTTGCATTCAGACCTGGCATGGTTGGCTACACAGCCAGTGCAAGGGAGTAGGGACTTCGGGTGGTGGTCCCGGTCAGACTGCAGTCGATGGACCTCTTCTTCGTCGCTGTCTGACGACGAAGAGAGGTCCTGGTGGTGTGTCATTGAAAGCTGCCCTTCTGACTTGGGTAAAATTTCGCTTGTCGGTTGGTGTACTGGAGCGCGGTTGCGGCGTAATTGTGCAGCCGACTTCCTGGTTGCTTCTGCTGCAGTAGCATCGGCGATGGCATCGACAAGGCTGATGTCGCCTTTCGCCATCAGCTTGCTCTGCACACCTGGTGCATCTAATCCCAGAACTATTTGATCTCTCAGTGCCTCTTCCAAATCGGAGAATCCGCAGAGGCCTCCCAGGTTTCGGAGGTCTGCTATGAAGTCGGCGATGCTTTCTCCTTTTCGCTGGTTTCTCTGATAGAACTCGTACCGTCTCATGAGCGTGGGCACGGTCGGTGCGTAATGAGCTCTTAGTAGGGGTTCGAGGTCGTCCCAGTCCATTGTCTTCACTTCGGTAGTTTTGGCTAGTGCTTTAGCCATCTTAAATACGGTTGGACCGCAATGCATTCGGAATACCGCCCGTTTCTTCCCGGCTGTGGCATCCTTTAAATTGTTAGTTTCCAAAAACATTTGGAAACGATCCATGTAGGACTCCCAGTCCTCTTGCACTGAATCGAACGGAGCGAGTGGTACGATGACGCTGGACATGGTTCCATCGTGTAGCGCTGTCAGTCACGTGCTCGGTGTTTCTTCTTAGTTCAGTCAGCTCTGACGTTTCCACATCCCACCTTTGTCGCCAGTGTTAAGTATGGAGCATGGGCGAGAAAGAATGGAGACGAGCCTCTGGAACGGTGAACTTCAACTCTTTATTTACATAGTGACTGCTCAAACTCAATGGCAGTTATAGCCCTCCTTATATAGGCAACCTAATAACTATTAACCAATAACAATCTAGGAGCGCTAGCTCCCTTAACCAATAAGAACGCTCCTTTAATGGCCAATCGGATTCCCCGGAACGGGCCAATCCGATCCTGCCGTTAACAGCCAATCAGAAGTGCAGGGCCAGAACCCTGCACTTGACTCCAAGCTTAAGATATCTTTATTAAGGCCTTTGCCTTCACAACAGTATCAATATATGATATTGGTTTCATAAGGATATGAGTAACATTTCTAGGATGTTACACAAGATTTCCTTATATACTTAGCCTGCCTTAATTGTTAATTACATGAATTATTACCTACCTTTTTCTTTATTCATAAATATTTTAAATACAGTGTATTCAGGGGTGGCATTCAGCAGGTTCTGACCAGTTCTGGAGAACCGATAGCAGAAAGTTTAAGTAGTTTGGAGAACCAGCCAATTCTACCTCTGACTGGCCCCACCCCCATTTATTCTCTGCCTCCTGAGTCCCAGATCAACTGTATCTTCTTTTGTTGCCCTGCACAGGAGAACAGAGTGGAAAGCAGGTTAGTGGGATGGGGAGGGAATGGGATTTTGCAGTAACCTTCTGCTGCCACGCCCACCAAGCCATGCCACACCCACCAAGCAATGCGCACAGAACCAGTAGTAAAATTTTTTGAATCCCACCACTGAGCATATTGTCAGGGCACATCATTTACGGAAAAGCAAAGAAAGAACAAAAAGGAATATTAACATATATACTAATAACAATAGTAATAGTGTAACAGAATAGTTTTAAACTAGATTTCTCTTCATGTTAGCTTATTTGTAGTTCTGTTAATTATATTGGCATATTTATAAACCAGCTTTATATTTAGTTCATACGTAGCAATAATTTTACTTCATCTTATTTCTACCTCTTATCTCTAACTACTCATAAAATCTATTCCATGTTAAGTAATATTCTGTATCTTCTTTGTCCTTTAATGTCAATCTATCCATTTCTGCACAGTCTAATATTTTCCAAATTACATCCTCATCTGATGGAGTGTTCTCATTTTTCCAGTATCGTGCAAATACCATCCTTGCTGCTGTCAATACATGAAAAACTAGATATATAGTTCCTTTATCAAGCCCTCTGGCATTATACCCAACAAAAATATTTCTGGTTTCAGATCTATATGTTGCTTGATAATCTTTTCCAACCATGTATGTATTTTCGTCCAATATTTTCTTGCTTTCATACAAGTCCACAACATATGATAATAAGTACCCGGGGGTCTGATTACATTTCCAACATTTGTGGACATATTGCTAAACATTCTTTATAAGTGCCACCTATAAAACATTTTATAGAGATTTTCCTTGTTTGCTGTAGTCATTGTCAGTTTATAGCTCCTATCCAATAGTTTTTGCCATTTATCTAATTCTATAGTATAACCAAAACAATTTGCCCATACAATCATTGTTTGTTTGATTTGTTCCTCTTCCATTTTATAACTTAATAAGTAATTATATTTTTTGATCAGTTTTTCATCTGTTCCTAATAATATCTTAATAAGTGTTATTGGTTCTTTGTAAAAACCCCATGTTTTTGCATCTTTCTCTTCTCGATTGTATTTGCAGATGCGGCCACCAAGCTAAGTCCACCCATTTGGTTTTGTAGTTGTCTAGTTTTGAGCTCACCATTCTCATTTAAAATGTTGTTATACAGTATTGTTTTTCCAAATTAATAAGATTTGTGTGTATCAATGCTTCCATTGTGGAGAGCCACATTTTCATATAGTTTTGGAGTTTAATTTTTCCCATACCTGAAGCAAAGCATTCCTCACACAGTGTCTTTGAAAATATCTATGTATCTATTTGACTATGCTATAATTCTTGCTGGAATAATAAACTATTTAACTAGCACAGTGTATCTGTCTTACTGAGTGTAAACTACAACAACGTTTATCTCACATAATTTGCCTTCCTACTAGACTGCCGTTGCACATTCTGCTAGGTTGTGTATCCCTAACAGACAGCCTTGTCTCGTATCTTTGTTTATATAAAGATTTTCTATCACATCTCCATTCACCATCACTTTAGCTCTCTGGTGCGTGTAAACTGCCTTTATCATATTTATAAATTTTTCACCAAAGTCCATGCATTTTAATTGTTGCGTCATAAATTACCAATTTACATTATCAAATGCTTTCTGGGCATCCAAAAAGTTTAATGCTAGTTGTTTTTCATTATGTACTTAATAATACTCCAATGTGTCCAAAGTTATTCTAACATTGTTTCTAATTTGCTTCTTAGGTAAAATCCCATTTTGATCAGAATGTATAAACTTAATCAAAAATCTTTTTAATCTTTCAGCAATTATTGAAGCAATTATTTTTTAATCTGCATTTAATAGGGATATTGGCCTGTAATTCTTTATTTGTGTTAGGTCTAGGGAATTATTACCTACTTTCTTACTCCCATGTGTTTCTACTACTGTACCATTTCAAATTTTTCTTTTTGTTAAAAATATATAAAAAGAAGGAATAGCTTCATATTTCCATTAGAATGATAGCACTAAGAACTTTCTATCCAGAATCCCCCATGTCTTTAACCACTTTGTAGATCAAATCTTCCACAAATGTAATCTTCCACAATTCAAATAAAATGATCAGTGTAAACATATTAGAAGCTCAATGTTGTTAAAGTACTCATCGATTTTAATAATTAACCATTCACTAAACGTGATTCAAAGAACTTCAAAAATGCCAATTGATACATTTAATAAGTTTGATGCAGCATATTTAATTTTTTATGTGCTAATCCAATTATAATGGGATATTTTTCAGTTTGCACAGTTTAATACTAGTCAGAGTGGATGAATAGCTTCATATAGAAGGGTAATGGTAAATTCCTTTCTGGAACAACTTGTGCTACTGTCACATCTAAACAAAGTAGTGCTGGTTTTTATATATACTACAAGTACATAGACTTAAAAACATACAGTGAATTTAATAATAATAATTTGTAGCTCTTCTGGTGTCCTCCTTTTTCCAAATCCCGTCAATTACTGAGACAATCCTTTTGACAGGATGTCCTCTGGGTCATGGTCCAAAGAGACTGAATGACTAAAGAACATTCACTCTCTTTCCTCCGCTGTTCCCATCAAAGTTTTTTAATCCATCATCCAATTGCACCACATATTCAAAATATATGAGTTTTTGTTTGTCAAACTTTGCATCAAGGGAGCCATAAATCTGTTTTGTCCATTGTTAATTGGATGTTCTGGCAGTCCAGTCTTGTGGATTTCAGATCTATAATTTGAAGGCAGATTATCTTTCATCACTCTTTCTCAAGGCTCAACTTTCCAAGCCATACATTGACACCAGAAAAAACGCTGCTGTACTATTTTGAAGTTGGTTATCCTTGGAATATTTTTATTCTTTGCAATTCTGTCTGTCATTGCTTTCTTCCTTAGGATTAATCCATTGCTTCTCGAGCACATGGCCTATTTTTATCTATTTTCTACCACCAACATTCTCCATTATCATCTTTTAATTAATTAAACATGCTGACTAAAGTTACTTGCATCTTCATAATATTTAACACTGATGTAGTTTTTCATAATAAATTGTTTTAAGCTTTTCTTTCGGTTAACCGGTCTAAATTTGTCAGTGTTTCAACCTTAACTTTAATTCCAATTGTTGCAGGTATCTATCTCAATTCTAAGTTTAATTTTTATTGAGTGCCAGGGAAATGGAACCAGAGAAAACAAAAGGCTACAAATAAAGGAGAAGAAATCCATCTATACAATATAGAGCAATACTATTTAACTATAGAAGATATTAAGGCTGTTTGAGAACAGAAATTACATACAAGATTGTCTAATACTATAAGAGTATTGGATAAAACAGAGACAGAGATTGATTTGAAAGTGGATTTTTAAAAAAATGCTAAATAACAAAAATGATATGGAAAAAGATGTGCATCTGAAAATGGATTTTAAAATGCCAGAATATAAGACTGATATACAAAATAATGTCAAAATGGCATCATTTACAAATGAAATCAGCTGATGTCTTAATAGTTAAAGGAGTCATACCAGTGGAGCAATTCAATTTTTTTTTACTACTGGTTCTGTGGGCATGGCTTGGTGACTGTGGCAGGGGAAGGATATTGTAAAATCTCCAGTCAGAGGTGGTATTTGCCGGTTCTCCAAATTACTCAAAATTTCTGTTGCCGGTTCTCCAGAACTGGTCAGAACCTGCTGAATACCACCTCTAAGTCATACAAATAATAAATCAAGAGTGTGATGTGCAAACATTCCTGTCTTAAATTTCCAGAAGGAATGTGTTAAAACTAATGAAGCTTTCCCTGGAAGGAGACAAAGAGAATTTGATAATAAATCAATTTATGGGTCATTATTTGATGGAAACAAGGATCAAACTTTAAAAAAGTAAATAGAAGGTTTACCATGTGAATTTACCAGATAAATTATATATGTTGTGGTTTCTGATAGATATTAATGGGATTTCTTTTTGACCAGAACTGAATGAAGGTTGCGGTATCTGCCATCCCGCATCTGATGGGCGGCTCATGAAAGGGAGCGAAGGGAAGAGAAACGACAGGAAGCGAAGTTTCCTCTTGATGATGAGCGCGCCCCGAATGTCTTGGCACACGTTCTTTTATTGTGCTTTCTTACAAGAAAATGATTTAATTAAAAAGCTCAAGTCAAACATGTTAATCTCATCAGGATGTGTATGTTTACAAAGCTGCATACCTGGACAGATTATTTACAAAGTGGATAAGCCTATTAACAAACGTCTATCTCCTTGCCTCTCGTACATGCCTTGCAAGGGTCACTGGAGAGACAGAAGTTAATGATTACACGTGAATGATACAATGTTGTGATTCTTGAATGATACATAGTTGCAATGATACATAGTTGCAATCACATGAATGATACATAGTTACAACATCTCCTCTGTTTTTATTATTTATGACG
Source organism: Hydrophis major (assembly GCA_033807585.1). Lineage (NCBI taxonomy): Eukaryota > Metazoa > Chordata > Lepidosauria > Squamata > Elapidae > Hydrophis > Hydrophis major. Next base: position 30,045,142 of record CM066333.1, read on the forward strand.
AGTCTTCTTCCTCATCCAAGAAGACAGGAACCATTTTTCTGAAATGTTCGCCGTCCCCGTCATCTAGGCAAGAGTGCGACCCGTCAGCTTCAGGGTTGTCCAAGGAGCGGTAACTCAGCAATGACATTTTTTCGTCCAGTGTTGAGGATATAACATAAGCTTGCAATAGCACATTAACATCAGCAGAGGATAATTAATTTTTTAAAAATTGTAATATTCTATTAAAACAATAAAGTCCTATAATACAAATCAATATAGTAATTATTAACGATCCTGCCAATGCAGTTAAAAAGGTTGTAAGCCATGGCGAATTAGAAAACAACCCCCCTCCTCGCTATCAGCATAAAGACAACATTCTTTTTTAAGCATAGCACACAATCCCCCTTGTTTTAAAAAATAACAGATCTAAATCTTTACGATTTTTCAAGAGAGGGGGTGTTTCATGGATACCTGTAGGGATATAAAATCATCAGAGTTATACATACAAGCCATACTTGAATGCAAAAAGATTTGGATTTTACAATTTCATCCCCGTGGACACATGCCATGAAACCGGTGGAACAAGTCCAAACAAAATTATTGCCAGGGATAAAATACATTCCTTTCAGGCGTGATGTTAAAGTTCCTCCTGCAGTGGTGTGGATTGCAGGATATCCCCTGGTTATGTGGGTGCGTCTGCCAAATCGAATTGAAGTGGTGGGTAGAAGTTTTCTATGCAAGAGAAATTGGTTGTAGAACTTAAACGAACTTTTTGAAAGTCAGTTATAGTCCAGGCAATATTATCTCTTCTATGAGGCTTCTGCAGATCGTCATGGACAGTTCTTTTGAAGCGTCGTTTGTTGACAGGATCAGAGTTCGGGTATATAAAAACATGACAAGCAGGAGAGAGGGCTATGGACAAGTTAGTTGTAGAACATTTGCGAAATGAAGAGGGAATTCAATTAGTAGAAAAAGGATAATAATTACAATAATGACAATAAAGATTAATTTGGTAATTCATCAAGGATGTTAGTTGGGGTGGGGAAACCCATAATACAATATAAGGACATTTGGGTCCCCTTATGTTTTAGATTGAATAGAGGAAAAGATTTTAAGGTTCCTTTCCATAGGAAGAGTAAAGAAGGAACAAAAGAGCGAGTGGTAGAGTGTTCTTTAAGTAGGATACGAATAAGATAGAAATTGCAAAGAAGATATAGGCAAGAATATCAGGAAAGAGTTTTAAGATACAGATGTAGCAGAGGAATTCCCATGATAGGGTCTTACTGCCCGACCAGGGATCCAGAGAGTGGTTTTGTCTGGTAGTAAGATCGCAGCGTATCCTCGTCCCCAAGTGAGAAGCTCAGCGGGACCCTGCTAGGCAGGATCTGGCAATCTGCGATAATATACCAGAGGTCTGTTAGGTGGGGGTGAGGGGGAGGAAAAATGACGAGAAGCAGCAGAAGTGGGAGGAATGCCAGTCAGATTGAGAAAGCTTAAAGTGTAAAGACAAATGTTAAGAGAATTTTGCAATGCTGGGAGGTTCGGGTTTTTTTCCCGCAACGAATATCGATCAAGAGCACGTTTCAGAGACAAGTGTGTCCGTTCCACAATAGCCTGCCCCTGGCTGTTGTAGGGAATCCCAAACTTGTGAGTTACATCCCATCTGTTACAGAAGTCCTGAAAAGCAGAACTTGTATAGGCAGGTCCATTGTCTGTTTTTATTTCTTTTGGACATCCCAGTGAGGCAAAGGTACGAATTGAATGATTGATGACATGTTTTACAGTTTCTCCCCTTTGAGGAGTAGCCAGAATAAATCCTGAATATGTATCTATGGAAACGTGCAAATATTTCCAAGGGGCAAAAGGTGGATACTGAGTTACATCCATTTGCCAAATTTCACAAGCTTTTAATCCTCTAGGATTTACTCCTATGGGAATGGAATGTCCTTGCTTACTACATGTGGGGCATTGTTGAATAATGGCAGCAGCTTCTGCCTGAGTTAGAGAAAATTGAAAAGTTATCATAACTTGGCAGGGGAGATTCAAACACACTCCCTGCTTCTATTTTATAATGGACTTTTAAAGCCTCCATAATTTTCCTCCAAGTGACCAAAATGCCAATAGGTGCACGAGGAGGACTATGGAGATGTTCACCAATTTTTTTGCCAATTGGAAATTTTTAAGGACCCTTCCTCTGAATAATTAGGACAATGTTGCCACACATAAGCCAATAATGTAGCAATAAGTTTCTTTTTTATAGGAGAGCCCTTTAAATTAGCAGAGTATTTAGAAGAAGAAGCGACTAACTCCCTCAACTCCTTCAGATGCTGCGTCTGCTGTTGAGCAAAGTTTTCACCCATACTTACGAAAAGTCGAGACCGTGTTTCAGATTCGATGAAATGCAATTCGCTTCAGGCCTGGCGATGCACAGCTCCCATCGAGCGGATAAGATATGGGCGCGTCGCTGCGTATCCCCCTTAGGAAATCACGTCGGGGTCACCAGAATGCTGTATCTGCCATCCCGCATCTGATGGGCGGCTCATGAAAGGGAGCGAAGGGAAGAGAAACGACAGGAAGTGAAGTTTCCTCTTGATGATGAGCGCGCCCCGAATGTCTTGGCACACGCTCTTTTATTGTGCTTTCTTACAAGAAAATGATTTAATTAAAAAGCTCAAGTCAAACATGTTAATCTCATCAGGATGTGTATGTTTACAAAGCTGCATACCTGGACAGATTATTTACAAAGTGGATAAGCCTATTAACAAACGTCTATCTCCTTGCCTCTCGTACGTGCCTTGCAAGGGTCACTGGTTATTTTTTTAGAGTAAATGATAAATTGTATTACAAAATAGATTCATTTGATTGTGTTAAGCAAAACACAAATTAAAGAATAACTATTACTATGTTTGATAGCTCTTAATAGAATGTTAGAATAGAATATTAATATGATGATGATCATTGCTCAAATTAATTGTAACCGGACAACACACTGGTCATATAAACATTGAAACTGTTGCTCTTTTTTTATATAGTAAAATTAAAAAAAAATATTTAAAAAAAAGAATGTGAATAGAAGAGAAGAGAACAGATTGGAACATTGCTGATTAGGATTGAATGATTTTTTTAAAAATGTGATTATTGGTAAGGGATGAGTTGGGATTTTTTTTTTTCCCATTGAAATACCAGAGAAGGTGTTATTACCAAAATTGTTTATGCTTCTCTGGAGAGAAAAAGGAATCATCTTTTATATTTCTTCTTTCTATTTCTCTCTACTCTCTTTTCTTTTCTTTTTCTGTTTTCCTTAGTTTACATTAGTCTTTTAACTTTGTCCTTGTAAGCTTTAATAGAATTACAAGAAAAATAGAAAAGAAAGGGAATCCAAAGATCATTAGGGAAACTATAGGTGTAGACTTGTCCCAAAGGTGCTTTTCCAAAAGGCAACTGGACATTCTTGGGGTTTTTTCTGTTTGAAAATATTTCACTTCTTATCCAAGAAGCTTCTTCAATTCTAACTGAAGTTTTAAGTTAGAACTGAAGAAGCTTCTTGGATGAGAAACAAAAGGTTTTCAAAGAAAAAAAAAAGCAAAACATTTTCAAGGAAGCAAAAAGTTTTCAAGGAAAAAAAAACCACAATAAAATCTAGTTGCCTTTTGAAAAGCACCTTTGAGGCAACCATGATCTGGGCGATTGAGAATCTCCTGGAGAAAAAGATACACCCAATTAGACCTGCTGCGCTGAGGGCATTCTGGAACTATTGCTCAACCTTGGCAACCATGAGATGTATTTATTTCAATTCCAGAATTTGTTGGTTTGGGTGTTATGGACTAAACCAACGCAGCGATACAACCCTAAACAGCTTTTACTTTACAGCAGGCTTGTAATCCTGCACTTCTCATTGGCCCACAAATAGCATGATTGGTCGTTTTTAGCCAGTCTGATTGGCTGTTAACGGGCCCCTCTGATTGGATGCTTGTGAAAGCAGTAAACTCAAATCATTGGTTGTTTGACAGCAGCCAGCTCTATAAAAGAGCTGCTGCTGCCCAAGTATTTGCTCTGTTCTTATTTTACAATAAAGAGTTGAAGTCACCGTTCAATGCCTCGTCTCCGTTCCTTGCGCCCATGCTCAGGACTTAACACTGGCGATGAGGATGGGATATGGAGACGATAAAGCTGACTAAGTACACATCGAACAAGACAGAGCACGTGGCTGAAGAGCGCATGCAACAAACGGCAAGATGACCAGCGGCGCCATACCATCCGCTCCATTCGACCCAGCAACCGAAGACTGGGACTCGTATATAGATTGCTTCCAGATGTTCCTGGAGACCAACAAATAAAAGATGCTACGGCTGACAAGAAACGAGCGGTGTTCCTGACTCATTGCGGCCCCGCCATTTTCAAAATGGCTAAAGCACTGGCAAAACCGGTGGAAGTAAAGACCCTGGATTGGGATACCCTCGCCCCAATCCTCCGGGCCCATTATGCACCCGCAGTACCTACACTGATACAAAGACACAAATTTTACCAGAGGGACCAATGAAAGGACGAGAGCGTTGGGAATTTCGTAGCCGACCTCCAAAATCTAGGAGGTCTTTGTGGTTTTGCAAACCTCAAGGAAGCCCTAAGAGACCACATAGTTCTGGGATTAAATGCACCGCACATGCAGACTAAACTGATGGTGAAAGGAGACATCAGCCTTACAGATGTCATCACCGACGCTACTGCCGCAGAAGCAACCAGGAAGTCAGCCGCTTGAATGCGCCGAGCGAACGCACCACTTCACCAACTCGCTAACGAGAGCCCACTTGCCACTGAGAAGCACGCTACCACCACCCACCACGAAGACCTCGAGTCATCCTCAGACAGTGAGGAAGAGGAGGTCATCCGTCTCCGTTCGGAACGAGAGCAAAGGAACCAGAGATGTCTGCGCCAATGTGCTGGTTGCGGGACAAACCACCCGCGATCGGACTGCAAATTCCTCGACGCACTCTGCCGTACCTGCGGAAAAAGAGGCCACATCGCGAAAGTCTGCAGAAGTCCCAGCCGAAGGGAGAACAACCTCCGTCGGGAGACAGGCAAACCTCATGAGAACCAGGACCATCTGAACCACCAATGGAACAACCACTACAGATATCAAGCACTTGCCCCTTCAACGAGATGAGAAGAGGCCCACCAAACCATCATTATCGGCCACGCTTCATCGTTCTATGCAAGAAAGATCTGCGTAAGGGTTACTATTGAGAATCGACCGTGCATGATGGAAGTCAATTCAGGATCATCCCTATCGATGGTATCCTGGAAAACCCTCAAACAGCTGATCCCTGCCATCTGCCGCCAGGACCTCAGCATGCAACGAATCATCCTGAAAGAGTACCAGGGAAACAGAATTCCAGTTGTCAGTTCCAGCCACGTCCAAGTATCCTTCAAGGACCGCACAGTGACACTTCCCCTGACTGTCGTCGATCGTGACCGACCCAGTTTGTTAGGGTTACAGCGGTTCGCCCCACTCGGGATTGAACTAGCCAGCATACACCAAACCAGAAGCGATGACTGGGAAGAGGCTCTCATCCAGGAATTCCAGGACGTGTTCACAGGAACATTAGGCAAGTACAAGGGGACCCCTATATCATCTAATCTCAGCCCCGATGTAGCTCCCATTCGGCTGAAGCCTCATCGGGTGCCTTTTGCCCTAAAGCCGAAGATCAATGAGTAGCTAGATAAACTGATAGCCCAGGGCATATTGGAACCGATTGACCACGCCCGTTGGGAAACCCCGATAGTAATGCCCATGAAGCCAGATGGTTCGTTAAGAATTTGTGGGGATTACCGGGCTACCCTAAATCATGCTCTTCAACAGAGCGCTTACCCAGTACCGGTGGTTCAACACCTTCTTCATTCCCTGGATGGCAGAAAAATATTTGTGAAATTGGACTTAGCTCAGGTGTACCAGCAACTACCTGTAGATGCGACAACTGCAGAAGCCCAGACAATAGTTACACATAGAGGCGCCTTCAAGTGCAATAGACTCCAATTCGGAGTAAGCGTGGTGCCTGGCATTTTCCAAAGTTTAATGGAGAGACTATTACAAGGCATAAAAGGCATTGTGCCTTATTTTGATGACGTCCTAATAGCTGCCCCCACTAAAGAGTTATTAATACAACGACTCAGAAAAGTTCTTCAGAAATTTAAAGATGCTGGTCTGAACGTAAAAAGGGACAAATGTCAACTTTGTACGGAGAGAGTGGAGTTCCTGGGATACCTTCTCGACAGACAGGGAATCCACCCCACCAAAAAAAAAAACTAACCGCAATCAAAAACGCCCCGAGACCTAGGAATAAGACAGACCTCCAAGCTTTCCTGGGACTCATTAACTTTTATAACATCTTCTTGCCCCAGAAGGCGACCGTAACCGAGCCCCTACATAGACTTCTTGATAAAAAGGCTTCCTGGGTCTGGGGATGGCGTGAAGAAAGGGCATTCCAACAAGTAAAAGACCTCTTAACCTCCGATGCTGTATTAATGCAATACAACGAGACTCTACCTTTGACAGTTACCTGTGACGCCTCACCATTTGGAGTGGGAGCCATATTAAGCCATGTCCTACCAAATGGGAATGAGGCACCTATTGCGTTCTTTTTGAGAACTTTGTCTAAGACTGAAAGGAACTATAGTCAACTTGATAAAGAGGCTCTCGCTATTGTATCCGCAATTAAACATTTCCATGAATATGTGCATGGGAGACCCTTTACCATAATTACAGACCACAAGCCGCTACTTGGTATTTTGGCGGGAAACAAACCAACTCCCCATATCTTATCACCAAGAATGACACGGTCAGAATTTCTAGCCGCTTACGATTACTGATTGCAACACCGCCCGGGAAAAACCATTCCCCACCGACGCTTTGAGCCGCTCCCCACTACCAGACATCATAGAGGACCCAGCTCCAACCTTAGCCATGTTGCAAATCGAAACCCTCAAATCGCCACCACTGACAGTTCGAGACATCTTGTTAGAAACAAAAAAGGACCCTGTTTTGGCACAAGTCCTCAGCTGGGTGGAACAGGGTTGGCTGGTCAGCACAACCAATGACACGTTCAAGCCATTTAGGAATCATCAAACAGAGCTATTCTCCCAAAAAGGCTGCATAGTGTGGGGAGACAGAGTCATAATCCCGGAGAAATTGCAACATAGGGTATTTAAAATGTTGCACGATGGACATCCAGGCATCGTGCGGATGAAGGCATTGGCCAGGAGTTACGCATGGTGGCCTGGGTTAGACAAACAGATAGAGACTTGGGTAGCAAAGTGCAGCAAATGCCAGGAGACTCGCTCCACTCCTCCAAAAATTCCCCCAACTCAGTGGGAAATGCCTCGAGGTCCTTGGTCCCGTATCCACATCGATTTTGCGGGACCCACAAGAGGGCACACTTTCCTCTTAACAGTGGACGCCTATTCAAACTGGCTTGAAGTCCACAAGATGAAAAGCACCACCACAGAGGCAGTCACTAAACAGCTGAATAAGCTATTTGCTACCCACGGATTTCCGGATGTCCTGGTCTCCGATAATGGCCCCCAATTCACTGCACTGCCATTCAAACAGTACCTGGCAGATTGGGGCATCCGCCATGCCTTAACATCGCCAGCCCACCCTGCGGCCAATGAGCTGAGCGAATGTTCAATTTGTAAAAAAGACCTTGCACAAAATGGACCATGGCAACATTGACGACAAAATAAACCGGATGCTTCTCCTCCAGCACATAACCCCAAACAATACCATGAACAAAACCCCAGCTGAACTCCTGATGGGCCGAAAACTTCGCTCACATCTCGATCGCCTCCACCCAAACTACACGCTGGAACAACCCTCAGGATCCAGCAGCAAGTGTCGGCATTCCAGGAAGGTGACCTCGTGTTTGCGAAAAATTTCTCGGGCAACCCATTGTGGGTCCCCACTACCATAATGCAACTTACGGGACCCCGATCCTATTGCCTACAAACTGCAGATGGTAAGATGTGGAAGCGCCACATAGACCAACTCTATTCCAGATTAGCACCTAGTCCTATCTCAGCCCCTGAATCTCTAGCTGGGGGGGGGAAGGAACATCGAGGAGGCCGAAGAAAAAATAACAATCGAAACCCAACAATCTATACAACCAACCAGGGGATACTCACCGTCAGAAGGAGAACCGAGCCAGGGAGTGGCCTTGCCGCATGACAGCACTGCGATGGAAATAGATCCAGGGAACCCGGAAGACAGCACTGGCGTAAGCAGAGAAAGCAGCCCAGGGCCACAATTTTCACCATCCAACCCAGCTAGCAGCCCACCGGAACCAGAGCCAGGACAGAAACCGGTGGAACAGCGCAGCTCGAGCAGACAGGTGAAGCCACCTGCCTATTTACGAGAATATGTCACCCCACCCCTCAGACGGAACCTAGCGGGGAGGGGTGTTATGGACTAAGTCAACGCAGCGATACAACCCTAAACAGCTTTTACTTTACAGCAGGCTTGTAATCCTGCACTTCTCATTGGCCCGCAAATAGCGAGTCATGATTGGTCGTTTTTAGCCAGTCTGATTGGCTGTTAACGGGCCCCTCTGATTGGACGCTTGTGAAAGCGGTAAACTCAAATCATTGGTTGTTTGACAGCAGCCAGCTCTATAAAGGAGTTGCTGCTGCCCAAGTATTTGTTCTGTTCTTATTTTACAATAAAGAGTTGAAGTCACCGTTCGATGTCTCGTCTCTGTTCCTTGCGCCCATGCTCAGGACTTAACATTGGGAATATTAGACATTGAAATCTGCCCATTGTAAAAGTTGCCACGGTTGAGAAACACAATTCTAGAAATATTGTGACTCCACCTGTTTAGTTTCGCTGGATGTCCCAAGTGTTTTTGCATCATTAAAAATGAGTTTTAAAAAATGCCTGGGGCTTGTAAGGGAAATGTATAAACAAAAGAAGGCTCTTTTGTTTAGAATGACAGAGAATTCCATTGTAGTTCACAAAAGGAAGCATTAGTTATAAATAATAAAAACAGAATGTCCTGCTCATCAGATATGGCAGTAGTCATTGATTTGGAAGGTTTTGAAAAGGTGTTGGCCAAATTAATAGAAGTTTTGTGAGTGCTCTACATTATTTCCAACATAAGGGAGCATGCCCTAAATAATTTACTGGGGCACAACAGTGGAATAAGATAATTGCCTCCCTGTTTTTGTTTATTTAGTATATCTGCTGGGCCATTGAATGACACACATCGAAAGATAAGATTTACTTGTGGCCTTATCTTAAGATGGCTATCCATCCACCCAGGATGTGAATATCTTCCTATTAGAATATTAATTTGTATTCCTGTGTCCAAGAAAATTATCTCAAGTGGATGTGAATGTAGAAGTGGGTGCCCATAACCAGATGCACAAACAGTTCATTTGTTCTGAATGTGAGAAGCCTGGTTGAGGTAAAGAGGACAAATACCTTCTCAGAGATAGCAATCTGAATATTGCACCTCTTTTATCCCATGGTAATTTTTTCACCATGTGATAAAACATAGTTTATATTGAACACATAACTTTTTAGTATCAGATCTGCTTGTTTCTTAATTCTTCCTTTTCTTCCTTTGAATGATTTTAATTACTCCTGGTGGTTTCTCTAAGTGATGTGTATATGCACTAGAAGGGCAGGATGTTAATATTTTGCTTAATAAGTATATTATCTGGTGGGGCATAGCCTTGCCTGCAGTATGTATCCATGGAGTAGTAACATATCACACTGCTATGTAGCAGATTTTTTTTTTAGCAAAGACTTTTCTTTCTCTGTCCTTTGGGGTAAATTATACCGGATTGGTTGGTTTCTATTTGTTAATGAGGACAATCTGTTTATAAACAATTATGCAATTTTAAAGGCCGGTAGTACTCTGTGTCTCATGGTACAAGATGATTAACCATAGGCTAAAACTAGATACTGTGTTTCTCCAAAAATAAGATCCTGTCTTATATTTTTTTGCCACCAAAAAAGGCACCAGGTCTTATTTTGGGGGGATGTCATCCACTAACTAACCTCACTTGCGTGTGTTGCCCCCGACCTCCTTTTCGCTGTCAGAGGTCTTCTGGAACTTCTTCTGCAGCTGTCAAGTCTTTTCTGAAACAGAGCTCTGCATCAATCTGAAGCTTTGTTATCAGCCACAGAGGCCTTCAGGAAAACTTCCCGGCTTTCCCAGCAGCAGAAGAAATGGGCCAGCAAGGCAGGTGTCGGGTTGTGCGAGGCCTGGCTACAACTGTCCAAAAGTAAGTAGTAGGGCAGCTCCATCACCCCCATCCCCACCCTAGCTTAATTTTTACCCAGTGGGCGAGATCTAAATTAGAGCTTATTTTGGGGGTAGGGCTTATATTGGATGCACATGTAAAAAATCAAGCTAGGACTTATTTTCAAGATAAGTCGTATTTTCGGGGAAACAAGGTACTTATTATAAGCCAGGACTGTCTTACGCTTATTATGGTCATAAGCTGAGGACGATGTATATGGCAAAGCAGACTAACATTTCACTAGAAGAAAGACAATTAAAAAGGCTATTTTTATACCTTCCTTTGGCTACGTCATAACCAAGGACTGGTATGTGTAAGAATATGATTTGGCCTAGGAGAAACTATCTGGCATTCTCTTGTTTAAAAAAAAGCCTAAATTTTTTATCAAAATGAAAGACAATTGGAAGATGCAGAAACATTTCTCTGGCATTTGCAGTGGGAAAGATTGGAAGATAATTGATAAAATATATACCATAATTAGATTGCTTCAATATGCTCTTTATTGAAGCTAACTCAAAGGATTGTATTAGGTAATGATTTTAATATTTAAAAACAAAGTAAAAATTTAGGTGTGGTTTATTTCAATGGACTTAACTTTAAATCTGCTGATGGCATCAATATATGTTAATCCCAAAAGTGTTCCTGGAATAGGCAGTTTGTTTTACACAGCCTCCAAACCATTCTTTGCACTATTAACACAGATTACATTGAAGATAATGGTATAGAATTAAAACAATTTCACATCTTGGAAACAGACATATAAGCAACCAGTTGTGCACTTTGTGGGTATTATGTAGTAACAGCAAAAACTACTCAAAGGTCATTGTTGTTTCCTCATCCTAAATACTTAACTAGAAGTTAGTAGTACCATACTTGGTTACATGCTAATTTGTTTGCATCTTTATGGATTATTTACACAATGTATTCAACTGAAAAACAGGCCTATAATCAGATCGTTTTCACACTGAGCCTTTAGAGAAATTAATGGGGAAAAATATGATTTCTCCATTATTCCATTACTAATAGGTATTTCCTTAACCAAGCCTCTGCCATTTATTGTCTACAAAGTGCTAGAAAGATACAAACTGAATGAGAATTATTTCTTTCAAATGCAAATTGTGTACATATTTATTTTACAGTTTTTTCATATCATTGCAATCTAATCTGATGGTTTCCATTAAAATGAAACACTTATAGGGATCCTTGGGCTTTACATGTTCCTGACTTTAATTATTTATATTTTAAGTTCTTCTTTTATTTCTTTTAAGCAGAGATTGTTCACATTTTTGCAGCTCTAAGAGAACTTTCTCCATACTATGATTTAAGTTAAATTGAACATTAGAGGTCTTCACCTGTGGGAGTGATAAATAGATGTACTTTAATGTTCTTGAATGAATCTTGGTCTTAACTAGACTTGTCCAGAGCTGTAGCAGCTTCTTGTAGTGGATGTAGCTTCCTGTAGCTTCCTGTAACACTCAAGTTGCATATATATCAGCATCTAAGCAGTTCTTCCCATGTTATACAATTGTAGAATCACAAAGCTCAAAGTATTAAAAACAGGCTAGGGGAAGAACCAATAGAGAGCTAGTTTGAATTCTTTGTCACAAGGAAAGTAAGAATTCATAATAGGAGCAGAAAACCAATTCTTTTGAGACTAGCAAGTACATGGAAAAGGTAGTATCCCAAAGTTTGTAAACAGTGCATGCCACTATGGTGGAAGCAATAAAAAGAATGCTATTAAAGGAAGATGGAATCAAGAAACTTGGTATAAGACTTGGGACCCATTTTGTTCATCTCCTCTTGCCTGCCTTCCCCAGATCAAATTATAATCAAGTTGTTCATGGAACAGTACATGATATTGTGCATGAATGAGGGAGAATTAATCATTGAAACTGCTTAAATAAGTCATAAACATTTGCTGCTTGTTCATGGTTCCATATCTTCTGTTGCATAAGAACCCATATTACTCAACATTGATTCCTGACTGCAGCTTGACATTAGAAAGCAAGGATACTGAGGTAGACCCCTAGTATTCTTTGACAGAAGGAGCTGTTTAAGCCATTGTGTACTGCACACTGAGGAAATCCAACTTAAAATATTCACAACAGCTTGGTCTTTACTTCAACATATCCAATCAAAGAGACCCTTACCCTGCTTCCCTGGATGACTAGTACCATTGTTGAACTATTTTTGCTTCAATGTTTTTTTTTCTAATATTCATTGGAATGTATTCCTGTAACTTCCTTATTTATTGTTCTGCATTCTAGAATAATAGGAAATGAATCTTGTCTTTTGTATGATATCTTTGAAGTAAGCCAACTAGTTCACTTTCCTAAAATTAAACTTACTGAGTTTATTCTATCTCTTCATAGTGCTTATCCATATTACCCAGTTGTTCTAGCTCCAGAATTATTTTTGGAAGACAGGAATGGAGAAACTTTGTACTCATTCTCAATTAAGTCAGTTAATGACGGTCTATAATTTCTTCTGGAGTTATCTTTATCAAGAATGTTCTAATGGCCCAATGGATGTAATATTTCACTTGTAAAAATAGGTTTGCTGATTTGTAACCTGAGGTAATATTTTCTAAATTACTATTTCATTTCCCCCAAGCTGCCTATTTATCCCTGGGCTTTTTTCTTGTTAATAAGGTTAATGATGCACCTCTTCATTTTTCCAGCGGAGGTAAAACGGAATCATTCTCAAACAGAATATGTCAAAATATGGTATAATATACAGTATTTGCTTTCAGTTATGATTATTCTTCTTTTTAACAACAGTAACAATTACAGTAGTACCAAAAAAATTATGGTAGTTTTCACTCACACAGAATTCTATTTTCCTTTCTTTCCTAAGATGAATTTTTAGAGATTTTAGCTACGCTAAGAAATTTCTATATTTCTCAAATTTTTGAACTTCTATTAGGACTGTATATTCTTTCAAAACCTAGAAACCAAATCCACTCTTCATTCTACCCTCAAAGCAACATAAATACAGATTTCAGTGACAGCAACAAATCATTATCTAGGAAATAACAGTCTTGCTTTAAACATATGTTTTTTTAAATTTATGTAGTCACCCATCTCACTGATGGTGTTAATATAATGTAGATTTATGGAGTTGTTGAACCACTTTTTTAAAGTAGCAGAACTCATGAAGAAATGTACTCAAAGTAGGTGTTGGTTAAGCCTTTAGGCCGCAGCCTTTAAAAATAATCTTACTTTGCAAAACATTGTGTGAAATCTCACATGCCTGCTATGTCTTGTTTATTTCTTGTAATCTCACAGGAAAGTCTCATGAAAGAATGCCAGAAAAATCCTCCCAAAACTTTAATATTCCTAGATAAGAACTCATGAGATATGGTGATTTCATACAATTATGGGTATTAACTTTTCAAAAAAGTCTTAATTTAATTTGGGGTACAATGGGGTAACAAGGGACATCACTTTAATGGGGAAAGGATGGACATCCTGCTTTAAAATATGTCTTCTTGCTAATTTTGATCCTAAGGAGAATTTAAAAGCTGATGAATGGTAACCATATAAAAATGAATTACAGACCTGTGGTCATTTGAAAATATTCTAAGACCAATTTTAAGCAATAAGTCTTAACTTTTAAGCAGTTGTGCCCAGCTATGATTTTGGCACAAAATTCCAATTTCAAAAACTGTTGTGAGTGGCTACATACATTTGCCAAATGCTACCCACCACCCATCACTCTTACTACATTTCTCACTGATTAAAAGTAAAACTCACAGTAAAACTTTATGCTTTATCCAGAATGATGATGTTATATTCCATCCTTATATACAATATAGCCACTTGCAGAAGACATATCGATAACATGTGCTGATTCCTTTAGAGCAGTGATGGCGAACCTTTTTGTTATGTGCCGAAAATGTGCACATGCTGGCACCCACTGTTGTGAATTAATAAAAGTGTTTGAATAAAGCTTGTTGAAACCTTAAAGCAAAGTGCAGGGTTCTGGCCCTGTACTTCTGATTGGCCGATAATAGCGATATCGGATTGGTCCGTTCAGGAGAATCTGATTGGCTATTAACGAGCCTTTCTCATTGGTTAAAAAGAGCTAGCGTTCCTATGTTTTCATTGACTAAATACCCAAGAGCTTGCCTATATAAAGGGGGCTGTTGAGGCCGTTTTTAGAGCTGTTGCACCATGTTAAATAAAGAGTTGAAGTTCACTGTTCGCTGACTTGTCTCCGCTTCTTGCGCCACGCATCGAACATAACACTGGCGATGAGGGTGGGATGTGGAGACGTCAGAGCTGACTGAACACTACAAAAGCGATAACAGAGCACATGGCTGAAATGCACCAATGGCGGAACCATGTCCGGCAGCATCATACCACCAGCTCCATTCGACCCGGCACAAGAAGACTGGGACTCATATATGGATCACTTCCAGATGTTTCTGGAGACCAACAATTTGAAGAATGCCACTACTGGAAAGAAATGGGCGGTATTCCTAACTCATTGCGGGCCAACCGTATTCAAGATGGCCAAAGCACTAGCGAAACCGGCAGAAGTGAAGTCTATGGACTGGGATGTCCTCGAACTCCTGCTAAGGGCCCACTATGCACCGACCGTACCAACGCTCATGAGAAAGCATGAATTTTGCCAGAGAGATCAGCGGAAGGGTGAAAGCATTGCAGATTTCATAGCGGATCTCCGGAATCTAGGAGGCCTATGTGGGTTTGCTGACCTTGAAGAAGCCCTGAGAGACAGAATAGTTCTGGGACTAGATGCACTAGGCATGCAGAGTAAGCTGATGGCGAAAGGCGACATCAGCCTTACAGATGCTATCACTGACGCTACTGCAGCAGAAGCAACCAGGAAGTCGGCTGCTCGAATGCACCGCACCCACGCTCCACTTTGCCAACTCGCCAGCGAAGTTTCACCTCACCTAGAAGAACCGGCAATGACAGCCCACCATGAGGACCTCGAATCATCATCAGAAAGTGATGAAGAAGGGGTCAACCGGCTCCGGTCTGAACGAGACCAACACCAGAAATCGCAGTACCAATGTGCTAGTTGTGAGGCAAACCACCCCTAATCAGACTGCAAATTCCTCGACGTGCTCTGCCATGTGTGCGGGAAAAGAGGCCACATCAGACAGGTCTGTAGAAGCAAGCAAGGACCCAACCAAACCCCGAGAGGGGCTAACTACCACCAATCTACAGGAAGCAGTCCTGCAAAGCGAGAACCCTTGAACCACCAATGGAACAACCACTCCTACAGAAACAATCCCCTAAACCACTCAATGAAGCGAGAAGAGGCACACCAAACTATTATGATTGGTCACGCCTCATCACTGGACGCCAAGAAGATCCGGGTCAAGGTGGCCATCGAAAACCAGCCTTGTATAATGGAAGTCAATTCAGGATCGTCCCTTTCGATGGTGTCCTGGAAGACTCTCAAGCAACTTATCCCTACCGTTCGGCGACAAGACCTCTGATTCCAATGAATCATACTCAAAGATTATCAAGGGAATCGAATTCCAGTCGTGGGATCCAGCCAAGTCCGTGTCTCCTTTAAAAATCGTACTGCATCTCTACCCTTGACTGTAGTCGACAGGGATCAGCCTAGCTTGTTAGGCCTCCAATGGTTCACTCCACTTGGAATTGAGGTAGCTGGCATTCACTGAACCAGCAGCAACGACTGGGAAGAGGCTCTCGTCCAAGAATTCCAGGACGTCTTTGCAGACAAACTAGGCGAGTACAAAGGGACCCCGATATCATTTAACCTCAACCTTGAAATAGCTTCCATCCGCCTTAAGCCTCGTCGAGTCCCATTCACCCTTAAACCAAAGATTGATGAGCAGCTTGATACATTAACAGCCCAGGGGGTATTAGAACCAACCGACCATTCTCCCTGGGAAACCCCAATCGTGACACCCATCAAGCCGGATGGATCATTAAGAATTTGTGGGGACTACCGAGCCACCCTGAATCATGCCCTGCAGCAAAATGCTTACCCGGTACCGGTGGTGCAACACCTTCCCTGGGGGGCGGAAAAGTCTTTGCTAAACTAGATCTAGCCCAGGCATACCAACAACTGCCTGTAGACAGAAAAACGGCAGAGGCTCAAACGATCGTTACACACCGAGTTGTGTTTAAATGTATCCGACTCCAATTCGGGGTAAGCGTGGGCCCGGGAATCTTTCAAAGTTTGATGGAAAGACTATTACAAGGGATAAAAGGCGTTGTCCCCTATTTTGATGATGTTTTAATTGCTGCTCCGATTCAAGAAATACTAAGGGAGCACCTGGGGTTGGTTCTTCAGAGATTTAAGGGCTCGGGTCTCAAAGTTAAGAAAAACAAGTGTCAACTATGCACTGATTGAGTAGAATTTTTAGGATATTTAATAGATAAACAGGGCATTCACCCCACCGATAGCAAACTTAGGGCAATCAAAAACGCCCCAAGACCCCGAAATAAGGTGGATCTCCAAGCGTTCCTAGGCCTTATCAATTTTTATAACGTCTTCCTGCCTCACAAGGCAACTGTAGCCGAACCCCTATATCATTTACTAGACAAAAAAGCAACCTGGGTTTGGGGGCACTGAGAGGAACAGGCTTTTCGACAAGTAAAAAACTTATTGACCTCCAACACTGTTTTGATGCAGTATAATGAGACCTTGCCTTTGACTGTTACTTGTGATGCATCACCTTTCGGAGTGGGCGCAATTTTGAGCCACGTTTTACCAAACGGAAGTGAAGCCCCTGTTGCCTACTTTTCAAAAACACTGTCAAAAGCAGAACGCAATTACAGTCAACTCGATAAGGAAGCTCTTGCTATTGTATCTGCTGTTAAAAGATTTCATGAATATATTTATGGGCGAGCTTTCACTATAATAACTGACCACAAACCTTTACTGGGAATAATAGCAGGAGATAAACCAACCCCTTATATATTATCTCCCAGAATGACTCACTGGTCAGAATTCTTGGCTGCCTATAATTATAAGTTGCAACACCACCCGGGGAAAGCCATTCCCCACGCTGATGCATTAAGCCGTGCACCGCTTCCAGAAACCGTTGATGACCCTGCTCCAACCGTCACAACACTGCAGATCGAGACACTCCAAAAACCACCGCTGACAGCTCGTGATATCGCGATTGAAACTAAACGCGATTCCGTTCTAGCACGTGTCCTCAGTTGGGTAGAACATGGATGGCCATTGGACCAAATCCCTGACAATTACGTCCCCTTCAAAAGTCGACAGATGGAACTGTTTTCCCAGAAGGGCTGCATCATTTGGGGCGATAGAGTCATTGTCCCAGAGCGGTTACAGCGAGCGGTACTAAGAACCTTGCACGATGGCCACCCTGGCATCGTGCGCATGAAAGCACTCGCACGAAACTATGCGTGGTGGCCGGGCATAGACAAGCAGATCGAAGCCTGGGTAAAGACTTGTTCCAAAGTCCAGGAAGTCAGCAATGCCCCCCCGAAAGCAACCCCAACAGAATGGGAAACACCCAGGGGACCATGGTCCCGTATTCATCTGGACTTTGCGGGACCTACGAATGGACACACATTTTTATTAACAGTGGATGCCTACTCAAACTGGCTCGAAATCCATGAGATGAAAAATACAACAACCGAATCGGTCATCAGGAAATTGGACAGATTATTTGCAACACACGGATTACCGGATGTTCTGGTATCTGACAACGGGCCCCAGTTTACCGCGCTTTCTTTTGAACAGTACCTGGTGGACCGCGGTATTCGCCATGCGCTAATTTCACCGGTGCACCCTGCGGCTAATGGAAGGGCCAAGCGCATGGTACAATTCGTCAAAAGAACTCTACATAAAATGGACTATGGCGATATCGAAAACAAAATTAACCAGATACTCCTTTTGCAGCACATCACTCCACACAGCGTCACCAACAAAACTCCCGCTGAGTTATTGATGGGACGAAAACTACGCTCCCACTTGGACCAACTACACCCATCGTATGAACCTGAAAAACCACACGGATCCAGCGGGAAATGCCGAAATTTCCAGGTAGGCGACTTGGTTTTCGTGAGAAACTTTTATGGTGACCTGTTGTGGGTCGAGGCAACTGTAAGCCAAGTAACTGGACCCTGATCATTCCGAGTGAAATGTCGCGATGATAGAATATGGAAGCGCCATATTGATCAGCTGCGTTCAAGGCTGCAGTTGGGGGTCTGCGATTCCGATGATTTCCAAACTGAGGTGGGAGGAGACGCCGAGGAAGCTGAGTTTGAAACGGCAGAAGGCACAAGCGGAACAAACGACCGCTCAGACTCAACTTATGAAGAAGGATCGGGGACAGGGGTTAACTCGCCTCAAAGAGATATCAAGGACATTAATGGGAACGGAAGTTTAGATACAGAATCAGAGGCACCCTGTTCACCAGATAACGTCCTACCCCAACAAGACTCTAGACAAATACCGGGAGGACAGTGTAAATCAAATAGACAATCAAAACAACCTGCCTACCTCAAAAATTACGTTACCGCACCCCTTAAACGGAACCCGGGGGAAAGGGGTGTTGTGAATTAATAAAAGTGTTTGAATAAAGCTTGTTGAAACCTTAAAGCAAAGTGCAGGGTTCTGGCCCTGCACTTCTGATTAGCCGATAATAGCGATATCGGATTGGTCTGTTGAGGAGAATCTGGTTGGCTATTAATGAGCCTTTCTCATTGGTTAAAAAGAGCTAGATTCCTGTGTTTTTATTGGCTAAATACCCAAGAGCTTGCCTATATAAAGGGGGCTGTTGAAGCTGTTTTTAGAGCTGTTGCACCATGTTAAATAAAGAGTTGAAGTTCACTGTTCGCCGACTCGTCTCCACTTCTTGCGCCACGCACCGAACATAACACCCACAATGCAATGCACCCTGTCCCCCAACGCATGCATGCCCAACACCCCCGCCAGCCCCCTTATCTGCACAGTGCAATCCCAGCTGATTTTCACCCTGTTTGAGATTGTTTTCACCCTCCCAGAGGCTTGAGAGAAGCCTCTGCATCCACAGGAGGCCAAAAAACAGTCCTTACGGAAATAGCAGAAGTGCCCATTTTCAGCCTCTGGAGGGCCTTTGAAGCTTGGGGGAGGCCATTTTTGTCCTCCTGGAGGTTCGAGGAAAGCCTCTGGAGGCTGAAAACGGGCCCATTTTGGCACTTCCATTTTTTCCCGGAAGGCCCACTTTTTGGCCTCCCAAGGCTGCTGAAGGTTCCTTCAAGCCTTTGGGAGGGTGAAAACGGCCTCAGACAGGCCAAAAATCAGCTGGGAGGCATGCACATGTGCAGTACAGGTAGGTTTGACTGGGGCTCACGTGCCTGCACAAATGGCTCTGCATGCCACCTGTGGCACGCGTGCCATAGGTTCGCCATCATGGCTTTAGAGGATCCCTAGCTTGAGGATACTAGAAGCTTTTTCTACTAATGTATAAGAAAAAAAAAGAACCACAAATATATTTTAAAGGTGTAAGTTAGTAGAAAGAAGTCATAAAGAATGAAAAAAAAAGTTGGAATATGCTTGTTGAAATTAAAGCAATAATTTATGTTTATACATTTATTTTAACTCTGGAAGACACCTGGCAGGAAGTGTTCAGATAGTGGTCAAGACAATGTAAATCAGGGCTGTCAAACTTGTGGCCTGCAGGCTGGATGTGTCACATGCTGGTTATGCCCATGCCCAGTTTAGCAAAGGGGAAAAGTCACGATATGTCATGTGACAACGCAGTGACGATGCGAGTTTGACACCCCTGAAAATGAAGCCCCACTTGACATCACACATGGATGAAAAGGTATGGGGATGTCCATTATTGCTGCTGCTGTTATGACTCCCACCTCTCTCAACCCTTGAGCACATTATGACAGAGCTGCTGAATTTTACTGTCAAACTCATTTCATTGAGAGCTGCATCAGGATTCTGTTTGACCAGGGTGGGTGTGGCCAGCTCGACATCACTCATGTCAGGGGCTCTTGTGGTGGCCCAAGTACTCTGCCAATGAAAGCAGGTTCCTGAGCTCTGTTTTTGGCTGCAACAGCTTCCTGCAACCCACTGCCAGCGAAAACAGAGCTCGGGACAGCTGTACGTGGCCCTCCCAAGCTCCGTTTTCACTGGCAGAGGCCACGTGGGCCAGTCCGCTGTTTCCAGGGTGGTCCCGTGGGCCAGATCTAAGAACTTCACAGGCCAGATCTGACCCATGGGCCTTGAGTTTGACACCCCTGCTCTTGTGTTTGGCGGTACCATAAAAATAATTTCATGCTATTTACTCTTGTAGCTATAAATATATATAAAATACTTTATCCTATTGAATTTATCTTATTTTACCTCTTATTTTATATCATCTGTTCTCTCTCTTAATCTGTTTTATAAGTCTCCCAAAAATGTTTTCTTTTTCTTCTTTGGTGTTTGATATATAAATTATTTAAACTGATTGAACACTCCATACCAATTTTAAATCTGCATATAACACACAGTAATTCTCTTCCAATTAGGTATATGTGATATTCCTATATAAAGGTGGACATGTTTTTTTAAGCCATTGAATTAGACTATTTCAATCTTATAAAAAAATGATACAGCTGGAAGTATTTTTGTGTATATTGGGTATTTTAGAAAATATTTAATATGGCTTTCTTGCAGTTTGGAAAAATAATCAACACAGGAGTTTCTAAGGTCAGCTGATTATGCAAGGGCACCTAGTGGAAAAAAGAAAGAATTGTTTTTACCGTAGGGCTGTGCCATTTCAAACAATTGCTTCATTTCAACTCGTACTTTCTCAAATCCATTTTTAAAGCTGCTTCATGCAGCAACACTCGCTCTCATCCACAAGAGTGAAGCAAAGCCACCCTATTGCTTGATTTTTTTTTTAAAGAAGTCTGGCATTTCCAGTACAAGCAGATCTCAGAAATGATAATAAAGTTGCACGTCACTGTTTTTTTCCGAGCAAATCAAGTGCAATTTTTCCAGTACTTTGGCAAAACAAAATATGTCTCTATTAAGAAGGCTTTATTGACTGATGTGCTCAGCATTTTTGTTTATGTGTCTTTTGCTTTTAAATTCTTGCAGATATCCATGAGATACCAAGTGAACTTTGAAATATTTAATGAGAAGCTGGAGAAAAGTCAAGAATTATGGAATAGGAGGAATTTGAACAAAGAACCAGAACATTTTATGTATTGTAGATGACTGATTTAAAAACATAAGTAATTTACTTTGATTACACTCTGAGCTTTTTTATCTTTTCCTTTTCAAACATCATTAACCAAATAAGCTGCAGTTTTATTACACAACACAATTTATTGTAGACATCATCCCCCCCCCCAAATGAGTAACATACTGAAGATTTCGTGTATTTTATCTCCTCCAATTTATTTACATGGATTTTTTTTTTCATAAAACAAGAATAACTAGACAATCAGTTCTTTAAGGTGGAAAATATGACGATATCTCATTTTGAGAATTTTTGCATTTCTTGGACAAGTTAAATAGTGGTATTTACATTAAAGCTTTTGAATTTATTAATTCTGCTTCTATTAAATATCACTTATTATTTTTAAAATCTTATCAGAAATATCACTTACCAATATTTGCTGTATTAAATATGCTACAGCTAGTTCTTGACTTACAACCATTCGCTTGACAATGATTTGAAATAATAACATTTAAGGCACCTGCATATGTAACACTTTTGCTATATCCATGTTCTCCTTTGATAAGTCTCAGTTCAGAAGATTTATTGCAATTTGGCTGCAGTTCTACAGATAATGCATTGCACTGATTTACAAGTAGAAATGCCAGAGCTCTGCAAATCTTTGCAAAAGGCCGTTTTCCCATGAGCAGATAATTTTTTGCATTATCTTGTATTTTGGCTTCCAGGCTGTCCTTATTACCTGCGCAGGTTAAATAACACCAGCTCAGTATTGTTTCCCTAGTTTTTAAATACAGTTTAATTACATAGATTCTTGATGGTTTTGCAACCTTCTTCTTGCAAATGCTAAGATGTTCTTAATAGCAATCAGACTTTTTATGTGGATGTTAATGTAATTTCAATTTCACAATATTGAGGCTAACAATAAGCTGATCTGAAACTCTTTCCCAAAGTTTGTGAAGTTACAGGAAGGTAAATCGAACAAATTGTGAGGCAGTCCACAAAGCATACAATTCTCAACTGTGAAAGCAATAAACAAAGAGGAACAAATGATTATTAGCACAGCTATAAATGAAGAATCAATTTTGCATTTGGCAGAAAAACAAAATAGTCAAAACATTTGACTGAAGCTTAAAGAAGCTGAATCTGAATCCAAGACACAAAAAAGACAGGAAAAGAACACTAAAAAGATCCACGATGATCCAAAATTATTCTTAAGTCCTTAAAGTTGTTATTTAAGGTTTGCACCTTTAATATACAAAAGGCTCACATTAGAAGCCAACAATTACTATGGCTTGCATTAGGAGTCAGCAATTGCCAAAACTTGAAATCTTCTAGCCTGGACGAAAGTGAACCAGAAACAGAACGTTTGTCCTTTTGTTCTGTGTTAGTTTAGATTGTGCCTAAAAAGAAAGGGCAAACAAAAGCATAGAGCACTGTCTAAGAATATCCTATATGGAACTCAGGCAGGGGTGGGATTCCATTTTTTTAACAAACGGTTCTGTGAGCATGGCTTAGTTGGTGGGTGTGGCTTGATGGTCATGTGACTGGGTGGGTGTGGCCAACTTGCTGTCACTCACATCGAGGGGTACTTCTCCTCACCTGGCTTCTTGTGACTGTGGGGATGCTGCAATGGTCATAAGTGTGAAAAATGGACATAAGTCACTTCTTTCAGTGCCATTGTCACTTTGAATGGTGACTAAATGAACTGTTGTAAGTCAAGGATTACCTGTACAAAAATACAAAAGCTGCTTTGGTTGCAAAAAGCTGCCCTAAATACCAATCATTAGATTAAAAATACCTGCAAGCCAGAGTTACAAATCAGGCAGGTGCCACGGCACCTTGAGAAATTAAAATAATTAAAATGCAATGATAATTATCAGCAGCCAACTCTTGCTCATGAAGTGAAACCCAGAGGTCATTTAAACTCTCCAGAAAGAGCACACCCAGGAAAAGCGTCCCTAGAACCATTTGCACCACTTAAAGATACTAGCTGGTTTCACCTCACAAGATATCCTAAGGAAATCATCCAGATTTAAGGAAGCATGCCCCCCAGAAAGGTAGTAAAAAAAAAAAGTGCCAAGCTTGCAACCTCCCTCTTGGAAGTACACCCCAAAAGGACAATTCCAGGTACCACTAAAGCAGTGAAGGAAGACCCCCTCCCCAGATAGAAAAAGAAACCATGAGGCAGGAAAAAATTCAAACACAATACAAATAATTAAATCACAACAGTAGTTGTTGCTTGTTAAACTAATTACCCGAACAAATAGACACAGGAACTAGCCAGATTTCTCAACCCAGCTTATTTTCAGGAACCCTTTTCCTTCCAAACAAAGCTGAATAGAGAAAATTATCCCATCAAAAAATACAGGATTAAACGTCACCAAGGATAGAATTAAACTTCACCAAAAAACAGTTTTAGACCAAAACTCAGAAAGGGTTTGTAAACTCACATTTGAATGTCAATCTTTCTACCTAGCCAAGAAGCCTTGCTGAATGTCACTCATCTTGGTTCCTTGTCATTAAAAGTTCCTTTCCGGTTATTCAATTATTTCTTCAAAGTGCTGATTGTTGCATGTGGCTGGAAGTATATCCAGGGGAGTGTCTCCTCCCAACAGCAATATAAAAAGCTTAAAATAACCCTTTCCCCTTAAGAAAGTTAAAAAAAAACAAAACTCCTTTGGAGATAGTAAGTCTGGGCATACTGCCAAGAATGTAATAAGGGTGGAAAAAACAAAAGGAGATTTCTTCTAACTACCGGTTCTCCGAACTGTTTAGAACATTAACAAGGGGTTCTATAGAACTGGTCAGAACCAGTAGAATCCCAGCCCTGAACTCAGGGCTGATAGGTATTCTACCTTGTTTTCTTTTGTTTCCTTAGGCTAACAATACATCTATTTTGAGCATCATATCTGCAATGCATTTCATAAGAATTTCTGATGATTGTATAATTAGTTTGTTTATGGTTCAGCAGGGAGAAATCCACTGATTAAAGGAAATTTAGTAATTTTTCCATTGTAATGATACATTTCCTGATAGGAATTAAATGTTCTGTTAGAGTGGGGGGGGGCATCAAACTCACAGCTGTGGGCTGGATGTGTCAAGTGCTGGCCCTGCCCCCACCCAGTTTAACAAAGGTGGGAAAGTCCCAATATGTCACGTGATACTGCCGTGATGACGTGAGTTTGACCACCCTGTGTTAGAGCATCTATTACTGAAATATTTCAACTAAATAATGTGCTTTTGGAGGAAACATAGCTTAATCTTTTTGAATCTCCTTTTAATTCAGCCAACCTAACAACTGTCTGACTAGGGTTGAGTCTGAACTGTTCTTCCCAATCTAGACTCTTATTGAGTCAGAACTTCCACCACATTTTTCATTGGGGCTGGGATGATGTATAACTATTATCCAAACTGATGTACAGGGTATGACCTCTTCCAATGGCTTCATGTAGATATTAAAGAATGCCTGTAGGCCCAACCTCTTTTCATTTAACCATGTATTGTGTAGGAACAGAGCCTTCTAAAATATTGCTAAATCATAATCCTATAGATCAGAAGGACCGTGGGCCAGATCCGGGCTGCAGGATGTTTAGATCTGGCCCTCAAGCCTGTCCTGGAAACAGTGAAGGACTGGCTCGCTGCTCCTCTGCCAGCAAAAATGGAGCTCACAAGGGCTGTGCATGGCAGAGGTTTGTAGGAGGCCATCGCAGCCGAAAGAGCTCAGAAGCTCGTTTTTGCTGGCACACTATTCGGGCCTCCATAGGTGCCCCCACACAGACTAACATCATGCTGGCCATGCCCCCCCTGAGTTAAACAATTGTAATGTGGCTCTCAATTAAATTGAGTTTGACACCCCTGCTACTGATGAAAGTGAATATATTCAGGATTCTAAAAATATTGGAAGACAAGGATGGTAATGGCAGGATATGATTCAAGTCTTGCCCCAAGTCATCCATGGTCGAACCCAACATAGTTTATATTCCTTTGCTCACGTCTGAAGCCAGATTGCCAAGGATCTAGATCGAGAATATTTTCCAGAGGCCTCTGTTGTTGCAATGTGTGTGTGTGTGTGTGTATGTGTTAGTGTTATGGAAACAACCAGCAATATTGCATTTGTACAACTTATTGCAAGAAAAGATTCCATGATCCACATTTTTTTTAAAAAAAAAAACAGCTTTGGTGTACCCAAATAAAAGTATAAAGTAAAAAGGTAAAGCATTTATCTGTATCTGAATTGCATTACAAATGTTCTTAACAGCTAGAGAACAACTATCACTCTGTATTCACACAGATCACAATTCTTCTGTTTATAGATTCACACTTCACTTTTCCAGAACATATGAATCCATATAACACTTTGAATCCAGGTCTTGCAAAATACCAAATACAATTGTTTTGGGGAAGAACTTTGAGACTTTCATATATCTAAACGTTTATATAGGCTCAGATAGTAGTTTCTACAGTGAACTTTATGATGAGCAAAAGAATCAGAGAAGAATATGCTAGATAAGAACTGTATAAGAGGTTAAAAATATTCCTCATTCAAAAAAGGAACATAAAACCAAGCCTTTTCAGATTTGTTGAAATATATTTTAAAATACTAATTGCTTTATTTCAGCAAACTTGAAATGAAAATAAGTTCTTTACTTTCTGATCCGTGTGTATTATATATTGCCTCTCTCAGATCTAAAGATAGACTAGAAAAGACATGCTTGTTGGGCAAATCGGGTGACAAAATTGTACCATTTTTGTTATTCAGATTGATACAGCTTTTCATTTTAAGACAGGATATTCTTTTTCCAATTTAATTTATGAAAGGTATTAATGCAAGGTCTGTCTCTAGTTGTTTGAAATAGGGTTAGTAGCTTCATGCAGGCTGCTTTAGTTTATAGCCATTAATTATTTAATTGGTTCAGTTTAAACTATAAATGCAGCGGAAGTACAGTATGATGTTACTAGATGCTGGGAACAAACAAGCAATCTTAACTATCACTATTGCCTTGGATTTTTATTGTTAATCGTGCCAGTATACTATTAAAAATCCATGGATTTGTTGGTAATGATTAACATTTCATGTTACTTTAATTATTAATTTACTCCAGATCTATCCCATCATATCTACAGTACAGTATTTTAGATATCTATAACATTTATGACTGACTACACCTAGAAACAGATGGCAAAACTAAAGAAACTTTGGGCTTAATCTGGCATAGTTCATATAATTTAGTACTATCGGTTTGCTGCGATGCTGTTTTTCAAGTTTGAAATGTTAAAATAATTGGTAATAATTAACCTAAAGCACATACTGTACAATCTAATTTATTCTCCCAGCTGTATGCTTATTCATTTTTCTGTACTACATAATTGCCCATAGTCAAGACATTCTCATAAACAGATTTTTATTCCAGTGAGCATTTTTGTCATGACAGATAATGTCTAAACAAATTAATTGACTTGTAGCCCTTGATGAAAAATAAAAACAAAACTCTCCCGAACCAATTGTCAGAATTGAATTTATAACTGCCAAGAGGGAGAAAATGAAAGAAAAGGAAAGATTCATTCAATTAAAAGTTACCTATGATTTTCTTTCAGACTTGATGAATGGCAGAGATCTGTAAATATTTATGGCAACAGCTTCAAGATCAACGTAATTACCCATATGGTAAGCTTGGCTGAGCTGTCAACAAGGCATTCCTAATTCTGAAAATGTATGCCTTTAGAAATTGTGACATGATTTTTATGCCACTCAACTTTTACAAAGCTTGAAAAAGAAAGCATATTCATACCAGGAATTCCCCCAGAAAGTTAATATGATCATTTCCCCAGATGCTTCCCCAGATGCCTCTCTGGATGTTAATTCAGAGGAAGACGTGCCAGTCCTGGGCACATCAGGAGGGGAGGCAGCTGATGGCTCTGAGGCAGGGGGTTGTGAGTCCAAGCGAGTGGAGCAGACGATAGCAGAGTAACCAGATGGCTGAGAATGATTTGGCTGGGGCACAGCAGCAGCAGGACAGACCCTGAGGCTTTGGTGGAGAAAGCACACAGCAGCAGCTGGTCAATGATGAGGAAGAGGAACTGCCTTCTGCACCTGATCCAAGAAGATATAGGGCAAAAAAAAAAAGACAGGAGCAGTGAAAGGTCAGTCCAACTACTTGTAAGGCAATAGCCTCATCCCTCTTGATGGGCTATTTTGGAAGCTGGCTACTTAGCACAATAAACAGATGGAGTTGATGCTGGGAACAATGTGTTTCCTGATTATCGTGATTCCTACCTTGCTTTGGACTGACACTGTGCCTTCACTTCAGATCATGCCTCAGAACTCTGGAGTGTTCTTGCCTTTTCAACCCTATTGTGTTGTGGATTTAATTTTTCTGGGGGACTTATCCTGTTGGGAACTTTCATGTGCCTTGTGGACTCATTATTGCTCTGTAGATTAATGTTGGTTTGCTTTTGCCTGGATTCAGTTGCGATGGTTCTGAGTGTTTGGTGAAGGGAATTGCTGGGGAATATTAAGAAAACTACTAAACCACCATTGTGGGTGGGTGGGTGTTCACATGTGAGTGAGTGAGGGTGACAGCACCATTAAATAAATAAAGAATATAAAGTTCAGCTATAACTCATTCAGTCAAAGCAATACCAATACAATGGTCTAAAAGCCTCCAAAAGTAATACCAACTCTGTTGCTAACTTAACAACTGCACTGATTCACCTAACAATTGTGACAAGAAAGGTCATAAAGTGAGGCAAAATTTACTTAACAACTCACTTAGCAACATAAAATTAAGGTTCAATGGTGGTCATAAGTTGGGGACTACTTATACATGGGAAAGTACAGATTTGTGACCTGTAACCATTTCCTGTTATGCAAAAACAAGGCTGAAGAATGGACTACACACATTACCGCACTCTTTTGAAATAATTGCATCATAGCATCAGCTCTTTTTATATGAGGCAAGCTACATTATATATCCTGTATTAAGACCATTATGTACTTTTCAGGCATAAACATAAATAATATTAACAGTACATCTAATGAAATTAATATTCTAAATATAATTAACTCTGAGACCTGCTAAATTGCAGAATTTCCCACCCGAAGAGTTTATTTACCTTTTCTGATTAAGAATTGTTCCAAAGCTTGATGGTTATGAAGTTTATTTTTGGCTAATGACAGCATTAAGGAAGGTGACAATTCCATGGACATAATCCAAAGGAGACTATGTGAAAAAAATGTCCCCAGTGATTGGGTTGTCTATAATTTAATGTACAAAACTGGACGTGAAAAGAAGATTGTTCTAAGTGGAGAAACAGCCCATCTCCAAGACTTATTCCAGCTGACAACTTTCTCTCTGGCTGCCTGCAGAATTATTGTTGCCTGCCAAAAAAATAGTATTCAAAAATATAAAGAAAGAATGTCATTCTCCTTGTAAAAGAAATCTGCTTTTGCAGTACCTACAAATTTATCAGAAAGTATTGTGATGCTGTCATTTCCTAGGACTATGAAGGAAAAAGTCACTTCATGAATCTCATCTGCACAGCTTTGTTCTTGTATGGTAGTTTGGGTGTGGCACTCACCCACTTTGAACAATATCAAGTCGTTGAGTTATCCTTCAACATGTATCTGTGGAGATTTTCAATCATCCAGGACATGATTCTTCCAAAGAAGTTTTCCCCCTGACCAAAGGGCAACTGCACTTTCTTGTGTATTTTTTCTCTAAGAAGACATTTCACTTTTCATCCAAGAAGCTTCTCCTGTTCTAACTTAACTTTTAACTTCTTCCACGAGAAACATTGAAATGTTTTCAAAGAAACAAACCAAGAAAGTGCAATTGCCTTTTGGAGGGAGAGAAGTCACCTTTGGGACCTTCAACAGGTGCAGTAGTTACCATAAGCTGTATGGACATGAACCTACCATGAAGTCATGTGTAGCCGTTGTTTTGGACAGAAAATATTTCTGTTGTTCATCCAATACTGTGAAATATTTCTTAGATGCTTACTCGTGGATGATTCTTGAGTCACAGGACAGATCTTTGCACTCTCTAATTAAAGACCAATGCCATTAAAAACAATTGACAATGACTACATAGAAGTTAAACTTTATGCTTCAAACCAAAGTCTAAGTAAATAGTATCAGCATCTGATTTATAGCATCATTCCCTTCTGATCAAGAGCAGATAGCATGTGGCTAGAACTATATGTGATCATTGCGATCTTTTTGTGTGAACTTAGATCAGGGGTGTCAAACTCAATTTCACTGAGAGCCGCATCAGGATAGTGTTTGACCTTGAGGGTACGGGGTGGGCGTGGTCAGGATGGGTGTGGCCAGCTTGACATCATGTATGGGGGAGCACCTATGGTGGCCTGAGTGCTCTGCCAGCGAGAATTGACTCCCAAGCTCTGCTATTGGCTGGAATGGCCTCCTACAACCTTCTACCAGTAAAAACGGAGCTCTGGAGAAAATGGGAAAACAAGCTCTGTTTTCGCTGGCAGAGGCACCACAGGCCAGTCCATTCTTTCCACGGTGGCCCCTTGGGCCAGATCTAAGCACTCTGTGGACCAGATCTGGCCCTTGGGCCATGATTTTGACAGCCCTGACTTAGATACATTGTTGGTTTATCAGGATATGTCCATCTAACTCATGTTTTCAAAGTGCTTCATAGCAGCTGATATGAATTGATTGGCTATGTTTTCAACTCCTAGAAAAAATAATTTTTGATAGCCATGTAAATTTTTCAATAATTGTTATTCAAGTTTACAAATGCAAAGAAAAAAACTAATAAAAACTTTAAAATAATATAAAAAGTAAAAAAGTAAAAAGATAGGAAAAGAAAAGAAAAGGAAGATATACCAAATTTAGGTGTTTCCGGTACTTCTTGTACCATTTAATCTCATCTGAGCTAGAAGAACAATTCTGTCAGCCCAGAGATCTTATCCCTTTGATAAGTCTTCTTTTTTCTGCCAATAATATTGAATAGCAATAGCAATAGCACTTAGACTTACATACTGCTTTATAGTGCTTTACAGCCCTCTCTAAGCTAGTGGTCACCAACCAGTAGGCCGGGGACCACTGGTGGTCTGTGAGAAAATTTTGGTGGTCCGCATAGCAATGCCACCCCCAAAGCAATTAATCCAGGCTGCACGGGAACACAAGAGTTGTGGAGTAGTTTCAGCCAGTATTTACCCAAAGATTGGATTTAAGTTTATTGACTTCCATATTTGGAATGCAAATATATTATTAATATCATAATCACAGTAAATGA
Source organism: Hydrophis major (assembly GCA_033807585.1). Classification (NCBI taxonomy): domain Eukaryota; kingdom Metazoa; phylum Chordata; class Lepidosauria; order Squamata; family Elapidae; genus Hydrophis; species Hydrophis major. The sequence goes on from CM066333.1 coordinate 30,075,829, forward strand.
TAAATGATCTAAAGTTCTTTTATCTATTTGAGCCTGTAGAGAGGTGAAAATTAAAGTGCCTAAAACCTCAGATATCTTCCTTGACTACTTCAGGCACAGCTAATATGGTTGTCTTAAACCCCTGTAAGGTCAATTCATGTACCCGTCTTGCTTCGTGGGGGGTGGGGAATTTACCATAGAGAAGTATGCCAGAAATAATAGATCCTTACTTTGGACCTTCCTCTTTTCAGTATTCTAGGATATAATAAGAGGATGATCACTAGTTAAGTTATTTGGTTTGAACAGGCAAATATGATCCATCCAAGGAAACTTTGGGTCTATTACAGCCCACAGCTCCTGCACTTTAATCTCTTACATTGGGGCAGTCTACACCAGATAGCAGAGTGGCCCTTGAAAAAGCCAAGATGGAGGATTGCAGGCACTTTCCCACAGTTTCTATACAGGTAGCTCTCATTTACCAATGGTAATTAGGACTGGGAACTCCATTGCTAAGCAACATGGTTGTAAGGAATGATGTCACACGACTACACCAATTTACAATTTGCCCTTGTTAGGTGAATCCTCTGCAGTCACAGCATTCTGTGGTCATGCGATCACCATTTACAATCTCCTGCTGCCTTCCCCATTGACTTTTGCTTTTCAGAAGCTGGCAGTGAAGTTCACAAATGGGGATCACATGACTGCCAGGGTGCTGCAGCAGCCACAACAATGAAGTTGTACCCTGAATTCAGTACTGCTGCAACTTGAATGATCACTCAACAAGTGGACATTAAATGAGAACTACTTGTATTCTGCAAGGCTTAGTTCACATCTCCAGGAGATGTGCTTAGATTTTTATAAAGACAGCAGATTTGAGGAACTTATCAGACACTGGAGGAACCCTCATAGCACTCCTGATTTTGCAGTCACTTATGAGAGTTTAGAAACCAAATGAAATGAAGAAATTTTGCATTATAGATAAGGGTTGTGTTAGTTTTTCTAACCTCTTCAGTAGATCCTCTATTCACCTCCAAAGGGATCAATTATTTTAGTATCTATGTATGTTTAGCCCTATATAAATCTTTTAAATATTTAAACAGTCAGTTGTCCTCTTTTTGTAGAAAAGAGCACCCTGGCTTACATAGGAGCTTTGGTAGATGAAGGAACACAAGAAGGAAGGAACACTCCAAGAAGCATCTACAGTACTATAGCAGAAAGACAAAAGATGGTTGACTGGACACAGGTCAGAGCCTTTAGCAAGAGTTTCTTTGTAATGGTAAGAACAATAAAGGATACTTTCTTCTCTGCCCTTATTATATGGGCAGAGTGGCCCCATTTTGGGTGCCCAAGGTCCTCCTGGGTAAAGGAAGGTCACTGGGTAAAGGAAGGTCATTTTACAGAATCACTGTGAAGACTTTTCTAGGCATCTGTTACACAAAGTTGCTCAATTTTGTTCCAGGTTTCACTCTGACTGGTAGATACAATGGAAGTGAGTGAAGTACATTCTAGCTTGATTATCTGGAAGGAGTTAAAGTTGGTCAAACATGAGTAAGTAGACAGGAGTCCTTGCTACTTCGAGCTCCGCCACCCATGGTCTGGATTCACACCCTCTCTTGACTCCTTCCTCCAATTGGTATTGGCCTGATCTACTACAGCTAGAACAAACACCTAGTGATCTCACACTTCTGTATTGAACTCCCGCTGGAGTCCAGGACATTGTTAGGTCCCTGATGGCTTTTATGATGGGTCTTCAAAACTGAGTTGTTTGGAGGAACATTCCAATGGGGTTTCTTTAACTTACTGTGTTTTGTTTTTCTTGTTATTTACATTATTTTTTCAAGTTTATTTTGTCTTCCTATTGTTTGTGTTTAAACCTTATCATGGCTGATTTAATTTATATTCTGTATGCTGCTGAGAATCCTGAGAGTCCTGATATTGCACACAAATTCAGCAAATAAATAAGTATGCGAAAAGCAGCTGCATGTTATCATGAGATACATAATGGAATCAAATATTAATACATAATGGAATGAAATATTCAGTATCATGAAAGAAAAAATGGAATGAAAAGATGAGAACATGTAAATGATTAAGTTATTAAGACAACCAGATCTTTGGATAAAATGCCAATATTATTTATATCAAAAAGACAGCCAAGAAAACCATCTGTTGTTCTTTAGATTAATTCCATGTTATGTTTGTGGCGCTGCCCCCTGGCAATCATGTTTATACATCCTGAAGAACATTATCATCATTTGCCACCAAACATAATTATACTGTTATGGATGGAAATAAATTTGTAATGAAGGGTAATAAATTGGGAATGCAAAGGCCAAAGGGAGAACAGCAAAAACCAGCATAAATATCCCAGTGTGCATTTTTCCTAAAGGGTTTTTTTTTTCCCAAATGAAATGGGAAATACCGTTACATTGTTTTTCCCCCTGTCCTATTGTTTTTTTTTCTTGTATGTATCCATTTCATATACTTTAGACCACTGCTACACAACAGTAAAAGGTGCTTATAGGTCTTCACCACGAGCAGCTGTGGGACACTCTGACCACTGCATGATTCACCTTGTACCTGTCTACAGACAAAGACTTAAAACCATTAAACAATTAAATCAGTGAAGACTTGGTGGGATGAGGCAAAGCTGAAATTCCAGGCCTGCCTTGATTGCACTGATTGGAATGTTTTTGAAGATGCCTCTGCAGACCTAGATGAGCTCACAGATACTGTAACATCATATGTTAGCTTCTGCGAAGACTTATGTGTACCAACAAAGAACCTGCAAATATATAGTAACTGTCATAGATTCAGGCATGGGTAGAATGAATGGAGACAGTTTTAGTTGGTGAACTTTCAACTCTTTATTGCATAGTGACTTCTAACTTGTATAACAACAACTCTGCTTTATATAGGCAATGCTAATGTGAAATAACAACAGGAGCTTGTGAAACGCTAGCTCCAGTACCAATAAGAGTCCTTCGTTAAGGGCCAATCAGATTCTCAGAACCCGACCAATCCGATCTAGCCGCTTAACACACAATCAGAAGTGCAGGGCCAGAACCCTGCACTTTACCCCAAGCTTGCCTTTATTCAACTATTTACATACATAACACCCCTTCCCCCTGGCTTCACAATTAGTTTGTGACTATGTAGTCCTTTAAATAGGACGGTTGTCTCTTGGGTCTGTCAGATTTTCTTTGGACTGGCTGCGTGCAGTCCCGTTGAGGTAGGACATTGTTTTGTAGTGGCTCAGCTTCTCGTTCTGGTGTGATTTCCCTTGGAGTGTACGATTCTTCTTCCTGCTCCATTTCCTGGGTTTCACTTGATTCATCGCTTTCCTGGAACAGGTTTCCTGGCATATCGTCATCTTCTCTTCCTTCCCCCCCCTCAGTTTGGTCGTTGGGAAGTTGTTGGCTAGCAGTTATAAGTCGTGACTGTTGTGTCCGCGAAATGATGCCAGGAGTCGGTGACTTCAAATCATGCTCTTTATTTGAGGTTGGAACCGAACTGGGGGAAAGGGAAAAAGATTGCGGCTTTTATTCTTTTAGCCGCGGCGGCCGCGGCCAATGGAACCGCTTTGAATCTCCCGTGATCCGAATGGACCAATCGCGGGAGATTCTTAGCGAGCCAATCGGCGCGGCTCGCCTGACCAATCAGAGTGCCCCGCGCTTTGGCCAATCAAAGCGCGGGGATCTCAAGAATGCTAATTAAGGACAGAACACCGACCGTAATTGGTCAATACGTCTTTTCCATAGTCTCTCATCAATACATTTTACAATATAGGATCTGGGCCCAGTCTCGCGTATTACCGTTGCTTCAATCCAAACTGGGTCGCCCGATAAATTTCTTGCATAAACGGGGTCGCCTACCTTGAAGGTACGGTAGCGTCCGCTGGATCCTGGAGGTTTTTCTGGCTCGTAAGCAGGGTGCAGTCGGTCGAGGCGGGAACGGAGTTTTCGCCCCATGAGAAGTTCAGCGGGAGTTCTGCCGGTTTCGCTGTGCGGAGTGATGTGTTGTAGAAGTAGAATGTGGTTTATTTTTTCGTCAAGATTATCATAGTCCAGCTTTTGTAAAGTCTTTTTTACAAATTGTACCATGCGTTCCGCTCGGCCGTTGGTAGCAGGATGCGCCGGTGAGGTGAGCGCATGGCGGATGCCGTTGTCAGCAAGGTACTGTTCAAACTTTAGCGCTGTAAACTGTGGTCCGTTATCAGACACCAGGACGTCCGGCAATCCATGAGTTGCAAAGAGTCTATTGAGGACTTTAATGACTGCCTCGGAGGTTGTATTGGCCATTCGATGAATTTCTAACCAATTAGAGTATGCATCGACAGTCAACAGCAATGTCTGTCCTTTGATCGGCCCTGCGAAATCCAGGTGGATTCTGGACCAGGGTCCACGTGGCGTCTCCCATTCGGTCGGTGCAGCTTTTGGTGGTGCGTTGCTGGTTTGTTGGCACTTGGTGCAGGCCTTGACCCATTGCTCGATGTGTCGGTCCATGCCTGGCCACCAAGCGTAGCTCCGTGCGAGTGCCTTCATTCGCACGATCCCGGGATGTCCATCGTGCAAGATTTGTTACAGCGTCTCTTGGAGTCGTTCTGGGACGACGACTCTATCACCCCAGATAACGCAGCCTTTTTGAGAAAAAAGTTCAGTCTGTCTTGTTTTAAATGGTGTGAAGTCATCTGGGATCTGATCCAATGGCCATCCACGCTCTACCCAGCCTAGGACTCGTGCTAGGGTGTGGTCTCGTCTGGTCTCCCTCGCGATATCTCGAGCGGTCATAGGAGGCGAGTTGAGCGTTTCGATTTGTAACGCCGATACTGTTGGTGCCGGATTGTCGAGGGTCTCTGGTAGTGGTGCTCTGCTGAGTGCGTCGGCATGGGGAATGGCTTTCCCCGGTCGATGTAACAATCGATAATTATAAGCAGCTAGAAACTCTGACCATCGAGTCATTCTTGGGGACAATATATAGGGAGTTGGTTTGTCACCAGCGATTATCCCCAATAAAGGTTTGTGGTCAGTTACAATTGTAAATGTCCTTCCATATACATACTCATGGAATTTTTTTACGGCTGACACAATTGCAAGAGCCTCCTTGTCTATTTGTCCATAGTTACGTTCTGCCTGGGATAGAGTCTTCGAAAAGTATGCAACGGGAGCCTCATTTCCATTAGGTAGCACATGGCTCAAAATAGCCCACCCCAAACGGTAAGGCATCACAAGTTATAACCAAGGGTAATGTTTCATTATATTGCATAAGTACAGAATCAGATGTAAGTAAATCTTTTACATTTCTAAACGCTTTTTCTTCTCGGTAACCCCAAACCCACAATGCTTTCTTATCTAATAACCGGTGTAATGGTTCAGCCACAGTTGCCTTATGCGGTAAAAACACATTGTAGAAATTGATAAGGCCTAGAAATGCTTGAAGATCAGTTTTGTTACGAGGTCTGGGAGCATTTCTAATTGCCCTTAATTTACTCTCAGTTGGGTGAATACCCTGCCTATCAATGCGATAACCTAGAAATTCAACACTGTCGGTATACAGATGACATTTATCCCTTTTTACTTTCAATCCCGCTTGTTGGAATTTTTTAAGCACACATTTTAAACGATTCTGCAGAATTTTTTTACTAGGAGCTGCAACCAATACGTCATCAAAATACGGAACCACGCCCTTGATTCCCTGTAACGATCGTTCCATTAAACTTTGGAATATTCCCGGGGCCACACTCACCCCGAACTGCAATCGGGTACATTTAAAAGCACCTCTGTGCGTTACTATCATTTGGGCTTGGGCTGTTTTATCGTCCACGGGCAATTGTTGAAAGGCTTGAGCTAAATCTAGCTTAGCGAAAACCTTTCCACCTCCCAGGGAATGAAGGAGGTGCTGCACCACCGGCACTGGATACGCGTTCTGTTGGAGGGCGTGGTTTAGAGTGGCCCGGTAGTCCCCACAGATTCGGATTGACCCATCTGGTTTAATGGGGGTTACAATAGGAGTTTCCCATGGGGAATGATCAATGGGTTGCAGTACCCCTTGTTTAATTAGTTTGTCAAGTTGTTCATCTATCTTGGCCTTAAGGGCGAACAGAACTCGACGGGGCTTTAAACGGATCGGGGTGACCTTAGGGTCGAGGCTGAATGAGATTGGGGTCCCCTTATACTCGCCCAGATGATCTTGGTTCATAGCTAAACTTAAGCAGCTGTGTCATTCCAAAGAGGAAGCCTACAGAAAAGATGACAGAATGCTATACAACCAGGCCAGAAACATATTAATAAGAAAGATCAGAGCAGAAAAAAGAAGCTACTCTGAAAAGTTAAAGAATCAATTCTCAACAAATGAACCAGCAAACATGTGGAAAACTCTTAAAAACATCACTGGCTTCAGCAAACCTCCTTCCCAGGCAGAAGGAAATCAACAACTAGCAGATGACCTGAATGTGTTTTACTGCAGGTATGAAAAGAAACTACAGCCACCTATCTCCACGACTCACATCTCAAACACACCAACAACAGCCAAGCCTCCTACAACTGTCCCCAATCCATTGGGCTCACAACCTCTGGTGATCACAGAAAAAGAAGTGCAAGATCTATTACACAGACAAAAGCCAGGAAAAGCACCAGGGCCAGACAAGGTAACTCCTTCCTGCTTAAAAGTCTGTGCTGACCAATTGGCCCCCATCTTCACCAGAATCTTCAATCGATCACTAGAGATGTGCTATGTTCCTTCTTTCTTCAAATGTTCTACCATCATCCCAGTGCCAAAGAAGCCCTCCATCAAGGGACTGAATGACTATAAACCAGTTGCTCTAACATCTGTAGTTATGAAAATCTTTGAAAGGCTTGTTCTGTCCCACCTGAAAACCATCACGGATCCGCTGTTAGATCCCATGCAGTTTGCATATCGAGCAAATAGATTGACAGATGATGCTGTTAACATGGCTCTGCATCACATCCTACAACACCTTGAACCTCCAAATACCTACACAAGGGTCCTCTTTGTAGACTTCAGTTCAGCATTCAATACCATCATTCCAGATGCTCTTCTAAGTAAATTAAACCAACTAGCAGTACCTGAACACACTTGTAAGTGGATCATAAGCTTCCTAACAGACAGGAAGCAGCAGGTGAAGCTAGGCAGAATCACATACGATTCCTGTACAATCAGCACAGAGGTCCCCCAAGGCTGTGTGCTATCTCCACTTCTCTTCTTCCTATATACCAATGACTGCATCTCAAACGATTCATCTGTTAAAATACTGAAGTTTGCTGATGACACAACAGTGATTGGTCTCATTCGAGACAATGGTGAATCTGCATACAGACAGGAGGTTATACAACTTACCTTGTGGTGTAACCAGAACAATCTGGAACTGAACACACTCAAAACTGTAGAAATGGTGGTAGACTTCAGAAGAAACCCTCCCATACTACCACCTCTAGACAACACAGTATCACAGTAGAGACCTTCAAATTTCTAGGTTCCACTATATCACATGACCTAAAAAGGACACCTAACATCAAAAACATCATCAAAAAAGCACAACAAAGAATGTTCTTTCTGCGCCAACTCACAAAGCTCAAACTGCCCAAGGAGCTGCTGATCCAGTTCCACAGAGGAATTATTGAGTCTATCATCTGCACCTCTATAACTGTCTGGTTTGGTTCTGCAACCCAACAGGACAGACACAGACTTCAGTGGATAATTAGGACTGCAGAAAAATCAATTACTACCCACCTGCTTTTAATCAAGGACCTGTATACTGCATGAGTCAAAAAGAGGTCTGTGAAAATATTTACAGACCCCTCACATCCCGGACATAAACTGTTTCAACTCCTTCCCTCAATGTATTCATTTCATGTATTCATAACTGTTGTGTATGCAATAATATTAATAAAGTTTGAGCTTGGAGTAAGTGCAGGGTTCTGGCCCTGCACTTCTGATTGGCTGTTAAGCGGCCGGACCGGATTGGCCCGTTCCGGGGAATCCGATTGGCCCTTAACAGAGAGTTTTTATTGGTTATAAGAGCTAGCGTTCCTAGCTCGTTATTGGTTAAACGTTACAGGGTTTGCCTATATAAGGCGGGTTTTACTGCTGTTGAATTGAAGAAGTCACAATGTAAATAAAGAGTTGAAGTTCACCGTTCAGAGGCTTGTCTCCATTCTTTCTCGCCCATGCTCAAAACGTAACACTGGCGACGAGGGTGGGATTTGGAGAAATCTGAACCAACGAAACTTCGAAGAACACCGAGCACGTGACAGATGATGCCAACAATGGAACCATGTCCAGCGGCATCGTACCACCCACTCCATTCGATCCAGCACAGGAGGACTGGGAGTCCTACATGGATCGCTTCCAAATGTTCTTAGAAACCAACAACTTAAAGGACGCCACACCAGGAAAGAAACGGACGGTGTTCCTAACTCATTGCGGTCCAACCGTATTTAAGATGGCTAAAGCACTAGCCAAACCTCGAGAAGCGAAGGCCATGGATTGGGACGACCTCGAACCTCTCTTACGAGATCACTACACCCCGACCGTGCTTACGCTCGTGAGACGCCACGAGTTTTATCAGAGGAGCCAGCGAAAGGGAGAAAGTGTGGCTGACTTCATAGCAGACCTCCGAAACCTGGGAGGCCTCTGCGGATTCGCCGATTTAGAAGAAGCACTAAGAGATCGCATAGTTCTGAGACTAGATGCACCAGGCGTCCAAAGCAAGCTGATGGCGAAAGGCGACATCAGCCTTGCCGATGCCATCACCGATGCTACTGCAGCAGAAGCAACCAGGAAGTCGGCTGTACAACTACGCCGAAACCACGCTCCGGTACCTCCACCGACAAGCGACATTTTATCCAAGTCGGAAGGACAGCTCGCGACAACGCACCAAGAGGATCTCTCTTCGTCGTCAGACAGTGACAAAGAAGGGGTCCATCAACTGTGGTCCGACCGGGATCCTCACCCGAAGCCCTTACGCCCTTGCGCTGGCTGTGGAGCCAACCATGCCAGGTTCGAATGCAAATTCCGCGAAGCACTCTGCCATAAGTGCGGGAAACGAGGCCACATTGGATGGGTCTGCCGCAGCTTGCCAGGACCCAGCCAGGCCTCAAAAGGGGCTAACTATCGCCAATCGACAGGAAACCATCCTGTAAGGCGAGAGCCAGTAAACCACTCCTACAGAAATCGAGCTTTGCAGAGAGAAGAGGCTCACCATACTATCACTATCGGTCACGCCTCAGCCTTGGACACTAAGAAAATCCGAGTCACGGTAGCCATCGAGAACCAGCCTTGCCACATGGAGGTCGACTCGGGATCGTCCCTCTCGATGGTGTCTTGGAAAACACTCAAGCAACTCATCCCCACAATTCAACGCCAAGATCTTCGTTTCCAATGCCTCATCCTCAAGGACTACCAGGGGAATCGAATTCCCATCATCAGGTCCTGCAGAGTCCGAGTCTCCTTCAAGAAGCACACAGTGTACTTACCTTTAACGGTCATCGATAGAGATAGGCCTAGCCTACTGGGCCTCCAATGGTTCGCGCCACTCGGCATTGAAGTGGCTGGCGTAAACTGAGTCGGTGGCTGTGACTGGGAGGAAGACCTTATCTATGAGTTCAGGGACGTCTTCGCGGACAGCTTAGGCGAGTACAAGGGGACCCCGATCTCATTCAGCTTAGATCCAAAAATAGCTCCCATTCGCCTAAAGCCCCGTCAAGTTCCGTTCGCCTTAAAATCGAAAATCAACGAACAACTCGACAAACTGATAGCTCAGGGAGTGTTGGAGCCCATCGATCACGACCCATGGGAAACCCCTATTGTAACACCCATTAAGCCAGATGGGTCAATCTGAATTTGTGGGGACTACCGGGCCACTTTGAACCACGCCCTGCAGCAGAATGCGTATCCAGTTCCGGTGGTGCAGCACCTCCTCCATTCCCTGGGGGGCGGGAAAGTTTTCGCTAAATTGGATTTAGCTCAGGCATATCAGCAATTACCAGTAGATGAAAAACGGCACAGGCCCAAACTATTGTGACGCACCAAGGTGCCTTTAAATGTACCCGGCTGCAATTCAGAGTGAGTGTAGCCCCAGGGATTTTTCAGAGCCTTATGGAAAGGTTATTGCAAGGAATTAAGGATGTGGTCCCCTATTTTGACGATGTATTAATTGCAGCCCCTACAAAAAAAATCTTACAGGACCGGTTAAAATTAGTCCTAAAAAGATTCCAAGAGGCCGGTCTTAAGGTTAAAAAAAACAAATGTAAATTGTGTACTGACAGTGTTGAGTTTTTAGGGTACCTGATTGATAGCCAGGACATTCACCCTACCGAAAGTAAATTAAAAGTGATCAAAAACGCTCCCAGGCCACGAAACAAGGCCGATCTCCAGGCGTTCCTAGGCCTCATCAATTTTTATAATGTATTTTTACCGCACAAAGCAACCGTCGCTGAACCATTACACCGATTGTTAGATAAAAAAGCAAATTGGTTATGGGGTTACCATGAAGAACAGGCGTTCCGAAATGTTGAAAAACTGCTCACTTCTGACTCTGTACTCATGCAGTATAACGAGACTTTGCCATTAGTTATAACCTGTGATGCATCGCCTTTCGGGGTGGGTGCCATTTTGAGCCACGTACTGCCTAATGGGAACGAAGCCCCTGTTGCATATTTTTCAAAGACTCTTTCAAAAACAGAGCAGAACTATGGACAAATTGATAAAGAAGCCCTCGCAATTGTCTCAGCTGTGAAAAGATTTCACGAATACGTGTATGGTAGGGTTTTTACTATTGTGACTGACCACAAACCTTTGTTAGGGATAATAGCCGGAGATAAGCCGACTCCCTACATATTATCCCCTAGGATGACCCGATGGTCAGAATTCTTAGCTGCTTATAACTATCGGCTGCAATACCGCCCGGGGAAAGCCATTCCCCACGCTGACGCATTGAGCCGAGCACCGCTTCCAGAGACTCTCGATGATCCAGCACCAACGGTAACCACGTTGCAAATTGAGGCACTCAACTCGCCGCCACTGACCGCCCAAGATATCGCAAGAGAAACCAAACGCGACCACACCCTAGCACGAGTCCTAGGCTGGGTAGAACGCGGATGGCCATTGGACCAGTTATCAGATGACTTCACACCATTCAAGTCTCGACAGACCGAGCTCTTCTCCCAGAAAGGCTGTGTCATCTGGGGTGATAGAGTCGTTATCCCAGAACGGCTCCGAAAAGTGCTACTGAGAACTTTGTACGATGGCTACCCCGGCATCGTGCGAATGAAAGCCCTTGCGCGAAGCTACGCATGGTGGCCAGGCATTGACAAGCAAATCGAACAGTGGGTTAAAGCTTGTCCCAAATGCCAAGAAGTCAGCAACGCCCCACCAAAAGCCATGCCTACTGAATGGGAGACACCACGTGGACCCTCGTCCCGAATTCACCTGGACTTCGCAGGGCCAACCAAAGGCCACACTTTCCTGCTTACCGTCGACGCCTACTCGAATTGGCTCGAAATTCATTGCATGACGACTATGACCTCCGAGGCAGTGATCAAAATTTTAAACAGACTCTTTGCAACCCACGGATTACCAGACGTCCTGGTATCCGATAACGGCCCACAATTTACTGCACTAGCGTTCGAGCAGTACCTCGCTGACCATGGCATCCGCCATGCGCTCACCTCACCTGCGCACCCTGCGACCAATGGCCGAGCAGAACGCATGGTCCAATTTGTGAAGAAAACCTTGCAAAAGGTAGACTACGACAACATTGACGACAAGGTCAATCAAATCCTCTTCTTGCAACACATCACTCCACATAGCGTCACCAACAAAACTCCCATTGAACTGCTAATGGGACGAAAGCTCCGCTGCCACCTCGACCGATTGCACCTGGCTTATGAACCAGAGAAAATCAGCATGATTGCAACCAGCCGATACAACGAAAATCAAAGAGACTAAAAAGACAACTGTCCTACCTAAGGGACTATGTAACTGTGCCCTGAAATAAGAAGCCAGAGGGAAGGGGTGTTGTGTATGCAATAAGATTAATAAAGTGTGAGTTTGGAGTAAGTGCAGGGTTCTGGCCCTGCACTTCTGATTGGCTGTTAAGCGGCCGGACCGGATTGGCCCGTTCTGGGGAATCCGATTAGCCCTTAACAGAGAGTTCTTATTGGTTATAAGAGCTAGCGTTCCTAGCTCGTTATTGGTTAAACGTTACAGGGTTTGCCTATATAAGGTGGGTTTTACTGCTGTTGAATTGAAGAAGTCACAATGTAAATAAAGAGCTGAAGTTCACCGTTCAGAGGCTTGTCTCCATTCTTTCTCGCCTATGCTCAAAACGCAACAATAACTATGTTTATACTTATACCTGTTATCTTATAATCGCTTGACAAATAAAATAAATAAAATTGTGCAAAAAAGAAAGGAAGGGGAAAAAAGCATATTTCTTTCCAACTAAGTGATCAGCCTTTCAAAGATTCATAGAAGTAACTCAATTGGCAAGCAGGAAAAACAGAAACCAAAAACTCACCAGAAATATAGCAGAAATTCATATCTTTCTGTTTCTTTCAATTTCTATTTTTTTAGAAAAGTCCTTTTTTTAAAAAAGAAATCTTATATGCATCCATCAATTTTGGTGGATTAAAAAAATGCAATTTTTGAAAAAAAAAAGTAACAAATGTTAAGATGACCCAAGAATCTAAAATAACTCCACTAAATGAATACCAATGAAATCCTTCAAGGATCTTTCATTGTGTCTTGGTAAAGGAATGTCTCTCTCATTTAACCTTGACTCCTGGTAACCAATATTACCTTGCAGCTTCTCAGATCTCTTCTTTTTCTATTTGGCTTTGTTAGCCTCTTGATGTACAGGATTATTTTTTTTTTAAAAAAAAAATCTGTTCGCTGTGCTTTTAAGTTTATCCTCATGTTGGAAGTGGTACTTGTTGATTCTTCTGTTAATGGCCTTTTCTCACTTTGAAGCTTCTCTGGTTGAAAAGAGCCTGACTGGAAGATTTCCTCATGAAAGTTTCTCTTGCAACTTTGGGGAAGAGTTGAAAGCAAAAAGACTGTGGGCCGTGAGAGAGGAATGATCCTGCAATGAAAGATGGGATGTTCACACACGCAGCTGGGCTACCTCATCATAAATTTTGAGCGAACCATGACCCACACAGGGAAATGTCCCTGACTTTTTTGAATAATTTTTAAAGCAAATACTCTTTCATCCAACTGAATAAGAAGTCGTAGCAGGAAAAAAATGCAGGAATATTTCCCCCTGTCAGAGAGCAGTAAATCTTAGTCCTTGAGTGGTTCCCTCATCATTTATTCTGAAATAGATCTTTCATTCCCATGAACTACTTTATAACTAATATTTTCTTTCAGAAGAATGGAGAATATGACATGTAGATAAAGGGAGAATGGGTTAAAACATTTTTCTTAATGGCATATCCTTCACCCATGAAAAGCAATCACATTTGCTTTCTCCATAGAAGTGGAAGGAGTAAAAATTCCAGAGGAATCAACCAAGCAGAATCCATAAATAACTGCTGTCCGGACAGACTATCTATCCCAAACTGAAGAATTGATTGACATTTGGACAGCAATTTAGAATAGAATAGAATAACAGAGTTGGAAGGGACCTAATCCAACCCTCGCCTAGGCAGGAAACCCTACACCACTTCAGACAAATGATTATCCAACACCTTTTTAAAAACTTCCAATGTTTTGTGCATTCCAGTACATTTACAATTTCTGTAGGCAAGTTCTTCCACTGATTAATTGTTCTGTCAGGAACTTTCTCCTTAGTTCTAGTTCTTAGTTCTTGCTTCTCTCCTTGATTAGTTTCCACCCATTGCTTCTTCTCCTGCCCTCAGGTGCTTTGGAGAATAGCTTGACTCCCTCTTCTTTGGGGCAGCCCCTGAGATATTGGAAGTCTGCTATCATGTCTACCCTAGTCCTTCTTATTATTAAACTAGACATCCCAGTTCCAGTAATCATTCTTTCTATGTTTTAGCCTCCAGTCTCCTAATCATCTTTGTTGCTCTTCTCTGAACTCTTTCTAGAATCTCAACATCTTTTTTACATCGTGGTGACCAAAACTGAATGCAGTATTCCAAGTGTAGCCTTACCAAGGCATTGTCATGTGGTATTAAAATTTCATATGATCTTGATTCTATCCCTTTGTTTATGTAGCCTAGAACTGTGTTGGCTTTTTTGGCAGTTGCTGCTGGCTCATATTTAAATGGTTGTCCACTAGGACTCCAAGATCCCTCTCACAGTTACTACATTTCTTTTTTTTTTTTGATAAAAGTTTCATTGATTTTAATGACAAACAAAAACACATAAAACATAAAACATAACATAAAAAAACATCATTCTTCATAAATTTACAGTGTATCGGTTGGTTTACCACTCCTTTTTGTGCATCCATTTCATAGTCATCGAAATAATTATATTACATAATAACTCACATTATCAATCATCAGTTAAGTATCCTAATATCATTATTGAACAATCATTTGACTATAATTTTGCTAATTCATACTTAAGCGAGATAACTATAATTGAGTTAAATTATTTTATAACAGATCATAGAATCATACCAAATCTATCTTAATAAAATATTCTAAAAATATTATCAAAACCAAAAAAAATTATATATTCGTTATTTCCTAGATTTCTAAATATTCTATTATCATATTGTATTATCTAACCATTGATAAAAGATATCCCAAACTTCATAAAATTGTTTATCTTCTTGTTCTCTAATTTCAAATGTCAATCTACTCATTTCAGCACATTCCAATATTTTCTTAATAATTTTTTCCTCTAATGGTATTTTCTCACTCTTCCAATGTTTAGCAAATACAATCCTAGCCGCTGTTAATACATTTACAATCAAATACTTTAAGTTTTTATTATATATATATATATCAGGTAAGATTCCCAATAAAAAAATATCTGGTTTCAAATCTATGTGTTTCTTTGTCATTTTTTCCAGCCATATGCGAATTCTAGTCCAGTATTTCCTGGCCTCCTCACAAGTCCACCACATATGGTAATATGAGCCAGGTATCTGATGACATTTCCAGCACTTTTCAGATTTATTCTTGAACATTCTTGCTATTCTTGTTGGGGGAAAGTGCCACCTGTAAAACATACAAATTTTCTTTATATGCTGTTGACATTGTCATTTTATAATTTTGTGACCACAATTTTTGCCATTTCTCTAAATCAATCCCATATCCAAAATTCTTCCCCCAAGCAATCATTGTTTCTTTAACTTGTTCTTCCTCTAATTTAATTTCCAACAAATAACTATATAGTTTTTTAATCACTTTTTCATCAGTACCTGTCAAAATCCTATCTAAGTCAGTCAATTTATCATAAAATCCTTCTGTTTTAGAATCTTTAAGATACCTTGCATGTATTTGCGCATATGAAAACCAATTCATCTTTATACCTTGTTCTTCTAAATTTTGCATCGTTTTAAGTTCACCCTTTTTATCCAGTATTTCCCCATATCTAATTGTTTGTTCCTTCTTATAGGTTATAGGATATGAAAAAGCTTTAATAGTTGATAACCAAACTGGGATTTTCAAAAAACATTGTTTCTTAATTTTCTCCCAATTCAACCATAACGATTCCCGTATATAATGCCTTCTAAAATAACCCTGTGATTTAGTTCCCTTATACCATAAAAAAGCATGCCAACCCAATAATAAATCATGACCTTCTAATGTCAACAATCTAGTCTTTCTTAACATTATCCATTCTTTAACCCACATTAAGTTTGCAGTTTGATAATACAACTCCCAATTAGGAAGCCCAAATTCTCCTCTAATTCTAGCATCCTGTAAAAGTTTTAATTTTATTCTCACTTTCTTGCCTTGCCATATATACTTCAACACAATTTTATTTAATTCTTCAAAGTAATCCTTACCTAACCTAATTGGTATTGTTTGGAACAAATATAAAATTCTGGGTAAAATATTCATCTTAATTGTTGAAATTCTACCTATCAATGACAATTGTAAGTTTTCCCATTTTTTCAGATCGGATACTATCTGCTGTTTAAGTTTAATATAGTTATTCTCTTTCAGTGTAATACATCTTGACGTCAGATATATCCCCAAATATTTAACTTTGTTCGTGACTTGAATTTTCAATAAATCTGCCAGCTCTTCTCTTTGTCTTAATAACATGTTCTTTGTCAGAATCTTTGTTTTGTCTTTATTTATTTTCAAACCAGCCATCTCACCATATGTCTCTATCTTTTCCATTAGTTTTAAAGCTGTCTCTAAAGGGTCTTCCAAAATAAAGACCAAGTCATCCGCAAAGGCTTGCAATTTAAATTCCTCCTTTTTGACTTTCATTCCTTTTATGTTTGTATCCTCTCTAATGTTTCTATTTAACACTTCCAATGTTAATACAAATAACAAAGGAGATAATGGGCATCCTTGTCTTGTACCTTTTTTAATATTGATAGAGTCTGTGAATTCTCCATCTATCATTACTTTTGCCGTTTGCTTATAATATATGGCTTCTATTGCTTGGATAAATTTTCTAGCAAAGCCCATCTGTTCCAATAGTAATAACATAAGTCTACAATTCACATTATCAAATGCCTTTTGGGCATCTAAGAATATCAAAGCCATTTGTTTTTCAGGGTGCGCCTCGTAATATTCCAATGTGTCCAGGATTACCCTCATATTGTCTTTAATCTGTCTCTTTGGTAAAAATCCATTCTGATCAGCGTGAATAAAGTTATTTAGATATTTTTTAAGCCTTTCTGCCAAGATTGAAGCAAAGATTTTATAGTCTGCATTCAATAAGGAAATAGGTCTATAGTTCTTAATTTGTAATGGGTCAACCCCTTCTTTTGGAATAAGTGTAATATAAGCTTCTGACCATGTTTTAGGTATTTTCTTATTTATCATAACTTCATTCATGTCTTCTAACAGTGGAGTGCTCAACGATTCTTGTAATGTTTTAGAGAATTCTGCTGGGAAACCATCTGGTCCTGGTGCTTTTCCATTGTTCTGTCTGTTGAGTGCTTCGGTTAATTCCATCATTGTTATAGTATCTTAGGTAGATTAGCATTTTGTAAATACTGTTTAATTTTTTCCTCATCAAGATCCTCCTGTTTATATAATTGTCCATAAAAATCTCAAATGATTGCCTTTTTCTCCTTATTACCATAACAAATTTGACCTTGATCATCTATTAACTGTGATATTTTCCTTGATTCTTTTTCTTTTCTCAGTTTATATGCTAACCATCTACCTGGCCTATTTGCATCTTCAAAATAGTTCTGTTTAGCACTTCTAATTTTTTGTGCCAGTTCTTCTTTCTCTGTTTGATCCATTTTATGTTTAATTATGCCCATTTTAAGTTTAATATCTTTTTTCTGTGGCGTCTTCTGTAATTCTTTTTCCAGTTTTTTATGGTCATCTTCTAGAGCTTTAATCATTTGCCTCTTCCTAATATTCTTTTTCTTTATATAGTCAATCATTAATCCTCTTGCATATGCCTTCATTGTATCCCAAACATTCTGTATTGAAGTATCTTCTTTTTTGTTTTCATTAAAGAAGAAGGCCAATTCTTTTTCTATCCATTGTGTAAAGTGTTTTTCCTTTAGAATAGTATTGTTTAATGTCCATCTAGATCTTCTTTTTTGTCCTTTCCATTTAATTGTCATTGGATTATGGTCTGCCCATGTACTTGTTTCAATATTTATTTCTTGAATATTAGATAATAATTCTGTTGATGTCCAGATCATATCTATTCTGGACCACGATAAATGTCTATTTGAATAAAAAGTATATTGTTGAATTTTAGCATTTCTTTCGCTCCATATATCTTTTAAATTTAATTCATCTGTCATTTTGAAAAAGGATTTAGGGAGAGTTTTCCTATTTTGTCGTGTTGTTTTTACTGTGTAGTCCAATTTATTGTCTACAATTCCATTGAAGTCCCCCATCATAAGTATATTAACATAGTCCAGTTCAATTATTTTCATTTGTAATTTTTTATAGAATTCTTTTTGTTTATCATTCAGGGCATAAATTGCAACCAAGAGTGTTTTTATATTATTATCCACTATTTCAACTATTAATACTCTTCCATCTTCATCAGTATAAATCAGTTTGGCTGGAGTGGTTTCTTTGATGTACAAAACCACTCCTCTTTTCTTACAATGAGTCAGAGAAGTAAATATTTTCCCTAACTTTGGTCGTGTCAATAATTGTTCATGTTGTTTTTTAATGTGTACTTCTTATAAGCAAATTATATCAAATTTTAGCTTCTCTAATTTGTGAAAAGTTTTCCTTCTTTTGGTAGCTGAATTCAGTCCATTTATATTCATGGAAATCAGTTTTTTTTCTCCCATGGTTATGCTTTATATTTAGGTCTAACAGCTCTTGTGGATCTTATTTCACATTGTTCTTTGATCTCCATTTGTCCACCTATTGAGCCTTCTTCTTTTTCCATCTCCATTTGGTCCTCTTCAGATTCAGTTAAAATGTTCTCTTTTTCTATCTCCATTTCTCTTCTTTCGAAAAATTCCTTGTAGAATATTTCTGCTTTCACAATTGAATCGATTCTGTGTCTCTGTTCTTGCCATGTAAACATTAATCCTTCTGGAATCAGCCATCTATAGTTCACCTCTTTTTTCAATAGCATTTTGGTAAAAAATCGATATTCTCTTCTAATCTCTCTCACTTTTCTAGGTACTTGTTTTAAGACCAGGATCTCTTTGCCTTTGTATTTCAACCCCTTCTCTCTTACCACTTGTAATATTTGGTTTTTAATAGTTTTTTTGGTGAATCTAACGTGGACCTCTCTTGGTAATTGGTTCCTCGTCGCATATCTTGTGAAGACTCGATATATCTCATCTACTCCATCCATCATCTTTTCCTCTGTTATTTCCAAGACTCCAGCCAAGATTTCAATCATTACTGCTGCCAAGTTTTGTCCTTTTTCTTCCTCGATATTTGAAATCTAAGATAAAATTCTGACCTGTCCATCTCCCACTTCAACATCCCACTTTTTTCTTGTTCGACCATTGTTAATCTGTTATCGATATTTCCAATTGTATCATCTCTTTGTTTGTCTTTCTCTTCTATTTTTTGGATTCTCTCATCGTGTTTCACCATCATTTGTTGAACATTTTCAAATTTTTCATCAATCTTTCCAATTCTTTGGTCAATACTCTCCATTCTTTGTTCAATACTCATTTTAAGTTCTTGTATTCCTTGCATAACCATCGTTAAATCCACTTGTACTTTATTTTGCTTCGCCATTGTTGAGAGTCGTCCTCCAGATGACGGGGAGACAGGTGCAGAAGTTGAGATGCCCGAAGGTAAAATTTTCTTACTCATTTTGATAACTCAGGGTCTTCCGGGTCTTTTAATCCAATTAGTGAAGTAGCCAATTATAATCCAATTAAACAAAAGGAAAACACCATAAAAAACAAAAAACAAAACCAATAATAAGTAAAAAGCCCAAAATTAAAAAGGAAAAATTCTTCAGGTTCTTCAAGACCTTCATCCAATTGTGAAATACTCAATTATAATTCAAAAGTAAAAATTGAAAATAAAGAGAAAAAAAGAAACAAAATAAAACCCAATAATATCAAAAAGTAATAAGCAAAGAAAAAGGGGGCAAAAAAAGAGTTCTTCAGGTTCTTCCCACCTTAATCCAATTGAAAGGCCTCAAAAATGAAAGTAGCCATAAAAATAAGTCAAAAATAGAGATAAAGAGGCAGATATCCCTATGGGGAAAAAAAAAACGAAAAAAGAATATTCTGAGACTTCCCCTTTAAAAAAAAATAAAAATAAAATGAGGTAAAATAAAAAATAAAAAATAAGTATATCAATATTACAAAATGCTGTGGGGTTGAAGGGGAGGGATAAAACAATTAATAAAGGATTGAAAAAAAAAAGCGCACACTGCCTTTTATTTATCCAAGGCTCTTATTTGGCTTCTCCACAAATTTCAAAGCCAAGCTTCAAATATTCAGTTAATAATAGAAGTCCCAAAGAGCACCTGTATAAACATCCTCCAGTGCTCTTCCCTCTATCTTATCATTTCCAATAGCCTTGAGAAGATTTTTTTTCCCCCCAACTCTCAACTTCAAACAAAATATTTTCAAGCCTCTAGTTGGCAGTGTTACAAAGTTTCTTCAAACCACTCCCCCTTCTTCCCCCCTGAAAAAAGCCTAAAAAGAAAAAAAATATATATGTATATTTATGTATATTTTAAAATAATATATTAAAGGGGGTCTCTATTTTAAAAAATATAAACTGTCAAAAAGGAGGAGAGAGAGCAAGTAAATATAAAAATATAAAAGAAAAAAACAGTCTGATTAACTTGATCGCAATAGAAATTCAGTAAAGAAAAAAAAAAGAGTAAAAATAAAAAGCCGAGCCTCACTTTGACATTACTTAAAAAGAATCGCTGCTAAATCAAATTTTGTCAATAAGTTTACAGATTTCTTCTCATATTAGAGTGTTCTTAAGTCCCAAGCAAAAAAAAAAAGTCCTCACCAGCCAATACACTTCTCTTTCTGTCTCTTCCTTCAGCAGCCTAATGGCTGCCTCTCCGCCGTTGGCAAAGGGGCTTCTTCTGGATCGACCAGGGACTTGCGATGTCCCTGGAATCTACAGAACGCACCCCTTACTGTCACCATCACTACAAGACGGTTTAGGTTCGTTGAGACCGACCAGGGGCGAAGATATCAGCTGCGATCTCAGAGCCCCGAGATCGCAGCTGTATCGCAGCGACGAAGCTCCGCCTTCTCCAGTTACTACATTTCTTAAACCATAGTCATTACCTGCATTTTCAACAACTTAAGATTGTCATGGGGAAGATTCCATGTTTTAGAAACAAAATTAATGCACCCTGTCAGCTCCTGCATGAGGTGTGAATTCTTATTTGATCTTGTCTTTTTTGTTTTTGTTTATTCATTTGTTTGTATCCCCACTTCTACAGTATTATTTTTACCAATAAGTGAAGGCAGCAAACTTATCCAATAGTCCATGAGCCAAGACCTGAATTTTCACATATTGGTACCACCCGAGGTGACTAATAATCTTAGGTGTTTTTGGCTTCTTTTATGTCTCTAGTTTATGTTTTGATGTGATAGCCCTTGTTAACTCGTAGCTTAATCGAGGTTATCACTCTTAGAATAGATGCACCCTATGTACACGGAAAGAAAGGGTGAACACATACTTTGACAATATTCTCTATTCTGAACATCACCACGTTTATGCTAATGACCAAATATACTATCCAAAATATCTCCAGAACCCTTTCATTGTTAGTATGCATGAACAGTCTAGTCATGGGCGTCCGGAGGGAGGGTGGGGGGCAAGGGGGGTCATTTGCCACCACCCCCCACGTGGAAAACATCAGCTTCATCTCTTCTTATCCTTGGCAGCTGTAGGTCTGGATGATGGAAGTCAGTGTCATGCTGACCTACCATGTTCCTCAGTTGCCTCAAGTATCTACTGCGGTACTCAGATGTCAGATAGTACCTTGCCACAGCTCCACCTTTCAGGCTGAAGCCCTTGGTGCCTCCTGGTGTCTGCGTGTCTTTGTTAACCGTCTCCTCAATTGTCTGGTCCACAGGTATCCGCCCAAATGGGTTCTGACTCCCAATCTGGACAGAAAAACCTCCCTGCATGAAGTGGGCATGCACTTCAGGGTGTTCTATTGGCAGTCGAGACATTTTGGCATAGTAGTAGGTCAAGAAGCGGGCATAGTTCACCTTGTCATAGGCAAAGCACCATGGGATCATCTGCCTGATTGCTGCCAGGTGAAGCATCCAGTTGCCCTCTCTGGATGCTCGGATCAGGCACAGCATGATCTCTGCCATGTCCAAGTAGGACATCCAGAATGCAGAGAGGTTATCTGCATTTCTGAGAGACTCCAGGTAGACTTTAAACAGCTTTATTGTGTGCACACATGACTCGTTATTAAGCAGGTCTTGCAGTGCAGCCTGAGAGACACCGTCGTGGAAGCTGGCAATCTTCTTCAGGGTTTCATCAAGGTGGTGAATGTCTCTTGCATGGTGTTCCTCCAGCCATCGGAGGAATCCTTTCCAGGCAAGCCTCAATAGTGCTTCATAAACCAGCTTGTGACATCTTACTGCTCTGTTGTACTTGCGACCATCCATCACACCATTCACTGAGCCTTCTGCAATGACACCAGCTTCAACACAGAGATCCCTGAGCCCTGCATCTTGAAATCGCTTCCCTATGATGGAGAGCATATTGCAGATTGTGTGGAAGTCTCCCATCCTGACGACGATGCTGTTGAACTTGTCATGTTTCCATACTATCTCAACAGCCTTCGCATAAAGCGCCTGGTCAAAGACACAGACAATCTGGTTCAGCTGAAGGGCCTGCATGATGTGTAGGGTCCGCTCCAGCACTTCATTGACCGTGGACATGTCTGTTGCAGGAGCATTGATAGTGGGCAGGTAGCCCACAATGTCTTGGTTCACCGTGACATCATTGCGGACCATGATGTTGAACCCAGTCCAGCTGCTGACAGTCTGGTTCTCAGGGTCTGACAGTCGAGTCAGTAACCAGATAAAATTCTTCATCTTGGCTTCGTGGACCTCCTTCATGCTGTCAACATCTACAGTCTCGGTCTTTGGAGGCTGGGCTCGCTTACCAACATTGTAGGTTGGTAACATTGTTGGGGCTGGACTGATGCTCCTTTTCTTGGACTTGCTGACAGATGGGAAGAGATTCTGTGGCTTGGGGCCTGCAATCTTGGGCTGGACAGCAATGCCATTGACTCTGTGAGAAGTACCTTCTCCGCTGAGTGTCTCCTCAAGTCGGTCAATGTTATCCCATGCCAGGGTTGTGAACACACCTTGGCAGATGTCTGCTGGCAGTGGGATGTCTTCCTGTGCACGCTCCAGCTTCTGAATGCACAGTGCTGTATCGATCTCCTCAATCTGTGAATAAGAAATGCAGTGGCCCAGGCGATTGAGTGTGCGTACAAGTTCTGTATTGCCTGTCAAGGTCTTCACAGCAAATGACAAAAGTACGTGCTTGGATGGCTTTGTCTTGCCACATGTGACAGCAAATATCAGATCACTGGCAAGAGAAGTGGCAAGCCTTTGGACTCTGTCAGAAGGATCTGCACACTCACACTCTCCAGTGAGCACGGTATACAGGAATTCAGTGACAGATTCAGGAATGACATTCTGCTCTGTGTCAGGGGGCCATGTCTGGCTTACATCTTGCTTCTTAATCTGATTCCTCAGCTGCATTGCTGCTTTGGCTAGGACATCCCCAGAGTTGGCAGCCCTTGCTTCGTGGAGTTCTTTCCCTAGTCTGTAGGCATGCTTGACAAGCTCATCAAATGACAAGCTCTCTGGATATATGAGAAGCTTCCCTTTCTCATCAGAAACGAAGCAAAGCGATCCTCCTATCTCACTTTCAAGTTTACGACGGACATGTTTCTTGGTTGATGGTCTGATCTGAGAAATTCCGCGAGAGTGCATGGCTTTCTCAAGTCTAGCTGTCAGATCTGTCATAGGCAGCACCTCAGGGTTGAGAATGAGTTCATTCCTGATATATAGGAATAGCTCTTCGTAGGATTGTTTCTCGGCTTCCTCGTATACTGCCTGCTCAGACTGCTCCTGCTCATCGCATGCACCAGAACTGGTGGATGCCCCTTCCTTTGTATACACTTTGTAGCACGACTTGTGGTAGTGCCCCTCTGCGGCAACAAGGTCTCTGCTTAACAACGCGAGGATTCGCTGATCCATTTTTTGGGTTGCTGCACTGCGGATTCTGTCATCTGCACGTAACTCAACACACTGGATGATAGGTTCCCTTGTCTGTCTTCCTTTCAGGTACTTGCTTGACTTGCAGCAGAAGATGCATGTCTTGTCATACACTCTTGATGTACTCGGTGCATCCCTAGATGATCTTCTGACACCATGGACACCAGTCTGTTCTTCTGCACTCGGCCTGTCTTTAGAAAGGATGGAGTCGAGAGTCTTCTTCATGGTAAAGATGCTGCGACATTTGCGATGATACTGGATCTGCGGTATTTGGCCTTCTTCCAAGTCTTTTGCAATGTCCAGAAGTGGAGCATGTTGTCTAATCTCTGCTGCTCTTAGCAGTGTCTTCCATGAGTCCAAGTCTTTTAGTAACACGAAGGTAGACGTGTCTTCACCAGAACAGTGAATAATGCAGCCTGGCCGCACTCCTTTCTTTGGCAATGCAGTGGCCTTGTCTCCACTTGAATCCATCATGTGGGCCTTAGTAGTTTGTCACAATATAACAGAGAACTGCAATTATTCAACAGTAGTCCGCATTGAGAAATTGAGTTCAAAACTCTTTGTAACGATGTTGGAAGAGAAAAAAAAAACATATTAGCAATTTACGAAATACATTTTAATTTGCTATGATGCTCTACATTTACCACAAAAAGTCTCTGCACATGATTTTAATAAATTATCAACATCAATTAGGTTTAATTCTAATGATTTACAGCTTCATTTCGCAAATATATGTGTTATCATGTGATATCACAAGGCCGCTATTCAGTCAAATTGATGGTTTCTTAAAAAACATACAAAGCTACATATCTGAAAAGGCTATCACATCTTAATGTACTTGGTATGGACCCATAAACATTTTAGTACCATTAAGATTTGGTCACCCAAGATGGTACCGATATCTGGCCTGGCCCATGGACTACAACACATCTTCTTCTGATTTTTGCAACAACAACAATCCCGTGAGATGAGTTGGATTGTGGAGAGAGTGACTGACCCAAGTCACCTGGCTGGTTTTCAGGATTGGGGGGGGGGGGGCTAGAACTCACAGTCTCCTGGTCTCTAACCTGGTGCCTTAACCACTAGACCAAACTGGCTCCGTTGACACAAGTGGTCCAGATAAATAGACAATGTCATTTTAAAATGAAAATGCAACGTTTTTCTCTTTTTCCGTAATCTTACACATTCAGCCCAATCGAAATGCAAGATGGAGCTTGTTAACAGGAGAAAAAAAAAAAGATGGCTGTTGCTTGGAGAGGGACAGGAATGGAAGCTACTAGCAACAATCCCATAGCTCCTTCTTCTACTTTCCTAGCCAGACTTGATTACTATTTTTCTGAGCAAAATTATTCAATAAAAAGTTATTTATAAGCAGGCTGGGATGGCATATACACAAAGTAGCAAACACATTTTAGCCTAGCACTGAGATTCCCAATGAGGCTACCCATGGATACCAATATACATGTCAGCAATTCAATTTTATGCCCACCAGACTCGATGTCTTACTCTATTTTTAAACTTTTTTTAAAAGGTTTTGTAAGCTGGAAAGAAAAATCATCAGCCTCCAGAATTCTCTTTAAAAGTATCTAAAATTCTACTGGATTCTTCAGTGGCTCATAAACATTCTTGGAATATCAATAGGATGCTTAGTTCTGTCCCAGTTCCTTGTTTGAAAATGTAAGAATAAAAGTTGATAATAAGTTGGGGTGTAGGCCTAGTTGATTGTCAGAGAGCAATCTTCCCAGTTTTTTCACATCTGATAGAGTTTTGTCACATCTGCCACACCTGCTTATTACTCCCTATAGCAATTAAGAATGTGATAGAAATTCACCTTTAAAGTTCCACTAAACCAGAGCTGCCAAACTTGCATCATCATGGTGTTGTCACATGACATATCATGACTTTCCTCCTTTGCTAAACCAAGCATGGGTGGGGCCAGTGTATGACACTTCCGGCTCGCGGGCTGGGAGTTTGACACCCCTGCACTAAACCAAACAGATATTAGATAAGACCAAATATAAAAACAGCATGTTTCTTTTTCAAAAACACACAAACCGGAGCAGATATAAAAGGATTTAATTCATTCATTTTATAGCCACAGTATAAAGCCAAAGCTGGAAGAAAATATCATATATTAGTAGTTTTAATTCATCTACTTTCTATTTGGTAATCATGATCAATATTTTGTGAATATGTCAGATATGTGGGATAGATAAAAAGCTAGAATGTTTGGTTTAGGCCCAAGTCTGAAATTTGGATACAGCCCAATTTGACTCAAAATGAGTCACAAGTTGTATGATTTGGCCAAATAAGTGAGATTGGGGAAAAAGAAATTTTCTGCATTTTTAAAAAAAATTAACATAGAAAATTTGAAAGATACAGTAAATACTTTGAGCATTTGATACAGATACAGATAATCAGAGTTGGAAGAGACCTTGTAGATCAACTGGTCCAACCTCCACTCAAGCGGGAGACCCTACACCATTTCTGGCAGTCCAATCTCTTCTTGAAAGTCTCAACTGATGGCGCTCCCACAACTTCCGAGGAAAAGCTGTTCCATTGGTTGATTGTTCTCACTGTCAGAAAGTTTCTCCTTTTTTCCAGGTTAAATCTCTCCTTGTTCAGTTTCCATCCATTATTCCTTGTCTGGCCTTCAGGTACTTTGGAGAATAGCTTGATCCCTTCCTCTCCTCACTGTGACAGCCCCCTCAAATATTGGAAGACTGCTCTCCTGTCTCCCCTGGTCCTTCTCTTCCCTAGAGTCCAGATAGTTCCTGTTCATTGATTGTGAGTTACTGAGAAGTCCTTAGCAGCTAACTCTGTCCCTGAAGACGCCAACCAAAGTGGCTGGCAAAATATCAGGACCCCACAATGCTGAGATTGTGGCCACTCAGCCAGAAAGCTAGAAGGATCTCAAATCTTAGGAGCCCCAGTTGTTAACAGCAGCGGAATCTACCCACTTCCCTTCTTTACTCAGCTTCTTGGACCCCTGGCACATGATAACACAGCGTCCTTCATCATCCTGCAATGGGCGATTAGCACGGCCCACCATCTGTAGGACATCGTAGATTGGATAGTCCACGTACCTGCCACCAGGGGAACAATTCACAGGCTAGTCAGTTAAGAACCTGGTTAACTGTTTGGGGCACGGCTTGCAAACTGAATCTGGGATTGCAAACTAGCTGGATTAAATGATGTTTTCATGCCTCTGTCCATGAGAGGTTAGCTGTAAGCAGCAACAGCAGCTGTGATTTTAACTAATTAATGAAAGCCCCACTTACTCTCTCTGACCTCTTTGTGAATAGATCATATACCTTTAACTGCATTAAACATAAATCCGTGTTTTTACATATAATCCACATTACTCCAATGTGAACATTTTAAAGGTCAAATCTCATTTGCATGGAGAGGCAGCTCTAAATCTTGCAGCAATCTCTCTGGACATTAATAGAGAGGTTCTGTAAAGCACAAGGGACCATATTTTAATCTTCATTTAAGAGAACTGTCAAGTCCTGAAGGCAAACCAACTTCCAGGCCCCTTGAGATCTGGATTTCAGCAGCAACTTTTGCAGATTAATTGGAAAAAGAGAGCCAGTTTGGTCTGGAGGTTAAAGCTACAGGTTGGGAGGCTGTGAGTTCTAATCCCGCCTTAGCCACGAAAGCCAGCTGGGTGATTTTGATCTAGTCACACTCTCACTTCTCTCAGCCCAACCTACCTCACAGGGTTGTGGTGGTAAAAATAGGAAGTTTGCGGGTTACGTTTGCTGCCTTGAGTTACTTATAAACATAACTAGCTCGATACCTCAGCTTCGCTATGAAACTATGTGGTCAGGCTTAGTTTTTGGGGAGGAAAATAAGGGGAAAAAATTCTGCCTCTGCCTACCAGCATTCATCAGTATTCATTCATCTGGTTAGAGCCTGTCAGTGTGTGAGAGAGTTGAGGGCTGTTTGGAAACTGAAACAGTATTTGCTGTGTGAGCAAGGAGACAGCAAGGAGCCTGGTGTGGCTTAGCTCAACTGTTCTGTACTAAAGGTGCTTGGTGCCGTGAAACTCCTTTCCTCTGCTTGTGTTTTGCATTTGGAAGAGATTTCTTTTCAGGTGGGGAGGGGAATAGAACTCCTTAGCATCAGAGCGTGTTAATAAATAATATAGGAAAATACTCTAAATACTCTGAGGGTCATTTGGAAAAAAAATCCTTTCTTAGTGAGCACCTAGAAGCCAAGAGGAACATAGGTGCCAAATTTCAAGTTTGTAGGCTTTACAGTTGTGGAGATTTTGTGATGATGCTTGAGTGGTATTTTGCTTTTATATAGACAGATAAAGGCATAACGTAAGTAAATAAAAATTAGAAAAAAAAATAAATTTAAAAGAAGAAACCCCACCCAAAAGTCAACTCAACCCAATTCCAACTCCCTCTTAATTTCCCCCATTGCACCCCAAACTGCAACCCGCTTAGTGGCGCTCCCCCAGGACCCTTCACTCACGCGTGGATCTTCCCGTTGTAGTACTGCGTGTCCATGATGATCACCAGGTGGGCAGCTAAGTTCATTCCCCAACAGAGGTTCCGTGAAGCCACCACCACCTGGATGGCCCCTAAGAAGAAACCACCAAGGAGAAACAGTCTAGAACCGAAACAACCACTTAAGCCAGGGGTCTCCAACCTTGGGCACTTTAGGACTGGTGGACTTCAACTCCCAGAGTTCTGGGAGTTGAAGTCCACCAGTCTTAAAGTGCCCAAGGTTGGAGACTCCTGACCGAGGGAGTCATTCACTCATCTGCTTGCCAAGAAATCTACCCTAGTAGATCGCATGAAGTATTAGTACCACTTTCTGAAACGCTAGTAAGGCTACACCTGGAACACTGAATCCAATTTTTGTCATAGTGCTACAAAAAAGGTTGTTGAGACTTTGGAAAAAGTTCAGAGAAGAGCAACTAAGAGGATCAAAGGCCTGGGGACTAAAACATATGAAGAATGGCTGCAGGATTTGGATTTGGCTGGTCTAGAGAAAAGAAGAATTAGGGGAGACGTGCTAGCAGTATTCCAGTGTTTGAGGGGCAGCCACAAAGAAGAGGGAGTCAAGCTATTCTCCAACGCACCAGAAGGCAGGACAAGAAGCAACGGATGGAAAATAATCAAGGAGAGAAGCAACCTGGAATTAAACAGAAACTTCCTAACAGTGAGGACAATTAACCAGTGGAACAGCTGGCCACCAGAAATAGCTTGACCCCTTCCTCCCTGTGGCAGCCCCTCAAATATTGGAAGACCGCTATCATGTCTCCCCTGGTCCTTCCCTTTACTAGACTAGCCAAGCCCAGTCCCTGCAACCATTTGTTGTACGTTTTAGTCTCCAGTCCCCCCAACAGCAGCTCCTCAGAGCAAACCAGTTTGGTCTCCATTGATCTTCAGTGCTACTGGTATGCCAGAACCAGGCCGAACAGGTAGAATAGCATCACTGTCCAGGTTCCAATCATGTGAAAGAGACCCCAGGATCTAAAACAATTTCCTTTTACTCAAGATGTTGCTGAACTCAAGGCATTGTAGAAAGCCAGAAGCCTGTCCAGTCTTTTTACCAGCAGTAGCTTTACAATGTACTGCTCACTATTCCTTAGACAAATGCCACCAAGACACATCCTTCATCTTAGGCCCACTGATCAAACTGTTAAGTGGGTGCATGGAGTGAAGAGGCAGGACATGGCAGGAGTAGGCAAAACCTTTTATTCGTCTTTCAAAACACAAGCCGCTTAGCTGCGTCTGGCACCAGTTTATATAGCCGGCGCTGTCCAATATTTCAGCCACTGATGGGACATTATTTCTCCCTCCAGTGGCCGGTCCAATGAGTCAAGTCTGACATCAGACTCCACTCTTATGACCATATTTGGTAATACTTAACACAGACCACATGGAGGTAACTGGTCAGTTGTTAAGTATGTCTATTTTCTGTATTGTCTTGAACTATCCTGGCACTTTGGTGATAACCATGATAATATGATCAAGGGCTGCGATCTGCCCAATTCCTATTGGCCGCTAGGAGTTGCAGTTCACATGTCTTCTTTCCTGTGGTTGCTAGATTGACTTAGTTTCTGCTACTGGGATCAGGATATCACTAAAAGAAAAACAGCAGCAATATTGTTACAAGATCAGCAGCATAGAAATTGTAATTATCAATATTGTAGTATTGGTATAGGAAGATTGCCAGATCTCTATTTCTCAAATTCCCACTGCCCAACCTGCTCCACCACATTAAAGAAAAGAATTATTGCTTTTCCCATCCAGCAGGTGGAAGCTGCAACCTTAATAGGAAGGTGAATGCAGCTGTCAGTCAATGCACCTTATTTTGCTTTGCACTAAGTTGTTAGGCCAGGATCACCTGCTTGAAATGGACAGGCGTATTCTAGACAATCCAAAAGATTACAAAGATCCGTGAACGGCATAATGGTAGCACTTTAAATTGGTCTAAAATCTACAATATTGGTGTTAGTGTTCTGTATAGAAGCTGACCAACTGTAAATCATCTTTCTTAAAAATAAGAACACTATTAAATAGTTTTACAATACTAAGAGATAATACAAAATGAAATCAGGAAAAAGAATGGAGAAAAAACAAAATATAAAGTGCAGAAACGAAAAAAAGAAAAAAGAATGTTTAATTAAATTATTCCTGATTGTTCTTGCAACACGTGCAGGCAAATTAATAGTTCTCCAATCTCTATGAAAATACATGGATGGTTCATTTCTTCCCATATTTCCCCTTATACACTTACAAATCCAAAAATCATTTTCATTTCTGTTCAAATGTCAGCAAAAAGTCCATAAAGGTTTTCCAGAATTTTATAAAAATAAAGAAAGAAATAAGTTAATTTAAAATTCTTTTGCTTCTAACAATGTTAATCTTTAATCCATCAAGTTGCTGAAAAAATTAATCTCCATGCAGTCTTTCTTTCTCCAATCTCAATTTTTTAAAAGTTTTTCAGAAGGTTTCTTTTGTAAATCCAAAAAACAAGTCCTTGCCTAGATCCTGTTTCAGGTCTTGATTTCTCATTTGTCTTTCCAATCTGATTGTCATCTCTGTTTTATAATCCTCCATTTAGTTAATTTTCAACACTTCTCTATCAGCTGGGGTTTGTATTTCCTTTTCATCCTGTCTGTCCACAAAGTCTTGCATATATTTATTATATCTGTCATATTATTTATAATCATCTTCAAGAAATACATTTACAGATGCAGAGATGATTGCTGTCAAATTTATTATAAATTTGTCTGCCTGTTCTTCAAAAATGCTTTGACATTTCTGAAGTATCATACTTTTATTTATCATTTTGCAGGCTTCGCTTTCCATTTTCCTGCCTAAATATTCACAAAGTCTTTGATTATTTTATTATTTCATTTTCTTTTCATTTTCAATCGTCTCTTCCCTAAACAATTTGTATTACCACAGAAAACAATATTTATGTGGAAATACAAACTGAGTAGTGTGGTGGCCTAGTGGTGAAGACACTTTTATCCCACTCAGAAAGTTGAGAGTTCAATCCTAGGTAGCGACAAATTTTTCTCTCCTTGGGTGCAAAGAAAAATATATTTGCTGCAAACTCCACATGGTGTCAGGAAAGGCATCCAGCCAATAAACTCTCTGCTCTATCCAATCACCCTGACTTCACCCCAAGTTAAGAGGGTCATAACGCTAGGAAGATGAAGAATCAGTTTTTCAAAAATCTTAACAAAAGATCATTCAAAATCCTGGCAACAAGAACCGCTTAGATTTCTGCAACAAAAATCTTAATTACTAGTAGGACAATATATCAGAACCTTTAAAGCTTATCAACATCATTATCCCACACAACTAAGATAATATTACTTTGAGTCTCCTTCTCACACTTTCTCCTTCTTCTGATTGGATGAGCAGAAACCACTGGAGGTATATTATAGTATGTAGTATGACCAAATATGTAATATGACCAAACGATATCAAACAATACCCTCATTATCTGAGAATAGATTCATTGTTTCCTTGAGAGTCATAAACTTTCCAACCATTTCCAATGTTTGTGCTAAAGAAGCCAAATTGACATTATGAAAAACCTTAAGCTTGAGAAACTTCCCTGACAACATCTTATCATGGAGGCTGACAAGTAGCAGCATCCTAAGTCAAAAGGACTCAACTTCACAAAGAGAATCTCATGCCTGGTCACTTGCAAAGCATTGTCCCTTTGCAAGCCACCAGAGATGACAGTGACCACAAGTCCATTCTGTCTCAGGGTTCATTGTGAATGCCATGTCTGCAACCCATGTGTCAAACATCCAGAAAGTAACCATAATATCAATCACTCTGAGATGTTATCTCTCCAACTGATTTATTTGGAACAGATCTGGCATGTCAAAAGCAATTTCCCAAGTAAAAGTTTTTTCATGCATCACACAGAATCCACCTTCTCTCCTCCCTTCTCTCCTCCCATTTCTATACTTCATAAATCATGAGAACCAATTAACTGCAACTGGAAATTCTTAATACGACACACAGAATAACCTTGAACTTTTCAACTCCTCTAACTCTCTAAAAAAATGTGGCAGCTAAATTGAAAACTCCTCCTCCTAAAAGAAAAGGAAAACCCCACACACACATAGGGGTTAATACATTGTCCTTAACCCCCTCTTCTCCCCCATGAGGACCCTTCAGTTTGTGGAGAAAATCCTCATGGAATTGGTTAACCAATTGATCAGCATGAACATTCCAACTCTTTACCCAACTAGCATCTGAGAGGAGGTATCCTTTCCATAAGACCAAATATTGCAATTGGCCACGGTGTAATCTTGAATCGAGAATTTTTTGAATCTCATAATGTGTTTCCCCATGTACCATCAATGGTTTAGGGGGAACGAGTGGTAGTGGTCTTATCATCGATGTAGTAGCTGGTTTTAGTAAACTACAATGGAACACTGGATGAATTTTCCCCAATAGTCAAGGAAGACGTAATTGGACAGTGACCGGATTGATTATTTTTGAAATTGGGAACAGACCCAAGAATTTTGGAC
Organism: Hydrophis major; assembly: GCA_033807585.1. Classification (NCBI taxonomy): domain Eukaryota; kingdom Metazoa; phylum Chordata; class Lepidosauria; order Squamata; family Elapidae; genus Hydrophis; species Hydrophis major. The sequence continues at coordinate 30,108,651 of CM066333.1, forward strand.
CCAGCTTCTTACTGGACAGTTTCAACCTAAGATACTTGGTTGACAAATATACTTTGTCCCCTACTTTAAAAGGTGGTTGAAGGGATCTATGCTTATCTCCTGTTTTTTTTAATAACTTTTTGCAGCTTCGGTCAAAGTTTTTTTTTGCATCTTCCCACCCCTTCTTTAATGAGTTCATCCATTCTGTCAGGGACATGGATGAGGGAGGTTATCTTGGTAATTCTGGCACCAGGACAAAATCCATTCCAATGTTGATCTGGAATGGAGTCAATCCTGTGCTGCTATGTACTGCATTATTGTAAGCTACCTCTGCAAAAGGTAATAACTCAGCCCAATTTTCTTGTTGGTAATTTACATAGCATCTAATGTATTGTTCAATCATGGTGTTAGCCCCCTCTGCTGCTCCGTTACAAGCAGGATGGAAAGCTGAGGATAACCCTTGAGAGGAGCTAATGGATTTCAGAAATTCCCTCCAAAATTTTGTGGTAAATTGTACCCCTCTGTCTGATATTACTCTGCGAGGTACACCATGTAGTCTATAGATATGTTTCACAAACAGCTTTGCAAGTTTTTTCACAATTGGAAGCCCTTTGGAGGCTATAAAATAGGCCTGTTTAGAGAATAAGTCAATTATAGTCCAAATGACCATATTCCCTTCACTCTTAGATAATTCAACAATAAAGTCCATTGCGATCTCTTCCCAAGGTTGGGTTGGTTTAGCAACTTGTTGCAGAAGGCCAGGGGTTTTTCCAGTTCTGTGTTTCATTGTGGCACAAATTGAACAACTTTTTACATAGTCCTCGATATCAGGTTTCATTTTTGGCCACCAGAACTGTCTTCTTAGTAAATGTAGGTTTTTTAGGAATCCGAAGTGGGCTCCTAGCCGCGAATCGTGGCTACGCTTTAGTACCAGTAGTCTTGTGGATTTGTGTAGGGCTGTGGGTACATAAAGCTTAATCCCTTTCCAAGGTAGTCCATCATTCATTGTCAATTCAGTTTGATGGTCCAGGAACCAAGGATCGGTCAAAAGGGCTGTTTTCAATTCCACAGTCAGCTTATCTTCCAGGCGTTTGGGGTTGCGGTTAGCTTGGGTTCGAGTGGTTACTTGGCCTGCCAATTGAGCATCTGAAATTAAGGCTTGTACTATTTCCTCTCGGTGGCTGTCAAACTGAGGTTTTCTAGACAGAGTATCCACCAGTACGTTTTTCCCTCCAGAGATATATTTAATGTTGAAATTGAATCACTTGAAATATTGGGCCCAGGAGACTAGTTTGGGCAATAATCTCCAAGGGGTCTTTAGAGCCTCGAGGTTCTTATGATCAGTCCATACCTCAAAGGCCTCTGGCGCCCCTTCTAGAAAATGTCTCCAAGTCAATAAAGCCCATCGTATGGTGAATGCTTCTTTCTCCTAGACCGCCCATCTTTGCTCTGCGTCTGTCAGCTTTTTGGACACATAAGCGCAAGGTTTCAGTCAGCCTTGAGAGTCTTTCTGCAGCAAAATGGCTGCCACCACTACGTCACTTGCATCTGTTTGGACAATAAAAGGCTTGGTCACATCCGGGTGCTTGAGGATGGGCTCCATTGCCAAGAGGCGTTTTAATGTCTCAAAAGATTTCTGACAGTCCATAGTCCAAGCCAGGGGTTGACTCGGCTTTGGTTTGGTGGATGACATGCCCATTTTTAATAGCTCTGTCAATGGGAGGGCAACTTCAGCAAAGGACAGAATGAATTGTCTACAGAAGTTGGCAAACCCCAAGAAACTTTGAAGTTGTTTTTGGGTTCCGGTGGGTTGCCAGTCCAGCACTGTTTTCACCTTTCTGGGGTCCATTTCAATCCCCAGGTTGGATATTCGGTAGCCTAGGTAGTTTAGCGACTCTGTGGAATTCGTATTTTGAGAGTTTCACATATAATTTGGTGACTACAAGTTTTTCTAGAACTTGTCGGACCAATTGAACATGTTCTTCCATGGTTTTGCTAAAGATAAGTATGTCACTAGATACACGAGGAGCCCCTGGTAAAGGTGTGGGTGTAGCACCTCATTGATGAGCTGCATAAACACTGCAGGAGCCCCCTGAAGTCTGAAAGGCATGACTTTGAACTGGAAGCTACCCAGAGGGCAGTTGAAAGCAGTTTTCCACTCATATCCCTCTTTGATGCGTACCCGGTAGTAAGCTTCCCTGAAATCTAGCTTGGTGAATACTTTGCCCTTCAACAGGTTCAATAAGTCCTTCATAAGAGGGAGAGGATTGTTTTTGACGCATACTGTGTTCACACCTCTAAAGCCAACACACAATCTCAATCCACCATCTTTCTTCTCATTGAACAACAAGGGGGCAGCTAATCTTGATTTGGCAGGCTCAATAAAACCTCGTTCCAAATTGCTGTTGATGTATTTCCTTAATTCAGCCATTTCACCAGGCGTCATGGAATACATCTTTGGTTTTGGTAATTTTGCCCCAGGCTCTAATTCTATGGCGCAATCAGTGGCTCAATGGGAAGGTAAAACATTACACTCTTCTTCACTGAATACTTTAGCCAAATCTTTGTATTGGTGGGGTACCAGGTGGTTATCTGGGAGAAGGAGGGATGCCATGGATGCTGGCTCAGGCTCTGGGTTCAAGCTGACTGATGGCTTTGTAGTGGGTGGAAGAGGGGCAATAGGCCTGGTCCAATAAGGATTTTCGGAATCTATCCTCCCATTTGTCTAACCAAGCAAGTCCCAGTATTATTGAATCTGACATCTTGGCGGCCACTATGAAGTGTATGAGTTCATGAGGGGGCCCTAATTCCATCTTGATTAATTTTGTCAGTTGAGTGACTGCCCCCCCCAATTAAGTTTCCATCCACTTACTCAAATCTGATTGGGCGTTTTAGCAGGTTAGTCTTTATGCCCAATTGTTCAACAATGGGGGAGTTCAATAAGACATCTGGAGCACCCAGTATCAATGACAGCTTCTAACTCCCCAGCCTCACCAATGTTTGGTACCACAAACTTGACCTTGACTGTAAAAGGTATGATGGGATCACTCACCATTGGGTTGTCTTCGTAGGTCGGGTTTTCAGGGACATGGTGTCGGTCTGGTAGTTCGTTGCTCCCATCTGTGCAGAGGGGGCTTTCCCAGCTGTGTTTGGTGAACCCGTCCCTGCCTTGATTCCATATAGAACAATTTGGAGATCAAATATATTGATCTTCCTTGATTCTTCCAACCTCTAACAGCTATATTAGGCTTCGACTGCGGAGCTTGTGGCACAGGAGCAGAGGCTAGACAATCTGTTGCCCTATGACTGGCTTGGCCACATTGGTAATATTTCAGCACCCTGGTGGTTCAGGTATGAGCAGGTTTGGCTGGTCCAGTCAGTGGTCTCCTCGCCACAATTCTCTTAGTTGGGGCTGCCAGAAAGGGTTTCCTGTGTGGGCTGATGCTGCAATCTAAACTAAGGGAGGCAGTATACCACAACTGTAAGGTCTCTGGGATTCTCCTAATTTCACAGGCCTTCTGGATCAATGGCTTTTTAAAAATAGTGTAAAGTCATTCTTTCAGGCCAATCCATGAAGTGGCTTGTGACCCTTCTAAAGTCCCAAATGAATTCTGACAATGGTTGCTTGCCTTGCCTCATTTCCATTAACTTCTCTTCATTCTCTGTTCCCTGTTTGGATTTTCAAATCTGAGTCTTAATAATTGAATAAATCCATTTACATTGTATAATTCGGGGGCTTGTTCGTTGTGTAGTTGGGCCACCCAGTCTGAAGCATCCCCTTCATTCATCCCAATTGTTATGGCCATAACCAATCGTGCTCTGTGGCATATTGATCTCCAAATTGTTCTATATGGGATCGGATTTGAGTGAGGAAGTAATTGAAATGTTCATGGCAGTCATCCAATATGGCCTCAAAGGGTATTTGGTCCGGCCTGGGTCATGGTTGCAGATGTGGTACCTGCCAGGCCCCTGCAGGTTGTACTGGAATGGAAGGAACAGGCCAGGTGGTGTACGTAGGCTGGGTAGGCTCCCTGAACCCTGGCTGGGTGGTGCCTCTCTGGAATAGGGGTCCCTGTGGCCTCGCTTCTGGTTGGGGCTGAAATTTTGCTTACCAAGACGAAGATGGGCGTGGCCTGGTTCCCTGGTCAGGTGGAGGGGGTGTGGCTGCTGTCTGGGCAACCCCCCTTCAGACCAGGGCTGTGTTGGTGCTGGCTGCCATTGGCATTGAATCCACCCCTGGCCTGGATAAAATCCCCACCCTGGAGGGATACTCTGCAGGGGACAAAATTCCCTCTGGAAAATGAGGGGATTACCTTTGAGGCTGCAACATACCTCTGTTAGTTGATGCTTCTTTCTGGCTTCCTCCAACTGGCATCTGTATAGTCTCCTTGTTTGTCACGATATTTGGGTAAGTGAATATGAGTGGTCTCAAGCTTCCACCTGTCCAAACAGACTGTGAGACCAAACCTGTCACCTTTAAATTCTGGAATAGTTGATGTAAATCTGCCCTTGATAGACTTCCAGGAATAATCTCGGGGTTGTCTTTTTGAGAGAAATCTGACCCCAATTGTCTCTCTTCCCTCCAATCCGACATAATAGCCATATGCCTGGGGCTAAAGAAATATTTCTCTTCAGGAGAAGGCAGAGCTTCGTTCCGGCGATACAGCTGCGATCTCAGGGCTCTGAGATCGCAGCCGATATTTTCGCCCCTGGTCGGTCCTAACGGACCTAAACCGTCCCGTAGAGACGGTGATCGTGAAGGGCATTGTTCCAGGATCCCAGAGATATCGCAAAATCTCTGGTTAGATCCGGAAGAAGCCCTTTTGCTGGCGGCGGAGAGGCAGCCTCCATAGCTGCTGAAGTCGGGACAGCTCCGGAAGGAAAGTGATTGAAGTGAAGTGTGTCGGCTGGGTGAGAAAAACTTTTTTGTGCTGTAAATTCGCTAAGGTTGGAAAGTTCATTCGATATAAAGAAGAAAGCTGTGAGTTTTTTTTTTGACTGAAATTGTTTTGAGCGGCGTTTTTTAAAGTGATGTCAAATTGAGGCTTGGCTTTTTTTTTTTTCTTTTCTTTATACTTTTTGGGAAAGATTTTACTGTGACTTTGTAGATAACCGGATTGAATTTTCTTTTATATATATTTTTATGCTCCCTTTGATTTTTTAACTTTCTTTAGGATAGAGGCTCCCTTTGGCTATTTTTTCCTTTTTTTTTTCTGTATATATTATTCCTTTTCTCTGGCGGGGGGGGGAGAAAGAGCATTAAGAAACTTTGTAACACTGCCAACTAGAGGCTTGAAAGTATCTTTATTTGAATTGGAGAGAATTGCAAAAAGACCTCATCTCAAGGACTTTTTAACCTGATAAGATAGAGGGAGAGCACAGTAAAATATTATTGCAGGTGCTTTCCTGGACTGTTATCAACACTTGAGGTTTGGCTTTGAAGCTGCTGGAGAAGAGAGTCATAACAAGAGCCTTGGATAAATAACAAAGTGCAGTGTGTCTTCTTATATATACCCCATTCGCTAGCCTTTTTCTAAACCTTAATTTTAGTAATATTTTTATTTTTGCCTTTTACTTTAAAGGGAAAGCCTCAGAGTTTTTTCTTTTTTCTTCTTTATTTTTCTTTTCTTTTCTATTGGGACTTTTTTGCTTTTCATATTTATCTTTTTGGATTATTTTGTTGTTGTGGTTGATTTTTTTTTTTTTTTTTGGATTATTGAGATTTTTTAATTGGATTGAGGTGTGAAGAATCTGAAGGAACTTCTTGTTTTTTGTTTTTCTTTTTTCTCTTTTTGCTTTTTCCTTTTTCTTTGCTTTTAATCAATATTATTATTTTTGGATTTGTTTGTTTTTTCCTTTCTATTTTTTCCTTTTTTATGGTGGACTATCTCGTAATTGGATTAGGGTCTAGAAGAACCTGAAGATCTTTCTTCTTCCCTTTTTTTTTGTTTCTTCTTTGGTTTCGTGTTTTTTACCATTGGAGTTCTCCATTTTGGATTATAATTGGCTGCTCTACCAGTTGGATTAAAAGTTAAGAAGAATTTGAAGTCTTGGAAATATTGAAATGAGCAAGAAACCAATACCATCTGGCATTTCTGCTTCTACCTCTGCTTCCCCACCAGCTGGAGGACAACGTTTAATTCAGACAATGTTGAAGCAAGATAAGGAACAAGAAAAAATAACTTTACAGTTACAGATGATTATGCAAGGAATCCAAGAACTCAAGACAAAATCAGATATCATTGAACAAAGAACAGGAAATATTGAACAAAGAACAGAAAATATTGAACAAAGAACAGAAAATATTGAACAAAGAATAGAGAAGACTGATGAAAAAGTGGAAAATATTAAACAAATGATGGTTAAGTATGAGGAGAGATTCCAAAAAATTGAGGAAGAAGGAAAACAAAGAGAGAAGAAGATTGGAAACATTGACAGCAGATTAACAGCGGTTGAACAAGAAAAAGGTGGGATGTTGAGGTGGGAGATGGAAAGGTCAGAATTTTACCTCAGATTTCAAAATATAGAGGAGGAAAAAGGAGAAAATTTGGCAGCAGTAATGATAGAAATTTTGGCAGATGCTTTGGAAATTACAGAGGAAAAGATAATGGATGGAATAGATGAGATATACCGAGTCTATACAAGATATGCGATGAGAAATAAATTACCCAGGGAAGTCCATATTAGATTTACCAAAAAATCCATTAAAATGCAAATATTACAAGTAGCAAGAGAGAAAATACTGAAATACAAGGGTAAAGAGGTTGTGGTTTTAAAACAAATACCTAGAAGAGTGAGAGAGATGAGAAGAGAATATCGATTTCTGACCAAAATACTATTGGAAAACGAAGTGAATTATAGATGGTTGATTCCAGAAGGATTAATGTTTACGTGGCAAGAGCAGAGACATAGAATTGACTCAATTGAGAAAGCAGAACTTTTTCATGCAGAATTTTTCGGAGGAAGAAGAGAGGAAGCAGAGAAAGAGGGTTCATTAATTGAGTTTCAAGATGAACAACTGGAGACTGAAAAAGAGAAAGGAGCAATAGGGGGACAGATTGATAACAAAGAACAGCGTGAAGTGAGATCCACGAGAGCTGTTAGACCTAAATATAAAGCATAATCATGGAGGAAAAAAAACTGATTACAATGAATATAAACGGACTTAATTCAGCTGTTAAAAGAAGGAAAACTTTTCATAAATTAGAGAAATTAAAATTTGATATAATTTGTTTACAAGAAGTTCACATTAAAAAACAACATGAACAATTGTTATTACAACCAAAATTAGGGAAAATATTTACCTCTTTGACTCAATGTAAGAAAAGAGGTGTGGTTTTATACATTAAAGAGGCTATTCCAGCAAAATTGATTTACTCGGATGAAGATGGAAGAGTATTAATGGTAGAAATAATGGATAATAATATAAAAATACTCTTGATTGCAATTTATGCTCCGAATGATAAACAAGAAGAATTTTATAAAAAGCTGCACATGAAAATAATTGGACTGGACTATGTTAATATAATTATGATGGGAGATTTTAATGGAATTGTGGACAATAAACTGGACTATATAGCAACAACAACAAAGCAAAATAGAAAGGCTCTCCCAAGGTCCTTTTTTAAAATGACAGATGAATTAACTTTAAAAGATATTTGGAGAGAAAGAAACGTTAAAGCTAAACAATATACTTTTTATTCAAATAGACATTTATCATGGTCCAGATTAGATATGATTTGGATCTCAACAGAACTAATATCTAATATTAAAGAAACAAGCATTGAAACAAGTACCTGGGCAGATCATAGCCCAATGACAATTAAATGGAAGGGACAAAAAAAAAGATCGAGATGGACATTAAATAATACTATTTTAAAGGAGAAAGATTTTACACAATGGATGGAGAAGGAATTGGCTTTTTTCTTCAGAGAAAATAAAAAAGAAGATACTTCAACGCAAAATGTGTGGGACACTATGAAGGCATACGCTAGAGGTTTGATAATAGATTATACAAGAAAAAAGAATATTAGGAAAAGGCAAGCTTCTAAGGCCTTGGAAAATGAGTATAAAACTCTTGAAAAAGAATTACAGAAAATGCCACAGAAAAAGGATATTAAATTGAAGCTGGATGTAATCAAACATAAAATGGAATTAATAGAGAAAGAAGAACTGGCACAGAAAATTAGAAACTCTAAACAGAATTATTTTGAAGATGCAAATAAACCAGGTAGATGGCTAGCATATAAATTGAGAAAAGAGAAGGAATCAAGAAAAATATTGAAGTTAATAGATGAACAAGGCCAAGTTTGTTATGGGAATAAGGAGAAAAAAGAAATTATTCAAGATTTTTATGGGCAACTATATAAACAAGAGAATATTGATGAAGAAAAAGTCAAACAGTATTTACAGGAAGCTAATTTACCAAAGATACCTAAAGAGACTGAAGAAATGCTAGAAAGCAATATAACAATGATGGAACTAAATGAAGCATTTAAGAGACAAAATAATGGGAAAGCTCCGGGCCCAGATGGGCTCCCAGTAGAATTTTATAAAACATTTCAAGAATTATTGAGCATCCCATTGTTAGAAGTTATGAATGAAGTTATGTTAAAAAAGATGATACCTAAAACATGGTCAGAGGCTTATATTACACTTATACCAAAGGAAGAGACTGACCCATTGCAAATTAAGAATTATAGACCTATTTCTTTATTGAATGCAGACTATAAAATCTTTGCTTCAATCTTCGCAGAAAGACTTAAAAAATATTTAAATAATTTTATTCACTCAGATCAAAATGGATTTCTGCCAAAGAGACAAATTAGAGACAATATGAGAGTAATTTTGGACACTTTGGAATATTATGAGGCTCATCCTGAAAAGCAAATGGCTTTGATATTCCTAGATGCTCAAAAAGCATTTGACAATGTGAACTGGAGATTTATGTTATTATTATTGGAGCAGATGGGTTTTGCTAAAAAATTTATTCAAGCAATAGAAGCTATATATAATAAACAGACAGCAAAGGTAATGATGGAGGGGGAACTTACAGATTTTATTAATATAAGGAAAGGCACAAGACAAGGATGCCCCCTATCTCCTTTGCTATTTGTGTTGACCTTGGAAGTGTTGAATAGAAATATTAGGGATGATAAAAGCATAAAAGGAATGAAAATTAAGAAGGAAGAATTTAAGCTACAAGCTTTTGCTGATGATTTAGCTTTTATTTTGGAAGATCTGATTGAAACAGCTCCAAAGTTACTGGAAAGGATAGAGTCATATGGAGAGGTGGCTGGTTTGAAAATAAATAAAGATAAAACAAAGATTTTGACAAAGAATATGTTATTGAGACAGAGAGAAGAATTGGCAGATCTTTTGAAAATTCAAGTTACAAACAAGGTTAAGTATTTGGGGATATATTTGACAACAAGATGTAGCACATTAAAGGAGAATAATTATATTAAACTTAAACAACAGATAACTATAGATTTGAAGAAATGGGAAAACTTGCAATTGTCATTAATAGGGAGAATTTCAACAATTAAGATGAATATCTTACCTAGAATTTTATTTTTGTTTCAAACAATACCAATTAGGCTTGGAAAAGACTATTTTGAAGATTTAAATAAAATTATGTTGAAGTTTATATGGCAAGGTAAAAAAGCGAGAATAAAGCTAAAGCTTTTGCAAGATGCTAGAATTAGAGGAGGTTTTGGTCTGCCTAATTGGGAATTGTATTATCAAGCTGCAAGTTTGATGTGGGTCAAAGAATGGATAACATTAAGGAAACATAGGTTGTTGACATTAGAAGGACATGACTTGCTGTTGGGTTGGCATGCTTTTTTATGGTATAAGGGAACTAAAACACAGGGTTATTTTAGAAGACATTATGTACGGGAGTCTTTGTGGTTAAATTGGGAGAAGATAAAAAGACAATGTTATTTGAAAATTCCAGTCTGGTTATCAACCATTGAAGCATTTTCCTATCCTATAATTTACAAGAAGGAACAAACAGTTAGATATGGGGAACTTTTGGATGAAAAGGGTGAACTTAAATCGATCCAGAACTTAGAAGAACAAGGTATAAGGATGAATTGGTTTTCATATGCACAAATACACTCAAGGTATGATGAAGATTCTAAAACGGAGGGATTTTATGATAAACAGACTGACTTAGATAAGATCTTGATGGGTACTGATGAGAAGGTGATTAAAAAATTATATGGTTATTTACTGGGAATGAAATTAGAGGAAGAACAAGTCAAAGAAACTATGATTGTTTGGGGGAAGAATTTTGGATATGGGATTGATTTAGAGAAATGGCAGAAATTGTGGTCTCAAAATTATAAAATGACAATGTCAACAGCATATAAAGAAAACTTGTATAAGATGTTTTACAGGTGGCACTTTCCTCCGACAAGAATAGCAAGAATGTTTAAGAACAAATCTGAAAAATGCTGGAAATGTCATCAGATACCCGGCTCGTATTACCATATGTGGTGGACTTGTGAGGATGCTAGAAAATATTGGACTATAATTCGCATGTGGTTGGAAAAAATGACAAAGAAACATATAGATTTGAAACCAGAGATCTTCTTATTGGGAATTTTACCTGATATATATAGTAAAGATTTGAAATACCTGATTGTAAATGTATTAACAGCGGCCAGGATTGTATTTGCTAAAAATTGGAAGAATGAGAAAATACCATTACAGGAAGAAATTATTAAGAAAATATTGGAATGTGCTGAGATGAGCAGATTGACATTTGAAATTAGAGAGCAAGAGGATAAACAATTTTACGAAATTTGGGATCTTTTTTATAAATGGTTAGATGATAAAATACGATAATAGAATATTCAGAATGCTAGATAGTAAGGAATATCTTTATTTTGCTATTATTTTGCTATTTGATATTATATTTATAAAGGATTTCTTAGGATTGATTTGATATGATTAGATGATTTGTTATAGAGTAAACTGGTTTAAAGTATTGTTAGCTCATTAAGCATGAATGATTAAAAATATAGTCAAAATCTTCTTTTTTTAGTGATATTAGGATATATAAGTTTGGACTGACAATATGAGTTGTTATGTAACATAATTGTAATTGAGACTACAGAATGAATGCACAAAAATGATGAACCAACTGACACACTGGATGTACATATGAGAGTTGATGTTTTAATGTTTTGTCTGTCTTGTTTGTTTGTAGAAAATTAATAAAAACTTTTTTTTTAAAAAAAAAGAAATATTTCTCTTCAGACAGCTGGGCTACCTCTGGGTTATAACAACTTGTTGAGTTGAAACACTTTGGTATAGCTCCCAAATCTCTTTCTCCTACTGCCATCCTGAAAGCATCTAACATCTCCTCCAAACAAGGGCTGGCAGGCTCAATTAATGCTCCAGAGGGAGGGCCCCCACACGCTCCCCCCTGCACACCTCTACCTTTGGCTGATTGCTGCTCTTTCTCCATTTCTGGGAAAAGAACCCCGTTAGACTTGGGAAATAAATGTCAAGCATCCAGAAAGTATCCATGATATCAGTCACTCCGAGACCTTATCTCTCCAATTGATTTATTAGGAACAGAGCTGGCATGTCAAAAGCAATTCCCCAAGTGAAAGTTTTTTCACGCGTTACACAGAATCCACCTTCTCTCCTCCCTTCTTCCTCCCACTTCTACACTTCATAAAACATGAGAACCAATTAACTGCAACTGGAAATTCTTAATAAGACACACAGAATAACCTTGAACTTTTCAACTCCTCTAGCTCTCTAAAAAAATGTGGCAGCTGAATTTCAAAGCTGACACCATGTGGACATATTTCCCTATCTTCCACCCATGCCCAGCAATGCTTTGACAGCTCTCTTCTGATTCAATCATGGATTAAAAAAGCCTTATTAAAGATTGAGCTTGCATTCGGTAGCAGTGCCTTGTGCTGCTTTGACCATGACAAAAGGCCTTTCTGGAGGTAATCAACTCCCAACCAATAGCACTTTCACCAGCCATTTTTGTAATGGCAACACCAATTACCAAACAATAGTTGGCCAATAGCCATCTGAACTTACACCATATTCCTATTATTTTTTCCTCTATTCCCAAGGTCTTTTAGTATTCAATCACAAAAGATTTGCATTTTCATGTACTGTATCTTTGGTTTTTATCTGTAAAAGCATAGGACTAGGCTTAAGTTTTATAATCTCTCCTTTGCTTCTATGAGCTGAAGGATTGCCATTTAAATATCTTCTTTGTATTCACATTATTCACAGAAACAAAGAGGTTTTTCACTGGATTTACATAAACAAAGTTATTTTATTGGAATTCTTGGGGCAGAGAATTACCACAGTCTAATTAGCTTAGTTGAACCCATCCAGGTGGATATAAATAATTCAAGATCACTGGCATCTGGATCTAAATATTATTTCAAGATGTAGTATCTATATTTAACTGCTGGACACTTTCCAAGGTTGGAAACCAGAAGACCATGTGTTCTAGTCCTGCTTTAAGCACAAAACTATGGTGGTGACTCTGGGTAAGTCAGACTCTTTCAGCCTTCTAAGGTTGAATAATTTAGTTAATGTTATAAGCAGAACTTTCCATAGAAAGTTGGAGTGGTTATTGAAAAAGCAATCCCCCCAAAATATATTGATAGATAGACCTAGATGATAGATAGAGATAGATAGATAGATAGATAGATAGATAGATAGATAGATAGATAGATAGATAGATAGATGGATGGATGGATGGATGGATGGATGGATGGATGGATGGATGGATGGATGGATGGATGGATGGATGGGTGGGTGGGTGGGTGGATGGATGGATGGATGGATGGATGGATGGATAGATAGATAGACAGACAGACAGATTGATAAACCATACATTTTCCTCTTATAGAAACAAACGCTATATTTGTATCTCCCTGAAAATAGTTTTCTACTGCAGTGTAAACAGACTGGATGGATGGATGGATGGATGGATGGATGGATGGATAGATAGATAGATAGATAGATAGATAGATAGATAGATAGATAGATAGATAGACAGACAGACAGACAGACAGATAGATAAACCATACATTTTCCTCTTATAGAAACAAACGCTATATTTGTATCTCCCTGAAAATAGTTTTCTACTGCAGTGTAAACAGACTTGATAGCTCAGATCTGACAAGTATTGTAAAAATTGTAATTACCGTACATACTCGAATATAAGCCGAGTTTTTCAGCCCATTTTTTGTGCTGAAAAAACTGCCCTCGGCTTATACTCGAGTCAGATTCCCCTCAGAAAAAAAATGGTGTGGAGCTCCAGAGCTGGGTAGCCGCTTCCCTGCTTCCGTGTTTCCTTTGCAACTTTGAAGCATGAGGGTAATCGGAAGCAGAAAAGTTCTTGAGGATATATTGTTTTTTTCTTTTTTTAACTGTTTTTAGGGGGGGGAAAAGACCCACCGCCATGTGAGAATGCTCAGACACGAAATCTATCCGACCGAAAATAAGTGTGTGTGTGTGTGGGGGATTTTAACAGAGGGAAGATGTAGGGAGAAGCGATGGAAGATCCTTCAGGGGAAACTGAGGGAGAGACTCACCCTTGGTCCAGATGAGCCCCCTTCCCCGCCCCTAAGGAAGCAGAGGCAGCCAGCAAGGGCAGGCAAGCCCCACTTCATGGACTCCGTCCATCCTTGCTCCCTCCCACCCACCCACCCAAAGCGACAAAATCCCCCAATCGTGCAGCCCAGAATTGCCCTCCCCTCAGGGGGCAGCAACGACGCCCGGTGTTTCCCGAGACAAGAAGCTCCGCCGTGCAATGAAAGCGCCCTGGCTCTAGGCTCAGAAAACAACGCGAGCCGAGGTTGCTTCGGCTCCGCTCGGCTTCATTTCCTCAGCTCCAGCTGCTTTCAGTCCACTCTGGAGGAAGGGGAGGTGGTGGCAGCGGCTTGCATTGTTTTCTGAGCTCTAGGCTCTAGGCTCAGAAAACAACGCGAGCCGAGGTTGCTTCGGCTTCGCTCAGCTTCATTTCCTCAGCTCCAGCTGCTTTCAGTGCACTCGGGAGGAGGGGGAGATGGTGGTGGCGGCTTGCTTTGTTTTCTGAACCCGCGAGCCTAGAGCTCAGAAAACAACGCAAGCCGCCGCCGCCACCTCCCCCCCTCCTCCCGAGCAGACTGAAAGCAGCTAGGGCTGAGGAAACGAAGCTGACCGGAGCCAAAGCGACCTTGCCTCGTGTTGTTTTCTGAACCCGCGAGGCTAGAGCTCAGAAAACAACACAAGCTGCCGCCACTACCTCCTCCCCCTCCTCCCGAGCGGACCGAAAGCAGCTAGGTCTGAGGAAACGAAGCTGAGCGGAGCCGAAGCGACCTCGCCTCGTGTTGTTTTCTGAGCCCACGAGCCTAGAGCTCACAAAACAACACAAGCCACCGCCGCCACCTCCTCCCCCTCCTCCCGAGCGGACTGAAAGCACCTAGGGCTGAGGAAACGAAGCTGAGCGGAGCCGAAGCAACCTCGGCTCGTGTTGTTTTCTGAGCCCGCGAGCCTAGAGCCAGGGCGCTTTCATTGCATGGCGGAACTTCATCTCGAGGCATCGTTGCTGCCCCGAGGAGAGGGCAATTCTGGGCTGAGCAATTGGAGGACTTCGTGGCTTTGGGTGGGTGGGAGCGAGGACGTTGACTTTAAGCGCTGCTGACCAAGTGTTTCACAAATACCAGTGGGACCTCCGTCCACCACCACCCCTCCCTCTTTTGCCTCCTTCCTTCTGATCAATCAGGTTTTCGCAGTATTTGCTCACAGCTGCGTTTTCTCTTCTGCTGTGCTAGGCATTGAACACGGGGATTTCTGATTCCCCTTACACGCGCATGGATATGCTGCGGGGCATTTTCTTCCAAATGCCCCAGTGGCAGAGAACACTGACTTTCATGATAGTGAGATCATTTCCCAAATTAATTGATTCACTAACCCAAAAGAAGATGTTGATGACAGTGGGAGGCAGGAGTCACTCTCTCCCTTGCAAGAAAAAAGCAAGAGCCGTTCTTATGATCTCTCTCTCTCTCTCCCCCGTAATACAGTCAAGCCCTTTCCAGCACACGGGATCCGCCCCGCCGCTTTGCACCTTGCAAATGCAAAAACCCCGGGATTTTGCATTTGCAAGGTGCAAAGCAGCGGCGGCAGATCGCGCGTGCTGGAAAGGGCTTGACTGTATTACGGGGAGAGAGAGAGAGAGAGATCATAAGAACGGCTCTTGCTTTTTTCTTGCAAGGGAGAGAGTGACTCCTGCCTCCCACTGTCATCATCATCTTCTTTTGGGTTAGTGAATCAATTAAACCTTTCATGATAGTGAGATCGTTCCCCAAATTTCCCTTAAATCAGGGAAGAAATCAGAAACAAACCTTTGGACTGAGAATAAGCCTGTTCCTATGATGCCATTTTTGTTCACTGCAGTGTGAAAAGTGTGAAAAAACACACTTCTTTTTCTTCATTTTCTTGTTCCCTATTTACTGGTCTCTTTCAAAGAGGAAATTGTGAATATCAAACTTATTCTCAACTGTCCTAGTGAAAGTTTTTATTGGTATCTATTTTTATTTTTGAAATTTACCAGTAGCTGCTGCATTTCCCACCCTCGGCTTATACTCGAGTCAATAAGTTTTCCCAGTTTTTGTGGTAAAATTAGGTGCCTCGGCTTATATTCGGGTTGACTTATACTCGAGTATATACGGTATGTAAATGCCATGAAGCAATGAAGAAAGTCAATAAATGTTCTGGGAAAGAAATGTTTAATTATAGTACACACAATATTAATATCAGAGAGATGCGTCATTAAATACCACATTCAGAAGAAGTGGGGGTATACAGGATGAAGGAATAAAAGGAAAGGAAAGGAAACTGCTGTGTTTGAGCTATAGATCTTTTGAACTTAATTTTATACATTTCTAGCCTTTGAGTTCATATGGAGAAGTCGCTCATTCACAGGTTTTCTCATTTCTGATTCATGCATGATTACACATATTCATAAAAATGGATTCCTCAAAATGAATGATAAATACATCTACTTGAGATAAATAGTTCAAGTTATATCTGCCTAGATTATGTTATTTATAATTTATAATGGTATACGCTAAGTCATTAATGTGGCCTGTTTGATTTAGGCCTATTGCGTTGTGGTGCTATGGTTTTTAAGTCAAACTAAATGGCTTAATTTATAACTTATTCAATAAATCATGGTTAAATGTACAATTTAATTTTTTGATTGGTTTTTTTTTGGGGGGGGGGGAGGCGGGAGGGTGTCTGCAAGTCAGTTTCTGACTCTAAGTGAATTAATGAAGAAGTCCCTGCAATTTTCTTGGTAAGATTTCAGAAGTGGTTGGACTTTGCTTGCCTCCTAGGGGAGAGAGAAACTTGCCCAAGATCACCCATTGGCTTTGTGCTTATGATGGGACTAAAAGTCAGCCTGTCCCACTTTCTAGCTTAGTCACTACACCAAACTAGCTCTTTAAGTGTGCTATATTGAATGATATGTGAACCTAATTTAAATTAATGAATATCATCTCCTTATTAAAGTTTGTCTGGGTTCCATGATGTTGGGCAATATAATACCTGGCTTTACCTAATTAAAACAAACTTGAAATATTTTAAAATAGTGGAATACAGAAAAGTTCAATGGCTTAAATACTGACCTTAAATATCACATTTCAGTTCTTACTATGTTACAGAGCCCCTGATTATGACATTGAACATGTAAACAAGCTAAATACACTACTAACATGGTCAGCATCCTGCCCACGTGCTTTTATCTTTCTTGGTGACTTCAATCTACCTCATATTAACTGGACCCTAAACAAATGTACAAATGAACCCATACATGCAACCTTCTACAATGCTGTAACAAATCTGGGACTGGAACAACTAGTAACCTAACAATACTAGGCTTAACAACTGCCTTGATCTCATCTTCTGCAATAGTTTGAATTCAATTTATGGAATACAAATTAAAGAACCCTTTTCCAACAGTGACCACAACATGATTGACTTTTGTCTCAACATATGTCCACATAAAAATCATCACAATGACAAAATCCCCAATTATAACTTCAAAAAAGGCAACTTTGATCTTATAATCAATGATCTCTCTTCCCTTGATTGGCAATTTCTGTTCACTGGATGCAATACTGTTGAAGACCATTACAACATATTCTTACTAGAAATCAAAAGAGCCATCAAACTATATGTACCAATAACAACTCCCAAAACCAGGAAAAACAGATTATCCATAACAATAAGGAAACTTCAATCCAAAAAGAGATCACTTTGGCAAAAAAAAATAATCTGTTGACGTTGCCAACTTCAAAAGCCGATACAAAAATCTATGCAACCAGATAGAAACTGAATGCACTAATTTTCACATTAAACAAGAGGAAAACCTTCTATGCACAAATTCCACCCATGCTTTCTACAATTTTGTAAACAAACTAAAAGATTCAAGGTCCATCCCACCTCTGAAAGGACCTAAGGCAAAGACTGCAACGATGACACTATCAAAGCAAACTTCTTTAACACATTCTTTGGCTCAGTATTTGTAAACAGCAATGGATCATGCCCAGTATTTCCTAGTCAAACCACAGACAACTACAATTATCTTATACATATCAATTTTACAGAAGACATTGTTGAAAAAGCACTGCACAATCTAAAACCATCCCAATCTGTTGGATCGGACAGAATAGGTGCCTACTTCTTAAAAAAGCTATCCACTGCCATAGCCAAACCTCTGAGCATAATCCTTGAAAAATCTTTCAGGACCAGCTCCTTGCCAAAACTATGGTCACAAGCCACGATCATCCCCATCTTCAAAATGGGAGACCCCAGCCTAGTTGAAAATTACAGACCAATCTCCTTATCCTGTGTCACCTGTAAAGTCATGGAATCAATTATGAACCAATCCATTATTCTCCACTTCGAGACAAACAACCTACTCTCTAATAAACAATTTGGTTTCAGAAAAATATTATTCTGTAATCTGCAACTCTTACACTGCAAAAACATATGGACTACACAACTCGATCAGGTCAAAGCAGTAGACACAATCTACATAGACTTCTGTAAAGTCTTTGATTCAGTGGCACACAACAAATTACTCCTAAAACTAAAATCTTATGGTATCTCTGGACATCTGCATAACTGGATAGAAGCATTCCTGTCAAACAGACAACAAATGGTCAAAATTGAGAGCGTCCTATCAAATTCTGTACCTGTCAACAGTGGTGTCCCCCAAGGCAGTGTTTTAGGACCAAGTCTCTTCACACTCCACATAAATGACCTCTGTGATCATATTAAGAACAACTGTGTTCTCTTCACTGATGATGTAAAGCTATTCAACACCACAGACAAAAAGACCACCCTCCAGACAAACAACACCACCCTCCAAAAAGACCTTGACTATATATCAGAATGGTCAATCAAATTGCAACTTCAAATCTCAACAAATAAATGCTCTGTCTTACCTATTGGCAGAAAAAAATCAGAAAATAAAATACAAGCTAAATATCAAAACCTTGTTGAGGATCCAAACTTTGTCAAGGACCTTGGAATACTAATCTCAAATGATCTAAGTGCTAGAGCCTGCTGTAACTACATAGCCAAAAAGGCATTAAGAGTTGTTAATCTAATCCTATGTAGCTTCTTCTCTGATAATATCACACTACTAACAAGAGCATACAAAACATTTGCCAGACCTATGCTTGAATACAGCTCAACAGTCTGGAAACCATATCATGTATCTGATATAAACACAACTGAAAAAGTCCAGAAATATTTCACAAGAAGAATTCTCCGCTCCTCTACTCATTGCAGAATACCTTATGCCACCAGACTTGAAATTCTAGACCTAGAAAACCTAGAACTATGCCGCCTCTGGTCCAATCTAAATATAGTATATAAAATTATACATTGCAATGTCCTACCTGCAAATGAATACTTCAGCTTCAATCATAACAATACAAGAGCACACAATAGATACAAACTCAAGGTTAACCGCACCAAACTTGCAGAAAATACGACTTCAGCAACAGAATGGTCAATGTTTGGAATACTCTACTGGACTATGTGGTTTCTTCCCCAAACCCCAAAATCTTTAACCTTACCCCCTTCCTAAGAGGCCTGTAGAGGGCGTACATAAGTGCACCAATCATGCCTACCATCCCTGTCCTATTGTTTTTATTTTTCTTATAAGTATCTATCTCATGTATTCAAAACTATATTTATTCTTATACCTGTATCTTGTAAGCGATTGACAAATCAAATAAATACTAAATACTAAATTATCTGACAGGACAATTATAATCAAAAAGCATTTCCCCCCAAATTTCACACTCTTTTTATTACAATTTGATAGTGTGACTATAATATTCTGTTTCCAAGATCAAGGGAATGATAGCTAGTTGCCAGTAGTCATTCCAAAAAATCGCAGAAGCCATTTTCCTGTTTCTCAGTTGCCACACAAAGGGGGAAGAGGGGAAGGAGGTTGGAATGCCTTACTAGACATAGCAGAGAGCTTTCCCTTGGGAATCAAGGTCATCTGTACTGGTAATGGATAAAGTTGGGGAAGGAGTGCCTGGAGAGCCTGTCAATTGACCTAATTGGCCAAAATGACTTGTGACACTTGGGGATTGGGTTATTTTCTATTTTAATTATACTGAAACTGTGGGAATTATTTTGAGTTGGTTTTCCTTTAAGCAGTGCCAACATGATGTACTCAATAAAGAAAATCTTTGAGGAGGATTCTAGTCTCAGAGTTCTGATTTGCTTGGCTTCATTAGTCTAAACCTTGACATCTATGAGTACCAACTCCTATAAATTAGAAGAACTGGGCAACCATTTGCAGCCAAATTAGAGGAATGGGAGTCATTAGACCTCTGTGGACAGACATGCCTAATAAGCCACAATGATGTTAAAGTAACAATTTGTGTTTCATGGTATCACATGCAAATAATGGAATTATGTATTTGTGTCATAACATCATGACACAGGTGTTTTCATTGGCCTACCAGTCTGCTTCTGTGAATCTTGAGGCCTTCAGGCGAATGTATCATTAAAATAGGGCAGAAATATCCATCCTATTTTTATAAGCTGGGAGGGATGATGATGATGATGATGATTTATACCCAGTAAACATTGTTACTGTTTTGTTGGTGCTAGGAGTGAGCTTCTAATCAGTGAAGGATTTTTCCAATATTTTAAGATATTTGGACAGGAGGCTGTCAGCTACCTCTATGTGGTTTTCTTCTACTGATATGACTAGATCATCAAGAGTCAATCCCTTGCATCCCTTGTCACCAGCATATGTGATGTGTATAAGTTGAATAGTGTAGGTGCCATTATAGAGCCTTGTGGGAGTCCATTGTTTAAACTTCTTATTTATGCTGTCCCCATGAAAAAGGTACCTGGCTTTGAACTAGCAATGGACAATCCTGAATAGGATCTGTACCTCACATGGTATGTACTGGGACTCTCTGTATAAATGGGGTATAGTATTCTCACCTCAGTGGGACTGTAGATCACACTGTGACCGGTTGTAAGATAAGGGCATATACTACCAGTCCAGTCTCTGATAATTTTTTATGTAAATGAAACTGCAGTTCAATGGTTAGATGGTTTAGTCATTAGTATTTGAACATAGAGATTTTTAATATTTATATTTAGTTGGGTTCCGCTAACCTAGTTGAAATGTTAATATACTGTATATTGTTAGTCCATGTATGACAGATATGTCATACACTAAATAAATAAATAAACTCAATAGACATGTTAAGTTTATCACCATCACTGAAATGACAAAATTCCATCAGAATACCTGAAATTCTCAAAACCAGAGATCAGGCTAACTTCTTGTTGGTTTTCAAGAAGATGTTAAAAATAGAACCATCCTGGAAATAATTTGACTGTACAATGTTATCTTCTTTTTTAAAAAAAATCATTTACTTTCCACTATTGTTCATTGCTTCTGAACATATGTGGTTGGCAAATCTTTTTAACATTTAAAAAATCTGAAAGACCTATTCAACCAAAGATGACAACAATGGAAAAGACATAGCTATCTACCGATGGATATCTATCTATCAAACATATCTGCCCATGTTGGCTCTTTGTGCAATCCACAACCTGTCAAGAGCAAATTTGAAGAACTGTTTTCTTATCTGACTCTTCCATAAAGCAACTTAAACCAATTTCAAGATTACTTTTCTGTTATCTTATCAGTTGATATAGTAAATCAGAAATGTGATTTGGAACTTAGAGAGAGCAAAACACTCAATCTCTTTATCAGAATTTATATCTGAACAGATGAAGAATGAATTCCAGAACAGATGAAGACTGCAAGAATGTTGATTGCATTTATCTGTAACCTTTTTCGCAACACTACGTACAGCTTCACATTAGCTACAAGCCCATTCAGATCAATCAACTCATGTCCTGATGAAAGCTATGACTGTATTATCATATTTAAATGTCACCATGGGAATTAAAGGCAACCAGTTGCCTTTAGAAAAGGTAAAAAAATGTTAATTTCCGGATTCAGCAGAGAAAAACTTTTTTTCTCTATACCAAACACTGATACACATGAGAAGCGGGTGGCTTTATGTCTACATTTTTGTGCAAAATGGATTAAAGTTGAAAGAATGTTCTAATCTAATTAACAGCAAAACATTTATATTCTAAGTTGCCAGTGTGGTGGAAAAGGGTGGATACTGAAATATATATATATACCTCAGATATATACAAAACACACATATATAAATATAAAATACACACACACACACACACGCACGCACACACGCACGCATATATATATATATATATATATATATATATATATATTATATATATATATATATACATATATATATATATATATACATATATATATATATACATATATATATATATATATATATATATATATATATATATATATATATATTCTTAAGTTTTTGCGGGTACTTACATGTATGGCATTCAGCTTTGTTCGGGTATTTTCCCATGTCATAGTAGTGGTGCTTTTAAAGTTGTAGCAACGTTTCAGCAGAATCTCATCTGCCATATATATATATGTTTTCTTAAGTTTTCGCGGGTACTTACATGTCTGGCATTCAGCTTTGTTCGGGTATTTTCCCACGTGGTGCTTTTAAAGTTGTAGCAACGTTTCAGCAGAATCTCATCTGCCATCATCAGGCTTCTGTATGGTGTTTGTCTTGAGTCAGACTTTTACAGTGGTTTCAGATTTAAATTTGGGGCAGCCTATTGCTGTGTCAGAATGGTTTTTTCTTCCTCCTGATTGGTTGAGAGTCTTGGTCTGTGTTTATTGCTCTTGGAGTGTGCTGTGTTCTGCTACTAATATCTTCTGTCTGTTTTTTTTGGGGGGGGGGCTCTTTTTGTATCTTGATTGGCTGGCAACATTGTGTTTCCTGTATTGGAGGCTTTTAGTGTGGCTTGGCTTCAGGTAAATGGACGGCTATCATTTATTAGGAAGCTAGGTTTCATCTGGGTATATATTCTTAAGTTTTTGCAGGTAGTTACATGTATGGTATTCAGCTTTGTTCAGGTATTTTCCCACGTCATTATAGTTGTGCTTTTAAAGCTGTAGCAACGTTTCGGCAGAATCTCATCTGCCATCATCAGGCTTCTGTATTGTGTTCATCTGTGAGTCAGGCTTTCACAGCCATTTCTGTTTTAAATTTGGTGCTAGCCTACTGCTGTGTTAGAATGTTTTTTTTTTCTTCATCCTTATTGGTTGGGAGTCGGTCTGTGTTTATTGGTCTTGGAGTTTGCTGTGTTCTGCTTGATTGGTGTTTCTAATATCTTCTGTCTCTTTTGTAGCTTTTTTTGTCTTGATTGACTGGCAACATTGTGTTTCCTGTATTGGAGGCTTTTAGTGTGGCTTGGCTTCAGGTAAATGGACGGCTATCATTTATTAGGAAGCTAGGTTTCATCTGGGTGCCTGGTTGGGGTGTGTTTGAGCTGGAGGTATGGGAGGGGGGTCTGTTTGTGCCCAGGTGTTTGCTTGGCTTGTGGTGTGGAGATTTTTTTGTTTGTGCTGCAGGCTTCCAGATAATTGACAGTCTGGTGGAGTCATCTCTTCTATTCATGATTTCAGGTCTTTTTTCAATCTCTATGGCTTCTCTGATAATTCTGTAGCTGGGGTTTTCTATAGTGGCTAGGGTTTTGGTGCCATTGAAGTTGATGCTATGACCTGTGGCTTTCATATGTTGGACTAGTGAGGAAGTGTGCTCCAGCTTTTTTACTGCATTTTTGTGTTCATCCAGGCGGGTGCTTATTCTTCTATTGGTCTGTTCAATGTATGTGGCAGGGCATGATGCGCAGGGGACTTCATATATGCCTTGGTTTTCCAGGTCAATTTTATTTTGGGGGTTTCTTAGGTTGGCTGCTCTTTGAACCTGAAAGCATGAATAGAAGAGATGATAGCATTTATTTACCCACCCTGCCAAAAGCTGCCTTTATGAATTTATTAGTATGATGTTCCTCTTCGTTAACTGCACTGCTGATTGTAGGTATGTAATGAAGTGTTTGTATTTCCCCCTCATCAATCTAAACTAGTCAGCATGCAGACGTCATCTGGTAGCAATTTTTTTTTTCGTTTCATCTTCTTCAAGCCCTTAATCTTCCAATGCTGTTGAGCAAGTTGTTTCACAAAGCCCAACAGTAATTTTAACTCATGATTTTCTTTTCCAACCAAAGCTTTTTTTTGCTAGCATCTTCTCCCAAGTTCCTCTTATCTTTCCATAAGAGATTGTGCATATCTCTGTGCATCTTGTCTTCTTTACACCCAGCTATTCTCCCATCTTATCATCTCCAGACATCACTTGCATGTCTGGGTTATCACATAATAGGGTGGCAGACAATATTGACTTGTGCTATTTAATCCCACAGAAAGAAAGAGAGGTAAGTGTAAAATGGTACTCTGTTGATTTGTGGTCTTCTTAAAACCTGGACTTTGTGACTACCATACAGAATTATGACTGGTACATGTGTTCAGGTTCATATTTGTCCATATTTGGACAATCTTTATGTTGTAGCAAGAGCTACTGCTCCCAGGGAGCTAATTTTGTGAGATTTCCTGCTGTGCAAGAGCCGTCTGGGACCCCTCACCCAGATTTCACAGCAAGATGGTACATAAATGCTTGCCAGTATATTGATGTTTCACTTAATTTTATACCCAACCATGGCAAAGCTGCAATTCTATGAAGAAAGACAATTGCAGAGGTTTACAATAGTAATGCATGCTTACAGCCGAGTTCCGGGTAAACATTTTGGATCCATCTGATTAAATGAGTTGAGGAGCTGATTACTCTGAATATTCCATTTTATTCTTCCTGAACTTTCATTACAGCTGAATAAAAGATAGTCCTGGGGAGTGATATGTATATCTACAATTGAAGCTGGGTCAAAAGGCATGAAGCTGCCATTCATCATAGTTATCTTATCTTATTCCATATTTCATTTGCTAATGTCCTGAAACTTTGAGATAGCAGAGTCCTTCGATGAACATTGCACATACTTTTCATGATTAAATAGATACTAAAGTAACAATGCAAAGGGTGTGGATTCATTACCTTGGGAAAAAAATTTCCCCTTGTGCCCTTCAAGAGATCATAAACACTATAAATAATAATTGCTATTGGGTGCAGAATATCAGCAGCATATGTAGGCACTAGCATTGGCTCCAATAATTAAATAAGAATAGCAAGAATTTATCTCTTTGCCAAAAAAAGGTGAGCCTTCAATTTACTTCATAGGTTTGTGTCAGATTTGAGACTTAACACTGGATTTCTTGGTGGATTAACAATGTTAATCCAAATTCTCAGCTGATAGAAAACAATACCTCTTCATTAGCTTCAAAACAAGTCTGGTGTCAGCTGTGGCAAATCTCATCCTACCATGTATGTCACTGGGATATTCTTCAGGAAGGAGAACCCAATATATGTTGATACAGTGATATTTACAATCATGTGAGCATTAGCAAACTGACTAACAATGCAGGAATTGGCCAAAAAGAGCTATTTGCAAAATGCAAGCTAGTGTTAAACATATTTATTGAATATTGACTCATCTTAAAAATACTGGTTGGTTTTATCAATTTGTATGGCCAGTCAACTCACAAACAATGACACTGGGTGGCATACAACACTGAATAAAAAACAATAAATATATAAAACAATAATGATTAAAAATATAAAAAAGCAGAAGACCCGAGCAGAAGATTTATAACTTTGTTATCTGCGATAAAGGAACCACATCAAAATGTCACCAATTTTGACCACCTGATGACATAGCCAAGTCATTTTGGAACATTAACAGGGATGGAGCCAACCTTACTTCTGGGGGAGAAGGCTTAATAAAACAGGAGCTCACAGAAGGACCATCTCTGTTGTGGTTCTCTGGCAGACGGTGCAGACAGCAGTGGAATCAGAACAGTGGGGAAGAACAGGAACCAGTCAGGGAGTCTGGAGAGGACTCAGACAAGGATCTTGCATCTGATGCAGAGATGGGGCTAGGATTATCTGGGAGTGGTGTGCTGCTTCCAGAACTTCGGAGTCCAGCAGCAGCAAGGCAGAGGACCCAAGGGAGCCTGTTTCCAGTGTGTGTGTGTGTGCAGAGCTGCTAGAAGGTGAGAGCGGCTGAAACAAAATGGGCGACTCAGGAGTAAGGCTTGGAGGTGATTGCCCCTCCCATAAGTATAAAGATCAGGCAAAGATGATGAAACCTTTGCAAAGTAATTGGTTCGGTTCAGATTCATTCTTGAAGCTCTTTGTACTTGGTTGGTTTTTTTTTCTAGTTCATTTGATACTTCTGTTATTGGCAGCACTACACAGAAAAGAAATGTGTGTGCTTATCTCAAGGAACTATTTGAGATTAATTCTGGCTGGGAATGAAAACAATTCCCAGTGTTGCAATAAAATAAGTCTTGATTTTAAAATAAGCATGTACATAATTACGGTCTAGGAAGCCTTGGTCAGAACATTCTGTGACTTGCCATATTAATTCCCGAACAGAAGGGACCAGTAGCATACCTTCCGTACCAGATCTGATGGGATGGGCAGATTAGGGAGAGGCTATCCTTCATATAACCTGAATCCAAGTCATGGAGAGCTTTAAATGTTAAAACCAGTACTTGAAATTGACCCTGGAAGCTAAGTGACAACCAATGTAGCTCACGGAGTACAAGTGGTAATCTCCTGCCCCTGCCTGTGCTGCTGCATCCTGTACCAGCTGAAGGTTCCAGATACTCTTCAAGGACAGCCCCATGTAGAGTGCATTAAAGTAATTCAATCAGGAAGTTACTAGGGCATGACTGATAGTGAGCAGGTCACCCAAATCTAGGAGTGGGCACAACACAAAGTTGTGCAAGTTTCTCCTAACCCTGATTGCCCGCAGCTCTTCAAGCAGGAGTCATGAGTCCAGGAGGACCCATACATGGTGCACCAGTCATGAGTTAGAAAATACAATCCCACTCAAAATATTTAGATCTGGCAATTAGAAGCAGCAGTCAAAAGCCAGGACTCTTCCCATATCCAGGCCCATCAAACCCCAAGACCAGGAACTTCCTAGTATCCTCACCAGTCATCCTTGGGAAGAGAACCAAGGTACCCCAAGCCAGGCATCTCGAGTTTCACTAGTTTCAGGACTATCAGGGCACACAGCAAGCACCTTCCCACATTTGCACAACACACACACACACCACACATGTTCACAGATACTCCCACCAGCAAGCAGAGGAATTCCTTCAAATTCATCCTTGACCAATTTCTCCTTAGGGTGTCACCCAGAGGAAGGAGAAAGAGGGAGGAATCAATCGTCATTTTCAGTGGAAAAATCCACTGTCCAACACTCAAAGAGAGTTAATCATTCAACAGCCCATGCTCTGTGTGGCGCATCCTTTAGCCTGCTTTTCAGCCCATTCTTCCAGGATACAGCCTGAAAGGTTCTATAGAGCACCCTGACCAGGTCTTTCAAGCAGCAGATCCCCCAAGATCAGCCTAACGAGTCAGAAAATGTTCTTCCTTTTTAAAAAAAGAGAGAGAGAGACAAATCCACAGATGCAGAAAACACAGTCAGCTCAGTAGATGTGGCCAATGCCACAAGACAGCAAACGCAACCATTATCAGTCCACTCCCTGAGCCCGAATAAATCCAAATTGTTCCAACAAATCCAAAAGCCTAGCATTCATTTAGCTGACACCCCCCAAAAATACATCCCTCCAATACAGAGGATAGCAGCTGCACAGCTCCCACTCCTTTTGACCTTAGTTTCCTGATTCCTGGTGATGAGAATCCCCTGTTTAGTATATAGGTATCTATTCCTAATCATGATAATCCCAAAACAATGAAAAAGGTGCCATGACATCATGACACAAACTAGGTTTTCTCAAATTTGCAATGTGATAGCACATGCAAGTGTATAAAGGGTGGCGCTTGCATTCACTATCTCTCTGCCCTGGATGCCTATGAGTGAGATCTCCATCTTTTATTGGATGGTGAAAGTTCATAGAGTGGTTTGTCATAAGCATATACATCAAAACAGGGAAGTCAAACTCAATAATTCTTCATTTACTCAAATTTCACTGGAAAAAAAAGCAACAGAAAGCCATTGTTTGAGGGGACCTGGGTATTGATTAAGAAAAAGATTACATTTTTTGCTTGTTCCATCTGATAAATTGTTGAGTAATTGAGTAAATTGTTGAGTAATTGAGTAAGTGGGCATGCATAAGCACACCAACATGCCTACTGTTACTGTCCTATTGGTTTTTTTCTTATAGGTATCAATTTCATGTATTCATAACTATGTTTATTCTTATACCTGTTATCTTATAATCAAATAAATAAATAAATAAATGAGACGATTATCTCTTTGGTAGCAGTGATTTAACTGTAGCCTATACTGGAGCATTCTCCTGGATGCCCTCCAGATATATGAGATGTCATTTTCTGTCATTCAACATTGCTGTTCAATACACAAGGTCCCCAGGTTGGGAAAGGGTTATGCTGCAGTTTCCTGTGTTTTGCTGTGAAGTTATTTGCTTACCTGATTCATTGCCTTTTCCTGGAGATGATATAACTTGTTATTTGGGGAATTAAAAAGGGTTGGGACAGAAATGGAAATAATAAGTATGATGAAAGGACAACCCAAAAGGAAACGCAATACATACAATACTTGCATCACTGAAACCATTTCATTTAACTCTTCATTTGCCTTTCAGTTGCTTTATTTCCCCATGTCAAAATATCAATACTGAATTGCACCTGTTACAACTGATAAAAAATATCAGTGGGTGTGTGAAAGCAGGCGGATTAACAAGAATATGAATAGGATAAAGCTGTGTTAAAAGATTAGAGGAGCCTAAATTTACTAAAATCCACAGAGAAAACTCCAGAAACTTAGCTCATAATTAAATCCCTGTAGAGTGCCATGGGCTTATAAGACAACAACATCCAGAATAAAAGAAATTCTTCTTAGGGGGAGAGAGAGACATTGTTCCAAGTATTATGCATTATAACATACTACAATTTTTTTTATATTCGAGTCAGTGCTTCAAGTTCAAGTAAGGAAAGTAAAATTAATGAAGATGAACTTTTTCCTTTTCTTTTAACTCGTAGTTAAAATCTGTTATGAAACCTTCTGTGGAATGCAAGAAGATATTCATAATGTTGTCAAGATTCAGTTAGATCCACCAGAAATAGACATAATTGTTCCTTATGAATACTTTTTTCTCATCTGTATAAAACCCATTTGTTTTATATAATGTCCTAATAGAAATAATAGCAGTAATAAAAAAAACAAAAGTTCTTATCTCATTAACAGAGTTTCACATAATGCAAATAACAATCCAGAGAGAAGGTTACACGATTGAAGGAATGAAGGAATGAATGGATTGTGGGGAGGGAAGGGTAAAAGGTAAAGAGGTTAGAAGCAGCAGGCAGGCAGGCAGGAAGTTTTCCAATGCTCCCTACCAATGTCCCACAGGAAATTCAATGGGGAAGCCAGCAGGATGTTGGAAATCATTCCAACTCCCACTGTTTTTTTTTTTTTTGCCGGCCAGTATCTCTGAAACAATGACCCAATGGGACACAGGTTGTTATAGTAAAAATCTCACAATGCTTACTTATATATTGGATCATTACAATTTTGAAGGAATCTTTTAAAGGCTCATGCCTGCTTGTTTCACATGTTGGATCAACATACTGCTTTTTATAGCTAAATTATACACTAGTTGTTCATATGCAATCTGTTACTGAGTAGCTGGATCTGCCATGTTTTCTGTACTATAAACATCTCCAAAATATCTGGTTGACTATCACTGGAAGAAAAGTGGATGGATTAATTTTCCAATGAAGCTGGATCATCACACTGTTAATTCAGTGAATTTCTTCAAACATAACATGACTTTGTAAAATATATTGTCAAGATCAAGTTACAGCATTAAATAAATTTGCCAGCATTCAGTTTGAAAACTAGAGTGGCTTTCATTTCATGCATTTAGCTTAAAATCTTTCCATTTCCATAATGATATTGGTTACAAGTGAGAATGATAGCAAACACAACCTGTTAAGTAATCCTGTGTTCTCCATAAGTCAGCAATGTTTACACTCTAGGCAGTTCTAAGAATTAACTATCATTTGACAGCATTAGAAGTCAAGATGAAGAAGTCAGGGTTTTTTCTTCTTCTGCAGGAAATGAAGAGCCAGAACAGTATTTACTATAATAATAGTTTGGTCTCTTAATTTTTTTCAGGGCAATCACTCTACATTTCTTTTCCATTTTTACAGGTTTTCCTGCATCATTGAGAAAAGTGAAATAGCCAATTAGTTAGGGCACTTGCTATATGTGCCTGGAAGTGACAGATCTGAAATTATTCGCAGTTTGTATGTTTTGGAGCATTTAAGCAAAGTCAACAACCATTTATAATGGTTAAGATCTATTTATGTCAAAAAACAAGCACATACACAGACAAGTCTGGTTTATATAGAATGCAAAACCATAATAAAGTTCACCGTGGTTTATTTGGCAAATTATAACTAAAGAAGTCATGGCTTAGAATGAAGTTAGAAAACCATAATAAACACAATCAGATTCCAGAACGAATGGAATATTGATTTTATCAGCTAACTATGTAGTTAGCTAGTAGTTAGGACTACTTTAGCTAACTATGTAGTTAGCTAGTAGTTAGGACTAACTTTAGCTAACTATGTAGTTAGCTAGTAGTTAGGACTACTTTATTTCAGTGGTCCCCAGCCAGTGGGCTGAGGACCACTGGTGGTCCATGACAAAATTTTGATGGCCTGCAGAGAAATGTCACCCCCAAAGCATTATACAAAGCAATTAATCCAGGCTGCGCGGCAACACAAGCTGCGCCATACACATGACCCATTGGCACAGAAGGCTTGTGTCACTTGCATTGCAAACAACATGAGGTAGTGACGGGAAGGGGGAAAGGGTGGAGGGGGAAACAGGGGTGGGATTCTATTAGTTCACACCTATTCACTAGAACTGGTTGTCAACATTCTAAGCAGTTTGGAGAACCGGTTGTTAGAAATTACTGGCCTAATCCTGTAAAGGAAGGCAGGAAGGAAACATTCTGGTGTTGCTTACAAAAACTGTCTCTCCACTAACCCTTATTACATTCTTGGCAGGACTAGACTTCCTGTCTCAGGAATGTCTCTGGAGATTTTTCCCCCTCCTTTGCTGGTACTTTGCTTGTGTGGAGTGACCATTCAAAGTTACAATGGCACTGAAAAAAGTGACTTATGACCATTTTTCACACTTATGACTGTTGCAGCATCCCCACAGTCATGAGAGGCCAGGCAAGGAGATGCATGCCTCGATGTGAGTGATATTGAATTGGCCACACCCAGCCAATAACATAACCACCAAGCCATGTCCACCCAGTCACATGACCACCAAGCCACACCCACCACCTAAGCCATGCCCATAGAACCGGTTGTTAAAAAATTTGAATCCCACCCCTGGGGGGGAACTTGCCACACTCACCCCACGCGCCTTGTCTGGCCACTGGGCTACTTCTTTCCACTTCTTTCTTCTTCTGATTTTGGCTGCTCGCAAGGAAAGTAGCAAAAGTCTTTCTTTCTCTTCCCCAAACTCTGCCAGAAATGAGTCTTTGGGACCCTGCAAGGCATCCTGCTCCAAGAGGCTGCACCAGCAAAGACTCATTTCTGGCAGAGTTTGGGGGAGAGAAAGAAAGACTTTTGCTGCTTTCCTTTCATGTAGCCAAAAGCTAGCTAGCTCTCTCTCTCTCTCTCTCTCCCCCTCCCCCATGAGAATGAAGCTGGAGATGGTGAAGAATGATTGATCGGTAGGAAAACGAGGTGGGGGATTTTCCTGCAAACTTTTTGGAGAGGGTGTGGATGTGTGAGGGACCTCTCTCTCTCTCTCTCTCTCTCTCTCTCTGTGTGTGTGTGTGTGAGAGAGAGAGAGAGAGAGATAGGCTGCTACATGAATTATTCATATAAGTCAAAGGTAATATCCTTCTACCTTTCTAGGTTTATGGCTTTTAATCCAATTGTATTCTTTCTTACTGGAAGAAGTTAATCACAAATCTCATTGAAGATTTTTTTAAAAATAAATGAAAATACATGTTTGGGTTTCCTGTCATTATTCCACTAAGATTGTAATTCATACAATCCTTACTTGAAAAGAGATGTAAAAGAAAATTGGCATGGATTTCAATGAAGTTGATGGAATCCTTCAAAATAGATTCCACCATATGTACAGACAGAAATTCTATCATTCTTGTCTCATAAATCGATGCCCTTCCAATCCCAATGTGTATTTTCTTTGTTTTACCTTTATGCTATCTGTTCCTGAATAGTTTAGACAGCAAACAATCTGATCATAAAATAATCTCCTTTCAAAAAACCCAAATATACATTTAAGACATTTATTTGAGAAAGATGAGACCAAACATGAGTATATATTTGAGAAAAGTAACCTTTAAAAAGCACGTATAAATATACTTTCAAAACTTACATATTAGAGATAAGATAGAGTTTTCTTCAAGCTGAACTCGGTTCTTGGTGAACTCTTGGATCTGTCTCCATAGCTTCTTGGCAGCAATACAAAAATTATTTGCTTGGGATGGTTTTTTTTTTAATTTCTCAGTTTAGCCTACAACCTTCATATTCCCCGGAGAAGTCCCAGCCACATATTATCCCTGTCTGACCAAGGTTTTAAGCCCAGAGAAGGCCAGTCAGATGCTGCCACCCACAGAGTTCCATATTAAACACAATATATTAGGGAAAGTTGCAAATAACAACAAAGAATGCTTTCTCAGAACTCAGAAGTTAAAAGTGCAAAAATGTAAATTAAAAAAAGGATAACAAAATTTATATCACTTCCACAAATAGTCTCTTCAATTGGTATCAAAGTCATCCAGCTGCCTTCCATGACTAAGACAGAACTAGCATGTGGGTTTCTGCACTACTCAAGTAGTGTTTAACTGTTTGGCCAAATTGATTCTCCTGATCATGTATAATCCCAAATAAAGTATATTAGGTTCATTGCTCCTCAATAGAAATGTGGTATTGAATCAATTGAACCTAACAGAATTTATTTTTGATTTTAGATGTTCAGGAGAGTCAGTTTAGCCAAACAGTTAAAGCGCTAATTGAGTAGTGTAAAACCCCATGTGCTAGTTCTTTTTTCTTTCTTTACATTTTTATTAGTTTATCAAAATATAAATATAAAGAGAAATTCGAAAAAGTAATAAAAAACTAGGAGGAGGGGAGAAAAAAGAGGAATTGTTATATTGCCATTTTGCTTCCCAACAGCACAAATCTTCTAGCATTGTGGTTCAGAACTACTGCAAACTTCTACATTCTTCTTCCTGTTTGAGGTTAAAATGAAATGAAGGAAAATACATTTTGAGACTTTTGTATTTGTTTATATGTGGTAAGGGAGCTATTAAGGAATTAACAACAATGCTGCGTCAAAGACCAAAAATATTCCATTATTATATTGCACATGCAGGTCTACTTACAAATACCAATTTCATCTATCAGTCTGGTCTTGACAAGTTAATTTTATTTAATGCAGCCTCCAAGAGAGCAGATACTGTATGTAGTAGAATGCCATAACACTTCTTTTTAGACAGACCTAACCCCCCCCCCCAAATCTAATAATGTTCAATGTAATTGGGACTGACCTAATTTGAATTTAAATTCTTGTCATCTGCCACTTGGGATAGTGTCCTGAGAAATAGTATTATGAATGGTTTTTATATTGTTAGAGTTGTGGATTGAGTCCAAAATATATGCCAAATAATTGAAGGAGCAGTTGGACCTCTTCCAGCTTCAATGATTCTCAGTCATTAGATTAAGTTATCACAATTACTAAGATGATTGACTGTATTTTGGCACCATAAGTGGTTTTAAGGACTTACATAATTCTGCATACTTGCATAATAGAAGTTTCTTTTGCTTTTCTTTACTCTTCTTACTCATTTTTCTCTGCTTGGAAAGGGACCTCTTCTAGTCTATTGTAATAGTCAAAAGCCTTCTACAGCAGTTGCTTAACGATGAATGTGGTTAGCCAGACATTCTGGAGTAGGTGTAGATGTTGCTGCTATAATTGCATCTTTGTTTTTGAGGGATAGATATCATTGCAAATAGCTCTGATTTTACTCAAGCTTAGTTTGCCCACACAATTCCTCCAGTCTTCTTAATGCCATAAATGACACAGGGCCCTTTTGAATTGTTACTCAGTTTATTAAAGATTTCTATATGTGCACTTGTATGGAGAAAGATAAAAAAAGTAGTTTACACCTGCGGTCAGATGTTCAACTGCATTAAAAGCTTTGTTAGTTGGCACTTGGCAGTCTATGTTACTGACCATAGAAGGTTCTGTGCTACTGATTTTATGTTTATTGGAATGAAGCTTAAAGGATTTGAACATAAGGAGATTACCTATGCCTGATGAGTCCCATTAGGACAAATGGTTCACGCAGTATCTCTTCTTGCTCAGTAGCAATTTTTGGTATCTGTCAAAACTACAAAAACTCCCTCAGAGAGTGAGGGAGAGTGAGGCTTCTATATGAGGTCTTGTAGCTCTCGAGTCTGAGAGTGCATAAGGCATCCAAAATACTTAATACAGGTAAAAAGCTCTCTGTCTCATCAGTAAAATTAGAGGGTAAAATAATAGAATCAGAATATCTTCAGGAACAAAACTGGGATGATTTGGACAATTCCAAAATTTTCTGGTCTAGTAGTTTTTCATAACAAAAATGTTTCAGTTGTTATTGTTTGGTTATTTGCTTGGAATAAATTGGCTCAGGACCTATTTCAAATTAAGGAAGTTATTCTGGATTTTTCCTGCACTTATATGAAGATAATACAGTTTGTTTATTTATTCCTTGTAATTGGTATCCTTTGTTTGATGCTTAGGTTCCCAGGCAAACATGGGCACACTTACAAATTATTTAAATAGTTTACTATAGAGAAATACAAATAGCCTTTCTTAAAATTTCAAATTGATAGTGTTCAGTGATGGGTTTAAATCCGTCCCAGAAAAGATACAATCTATTAAAATTATTTGAAATACTGAATTTGATGACAAGAGAACCAGGGATGGGAAATCCAGCTAAATGTTAAAAAAAAAATCTTAAATATGTTCTCTTTACAACACTGGAGTACAAAGAACAGAATATTTTATAGAGCAATTGTATCAATTGTTAAGAATTTTCTAATTACTAATTGCCAATATAACCACCTTTGTGTCAAAGGTTTTATCTATCAATGTAAATAACTTTCTTGTCATTAATAAATATGTGTATTTTTGATGTGCTGTTTTTCACCTTCTTACTTCCACTAGTTAATACTCACAATGAGCTGAGAATGTTTAAGACAAAAAAGTGTGATGAAAAGTGATAGTTTGCACAGTACTTGTGTTGAGTCAATAGGCATGTGATGCTCAGCTTCAATGATTCTCAGTCATTAGATTACGTTATCACAATTACTAAGATGATTGAGTATATTTTGGCACTATAAGTGGTTTTAAGGACTTACATAATTCCGTATACTTGCATAATAGAAGTTTATTTTGCTTTTCTTTACTCTTCTTACTCATTTTTCTCTGCTTGGAAAGGGAAACAAAATTCTTATCTGTCATCAAAGTCCTTACTAATGGCAAACCAACACTGCTAGAGACAATTGAATGTCTTCTCTGTACTATTCAGGTCCCACTTGTTTGTTGTAGAGGTTGTGAGCTCTTGTTCATCATCAGTTGCACTTCAACTGTTGCTTCCAAAGTAGTAAATCCGAAATGAAAAGAATTCAACCATTTCTCCTTTTGGTACAGTAAAGCCATCTTCCCCAGTTTGAGGTTCTCCAGAGCTGTTGAGGTTAAATTGCGTAAGATTTCAAGGAAGTATATTTGGAGGAAATCAGATTGAAGAAGACAGAACACCTTTGTGTTAAGATGACTCTTTTCATTGTGTTTTTAAATCTTTATTTTTCTTCCAGATTATTGTTAAGTATTAACAATACTTAAAGCCACAAAATGAAAGCAAAAACTTTCATTTTTAAAAATGAAACCAAGCCAACCTCTGTCCCTTTCTGTGCCTGTTACTCAATTTTTATAAAATTATAATGTTATTACAATTGTATATAGTGTGGTTGCATCACATAACTTTTACCAGTCAAAGGAGAGGGGAAAGAAATAGGAAGGGGAAAATTTGGATATCAGTCTCAGGTTCAGCTTTAACATATTTATTACTTTTGAAAATTGAAAAAACATTCTCCATAACTCTATTCTTGCTTTTTGGTGCACACTTTTGCAATAGATCTATTTTGCCTCAATTTGAAGAGTTATTCTGGGACATTTTATGACTAGAGAATCCAGACTTTACCCATATTTTGATAGCTTGTCCCGAGGACTGTTGAAATTGCTGATTCCTGTTCAGGTTTTGTTGTGTACTACATAATAGAATGGATTATTTTTGAAACACATATTCATAAGCTGTAGCCTCATTCTTGCTTACTTGACTTTAAATTGATTCTCAGGCCAATATTATACAGCTAAGTTCAGATATGTTTAGGTATACCCATCATGCTATTCCTTTTCAGAGTAAGCATTATTTGGGGGAGTGCAGAAAAGGAAACAATAAGGCAAAGAAATTGAGTGTATGATATAAGAAAATGAAGAGCTGAAACTGCTTCACACCAACCCCATTAACTGTATTTGCTGAACAGTCCTTGAACCCTTCTTTCTACCATGTGTATACACAGCTTCACTAAATGCCTTTTATTCTTTAAGTCACTCCATTTCTATTTTTTTAGGATCTAATTTTCCTCCTCCAGCCACAACTTTTTCAAAGGCCTTGCTGTCAATCCATTCACTCATTCATGTATACACAACTGACCTCTTTACTACTCTGAAGTCCCTATTCAGAGGAAAGTCAGGGCAATTGGATGGAACTGAGCATTTACTGGCTGAATGCCCTTCCCAATGCCATGTGGAATGCACAGCAGACATGTTATCTTTGTGCTCTCAGAGAGAAAAAACTGCCACTACCTAGGATGGAACTCTCAATTGTCTGAGTGTCTTTACCACTAGGCTACCACAGCGTTCTACTTCCTTCACGCACTGTTGCATGTAAATGTTTAGGCACCATTTGTCAAGCTGTACCTTTCAATGAACTCATAAGAGGACAATAGCTGTCCTCTACATAGTACAGGTAATCTTTGACTTACAACAGTTCATTTATTGACCATTCAAAGTTACAACAGCATTGAAAAAAGTGACTTATGACCATTTTTCACACTTGTGTCTATTGCAGCATCCCCATAGTCACGTGATTTATATTTGGATGCTTGACAACTGACTCTTTATGATGGTTGTAGAATCCCAAGGTCATGGGATCACCTCTTGTGATCTTCTGACAAGCAAAGTCAATGGGGAAACTAGATTCACTTAACAACCGTGGTACTAATTTTGCAACTGCAATGATTCCACTAACAAAAAAACAAACGAAAAAACAATTACTACCTACCTGCCTTCAATCAAGGACCTGTATACTGCATGAGTCAAAAAGAGGGCTGTGAAAATATTTACAGACCCCTCACATCCCGGACATAAACTGTTTCAACTCCTTCCCTCAAAACGACACTATAGAGCACTGCACACCAGAACAACTAGACACAAGAACAGTTTTTTCCTGAAAGCCATCACTCTGCTAAACAAATAATTCCCTCAACACTGTTCAACTATTTACAAAGTCTGCACTACTATTACTGTTAATCTTCTCATCACTCCTTATCACCCCTTCCCTCCCACGTGTGACTGTATGACTAACTTTGTCGCTTGTATCCTTATGATCTATATTGACGGTTTCCTAGTATGATTTGTACTCTATGACTATCATTAAGCATTGTACCTTATGATTCTTGACTCTTGACAAATGTATCTTTTCTTCTATTTATACTGAGAATATTTGCACCAAGACAAATTCCTTGTGTGTGCAAGCACACTTGGCCAATAAAGAATTCTATTCTGTTCTGTTCTATTCTATTCTATTCTATTCAAATGTGGCAAGAAAAATCCTCAAATGGGGGAAAACTCACTCAACAAATTTCTCACTTAGCAACATAATTTTTGGGCTCAATTGTTGTTGTAAATAGAGGACTATCTGTAGTATTAAACATGACATCTTTCTGCAAAATTACTATTTATGAGAAGTGGAATACAGTTGCAAAGTGATTTCATTTAGTAACAGATCCCCAGATCCATATTCCTGCAAAACGTTTTGATTCAGACGTTCCTTCTCAACATAAGCAGGACGAACCTAAATGTGCAACCCAGCTGCCCCATCCCTCCAATCCGGAGGTTATTCTTGGCACATTTGTTGGAATGCAAGAATAGCTTCTTGGAAGTGCATAGTTTTCAAAGATTGCAAAAACTATTCATGCCTGGGATAAGAACCATGAATTTGAATGTCAAATTTCTTTTTCATGCATTTGCTCTGATATTTGTAACATGCAGACCAGCCCACAGAAACCATCTTTGCTCCAAGTTATCCCAATTATCTCTCTAAACAAACAGAGTGAATCAGAAATAGCTAAGTCAGATGTGTATGTCCACTGCTGCCTGTTTGCTTGGTATGCAAATTAGAGTGGATTCTTGGGGATTACATTTGGCTTTCTGTATGTGGTTGGGGGGGGGGGGGAAGAACTGACATTTTACTGTCTGAAACAGACAGTGAAAGAGAAAGAAGACAAGAAAAGAAGCTTTAATATTCTTTCTATAACCACATGGAATAACAGTGTAAAGGAACTGAAAGTAAAGCTCATCCCTTTGGAAAACCCAGATAGAAACTTTTTAAGAAGTGGAATTTTTTTTTTTTTTTTGGTTTACAAAATCAAGAACGTGGACTCTCACTCTCCCCCTCCCCCCCTTCCACAAATATGTGGGGTGAAAGTCCAGGGAAAATCCTGCTCATAAATGAAACGGGATGGAAATAAAGGTAGAGACAAGGGTTGAGATTTTTTTTATCAGTGACACCTCTCGAGCAGTGCACTGTCTTTTAAAAAACTGCCGACAGAGCTTGGCATTTGATCATCTTCAGCTGCTGATTAACACAGAACTGTTTTATATTTAACTGTGACCAGAGCAGGAGGAGTTGGGGGTGGGGTTATGCTGCTTATAAGGCAAACAGGAGCAGCTATAAAGTTCTTCTGCATGCGTTTCCTCTTTCTTCTCTCCTGAACCGATTCCTGCTTTACCGGTCATTTTTCTTTGGAAAAATCAAACTTTTTTTTTTTTTTTTGCTATCTGTGTAAAAAGGAACGGAGGGGAGGGAGGGAGCAGAGAGGCAAGCAAAAGCAGATGAAGAGGAAGAAACAGCTTATTGAATACAGCGTTCAGCCAGAGAGAGAGAGAGAGAGAGAGAAGAGAGCGAGCAAGTCACTGCACCCTTTCTCAATGTGTCTGTTTTAAGTTTGGTAAGCACAGCGGGAGATGCAAGGAATGGACATTGAAGACAAGTCATCCAAAATGCATTGCATGAAAGGCAAGCACGTGGCCATCATTTGTGGAGTAGTAACAGCTGTGGGCTTAATTTTGGGACTCGGATTAGGTTTAGGGTTAAAACCTGAGGCCTGCTCAGAAGACAATGGGCAAGTGTCAACAAAACCACCTACCTCCATTACTCCAGAGGTTACACCACCTCTAGAGACCAGTGTGTTTTGCAGTGCCAAAAATGATGAAAACGGAGCCTGGACGAATTTCAGGCTGCCCAACTATGTTCACCCAGTTCATTACGACTTAGACTTGACTACTGAGATGGAAGATGAGGTGTACACCGGAATGGTAAAAATCTCCATCAGCTTGGAAGAACAGACAACCAGGCATTTGTGGCTTCACCTGAGAGAAACAAAGATCACAGAAATACCTGAGCTCAGGACATCCTCGGGCCAGGTCATTGCGATAAAGCGTTGTTTTGGATATGAACCACATGAATATGTGGTAATAGAGGCAGAAGAAGACTTACATCCTGGCAGCTATTTTCTGAGTATGAAGTTCAAAGGCTATTTGAATGGTTCCCTGGTTGGATTTTATAGCACAAGCTATAAGGAGAATGGAAAGACCAAGTAAATGTCTCTTAACATTTTTGCACTATTAATTTTTGCACAAGGCTCTCCTCTCTTTCTCTCTCCATCTTACACCTTCTCTTTCCTGTGGTCTTTCATGTTTGTGCATATATATATATATTCATTCTTAAGTTTTTGCGGGTACTTATATGTATGGTATTTAGCTTTGTTCAGGTATTTTCCCATGTCATTATAGTTGTGCTTTTAAAGTTGTAGCAACGTTTCGGCAGAATCTCATCTTCCATCATCGGGCTTCTGTATAGTGTACACACACACACACACACACACACACACACACAAAATGAATATTAAGGAATGGAATAATGGGATAATGATAGCTATAACACAGAGATGGTGGTTCTGGGAATATAGTTTATTTTTGCTTATGGATTTACCACATATTTACAGAATGCAAAGGAAACAAAATAAGCACATATCTCTTGGGCTTTTGTTCTATAAAGTTCTTTATCTTATCATATTTTTATGTTGTTAGACAGAATGTTCCAAGACAAGAAACATATGTCTGGTAGTTTAATTTAAATTATTATGATATTATAAATAATATTATTTATACAATGATGGTCTTTCTACATCCAGGAAGCCTTGCTTTTTTTTTCTTTTAATGCATGTAAGGTATGTTTGTTGTCTGTAAGGTATGATTATGTATAATTGGTTGGCAGCATCCAGATTAAGAGCTGACTGCTGTTAGATAAGTAGAAATATATCAGTGGACAGTTAGATAAGAATCTGCTTGTTGCTTCTCGTCCTCTTAATCACAACTTCAAAGTGCAGTGGTTTTTGAAATATGACTTTGGTAGTGGGGTGTCCATTGGGTGTGACAAAAGATCTCAAGCTGTGGAAAATCTCAACATCTCAGTCCGTATACAGAAATCATTTTTATTGGTTTTAAAATAATAACAAAAAGAAAAGGAACAAAATGCAAAGATTTTTTTTTTGGTAAACAATGTTCTTTATGCTGTAAATTTCCACAGTTATTGCTTTTTAAAAAAGTAAAAAAATGCAACAAAGAAAAAAAGAAAAAAATATACAATATGTTATATCATAATAGCAAACAGTTACAATTCTATATAGGTAGTCCTCTACTTACAACTACAATTGAGCTCAAAATTTCTGTTGTCAATTGAGAGACTTGTTAAGTCAATATTGCCCCATTTTACAACCTTTCTTGATGCAGTTTTTAAGTGAATCACTGCAGTTAGTAATACAGTTGTTAATGGGGCTTCTCCATTGACTTTGCTTGTCTGAAGGTTACAAAAGGTGATCACATGACCTAGGGACAATGCAATGGTCATAAATATGAGTCAGCTGACACATGGCTGAATTTTGATCATGTGACTATGGGGATGCTGCAAAAGTTATAAGTGTGAAAAATAGCAGTAGCACTCATGCTTATACACCACTTTACAGTGCTTTACAGCCCTTTCTAAGCAGTTTACAGAGTCAGCATATTGTCCCCAGCAATCTGGGTCCTCATTTTACCCACCTCGGAAGGATGGAAGGCTGAGTCAACCTTGAGCCTGGTGAGATTTGAACTGCCAAATTGCAGTCAGCTGCCAATCAGCAGAAATAGCCTGCAGTACTGCACTCTACCCACTGCGCCACCCCAGCTCTTGTCGTGCTCATAAGTCACTTTTTCAATGCTGTTGTGACTGTGAATTATCACTAAATGAACTGTAATAATTCAAAGACTACATGTACTTAGCTAGTACAAATATCATTCAAGTATACATATATTTCTAATACATTTATATAACTGTCATGTTTTTAACCTACTGGATTTTGTAAACATGAGCTCCATGTTTCATTATACTTGTCCACAAAAAGTCTTGTAGGCACTCCATTCAGAGGTGGCAAAAACAATTAGGTCTTCAATCCATGGAGTGTACGGGGCCATGTGTTTCTCTTTCCAATGCTGCAGTAGCAGTCTTTTGGACATAATAAGGGCACAGACAATTCATTTAAACCCATTTTCAACCCAACTATTACCTGGTTGGTAAATTCCATGTACTAAGTATGTAGCTTAAGAGAATATTATTCTGAATTTTTTTAGCTTTTGTCTCTGTGCTCAAGTCATTAAGCCTTTGAGAAATACTCAGATTTTGAAATAAGGCTTACTTTCTTATGCTCCAGAGGGCTGAGCTAGAATCAATGAGTGAAAATTGCAACATTAGGGAAACTTCAAGCAAGAGCTGTTAGATGATGAAACAGAGCGCTCCAGAGAGGACCTATTTAAGCAAAAGCTGGACAGCCATATGTTAAAGATTCTGTGGTTGCAAGTTCCCTGCAGTGAACATAATTCTATTTTGCAGGCTTTCATAACAGGCTACATTTTCGGTACAAATTTACAGCATAGAGAACACTGTTTCCAAAAATCTTACAAACTATTGTTTAATTGGAAATTCGTTTCATCACCGTGAATGTTACTTGGGAAAGTACAATCAATATTAAACCAAAAACTCTTCCATGCCTAGTCCAGCCTTTCCCAATCTCATAGTCTCCAGATGCATGACTACAACTTGCATCATCCAGTGCTATTTGGATTTATTGCCTGGAAGAGTTGACAGTTGTACCCTGAGTGAGTTTCATCCTTCATTCCCATATTTAGTCAGAATTGTAACTAGGAAACAGTGTGGATTGATGAAGCATTGTTAGTACTGATATAGTCATTCTTTGTATCTAAAGCCTACGATAGAACAATCAGAAACAAATAGTTTTCCAAGGGCTGATTCAGATATACACAATATATATTGTTTTGTTTGGCCATGTTTGTATTGAGATGCTTGTAGAGGCTTCAAAACTAGGAATTTGTTTTCTTAATGAAATGAACTTTAATGAAGTATTCAGAAGAATAGGTCAGGCTGAAAATTGTGTAAGTGCATGGTGCCACAAGAGCTACAAAGACCGTATTGTGGATTGTCTTCTGACTTTTGAAAAGCTGTAGAAATGCCTTAAATTGAAGTCTTAGTCCTATATGTTTCTAGGTAGTTGGTGAGCACTATCTGGTTCCATCCACAAACTTTCAATTTCAAGTACAAGCCATAAAACAGTCTGTATTTTGTGCAATGGATAGAGATTTGAAAATCAGAAGAAACTCTGAACTCTATGACTACAAGAAGAGATTAAAGTAGATGAAGATATGAGTCAGGATTGTGGGCACAGAATCGCCAATGCAGAAGGTTAACTAAAAAACAAAAAAGCAGGATTGCTTTCATTATACTCACTCAGCGTATTTGTGGCCAAGTCTCTCTTGCATGTGACAATTAATGGACTATATTAAGAGACAGTAGAAGTGGGAACATCTGTTTTATATTCATTGGCTAAATAGATGAAAAGGAGTTGAAAAGCAAGCCTTATCCATTTGTTGATCTTAGTCTTTCTTTCAAAACCATTAAGGGATATGTACTTAGTAACAGCACTAGTAAAGAATGCTTTTACCCGAACGAAGCTGTCATACACTTGAAAGTTAAATAATGTAAAATGTGCTTTCACCACGTTTTAGTATGTACTAATGGGTACTTTGGAATATAATTCTTGTCTACATCAGCCTTCTCTAATCTAGCACCCATGAAATGTATTGAGGCTACAGCTTTCATTATCTGCTTACTGGGAATTCTAGGAGTTGTAGGGTAGGGAAAGCCTAGGCAATATTATTTGGAAGGGGTAGTTTAGAACTTCAGGTGTTCCCCAAACCAACTAAGAGACACTACCTAGCTAGTCAAAAGTAGTTACTTGGGAATTGAAAGGAATGTACAGCCTCATATATTTCTTCCATGTTCAAAATAACTACCGTATATACTCGAGTATAAGCCGAGTTTTTCAGCCCATTCTTT
This sequence comes from Hydrophis major, assembly GCA_033807585.1. NCBI lineage: Eukaryota > Metazoa > Chordata > Lepidosauria > Squamata > Elapidae > Hydrophis > Hydrophis major. Next base: position 30,152,134 of record CM066333.1, read on the forward strand.
GTGCTGAAAAAACCGCCCTCGGCTTATACTCGAGTCAGATTCCCCTCTGAAAAAAAAATGGTGTGGAGCTCCGGAGCTGGGCAGCCGCTTTCCTGCAGGCAAACCCCACTTCATGGACTCCGTCCATCCTCGCTCCCATCCACCCACCCACTGAAGTCCCCCAATCGCGCAGCCCAGAATTGCCCTCCCCTCAGGGGGCAGCAACGACGCCCGGTGTTTCCCAAGACAAGAAGCTTCACCGTGCAATGAAAACGCCCTGGCTCTAGGCTCAGAAAACAACGCGAGGCAAGGTCGCTTCGGCTCCGCTGAGCTTCGTTTCCTAGCTGCTTTCAGTCCGCTCGGGAGGAGGGGGAGGAGGTGGTGGCCTAGAGCTCAGAAAACAACGCAAGCTGCCGCCGCCACCTCCTCCCCCTCCTCCCGAGCGGACTAAAAGCAGCTAGGAAACGAAGCTGAGCGGAGCCTAGAGCTCAGAAAACAACGCGAGGCAAGGTCGCTTCGGCTCCGCTGAGCTTCGTTTCGTAGCTGCTTTCAATCCACTCAGGAGGAGGGGGAGGAGGTGGTGGCCTAGAGCTCAGAAAACAACGCAAGCTGCCGCCACCACCTCCTCCCCCTCCTCCCGAGCGGACTGAAAGCAGCTACGAAACGAAGCTGAGCGGAGCCGAAGCGACCTCGCCTCGCGTTGTTTTCTGAACCCGTGAGCCTAGAGCCAGGGCGCTTTCATTGCACGGCGGAGCTTCATCTCGGGAAATACCGGGCGTCGTTGCTGCCCCGAGGGGAGGGCGATTCTGGGCTGCGCAATTGGGGGACTTCGTGGCTTTGGGTAGGTGGGAGCGAGGACATTGACTTTAAGCGCTGCTGACCAAGTGTTTCACAAATACCAGTGGGACCTCCATCCACCCCCACCCCTCCCTCTTTTGCCTCCTTCCTTCTGATCAATCAGGTTTTCCTAGTATTTGCTCACAGCTGCGTTTTCTCTTCTGTTGTGCTAGGCATTGAACGCGGGGATTTCTGATTCCCCTTACATGTGCGTGGATATGCCGCGGGGCATTTTCTTCCAAATGCCCCACTGGCAGAGAACACTGACTTTCATAATAGTGAGATCATTTCCCAAATTAATTGATTCACTAACCCAAAAGAAGATGTCGATGACAGTGGGAGGCAGGAGTCACTCTCTCCCTTGCAAGAAAAAAGCAAGAGCCGTTCTTATGATCTCTCTCTCTCTCCCCGTAATACAGTCAAGCCCTTTCCAGCACGCGGGATCCGCCCCCGCCGCTTTGCACCTTGCAAATGCAAAAACCCCGGGATTTTGCATTTGCAGGGTGCAAAGCGGCGGCGGCAGATCGCGCGTGCTGGAAATGGCTTGACTGTATTACGGGGAGAGAGAGAGAGAGAGAGAGAGATCATAAGAACGGCTCTTGCTTTTTTCTTGCAAGGGAGAGAGTGACTCCTGCCTCCCATTGTCATCGTCATCTTCTTTTGGGTTAGTGAATCAATTAAACCTTTCATGATAGTGAGATCGTTTCCCAAATTGATTAATCTGTTTTTCTTTGAAATAAATATTCAAAAACATTTAATCTACTGATGCCTCAATTAATGTAATTTTATTAGTATCTATTTTTATTTTTGAAATTTACCAGTAGCTGCTGCATTTCCCACCCTCGGCTTATACTCGAGTCAATAAGTTTTCCCAGATTTTGTGGTAAAGTTAGGTGCCTCGGCTTATATTCGGGTCGACTTATACTCGAGTATATACGGTGTTTGTTTTCAGTATTACATGTTATTTATTTCATATGTATGCATGGCAAAGAATGAATTGACATAAATTGATGTGATGGCTTGCGATAAAAGGCATCAACAACAAGGACATGGAAGTTATTTGAAACAGAATGTGGAATTGTGGAATTGTATTAATAGGAAGCATAAAAAGAATGGTTTTTGGAATGATGAAGTGAAAGAGGCTGTGGATAATGAACAATTTCAGCAATAGTACTTAGACTTATATACCACTTCATAGTGCTTTATAACTTTCTCAGAGTAGTTTTAGAGAATGATTGCTGAATAAAAAAAAATAAGAATAAGAGAAAGATAGGTTTGAACAACAATCAGCATTTTTCAGAGCAAGTTCTATTTTACCTTTCCAGTATCTACAGCATTACTCTGACCTTGGAAATGGCACAGCATTTTTATGGTCTGTCTCTACTGTGGTTATCTACTCCAAATGTAATTTCTAATTTATTTTCTAATAGGTCATCATTGTTGGGACAATAGCTATAAAGCTAGTGTTCATATTGGTGCCTTAATTTCCAAATGCATTGTTGTATTTTACCAGTAGATGATGAAAATCCTAGCTGCACATTCTAATCAAAGTTTTAAGTCCAGTTTTTAAACTTTAAAAAATTTAAAGAACTGAAGGAACAAGTTATACCAGGATACTCAGAGGGATGAATGATATTATTATGAATATACTAGTTCCTGCTTGTTTTGACAAGTTGCTAAAACTAATACTAAAGACACAAACACACACACACGTTCACACACACACTGAAGTCACTTGAAAGACCTTAGCACCTGGTTTTTGATGGCAATCTTGTTTGTTATATGCGTTGATCAATCAATCAGTCTCTCCATCCATTCATTCTCCAACTATTACAATCAATATGTGTTGAAAGTTTAGTAATATTACTTTTATAGACTTAACTCTTTGTCTAATTTGAACATGTAATATAGATATCTGATATCCTTTTTTATTCAAATGAAATAAGATTGTCCCCATTCTTCTTACAAATTATTCCAACTATCCACAAGTAATGATTTAATTCAATCATGTTCATTCTTTTCCAAAGATACATAGCAGCAACTGATCATGAGCCAACTGATGCACGAAAATCATTTCCTTGCTTTGATGAACCTAACAAAAAAGCAACATATAGTATATCAATTACTCATGAACATGTTTATGAAGCCCTATCAAACATGCCAGTAGAGGTATGTATATAGACTGTTTTGGGTTTTTTAAAAAAATATCTGCCCGCCTGCTTGCCTGTCTGTTAATATAGCTTGCAACTTGGATCAATGTATTAGCATACCCTTTCCCAATCTGACTCATCTATCTGTATGTATATATGGTTCCCAGGGAACTAATCAGACTGTGTGCATACATGTGGCTTACAGGTAGATGTGGGTATGTGTGTGGTTCTAATCGTAACTGCTGTGTCTCTGCGAGTGCATTTATGCACTACAATAAGAAGTAGATATGGGCTATACATTTTTACTGTGCTTCTGTTCTGACCAAGGCTTCCAAATTGTAATTACACACACACGTCTTTTCAAAACAAGACTTATTTTATTGCAATGCTGGTAATTGTTTTCATTCCCAGCCGGAATTAATCTCAAACAGTCCCCCAAGGTAAGCACACACCTTTCAGTTCCGTGAAGTGCTGCAAATAACAGAAGTATCAAATGAACTGGAAAAAAACCAAAGTACAAAAAAAAACAAAAAAAAACAAAGTACAAAGAGCTGCCAGAATGACTCTGAACTGAATGAAATATTTTGCAAAGGTTTCGTCATCTTTGCCTGACCATTATACCTTATGGGAGGGGCAATCACCTCCAAGCCTTACTCCCAAATCACCCCTTTTGTTCCAGCTGCTCTCGCCTTCTGGGAACAGGCTCCCCTGGTCCTCTGCCTCGCTGCTGCCAGACTCCGAAGGCTCCAAAGGCAGCACCCCACTCCCAGATGGTCCTGACCCCATCTCTGCATCGGACATGGGACCCTCATCCGAGTCCTCTTCAGACTCCCTGTCTGGTCCCTGTTCTTCCCAACTGTCTGATTCTGCTGCCGTCTGCACTAAACCACAACAGTTTCATGAATATTTTAGAGGTGAAGAGTTGGCAGCATTCTGAACAACTGCCTGTTTGGTTTTCCCAGAGACATTTTGGAAGAAATGTTTCCAAAACCTTTTTTCTCTCTGGATTCCCTTGCTCAGTGTTTCTCAAACTTGTGGAATTCTGGGTGTTGAAATCCATACATCTTAAAACTGGACAGCTTGAGAAATGCTGCCCTAGACACTTTGGATCCAATGGTCACTTTCAAACTTGATATTTCTTTTCTTGGCTTTTCCCGCAGCCAAATTTGACTCCTCTTTGTACAGTTTTCAAAGAATTGTCACACTGGTGGAGACAGTTCTGAACCCCTTTCCAATGTATTAGAAAGAATAGAAAAGAATGATACAATATATTTTTCATATTAAAGCACAATTTCCTTTGAATAACATAATGTCTGGAAAATCTACAATGTAAAAGGCTAGGATCTAATAGACAACTGTGTGTGACTAATTTATTTATTTCAGTTGTATTATTTCAGTTATACTTATGTATTGCATTGTGGCCAATTCACACTTGCTGTATAGCTTCCAGATGTCCCCTTCTCAATAAATACCAATGGGTATTTCTGGTATAATCTTCTATGAATAGGGAACTTCCTCTTTCTCACACACAAAACATCAAAAGAGTATACATTAATTAGTGCTGATTTTAATGCCTTGAGAGTCTATTTACCAGGAAATAAGGGCATTTGAGCTCAATGGAATCTGCTTATCAGCAGGCATGCTTAAGTAAGTGTGGTTGGGTTCCTATTTCTTGAAACAAAAAAATTATGGTTTGCATATAGAAATGTTTTTGAAGAAAATTGAAATGAAGTTTACTTTGAAGACTTGATTCAATTTATGGTAAGCTGAACGTTTCCTAACCACTTTTGAAACTTTTGAAATTTGTTTATTAACCATCTTCAAACTATTAGAGAACTTTGAAATGATAAGTATGAAAATTCTTCATCGGGTGAGTTTATCTGCAATTCTGAACAAAAGAAAGATAAGACATAAAGCTTTTAAAGATTTAATCCTAAATTTAAATTTTGAAATAAACAGCAAAAAGCTAAGTAAGATTTTGAGCTAAAACAGTCACAAATGAATTAAGAGTCCAGTTAATTTATTTTTAATATAAGATTTTAAAATTAACTTTAAAAAATAAACAACTTTCTGTGGGAAACAGATTTGTTTTGGCTATCCTGGCTATTGCAAGTCATAACACAAGATAAGTGATGACATTAGAAATGAGATCCCAGAGAGGACTTAAGTTTTAAGCAGGATAAAAAAAAAAACAAGCCTGTTCTTGATGTTAATTGATGATAGATATAATATGACACAAAATGTTATAATATTGGAAATATTAATGGGGGCTCAAGACAGGAATTAGTAATTACAATACTGACACTGTTAGTTTGCTTTTGTGGCTAGACTGTTCCTAAAAGATGTAATGAAGGAATTATCCGACAAGTCAGGGAATGTATGGAAACTCAAATGATAAGCCAAGAGAATACTTTAGAAAGGGTGCTTTACTGGACATGCAAAAGAAACTGGCTAAAGGGTTTACTAGGTTTACAAAAAAAGGTTGTTAAAATATTGATGAAGCCCATGTAACAGAATAAAGACAAGTAAAATTTTACACCAATATTTGATTGAATTAAAGTTTCAATGTTGAAGTAAACTACTTCTTAATAATAAAGGAAAGAATATACAGTTGGTTTAATAATCAAGGTTAAAATAAGACTTTATTTCTTTCCCTCCCTCCTTCCTTCTCTCTCTCTCTCTCTCCCCCCTCATCATTTATGGCTTTTTAAAGGACTCTATGAATGAATTGATGTGTTTATAAGTAAGGAATTATATATGTGATGAAGAGATATCTGTTTAACCTTATACTGGGTTATTAAATTTGTTTATACTTGTGATGAAGGTTGTAAGTCATTTCTTTATATTTTTCTTAGTTTTCTTTTTCTTTTTGTGCACTTTTTATTCTTGCCTTCCATTCTTTTTCTTTTTCTCTAAGTTTAGCTTGTGTTGGTTTCATTATATTTGGAAGAAGAAAATGCAAGATAGTAAGAGCAATCAAGTAGGAAAAATCTGCTCAGCAATATTCCAGCAATAAAAAAAGAAATCATTTTGGCTCACCATAAATGGGATGCAGAAATCCAGAGGACAACAAGATGATAACAAAGAGATGCAGAAAACTAGATTAAATGCAGTTCTTATAGTCCAAGAACTTTAACAATAAAAAATATTGAGTTTCTGGATTTCATTCTGTACATAAAAGAATCATAACAGACAATTGTTTATTCTACAGAAATGCTTCAATTGTAAGCATTTCATTTATTTTTTCCCATATTTTTATTCTCCAGAAAAGAGTTTTATTAGATAACAAATGGACAAAGACAATATTCAAGAAATCTGTGCAGATGAGTACTTACTTGGTGGCTTGGGCTGTGCACCAGTTTAAATATGAAGAAAGAAAGTCATCTCGTGGAATTCCAGTAAGTTCTACATTGATTTTGCAATCTTTCTCAAGGATGTTTTGCTTTGCAGAATGAAAAGCAAACTATAGCTTTTACCAAAGGTAATTTTCCTGTGTTGGGTTTCTCTGTCTGCAAAAAGAGAGATCCTATCATTTTCTGCTTAATTGTGCTATTTCACAAAGTTCTCTTACATCATGTTCTCAAGCTTTAGTAAAGACTTTGTAATTTTGAAGCTTGCCTTCCTTCTAATCATGTAATTAGGTTACATTCTGAAAAGATACTTGAAGCTATATTTTTATCTAAGGATCTGAATGAAATCATGTATTCAGAGTAAGTGTGAAATAAAATTTCATCCAAGCATAACGCATTGTGGAGAATGTTGTCATACTCATCCACCAGTCTTGAAAAAAAGCCACTCCCTTCTGCGAACAATCAAGCACACTACAACGTACAAGATATGTGTAGTGGTTTGACACAGCAAGTGGCAGCATTTAGCCAAGTTTGGCTGATTCTACTAAGTTAGGTGTATCAAACTTAAGGCTCAGGGGCCAGATCTGGCCCATGGGGTGCTTAGATCTTGCCTGCAAGGCCACCCTGGAAAGATGGACTGGCCCGCAGTGCTTCTGCCAGAAAAAATGGATCTTTGGAAGGCTGCAAAGGGCTCTCTGGAGCTCCATTTTTTGCTGGCAGTGGGTTGCAGGAGGCCGTCGCAGCCAAAAACACAACTTGGGAACCTGTTTTCGCTGGCAAAGCGCTTGGGCCTACAGGTGCCCCCAACATAAGTGACATTGAGCTGGTCACACCCACCCCGCCTGCCCAAGGTCAAACAAAACCCTGATGCAGCCCTCAATGAAATCAAGTTTGACACCCCTATACTAAGCAGACTCTGCCCTGGTTATTTGGATGGAGAAAGCCATTAGAAAGTCTAGGCTAGGTTGGAAAATTGACAAATATCTCAGAAGAAGGCAAACCATTCTTATATGGGCAATAAATATACAGGGATGTTCTCCTGTACACAACTGAGCTCCACTGAAAGGGAATATTTATTTTAAATGCTCTGCATGCTTTCCAAAGGGAACCATTCAAAGTCCTCATTGTAAGCTTTCTATGACTGAGGTCCAGATATTTTCATCACCCCCATTTTGAGAAATACAGCTTCTCCCTGTTGGCACTTACTCCTGCAGCCTTCCAAAAAGAAACTGCAATGGAACTCTTTGAGGGGGTCTTGAAGTTATTGTTTGCCTCCAGATCAAACTTGATTACAATAATAAGATTATTGTTACTGATGTTTTATTATCCTACTAATATTGTTGCTTGCTTTTTTAGAATAGAATATAGAATTTTTTTTATCGGCCAAGTTTGATTGGACACAAAAGGAATTTGTCTCCAGTGCACAAGCTCTTAGTGTACATATAAACAATAAAGTGGTAAATCATAAATGATCATGAACAATAAGATGCGAACAACAAAGTGATAAGTCATAAGATACCAAATAGGAGAAGATAATAGGAAAGATGATAATAGGATAGATAATAGAGTTAATAGGATAATATTAGTATTAATATATAATAGGAACCTTTAAATCAGAATTTATTTATTTTTTTGTTTTATTTATTGTATTGTAGGCCATCAGAAGTTAGTATGAATTGGTAGCGTACCTTTTGCTATTTCTAGCAGTTATCTATCAAGGCTGTGAGAGGCTACCATCTGAATGAAAAAACAAATAGTAACTTCCCTTTCAAATAAAATTTGATTCCATGTGACCTCATGGTCAAATGGAAGCTATTGCTTTTCAGCTGTTGTTTGAAACCTTGGTATCTCTTAATAGATATGTGTATAAGTGATGCATGCTGGGCATAGAAATTATAGAATAAGAGAGTTGGAAAAGTCCACTCCCTGCTTCAGTAGGAGATCTTATGCCATTCCAGACAAATGGCTGTCCAATCTCGCCTTTAAAAAAAGAACCCATGACTTCTGCAGGCAAGCCATTCCATTGATTAATTGTTCTTACTATCAGGATATTTCTCTCTAATACTAGGCTGAATTTCTCTTTAATAAACTTCCATCTGTTATTACTTGTCCTGCTTTCCGGTGGGTTGAGAAATTGGTCAACCACCTCTTCTCTGTGACAGCCCCTCAAATATTGCATATCATGCTATCCCTAATCCTTCTCTTTGCTAGACTAGACATAACTAGTTCTTCCATACACATTTTGCTTTTCATGTGGGAGTTGAAAAATTGGCTAGAAATTTCAAAGAATCAAATTTCAATGAAATAATAAGAAAAACCTAATATGTGGCTCTGCTTTGGAAGCTCTTTCAATATTAAAATAGAGACTTACCGTATATACTCGAGTATAAGTCGACCTGAATATAAGCCGAGGCACCTAATTTAACCACAAAAAACTGGGAAAACTTATTGACTCGAGTATAAGCCGAGGGTGGGAAATGCAGCAGCTACTGGTAAATTTCAAAAATAAAAATAGATACCAATAAAAACTTTCACTAGGACAGTTGAGAATAAGTTTGATGTTCACAATTTCCTCTTTGAAAGAGACCAGTAAATAGGGAACAAGAAGATGAAGAAAAAGAAGTGTGTTTTTTTCACACTTTTCAAACTGCAGTGAACAAAAATGGCATCATAGGAACAGGCTTATTCTCAGTCCAAAGGTATGTTTATGATTTCTTCCCTGATTTAAGGGAAATTTGGGAAATGATCTCACTATCATGAAAGGTTTAATTGATTCACTAACCCAAAAGATGATGATGATGATGACAGTGGTAGGCAGGAGTCACTCTCTCCCTTGCAAGAAAAAAGCAAGAGCCGTTCTTATGATCTCTCCCTCTCTCTCTCTCTCTCTCCCCATAATACAGTCAAGCCCTTTCCAGCACGCGCGATCTGCCTTTGCAAGGTGCAAAGCGGCGGGGGCAGATCCCGCGTGCTGGAAAGGGCTTGACTGTATTACGGGGAGAGAGAGAGAGAGGGAGAGATCATAAGAACGGCTCTTGCTTTTTTCTTGCAAGGGAGAGAGTGACTCCTGCCTCCCATTGTCATCAACATCTTCTTCTTTTGGGTTAGTGAATCAATTAATTTGGGAAATGATCTCACTATCAGAAAACAATGCGAGCCGCCACCACCACCTCCTCCTCCCCCTCCTCCCGAGTGGACTGAAAGCAGCTGGAGCTGAGGAAACGAAGCTGAGTGGAGCCGAAGCAACCTCGGCTCGCGTTGTTTTCTCAGCCTAGAGAAAGGGGAAGGGGGCTCATCTGGACCAAGGGTGAGTCTCCCCCTCAGTTTCCCCTGAAGGATCTTCCGTCGCTTTTGCCTTCTCCCTACATCTTCCCTCTGTTAAAATCCCCCCCCCCAACACACACACACTTATTTTCGGTCGGATAGATTTCGTGTCTGAGCATTCTCACATGGCGGTGGGTCTTCCCCCCCCTAAAAACAGTTAAAAAAAGAAAAAACAATATATCCTCAAGCAAGAACTTTTCTGCTTCTGATTTCCCCCATGCTTAAAAGTTGCAAAGGAAACACGGAAGCAGGGAAGCGGCTGCCCAGCTTCGGAGCTCCACACCATTTTTTTTTCAGAGGCGAATCTGACTCGAGTATAAGCTGAGGGGTTTTTTTTCAGCACAAAAAATGTGCTGAAAAACTCGGCTTATACTCGAGTATATACGGTACATATAGAATGGATCAGATAAGATGACCTTCACAATCCCATGATTCTTTATTCCAGACTTTAATGAATAAACATTTGCCACTTGAGACTATGTTTTCAATTCAGTTCAGATTCACAATTTGTTCAAAAATTTGAATCCCACCTCTGCCTCTGTAAGTACTTTACAGAGACAGCATATTGCCCTCAACAGTGTGGGTTCTCATTTTACTGACCCTAGAAGGATGGATGACTGAGTCAACTTTGAGCCAGTGGGAATCGAGCTGCCAAATTTGATGTACTTTCCTTAGCCATCAGCAAAATTAGGCTGCAAGTACTGCAATTTAACCACTGCACCGCTATGGCTCAAAATTATATTAGGAAGGTTAGTATTTAGAAGAAGTAACTGAAGACATATGGTATCAAGGTGGAATCTCTCTGGCAACTTCTTCTACATTGTTTTACAGCTCCGCGTTTATGCCCAGCCACTCCAGATAAAAACAGCCAGCTATGCAGCAAATGTAACCAAAGTTGTATTTGATTACTTTGAAGAGTACTTCAACATGAACTATTCTCTTCCAAAACTGGGTAAATTTCTTCATTTTTAATTAATGTTAATGTTTTGTTTTCAGTTTATATATACTTTGAAAATTGTACCTAAGATTAAGTTTAAATAATTGGCTTTTTATTGCTCACAGTTGTGTTCTATGATTATACAAAAAAGGAGGTGCAAAATGACATCATCTGACAGAGTTTGAATACTAAGTAAACATCTCTCTTGTTCCATTAAGACAAAATAGCAATTCCAGATTTTGGCACTGGGGCCATGGAGAACTGGGGGCTGATTACTTATAGAGAAACTAATCTCCTTTATGATTCAGAAGAATCTGCTGCTTCAAACAAGCAAAGAGTGGCAGCTGTGATTGCCCACGAACTTGTCCATCAGGTATAGTTTGTTTGTTTGTTTATTAAATTTATAGGCCATGCCTCTCACTATGCAAAGCACCTCTGGAGATTTACTGAATATTGTTGTCAACAAGAAACCAAAGTACATTATTATATTCAAGGAAATTATAATGTGCTTATCTTGTAAATCATTTTTGACAGTAATTTTATCTATTTCCTTCTGAGCTATAAAATAATTAGGTGAATTTGATGTTTTGGATACATTTCACAAACAGGTGTTATCTCATCCTTTATCAATATTTTATTTTTGGATGGGGCTCTTAGCAGCTGCTTCAGCATAAAGCTGTAGCTATTCTTCAGTCTCTGTGTTTGTATGTATGTAGATAGATAGATAGATAGATAGATAGATAGATAGATAGATAGATAGATAGATAGATAGATAGATATGTATGGCATTCAGCTTTGTTCGGGTCATTGTAGTTGTGCTTTTAAATCATCCCACGTCATTGTAGTTGTGCTTTTAAAGTTATAGCAACATTTTAGCAGAATCTCATCTGCCATCATCAGGCTTCTGTATAGTGTTTGTCTGTGAGTCAGGCTTTCACAGCCATTTCTGTTTCAAATTTGATGCTAGCCTACGCTGTGCCAGAATGGAAAATACTCAAACAAAGCTGAATACCATACATATAAATACCTGTGAAAACTTAAGAAGATAGATAGATAGATAGATAGATAGATAGATAGATAGATAGATAGATAGATAGATAGATGTAGATGTAGATGTAGATGTAGATGTAGATGTAGATGTAGATGTAGATGTAGATGTAGATGTATGGTATTCAGCTTTGTTCAGGTATTTTCCCACGTCATTATAGTTGTACTTTTAAAGTTGTACTGTTTCAGCAGAATCTCATCTGTCCTCATCAGGCTTCTGTATTGTGTTCGTCTGTGAGTCAGACTTTTACAGTTGTTGTTCAGACGAACACAATACAGAAGCCTGATGAAGGCAGATGAGATTCTGCCGAAATGTTGCTACAACTTTAAAAGCACAACTATAATGACGTGGGAAAATACCCAAACAAAGCTGAATACTATATATATAGTATGCTAAATGGTAAGAGTTGTGCTCTTTGTAAGAACTCTTTTTCTCTTGCTCCTTCTTCTTACAAAGGAAGGGAAAAGAAAAATGTGTGAAACAATTACACAGATTTCAATATCTCAACTTAGCAGCAGAATTTCTTCACCAAGATGGGACAACTGCTTCCAACAATATTTACAATACAAGCACTCATTAAAATTAAAGTAAAGTATCATGTGTAACATGTACCATTTTCAGATAAATGTGAGGAGACCTCATCAGACTTTTAAAGGATAACATTGTGTTTTCAAAATTACAGTCTCTTTTAATACTTTATCTAAAATATTTTTACCTACTTTTTGACAACAAGCTTTCAAAGTAGAATATTTCAGCTAAGTATTTATTATCATTTTTAAATGAAAATGCATTTCAAAAAGAAACTAGTTGGAATCATGCAAACATAAAGCTTCCATAATAAAGCACCATAATTATAGCTGCTCAACCTATGAGCAAGTTATAATGGTTTAGTTTGGTATTTGAGAAGAAAAAGCAGGAAATTTTCATTTCAAATGATAGAGTTTTGCCACCAAGAATGTCCAGTCCTCAGTTATTACCCATCTAAACACAAAACTGAAGCTCTTAGAAAAAGAGCCATGGTTTGTGTTGCCTTTGCATTATTTTCCAGCAAAAGGATAAAATCTCTTGCGCAATATCTAAATAGTCCATTTATGGATGGTACATTTCTCTTCCTATTCGTCTTCTTTTTTAATGCTGTTTGCTTTTCTTTCCTTTTTACTTATTATAGTGGTTTGGAAATATTGTGACCATGGATTGGTGGGATGACTTATGGCTAAATGAAGGATTTGCCAGTTTCTTTGAATTTATGGGTGTAAATGCTAAAGAAAAAAATTGGCAAATGGTAAGAATTCTTGTCTTTGTATAATTATAGAATATGAACAAAGGAAGTATTACTCAGGTTTATGCATATTTTTTAGCCCAAGGATATTGTTTGAAATTTTGCCCCCCAAATGCAAGAAGGGCTGTTTAGAATAAATTTTGAAGCCCTGTGTTCTGCACCCCCACCAACTGCTGCATTTTTAATGAATTTATTATTAGTATAATCAGAGGTGGTATTCAGCAGGTTCTGACCAGTTCTGGAGAATCGGTAATGGAAATTTTGAATAGTTTGGAGAACCGGCAAATCCCACTTCTAACTGGCCCTGCCCCATCTGCCTCCCGAGTTCCAGCTGATTGGCTGGGTCTTCTTTTGTTGCCCTGCATAGAAGAACAGAGCTGGAAAGCAGGTTAGTGGGGTGGGGAAGGAAGGGGGATTTTGCAGTATCCTTCCCCTGCCACACCCACCAAGCCACACCCATCAAGCCATATCATGCCCATCAAGCCACGCCCACAGAACCGTTAGTAAAAGAATTTGAATCCCACCACTGAGTATAATGCTGATCTTAGAATACTGATCATTGTTGAAAATCATCTTATATTAGAGAATACTTCTGCTTCTCAATCATCCGTCCAGGATTATAGGAAACAGGCATTTTCACAGAGTTGTTGAATCACCAGCATGGACTTGGAAATTCGTTATTTTATAGAATAATGTAGGACAGAGCTGTCAAACTTCTGGGCTGTGGGATGGATGCATCATATGCTGGCCACACCCACACCCATTTTAGCAAAGGGGGAAAAAGTCACAATATGTCACATGATGCCACCGTGATGCCGCAAGTTTGATACCCCTGTTGTAGGAGATGGGATGATATAATCAGTCTGTGGAAGGAAAAGCAGGATTGGCCTAGAATTCCTACAAAGCCACAAGAGAACTAAGTGGAATCCCTCCCCCCACCTGAAGTGCTGTAGTACTGTTTACCCTTATCTAACTTTAAGCAGATTGCCAACATTTAGTTGAGAAGATTCCTGTGCACAAGATTTTAGCTATAAATCAGTTTAATTGAGTCATCACATGTGGACCTGGTTTTTCACTCCTGCCAAACAGTTATAATAGGCTTCCCCAGTCTATGTGTCCTCCAACTATATGGATTCTCAGAATTCTTATAAGCAGTGATGGGATTCAATTTCTTTTACTGCAGGTTCCTTGGGTGTTGCTTGGTGGGTGTGCCTTGGTGGGTGTGTCAGAGAAAAATACTGCAAAATCTCCATTCCCTCCCCACCCCACTAACCTGCTTTCCAGCTCCATTCTCCTGTGCAGGGCAGCAAAAGAAGACCCAGCCAATCAGCTGGGACTTGGGAGGCAGAGAATAGATGGGGCAGGGCCAGTCAGAAGTGGGATTTGCCGGTTCTCTGAACTACTCAAAATTACCACGACTAGTTCTCCAGCATTGGTCAGAACCTGCTGAACACCACCTCTGCTTATAAGTGACCATATTTACTAAGGAATTTTGAGACTTTAAAGTATCAAGGCTACTCTAAAATATCTATAGAAACATTCCTTTCTAATACTTTAAACAAAATACACCTGCTAAGTATTAAGTATGGCTGCTCCACAGGTGATAGGTATTAGCTGACCTTATTTCAAAAGCAAGGCAGCATAAGATTTGGTTAGTACTTGATTGAGAAGATACTCAGAATTTCAGGCCTGCAGGCTAAATGAAACATCCTGGAAGAAATACTGTTCAGTTGCTGCCAAATAAACTGAATGGTTTTGTCTTTTTTTAACAGGAGTTGAGCTTCACTGAGATATTTTTATTTTTAGCGGAATAGGTTTCATTAAGTTATTTAGCTTTGAGATATGAAATTTATAACTGGGGTGTCCAACTTAAGGCTTGTGGACTTCAACTTCCAGAATTTCCTGGCAGCCCTTCTGGTTGGTGAATTCTGGGAGTTGAAGTCTACAAGACTAAAAGTGGCTAAGGCTGAATGCCTCTGATTTAGAAGCTTCAATCTATACATTTTCCTCCTTGTCAAACTTGATGGTAGAAAAATAGCTTAACCAAATATTAACTATTTTATAATATATAATGATGATAGATATGATAGATATACACTGCTTAAAAAAAATAAAGGGAACACTTAAACAACACAATGTAACTCCAAGTCAATCACACTTCTGTGAAATCAAACTGTCTACTTAGGTAGCAACACTGATTGACGATCAATTTCACATGCTGATGTGCAAATGAAATAGACAACAGGCGGAAAGCATAGGCAGTTAGCAAGACATCCCCAATAAAGGAGTGGTTCTGCAGGTGGTGACCACAGACCACTTCTCAGTTCCTATGCTTTCTGGCTGATGAATGCCTTTGAATGCTGGCGGTGCTGTCACTCTAGTGGTAGCATGAGATGGAGTCTACAACCAACACAAGTGGCTCAGATAGTGCAGCTCATCCAGGATGGCACATCAATATGAGCTGTGGCAAGAAGGTTTACTGTATCTGTCAGTGTAGTGTCCAGAGCATGGAGGCACTACCAGGAGACAGGCCAGTACAACAGGAGATATGGAGGAGGCTGTAGGAGAGCAACAACCCAGCATCAGGACCACTACCTCCACCTTTGTGCAAGGAGGCACAGGAGGAGAACTGCCAGAGCCCTGAAAAATGACCTCCAGCGGGCCACAAATGTGCATGTGGCTGCTCAAATGGTCAGACTCCATGAGGGTGGTATGAGGGCCTGACATCCACTAGTGGGGGTTGTGCTTACAGCCCAACACCATGCCGGATGTTTGGCATTTGCCAGAGGACGCCAAGATTGGCAAATTCACCACTGGCACCTTGTGCTCTTCACAGATAAAAGCAGGTTCACACTGAGCACATGTGACAGACGTGACAGGATCTGAAGATTCCATGGAGAACGTTCTGCTGCCTGCAACATCCTCCAGCATGACCGGTTTGGCAGTGGGTCAGTAATGGTGTGGGGTGGCATTTCTTTAGGGAGCTGCACAGCCCTCCATGTGCTACCCAGAGGTACCCTGACTGACATTAGGTACCAAGATGAGATCCTCAGATCCCTTGTGAGACCATATGCTGGTGCGGTTGGCCGTGGGTTCCTCCTAATGCAAGACAATGCTAGACCTCATGTGGCTGGAGTGTGTCAGCAGTTCCTGCAAGACGAAGGCATTGATGCTATGGACTGGCCCGCCCATTCCCCAGACCTGAAACCAATTGAGCACATCTGGGACATCATGTCTCGCTCCATCCACCAATGCCATGTTGCACCACAGACTTTCCAGGAATTGGGGGATGCTTTAGTCCAGGTGAGGGAGGAGATCCCTCAGGAGACCATTCACCACCTCATCAGGAGCATGCCCAGGCGTTGTAGGGAGGTTATACAGGCACATGGAAGCCACACACACTACTGAGCCTCATTTTGACTTGTTTTAAGGACATTGCATCAAAGTTGGGTCAGCCTGTAATGTTTTTTTCCACTTTAATTTTGAGTGTAATTCCAAATCCAGACCTCCATGGGTTGCTAAATTTGATTTCCATTGATAATTTTTGTGTAATTTTGTTGTCAGCACATTCAACTATGTAATGAACAAAGTATTTAATAAGAATATTTCATTCATTCAGATCTAGGATGTCTTATTTTTGTGTTCCCTTTATTTTTTTTGAGCAGTGTATATTTATATAATGCTTAGGTAAAATTCTAAAGAATCAAGAAAGTGAGCTACACTAACTACATCTTTTTGACTATTTCTTTGCTCTCTATCCTGTTAATTAGCAATCAATTCAAAACTCCTTTTATCCTATTATAGGTAAGATTGACATTTAGCATTATTTTATTTATGCTAATCATTTTTCAGGTATTAGCCTGATTTAGCTAATTAAATAAATCATTTTGAGCAATGGTTTTTTTTTTTCCTCTGGTGGGATTGGGCAACCTGGTCTGTCCAATTATGAGATGGAGCATACCATTTATTTATTATCTCCCTTTATTTTTTTGTCAGTGAAACATAAATTTAACATTTTGGGGAATAATAACTTTTCTTCCCCCAACTCTTTTTTCTCCATAGCTGGACCAAATTTTAATTGATGACCTATTCCCAGTGCTGAAGGATGATTCTTTGGTTTCATCTCACCCTATTACTGTGAATGTGTCTTCTCCTGATGAAATAACATCTGTGTTTGATGGCATATCCTACAGCAAAGTAAGAACTTTCCCCATAGAACTGGGATTTGAGCTTATTTTTTGATCTTGGAGAAAAAAAAATATAGGAGATGAACGTTATGGGATATATATTTTCCACTTCTGTTATATGTGTATATCTGTACTATGTGGTGTTACAGTTCAGAGGCAGAAAAGATGGAGAACTTGGTTTCCTTGAATAGCAGAGGAGCAGATTGCACGTAGTCCTCAACTTACAATCAAAATTGGAACCAGAATTTCTTGTTGCCAAGGCCTAAATTTTGATCACATGACCATGTGGATGCTGTGACAATTGTAAATTCAAGTACTGGTTGTAACTCACTTGTTTCAGTGCTATTGTAACTGTATAGAAAGTATTTGAGGTGATAATTAGACAATTGTGATATCCTGCACTGTAATTTTCATCACTTAGTGGTTTGCAAGAACACAGCTGTCCAAGTCAATATCTATTATATGAAGTGATACACAGGAAATGGTTTAGGTTAAATAAATTAATCATTATCTTTGCCCTAGTAATGACTTGTGGGCATTGTTCCTACCTATAGATTTTTTTATAGTGCACTCTGGATATTTCTACAGTAGGGCTGTCAAACTCGCGGCCTGTGGACCAGATGCGTTACGCACTAGCCACACCCACACCCGGTTTAGCGAAGGGGGGAAAAGTCATGATACATCACATGACGATGCCATGATGATACAAATTTGACACCCCTGCTCTACGCTGTATCAATAATGAATGATACTTAGATGAAAATGGCCTTGTTTCTTTGCAATAGCCATGCATTCCTATCACTATTGCCTTATATAATTCAGAGAAAGTTGCTATTTAAATGGATTTTCACTTTTACAAGTCAGCCTCTTGAATATGTATTTGGGACTTTCATAGTCAAACTCAAGTTATGGAAAGAAAAAGAGAAGGAAATGTTCTGAAATTTACAACTGATAATCCCAGCTATGAAATTTATGTGATGCAGCCTTCATCTTTGCTTGCAGAGTAATACTGTTATGGTCCAAATCATTTAAGATTTACTCATGACCAGGCATGAATTGCCAATTGTGTTTGCTGGATCACCACATATTTTTAAAGGCTGTAATCGCACATCTGGATTGAATTGTGGCAAATAAAGTTTGCTTGCAATCTATTTATAAATTAGGAAGATGTCTTGTATCAAATCAGAGTGTTACTCTACTTCTGTCCATGTTGTCTTGGTTGATTATGAACAGATCTCCAGACTCTCAAACTAAGCAGTGCCAGTGATTGAACTTGTGACCATCAGTATGCAAAACATGTATTTGCTATTGAACCCTGACACTTTTCTCACTGGATTGCTTCAAGTTGGAATGGGAATGGGAAAACAAATAATAATAACTGTGTAAGTTGGCACAAATGACATGAATTGGTATGCCAAATGGAGCTGGCAAAAATTTATCAGATAATATCTCTAATAAATCCTCAATTTTTACAGATGTTTTCTTCCCATTTCTGTTTTCTGTCCCTCTTTCTGAGGGTGTACTTCAGTTTCTTTTTGTGGTGCTTACTGAATGGTTATGAGGTATTAAGAAGGGTACTTCTCTTATTTTCTGTTCTATATCTTTCTGTGATCCTGAAGTTTCCTTGCCTATCCCCACTTCCCAATCTTCTAAAGTGCCATAGAAGTATGTTCCTCACCCTATCTGAGGTTTCATTGAACTGTTGGAAGTCAGGGAACTTGTACATGGCTGGAAAGATTATTGTACCAGGGAAAGACAGGTCATTAATCTGTACACAGACATATGCTCACTCAGTTATAATAATTTTGTCCATCAGTGAGAATTGTATTAAAATGTTCTCCCTAGAACTGAAATCCAAGTTGAAGTGATCTTCATCACAGTATTAGTATGCACAAGTAACTCTTGAAATGTTTCTAAAGAAATCTATGTGTGTGTGCTGCTTTTTATCGGCACTTATCTAGCAAAGTCTGGAAACTAGAAACTTCAACAAACCAGAATTTTTAGATATGTTGGTTTTTATCAATATTCCCCAAAATGTAAAAAAAAAAAAAAAAATCAGTGTGAAGCCACAAAAACCTAACAAGGGCTTGAATTCAGCAATTTGGGACTGAATATTTTTATATGATATCTGCTTATATAAAGATAAGATTTTAACAAATGGTAGGCAATGTTTATTAGTTTGTTTAATTCTTAGTTATAAAGAGTTTACTATAATACAAAGAATAACTAATACTACGCTTGTATTTCTGGATTGCACAGAAATAAGGAGAGTATACATTATCAGTGTGTTTTATTCAGGCAAGCTGGAACAGTTAGTTTGTTTGTTTACTTTTTGAACACCTTGAATACAAATTGGTATATGAAGTACTATTTATCAATATTATCAAATCTCTACTATCTAGGGAGCATCAATTCTCAGAATGCTTGAAGATTGGATCTCACCAGAAAACTTCAGAGCTGGATGTCAGGTATACGTTCAGATTAAATTAAGCCCCAAATGGTTAATAACTTGAGGCTGTATATATTTCTCTGGGAGAAATTATTGGATTTCAGTTGTGACTTTGAGGAGTGTGTGTGAATTAGGAGTAGGGACAATTTTCCCTAACCTAGTACCTTTCATTGAGTTTGGATTAAAAAATCCAGAATTCTTTTTTTAAATAATAATTTGATTTACAATAAAAAATATTTACAATAAAAGGCATCCCCACAAAACTGTAAACATCTAACATTATTATGTGATTTATATACATTAACTATATTATATATTTATATGCAGCACAAGTCAATTCCGCTTCACTCAAAGCGGCCTAGGCAAGACAGAAGGTCGGACAACAATGTTTTTGTCCCTTTCAGCACTCCATACTTCTGTCATCATATGGTCTTCTAAAAACTTCATGGTTCCCTTTTTTTTCCACTTGTCTCTTTGTTTAGCACAGTCAACCAATCAGCTTCCTTAACAAATTGAAATGTTTTTCTTTCCCATGGACGTATCTGTTTATTTAATTCAAATATGTGTTTTAAATACTTTACATGAGGTGATATATTCAAACTTTAGTCCCTTGTTTAACTTTCTTATTCCAAAATCTCAGTAAGCTTTTTGCATTTAATTCTTTTCAAATCTTTGTAATTGCTTCCTTCTTTTTATTTAATCTTTCCCAGATTGAAAATACATTCGCCCAGATAACTTTGGATGCTTGTTACACTTCAGATATGTTCAGGGGTGGGATTCAAAATTTTTAACAACCAGCTCTGTGGGCATGGCTTAGGTGGTGGGAGTGGCTTGGTGGTCATGTGACTGGGTGGACATGGCTTGGTGGTCATGTTATTGGCTGGGCATGGCCAACTCAATATCACTCAAATCGAGGCATGTATTTCCTTGCCTAGCCTCTCATGACTGTGGCCTCTCATGACTGATTCTGTAACAGTTGTAATGTGAAAAATGGTCATGTCACTTTTTTCAGTGCCATTATAACTTTGAATGGTCACTCCACACAAGCAAAGTACCAGCAAAGGAGGGGGGGGGGAAACTCCAGAGACGTTCCTGAGACAGGAAGTCTAGTCCTGCCAAGAATATAATAAGCGTTAACAGAGAGGCAGTTTCTGTAAGCAACACCAGAATGTTGCCTTCCTTACAGGATTAGGCCAATAATTTCTTCTAACAACCGGTTCTCCAAACTGCTTAGAATGTTAACAACCAGTTATAGCGAATAGGTGCAAACTGGTAGAATCCCACATAATATGTTCCATTTAGGAATTTAGGAATTGGATCAGGCAGTCCCAGTTTCATTTTAACATGGTTCACACATGGCTGTGAGAGTGATATCTTCTTCTGTGGCTCCTGGTACTCTATTCAGAGGTCAGCCTCAGGGTCCCACTGAACTCTGTGGACTTCCTCCTGAAAACCTGCCCTTCCCCAGAATACATGTGGGCAATCTCATGACTTTACTTTGTCTAAAACAGAGGTCTCCAAACTTGGCAACTTTAAGACTTGTGGACTTCAACTCCTAGAATTCTCCAGCCAGCAAAGCTGGCTGGAGAATTCTGAGAGTTAAAGTCCACAAGTCTTAAAAGTTGCCAAGTTTGGGGACCCCTGGTCTAAAGAAACTACATTAGCTCAGATATACTTGTCAGTCTTTGTTCCTGCATCATCCCCATTGTTCATGGACAGGTGTTAGTTGCCCTGTTTCCACCCTGAAGTCATTATTCATCTTTATCTCAAAATACACTTTGAGGATATATTTATCTCAATGTACAATACATGCATATACACAATACACACAAACACCACACACCTCTTTCTGCCTTAAAAGTGTTTGTTGAATAAAAAGTTGGTTTAAAAGAAAGAACACATATCATGGTTCCACATACTGCCAGTCTACCTTATAAAAGGGGATCTATTAAGTAGAGCTAGAATTTCAATTCAATGTGTGGAGTGTGAATGATGTGTGTTTATGTTTATTTTCATGGTCATGATGTGCACTGAAGATGGTGTTTGATTTCATTGCACAAGGTGCAATGACAATGAACTAAACTAAACTAGAACTGAGATCAAAGCAGTTAAGATTTCAGAGCCCATAATAACGTCATAATTGCTGTTTGAGAAATAATGATTGTGCAAAAAGTTCTCTACCTTCTTCCCTTGATCAGGATGCAATTGGTTAGCATATTTGATCTGTACTTTGATTCAAGGTAGGAATAGTCATACAAACCTCATGAAAGCATCAAAGTGCAGAGTGAGACAAACAGTGCCATCTATTGTTCTAATGCAGAAAATTCAAATATGTAGGAAGAGAGAAGAAAAATGTGATTTATCATACCATACTTCCAAAGTATCAAAACAAGAGATGACTTCTGGGTTACATGTAACAACTACAACTATACAACTACAACTACACACACACACATACACACACACACACACACCTATATATATATATATACACACACATACATATATATGCTTCAAAAGAGCTTCCACATTGCTGCTATGAACACATTTCTAGAAACTGTGTCCATGGTTGACTTCCATGAGAAGACATCCAACTGCTCCAGTTTTTCCCACCACATCTTCCACACCTTCTGAGATAGGCTAGGCTGAGGGATAGTGACTAACCCAACATTTTTGATGAGCTTCTGTGGCTGAGAGGGGCTTGAATTTTGCTACTTCTTCTCTTTTATCATCTTATCCACTACTAAACCATATGCGCTCTGGCAAAGAGAAATACATAGTTTTGATTTATAACTTTCAATCTCAGCATGACCACTCACAGCACAACGATTACAACTTTCAACTACAGCACAACCAATATAGTGTCTATCTAGCATCAAAACTAATATGCAATGTTCTTCATCTCTCTGTTGGATGTATTGGAATAGCCACGTCCTCCATCCACCCTACGAAGTGAAGAGAAACTAGTATCAAAGGTTCATTTTTTTCAAAAGTCCTCTGAACTTGTATTGGTTTAGAACTGAACCTAGAAGAACTGAATAAGCATCTTGGATGAGAAGCAAAATGTTTTCAAAAGGAAAAAACCCCCAAGAAAGTCCAGTTGCCTTTTGAAAAAAAGCACCTCTGAGACAACCACAACCTGGATGACTGAGAATTTTCATAGACAAGGGAAAAGGAAGGTTTTACTGATTTTCTTGCACTAAGTTATTAATCTGAAGAAGAAATAGAGGTAGTCCTCAACTTATAACCACAACTTAGCCCAAAATTTCAGTTGCTAAGTGAGACATTTTAAAGCAAGTTTTCACCCATTTTACCACCTTTTTTGCCATAGTTGTTAAGTGAATGCAGTCGTTAAGCTAGTAACTCAGTGAATCTGGCTTCCCCATTGACTTTGCTTGTCAGAATTTTGCAAAAGGGGATCATATGATCCTGGGACAATGCAACTGGCTGTAAATACCAACCAGTTGCCAAGTATCTGAATTTTGATCATGCAGTGGTTGTAAGTGCAAAAAATGGTCATAAGTCACTTTTTTTCAGTGGTGTAACTTCGAGCAATCCCTAGATAAGTTGTTGTAAGGTGAGGACTAGCGATAGTGATAGAATCTTCTTTGCTTGGGGCCCTGTGGATAAAAGCTGCCAGATGATGGAATATGTACCTTTAATCAACCTTTCCATTTTTAGCAAACCAGGCATGGTGCATCCATAAAGAGCATCCCATTCAGCAGAAGCTATCCTCATGCACAGTTCTTGTCAAGCTTGCCTCTTTTGTTTAAAAGCTGACCTTGGGTAGAAATTCAACAAGAAAGCAAAAAAAAAAAAATTAAGTTCAAAATAAAAGTGCTGGGTTGGGGTGTTGTGTGTAGCGAGGAGGCAGAGAACACTTAAAAGACAATTCAGCAAAAACACAGCTGTTCTCTGACAATAAAATCCACACTCTGAATCTTGCATATCTGCAGGATCGGCTGGTTGGTCCCTGAAAACAAGTTTCAATGCTTTTGAAAGGACAAATCTATTCTTTATCCAGCAGTGACACTGAGAGTCAGCAGTTTTTAGCCTGACAAATGCATTGGGCTATGCATTAGGGCAAAGAGCTGAGAAAGAATGAGAGAGAATTCTAGTTGTGTTCCTTTTTCAGTTGTTGGTTTACCAAAATCTACTACAGTCGTGTGCTTAGATTATAAATTCCCGTCTTGTTTAATGGATGAGGGACTTATTTTAAGATGTGTGTTCTTGAATAATTGAAATAGAAGGTGAAGCAGAGTATTATGAGAGCAGTCCCACTTTACCTAAATAGCTTTCACTATTATAGAAATAATTAAGGCCAATGAAAATTGCATTTATAACTATGTTTTAAATCAAGGACATTTTTAAAATTCAAGGGATTTTTTTTTTCCCTTCACCTTGGGGACTTTAATGAAAAAAAAAAGTATGGACATAAATAATTTATTTTGCATCCTGCAAACTGGGTTTTTTGTACACCATATCTTATATATCAGAGTGGAAACGTATTTATTTATTTTTTAATATTTATTTATTTATTTATTTATTTATTTATTTATGTCAATCGATTATAAGATAACAGGTATAAATATAAACATAGTTATGAATACATGAAATGGATACTTATAAGAAAAATAAAAAGAAACAATAGGACAGGGATGGTAAGTACGTTGGTACACTTATGCACACCCCTTACAGACCTCTTAGGAAAGGGGTGAGGTCAATAGTAGACAGTCTAAGTGTTCTATCGCCAGAATAAAGTAGACTTGAGACCAGAGTTGAGTTCAGCTCTTTATTCAACTGTCAGTAACTTCAACTAAACTCGAGCCATGGCCACCTGTTTTATAGCAGCTGCTCACGGCTCGCATCCAATGGCATTATTTTAAACCTCCCACCATTTGGGCGGCCAATCATAAGCTGTTGTTAACCACCAATCACTAAGCGGTAGTGATTGTCCAATCGGAATGTAGTATTACGAGTATGCAAATGTCTATATACAACACTAAGGTTAAAGTTTTTGGGGTTTGGGGAAGAAACCAGGTAGAGTATTCCAGACATTGACCACTCTGTTGCTAAAGTCGTATTTCCTACAATCAAGTTTGATGCAGTTTCCCTTGAGTTTGTATCTATTGTGTGCTCTTGTATTGTTATGGTTGAAGCTGAAGTATTCATTGACAGGTAGGACTTGAAGCCCTCTGGATCTTCTTGGGTGTTTAGTAGGATGTGATGGATTTCCCTGGAGCTTTAAAATCAGAACTGGATTTTTTTAGAAAACAAATGAACACTGGTGACTTATTTGGCTGCCTTTGTAATGTGCTTTATTTGTGTAGAGTGTACTTGTATAGAATTTGTATGCTGCACCAAGCCATGTACCATGATGAAAGAGTGATCTGGAGAATGACAAGTTAAAGAAAGATGTTCTTATAGCAATACTATAACTTGTTGTAAATATTATGGTAAATGCTAATGTTTAGAATTTGTAACCTTATGCAATCACTTTCTCTTCTCCCACAGAAATACCTAAAAGACCATTATTTTAAAAATGCAAAAACAGACGATTTCTGGAAAGCAATGGAAGAGGTATGTTCTCTTTCTCTCCAGTAAGTCTATACTTTTCACTAACAGCATCTGAGCTTGCATCAGAGAAGAAATAATAATGTAATAATATAATTATTATTAATAATATTAATAAATAATAATATTATTAATAATAATTTAGCATTAATCATGCTTTTTATGTTGTTGTGATGGCACAATTAGGAAAAGACAAGAAGAGCACAAATAAATTAAACAAGTATGAATTAATGAGTCTAATAGCAATTTGCAACTGCCAAATTTATCTGGCTAGATTTGTAAAGTAAAGAAACTGAAATAGCAAAGCAAGACTCAGAGAAAAAGTACCAAAGATTGAACCTCAATTATGTTGTATCCATTATATTGTGGTACTAACCAAATACAAAGTTTGATTGGAAGACCAAATGATTATCTTAAAAATATGCTGAGAAGCCAATCAAAGGAAACAAAATGTGCATTAGCACAAGTTATGCCACTACAACTCCAGCTACAATTTAATATCTGTTGCAAATAAATGAACTGTTCAAAACCCTCCTGGAAAATTGATATCATCTCTACTTTTGGTGTTGAAGACTCTCCCAGCATGACCATCTATTGTTGTTTTTAGGTAAGTGGAAAGCCTGTCAAAGAAGTGATGGACACATGGACCAGGCAGATGGGTTATCCTGTGCTGAAAGTTAATTCAAGCTCAACAGTCACACAGCAACGTTTTCTGTTGGATCCCAAAGCAGATCCCTCCAAGCCATCTTCTCCATTGAGGTATCTTCTGTCTAACAGTTTGATATGATATTGCTAGACTGGGATATTGCTAGACTTCTCATACAGATAATTGATAATGAAATAGTAAATAGTAATTGATAATAAAATATTGATAATAAAATAGTAAAAGGAGCCATGGTGGTGCAGTGATTAGAATGCTGTACTGCAGAATACTTCTGCTGACTGCAATTTGGCAGGTCAAATGTCATCAGGCTCAAGGTTGACTCAGCCTTCCATCTTTCCGAGGTGAGTAAAATGAGGACCCAGATTTTTGGGGGCAATATGCTGACACTGTAAAAAACAGGGGCTGTGTGAAGCATTGTGAAGAAACATGCTTTTTCAAGAGGCAACTGGACTTTCTGTTTTTTCTTTGAAGATGTTTTGTTTCTCATCTAAGAAGCTTCTTCAGCTCTGGAACTGTTTCTAATTTCTATAGCTGAGAATACAGGTAGTCCTCGACTTACAACCACAATTGAGCCAAAAATTTATGTTGCTTAGCGAGATGGCTGTTAAATGACGTTTGCCCCATTTATGACTTTTCTGGCCACAGTTGTTACATGAATCACTACAATTGTTAATAACAAGATTGTAAAGTGAATCTGGCTTCCTCTTTGAATGTGCTTGGCAGAAGGTTACAAAAAGTGATTACTTGACTCCAGGACATTACAACTGTCATAAATATGAATCAGTTGCCAAGGGTCCAAATTTTGATCATTATAAAAATTCTTTTAAAAAATATGTCTCCTTTCTGAATTTTCAGTTACAAGTGGAATATTCCAGTGAAATGGGAAGCAGGGAATACATCAAGTATAACATTCTACAATAAATCAGAATCAGCAGGTAATCAAAACTAATGGAGGGTAACTATCCACAAAGTAACATTTTTCTTAAATCACATCCATGGAGGGCTGATACCAAAGTGGTTTGACATTGCTTTCCTCTGAATTGTTTTTTTGAGTTCCAGTCTCTCCTTCGTGATGTCCCATTTAGGTATAGCCAGGCCAAATCCAACTTGGTTTCCAAGCCTAGAAAAATCAGAGTAAGTGGCATTAACTTGATAGGAGTTTTTTTTGAAAGAGCAAGGTTGCCCAAGAAAATGCACCACTTGAATTACGAAGAAGAAAGATTGTTCTTTTCACAGTTCCTTCTCAGGTGACAGCAAATGTCACAACTCTACAGCGTTTAAAAATCTTTGACTGAAAATTTTTGAGATATAATTGATAACTGTCTATGCAGTCAGATACCCTATCCATCTCTCAATGAATTGCTTTGCAACATATAGGATAGCTAGTTAAGGTGACAAATCACTCCAAAATTCAAAAGACCAGGGACTCCCCTTAGGTATAATGAAGGACTGTAGAAGGTAGTCACTATAAACATTGTCCATGCTGGCCTGTTGACTCAGTTGGCTGCTTCATTCTTGGTAGAGTTGACCATTTCTTACATGTCTTAATAATGTTGTGTGCCTTATAGTGATTGTTATGTGTCTAGTATGAAATTTTCAGTGAATACAGAACAACACAACTGTCCTGAATATGGAATACAGAATTTAGCAATCATTCTAGTACTCCAAACAGTACTAGAAATACTACACAGATTAATCATTTATTTATGGACGGATGACAAAACTCAGTTTATAATCCTTAAGATTATGTATGGATTCGATCTATGCTACTTTGCTGCTTGTTGTTAATGATTATTCTTTCTACAACAAGATTATGTGAGAAAAGTCACCTTATAAGGATGTCTGGCCCTGTAAGATAAAGGGCTTCAATCCTCTGGGTTACACAACCAATTTCTTGCTTTGGGGTGTTGCTGCTATAACTATTGATCTTCCATGAAGCACCTTGCTTAGTTTCCACCCCACCTTTAATTACGGTCTTTGATACAAATGGGCCCCACACTGCCTGTTCTTAGTACAGAAGTACTTTTTTATTAAAAAAATAAAATGATCAAACACAAAACATATTTATACTTCAGATATTAACACCATTGTCTCTTTAAAAAGGAAAAGGGAGAGATGGGCTTGATAAAACAGATACTTCTAAAATGCTTAAATGCAGAGGAGGAGAAGACGTTACAAAGCAAGATGCATATTCCAGTGACACCACAAGATGGCGATGATTTGCTACAAACGGCTAGTTTCATGCTCCACTCAATCTTGCCCTGTTCCAAATTCAACATGGAAAAATAAAGTCATGTTTATCAACTTTATTCAAAATATATAGCTGGGAAACGTATATGCTAATCCACACATACATCAGAATTGTTTAATACAGATTTCCTGTGTAGCATTTTTACCTATTTGTGCAGAAACAAACTGAATTTTGATGAAAAGTCCTTTCCTTTCCTTCATTTTTCTGCTGTCTGTCTGTCTTGAAATTATATGCATGCCCTACTCACAAGTGCCTCCTGGTAGTTTCAACAATCATCAATTCAGTTCAATTCAATTCAATCAATTAATCAGAATAGAACTGGAAGGGACCTTGGAGGTCTTCTAGTCCAACCACCTGCTCAAGCAGGTCATTTCAGACAAGTGACTGTCCAGTCTCTTCTTAAAAACCTCCAGTGTTGAAGCACCCACAACTTCTGGTGGCAAGCTGTTCCACTGGTTAATTGTCCTCACTGTTAGGAAGTTTCTCCTTAATTCCAGGTTGCTTCTCTCCTTGATTAGTTGCCATCCATTGTTTCTTGTCTTGTCTTCTCATCCTCTGGAAAATAGGTTGACCCCCTCTTATTTGTGGCAGCCCCTCAAATACTGGAATACTGCTATCATGTCTCCCCTAGTCCTTTTCTTTAGACTGGCCATACCCAATTCCTGCAAACATTCTCTACTATTCTTCCCTGTTCAGATAAAGCAGCTTCCTTTTTTTCTCTTTGTTCTTAAGGATTCAAATCCTCCTAAATACAGCAGAGAGAGAGAGAAATTGGGGCATGTAAGTGACAGGAAAAAAAAAATACCTCCCTCAATGCTGATTCTGCTTAACATGGAAAATGTGTATTCCCAGTTTGACAAGCTAGGAATGCAGGCTGGCATAATAACATGCTTATAATGTTCATTTATCTCTTTATAGCTGTTTCAGAAACCTTACTCTAAAAAAATATTTATTGCTTTTACTGTTTGATTTTATCTGTGGTTCTGACTTTGTTTTTTCTGGGAATGTGGGGGGGGGCACAATTGTTTTCCTGTCTACTTGATGGTCACAATTGTTTTCATGTCTGTGGTCACAGAGTGGAAAAATAACAACTATTACTCACACCCTAAACTGGTTAGGTCAACTCTATCCACTCAAATGCCTCTCTGATGCAGGGAAAGAGGGAAACGTCTTTACTTGCATTCTATGCAATGTGAAAAGTGCAGGTCAGGAAAAACCGCTTAGACTAGGTGGTTGCACCCCATTTCTCTATCTCTGTGTTGAATGGTTCGGGGTGGAATTCTGTTCCCTTCCCCTGATAGAATATAATCCACCCTGTCTGTGCATGCATGGGCTCAAAATATAAATGTGATTTTTAGTCCAATTTGGCCACTGCAGGAGGTGTTGCAAAATAATCCCTGATTTTTGGCCACGAAGATGGCTAATCTGAAAATGAGAAATTACTGATGTACCACCATATTGATTTGTGGATGAATTACATACTTTCTAACTTAAAGTGAATGCATTCTGATTGTTATTCTTTGTTTTAATAAACCACACCATGGTCAAATTACATACTACCTACCCTATGAACTTAGCAGCCAACCATTTTCTTTTTTTAAATGTCTGTCATAAAATATCAGTTTACCTGTACTTCAATAATCAGCAAAATTAAAACTTTTTCTTTCCAGCCATATTTTAGGCTAATTCAACATGCTATTCAATGACTAAAGAGTGATGATGTTAAGTCCTGAGCATGGGCGCAAGGAACGGAGACGAGACATCGAACTGTGACTTCAACTCTTTATTAGTGACTTCACAACAGACCAAAATACTTGGGCAGCAGCAGCTCTTTTATAGAGCTGGCTGCTGTCAAAACAACCAATGATTTGAGTTTACCGCTCTAACAAGCATCCAATCAGAGAGGCCCACTCTCAGCCAATCAGATTGGCCAGAAACGACCAATCACAACTCGCTATTCATGGGCCAATGAGAAGTGCAGGATTACGAGCCTGCTGTTAAAGTAAAGCTATTAGGGTTGTTACTGACACGTTGGCTTAGTCCATAACACCCCTCCACCCTAGGTTCTGTCTGAGGGGTGGGGTGACATATTCTCGTAAGTAGGCAGGTCGCTTCACCTGTCTGCTTGATCTGCGCTGTTCCACCGGTTTCTGTCCTGGCTCTGGTTCCGGTGGGCTGCTTGCTGAGCTGGGTGGCAAAGACGGTCCCGCTGTTTCATTGAATGTCTCTGGGCTGTCCTCTCTGCTCTCGCCAATGCTATCATCTGGGTTCTCTGGATCTGTTTCCATCGCGGTGCTGTTATGCGGCGAGGAAATTTCCCGGCTTGGTTCTCCTTCTGGCGGTGAGTATCCCATGGTTGGTTGTGTAGACTGCTGGATTCCGATTGTTAAGTCATCTGTTATTTCTTTTTCGGCCTCCTCGATGTCCCTTCCCTCCCCCCCAGTTTGAGATTCAGGGGATGAGATGGGAGTAGGTGCTAGTCTGGATCGAAGCTGGTCTATGTGGCGCTTCCACATTTTTCCATCTGCAGTTTGTAGACGGTAGGATCGGGGCCCCGTAAGTTGCGTTATGGTAGCAGGGACCCACAATGGGTCACCCGAGAAGTTTTTCGCAAAAACGGGGTCGCCTTCCTGGAATGATCGACACTTGCTGCTGGATCCCAGGGGTTGTTCTGGTGTGTAAGCAGGGTGGAGGCGATCGAGATGTGAACGAAGTTTTCAGCCCATCAGGAGTTCGGCTGGGGTTCTGTTTGTGGTGCTATTTGGAGTAATATGTTGGAGGAGAAGCATCCTGGTTATCTTGTCATCAATGTCGCCCTGGTCCATCTTGTGTAAGGTCTTCTTTACAAATTGGACCATTCACTCAGCCCTACCGTTGGCCGCAGGGTGAGCTGACGATGTTAAGGCATGGCGGATGCCCCGGTCTGCTAGGTACTGGTCGAATGCCAGGTCAGTGAATTGAGGGCCATTATCGGAGACCAGGACATCCGGCAATCCGTGGGTAGTGAATAGCTTATTCAGTTTTTTAATGACCGCCTCCGTGGTGGTGCTTTTCATTTTGTGGACCTCGAGCCAGTTAGAATAGGCATCCACGGTTAGAAGGAAAGTGTGTCCTCTTGTGGGTCCCGCAAAATCAATGTGGATACGGGACCAGGGACCTCGAGGCATTTCCCACTGAGTTGGGGGTGTTTTTGGATGAGCGGAGCGAGTCTCCTGGCACTTGCTGCACGTAGACACCCAGACCTCTATCTGTTTATCTATGCCTGGCCACCATGCGAAACTCCTTGCCAATGCCTTCATCCGCACAATGCCTGGATGTCCATCATGCAACATTTTCAAAGCTTTATGTTGCAATTTCTCCAGGATGACGACTCTGTCCCCCCACAAGATGCAGCCCTTTTGAGAGAATAGTTCTGTCTGTCGATTCCTGAATGGCCTGAAAGTGTCATTGGGTTCATTGTCCGGCCAACCCCATTCCACCCAGCTGAGGACTCGTGCCAAAGAAGGGTCCTTTTTCATTTCTGAGGCGATGTCCCAAGCGGTCAGCGGTGGTGATTTAAGAGTCTTGATTTGCAATATGGCTAGGGTTGGAGCTGGGTCATCAATGACATCTGGTAGCGGAGAGCGACTCAAAGCGTCAGCGTGGGGAATGGCTTTCCCCGGGCGGTGTTGCAGTTGGTACTCGTATGCGGCTAAAAACTCTGACCAACATGTCATTCTTGGTGATAAGATGTGGGGAGTTGGTTTGTTTCCCGCTAAAATGCCAAGTAGCGGCTTGTGGTCTGTAATTATGGCAAAGGGTCTCCCATAAACATACTCATGGAAACGTTTAATTGCGGATACAATGGCGAGAGCCTCTTTATCAAGTTGGCTATAGTTCCTTTCAGTTTTAGACAAAGTTCTCGAAAAGAACGCAATAGGTGCCTCATTACCGTTTGGCAGGACATGGCTTAAAATGGCTCCCACTCCGAATGGTGAGGTGTCACAGGTAACCATTAAGGGTAGAGTCTCGTTGTATTGTATCGATACAGCATCAGAAGTTAAGAGGTCTTTTACTTGTTGAAATGCTTATTCTCCATGCCGTCCCCAGACCCAGGAAGCCTTTTTGTCGAGAAGTCTATGTAGGGGCTCAGCTACGGTCGCTTTCTGGGGCAAGAAGATGTTATAAAAGTTAATGAGTCCCAGGAAGGCTTGAAGGTCTGTCTTATTTCTAGGTCTTGGGGTGTTTTTGATTGCAGTTAGTTTTTTTTCGGTGGGGTGGATTCCCTGTCTGTCGAGAAGGTATCCCAGGAATTCCACTCTCCCCGTACAAAGTTGACACTTGTCCCTTTTTACCTTCAAGCCAGCGTCTTTAAATTTTTGAAGAACCATTCTGAGACATTGTTCTAATAATTCTTTAGTAGGGGCAGCTATTAAGACGTCGTCAAAATAAGGCACAACACCTTTTATGCCTTGTAATAGTCTCTCCATCAGACTTTGGAAAATGCCTGGTGCCACGCTTACTCCGAATTGGAGTCTATTGCACTTGAAGGCACCCCTGTGTGTGACTATAGTCTTGGCTTCTGCAGTCGTCGCATCTATGGGTAGCTGTTGGTACGCCTGAGCTAAGTCCAATTTCGCAAATATTTTTCTGCCACCTAGGGAGTGAAGAAGGTGTTGGACCACCGGTACTGGGTAAGCGCTCTGCTGAAGCGCGTGATTTAGGGTGGCCCAGTAATCCCCACAAATTCTTAACGATCCATCTGGCTTTATGGGTATTACTATTGGGGTTTCCCATCGGGCGTGGTCAATCGGTTCCAACACACCCTGGGCTATTAATTTGTCCAGTTGCTCGTCGATCTTTGGCTTGAGTGCAAAAGACACCCGACGAGGCTTAAGGTGAATGGGAGCTACATCGGGACTGAGATTAAATGATATAGGGGTCCCCTTGTACTTGCCTAACTTTCCTGTGAACATGTCCTGCAATTCCTGGATGAGGGCTTCTTCCCAGTCATTGTTTCCGGTTTGGTGGATGCCAGCTAGTTCAATTTCGAGTGGGGCAAACCACTGTAACCCTAACAAACTGGGCCAGTCACGATCGACGACAGTCAGGGGAAGTGTTGCGGTGCAGTCTTTGAAGGATATTTGGACATGGCTGGAACCGACAACCAGAATTCTGTTCCCTTGGTAGTCCTTTAGGATGATTCTTTGAGTTCTGAGGTCCTGGCGACAGATGGCAGGGATCAGCTGTTTGAGGGTTTTCCAGGAGACCATCAATAGGGATGACCCTGAATCGACTTCCATCACGCACGGTCAATTCTCAATAGTGACCTTTACTTGGATCTTTCTTGCATCCAGTGATGAAGCATGGCCTATAGTGATAGTTTGGTGTGCCTCTTCTCATCTCATTGAAGCGGCAGGTGCTCAATTTCTGTAGTAGTGGTTGTTCCATTGGTGGTTAAGGCAGTCCCAATTTACAGGTGGGTTGGCTGTATCCTGGCGAAGATTATTCTCCCTCTGGCTTGGACTGGACCTTCGCTTGCTTCTGCAGACCTTTGCGATATGGCCTCTTTTCCCACAGGAAAAGTTGAGGAATGCAGTCTGATCGTGGGTGGTTTGCCCCGCACCCAGCACATTGGCGCGGAAGTCTCTGGTTCCTTTGATCTCGTTCTGAGCAGAGCCGGTTGACCTCCTCTTCCTCACTGTCTGAGGATGATTTGAGGTCTTCATGATGGGCAGTAATAGTGTGACTCTCAGAGGAAGGTGTACTATCACTAGCGAGTTGGTGTGCAATGCGTTCGCTCGGCGCATTCGAGCGGCTGAGTTCCTGGTTGCTTCTGCAGCAGTAGCATCGGTGATGACATCTGCAAGGCTGAAGTCTCCCTGTGCCATGATCTTGCTCTGCACAGTGTGGTCATCTAATCCCAGAACTACTTGGTCTCTCATGGCTTCCTCGAGGTTTGTGAAACCACAGAGTCCTCCCAGATTCCGGAGGTCGGCTACAAAATCTCCAACGCTCTCATTCTTCCATTGGTCCCTCTGGTAAAACTTGTGTCTTCATATCAGCATAGGTACTGCGGGTGTGTAATGGGCCCGGAGGATCAGCGCGAAGTTATCCCAATCCATGGTCTTCACTTCTGCCATTTTGGCAAGTGCCTTAGCCGTTTTAAAAACGGCAGGAACACCGCTAGTTTCTTGCCAGGTGTAGCATCTTTCAGATTGTTGGTCTCCAGGAACATCTGAAAGCAGTCCATATATGAGTCCCAGTCTTCGTTTGCTGGGTCAAATGGAGCGGGTGGTATGGCACCGCTGGTCATCCTGCCGTTTGTTGTGTGTGCTCTCAGCCATGTGCTCTATCTTGTTCGATGAGTGTTTAGTCAGCTCTATCGTCTCCATATCCCACCTTCATCACCAGTGTTAAGTCCTGAGCATGGGTGCAAGGAACGGGGACGAGACATCGAACTGTGACTTCAACCCTTTATTAGTGACTTCAGAACAGAGCAAAATACTTGGGCGGCAGCAGCAGCTCTTTTATAGAGCTGGCTGCTGTCACAACAATCAATGATTTGAGTTTACCACTCTAACAAGCGTCCAATCAGAGAGACCCGCTGTCAGCCAATCAGATCGGCCAGAAACGACCAATCATGACTTGCTTTTCGCGGGCCAATGAGAAGTGCAGGATTACGAGCCTGCTGTTAAAGTAAAGCTATTAGGGTTGTTACTGACGCGTTGTCTTAGTCCATAACAGATGACTCAACTAGTACAACATGCAAAAAACATGGGCTGAATTCTCATAAAGAACAATAGCTATCAAAGGCTTCTTTTGGTTTAGGCTAGCAGATTGTGTGAACCCAGTCTTCTTAGTCTAAAGAAAGGACTCTTCCTTTACACTGTTTGAATGCTCTACACCAGGGGTATCAAACTTGTGGCCCACAGGCCAGATGTGCGTCACACACTGGCCATGGCCACGCCTGGTTTAGCGAAGGGGACAAAAGTCACGATCCATCACATGATGATACCACGATGACGCGGGTTTGACACCCCTGCTCTACACAGTAAAGATGGGGTAGGGTTGGAGGTAACTGCATTGCAGTTCTGCTGAAAAAAAAATGTTAGAGGACAAACAATAACTAGATGTGGTTTCTAATTCTGTGAAAACTCCCATAAATCTCTACAATTCAGTTGATCAGCTGCCCACATCCAGAGACTCAAAATAGATGAGATGTGAAATGAAACTTGTAGAGGCTGAATAAGTAGGGGCTTGTAATAAAAACACATTGCAAGTGGATTTTAACTTTTGTTCACTTTTGCTGAGATCCTGGTGAAAATTATAGAAGATTTTACTGTTTCCTCCTGTTTCTTGGAAAGAAAGTGGTGAAGTCAGCAAAAATGTTAAACTCCTCCTAATAATTCTCTCTGGATATAAATATCTCTCTCTGCATTTAAAAAAATAGTCCTTTTAAATAAAGTCAATGTTGTATCAGTTTTGGCTTTTCCTAAAGTTTGTCTTTTGGGAAGATATTTTATACCACTGTAACACATTTATAACTTATTCCCTACTTTTTTGTTGTTGATACCACCACAGGAATTAATATTCTACGACCCAGTGATCTTCCTCCCAATTCTTTCTTGAAAATAAACAAGAATCATGTTGGTTTTTATCGTGTAAATTATGAACCCCAAGTCTGGCGTGATTTAGCTGATATTATGATGAAAGACTACCAGGTCAGTCTGCTGAAATTAATCGTTGGTTCAGTTTTGGAGATGATGATTCACTATATTTTATTTTTATCCATCTGATGTCAACTACTTCTTCTTTTCTCTCTCCACTCTTAGAATTTTAGTCTAGCTGATCGTGCTGGTTTTATAGATGATGCTTTTGCATTGGCCAGGTAGGTCTCGTAATTAAATTAATGAAACACACAGTTTGTTTGATGCTATATTAAACTTTAGCTACTTAACAGAATATTACCTCAAGAAACATATGTAAACTGACACCTGCAAATAAGTATATTACAATTCATCTTCTTGTTGCTAAGGTTGCAATCCTGTGCACATTTACTTTGTGGTAATATCCAGTGAACACAGAGGAACTTACTACAGAGTAATTACAAATGTCCTTTCATTCCTTCATTTATTCTCTCACTGTCATAATTAATTCCCAAGCTTTTTTTTTTTTTTGGAGAAAACAGACACCATTATTTATTGTTGGATTTTGCAGTATAGATACTCCATGAATTTTAGAATCAGTGAATCTGGAAAGTAAGTACTTACTGAGGTTGAGTTTGGAATACTATTATTAGTCAGATCTTCAAAATTTTGTGCCCCTGCTCTCTCTACAAACATACCAAAATGTATAGTACATATTGTAAGCTACATGTGACTTTATTCTTATTGCAGAACTCTTAATCTATTTTATATAAACTGATGATTGGATCATCAAACACTATGTACTGGCTTATGGATCACCTGAACACAGCCTCATGGTAGCAGTTTTACCCCTGCCTCTGTGACTATGGGATGAAATATGGGATAGAAAGATTAATATCATTTACTATTCTGTCTTATGATTCACTTGCTGAATATAAAGACAGATAAAATAACTGTACAAATTCTTCCATACAAAGTTTCTTTTATTATATTAGGTATCCTCAATGTGACTCACAGTTATGTTGAGATGCATCTAAGGTCCAATTCTTTGTATAGTTGAATTGTGGTGTAGAAAGATAATAAGGTCTCAACCCCATGATGATTGAAGCAGCCACATGGTAATAGATTCCGGCAAGAGTGAGGGAGCCTCCCCCAACCCAACAAGGGTCAATTTAGTGACCAATCAGGATTACACATGTGACCACATGACATGGACTACATTTCCCAGGATTCCTTAACTATATTTACCATGATGCATTCCTTTAAGGGGACAGCTCTCAAATCCTATCCCAAATCCCATTAACTCTAAACTATCTGGACAGCACATGGATAGAATAACAACTAATGAATAATAATAACAATAACTAAATAACTAATTAATAATAAGTGACAGTCTATCGGATTTAATTCCTAAGAGGTTTCTTTATTTTCCTTGCTCTTCATTTCCCCCTTAGAGCTGGACTTCTGAAGTATGCTGATGCATTAAATCTTACAAAATATCTTGTAGACGAGAAAGAATATATACCATGGCAAAGGGCTGTAGTAGCAGTATCCTATATTGGACACATGATTGAAGATGATAAGATACTCTATCCCAAATTTCAGGTAAAGTTCCTGTGAAATTGAATATACCATGAAAACAACAATAGGCCTCACATTAATTTGCCTTCTGCAGTAATGCTGAAGAACTGACTTCATCAATATGGAGTCATGGGTTGTTGTTTTTTTGAAGTCTTACTGCATTTCTGAAATCAAGTGTGGGCTGCTGGGGGTTTGCAGATATTTGGGAGAACCCCTAGCTAAGATTCTGTGCAGTTTAAATCTCACTCTTGGTTGGCCTTACCCACCCACCCTGTCCCCTCCAGGAGTACCCATGTGGCCCGTTTTGGATACAGGTAAGTGCAGGGCATGCACGGAGGCTCTGGGAGGCTGAAAATGGGCCCGTTTCCAGCTTCCAGAGAGTCTCCAGAGCCCGGGGAAGGTGAAAACAGCCTCTTCCTGGAGGCTCGAGGAAAGCTTCCAGAATCCGGGGAGGGCAAAAATGCCCCCCCACCACTACCATGGTGCAGGAGGCCAACTAGGCCCCACCCACCTGGTCATGCCCACCCAGCAATCGGGCATTGAACCCTTTGCTAAAATTTTTGAAGTCCACCCCTGTCTGAAATGTATATTACAAGTTAAATAAAGTGTCATGCTATGAAGGGTTCCTGTTCAGAAGGTCTATCTGTCCCAAATTTATCAAATTTTAGAAGTGTTTGTGGTACTTATACCAATCTAGACATGCCTTCTAAACCCATCAGGTTTTCTCTCTTATGAACTGAGGGTGTAATTATGGAGTGTGGATACTTGACATGTGAAAGGCAGGGAAGCAAGATTACCATTATGTTGCCTCTCTGTCAGTCTCACTCTCCCCCACTATCACTTCTATAAGCCCCATGGGGGAAAAAAAAAAAGACTCGTACGATACCACATCAAAGTTACAAAACAGTATGTAAGCTTTTCAGTTCTGAAGCGTTTTGGAGAACTCTTCCTCAGCAGGAAAAAGGAGGAAGAGCACTTGCTTTCTTTTTGAACTATGCGTCTCCATGTAGATATAATCTGGGGCAAAGCAGGGACAGGTGGCCAGTGAATAAATTGGTTTGTATCAAGGAATTTCAAATTTGCATTGATATTTTTACAAAGACTCTCTGAAATGGGTGATATCGGGGGGGGGGGGGTGTTTCTACCGGTTCTGTCCACCTCTGTAGAACCGGTTGCTCTGAAGAGCAGCAGACATAGAACCAGTTGTATGTCTGCTGATGTTTTTGTCCACATGCCCACCTGAGCTCTTACCTGATCTTTATTTCCTGATTTTTCAACTTCAGCTGCCAAACGAGGCACAGCTGCAGTTTAAAAAGCAGGAAACAAGGGCTTTTTCAAAGGCTGCTTCTCTGCACGCAGCGTACTGATGACGATTTACAGGCATGCAGTTTGCAGCATGCAAGGAAGCACATCATAAATCATTGAACCTCGTAAATCCCGAACCGGTAGTTAACCCTGTCATATTCCACCCCTGGGTGATATTGATAGAAATGGAGAAATAGGAGGGTAGGATCTCCCATTTTTAAAAATAAATAAATAAATTCATGGCCTTGATATTTAAAAGCATAAATAGAAAGAAGATACACAACTGAACTAGGAATAATTTTACAGGAGAGAGAAGAGGGAGGGAAGAATGATGGGAGGGAGGGAAGGGGAAGAAGGAAGGAAGGATATTTTCTTGAAAATATAAAAACCTAAGCTGGTTTGTGGATAATATAA
Source organism: Hydrophis major (assembly GCA_033807585.1). Taxonomy (NCBI): domain Eukaryota; kingdom Metazoa; phylum Chordata; class Lepidosauria; order Squamata; family Elapidae; genus Hydrophis; species Hydrophis major. Next base: position 30,191,091 of record CM066333.1, read on the forward strand.
AAATGTGTACACTAGTCTGTAATTTTAGACTTAAGAATGAGTTAATTAGTTAAGTTTTGGAATTCTAGAATGTTGCCTTTTCTATGATGCTAAGGTCATTCCCACATATAAATAACCAGTTGTTAGAGAGATTTAATATCACATCCTCTCAAGGAAACAGCAATCTGATTTCATTGGAACAGTGTTGTTTACCCAACAGAATGCAGACATTTGTGACAATAGGAGTGGAGTTGAAACGCATGCAGTGGGAAGGCTATCTGGCTAGACACAATGACAGCAGGATAAACAATAAGCTGCTTTGCTTCCTGACGCCTGGCCTCTTCTAGTGACTTTCCAATCCCTGTCAAAAGTCCACTTACTGCAAAGTCTCTAGTTTTATGGCCTCAGATTAGCCCATAAAAGAACCTTATTTTAACTGTACTCATTCTAATCTATTCAAAATAATGTTCTTTTTGATGAACTGCCATAGTGATAACAGAAACTCATCCATTTCAACCATAATCAAATTCCTACCATAATATTTAATATACTGTAGAGGAGGGCTCTCCAACCTTGGCAACTTTAAGACTTATGGGCTTCAACTCTCAGAATTCCTCAGCTTTGCTGGCTGAGGAATTCTGGGGGTTGAAATCCAGAAGTTGCCAAGGTTGGAAATTCCTGCTGTAGAGAATACTAATGTTGATAGTACAGAAATCAAAATCAGCTGTTTATTGCTGATGTTCTGCTTAATGCTGATTGATGACCTCAAGATGTTTCCTGAATACAATTAGACTATTTAAATCTGATTAATATGTAGAGATTCCAAAATGAACCATTATTGCTTCTGTTTTCAGAGGTTTTTTGGAAGCTTGGTGAAGCCCATTGCAAGTGAACTGAAATGGGAGACTGATGAGGACCATATCAAGAGGTGAAGCATTTGTTTCAACTGCCTTATATGCAAACTTGCTTTGGAGCATTGTATGTTGCCTATTATCTTTCAAATGGCCCTTAGATGTCCCGCTCCACTGATGTTTATCAGCCCTTCCTTTATTTGTAGGATCAAAGTTACAGACAAATGAAATCTTGTTCATAATGAGATTTAATCATCTTATTTATGTTAGAGGAAGACAGCCACCCTTGTTAGTTGTTAAACAGACAAAAAAAAACAAACCCTAAACAGCTGTACTAATCAGCTTTTTAATCTGCATTTGCATGAGACAGAGAGAAAGAATGTGAGTTGGGGGAAGGTTTAAAGATAGCCTTAAAGCCTAGTGTTTCCAGATAAGGAGTACTACGTTTTTAAAATATGAGACATTACCCTGTCCTGTTTGGACACTGTTTCTTTCATTGATAATTTTCTTGTGTTTTCTAGTCTTGCTTCCACATCTTTTCACTGTAAAAAGAATGTAGCACCATTGGTGTAACTGTACAATTCTCTTTGATTGATAGTTCTATCAACCTTCACCCAATTTCATCATGAATATTGACCCAGAACCTGTCTCCCATAGTGTTTGATCCACCCTAGGACAATATGATAGGGCATGCAATAATCTAATGTTTCTCTAGAAGGAATATGATGCAATAATCAAATCAGTGTCCTCCAGTGTCAAAAGTTCCTTTCCGTGGTAAACATTTTGTTCATTTTCCAAAGTATCTGCATGATCAGATGAATCACACAGCAAATATTGGATTGTTTTCAAGATTTCCACTGACAGCATAGCATATGTCTACTGACTTCTGCTCCCATTTCTTTCTCGTCTTGACCTTCATATGCCTAGCAACAGATCTGTAACTGGGATTTGGCTTTTTGTTTACTTGAATAGTAGAACTCTCAATATGAGCTTGCTTTATTCAGGTCCTGGACTGTATAAGCTGGTTTATTTACAGGTAGTCCTTGACTTACAACAGTTCCTTTAGTGACTGTTCAAAGTTACAACAGCACTGAAAAAAGTGACTTGGGAGCATTTTTCAAACTTTTAACCTTGCAGCATCTTCAGGGTCAGATGATTTACATTTGGATGCTTGACAACTGACCCATATTTATGACAGTTGCAGTGTCCTTTTGAGACCTTCTGACAAGCAAAGTCCATGGGGAAGCCAGATTCACTTAACAACCATGTTACTAACTTAACAACTGCAGTGATTCACTTAACAGACATGGCAGGGAAAGTCATAAAATGGGGCAAAGTTCACAACAAATTTATCAGCAGCATGAATGTTGGGCTCAGTTGTGGCGGTCAGCCAAGAGCTACCTGTATATTCAATCTAATTTGAATATACCTTCCCTTTAGAACTCCTGTAGAACAAATAATTAGCTTGAATGCCTGAAAAAAACCTTCTCTAAGTACTGTATAAAATATCTAAAGCAGGGGTGTCAAACTTGATTTCACTGAGGGCTGTGTGAGGGTCGTGTTTGATCTTGAGGGGCTGGGGTGGGCGTGGCCAGGGTGGTCATGGCCAGCTTGATGTCACTCGTGTCAGGGGTGCCTGTGGTGGCCGAAGAACTCTGCCAGTGAAAACAGGCTCCCAATCTCTGTTTTCGACTGGGATGGCCTCCTGCAACCCCTGCCAGTGAAAACAGAGGCTCTCCCAAGTTCTATTTTTTGCTGGCAGAGGGTTGCAGAAGGCTGTCCCAGCCAAAAATGGAGATTGGGAGCCCATTTTCACTGGCAGAGGCATTGCAGGCCAGTCCTTTGCTGTTTCCAGGGCAGCCCCATGGGCCAGATCTAAGCACCCCTTAGGCCAGAGGTCTCCAAACTTTAAGATTTGTGGACTTCAACTCCCAGAATTCTGGGAGTTGAAGTCCACAAGTCTTACAGTTGCCAAGTTTGGGGACCCCTGCCTTAGGCCTTGAGTTTGACACCCCTGATCTAGAGGAACAAAGACTATGTGGGGATGGGGGGTTTCCACCCTCATAGAACAGTTCCTATCTTATACTCTACCCCTGCTTTTCAGACCCTATTTCTCATTTTTAGAAATGGATTGCCATGTGTCCTATGTAATACTGCTGTTTGAGGGTTGAATGTGTGTAGATTTAATATGTTTTCGTATATATAATTTAATACTGCGGAAAAAACAATTACTACCAATGTGTCTCCAATCGAGTACCTATATACTGCACGAGTCAAAAAGAGGGCTGTGAAAATATTTACAGACCCCCTCACATCCCGGACATAAACTGTTTCAACTTCTTCCCTCAAAACGATGCTATAGAACACTGCACACTAGAACAACTAGACACTAGGACAGTTTTTCTCCGAAAGCCATCACTCTGCTAAACAAATAATTCCCTCAACACTGTTCAACTATTACAAAGTCTGCACTACTATTACTGTTAATCTTCTCATCACTCCTTATCACCCATCCCCTCCCACTTGTGACTGTTTGACTGTAACTTTGTCACTTGTATCCTTACAGTTTATATTGACTGTTTCCTAGTATGATTTGATTGCTTATTGTACCCTATGACTATCATTAAGTGTTGTACCTTATGATTCTTGATTCTTGACAAATGTATCTTTTCTTTTATGTACACTGAGAGCATTTGCACCAAGACAAATTCCTTATGTGTCCAATCACACTTGGCCAATAAAGAATTCTACTCTATTCTATACATAAACTATAGCATATTTCAAGCAAATAAAACATAGTTTTCCTTTGTCGTTTTCTCCAGCCTCCTTCGTACAACTGTTTTGGAATTTGCATGCAATATGGATGACCCAGAAGCTTTGGGGAATGCCTCTTCAAAGTTTAAGATTTGGATGACTGGATCAAGGTGACTATTCATACTTACAGAATGTGCAGATGCAGATGGTGTCCCTAAGCAAAGTGGCATGGAAGATAGGCCTCTTTCACTAACAGTATCATTCTCTTCTATGTTAGACTAGATGTAAATATCCGTCTCTTGGTGTACCGTTTTGGGATGCAGCAATCAGGTGACGAGCAAGCCTGGAATAATATGTTTCAGAAGTACACAACTGCAACATTAGCTCAAGAAAAGGAGAAACTTCTCTATGGCCTGGCATCAGTAAAAAACATAACTCTGCTGAACAGGTTTATTTAAATTATCTTTAACTTTCTATATTAGAAGTATTCATTTGCTGTTCTTAAACCCTGGTTCTCAAAACAACAACAAAAGGATTGGTGGAGGAACACGAAGCAGAGGTTCTGAGCATTCTTAGTAGGCATAAAAGTTTAGCAAGAAGAAAGTGATTCTTAAAAGAATCCGTGATTAATTTCCCAATAGATATAATGCAAACATCCTTTTACCAATGTTTTTACACTGGGGGGATGGGTTATGGTTGCCTAAAGCAGTAGTTTTGAACTACTGTGTTTTGTTGCCTGTGAACTAAGTTCCATGAAATTGATCAGGGGATTCTTTAATCGACACGCAAAGTAATGGGAACCTTCCCCAGAGCACCATAAGCACCATAATCTTGCAAACTGGAACTGAAAGAGAGTGCTAGCTGTCAGCCTTGGAAGCCATATTTTATTTGGAAGCTTTGAGGTTGCCACATTTAGTGCCTGGGAATTTGGCAGGGGGGAATTTCATAGAGAATAGAAGATTAGACTCAACAACATTCTTTCTCAGAAGTCAAGGACATGTTATCCTGCACCTGGAGAGGAGTGCCTGGCGGAATGTCTCCAGTTAGGATGATGTTTGATAGGGCCATATGAGGGACTGGTGGGTGGAGGGGATGGATCTTTGAATTTCTTTTTGGAAGGGAAAACTGGGAAATCTCAGATTTGGGTTTTCCCAGATGTGCCAATATAACAACTCTAATAAAATGGAACTTTGAGGAGATGCTTGTCTCAGAGTTTATTGGGTTGGAGTTCATTTGTTGGAATGCTGATACTGTTTTGTTCAAATAACCAAGAGACACACGTGAATTAAGACAGTGCCTGAATCATAGCCAATGCCATATTTAATTCAGAAATCTATCAGGGAGGTCTAGTCTAAAGCTTCTATCCTAGTCAATATGCTCCTTTCATCTTTCTTGACTGATGTCTGGAAGAATTCCGAAGTTTGTTTGTTTGTTTTAAGTTTCTTACTTCATGTAAATTAGGTTGAGAAAAGCAGTTTAAATCTCATTTTCTATGCAATCCTAATGAAGTGCTAATAATTAGATGTAATTGCTTGTTTGTTTCTAGATTCTTAAATTGCATCAAGAATACAACTCTCATAAAAAGTCAAGATGTGTTCACTGTCTTGAGATACATCTCCTTTAATAGTTATGGCAAAACCATGGCTTGGGATTGGGTACGGCTCAACTGGGAATATTTGGTCAAACGGTAAGTACTGTTCACTCTCTTTTGGAATCCACCTTGATTTTGGTTGGAAAAAAAAACCCTAAACAGAAGGATATAGATTTTAACACCTCCATGTGCCATCAAAGCTGGAAGATAAATTCCCTCCATTTTATTGTTTTCTGTTTTATGAAAACAGCACACCTTTAGGTTGTTATTTGCACAAATAATGTTTATACAGAACTTTCTGAAGACATTTGGTGCCTCTTCTCACATCACATAATTAAGAAACAATGTAGATCATAGATCTCCAAATTTGGCAAGTTTAAGACTTGTGGATGTCAACTCACATAGCTGGCTGGAGAATTTTGGGAGTTGAAGTCCACAAGTCTTAAAGTTGCCAAGTTTGGGGATCCCGATGTAGATGATGCTGAAAGAGTATTGTATCTGCAAGGCCTGATATTTGTGGTGACCCATGCTGGAACAGAAAACTGAAGAAGTCCAGAGGTCATATGTCCCCTATTCACATTCTGGGTTTTAAAAAATGTGCTTACATCTATGATTGGAATAGCCTCTGGACTCTCCGACTCTGATAGTCTATGGAAATGTAAAAGGTGAATTAAAGGCCAGAAAAGGTCGATCAAAGCAGGAAGAAGCCAGAGTATTTTCTTTTGTGGCAGCAAATTGTTGGAGGAAATTGTTGGCTGCATCCCAGGTTCTAGCTTGAAGGAGACTCTTCCATTGCTCATATGGAAATACGATGCCCCTGCCAATCATATATTTTCTCTAATTTTGAGGCTGGACACAATGTCTTCTGGAATGCCCTGCAGTAGGTTATGGAACTCAAGGGAGGCTTGTTTAATAGCGGGTTCTGTCCAATCAACTCAAAGAGTAAGCATGATATTATTTTGCTTACAGATTGCTCTGGGGAAGGAAGCAATTTCAATTTCCTACATAGCCATGAACACGGCAATGGGAAATTAATGTGTCTACTTCCTGCAGTATAGAGGATCCCAATTAGGTTTAGTCCCTGAAGTGGCCATTAAGCTGAGAGACGATGATATGATGATGATTCTGTTTCCACTAAGTGTTTTGTCTTGAAAAACAATATGTAGTAGCCATCACATTTTGCCTGCATAAATAAGGATATATAAAGGGTCGTGGTGGGTGCAGTGGTTAGAATGCAGTATTGCAGGTTAATTTTGCCAAATGCCAGCAGTTCAATTTCAACTGTCTCAAGCTTGATTCCATCCTTCCAAGGTCAGATAAAATGAGGACCCAGATTGTTGGGGGCAATATGCTGACTCTGTAAACCACTTAGAGAGGGCTGTAAAGCATTACGAAGCATATATATAAGTCTAAGTGCTATTGCTATTGCCAAATATGAATATGTTCTTTTTCACAGATACACTCTTAATGATAGAAATCTTGGCCGCCTAATATCAAGAATATCAGGGACATTTAACACAGAGCTCCAGCTTTGGCAGGTAAGACACAATGTGGTTATCTACTGCTCAGCTGTCCAATTTTCTAGATATGAAAAATGCCAAGGTGCTATTTCCCATTCTTCTTCTAGATGCCTCTATTTAATAAGATGGATGTTAATAGAGAACAGGGGTTTCTTGATTGTGGCACAGGCAACCCATAAAAGTTCGCTGAGTTCTGATGTTATAGTCTTCAGGGCCTGTATATTCTCCTGACACTTCAAAATAAAATTGGACAGGTATATAAGCATTAACTAGAATGATAAAACCAGAACAAGAACTTGGTAATGGAAATCTAAAAGGAATATTGCTCCTATCATTTTTTGATGGCAAACAAAATACTGAAACACATACAGCAGTACTTTTCAGCTCATAGCTAGCACAGAAGGCCACTGTTTCCCCAAAGGACTGCCTGAGAAATAGAAGCCAATCAACTCTAACTCCCCACCTCCACCAAACATAACAAAGTAAAATAAAACAATAACAAATCAAGGGAAAAATTTAATATCCAGCCACAAGCTTTCAAGTCTGTTGCAACCCTCAAAAGTTAATAAAAAAGAAAAAAGAAAGAATTTGTAGTCCTTGCTGGCAATAAAGTTTCCTAATCCATCCTAAATGTATTTATTTGCAGGACTTATATTGCCACCTAGCTCATGTGTAACTTTTGTTTGTTTTCCCCATTTGTCAGAGAGGGTCTTGTTCTTTTCCACTCTTTCTAGTTTTCCTGTAAATAGTCTCTATGAAAGTTGTATGACTCAGTTTAAGGTTGGAAGCAATTTAGAATGAAGTCGTACATGGAAACAAAAGTTGGACCTGTACATGCCGCAGTACTAGCACAATCCAAACCAAGCAACTCATTAGCTGTTCTTAAGAAAGAAAAGAAATATGGGAAGTTATAACCAAGAATGCTTACAGAATACATAGTTAGTCCTTCCCTAATAATGTTACATGAAATGTGTCACCAATGATCTAAACTGGAATAGTCTGTGAATGGTCTATCTGCTCTGAAACATTTCCTGGTTAAGAAATATTATTCTTTTTTTTTAAGTAAGAATGTTAGCAACTTAGTAACTCTTTTTTTAAAAGAACAAAATATAAATTGTAGAAAACTAGACCACTACAAGGGGATGAGTCCTTCCCAATTTAGGAATCAATTTCAAGGACTTTTAAGTTTTGCTACTTTAAAAAAAAGCTTTAGGTTGTATAAGATCCTTGTTTTAGGGGAGAGTGATTTTGCAGGAAAATGCACTTCTATGAAGAATATCTTTGGACAATTTAAAGCAGCCAGATAGCAGAGGAGTTAATGATGGTAACATTTGATAATGCACACCTTTTGCATCTGATGTTCAAAATCATCAGTATCTAAAAGATTGGCTCATTGGTTTTTTCCTATCAGCTAGTTAAGACAACACATCAAACATTGTCAAACAATGTGTAAGGGTGAAAGTCTAGTAAAAATCAGATGGTGTGAATGATAAAACAGAAGCTGTCTTTGGCTTCGAGAATTCTTCAGATTTCTGCTGATAGGATGACATGAGTCACTTGAACCAGAATGATTGGAAGGGTGACTTTGAGTAGAGGCTATAGATGTTGGTCACTAAATTCGGTCTCCTCCTTCTCCCCACCTTGGTATTTCTTTCAACCAGTAAATTTTACCTCTAAATTGTTTGCTCTATGTCATGTAAATTATAATCTGCTTTGAATTACTCTGATCTACTTCAGAATTCAGGCTCCATTCCAAACCCAATGCATAGTGTTAGACTAGATGCATAACAACCCAGCCAGGTATAACCAAGCTCAAAGCCTATTTACAAAATATATTTGATAATTAAGTATTGACTTGTAGATCTATGAAAAATTCTGCAAACTGGAGATACACGAAACTCTTTGATCTGTCAAACAATGAGAAACCAGTTCTATCTCTGTCATTAATATTTGCACATGTTTTATCTCCTTAAGATGGAAAATTTCTTTGAGAGATATCCTGATGCTGGATCAGGAGAAGCATCAAGAAAACAAGCTTTGGAAACTACAAAGAGCAACATTGAATGGATAAAACAATACCGAGATGACATAGCAACCTGGCTTGAAAATGCAAAGTAGCCAAACTTTATATAATTATGTCTTAAATAATGAAAATTCTTAGGATTTTTTTTTAAATCTCACCAACATGGTAATTTTCAGAAATATTACATTTAGATTTTGATAGATCTGGCAACTTTGAAATACCTTAATTTATTGAAATATATATTGAAAATAGCTAGCTAGTCATTCTTAAATGTTCCTATAAATGTTTCTAATCTCTTAGAACATTTGTTCACATTTTAATTGAACAAAATGTAAAATCATCATTTGCACAAATTATAGGATCTCCATTACCTTTACCAGTATTACTGCTGTTTGTACTTAACCACATATTGGCCACTCTGAAAAAGAATATTTTATACAAAAATATTTATTATTCCATGTGTTCAGGAGACCCTTCCAAATAAAACTTCATAGAATCCATTCCAAAGGAAGGGATTTGCCTCTATTCAGAAAAAAAAAAACTCTAGATAATATGTGTATATTCTGTTAGAAAATAAAAGCACAATCCAATGTTGCAGGGAGGACAGGAGAAATCACGAAATTTTGAGAGACCGACAGATTAAAGTTATTATTCTAAAGTGACTGAGAAACCCATAGCTTTGATAAAAATTATATCTATGGCAGGAGGAAAATGCATATTCAGAAAGTTCAGGTAAAGAATCTTTGGTAGCAAGCCTGATCTAAGAAGTTTCATCTTGAACCCTGAAAAGCTGTTATCACTCAAAAGAGAAGCGTTTGGCCTTGTCCTACAGCATCGGCCTCTATTTTTTTTATTTATTTTTTTAATGTCCAGCTCTCACCTCCATATTATCATAATCTTATAGGCAAACACTAAGATCTCTCACACATGTGGACAATCTTGAATAGTTTCAGCCATTTGATTGTGGATTTTAACAATGAAAAAGGCTATGATAAAATTTTATAAACAAATAATTTAATCTTTCTGAAATGGGCACGATATAAAGTAGCTGACCACAGCTGAGAAAAACAGCTAGAAATTAATTAGTCCAAAATCAAGGCACACGTCTGACACCAAACACTCATCCAGCAGAGCAAATTAAGACCTTGAAATATCTGGATATTGTTTTCCATGTGACAGGCAACCATAAATCCCATGCCTGCTTTAAGTCCCATTATGTCAACTTAAATGTACACAAACAGCATCAACTTTACAATCTTTCCACTTCTTCAAAGGAACTCAAATATATCTGCAGCAATTCAAGTTTTCTCAGCTAAGATCTGAGACCAATGTGTCTTTGGAGTTCAGTTGGCCACCTATAGGTTATTTCTTTCTCTTGAAAGACTTCAATTCTAGCTTCTGAGATCTATTTCATTCCAAGTGGGGTATTTTGCTGTGAAGCTGGCCTACTTAAAATAGAAAACTTGTGGGTCAAACTTGCTTCCCCCCCCCCCCCCGTTGATTTGGCCCCTTTAATCATGACTTTCACTTTTCCTGGTGCCAGACAATACTTACTCAATTGCAGTCCTATGGCTTGACCTGGGCAACTTTCACCCTGAAAGGCTGTGAACATGCATTAGCCGATCTTAAACAATGGGCCATTGAATCAGAACTGCAATCAGATTCATCGGTTCTACATGGAAAAATATTTTTGACCTACAATATTCTGCATATTTTCTCTGACCAGTTAGATACCTAAGCTTCATGATGGTTCCAAAATTTAGAAAGGCTTATCCTTGATTAAATGTAATGCCCTTCTCTTAAGACCTATTGCTGAAGAAAGATCTAAAGCATCCTTTTGTGTCCATGAGGTGGAAGAATAGTTGAGGCAATGGAACATGTTATTTTATATTGTCCTCTCTATGCAGGAATTATTTCCATTCTTCACTAAACACCCTGGTTGTTCTATCATTCTTAAGTTGTTACTACTTGATCAATCTGATTTTATTTCACTGACCACAGCCAAGAGTTGCTTTATAGCCATGATGGCGAACCTATGGCATGGGTGCCACAGGTGGCATGGATAACCCTCTCTGCAAGCACTCGAGCCATCGCCCCAGCTTAGCTCCACCATGTATCCGTGCGCACCTCCCACTGGCCAACTGATTTTCAGGTCTCTGCTGTGCATGCACGGGTTGTGGGTCGCATGAGGGAGATGCCTCCCAGGCCCCATTTTTACTCCAAGGAGGCCTACTAGACCCAAAACCAGGCAAGGGTGGGGGTCACACATGCATGCATGGGGGGAGTTGCATGCGCATTATGGGTGCACTGCATTATGGATGCAAGCATGCGCGCATGATGTCACCTGCACACTTTTGGCACACGACAACAAAAAGGTTAGCCATCACTGCTCTATAGTTTGTACAGTACACTGTAATTATCTCCTCTCTTCTTTTGAATATTTTAGAATGTTATGCCTTCCTCTTTTACTTTAATCATGATTTTTTTTTTGGTTTTATTCGCTGTTCTGTGACATTGATTGATAATAAATATTGATTGATAATTTAATCAGAACTTTTTATGCTTTTGTATAAGTAAGGTAATACATCGGAGGGCTGTATTTCCAGTCCCTGAAATAATCAGTTGTGTAGCAAAACTATCAGCCTCACAAGACAGATCAGACCAGAAAAAAAACAGCTACACAAGAAGATTAGAATTATATTTCACTGAGTAAAATTTTGTAACAGATGAAATAAAAAAGGTACAATTTTACAGTAAAGGCCCATTATATTTAATGACAGAAGCCTGATTGTTCCTGAACTCCCCTCCTCCTTATGGCCAATGAATTGGGAAGAAGCTTTCCTGCGTTGCTTCCAAATATCACCTTGCTTTCCAAGACTTAAATGATGTTTCAGCCCCCTTTGCTTGTGTATCAGTTCTTGCATATTTCTGTCAAAGTCATCTCTGTTATTCTACTTAAGTGGAGTAGTGTGAATCATTGTAATGTAGCTTGATGTCTGCAGACGTAGGAGGATAATCTGGCCACACACACACTCACATACACACAAATCTCTAAATTTGTTTATCTCTTCTAAATAGAGTTTTAGGTTGTACAGCTAAGTTTTTCCATTCTATTCATTACATCACACTGAATCATGGAAAAAGGATGGGCTTAACCGCCTGCAATGGTTCATTTTGCATGGCTTCAAGTGCTCCCTGGTACCTAGAATCAATATGGGGAATATGTAAGCATGAATACGTCTGCAAATTTGAACTTGCTCGGTTTATTAGTTACCCAGTTTTAAATTTAATTCATCTTATGTTTTCATTTTGTTTGCAATTCTCTGTAAAAACCTGCCTCAAATTTTATGCAGTTTTGGGCAATTATTCTTCTAAAATACATAATTTTGTGCACACTTTTTTGCAATATAGAGATAAATACAATCTTCACAAATGTAGGAACATGCATTTTTGTAATTTTAATAAGCATCCATACTATTGCATATATTTCTGCCCTACGCTCATATTTTGTATACATGTTTTTGCTTTGGGAAATCACAATATCAAAAACCTGAGAATATCAAAATGTATTTTGATAAATATTTAAATGTAGACATAATACAAAGAAAAATTGTATTTATTCCTACTTTTTATTCCACACTTGCTGAAAGAACAAAGATATTAAGTAGTTCTAATATTACAAATCAAAATAGTAAATTACATTCATACTGTTGCAAGTATGCAAGCTTACATTTTATTATTATGTATTAACAGCAGCCTCTATTGGTAAAGAAGAGTCATTGCAAAGAATTAACATTTTAAGCTGCCTTATTGTTTAATGCATAGGAACATTTGGCACATATTGGGGGACATGACATTCTTGATATTGTGGACCGCACTTAAAAAATGAGCACAGTCCTGAAAAATAGCGTATATTGTGCATTTCAGTGTCACATGAAAAATACAATTTGATTTTTAATATTGAAAGGAACCCTGGGTGCTACATAAAAGATTTTTGGGGGGGACGGAGAGGAAAATAGCCTTGAGATTATAAATTACAAAGCCTTGTTTTAAATAAACATTGCCCAACTATCTTTTATTCTTTACAGTATTATGGTATTTACTATTGTTTCATTTTGCTGTCCTAACTTTCATTTCAGAAGACCATTACCACAGGCTAATTTTATTTATTAGCATTTTCTCCCTGAGTAATAAAAACTGAAAACAATATACAATATAATGCAGTGTTTGCTGTTTAGAAGATTCAGCTTTCTTTTGTGATTGATTTTAAATTTTCTATTATGGAGCCAATCTTTGACAAAAAGATACAAAAACTATTTTGGGGTTTTTCAAGGTTCTGTAACAAAGGTGGTATTCAGCAGATTCTGACCAATTCTGGAGAACCAGTCGTGGAAATTTTGAGTAGTTCAGAGAACCGGCAAATCCCACTTCTGACTGGCCCTGCCCCATCTATTCTCTGCCTCCTGAGTCCCAGCTAATTGGCTGGGTCTTCTTTTGTTGCCCTGCACAGGAGAATGGAGCTGGAAAGCAGGTTAGTGGGGTGGGGAGATAATGGGATTTTGCAGTAATCTCCCCCAGGAGTAGGGTGGAAATGGAGATTTTACAGTATCCTTCCCCTTCCAAGCCCACCAAGCCATGCCCACAGAACCAGTAGTAACATTTTTTGAATCCCACCACTGTTCTGCAAAAATATGGTGCGTAGGTTCTATGAAAGTGTAATCACCCAAATGCAGCCAGTTTTCTGTCTCTGCAACTTTATTCCTGAATCAGATGTTCCAGGTTTTTTGTTTTTTGTTTTTAAAAAACCTAACAGGTTCCAAAGCCTGAAAATGTTTGAAAACCCCTGGTCTAAATGTTGCAATGGGGCAGCTTTCTCAAAACATATATCAGCAGCCACACAAGGAGAGAGACAATTCTGGTCTCATTCAAGTCATATCACAAGGTCTAAAATTAAAAATAGGATGTTAGGTGTCCTTGTCCATTTTGGTGCCCATGAATTGTTGGCCAAACACACAACTTCCACAGAAGGCACTTGCAGAGCAGAGTCAGAATTATAGCTCAATATATCTGCAGGACAGAAAGCTGAGAAAGGCAGCTAGAGGTCATCAGCCCTAGTGATAATGTCATCCAGCCATTGCTGTGCATCGATGTATAACTTCAAAGAAGTAGTTTGATGATACTAGAGAACAGTTGTATCAATAGCCTGCAATGCTAAATCTACTCCTGAAAACAAGCTGCCTTTTTGTTTTCTTTTTCTGCTTAGGATTCCTCCCTATAAGGCAACTATTCAGCATGTTGCTTAGACTAAGTTAATGGAAGACAGGTTGAGGCTGCTGACATTCTAATGGACCTCTTCACATGACCATCTTCCTTCCATAAATTAGATAAACTGCTCCAAGTGATCCTTAATTTTGCTTTTCACCCAGCAACCATTCTGTCAAACTGCAACCAAAATAATACAGAACGGCCGGGGTGAGGAAGGGGGAGGAACTGTGTTAAACCCTCTTAAAAACATTAGAGTATGAGGGGGTCAAATTCGCATCATCACAGCGTTGTCATATGATGTATCATGACTTTTCCCGCTTCACTAAACCGGGTATGGACATGACCAGAGTGTGATGCATCTGTCTCGTGAAGCTAGGAGTTTGACAGCCCTGCTCAAGAAATTACTCCCAAAACATGTGGGACTTTTGCAGCTTTGGGACACAGGCTGCCATTCCAGGGGGATTTCCCAAACTGTGGCTGGAAAAGGCAAGATGGTGTCTGTAGTGGTATTATTCAAGTCCCACCTGTTTATCATGTGCAACACATACCCAAAACAGGTGGGGCTTGAACCACAACTGTGTGGCAACCATCTTGGGTTGTTTTAAGCCTAATCTATGAACATCCCTACACCCCTAGGCAGGGGTGGGCTGCTGGGCAGTGGTGGAGTTCAATTTTTTTACTACCAGTTTTGTGGGCGTCACTTGGTGGGCATGGCAGGGGAAGGATACTGTAAAATCTCCAGTATTTGGAGATTGGTATTTGGTGGGTCTCTGAACTACTCAAAATTTCCGCTACCGGTTCTCCACAACTGGTCAGAACCTGCTGAATTCCACCTCTGCTGCTGAGGGATTGCAGGGGGTCAGGAGAACACCTAGCTAAGATTCTGTGCAGTTCGGAGAATCACCAAATCCCACTCCTGGCTGGCCCTGTCCACTCCACCCTGCTCCTCCCAGGAGTCCCCATGTGGCCCATTTTCTATGCAGGTAAGTGCAGAACTCGCCTGGAGGTTTGGGGAGGGTGAAAAAAATGGTCTCTCAGAGTTCAGGAAGGCTGGAAATGGCCCTGTTTCCAGCTTCCAGAGAGTCTCTGGAGCCCGGAAAGACTGTTTTCGCCCTTGAGGAGAGCCTGGGGAGGACAAAAATGCCCCCCATCATGGTGCAGGAGGCTGAATAGGCCATGCCCACCATGGCCATGCCAACCCAACAACCGACAGATAACCTTTTGCTAAATTTTTTGAAGCCCACCCCTGCCCCTAGGGTACTATATTTGGGCTGCAAAGTTCTTGCCAGTCAGTAAATATTTGTTTACTGTATCTCTTTGCTGCCATCTGGTGCCCACCTGAATCTTTTATAGACAAGAACTGGTATCTCAATGGAAACAATGAATAATATTCCACCCCTAAGGATTCTAATGTCAACATGTACTCTATGGGCTTTGAAAGAAATGATGAATTGAAGCGTTTGCAAATGTTAACGGCAATGAAACACATAGAGTTTTCCATTAAATGGTCTAGGATACAACACTGTTCATGCAGTTATTATATCTGATGCAAGAAACAGGTAATTATAAAGAGGCAAAAAAATGGCCTTTTCTAAATGTTAAAAGTAATTCCTTCCAACACGAATAGCAGCAAGAAAGACAAATGCTTTACAAATATCATATTGCTGTATAATCGTGTAATTTGTCTGCAAAGATATCAAATGATTTTTACCAGTTCTTCAGATGTAGCTTTAAAAAAAATAGGAAAAAAAAGCTTTAAGCAACAGAGCTAGGATGTCTCTTAATTAAAAAAGAAAAGGGGAAAAAACTACAGCTGAACTTGTTTAATAAAAAATGCCCCAAAGATTCTCTGATTCATGTAATGATATTTTTTACTTCAACCAATAGCCAATTAAACCATTTAATATAATTAAAGCAACTCATGAAAATTTTCTTGCAAAACCAAAAGATACATAATGTGTGTGTGTGTGTGTGTGTATAAAACCCTAACCCTAACCCTACACAGGAGGCTAATGGAAAAAAGATCAAAACACAAACGACCCAGGAGATTACAATGCAAGACCCAGGATACCACAATAAAAGAACTCGCAAGCCCATCACACAACCCATTACCCAAGCTGTTAAAACACGAGAGGCTAATGGAAAAAAGATCACTACAAAACAAACGACTCAGGAGATTACAGCACAAGATCCAGGATATCTCCACAACAAAACTCACAAGGCCATCACACAGCCCATTATACCAACATCAACTCCATCAACCAATCAAGAGGCAGCAGTGCCGCCAACCAGCCCAGCACACCAGCCCCCACCACCAGTATTTATAGAGAGACGGCAGCTCCGATCACACACTGCTTGCACTGGCACAAAGCCGAAAGCACCAGCCTGAGGATGGCGAGTGGGACCTCACCGAAACGTCACCAAGATACTCTTAATCTTTCACGAGAAAAGAGCCGAACACACCTAGACCTCCATATATATGTATGTATGTATGTATGTATGTATGTATGTATGTATGTATATGATATATATATATCATATGGTTGATGCATATATACTTGAGTGAATAGTGAAACCACGTCGAAACTTACAAGCAGATCTTTTTGCTCCACATGTTGATCTTTGATCATTTCCAAGAAGTGGTATGAGTTTTGTACATGTGAAGCTGCTGTTTCAGCCTGGGGCTGTAGCTGTTTTGTTAAGTGTTTAGCTAGGTTTTGTAATGGTGCTCCTCTGGAGCCCCTTGAAATCATCAAAAATAAATACCAACCAGCTAAACACCTCATTGAACTAACAGAGCACTGCTTAACCAACACATATTTCATATACAAAGGACAAAGATACAAACAAATTGAAGCCCCTATGGGATCACCACTGTCACCGTCATTGCAAACCTGTTCATGGAAGAATTCGAATCCAGAGCCCTGGCCAATGCCATCCACAAGCCCAAACTATGGTTAAGATACATTGATGACACATTTGTGATTTGGCCCCATAGAAAAGAAAACCTAAACAATTTCCTAACACATCTAAACAGCACACACCCCAAAATCAAGTTCACCATGGAAACGGAAACAAACAAACAACTACCATTCCTAGATGTACTAATCTACAAAAAAACAGATGGCACACTAGGACACACCATATACCAGAAGAAAACACACACTAACCGCTACCTCAACGCCCAATCCCACCACCACCCAACAGAGATAAACTCCGTGGCTAAAACACTAATTACTAGAACCAAATGCCTGGCAGACAAGACACACATCAAGACTGAACTATGCACCCTGACTAAAGTACTGACAGCCAATGGCTTCCACAAAAGCAAAATCACCGGCTTGATCCACCAAAACACACTGAGACATAATAGAGACCCAGAAGATGAACAGACCTATGGAACAGCTGTCCTGCCCTACATAAGAGGTACTACAGACAAAATTAGTAAGATACTACACAGACATCACATCAAGACTGCCTTCAAAACAGACAGAAAAATAGCAGCCATCCTTAGAAACCCCAAAGATAAAATTGACCTGGAAAACCAAGGCATATACGAAGTCCCTGTGCATCATGCCCGGCCACATACATTGGACAGACCAATAGAAGAATAAGTACCCGCCTGGAT
Source organism: Hydrophis major (assembly GCA_033807585.1). NCBI lineage: Eukaryota > Metazoa > Chordata > Lepidosauria > Squamata > Elapidae > Hydrophis > Hydrophis major. The sequence continues at coordinate 30,208,702 of CM066333.1, forward strand.
GAACACAAAAATGCAGTCAAAAAGCTGGAACACACTTCCTCACTAGTCCAACACATGGAAGCCACAGGTCATAGCATCAACTTCAATGGCACGAAAACACTAGCCACTATAGAAAACCCCAGCCACAGAATCATCAGAGAAGCCATAGAGATTGAAAAAAGAGCAGAAATCATGAATAGAAGAGATGATTCCACCAGACTGTCAATCATTTGGAAGCCTGCACTCATAAACAAAAAAATCTCCACACCACAAGCCAGGCAAACACCTGGGCACAAACAGATCCCCCCTGATACCTCCAGCACAAACACACCCCAACCAGGCACCCAGATGAAACCCAGCTTCCTAACTAATGATAGCCGTCCATTTACCCGAAGCCAAACTGCACTAAAGGCCTCCAATAAAGTAACACAATGTTGCCAGCCAATCAAGATACAAAAAGAGCCAAAAAACAGACAGAAGATCTTAGAAACACCAATCAAGCAGAACACAGCAAACTCCAAGACCAATAAATACAGACCAAGACTCCCAACCAATCAGGATGAAGAAAAAACCATTCTGGCACATCTTCTAAATAGTAGCAAGTGACCCAAATGACAAAGAAGAATAATAGTAGCATGTGAACATCATAATTCTCTCAGAGGTGCCTATGGTAAAAACCACTATAACTGTGAAACTTCAAAGATAATCTTCAATTTGACAAAAGTTCAAATGATGCACCATCTGCAAAGCAATATATATTCCAAGGTTCTAAGAGATTATGAAAGCCACTGGTTTGCCTCATCTAACTCTGCTTCATGGTTTCAGCAGGTGTGGGGAGATGGTTCATATTTGTGTCAAAGTGGTCTAGCATGATGCACCCCAGATGTGCATCCAAGAATTACCAGTCCCTTTGGAATTGGTAAAGAGGCAAACAGCATGCCTTTTGTATTAAGGAGAAGTGAGTGGTCAGGAGGAAGCAAGCCGGAAATCTTCTGCAACATTCGCCAAAGGGAGAAGGCAAATAATCCATGCAAACACCGTTCATCTCTTTCTTTGGTAAGCTTTGCAGAGCAAGGCTTACTCCAGACTTCTTTCCAATAGCTTCATGCATGGAAGGTTGGATGATTTCAGGGCATATTGTGGGCCACCCCAAAGTTAGCAAACCTGGAAATATTTGAACCAGCCCTGGAAGAAAAGGTTCAGGCAAAGTATCTCCTGTAGCATTGGCCTGAAGGGTGTTTAGGGCCACTGAATATATTGAGTCAAATCAGATAGGCCCTTACTTTAAACCAGGGGCCTCCAACCTTGGCTACTTTACAACTTGTGGACTTCAACTCCCAGAATTCCTCAGCCAGCGTATATGGAATTCTGAGGAATTCTGGGAGTTGAAGTCCACAAGTCGTAAAGTTGCTAAGGTTGGAGGTCCCTACTTTAAACAATGTGAATAGTGTCACTACACTTCATTCCATAGACTCCTTGTGCTGAAGCAATTGTAAGTCATTTCACACAGACCTAACACCTCCAGGAGACAAACCATGGTATAATCAATATGGGTTTTTCTTACAAGACACAAACACCAGTTTTAAAAAATTTTCTCCATTTTAAAAATGCTTCGTGGGAGAAGACAATGATATTTGACTAAAGTCTTCTTCAGTTCATCAGGCTCAGGGAGAGCTACATTTGGCCTAAAATAGGCAAATTTAAAGTAAAGCATCTAAAGCTTTATTAATGCCAATGAAAATATTGGGCCACTGCAATAAAGCAAATATTGCAATACACGTCGATCTTGACTTATGACTGGAATTGAACCCAGAATTATAGTTGCAAGTCAGGCCCGTCATTAACTGGGTTGCCATATGATTGTGCCTGATTTTATTATCTTTTTTGAAGCATTAATAAAGCAAACACTGCAGTCATTCAGAAAACACTGCAGTTGTTAAGTGAATTCATTGTCTGCAATTAATGTTTCTGGAAGTAAAGGTCGATTTCAGTGGGGGAGGTCATAAATTGGGGCCATGTGATCACAAGGACCCTGCAAAAAGCCATTAATGCAGGCCAAATGCTGACTGCCCAAATTTCTATCATGTGACTACAGAGGGGCAGCAGTGGTGGGATTCAAAAAATTTTACTACCGGTTCTGTGGGCATGGCTTGGTGGCATGGCAGGGGAAGGTTACTGCAAAATCCCCATTCCCTCCCCACCCCACTAACCTGCTTTCCAGTTCTGTTCTCCTGTGCAGGGCAACAAAAGAAGACTCAGCCAATTAGCTGGGACTCGGGAGGCGGAGAATAGATGGGGGCAGGGGCAGTCAGAGGTGGTATTTGCCAGTTCTCCGAACTACTCATAATTTCTGCTGCCGGTTCTCCAGAACCGGTCAGAACCTGCTGAATACCACCTCTGGGGGCAGCTGTTGTAACTTCAAACCCAGGTCATAAATAGCTCTGGAAAGGTCTGTTATAATTTCAAATACTCGCTAAGTGATTGGTCATAAGTGGAAGACTACCTATGAAATGAATCATGCAAACTTTTAGCTTCCCAATGCATATAAAAGTTATGTTTACACTATACTACAGTCTATCAAATGTGTCTTAAAATGTATTGTGGCCTTAAAAATGTATATACTTTAATTTAAAAAGACTTTACAGTATTGCTAAAAATGCTAAACATCATCTGAGTCTTCAGTGCATTGCAATCTTTTTGCTGGTGGAGGCTCTTGACAAAAATGCAATATCTGTGAAATGCAATAAAAGCAAAGCACAATAAAATGAGGTACGTCTCTAGTATATACTGAACTCTTAAATTAGCACACAATTGGGCAGTTACATCCTCAGATGTCAGTTCTAGTGTGACATCACAAGAGGGAGCAATTCATTTTGGAATACTGTATTAGAATTAGTTTAGTTTATAGGAAAGCTTTCAGGACTTACAAATTTAAAAAATATTATTAAAATAGAGATTTGGTAATGGGAAGAGAGAGAACAGAGATGATTGGATTTCATTTCTCAAGAAGTTTGTCTGAAGGACCTTACTCTGACTGGAATTATATTTTAAACTTAAGCTCTGTCTTGGTCGCATTATGGGTCAGCTTTGTATGAAAAGGTTGATTAAATAAAAATAGCCCACCTTGGAAAACAAAAATAAATTCCAAATATCTGACCTTTTTTGCCAACAATAGACTGAAAGTATGTCAACATTTGCTTTCTAGCCTCTATTCAAATGTAAGGCATTTATGACTACTGTAAACATTCATTTAGGACTGTGGGTGAAGAGACAAGGCCACAGCTGAGGTAATATGTTGGTTTTACTGTTCAAAATCTTAAATGACTGCTTGTTTTGAGACAACGTTTTCAAGGCTAATAGTCTGATCCACAAGCCTGTTCTGGTAAAGTTTGAGTCTTGAGGTAATTTAATCACATCAAAGACAACTAAAACTAAATTGTCTGAATCTTGAATATCCCATAATTCGGTGATTCTGTACACTACATTTCCCGATATTTTCAGAAACAGCCAATGTTAAGGTAATATTTTCCATTTAGACCTGACTTGTCCTCACAAATGGAACTGAAAATATTTACGTGGGCTAATAGCATTAAGGAACTACATGTAACTCATTTTGTATGCCCCCATTTTCTAGACAAGATAATATATTAAAATCTTATGCGTGTAGAAGACACCAAAGGAATTCTTATTTCTTATTTTCTTTTTTATTTCACACTGCAAAGAACAGGAGAAAGGATTTGTCAGGGAAAAATAATGAGCAAATAGTTTAGTGGGAAAAAAGAAAATTGACCATGTTAAAATTTTGGTTGAAATGAGCTGCTCCTTCTCTGGCAATCTATTATGTGAAAAGAGTGACATTTTTTGGATAGAGTAAAAATAAAGAGAAGGTGGAAGAGGAAATGGTAGCACCAGCACTAGTGGCAGCAGAAAGAGAGAGAGAAAAAGATTTGCCATGAGCAAATTCCTTCCTGAAAAAAAAGCAGCAATAAGCGTCTCTTTTTGTTGGCAACACCTTGATTTAGGAATAGTTCTAAGATTGTTCTATGTAATAGTGTGACCTGATTACAAAGTGAGCAGCTAAAATAAATTAGGGACATAAAATGTTGCTACAAACAATACTTATCCAGAAAGATCAATCGCTTGACTAAAAGTAAGGCTTTCCCTTAGGTTCATAACTATCTTATGTTGATGTTCTTACTTGGGTAGTCTATAAATCTAAGATGTCAGACAACAAAAATTAAATATATGACAATTCGCTTTTTTGTTTTTCCCTTCAGGCAAGAAAGAACAATTAAAGATTCAAGGATTATGATGAAGAACATGCAAACTGCATGGCTGAATAAAATAAAACAAAAGATGGGTCTTTAGTTTAAAGTACTTCACTAAAAACATCCAAGCAATAAAAAGTCAATGGAGATATAACATATCTTTGATTAAAAACTCTTTATCAGGGAAGGCTAAGGAAGCTTAAGATCTTTGATCTTTGTGGGATTTCAGGATAGGCCACCCATGAAGTTGGAGTTCACCCATGAAAGTTGGAGTTGGAGTTTCACCCATGAAAGTTGGAGTTGGCAGCTACAGTATGCCATGACAGCCCAATCATATATATATACCGTATATACTCGAGTATAAGTTGACCCAAATATAAGCCGAGGCACCCAATTTTACCACAAAAAACTGGGAAAACTTATTGACTCGAGTATAAGTCGAGGGTGGGAAATGCAGCAGCTACTTATTTTATTTTATTTTTTTACTTTATTTTATTTCAAAAATAAAAATAGATACCAATAAAATTACATTAATTGAGGCATCAGTAGGTTAAATGTTTTTGAATATTTATTTCAAAGAAAAATAGTAAACTAGCTCTGTAAGTGGAAAAGAGAGCCAACAAAACCAATATGGTATCAACAATAACTTTAAAAGTACAAAAACCTTAGCTCAATCAGCAACCAAGCTAAAACACAAGAGTTAAAATCCTTCAAAACTGGATTCCTCCTCCTCATCTGTATGTCCAAACAGAGTCACTCTCTCCCTTGCAAGAAAAAAGCATGTGTATGTGCTGCATGTACATCCTGTTTTGGAGAGCCACCATCTCTTTCACAGCTCTCCCTCATGCCTCCATTGCATGTGCACACATGCCATGGCTCAGTAGTAGGTCAACATACAGATGTCACACTAGGTTCCCTCCTAAAAAGGAACATCCAACCTTTCTTGAGAAGTACAAACTTCATCTGTTCAGGATTGTGGTGACAAAGGTGAAGGAGGATGGGGCTGAGAGAAGGGAAGGGAAGAAAAGATCATTGACAGGGAGAAAGACAGGGAGAAACACCTGGAAGTGTGAGCCCTCGAGTTTCCTTAGGGAAGACCAGACAACAAGGGGAGAGGAGAGGAGGAGGAGGAGGAGGAGGAGAGTTAAAAAAAAAAAGAGTGGGAAGCCAACTCACGCGTGGCATCAAAGCCAGGGGGAAGCGGGGCTTTCTCCGCCTGCTGCTGCCAGAGGAGTGCGGGGAGGGGAGTGCGGGGAAAGGGGGTTCGTGCTGAGGCTCCGCAAGCGATTACCAGATTTGCAGTTCCGTTTGTTGGCGAAGCTGGAAGCGCGCCCGTTAATGGGGAAGGAGAGCCCACAGCTCCGAAAGTCTTTGCAGCGTTGGGGACTGAACAGGAGAGCTGCAAACGCTGCGCTCCCCAGGAAAAGGCGGCCCTCTTCCACTCGGCGGCTCCCGCCATGGTGCAGCCAGGCACTTTGTCTCGCTGCCCCCGGAGCAGCTCTTCGCCGCTAGGGTAGGGGGCAGAGAAGCCTGCCTGAGCCTGGCGGTTTGTTGGCGAAGCTGGAAGCACGCCCGTTAATGGGGAAGGAGAGCCCGCAGCTCCGAAAGTCTTTGCAGCGTTGGGGACTGAACAGGAGAGCCGCAAACGCCGCGCTCCACAGGAAAGGGTGGCCCTCTTCCACTCGGCGGCTCCCGCCATGGTGCAGCCAGGCACTTTGTCTCGCTGCCCCCGGAGCAGCTCTTCGCCGCTAGGGTTGGGGGGGGAGGAATCTGCCTGAGCCTGGCGGTTTGTTGGCGAAGCTGGAAGCGCGCAACGCAGGAGATCGCGGGGGCCCCGGGCGCCCGTTAATGGGGAAGGAGAGCCCGCTTGGGGTCGCCTGTGTGGCCCTTAGCGGGTAGACAGCTGTGGCGGCGATGCTGCCCTGGAGGCGCGATCGGTTGCAGCCACGCCAGCGCAGGCCAGGCATGATGCCGTAGCAGCTGACTCAAGTATAAGCCGAGGGCGGTTTTTTCAGCACAAAAAATGGCCTGAAAAACTCGGCTTATACTCGAGTATATACGGTACATAGGTATCAATGAGATAGATAGATAGATAGATAGATAGATAGATAGATAGATAGATAGATAGATAGATAGATAGATAGATACTGTGTTTCTCATATAATAAAGCTGGGTCTTTTTTTTTGAGCCCCCCAAAAATGGCTAGGTCATCTTTTCAGGGGTGATTTAATTTCTCCCCCTTGCATCTTCAGACGGGTGAGCGGCGACAGCTTGGATGTTGACCTCGGCATTGGTGGGGCACTTCGTATTGGGGTCAATGCAGGCAGCACCATATCCGGGTGTGCAACAAAAATACTTCCTAACGGCAAGCCCCCCCCCATTCCCCCCCATTTCGCATGTTTTAATATAGGCCTTAATTTGGGGGGAGGGGCTTAATTTCATTTCATGCCTATAAAGCATGCTGGGACTTCCTATTGGGGGAGGCTGTATTATTGGAGAAACAGGGTAGATAGATAGATAGATAGATGGATGGATGGATGGATGGATGGATGGATGGATAGATAGATAGATAGATAGATAGATAGATAGATAGATAGATAGATAGATAGATAGATAGATAGATAGAAGGATGGATGGATGGATGGATGGATGGATAGATAGATAGATAGATAGATAGATAGATAGATAGATAGATAGATAGATAGATAGATAGATAGATAGATAGATAGATAGAAGGATGGATGGATGGATGGATGGATGGATAGATAGATAGATAGATAGATAGATAGATAGATAGATAGATAGATAGATAGATAGATAGATAGATAGATAGATAGATAGATTATTCATTCTATGGTCTTCCCAATGACAATCAAAACAGACATGAAAGTGACTGTTCTGGTTGATAAGATCTGGAAGAGAGCTAAGGCATAAATCATGAGATTATATTCTTTAAAAAATTGAGAGGATCCTTTGTGCTCTCTGAGCTTGGTTATTTTCTTGCAGACATGTCTTTACCCAAACTAGGTAACAATATCAGTGCTAGTAAGGAATGGGGTTTGCTCTCAATTTATGTTCTTACCCTGTAAATGTTGGTGCAAGTGGCCTAGGAAGTCCTTTGGCCAGGCTGTTTACTGTTAGCTTGTTTGGCAGTTCCTTGATTGGGATATTGTTTACTTCTTGATTTCTAGCTTGATGTTAATCTTGTTAATCTATGATCATCTGAGTATTGATTGCTGGTGAGGACGTGTTTTGGTCTTTTGATTCCCTGTTGATTGTCTCTTGAACAATATGTAGATGTTGTTTATGTCAATGTTTACTGATACCACTTTGTCAGAGTGTCAAGCTACAAGGAATATTTTAGCATTTTTGGATTCAGTCTAAGATGGTCGCAGTTTACTAGATGAAACTACAGTTAAGTCTGTCCATGTGTTGAGAAATTAAAAGAGTTTTCATCAGGTTTTCTGTCTGCTAATTGGTGTTCATGGATGTGTTCTGCTAGTTTTTAAAAGATTGGAACTACAAATTTCATTTTGTCCAATTGGTCAATTTGGATGCTTTCAAACTCCTGAATAATAAAACGTGTATGAATGAGTAATATAGAATATGAATATGGCCTTTCCAGTTTGACCCTTGTGGCGGACAGCTGGAAAAATTGTTGTCATTCACATCCGGAGAAGAAGCTGTATTATTTTTAATCAGATGCCAATTATACAACTGTAGACAGACCCTTTGCTAACTTCTATCAGCCACACATGTAAGATTACTGTCCTGCCAAAGGGGTGTAAAAAGGGCAGGGAAGAGCTTTTTCAAAATGATGAAATCCAAAGACTTGTTTGGTAATTTTCAAGGATGTTTGGAGGTTGTGGAGGCCATGACTGAAGCAACTGAAGCTCTGCTTCTGTTTTGTTAGGCATATTGCGTTTGTACAGGTCTCATGTACACATTCCACACCCCTGATTTTTTTTAAACATTCTCTGATCAAAATGCTTTGGAACAATGCTTTCTCCTTTGGCAAAAGAGCAGAACATCTTGTTCTCCGTGCTTTTTATGTGGCAGCACCGAAGTCTAGCTTTTCCTCCCTAAATCCCATCCTCTGACATAACTCTCTTTGCCAGACTTGGATCTAAATCATTCTGACTCCTGGGCTGGAGTAGGTTCCTCTCATTAGCCTTAAAATCACAGATACGATGACAGCCAGGAAAAAAAAATTGGTTCAAATCCACAAGATTACAATTGATTGATGTGATATATTTTAATGTAAGTGTCATAATCCTAAGAATACTGACCCAAAGATTTTACTAATGTAAATAGGCACCAGGATCTTCAAGAATTTGGTTTGGAGAGGAAGAGGGAAGGAACAAAGTTAGTGTATAATATAAGAGTTAAGATAACCTTTACTGTCATTTTTTACTGTGAACATACTGGCACAATTTAAAAATGAAATTCTGTTGCCCTCTCTCAAAAGAATACACACACACACCCATACACAGACATGCACACAGACATATTCTCATTCTCTCTCTCTCTCTCCCTCCCTCCCTCTTTCTTTCTCACTGTCCATTTTGAATACACAGTGGAAGAAGGAAACCTGAGAATTCACAAGGTTGATACTATGTGGAACAAAGCTGTAACTGAATCACATGTGTTGCTTCAGACTGTGCAGTACACTGCAGATATTCAGTGATTGTGTCTATCACTGCAATTTGCCTGCAAACACACAGGCAGACTGCTCTAGCACCATAGGATGTGTGTATGTGCTTGTATTACTGTACCTTATTCACATTGTACAAAGCAAACATTTGTTTTTGATCATAATTTGTTGAATAAGCTATAATATCTTCTGAACTCAAAATAGAAACCTCCCTGCTGCCTTAAAATATGGATGACGGCATGCAGTTTTCCTTCCTTGCTACAGTGAGCAGAAGATGGGGCTACGGAAGGGATGGTGAAAAACTTCAGGTCAAATATAGCAGTCATATTTGAGAGGACGGTTGTGAGCTTTGCGAAGTTTTACATTTGAAAATAACTAACTTTAGCACCATGATTACTGTTAATCTTACTACTTCAGCACTGTGTGGAAATGTGCATTTTTAATGTATTGTTGAGACTTTCAGTAAAAATGAGTAGCCGCCATGAAGACTCTTGAAAGTTTTTTTTAAAAAAAGATAAATAAATGTTGCATTATGCCATTGCCACTCAAAATTTGAATGAGGTATTGCGGATCAGTAAATTTTCTTTTCTCTCCCACCCACCCCCCCTTTTTTTTTTTGATGGCTTACACCCCAGTGCCTATAAGACTGGGAGCCAGTATGTGAATGGTCATTAGGAAGCACTACTTATGAAAACAACCCAGAGTTCCTTTTCAATATGCTGGCTACATACCTTCTAAAATTTGTTTGCTTTGCAAAGGGGATTGCCAATAGCATTGTTTGCTTAAATCCCAGACCATTTTAGGAATTGCATACTATAGCAACAAAGATTAGCAATAATGAAAAAGATGTTTCTGCATTAGGTGAATAAAGTATTATAGATAACCCACATTTAGACAGTCCATATTAACCAAGTGGTCTATGCTTTGGAAAGTTTCCCTTGAAGGGTAAATTACTCCATATTAAGACCTCAAATAAAATATACTTAATGTGGATTAAATGAACCTGCTTGGTATTGAGCCAGTCTTAACCTTGTTTGAAGAAGAGTTAAATATAACACGTTCATGGCACTTTTGATTAGTGTCAAACTGACTAAATATAATCTTAAAATGGAATGGCTAATTTAGACAAGTACGGATTAAATGCTTTAGTAAGGGAGCAGTAACCTTCCCAATAGACAAATAATTAAATTACTGAATGGGCATTAAATATCCATTATTTAACCCATCAGAGCTAATTGTAAAAAAAATACACATTTGACTCTTCCCCCCCCCCCCCCCAATTCTACAGTAAGTAGGCAAGAAGCAGCTACAGTAACTCATACAGGAAACTATTACTATTAGGGAAATTTACATTTTTAAAAAACTCTGCTGGGCTAGTTGAAATTAAAAGAAGCAGCATCTTTCACAGTGACTTCAGCAGAAATGTTCTTCTGACAAACAATAAAACAAAGGCTGCTTTCAATTCTCACTCTTACTAAGAAGACATCTCCTCCTGATTTGCTACCTGTGGGTGGTCATTAGCACATGACTGCTGTAAGTTTCAAAGCCAAGATGGTGCTATATAATGCAGCACTGAGCTAGGACCAAACACCTCTAGACTTATAAACACAATGACTGACAACAATTGTAATAGCCTTGCAAGTGAGACTCTACATTCAATACTTCCCCATGAAGGTCCCCAACAAAACACCTTTGCTTTGAATGAAATGAATAGAGTTAGCTATTATTCTAGTCTAAGGGACCGGTTAATATCATTTGCATTCAGAGTTCTGTAACATGGTGCTATATTTGCTTGCAATGAAGTGTAGTCTAATACCCCTAGAATGCATTAAGATGAAGAACGCTGCATTAAAGAATCATGGCATTGCTTGATTGTTTCATATTGATTATATATTTTGCTTTATTGTACCTCACTCTTCTGAGAAAGGGTGGTGCATAGACTCCCTAAATTAATGCATCAGCTGTGAACTGTTGATGACTTTTGCAAAGGAAAACCAGGCTGTCAGATTCTGATATTTGTTGGAGGCCTTAATTGTACTTCTAAAATTCTCTTGTCAATTAGAAATTCATTGGAAGTTATTATATTTGCCTATTATATTATACATGACACAAGAATATTTTTTTCCTGAATGCCATTACTCTGCTAAACAAATAATTCCCTCAACACTGTCCAACTATTTACAAAGTCTGTACTGCTATTATCATCACTCCTTATCACCCATCCCCTCCCTCTTGTGACTGTATGACTGCAACTTTGTTGCTTGTATCCATACAATTTATATGGACTGTTTCCTAGTATGATTTGATTGCTTATTGTACCCGATGACTATTATTAAGTGTTGTACCTTATGATTCTCAACTCTTGATTAATGTATCTTTCCTTTTATATATACTGGGAGCATTTGCATCAAGACCAATTCCTTGTGTGTTCAATCACACTTGGTCAGTAAAAGGAAAAAAAAAAAGAATTCTAAAAATTCTATGAGCTCTAAGGGTCGTCCTTAGCAACAGCATCCCCATGGAAGGGGGAGGTGGAAGATCCTGACCATGTCTATCAGAGGCATTTGTGAACTCTGGACCTAATCCTGACATGAACATTGGACAGTGTCAATATTGTGGGTTTTTTTTTTCCTTTTATTCTGGAAGTGATGTTTTGAAACAGAAAGGCGGTGGAAGGCATTCTCTTTTATTTGAACACGGAGGCTAAATCAGTACCAAATATAGGCGGGTGCCCGCAAATGCGAAAGACCATTTGCGTCCATTCTTAGCCACGTGAATGGCTCTTACCTTGATCCCGGGCGCCTGGCGGTCAGGAAGAAGGAATTAGTCCAACAGAGGAGCGGTCTTTTTGAAAAAACACCCTTTGAGACCCACCCGACAGAAGAAGGAGGAGGAGGAAGTGGGTTGCGCTTCGCCAAAACTGCCCGCGCAAAGTTACCTCTGGCAGATCGCTCGCTCCTGCACTTTCTTCATATACACACATACACACAGAGAGAGAGAAAGAGACACATACATTTTTCAAACTTGGGCGGCTGCATGCTTGAAATAAAAAGCCGAGGGTGTCCGGAAACAAGGGGGAGAAAACCCTTTGTGGGAATGGGGTCAAATTGGGAGGTACCATGGAGTTGGGTTGAGCTTTTCTTCCAACAGGCGCCGAGACGCTTGAGTGGGATGAGGCGTCTCTCTTGGAGAACGCGCGGCGCTTAAACTCGGCGGCTATTTAGGATCGGAAGCGCGTTTTTCTCAGGCAATCGGGGGAGAGGACGGGAGGGGGAGAGGCTGGTCCCGGAGAGAGTGAAAAACAAGTAAGAGTTCGGTGGGGGAGAGGAGTGGGGGAATGAATGCTATAGTTGTCCCTTTCTCTTGGGCTCTAGGCTCATTCCATAGCAAGGTTGGCTTGTTCCATGGTTGGCTTGTTCCACGGCAAGGCTGGCTTGGACGAGATGAATCTGTGAGATCCTTGGAGGGGGGGCAGGGATTACAATCCTGTTTCCCGGTAGGTGACACCTCACCTCCGTGAATGCCTTGGAAGAGTCAAAAAGTCGCGTTTCTAGTGGGGGGAAAACCCGAAATCTCGAGGATCTTAATTCTCTCGCGGGAGCCCTGAACTCATTCCTAATGGGTATTTTTTGGGGGGCGGGGGCGCGTTTACAATTGTTTTCAGTTCGGGGAAGGTAGCCTGGGTTTCCCCAGATAAGCAGCGCAAGGGTTGCGCTCCAAGTCTCTGCATTCACGAAGTCATTTTGTAAATCAGTCGGGAGACGCGTCCATAAAATAAAACTGCCACTTTATTCACCGTCTAGTAGTTGGCCTTCTGCCGTGACGTAAACCGCCCTTTCTACTCTCCCGGTTGCCAAGCGGCAGGTGGAGTTCCGCTCTAAATCTCTTCCGACATTCCTGCTCCATCGTGGTCCCGCCTGAGGAAATTACAATTTGTGCTGGTGTCGGGAATGGCGCGGGAGAAAGAAATAGATATCCTTCTTCTGAATCCCGCAGCAAGGACGATTGGTAAATACATGGGGTAGAACTGGCCTCCTACCTAGTCGCTTTATTCTATTCCTTGGCTTGAAAGTGAACTACGCGCATTAGAATAAGCAGTAAACGTTACAGCATTAGTTCTTCCCCATCAACCCGGATTATAACTAGGGAACAGAAAAAGCACCCCTGGGACAACCGTGACCTGGATAACTGAGAAGCTCTACCGACTTTTAGTTATACAGTTTGGGATGAACACACTTTGAGTGGCGTGGGAGTGGGAATGGATTTCCAGAGGAAAAGATTGCAGGCTACAGGGACCAGGAGCACCACTCGGGTGACCCTGAGGACACAGATACACCTCCAAGAGCCCCAACGACCTTCTTAAAGGATGCAAATGACCAGCTGTCTGCAAAGACTATAAATCCTTTCATTCCTCACTATTCTGTCAGTGCTGAAGCAGCTTTTTGGATGAGAAGTGAAATTAAAGTCCAGTTGTCTCTTGGGGAAAAAAAAAAAAAAAGCACCTTTGGGACAACTAGGGAACATGTTGCTGTGTATAAACATTTTCCAAGGGTGCACTGATTTTAATGCGTTTGTACCACTTCGAGGTCTTAGGCTGTTCTCATCCAGAAATACGCTATAATTAGAGCTTTTCCGAAGAAAATGACTGGACGTTTGTCCCAGAAAAGCAAGGGATAATATCTTCAGTTTTGGAGCCGGTGGAAGGAGGAACCGGATCGTGCAAAGAAATCTCCGGGCAGTGTAGATTTTTCCTCTTGTGTGCCTTCAAATCTCACCAGCATCCTCAGCCAAGATGTCTTCTGGCTGTGCAGGCTGAGAGTTGTAGTTGAATACTGCTGCCTTTTGAGATGCCCGATGAAGCAGCAGCAGCAGCAGCACCCTTGCCCTCTCTCCTCTTCGGAAACCTTCCATTCTCCGCGTTTCTTCGTGCTGGAGATAGACGCCCTCCTCCCCCTCAAACCATCTCTGAGCGGCCAGGCGAAAAGTCCCAGTGAGATTCTTGGTCTTACGAGGTAAATATTTAGTGGTAACGTAACAAGTCAAATCGAAAGGCTTTAAGTGCATGCCAGGATTTACAAAACCATTTTATGGGGCTTTTAAAAAAGAATTTGAAAGACTGTTCACTTTTATACGTCATATTTTACACCGCCCGAGTGGTTAATATTCAAACCGAATACAGAAGGAGAAGGGCGTCGGCCGACCCCACCTTTCCCTTCGGCCTCCTTGATGGTGGGGGACGGATTTTCCTTTGGAGAAAGGAGTTCAATCAGAGGGCGCACATTCGGCTTATGAACCACCCCCACCCCCCGGGCTTGCTCGTCCTTTGCTTGCGTTTTAACCCTCGCTAAACCCGACTTAACAAACCGCTCGGACTCTTTTCCACAGCACGCGCGGGAAATCCACGCACGACGATGTCTTGATTTAACCCAGAGGTCTCCAAACTTGGCAACTTTCAGACTTTTCTGGACTTCAACTCCCAGAATTCTTCTGGCTGGAGAATTCTGGGAGTTGAAATCCACAAGTCTGAAAGTTGCCAAGTTTGGGGACCCCTGATTTAACCGATAGCTCGCATAGTACTCTAAAACAAAGGTGGCTGTGTTCCAATGAAGCGTTCCCTCCGAGTTAACCCTGGTTTACTAAATGAACCCAATATGGAGGAGGGAGAGTTGCCCAATTCACTGACTTACAAAGGATTAGATTCACACAATGCGCTGTGCAAAATGCCACCGCATTATGCGTGGCTTGACACGAATGCAAGTGTGATTTGTAAATCCATGTTTCAGGGTAACTGCACAGCCGAAAAGAAATTCTGAAAAAAAGTTTACTATTACTACTATTAATCGCAGAGTCAGCCAGATGTTCAGACTTGGTTTGGCATTTTTGTCTACCTCTAGAGTCCTTACCAAGGACCTGGGATAGGCAAATCTGGATGTTTGATGGTGCTATAGATATCTCCGCAGGATGGAAGCTGTTCCAAGTAAAGCTGCCTTCTGCAATTGACTGATGGCAAATTTGTCAATGCCTATAATGTTCAAGTGGTGCTCAAGTTGTTTTGGGACTGCACCCAAGGTGCCTATTACTATTGGTACTACCCTTGCTTGCCTTTGCCATGAATGTTGTTGTTGTAACTTGGAGTGGAGAAACTTTTTCCAGGTTCTTGGACTACAAGTCCTGTCTGCATCTGTGGGAAACAAATTCCATTGGATTCTCTCCCTGAGCAAATGTACCAAAAAAAAAAAAAAAAAAAGCCTCCACCCCACCAAAACCTGAGGAATTCATTTATTCAGTCTATATCACCTTTGTTCAACTTTAAAATCCATCAGCTTCATCTGGTGTTTCTCTTCTGGATTTGCAGCCCAAGTCCCCAAGATGTAGCATCCAGGTCTTTAGATCACAGAGCGCCCAGGGACAATGGCGTTTCTGGGATGGAGAGACTGGCTGTCCCCATTTCAATTGGCTTTTATTTTGCTTCAAGGGAAGGAGGCAAGAAAAGTTCCCCTGGCTCTCCTCTTCTTTTATTTCAATGAAGAGTTGACATCATGTTAGACATCATGTTAGAACCTGAATTAAGCCTCGTTCTGAGCACAACGGAATCCTTGGGTGCAGTTGCTTAAGGGGTTGAACCAGGACCAGAAAAACCGGCACTAGGACCCAGAAGTCCAACTCACCTTGGGAAGGTCAAACTGAGTGATTTAGGTCAAGTCATTCTTTCCTAGCTAAGGCTACCTGGAGTGATGGTTATTCTTGGGCAAGGGTTTTCTAATTTGGCAAGTTTAAGACTTGTGGACTTTGATTCCCAAAATTCCTGAGCTAACCTGACTGAAGGAGGAATTCTGGGAGTTGAAGTCCACAAGTCTTAAAGCTGTCAAGTTTGGGGACTCCTGATATAAATCAACACATTCATGCGAGATTCTATTGAATTCTCTGGGGTCCATTTCTAAGAAAGTATGACATAGGATTGGGAAAATCTCCTGCAGGATTCCTGCCCCATATTACACTTGTGCTGATTTGTGAACAAATTGCTGCTTTATACTGCCATATACCAATTTCTATTGCTTCAGACTCAGGGTGGGTGTGTAAGTTCTCTAGGAAAGTGCTTTGAGTAAAATAAGTCTGAATCCAGGTCCATTTAAGAAAATATGCCAAGTAAATAACATTAGACTTTGGCTTACTGGTATTAAGCCACATAAATCATGGATGTTCTGGAATTAAACTATTCCCCAGACACAGCTCTCCAGTTCTGAGGTAATACTATATGCGTGCTATACTATATACTATACTATACTATATTATCATACTATATGAAGATTAAAGGACATAATCTTTACTTCAGTTCTGATGCTTAAACCATTTTTTTCATCGAATGTGAAATGCACAAGGGTGCCTGCAGGGGGCAGCTATTTCTGGTTACTGATGCAAAGTCCAGCTTTACAGGGGTCTCCAACCAGAGCAACTTTAAGCCTGGTGGACTTCAACTCCCAGAATCCCCTGCTTTGCTTTGCTTTGCTGGCTGGGGAATTCTGGGAGTTGAACTCTGCCAGGCTTAAAGTGGCCAAGGTTGGAGAGCCCTGAGCTAGAAGGCTGCATCCAGAGAACCTTAGCTGATCTGCAACAGTTAAGCAGTGCGGGACCTAGCCAGTGCTTGGATGGGAGACTATTAAGAAATCTCAAAGTTAGGTTCAGAAGCTGAAAAACACCCCCAGGAACAAATTGACTGACCAGTTATGGTTTTCATTAAGAACCAGAAAACACAATAAAATCACAAGAATGTGTATAAAGAGGCTTGACAGAAGCAGATTCCAAAAGAAACAACAGAATATTATTGGGTTCTGGAAGCAGTCTTTTGGTTCCACTTATAGGTCTCCAATTCCTACCAGACCCAAAGCAATGTCTTGTTTTCATATCCTTAAACCACATCCAATGTGTTTTGCACAAACCATTGTTGAGGTTTATACTTCCCCCATCTTAGATAGTCCCAGTTCAGGTATCCATTAGACCAGGGGTTCCCAACTGGGGGTGCTCATACCCCCTGGGGGTGCAAGACGAGATTCCAGGAGGTGCAAAAACATAGGTTTAGAAGTTTCAAAATTATAGTGTATATATATAACTAGCTCGAAACCTATGCTTCCTTACGAAACTATGTGGTGTGGTCAGGCTTAGTTTTTGGGGAAGAAAATAATGGGGGAGGGGGTAGAAATCTGCCTCTGCCTACCAGCATCCATCAGTATTCATCTCGCTAGCATCCTGTCAGCGTGCGAGAGAGTTAAGGGCTGTTTGGAAACTGAAAGAGTATTTGTTATGGGAGCAAGAAGGAGACAGCAAGGAGCATAGGCATGGCTTACCTCAACTGTTTTGTAGCAAAGCTGCTTGCTGCTGTGAAAGTAAAACTGAAACTCCTCTGTTTGTGTTTTGCATTTGGAAGAGATTTCTTTTCAGGTGTGGAGGGGGAGTAGAACTCCTTAGCATCAGAACCTGTTAATAATAATACTAATGCTCTAATGGTCATGTTGAAAAATCTTTTCTTAGTGAGCACCCAGAAGCCAAAAGGAACATATATGCCAAATTTCAAGTTTGTAGACTTTAGGGTTGTGGAGATTTTGTGATGATGCATGAGTGGTATTTTGCTTTTATAGAGAGAGATTGTTATATGTATATAATGATTTATTTTTAAGGGGTGTGAGATTATATCAGAAGCGTTTTAAGGGTGCAGGGTATAGAAATGTTTGGGAACCAGTAAAAAGAACTCAGTTGGGATCACTCCTCTAGCATCCTAAGCTTCTGGGTGTCAAGTAATGTTGATTTTTCCTGACTTCCAATTAAAATAAAAAGCAGCATAGATCCTCAGCTAAACAACCACCGAAACAGGATCTGCTCTGAACTTTTGCTTCCTTGTTGTAAAAGGACTGTTGGTTTGAACCCTAAATTCCCCCACTCCAGTATGCTGAGTTTGCAAATTTGGATGATAAGCTCACTTTTTCTTTCCCAAAGCTTTCGGCACTGCTATTGAAAAATCATGGAGAGGAGAGGATAAAATCAGACAACCATAGAAAAAGACCTGTCTGCTGAGAGTCAAAAATGAGCTAGTTGACAGAGACTGCCTGCTTTGGCACAATCCACTATACTTCAGAGGAATCAAGTAGCTGAGCATACTCTAGCCTCAGGGTTGTGCGAACTAAGCCTGTCTGGTTCGTAGAATTTTGCCAACCTAAAAAATTAGGGTTAATTGAGGAAACTGTTTTAGTTCATCAAGAAGAAAGGTGTAGGGTGCAGATAGGCAAAGGATGTAAGACACCGCCCTGCCCTGCCCTGCCCAGCCCTTTTCTTTCCAAACAGAGCCAAGTAGAAAACCTAGTTTCACACCAAATAAACCACCTGCTCTTCCCTTTCTCCTTCTTTCTGCAAACTTTGCTCAAAACAAAAGGGAATAGATTCAGACAATATTATATAGAGGACTTTAGCTGGAAAGAGATTAGATTCTTCTTTGTAAGAATTTGCAGAATTCAAAGCTCACTTCCCAAATCTGCAAGCAATGAATTGTCTTGTACGTGCACAGGACCAGGAATGCTTTAGGCCTGGAAGGTTGCCACCCCGCAGGAGCTAGGTGTTAGATGAAGAAGGATGAATATCTGTGTCTATGCATGCATATATAGTGTGTGTGAGAGAGAGAGAGAGACAGAGAGAGAGAGAGAGAAAGGGATAAGAAGAGAGAGAGAGAGAGAGAAAAGGAGAGGAGAGGGGGACAGAGGGAGAGAGAGGAGGAAGGGAGAGAAGAGGGTACAGAGAAAAAGCTAGGAATTTTACCCAGATGAAGTACTCAGGATTTTAACAACAAATCTTTGAATAGCTTCCACAAACTCACTGACCACTTGATCTGTTTGGACAACCAGTCCCAGGACTCTCAGCAAGTTGGACAATTGCAAGCTGGAAATTTGGGGAGATGGATTCCGAATTCTTCTGGAAGGTTTAAGGCAAAAGTCTTCAAAGTTGGCAAGTTTAAGACTTGTGGGCTTCAACTCCCAGAATTCCTGAGCTAACATGACCGGAGGAGGAATTCTGGGAATTGAAGTCCACAAGTCTTACAGCTGTCAAGTCCAAAGACCCCTGGTTTAAGGTAAACCCAATGTTCCCTAAGCCTATCCCCCATACAAGGTGGCTTCTCAGCTGCAGCAAGTCGATGCTGTAAGCTTTGCTAAAAGAAGACTAGGAAGAAGACCAGAGAGGAAGGATCTGTCCCAAAAAACTGAACGTGGAAGTGAGGAGGAGGAGGAGGGACCTCCTATAAGGGTGTCAATGAGATTGATTGCCATTCATTAGTTATAATGGATGTCCCTGTAGCTCTGTAGGAAAGTTCATGCTTTTCATGCAAAAAAAAACCAAAAAAAAAAAAAACCACCTCAGATTGAGTCCCTGCCAATTTTTGGCTTTGAAAAGTCCTTCATTTAATTCCCCCAAAGATCAGCATCCTGGGTTCAATGGTGGGCAAAGACACATGCCCCTTAACTGTGCCCTAGAGACAGTAGCCAAAGTCACATGGGCTCTCATTGATTCCAAAATAGCAACTTTGGGGTCACTGTGAGCACAAAACTGTAGGATGATACATATTGTGAATAGGTGCTGTATTCTGGGATCCTTATTGTATCTACTCAAAGGAATCTCATGAAACTCATCCATTCGGTGTGGGTCTGTAGGGTGTGGTCTCCTACAGCTGAATAACTCCCAGATGCTTCTTCCATCACAGCCAAAGACCAAACTGGCTAAGGAAGTTATGAATTTAAAATATAAGGTTTCATTCAGATCTGCTCAGAAATCAAGTGCTGGAATCCAAGTCAAGAAACAAAATGTACATTGAGCTACTAAGTGACTGAGATGAAAATGCCCTATTAACTTCTTGGGCATCATAATATCTTAGTTTTCCTGCCTGATTGGCTCCAGCAGTGTCTAATAAATTGTCTAATAGTTTCTGATAAAACTCAAGAACTTGGGGCTTGGCATCCCATCCTGGCTCCAACTTCCCAGCTTAAGAAGCCTGGAAATTTCCAGGCTTTTTATTTGTCCAACACCAAAGCCACAATGGGGAACCAGAGGGCAGTTTCATTTAAACTAAGCCTGGCAAAACTCTCTTATTTCAAATGAGCAAATTGGGTAGATCAATTGTCAAAGGAAAATAAAAGAAGTTTGAGAAAGGTCTAAAGATGACGAGAAGGATAAATTTGTATCTTCCTTTCGGCAATTTAGTCATCGTTCTCTGGATTAGGAGACTTTTGTGAGTTCCAAGGACATTAAATATGAACAAGTCAAGGAAACTGGTTTTATATATAAAGTCTGGACTAAAATGTGGTTGCAGCAGCAAACACTGGCAAACCAATGTGCTTCAGTGTGCCTGCTCATTTAGTCGGTGGAGCATACAGCAACCTCTTGTTTGATTCACAGTGAAGTTACAGCACATTCTCTGCCCTTCATTCCGGTGAATAAAAGTGGATCTTATCAACCTTATCTTATAATGTAAGAAAACCTCATGTAATCTAATGAGATTTATTCAGAAGAGGATACAACCTTGTATATATTTTCCCTGATGGGGAAACTCGACAGAACGCAGGATGAAGGACATTCCATAAGGCACGGTGTTCACTGACTAGGAAAAAAGTTTGCAACCCTGAAAACACTTTCTAAAGAATGTTATGGTTATAAAATACCAGATTACCACCAGAGGTCACCAGATATAGAAGTTCTGGGTACCTATATTACAGTATTGAACATTCATCTAGATTTTTACTGGATAGTTATGGTAGGCTTGATTTTAAGTAGGATTTGCTCTTTAAGGGAGGAATCTAATGTTACCAAGGGTACCCCAAGGCATATGTCCCAATCCCTGGTTTCCCCTAAATTAGCTGGACTAGTTCCTTGAGGGAAGACCAGGATGAAATACTGACCAGAAGTTAGACCAGAAGTTATACCACAGCTGGCTGGAGAATTCTGGAGTTCACAAGTCCACAAGTTACCAAGTTTGAAGACCCCCTGGGTTAGACTGAGGGAAAAAAAAACAGTGACCAAGGTCATTTATATTGTTGTCAAGAAAACTACACTTTTGTTGTCTTTGAAACCATCCCTCTGGAAGAAGAATCTTCATTTACCTTTTGATACTCCAAATACATACCTCTGAAACCTTGGCTTTCTTATTGACTCCTTACTTGAAAACTTCCATGGAAAGTAACCAGATTATTACCACGTACATATACTGAGCCCAGAGAAATAATTCTCGGCTACTGAGTGTTTAGTTTGATTTGAGAACAGCTATTTATGGAAGTTTCCAAACTCTATGTAAATATTGATTGAAGGTGATTTATGGTCATGATAACATTATTACTTGCTCTGTTCATCCAGCTACCAGTTCAACTAGTTCATTTGCTGGGAAGTCAGTTGTAACAGACTGGATGCTACCAAAGGGTGTGTACAACTTGCACCAACATTTTAGGAAAATCTGGTGATCTCAACGCTGGGCTGTCTAATAGCAAAACAGATTCAATCCAAGAATGAACTGGAAGATTATGGTGAAAGTGGCAAATGAGTGAAATGTTGCAGATGGACCTATAATCCTGTCTAGGTTTGCTCTTTTGTGAGTCTGACTCATTAAGAGGGACAAAAATGAGAGTAGCATCTGTATATCGGTGGAGCTCACTTGGAATCTTGTTTGGATGCCTATTTATTGAATTAAAAACTGTACCTGGTGGTAACTGTTTTGTGTGCTTGGATCTAGATGAACATTTGTTTACGACAATCTTTACAGCATACACACCTTGTGCTCATCAAAATATAGATGCATCAAAACACTGGCATGAAATACATGTGTGCAGTTTAAATTCATCAGGGCACACTATGTTCCAAGGTGATATTTGTCATAATTAAACTGCTTAAGAAATAAATGAAAATATTGTCTCTTCCCACCAATCCTGCTTGTGTAGGAAATTCCTCATGTGGTCCTGTCACCACTAAAATAAATTCCTGGCATTCTTACCCCCGCCTCGCTCTGCTGGTCTTTTGAATGGTTAATTGCTCTTCAACTCAGCCAAGGTTGAATGTTTTTAGCAGCATACTTTGCCATTAGTTCCAGAATATAAAAGAACTATCTGGGCACAAAAGGAATGTGTATAAGCGCCCGAAATGTAATCTTAATAGTCAATTTTTAGGGAGCGGGGAATATTAGACCGAGTTTGGGTTTGGATTGTTTACAGTACCAGCCGATCTTAAACTTCTTCAGAAAGAAGTCCTACTGAACATCGCAAGATTTACGTCCAAAAAGTGAAGGAATTGCAGACTTTATGAATTTCGTTGGTCGATTAAAGATCACTGGAGCCAGACAAAGGTATAATCCCTTCCTTCCTTCCTTCATTCCTTCCTTCCTTCCTTCCTTCCCTTCCCTCCCTCCTTCCCTCCCTCCTTCCCTTCCTTCCTTCCTTTTCTTCCTCCTATTGCTAAGCCATTTCGCTCTTTCTGTCTAGAAGTGCTAGTTCTATTCTCGAACTACAGATGCCCAAACTTTTCCCCAATACTCTTCCGTCGTTTAATTCAGAGTCCAGCCCCATTCAGACGAGCTGCCCTTTCGGAATGGCTCCATGGCTGAGGGGACAAAGTCGCGGAATGAAAGAGTCCAAGCCGCGGCTCTGCTTCCAAGCTGGAGCATTTCCAGGCCTTGCACGCGCGCGCGCGCTGGGACGCGCCCAGCTGCCTCCCGAAGGCTGGCAGAGGAGAAGCGAGGGCGGCGGGAGACTCGGTCTCCGGTATCAAAAGGGGGAGGAGGAAAGGAGAGAGAGACTCTGCCCCCCCCTTTTTTTTTGCTTTTTCTTTGGTGGATTGCGATGTGGATTCCGAGCCAGACAGCCCTGTTTGTTCACACGCCTGGGCTCAACCGTGAGGATCTCGCTGGTGTTTTTAATAGACCCCTCAAGGGAGCAGCAGCAACTCCAGGCGCTTAATTGATGGCCTGGTGCTTAAGACGTGCAACTTTGAAAAGCAATGTGGATTTCTTCTTTGGAGTCCGGCCTTTTACTCCTTCTCCCCACCGCACCTCTCTGCATTCTTCTGCTTTCCTGCCCCAACAACTCGCCCTGTTTCCAAAGTCGCCTGCGAGAGAGAGGGGGGGGGGAGCGGGAGAGAAGAAATGAAAGGAGAAGAGAATGAGAGAAAGAGAATAAGAGAAAGAGTGGAGAGAGACAGGGAGGGAGGAAGACTGGGAAGGAGGAAAACTGGGACAAGGAGGGAAGGAGAGAGAGACAGACAGAGAGGGAAGGAAGGAAGGAGAGGAAATGAGAGAATGAGAGAGAGGAAGAGAGAGAGAGAAAGAGAATAAGAGAAAGAGTGGAGAGAGACAGGGAGGGAGGAAGACTGGGAAGGAGGAAAACTGGGACAAGGAGGGAAGGAGAGAGAGACAGACAGAGAGGGAAGGAAGGAAGGAGAGGAAATGAGAGAATGAGAGAGAGGAAGAGAGAGAGAGAAAGAGAATAAGAGAAAGAGTGGAGAGAGACAGGGAGGGAGGAAGACTGGGAAGGAGGAAAACTGGGACAAGGAGGGAAGGAGAGAGAGACAGACAGAGAGGGAAGGAAGGAAGGAGAGGAAATGAGAGAATGAGAGAGAGGAAGAGAGAGAGAGAAAGAGAATAAGAGAAAGAGTGGAGAGAGACAGGGAGGGAGGAAGACTGGGAAGGAGGAAAACTGGGACAAGGAGGGAAGGAGAGAGAGACAGACAGAGAGGGGGGAGGGAAGGAAGGAAGGAGAGGAAATGAGAGAGAGGAAGAGAGAGAGAGAGAGAGAGAAAGAGAATAAGAGGGAGGGGGGGAAGGGAGCAGAAACCATCCTCTTTCCATTTGTGGCAGATCAAGGCATGTAAAATGCCCCAGGGAAGGAATAAAGGGCCCTGTGGAAGAAGAAGAAGAAGAAGAAGAAGAAGAAGAAGAAGAAGAAGAAGAAGAAGAAGAAGAAGAAGAAGAAGAAGAAGAAGAAGAAGAAGAAGAAGAAGAAGAAGAAGAAGAAGAAGAAGAAGAAGAAGGACAATCTCCTTAAAATGAGAGAGTATCATTTCTGCACTCCTGCTGTCCTGAAAAGAAGGTTCTCTCCCGTTTTAGACAATAAAATGCAAGATTTTTTTTTGGGGGGGGGGGGGGGGAGTCAAGCCGGGTTCACCAATCGAGTGATCAGTGTCAGAATCCAGCACAAGGCTTCCTTGGGTTTGAAGTATCCAGGCGGCATTGATGTTGTGTTATGTGGGAAGAAAGGGGAAGAAATCTGGGGTTGAATTCCGAATCCAATCCATCAAATGCAAGTCTGTCAGCTCTGAAAGGTAAATGAAAGCAAACGCGCCCGGATTTCCCTGGAAGTCGCTTCTAAATCTCTTCGACCTGGAAATCTGTTTAAGGCCCACCGCTCCATCCCAAAATGAATGGGCCGCACTGGAAATGCTGTTGGCGTGAACAGAAAATGGGGCGGAAAAAGGAGAGGCCGTCCCCAGGAAACTCTCGTTCTTGTTCTTTGTATTAAAGTGCTGGTTCGGAGTTGCCCGCAGTTGGGATTAATAATTACCCATTAATTTAAACACTGGGCACACAAGGAGAATAGCCGTAATAAAGATCTCCCCAGACCCTTTCATTCCCTCAGTATGAAGTGTTGTCGAGGAGGAAATCAATCCACAGCAAACTCCCGGCCATGGAATACTAGGTGGGAAGGGAGAAAGTCTTCGACCGATCCGGCTGCCTTTAGCCTCCCCACCCCTATGCCCGCCCTGCCTTTCGTGAGGTTGGAGCTGGCCCCTCTCCCTTCTCCAGCCCCAGGCCTCTAAGACCTCCCACCGTCAGGCCCTCTGTCGAATGCAGGGGTCTCCAACCTTGGCCACTTTAAGCCTGGAGGACTTCAACTCCCAGAATTCTGACTGGGGAATTCTGGGAGTTGAAGTCCTCCAGGCTTAAAGTGGCCAAGGTTGGAGACCCCTGCTCTAATGTGTTGGACTCCCAGTCTCAGCTGGGGATAGGGAGAGTTGCGCTCCCACGCATCTGGAAGGCGCCAGGTTGTGTGGCCCAATCCGCATCTAGGTTAAAATTCAGGAAAAGACCGATCTTTAACTGTGGTTTTGGCATCTCAGTATTCCAACTTTGAAAGGTGACAGGCACGCATTTTCTACTGGAATTCTTTTTCTTTCTTTCTTTCTTTCTTTCTTTCTTTCTTTCTTTCTTTCTTTCTTTCTTTCTTTCTTTCTTTCTTTCTTTCTTTCTTTCTTTCTTTCTTTCTTCTTTCTTTCTTTCTTTCTTTCTTTCTTTCTTTCTTTCTTTCTTTCTTTCTTTCTTTCTTTTCCTTCCTTCCTTCCTTCCTTCCTTCCTTCCTTCCTTCCTTCCTTCCTTCCTTCCTTCCTTCCTTCCTTCCTTCCTTTCTTTCCCTTCCTTTCTTCTTTCTTTCTTTCTTTTCTTTAAATTTATTATATTGTCGCCTGTGGTTTTGTGCTGCTGTTTTTTCCCCCCACAGATTCCCCCCCCCAACACCTTTAAGGCTTTGACACTTCCTCGAAATCGGAAGATTCTCCTCTTAAACGACTCAAAAAGTATCTCGCGACGGTGAATTGAAATCGGAGGTTTGCGGTGACACCGGCTCCGTTTTTCTCCATCTGGACCCTGGCTGAGGCCCACGCGTCTTTGCAGATTATGGACTATAAAAACCAGCCTTGGCCGAATCCTAAGTGGCGAGGGGGGGGGGGGCGGTTGGTGGGCGGAAGGGATGCGTAACGGATCAAGGCAAAAAATAAAAATAAAAATGGACGGTTGAATAAGTTTCCAGCTGCTGGAATTGCAAGTTTGCTTGGGGCAGAGGCGACTTCAGGTGTTGAACACTTCCGCCTTCCCCCTTGCAGCCTTCCTCCCTTCAGGTCCCCCTGCGCTTCCTTCCCTGTCCCGAAAACAAGGGAGGCGAGACTAGGCTTTTGTGTCTAGGCAGGGTTTCGTCCGCTGTGGAAAATAAAAATAAAAATAAAATAAAAGAAGAGCCCAGTTGCTTTGTAGGGAGGGCCTGGCCAGCACCAGCGATGGACTTTAGCTGAGATCTTTCTTCTCGTCCCTGCTATTCGGCCGCGATGCGGAGCAGGTCTGTGTGCTGGGTTTGTTGATAGACAACATGGCAAAACACGTACACACACACACACACACAAATCTGGGCATCCGGGGAGCGGTGGGAAGGGTTTCGGTCTGGGTTCTCCAATCCCTTTTGACCGTATCCGCTGTATAAGTGAGCGTTGGATCCTTTTTTTTTTTTTTAACTTTCTCTCCTAATTTCGTGTTCCTGTTAGTTTTGTTTTCAATCCTTTTTAGCTCTCGCCTGTCCCTCTGCCGGAACCTCCCGGCTCAAGAGAGCTGGCGGGCTGATTCATTCCCGATTTGCGCCATCCTGCCGCAGATCATCACAACGCATATCATGTGCAACGCCTATCATCCGCGATGGATTTAAGAACCAGCAGCTCTCAAGATCCAAGTAGTTAGTAGGCCCACCTCGCTGGAAGCCAAAGATTGCAACTAATTGCCGCACCGTCCCCTCCCCCAAAAGGAAAGGGGAAAACACAAAAACACTCAGCCTCCCCAGCCTAGCCCGTTTATTTTCGCCCTCCCCCACGGCCAGCCCACAAGGGGCCCGCGGGTCATGAAGGGGTGGAGCTTGCATCGATTTGGGGCAGAGGTCTGTTCCCCTTTAATTAGTGGAGGAATCTCGTTTAAAGGAGGCAGAGGGAGAAAGAAAGAAAGAAAGAAAGAAAGAAAGAAAGAAAGAAAGAAAGAAAGAAAGAAAGAAAGAAAGAAAGAAAGAAAGAAAAGAAAGAAAGAAAAGAAAGAAAGAAAAGAAAGAAAGAAAGAAAGAACAAACAATGAGGGAGAGAAACGTTAAGTTATTTGATCATTTTATTGGTCAGTTTATTTGTACTAGGCACACTCTGGCCAGGCTTCCAGAACGGTAAAACTTCACGGTTTAAGATGGTTGGCAGAGGGGCGAACCTGCCACCAGAATTTAATTCCGGAGGTTTCCACGAGGCTTTACTCCAGACCGGAGCAACCTCTGTTGTGTAAGGCTCCTTTCCATCTCTACACGGAAAGTCAAGAAAATCAGATTACTTCTGGATCAAATCCATTTCGGGGATTGGTTTGGTTCGATCCAATAAAGTAAACGGTGGGCCTTCATTCTCCCGGTCCTGGAAAACACCCTCCATCTTTGCAAGGCTGGCATTTTATTTAACACTTCGTTCCTGCCGCGATGCCAGAGATAATATCAGAGAATAAAGTCAGGCATTTTCAAAGTTGTCGGGCTAAAGGGTTTGTTTGATTAAAAAAAAAAAAAAAAACAGGAAATAGTTTCCTCCTCCCCTTTTAAACAACAGGTTGGATAAGAGCTAAGTACTATTTTTCCCTGCCTGGGAAATTTATTCAAAATTTACCAAACCAAACCAAAAAATAAAAAATAAAAATAAAATCCAGACCAAACTGTATGCTGTATATTTTACTCCCATGAAACACATTTTTTTTCCAATGTTGTCTGAAAAGGAAAACACTAATGATACGAAATGTTATACAGGGGTATGTTTTACATTGTAGTTTCAAAAGTCACCATTGCATCCACCAGAGGTACTATTCTAAAACTGATATTCACACAATGGGACTTCCTTTTTAATAATAATAATATTAATAACATGTTAGAAACATACAGTGTTGCATTTAGTACAGTATATACATTCCCTTGCTCGCAAGCGAAGAAAAAAAAAAAACGAAAAACAAATCCCTACTCTCTTGTGTAACATGCTTTATTTTAAAGCCTAACTTTTAAAAACACTGTGGAGATATTACTAACTGCTTTTATAAAATTAATTTTGACATTTCAATATATATATACATCCTTTCTCGTCGTTTTTTTTTCTTCTTTTAATGTTAACAATGCTAAACATAAAAAATAACAAGCTTATAGGAACATTAAAATGTCATACCATATCCAGTCAAATGTTTGTCCGTATTTTATATATATTTATAATATATGTCCTTGTCTCGGTTGGGAACATTTCTTTCCCTTTTTTTTTTTTTTTTAAAAAAAAACCTCTTTATTTTAAGGAGCCGAAAAACACCCTGTGGAAAGCAAAGAACGCGGAAATTTCAAGGGGTTCCCTTCTCTCTCTCCCTCTCCCTCGGTGGATTAAATTCGGCTGCCTCATTGCTCCTTCTCCTGCTCGCTCTTCCCACCCGCCCCAGCGCTGTTACAGGCTTTCTATTGAAGGTCCAGGTTCTTAGATGCCAAGGCAAAGTAGCCTCCTTCGTCCCTTCCGACTGTCACGAGCAAATCGATTGCCTGCCCCTCCTTCCCCGCCCGCCCGCCCTCCCCCCCCATCCCTCCCCTCCCCACGCAGCCAAGGAGAGCAGCCACCCCGAAGCCCGGGCCGAAGAGGCTGGCCTTTTGCTCACACCGGCCTGTCCACGGCGTATTGGCAGGCGCTCAGGTTGGAGGCCGGAGTCTGCACGCTGGCGTAGCCGAAGCTGGAGTGCTGCTTGGCTTTGAGTCTCAGGCTGGCCAAGCTAGAGTTACATGTGTCCCGGTAAACGTAGGGAGGGGTCGGCGGGGCATAGGGGCAGGCGGGCGTGGGCACGGCCGAATTGAGCGAAGGGTTGCTTAGGTTATTCAAGTTATTGAGGCTGTTGAGGCCGGAGCCTGGCACGCCGGTGACGGCGGAGGGTACCATGCTGGAAGACATGCTCATGGACGAGATGGAGTTGGGGGGCGAGAACATGCTCTGCGAGGACAGCGGGTTCACGTTCATGGAGTTGAAGAAGGGGAAGCTCTTGGTGGAGAGCGATGCGGAGGTCAGCCCCTTGGCGGCCCAGTTGTTGTACGAGTAGCCCGGGTACATGTCGTCGTAGGGTTGCATCAGCCCGTTGAACTGCGGCCCAAAGCCGTTCTTACAGAGTTCCGCCTGCTGGTTCCGCTCCCGTTTCCGCCACTTGGCCCGCCGGTTCTTGAACCAAACCTTAAGGAGAAACGAGAGAGAGAGAGAGAGAGAGAGAGAGAGAGAGAGAGAGACGGAGGGAGGAGGAGGAGGAGGGGGGGAAAAAACAGAGCGAAGGAGAGAAGCTGGTCACTGCGGGAAAGCCAAAGGACACTATCATGCTCCTCCGCGCTACGGGGCTTCCCAGGCTCCCCGAGGAAAGGAGAAGGGGCAAGCGAGCGCCAGAAACCAGAACCCTAACCCCCCCCCCCACTTCTTCGGCGACGCCCTCCCCTCCCCTCCCGCTCTAGCCTCGGACTTTACTCATCCTGTTTTTTATTTTATCAAAAATCTTTTTTTTTTTCTTAAAAAGAATGCAAGTCCTTCTGCGGAGCCCGAACAATAAACGCCTTCTGATATGACAAAAAGAGCCTTTCAAGGCTCCTTTACAGGGGAGGGGCGGAGGAGGCGGGGAGGGAGAGAAAAAGAAAAGACTTCAAGGCTTGTCCGAATGTGAAACGCACCGTTATTTACCTAGCCTCTCCCGACCCTGCCGTTTTTCGAGAGAAGAGCACCACTGAAAACCTTTGCATCCTCACGACCACACAAGCTTCCCTTCCAAAAAAAGCCTGAAGTAACCTGCGCGGAAATGTCCGGGCTGGGCTCCAGAGTTAAAGGCCCAAGTCCCAGTAAAACAGCGCGAGCTTCTGTTGGCCGAGACCTCTCCCTTCCCCATCCCGAACGCCATTTCCTCAGATCTCGCTGAGGTCAGCACGGAAAACCTGTTACACCTTTGGCACAAACTGGTCCACGGAGCGAACAGATTGGTTCCCCCGGTATGTTCCTTATTAACATCTCGTATGGCTACATAAACAAAAAGGCCTATCCTGGCATTTACAATCGTATAATAAGCACACACCAGCTCGCCTACCCTGAATTTTAACAAACGGGCTTCTCCAGAGAGCGGCCAATCTCCTTCTCCTTAAAAGGCACAAAAATGTTTATCCGCAGCTGACTTTGGAGACGGGGAGGACTTTGTTCCTAGCCCCGACAAAAGGTTGAAGTCCGAAGGCGAAGATCGTTCCTAACAAACTCTGATACCTAGCCAAGAAAACGTCCTGTGCATCTGCTGGTTGGTTTTCACCTCTCCGCGTTTCTGCCACCTCTCTCTCTCTCTCTGCTTTGCAGGTCATTCATTTTGATCCGAGTGGCAATCTTGAACAAAAGGGACCTGGCTCTTTTTTCCACCTCAAACCTCCAACTCCCTTTCCCCGCAAAGGCCTAGAAGTCTAGAAGGACGTTAATCCGCTTTAACACCCCTTTTTCTACACAGGAGAGGAAAAACCGACCCTCGCGATTATATTAATAATCCGCGAGTAGTTTACAATTTAAATCCGGTCACTGATTTTTCTCTCCAGCAGCCCGGGAGTGGGGCGAGGGGGAGAAGAAGTCGACATAAATATCGGTTAGGAAACTTTCGAATAAATCTTTTACCTTAACAGCTGGTGACAGGAGCGGCTTTCTTTCATGTGCTAATCATTAGTAGAGCTAAACCCCGTCCGGGGCTGCTGCTTCTCCTGCGCTTTTGGCAAACTTTGCTCTTTCTCAGCGCGAGAAAGACGGGCGCCTCAACCGCCCAAGACAAAGGCGACAGGCGCGCGTCTCTTTCTCCAATCCACATTCCCAGTTGCCTGCTCGGCCCACCCGCCTCCCTCAGATGTGGATTGGGATGGCCGCTGCTCTTGGGTTGACCCCATCCGAAAGTTCGCTCTAGCCGGGGACCCGCCGCGCTCCCCCTCGATCCAAGCCTAAGGCCGCGGTTTGGACTGCTCTCTCTGCGCGCCCGAAACGCCGACAATCTGCAGGCAGACAACCTGAGGGGCGGGTGTTTCCGCCATCTGCAACGGAGGGCCGGGCGTCTTTTTCCGGGCCCCAAGAGCAGAGCCACGCGCTGTTTGTGCAGGCGGCATCGTGCCTAACTGAAAGTAATAAAGGCCGTTTCCTTCGTCCGAGTTTTTTTTTTTTTCTCTCTCCTTCCTTTTCCAAGCGTTTGGGACGACAATCCGACAAGCTGTTACAGAGCAAATCAGTCTAGATGTGGTTTACTTATGATTGGAGCCACCATAATAGTAAAGTTGGAAATCTGAGGGTGATGGCACCGCAAGTTAGAACACAAACACCACTTGCTTACAAGCCCAACAGCAGCTGGAGCAAAATCTCAAAGAGCAATAAATTCTATTAGAAAGAACCCAAAGGTCGCAAAGGATACTGGGAGGTTGCTTCAACACTGGACTGGACTGTGCCGCATTATTTCCGAAAGGACAATTTTCCAAGCGGAGGACAAGACCAGGTTAAATACCAAGCTTTTCCGTTTAAATGGTTTGAAGCACAGGAATTCCGGTGAATTGACCGAGGAAGCCAAAAGGATCAGCTTCCGCCTTATACTTTGCCCTACTTTTCTCCCAGAGGCTTGTGGTTTATTTGCACTTGAGTCTCAACCTTTCCAATTTTTAATTAAAAACAAAAAAATGGGGATGTGTGTAAGTTCTGAGTGTTGCAATTAAAAGGGATTCATCAAAGGACGGCATGGAATGGATTTTAGTGTTCATTGGTCTTTCCTAGATTAAAGGAACACCAATCCATTCTATAGGGCCCTTCCACATTGCAAATGCAACATTTTATTTTCGTAAATAGGGATAACTTCGCCATAAAACAGCATCTTTTTTCATTCTACTGCAAGTAGTAAGGAGAAAGAGCTGCATTCAAAAATCCCGTCTTTTCACAATGATTGTTTTGGAGAGTCTCTTTCATTCTCATCCAAGAAAACAATTGTGTGGTTTGCCACCACTCCTTTTTGGAAAATAGTTCCTGCTTCCATCTCCCTTTCCTTGTGTGTGTGTGTGTGTGTGTGTGTATGAAACAACAGCAGGGACAACACTGAAGCAAGCTGACCTCTGCTTCTCCACATCTCTGCCCCCTTCCTTTCTTTTCACTGACTTCCACAGAAACCAGTGAAATGAAGTAAACTGAATTTACTTCCACTTCAAATAAACCTTGGGATTAAATCCAAAGGTTCACTTGCCAACTTTCCTGACTCCAAGCAGTAGTAATTATTCAAACCCTACGGAGTTTTAGAATGACTAATCCCATCGAATTAAGAGACCCCCATTTATGAATTTCTGCTTAAAACTTAAGCTTGGTTTACACAGGGAAAACTCCAGCCGCACCGGATTCCATCCGGTTTTCCTACCACAAGTAATTCTGAAATACAACCTTGATATATATTTTCCTTTCCCCTCCGACTGAGCTGCCTGATCCTGTCGGATTTTAGGGGCTTTTCGGAGGGAGCCATAAATCTAAGGCGAGAAGAGGGCCGGGGAATAAGCCACCAGAGTTGTGAAAGCGGAGGGAAAGGAGGGGGGGGGCAAAGAATGCGGAGAAGGGAGCGTCGCGGGGCCTGGGAAGGCGGCCGAGGTCTGGCATTTGGCGCATTTGAGCTGGGCGCACGTCGGAGCCTGCCTGAGCCGCTTTCTTGGCGCAGGTTTCCTTTGCTCCTTCGCATCCCGTTCCGAACACGCCGCACAGTCGGGGCCATCCATCATCTTCGGAGGGGAAGGCAATCCGTCAAGGCCTGACAGATAGAACCGAGGAGCTGCGCTGGGCCAAAGCCCGCCTCGCTGGAAGCGAAATCGAAAGCGCCTCTCCCCGCGAAGTCCCGCCCAGCGTCCCCACCGCGCCTCGGCGCTCTCTTACCCTGACTCTGGCCTCGGTGAGGTTGGTCCAGACGGCGATCTCCTCCCGCGTCGACATGTCCGGGTAGCGGTTGCGTTGGAAGGTGGCCTCCAGTTCTTGCAGCTGCTGGCTGGTGAAGTGAGTGCGCTGCCGCCGTTGCCGCTTCTTCTTGGACGGATCTTCGGCACCCGCGTCCTCATTCTTGCTCGGCTGGCTTTTCTCTTTCTCTGCGGAAGGGGGAAAAAAAAAAGCAGCGTCGGGTCAAGGGCCCGTCGGGGAGAGGGAGTGGAGGAGGAAAGGCGGCGGCGGCGGCGGCGGCGGCGGCTGCAAGGCAGAAGAGAAGGAAAAGGCCAGCGACTGGAAGCCCACGCGAGGTCAACCTCGGGGAAGAGCTGCGAAACAAGGCCGCTTCACTGCAGCCCACGCGACTGACAAATCCCAGGCGTGCGCCATCCGGAAGGAGCCACAGCCACGGCGGCCTGGCTTAAAATGAGTAAGAACCACTTAAAAACAAAAAGCCCAGGCGAGAATTACCTATCCGCAATCAGGTACAGGAGCTTTGGGAAGAAGAAGCAGAAATCCGAAGAGCTGCTTAAAATGAAGGCGCTTCCTTCCCAGGGAAAGAGCCCATCCGAGAATGGCAAAGCGCTCCTGCATCCTTGAAGTGAGCCTGCAGGATGAGTGGCCCACGGGTGAGAGTGGCTTCCTTGTGCTCTGGACTCTCCCCAGGCTTTGAAATTTTCTTTCTTTTTTTTTTTTTACCAAAAGCAGCGGCTGAAAATGGGAAGGGAAGGAAAGAAAGAAAGGGGGATTCCCACTACTAAACTACCTGCTTAGACTTGGAACACTGATTGTGTAAATTAGTGACTCCCAACCTGAACGTTCAAACTGCCAGGTCCAAGCAGGTTTGCTGTGATTATTCAAGGGATTGCTCACTCCTTCTCCCCTAAGCATAAGCTTTTATTGCAATTAAACATATAACCGCAGGTGGTTGTAGCGGGACAGTACAAGTCTAAACTGACAATTCTTCTATAATATAGAACAAGGGTCTCCACAACGTTGGCAACTTTAAGGCTTGTGGACTTCAGTTCTCAGAATTCCCCAGCCAGCAAAGCAATAAGCTCCACTGCCCTGGGTTGAAGGCAAGCAAACACACACACACACACGTTTTTAAAAGGATGCAAGGATAAAGTATTCATTAGAAATGACCTGACAAGATTTTGAGAAGACCGAATATTATCTTGCATATTCTTACTTTTTTTTTTTTTAGACCTACCCATTTTGGGGGCATTCAGAAATTATACCCAATAGTAGATTGGGTACATTGGAGGATTGATATCGATGGATACAAACTACCGAAAGGAACAAATGCCTATTTTCTCAAAAACTGCAATCAGACTGAAAATCCTTTCAGAAGCAATTGCTTTACGCACAGCAGTAAGTTTTATGTACAATATGAACTGTATAAATATCTATGAATGTATAAAGATAGACACACTGTTCTCTTTAGGTCTCAAGATTGTTGTCCTTTATATAAATTAGAAGTGTTTCAGAGTCAGAATGATTTGACCTTAGTATAATTGGAGGTGGTCACGCTAATCCACGGTCCATACCCAGTGAAAACCTGCAGTATTTGACTCAACAGAAGGCCAACTATATCAGTGGATTTAGCCCCCAATATTTTTTTTAAATGTATCTAGCATTAACTCAAGACTTGATGGTTGAACCCAATCTATAAAGTTGACCATGTTCACTTGCAAATAAGTGCACTTCAGTTCTTTCCTTCTCCCTGGGCTAAAAATCGTGTACATTGCATATTCTGACAGAGCTCTTCCAAACAGGAGCTGCAATTGCAGTTAAACTCTGTGCACATTGATTCTAAAGTATATCCAGTTTGATCTCAACAAGGCTTACTCTTGAATAAGCCCAGGCAGGAGTTGTCTTTCAGCAGCATGGTTTAGCAGAATTTCCCAATGCATCTTATTGGAAAGTCTCAGAAACCTTACAGCCAGTTGGTTTCAGGGTCCCTGAATTCCACTCTCTTGCAATCACATTAATTTCACTAATCTCAGATTAGTGGACATTTTGGACATCTCGTTATTTCAAGAGCTTTCCCAGCCCCCCTTTAGTTTCCAGTAAAAGGTTCAAAGAGTTACTCTTTCAGAGAGATATAAAGTCTGCCTGCATCAGGTGATACTCCTAGGAATTGTTGTTCTGTCTGACTTCTTTCACCTGAGCTCCTGCTGGGTTTACTGCTGGGCTAGCTTCTCTCCCTTGCGAAGACCAAGGTTGGCCCAGAAGATGGAATATTAAAAAATGTCCCCATTCTTTGCCCTCTCTAGACCCCAGAGGTAAATACCTGCCACTGCCTGATTCACCTTCCCTGTCTTAAAAGGAGTAGAGAATTTCTTCTTCTTCTTCTTCTTCTTCTGACGTTTCTTTGCAGTTCTCTACCTTTTTAATTTGTAACGATGGAAGTAACGGATCAGGTCCTTAGGCCATCACCCCTCCCCCCCCCGCCCGTTGCCACTGTACAATAATGGGGGGAAGAGAAGCCGGAGAAGGTTAGTGGCTGGATTGAGGCAAGAAGTGCCTTACCTGCGGCCTCGGGACTGGAGGTGTCGGAGATGGTGTGAACCTCCAGCCGATGCTTGGTAGAATCCAGGGCGGATCGCGGCTGGCCGGGGGTCAGGGCTGAAGCCATAACCAGAGCCTGGTGGTGATGGTGGTGGTGATGGCAAGACGAGGAGGCGGAGGAGGAAGAGGAAGAGGAAGGGGAGGTGGAGCAAAGCTTATTCCCGGCTCCCAAACGCTCCAGGCTGAGAGGGTCTTTCAGGCAGTTCATCGAGCGTCGCCAGCCAGCCAGCAGCCCGGGCGGCCGGGAGCTGCGCGCTGGCGGAGAAGAAGCCCGGCGAGGGAGTGGGAGCCGCTGCCAGGGACAGAGGCTGCTGAAGCTCCCTGGCCAGATTTCGTTCCTTCCCGGCCGTTCAGCAGGCAGGCAGTCAATCAATCCCGCCCGGACCTCAAGGCGAGGGAGGTCCCCGGACGCCCCCCGCCGAGTCCCCCGCCGAGCTCCGCCGCATCGGTGGCTGCAAAGCCAAGGCTCCGGCGGCACAAGCGCCCCCGCTGGGAGAGCGTGGCCAACCCGAGCCGGAGACTCCCAAGACGGACGGCGCAGCAGACCATGAATAATCCCCGCAAGAGGGCTCGCGGGCGGCCGATCAGGCGCAGGTAGAGCGGAGTAGATCCAAAGCCATAGGTGGGTCGGCTGCAAAAGCAAGCAAGCAAGCAATCCCGGGGCGAGCGAGCGAGTGAGCTGCTGGCGTTCTGGCCCGGCGGTGGCCGCGATTTCCCTCCCTTTCTTGGGCGCTCGGAGAGCCCGACTCCTCACTGGCCTCCCTGTTTGCCTAACATCTTAAACCCAGAGGCCGCCTTCCCGGGCCAGTGATATCAAGCCGCCCCTTCCTCTCTCTCCTCCTTCCAGCCTTCCCCCCGAGAGCGAGACTCGCTGCGGAGAGCAAGACGGACGCGGAGCGCAGCCAATCGGAAGGCGCAACGCCCCGGCGCAGGCTATAATAAGAACAGCCTATCAGAAACTTAGGGCAAGGCTCAATGGAAACCTTCGCTGGTCTTCTCTCTCTCTCTCTCCCCCCTTCCCCAAACCCCTTCCCTCCAGTCAAGTTTTCAAGCTATGCGTTGCAAGTCAGCAAAGGGAAAATTGGAAAATCTAGGGACGGGGAAAGGAAATCTTTACGTTACCTAAGCTTTCATCCTTGGGAAGAAGAAAAAGAAGAAGTTTGGAGGGGGGGGGAAGCTTTCTCCCGCATTTATTTCGGAGATGCCTGCAAGAACTCTTGGAGCCACTCAATAAAACCCAACCTGGAAGACTAGGATCTTCAGAATCGCTGCCTAACAAGCACCGCCGCACAAAGGATTTTCCCTTAGATTAAAAGAAAGCAGGTATCCCGGAGGTGAAATGCAGCCTTCAGAGTTTTTGCGACTTCGGACTTTTGTTTCAGTGATGCAGAAGAGAAACCATATTCTTTTTTTTAAAACAAGCCAAAGGGAGCGATGGTCGCGGGAAAACGTAGAGAAACTTCTATCCGCTTAGGACCTCTGTAATTCAATGGCTATTTATTATTACACTGAATACACAGTGTAATGAATGTCCCCAATTAATTGTTCAAAATCCCCAATGACCTTAAACTATTAGATTTTCACTGATCTTAATGTATCTTTTATAGTCATCTACCTTTCGGATTCTAAAAGATCTTTGTGATAATCCTAAACATATTTCATTTTTTTGTTGATAAGACTGCAAAGATTTGAAATTCGTATCCATCAAATACTGGAACAAAACAGATGTAATTGGCGGTTGAGCCCCTTCCCCCCCCCCAATAAAATCAAAACTGAGATATTGTCTATATTTTTTGCATTTAAAAAAAAAGTCTCTAACATCCTTTTTTCTATATTTTATTTGGCAATAATAAAAACCAAATTAGAATAAGAAGAATGAAAAAAATCACTAGAAATAAAGCAGATGCTGAAAACTTTAATTTGCTTCTCCCTTTGCACTTAAACCAAGCCAGGTGAAGGTCCTAGTCAACGAGATTCATCCGCAGAGACAGCCTTTATATGTGTGTGTGTGTGTATGTGTGTATGACGCCTCAATAAAAGACTTATATATTTTATATATTACTGAGGCGTCATCGAGAATTAACACGACCTGTCTTACTCCGCTGGAATTATGTTTCCCACCAGCAAATACGGCACTCCAATTTGCGACAAAATCGGGGCTTGACCATAACAGGCGCATTTGAGCCAGCCTGCCTTACACAGGAGTAGCTCCGCATTTCAAGGAACAAAAAACAAAATAAAACAAAAACGCGCTCTTCTGCCGTCCCTCCTTGCAGGTGAAATTGGCTATTCTTCGCTTTTCTTTTTCTTTTTCTTTTAAAAGGTGGTGTTATATTACAACCTTTAGGAAAAGGATCTCGGGTAGACTTTGCTTCTAGGCGGAAATTTTCAGCCTCTCCTTTCAAAGTGCGGGGCACTTTGTGAATGCGCTGCGTTTGCTTCTCTCTCTGTCCTCCCGCAAAATCTCCTCGATTGTGGTACCGCCGTTTACGTTAAAAGGTGCTTTGAATTCGTTTCTTAATCATTGCAAGGGGGGGGAGGAATGCCCCCCTTTCACTCTGGCTTCCCAGTGACTAAACCCGCGGAGTTCGCAGCAGCGAGAGGTAGCAGGAGGATGGACTCGGCCTGGTGGGTAAAAGAGCTCGGCGCAGACTCGTAGGATTGGACCCCCGGCGCCCCGGTTTTCGGTATGCCCTCCCTCAAGCGAGCCGCCGCTGATCCCCGGGACGTTGCCACAGGGAGAATGGCTGGACCGGTCACTTTCAACCCCATCCCCGTTTCCATCTCCCCTCCCCGTCTTTATGCAGGGACGGTCCCCGCCTCTTTTGTCGCCTTCCCCAGCTACCCCCCCCCCCCCGCGTATAATTTTAGCAGTATAGCTAAGAAAAAAGCAGGTCTCGTTAATTTACATGCCGCTCATTATCCGCTCATTAAACGGCGAAGCTTTATCCCTGCGATTTGGCAGTGGCCTGCCTCTCCCCAAAACCCCTCCGCCTTTGGATGCAGAGAATTCTCTTACATTTGTAGTGGATTTTAAGCTGATAAGACTCTAATTTGCTTAAGTCTTTTAAATAGGGGGCTTTCGATGGGTCTAGCTCTTTTCTTATTGGATTGCCTCTAATTCCCCCAAGATCATAAAGTATACGTATAAAGTAAATAGTTTCTCCCTAAGCACCGCCAGCAGATGACCTATAAGTAAATCAATAAGAATCCGGAGCTTTTCTCTACAATTTGTTTACTAACCATAGCCCGGGTTCTCCTTAACCTCCCAGGGCCACGAGGGGCTCCACACGCTGCGTAAATCCCTCCAATCCCTAAAGCAACTTGGACACTGGCGCGGGGCGGCGCGGCAGAAACTACTCATTCGTAGCAGAGTTGACAACAGGAGGCAGAAAATGCCGCA
The DNA here is from genome assembly GCA_033807585.1 of Hydrophis major. Lineage (NCBI taxonomy): Eukaryota > Metazoa > Chordata > Lepidosauria > Squamata > Elapidae > Hydrophis > Hydrophis major. Next base: position 30,247,352 of record CM066333.1, read on the forward strand.
ACCCGCTCCTCTCCCAAAGAGAAACCAGGAATTTCTCCTCCAAACTTGGGAAAAAGGAAGTAGTAAGAAGAAATGAAAGGGGTGGAGAAGGGTTGGCACAGATCGACCCTCTGAGGTTGGGTGAAAGAATACCATCCGTTCTCCCATCAGACTGAAAATGCCCCTTTCCGCTCAGAGCGACGCCTTCTAAACCCAAGAGCATCCTAACGCTTTCATTTCAAGCAATCCTAAAGATACACCCCCGCCCTTCCATTTAGTTAGCGGGAGGGAGGAAACCAATCCAATGGACTTTGTATTCGCAAGGGTAAAGCTACACATTAGGAGATACACCATGCTTACCACCTTCCCTGGTAAGAAACCAGCGCCTGCCCTCTGCGATCCTAAATATATCTACACAGAAGCCAGCACCACTGCTGACAGAGATCCCACTTAAGGGAATACAAGAAGGCTGCCTTGCCAATTTTGAGCTCAGAGCTGAAGTGGAGATGTGGAAACACCAGTTTTTTTAAACGAAACACAGGCGTTTTTGCTACTCCTGAGAAAAATGCAGATTCCCATGGGGTTTAAGAAGACTAGCCATAGCAATCCATGACAAGAGAGGTATTTAAACCCGGTTAAAGTTGAATTAATGGCTTTACATATGTTACAGAATATGGCCCAGTAAACTGTACATGGTGGTTTGAATTGGGAAAGAGAGTGTTGCTGTGCATAGAAATTGCGCAGTAGCAGCAGGCCCCATCCTGGTTCCCCTTGGGTGGGTTGGATTTCAACCCTTATAATCTCATTGACATTTGGAGGGCATCAGCCAGGTTAGGAAAGGCAGCATTTTTTTATCTAGTTGAAGTGAGGGCATGACAGCCTGACATCCTATGATTCCTACTTGATTGAAAACATCCTTGAGAATCTGGATTTAATCATCTAATCTTTCAGATCATGAAATCTAATTACTCTTAACTGGTAGCAACCCTCAAATGAGCAGTTCACAAACTCTCTCCTATTTTGAGGTGGATTACTAGGGCTGAACCTGGATGGTTTCCATAGAAAAGGACCCAGGCTTTACCATTAACTTTAACTATCTTCTTCCAAAACACCAGCCAGGGCAAGATGGGCATTAATATTTTCTGAATGGCTACCTCATCCAGACTTGGAAAGCTGGCCCCTAGTTTTGAGTCAAAGGCCAGCAGATGGCAGAAAGTAGCATCCAACATAACAAATTTAAATCAATGTTGATAATGAAAATATTGATAATAATGAGAAATGTGATCTGCTTCTATACAAAAATCAAGGAGGGAAATGGGCAGTTCGAAAATGTGAAAGACAAACGCACAAAAAGAAATTTATTGTGGAAGCCATAATTGGCTTCCCATATCATATTTGCTCAAAAGAAGTTAACTAATCCAACATTCTGGGTTTTAATATAAGTGATTGATGCTTTAATGTGTCATGGGAATTTGTTCATTGCTTTATGTTTTTAAATCAGCCATTAAATAGGTTATTTTGGGTTATTTATTTCTATCTATCCCACTTTTATTATCTTTACAAATAACTCGATGCAGTGATCATATCTTATATCCCTTCCTCCTCTTATTTTCCCACAACAACCTTGCGAGGTGGGTTGGGCTGACAGAGAACGATTGGCCCAAAGACACCCAGCTGACTTTCATGGCTAAGGAAGGACTCGAATTCATAGTTTCCCAGTTTCTAACCTGGTGTCTTAACTACTTAACCAAACTGGCTTTTATCATATTAATATACTTGCAGCAATGCTCCAAGACCGTTTCTGTCAAATAATCATCAAATCCAAATAAAATACACCAGCATCATACAAGAAGAAATAGCCAAGTTAAAAAAAAAAAAAAACGAACAGTAACAGTGCAAAAAACATGGCATTAGTGTTCAGAGCCACATGGTAGAGTAAAACAGACCCTACAGGAAAGGCTAATGAGTTAAGGCTTTATATTGTTCTTAAAATAGTGTCATGGAGAGAGCAATTGCACTGTACAACAATTATGCTTTAGCTTGTTGCCTGAATTCAGTTTTGTCCAGTGCTTGGTGGAACCTTCAAACTTTCATAGGAAGTAGCATTATGCCAAACTCACAAGTAGCAGTGTATTTCCTGAATTAAAGGCAGTGGGTTTTCAACTCCAGCTCAAGGATGGGTTAGAACAAGTCTTAAAGTTGCCAAGGTTGGACACCCTTGGGTTAGAACTTTTGGTATGTTAAGAATCTGCTCTGTCCTTGAGAAGGAAGAATTATACATGGGCAAGATGGGTTTCATAAGATTCGCCGTTCCCACCCTCACTGCATTTTATCAAAATCCACAGCCAGGTGTGGTTTAGTGGACTTTTATAACTAGACTAGCTCTATACCAATGTTTCACTAAGAAACTATGTGATCATGCTTAATTTTCGGGGAGGAAAATAAGGATTTTTGGTTTTTTTGCCTCTGTCTACTGCATCCATCAGTATTCATCTGGCTAGTCTCTTGTCATTGTGTAAGACAGTTGGGGGCTGTTTGGAAATTGAAATATGGAAATTGAAATGGTATTTGCTGTGTGAGCAAAGAGACAAGAAAAAGCCTGGGTGTGGCTTGGCTCAACTGTTCTATACTAAAGCTGCTTGGTGCTGTGAAACTAAAACTGAAACTTCTGTCGTCTGCTTTTTCATTTGGAAGAGATTTTTTTTCAGGTGGGGACTGGGAGTAGAACTCTTTAGCATCAGAGCATGTTAGTAATAATACATGAAATACTAATGCTCTGATGGTCATTTCGAAAAATCCTTTCTTAGTGAGCACCTAGAAGCCAAGAGGAACATAGGTGCCAATTTTCAAGTTTGTAGGTTTTACAGTAGTGGAGATTTTGTGATGATGCATGAGTGGTATTTAGCTTTTATATATATATAGATTGGCCACCAATCTCATCTTTGAAAAGTGAAAGGGCTAATCCCTTAACCTGGTAGCTCCTGTCCAAGGTGTGGCATGTGGCATAGCTTTCTGGTGTCTCATCTCAGTAGCTTTTCATACCCACTCATTTTTTAAAGAAGTAGGTCTTGCTTTGTACTTCTGACCCTGGGGCTGGAAAATAAGAGATATGGGCAATGCTAATATGAACTCACTTCTACAGTCACAGGCTGGAGCCAATGGGAAGGTCTCTTACTAAAAAGCCGGAGGTGTGAAACATGCAGTTCTTCTCAAGCACTTTTGATCTTGGACAAGTCTTTGTTTTTCTCAAAGGGGTTTGCATAATGTAATTTTCCTTTATTTGCATATGCATTTTACCCGAAGGTGTTCCTTGCATTGATCTGTGTGAGATACATTTTTACATAAAGTTACCAAACAAAAGCCAACTTCATGGTGGTGGTGGTGATGGTGGTATCTCACCCAGGTTTCCCCTCATGCCTTCCAAATACTGTCCCCTTAAAGCAGGGGTCTCCAAACTTGGCAACTTTAAGACTTGTGGAGTAAAAGAGCCAGAATTCTCCAGCCAGTTGAAGTCCACAAGTCTTAAAGTAGACCTCTGCCTTAAGGCATCTCATGAAGCATCTACAAAATGTAGGCAATAATTAAAACACTATGGTATAATTTATTGTCTTACCTTACACCACCTTAATTGAGCCCACGGTTCCAAAGTGCCTGCCTCAACCCCTTCAGTGAAAGAACAAGGCAATCCAGTTATGCTAACAGCAGCTCGAAAGCTGGCAGGGAAACTACCTTTTCCCAGGGCGGTTCTAAACCTTACATTAGAAATGCAAGGCTGTCATATTAAACTTAAACAGACAATTGACTGACAATTAATAGACACCCTCTTTTGTGCTACACTTTAGCGTTCATATCATTCCGGGAAAATGAGTATTATTTACTTTAATGCTATTTCTAAGTTGTTTAGATAGTTTGGATTATCAGTGGTATAATTCACTGTCAATGATAATTGATAAGAAATGGTTAATATTCTAAACTTGGCAGAACACAAACCTGCAGAGATATAACAAAGAAGTAATAACCTCTTGTAGCTCTCAGAATGAACTGAGAATTTTGTAGTGAGCTGCTGCTCAGGGATAGTAGTAATGGGTATGCAAAAGGACATCTAGCATTTTCAAACTAGTTAAATATAAGTTGTAAGGCGTTTGAAATGATGATCTCCATTGATTCAAATTGCATTCTAGTATCTTCACTGGATAGAATTATGTGTCCAAGAACAGTTCAAAAGACCTTATACATTCCTCAAAAAACCCTGCCTTTTAATTAGGAGGAATAAAAGGTTGAAGCTTCAGAGTTTGGAAATTTCTCATCACTGATGTTGTTACCGATAATTTTAAAGTGCCGGTTAATTCTCACCAGTAAATCTCAGAATTGTGCCATTAAAAATGCAATAGGCTCTTCTTATCATTCTCTTTGTATCACACCCTTCCTTCAAATAAATTGAATTTGTATTCACAATGCCCTAAATTATCTTCTGAAGAACCTTTTAAGGTAGACTAATTAGGCCAAAGTCACATATGCAACTCTACAATGTGCCCTTAACAGGTATGCAGTGTTAGGTTGCAGACTTATAGAAAATAACTGTAAAATATTATGAAGAAATGTTTTGAAGAATGACACACACACACACACACACACACACACAGTGTCAAAAATGAAATGAAATAGAGAACTTTATTGCTTGTTCATATGATAACAAACCCAGAAGCATATTCCTTACTATCATTACAGGTTGCTCAATTTTCTAATTCATAAACGTTTTTCATAGGTCCATCCCCCCAGAGCCAAAAATAGACTGGGGTGACTTCCATGGCAGTTGTGTATGAGGGCAGGAGATGCGCTGTGGACTTGAGGATACTTCAGGGACCATCCTAGTTAAAGAGCAGGGAAGTGAACCTTGGTCCAAACCACATGAGCTTTGCTAATGGGCTTTCATCCCAAGCAAATGCTAAGCAAAATCAAGGGGCAGTGGGTTTCAGTGACCAAAATGTGGCATTAAAACAAAGTACAACCTCCTTCAGATTGGCTCTCAGTCAATCTGTGATCAAGATATTCTCTTTGTTAAATAAAACAAGTACATCAAATAAGGCACGTAGCATAGCAGAATCAGAAGACATGAAAATCACGCAATTCTTCTTTGTTCATTTCTACAACTGGAACTTCAATTGAATTTCATTTTGTCCTGTTCTGCAGAGCTGCAATTCCGAAATAAAGCTTATTTTGCCAGGAACTAGATCTCTGATTAATTAGGATCCCATTATGGAAGCCAGACAGGTAACCCTTGTTTAGTTATATGTTGGTCAAAACAATAAAGAACAAGGTGAGTCCTTCAGGGCTAACCATGTTATTATTATTCAAGAGAAACCATTCATTGTTTTTATCAGACTCCCCCCACCCCTTGATTTAGGAAATATAGTTTATTTTCAGCTTGTGCTACAATAAAATGATTATTCCTCAATTAGCACAGAACTCTGTTGTTTTAGCTTATGGAGGAAAAGGGTTTTAAAGCACCCTCCTGGGTGTTCCTTAAATCATTTCCTGGGGCCACTAATCAATGTGAAATAAACAGGGGTCTCCATTTTCCTGTTTTCACAGCCACCACTTCAGCACCAAAGAACCAATTTTCTCCTAAAAGCTCTATGGACAAATGCAAAGCAAACAAACAACACCTACCCATCTACCTTGGGTGGGCGAGCAAGGAAGAAGCGAAAGAAAGGTGGTAACTCAAATGCAAACCAAAGGTAGGGAGGGAAGGAAGGAAGGAAGAAGCCAAACCAATTTAGCTGATGGGAAAGAGAAAATTTAAAAAAAAGAAACGAAAGAAACGAAAACAGAACAGAAACAACAAGCAAGCAGAAAATCGGGAGGAAGGGAAAGAAGAGAAGAAAGGAGAAACAGTCGGTAGAGAAAGAATAGCTAGCAAGCAAAAAGGAGAAAGGAATGGACCTATCTTCCTCTCCTGAGATACACACACACACACACAGAGAGAGAGAGACAGACAGACAGACAGACAGACATATATATATCCTCCTCATTCCCTCACTGTTCCTTAGATCAGTTCTCAACCTCGGCAACTTAAGAGATGGGTGGACTTTATTCAGCAAGCTGGGAAAGTGTGGAAGCTGAAGTCCACCCATCGTCAAGTGGTCTCGGAGGAGAAACGCCGCCTTAGATCCGCAAGCCTTTGGGCGATGCTCGCTCCCCGTTCGATTTCGGTGGCTCGCAAAGCCTTTTCGAGCAAGAACCCGTTGCCTTTTAAAACGAAAACAAGGAGTGCCAAACAGAGAAGGGTGACTTGATGTCTTTCGGATTCCCGGCCACTCGCCTTGATGAAGAGCCATTAATTACACCCATTCAGTCAATATTACGAAGGCGACGGGGAGGGTTTTTAGTTTTTAAAGGTAGGATTACGGAGACCCTAGATCGCCCCATTAGCGTATTCCTGCTCACGGCCGAAGCCTTCGTTGACCGGCGCCCTCTTCCGCGCGGCCGATCGAACTAGGTTGCATAAATTAGGAACCGAGAGCGACGAAGGCGCGGCCCGTAGGATGGGAGCGGGTTTGTGTGTGTGTGTTTGTATGCGTTGTCTACATTTGCAGGCGTGTCTGCCCCAGGAGCCGAAAGTAGCTTGTCGCCAGCGTTTTGCAGAAAGACTGGGACTGGGTTCGGTGCGGAGCGGTTGGGACAGACAAGTCTGGCAAATCTACTTGTTCTTTAAAGCAGGGGTCTCCAACCTGGGCAACTTTTAAGACTTGTGGACGCCCACAAATTGCCTCCAAGTTGCCCAGGTTGGATACCCCTGCTTTAAAGGAAGTGTCTTGCTTTGGAGAACAGGTCCTTGGGCTTTCCCTGCTCCTTTGCAGGTTCTTCCTACCCTTCGTTTACTGACATTCTTCCCAACCCTTCAGCAGCTCTGCTCTGAGAGCTCTTTTTAAAGAAAGTTAGTCCCGAGAAAGCCCAAAAAAGAGTGGTCTGAAAAAGTGGAATGAAAACTCCACAACAATGTTCAACAGTAATATACTTCACAATAAATGGACAGCTTGTGATGGCTTGAGTTTTAACTGGTTGTCTAAGAACGCCTTGGAGAAAAGTATATAAAAAGATTTTAATGCCATGTCCCCAGACCAACTTATCAGCTAAATAATGGAGGTGGGATTTGAATTTTGTTCTGTGTGGTAAAACTCAGCACTCTGCATTCGCTATTTCATATTTCAATGAGTAAGCAACGCTCTTCCTTACCCTGATGTCTTTCCAATTGTTCTTGAATATAAGAGGCACATTGTTTGATAATTATAGGAATTATAGTCCAGACACCAGATTGAGGGCAATTAATTACAATTGCCCAACACACGATCTTTCTACATGTTGCACCTTTCCACAGTCTGGTTTTGTCCAAATAACAGCACTTTAGGAACTGGCTGTGCAATGGATTTGCAGACTCCCAAAGAATTCCATGGACCAAAGCTTAGTCCTAGAGTACTGGTTGCCTAAGCCAGCCGAAATGATGGGAGATGCAATTAAAGATTTAAGGACAGCCTATTAGAGAAGTTTGCAAAAGCTGATCGAAGCAGCTGAGGGCATTTGGGCCCGTTCTCCAAGAGATAGATGGAAGAACTGAGGGAGTTCAGACATCTTGGGGATTGCATCTACACCACAGCCTTCCCTCCCTTTCTTATCAACAGTGTCATTGTCATCATAGAGTTGGGACATTTTGTCTTCACCATGTTTATGATTCTTTGGAGCCAAGAGAGCAGAAGGAGTGTAGAAAATTCCAAATACTAAAAGAAAACTAAGTTTAGCTTATCTGATCTAATGCCCCAAAGGAAAAGTATCGATTCATTTGATCATTTCAAATCCTGCTTCATGCTTTGGTTGGAGTTCTCTTTATGCAAAGAGCGGAGGGCAACTAAACCATTCCTCAAAAATCAAATATCACAAAATCGCATTCCTCCTCCATTACGAACACAATTTCTGGCTCTTTGAGGAATACTGTAGATGGAATGTTTGCTTGGATTGGCACAGGCCCCACTAGCAAAACCCCAACGGTACTACAGTAGCCAATGCATTCTTAAAACAAAACACTGAAGATAAAAATGCCTGTGAACCAGAACCAGACAAATAAAGATAGTTGAAAATGCTTTAAAAAGGGAGGCAGTTATGGCAAAATAAGTTAAAAGTTAATCTACCATTTTATTAAACACACACACACACACACACACACACAGAGAGAGAGAGAGAGAGAGAGAGTGACATGACCATACTAAATTAAAGGCCTGAGTCATACAGATAGCCCAGGAAATTGTTATGCTATTAAATTTAGAAAACCTTAAACCAGGCAGTCTACAAACGTATACGCAGATTCAAGTGTATTCACTTTAATTTATGTATGTAGTGCTTGGCAGTTTCCATTCCTCCCATTCTCCCAGTCTTTTGAAAACAGCCTATAAAAAGGGTTAACTCATAAAAAGCGGTCTACTAATTCTTGGATAAAGAATTCAGAGAGGAAAATTTCTAAGCCAGTTTATTTAGAACTATAATTAATTTGTGTAAAAAACGACAACCACCACCAATATGGGTCCAAAGAACTTTGAGTTGTAAATGTTCTTCTGATTTTTTTTTGTGTTCATATGCTACTTTTCTGGTGCAATTAATTTATCATCCTAATTGTAACATACTTTGGAAGCCACCATATATTGAAAAATGGGATATGTGACAATAATACATTCTTCCCTGCAAAATCAATTGAATAATTGGATCCTAATGCAGCTTACTCAAAAGTAAACTCTTCTTTTAAAGATCCTAAGGGATCCTATTAATTAAATTAATTCTAAAGGGATTAATTCCTGTGCCTAAGTAGTTTACTCAGAAGTAAACCATATCATTTCATTAGGTTTTCAGCATAATAGATTTACTTAAGAAATATTTCTGTTTCCCAAGAAAATCTTCAGGGACCTTGACTCCCCTACAAACTATAAAAACTACCAGGACACCAACAAAACTGACAATGGTTTAGAAATCTGAGGCCTAAAGCGTCTCATCATAAAGGTTATTCTAGAAAAGAGATTCCACACATGTAAGAATAGTTCCATTGTTTTCTATATTGCTTGATGTGGTTTCAGGTTTGAAATATGGTATAGAAATAGTTCTGTGGTTCAAATGTAGCCAGGATGGCCCAGATGGCTTTCTGGTTGCTGAAATTATTCTAAACACCTTTACTCAGAATAAAGTCCCACTGAGTTGATCTTCTATTAAAAGGCTGTATGCACTAACAAAAATATATGATAAATCTAGGGCAGGAAGAACCCTTAAGTTTGCAGTTGTAGACACACTTATTTGGAATTTAGTGAATCAGAACGTTGATTCAGAATTGAATTCTGAAGAAAGATGCATTGTGTTGTATTATAAAATGTAATCCAAGGATTCTTTTTTTGTTTGTTTCTTAAATCTGAAGCAGATCCATAGGTCAATTATAGGAAAACCCTGATAAATTACCCAGAGCATTACTTGACATTTTGAGCTGAAGCAATCGGGACATGGGAGTGGCCTTTCTGCAGTGAATGTAACATTCTGTCTATGGGAAACTGATGAAGAATAAAACCCTTTGGAAACTTTACAACTAGATAGGATGAAACCCTTTAACATCCTTATATATATAGTTATTTGTTTGTTTGTTTATTAAATTGTGTATTGGCTGCCCACCCTACCATAAAGTAACTATAGAACATAAATAAATTAAAAGCAAGAATTTAAAATCAAGGATACATGGGGAGGGCAGGGGCAGAATGGGAGAGGTGAGATCTGTGGTTACCTCCATTGGACCACCACCACTGAACTGGTCTCCAATTGGGGCCACAGGCCAACTAGCAGAGACAGGTCTTTAGGCTTAGGAAAGGATAGGAGGATTGGGACCAACCTCACATGGGGGGGGGGGGGCAAGATGTTTCAGAGGAGAGGAACCACAGCAGAGAAGGATTTCTTCCTGGACTGAAGGGGCCCACAGCATGCCTCCTCTGCTGGCATGAATGGGACAGGCCAATCCCAGAGTGGTGAGATGGTCTCTCAGATAAACTGTATCTTCTATATTGGATGTGTGTCCATCCAAAACAAGCTAGTTGAATTCAGTGGGAATTTTTTCCCGGGGATAGTGTTAAAGATGTATGTCCTTAAGCGTCCCAAAACTCACTTAATGCCAAATTCAGCATTTCTCTGGAAACATTTCTCACTCATCTCAGATGGCTGACTTCCCCAATAACAACATTAGGTCCCAGTTCAGTTCTGAGTGGAGTTCAGTGCGGAGAACTACTCAGAAGAGGTTCAACTCCTTCTCTAAGATACACAGCGTCTTAGATCTTGTGTATTGCCTTGCAGATTATTTTTTTTTATGAACTGAAATGAAAAATACATTATCTGACCAAGCAAATGTTGCTTTTAGTGCTTGCATTAAAATGAAATGAATTTCTATATAGGGGAGCATTTTAAAAAGTCCTAAAAGATGTTGTGTACATAGACATCTAGGAAGGCAAGTACAATGACTATTAATGACTTTTAGTTAGGATCAATGAATAAAATATTTCATTCCTACAGAGTATTAGTTGCTCAGGAACACTACATTAAGGCATCCCATTGACATGGAAACAAAGACAGACACAAGATACTCTTGGTCTCATTCAGTTAGCTTTTGCGATATCCCTATGCTAACAGGTATCAACTATAGTTGGATAGCAAAATGTAAATGTTACACATTTATGAACTGATCAGATTAAGGTTGGTTTTGAAATTAAATTAGTTCAAATAGGCATTTTATTAGGTCTGGGATTCAATTGGATCATTACACATTAGTACATATGTGTTTTTACGCCAAAACTACCAACATCAATTTGGACCAATATAATGTGATTTGTCATTCCAAATTGATTGAAATCAGTTGGAATCACTCTATATTGTTGACATGGTGGTGAAGGTAAAGGCCAAGATTGAGGAGACTCAAAAGAAAGTTTACCCTCAGCCCTCATTGGGTAATTTTGAGTAAATTATTATTTCAGTTTAACCTACCTATCAGGGCTGTTGTGGGAAAGTTGAGGAGAGACTTTTGTATACATTGGGATATAAATCAATAATTCAATACAAACACAAATATATAGTTTTAATTTCAAAGCAGTTGAATCTTTGTATACTTTGTAATAACAATATTGCAACAAGAAGAATGAATACAAGAATGGCTAGATGGCTGGAGATAGATAGATAGATAGATAGATAGATAGATAGATAGATAGATAGATAGATAGATAGATAGATAGATTTTAATGTTAGACTTGTGTGGCAGTCACTAATATTATCTTTTTTAAAAAGTATTGTCTTTTACAAATACAATGCCTCTTCAAAGGTGTGCATTAAAACAACAATAAATTTAAGCTAGGTGGTGCTGAATTGAAGAATTGTTTGGGGTCAATTAACATATTTAAAATCTATGAAGGATTAACCCCCCTAGCAACATGTCTCCATTAAAAATAAAGAAAGAAGGATAAATAGGCAACTTAACTTGTAAACCTTTCTCAGTACTTCCTTTGAATTAGACTTCTAAAATAAGTGATATTCACATTTGCCTGGCTTACCTGGACATTAAGATTTCAATTAAATGCTTGACAGTTTAAATTGAAGCACTGTCCAGAATAACACTGTTGTTGTTTTTTGCCTAAGTTCAGGGCAGTTTACTTTCTAGGAAGCCTGTTTAACAAACATCCCACCCAGACTTAGAAAAACCGGTTTGTCACAAGCAAGGCTGTTCCAATTGGACCCTTTTTCCACTTCTGTATTTTTAAAACAAAAACAAAACCCCAATCCAGTGAATTCAGCCCCTCCTGCTTAAGTAAAGCCTTGGAATTGCATCTGCTTGGAGAATTTGTTTCAAGGATTGCAGAAAGTCAAAAAGTCTTTCCAAGATCTTTGAATGAAATACATTTTAAGGTTAGAGTTCTCAGATGTCATTGGATTGATCAGAAAGCTATGGTGCTGAATAGTCCTCAACATATTCCAAATAATTGAATTAAGGTAAACTAGTCAGCAACATTTGCATTTCAGTTCTTTTCATAGCAAGATCAAACATATATTTATTCACCAGTAAGCCCTACTGAATTCAAGAAGATTATTCCAAGTTAAATGTGCATTGAACCATTGCATAGAAGAAGAATGTCTTGTTTTACAAACTGCCCCACTCTCCACCCAGTGAGGTTGTTGAGAATGTATTGAACAACACATGCTCTCATCTACAACACCCATTACCCTCAACCATTGGCCAAAAAACCCCTAGAGATTATGAGTAGATGTGTGGTCCAGCAACTCTTGGAGTGTCCTGGAATAGCAAGGTTGTTGAATATTTGGTTAAGGAAGTCAAAATATGGGTATTTTTGTGACATTTGGAAATTGTTCTAAGTTTTGTTCAAACTTTCTCACTGCATTTAAAACAAAAAAGCTGCAGGGAGATGTATGAGTTTCACTGCAAAAGATCTTTAACAAAATGAATCCTTTCTTTTGAAGGTGAACGCTCCAGTGATGATTCCAGGAATGCAAACAGACAAAAGACAGCAATGGAATTGCCTAAAATCCATCAATGGAAGCCTCCTTTCTTTCTCACTTTGCCAAATAGGTTTTGGAATGAAAAGGATACACAACTGTCCCTGAAACTAACTGGCTCCTTAAAATGATTTTATTGGGGACAGTGGTCATTCATTTCATTGAATGAATTTATCAGAAATCTTTTTCAGACCTGCTTTTGAAGCTAAACACAGGATAGCTGCCAAAAACAATAATCCTATGCACTCTACTGGGGAATAAGATTGGTCTACCTAAGATAGTAAGCCTCATGAAGGAAAACAGGAAGTGGGGAAGGATATAGGCTACAAGGCATACTTTTGAGCCATTTCAAACTCACTTGTGTTAAACATTTCCTGAAGCTTTTATTCTTGACATCTATGGCATTTGAACATATGCATCGTATCTGTTTATGTCTTTTAAACACCACATGGCTTTGTGATCACTTTCTAAAATACAAAGCGTAGCCTGTTTCCACCCAAGGCCCCAATCCTTCCATGGGTGGGATTGCAATTTTCTTAATTTTCTCATTCCAATGTGTAGAATTTTAACAAGCCGAAGGTTTGAAAAGTGGTTGAGTCCTATTGACAACTCCATCATTCTCACTCAGGATATGTTTAGCCCTGGAGTCTCTTCTCCAATATCGTACCATCTGGTCCTCAGCTTAGCACCAAAACGGGTTTTCTTTAAAAATAAAAATAAAAAAAATTCCACCTATAGTTAAAGTTGATTTTCTCTTTTTTTTTCTAAAAAACTAACAACAATCTTTGGCCATTTCCTTTCGAATTCAAGAGAGTAAAAAAAAAAAAAAAAAAAGGACCTTGTGGCATATGCAGGACTGGAAATGAATAAGATAAAAAAAAAATCATGGTGCAGAATGAATGGTTAGAAAAATTATAATTTGTTTTCCAGGGGAGGTCGTGATGGGGGGGGGGGGGGAGATCCTCAACTTTTCTTCATCCAGAAGTGGAATTCATCTAGTCAGGGCTCTGCAGCCAATATCTTCTGTTGGGTGAGCCGCTCTGGAGAAGAACGTTTCTGCTTAGGTTTATAGAAGTTTTCACCTAATTCGACTCAGGGCATCCACAGAATATGGAGGTACTTCCTGTTCTGGATCCTGTCTCCCTCCTAAATCAAAGTTGCTTTTTTGTGTGTGTGAGGATCCCACCTCCGGACCTGGATCTGATTGCAGCAGGCAACCCTGATCCCCTAAACTGGCTTTCTTCAACACTCGATTCTTCTTGGAAACGGTGCTTGTTTGCTTTTAACATTTTGATAACGTACCTTTCAAGCTGATTTCCCAAGTCATCATTCTCAGAAGCGTTCTCGTTGCACGGGAGGGATTTTTGTTTTTCCTACCGAAGAATCTTTCGCCTGGAAATGGGGTCCCCTTGTTTCGAGTCAAAACACTTCAGGATCTCTTCGGTGAACTCGGCGGCGGCAGAGGCCCAGGCCTCCAGCCAATTCGCTTTTATTGTCTTACAAAGGGGTTTTTCAAGGGTGGCTTCGAATTTTTGCACGGGCGCAACTCCGCGGCAACAAATGCCACCGCTCCTGCGCGTTTGCAGGGACATATGGGGTTCACGCCCAGTCGAATTTTACTCGTCCCTTGAATAGCTGAGACCTCGCCCCCGCTCCCCCATGCAATCGAGACAGCGGAATTGCCCCGAACTTGCGCGCGTTTGTATACACTTCCTTTTCAGCAAATCTCTATGGCAAACATTGTTCTTTTGACCAGATCACCAGGGAAGTGCCAGATTCTCCGGGCAAAAGTGTTAGATCACCACTCTGACCGTCGCCAATCGGCAGCGTCAACTGCACTCCAACTCCCGGCAATAGATCCCCCTGGCTGGGAATCATAGAAGCTGTAATTTAGGTGAAGGGGATCATATCCAAGGCGGCTTCTCTCCCCCCTCTCACTTTTACCAACTTCAGCATGAACATGTCCCATCAAAATGTCTTTCCCCCCACCCCTGCCGCGGACACATGCGAAATAAATTCGTTTGTGCTAAAATCACCCCAAGGAATCCAGTGGGGCAATCACGGGTGATGGAGGATTGCGAGCTAATGCCTGAATCCCCTTCCTACGCATGGTGGGTAACAATGCTTTTGAAACAACTTGAGTGGCACTTCTGCCCCAATACTTTCTTGAGAGAAAGGATGGAACTCAGTGGAATTTTTCCAATTAGGAAGCAATTGGATTTAACCATTCCTGAGATTTCTCATAAACAACCGTGCCCATCTGCATAAACAATGATCCAAAGAAAGTTATTATCTTGGGGCGATTAACGAAATGGCATTTCTGCTAATTATACACAACTGCCTTCTAAAAACAAGAACATCCAGAGCCATCTTATTATGATTATAATATACTGTATACCACTGCAAAAAGAAAAAAAAAATCACGTTTATTTTTATTTCCAGGTTGTTGGTTTAAAACCAAAAGGGCTGTTTTTCCTTTTCCCTATGGTGCATTTTGGATTGGGAAGCAATTCAGGCCGCTAAACTCGCTTTAATAAAGATATTTTTAATAATATCCCCGGGACATATTTTTTTTTAAATAAACATTGATACTTAACTGAAAGAAACAAGAAAAATGCCATTTGTCTATTTCCGCGGATGGCAAAAAGCAAAGACCTATCATTGCCGCGACAACCTTTGGTGCTAGTTTCTACACCTCACCCTGTAAGCAATAGTGTTGTATCTTAGATGGCGAACGCTTCGAATACAGACGAATCAACTTTTTACAATTTTTTTTTTTTTTTTTTTGCAAAAGAAAATCGCCAAGAGTGGCACGCCAGTAGCATTTTCTGGCAAATATGCTTGCTCAATACAAAATATTTCCCCTTCCCAGGAAAAAAAAAACAAAAAAACAAACAAACCCAACCCGATCCATTTCCCTTTGACAAAGCAGGTTTTCACCCCAGCGGCTCTCCGCACCGCACCCATCCTCACCAGCAGAGGGCGCCCTTGCACCGCCTTCAGCTCGCCCCCCCCCCCCCCCCACCAGCGCCGCGAGAAAAGCTGAGAGAGAGCGCGCTCAAAACCCTCGCCCGGGGTCCCCGCAGACGAGCCAACAGCTGCTCAGGAAGCTTTGGGAGAGAGGGGAGACCCCCCTCCCCTATGTTGGCTCTCCCCTCGTGGCCCCTCCTCACTGCGGCGCCCAACCCCGGGATTCCCCCCCCCCTCCCCCCGGGCTCAGCCAAGAGCCTGCCTTGGTCGTGGGAGCCGTGAGCTCGCCTCACCGCCGTCCTTAGAGCCGGGGGGAGGGGAGGGGGGGGAGAGAAGGATGGTTTCACGACGGGGGGGGGGACGGATCTTCCCTTCCCTCCACGGTCTGAGCAGGCAGAAGCGGGCCGCCTCGACTCACCGTTGGCGCTGGGGTGGGGCCTGCCGAAGAGTTTGCTGCTGGAAGCCTCTTTCCTGCCTTCCGGAGCCTCGCCGAAGTCCCCCTTTTTAAGATCAGGGTCTTTGGAGAAGAGACATTCGACGGTCGAAGGTTGTACCCCTAGGAGGGAAAGAGAAGGCTGTTGGTTTCTCAGAGGGGAGGCGTGTGTGTGTGTGTGTGTGTGAGAGAGAGAGAGACAGAGAGAGAGAGGAGTTGAAGTCCTCACTGGTTAGGCTAGGCTAGGTGGGGATGATGGAGCTTGGGGGTCTGAGGGATACCCCGACGCCATAAGGAAAGGCGACCGGTGAAGGCGCTAGTCCAGGGGTCTCCAACCTTGGCCACTTTAAGCCTGGAGGACTTCAACTCCCAGAATTCCCCAGCCAGCTGGCTGGGGAATTCTGGGAGTTGAAGTCCTCCAGGGTTAAAGTGGCCAAGGTTGGAGACCCCTGCGCTAGTCCTCTTGCAGAACCCTATAACCTCCCAGCTCTCCCTGGGCCTCTGTTGTCCCTCTTTCTTTCTCTCTTCCCCCCCCCCCCCCGCCTTCCATCTTCCCATAGGAGCTGCTTGTCCTCTTCAGTTTGCGACGAGGCGAATCGGGCCCTCGGATTCCTGGAAGGCTCGCGGCTCTTTCCAGCTCGCGAGCCACGAAGCTTTTGGCTGCAAGCCCCGAGAAGTACAAGGGTCCGGGGCAGCGTTTGACTGACGGAGGATGCCTGAATTCTCGCCCGCCCGATCAATAAACCGGGGGAGGGGGGAGGGGGGGGCTACAGAATTTTCAGTGGCTTTCTCTGAGCCCCGAATTTTGCCCCTGACTAGGCTCCCCGTAATGTCCCCCGTTATAGAGATGTATACCACCTTCCTTTCAGGTCTCTCTCTCTCTCTCTCTCTCTCCTTTTTTTTTTTTTTGAAAACGGTCAACAGGGAAAGGGCGTGCAAGCACACCTCGACCTTAAACTGCAGGTCGTTCCGACCAAAGGCGAAACATGTTTCTTACCTAACTGGACGCAAGCCGAGACAAGTTTACGGCAGTTGGACTCCATAACCCGTTATCTGCAAAACATCAGACGGTTGGCATTGAGATAACATGCGAAATAAACGTCAGCTTCACGAAGTCCAACTAAACAACAGCAACCACCACAACAACAACGCTTTAGAGAAAAACAAAGCAAGCCAGCTGCCTTAAACAAGCCACCCTTCAATAAGGGATGGGGAAGGAAAAACTGGCCCCTCTGGACGCCTATTTATTTATTTAATTGTTTCTTTGTTTGTTTGTTTAATCTGTTTGCCACCAGTCTTGCCCCAAAGTGACTCTGGGTGACCCTTAAAATAAAACCATAAATATAATGAATAAATTCATAAAATTACAACAAAGGTATACCTAAAGATTGATGCCCATAATTTCCACTTTGATTTAAGCTCCAGTAGATGCCAGCTAGCATGGTGAAGTCTGGAAATTGGGGGAAAGGGCACTTAAGCTATCAGATTGGAAAGCTAGTATAAAAAGCCCAAGAGCAGACTGGGCTTTTTCAAGAATGCTTAGCTCCAGAGGTGTAGTTAACAAACTGAAAATGGTGCACACAACCACACAATCCAAAATTCACCTCTTCTTTATAGGTGTCAACTTTTTTTGGTCAGATTCTGTGCACACCCCTGATTTGAGGTCATCCCTGTGAAGTTTATTCCTCCTCCTCCTCATCCCCCCAAGTGGCTTGTGTGTTTGTGTGTGTGTGTATGTGTGTGTATACACTTGCAGATCTCTTTTTTCTGTGCAGCTCAATGCAGGGAGTAAAGCAGATGTACTTCACATGCTTTAAATTCTGATACTCCAGCCAAAGAAATGAAAGATTAAATTCAGGCAATCAACTTGATTTAAGCTTTGGACTTTGGAAGAAACTGAAGACCATCTAGCATTCTCATTCATTGAATTTGAATTTTGACTTTGCATAAACTTCATTTTAAAATAAATTCTCTCTCTCTCTCTCTCTCTGTCACACACACACACACACACACCAAGTCCACTGATGCAAACCTAATGTGAATTCATGCCTGGAATCTGACAAATGCCCAGTGGCTCTGGGATATTTCTTTCCTGACAGAACCATTTCAATGCACATAGATTTGTAGGGGTTATATAATTAGAAGGGGAAAGTGGATTTTCTCACAGAGTTTTTTTTTTTAAAGGGATGCTGCATGCAGCATGGTAAAAGAAAGAAAGAAAGAAATAAAAAGAAAATCTCATCCTGAATAAAGGGAATAGGAAATCTCTTGAATCAATGCAATAAACACACATTAGTGTGAAAGTTCTGTTCACTCCTGTGTGTGTCATAAACAGCTTGCTTCAATTTTAACTACCCAAAACTAATTTTTCCCCTCTTACATTTGAAATGGCACATTTTTCCATCCATCCATCTGTGATGGGAAATCCCAGCTTTTACAATCTGTTTCCCTAGAAATGGGCTTGTCTAAACTCGCTGGATTTTACTGATTGATTGATTCAAATCAACAAGAGTGAGATTGGTTTCACTGAGGAACTCAGCCCTATGGACTGCAGCCTCCCTCACAAAATTATGGTCTTAAGGCTGGGCATTTACCTGAAAGCAAAGCTTATGTGATTCAGTGCAACAGATTCCCAAATAAAACCAAAGTTGGGCTGCTTGTGAGTTAACAAGGGCTCACCCAGCATGATCCTATGAAATGTTAGTCTTGTCTAAATCCACTGGAATAAATCAATAGCTGACATCTTTGAGCCAGGAGAGCATATCAAGATATTCAGCTTAACAATGCTGTGATTTACATAGTGGAGCAGGAAGGTTTGATGGGTGTCACTTCCACCACGTGGGAAGGGACATGCTTTTCAAGAGATATGAACAGGTGTGTCTCTCCATAGATACTCTTTTCCATTTCTAAAGATTTGCAGTGTTTACTTCACCGAGCCATCGCCATGCCACTGTAACAGTGATGGGGACACGGAATTTGTACCGCCACAGCACTGACTGGCTGATGTTACTATAAATCACTAGTGTGGATTGTTCTTGGGGGGAAAAAAAAAAGGAAGGTCTGGATCTGAATTTGCACTCTCCAGGGTCTCTGGCTTATTGGTAGAGAATGCAAGCCCAAATCGAGAGTCTGAACCCCCTTTCCAGGTAGAGGCAGCCTCTCCAGTACAGCTTCAAGGGGAGGCCTTTTTGGGATGGGGAGGAAACAGGGAGAAGAAAAGCAATGAACCACCTCCATTCTCTGCCTTTCTCCTTTGGTTGGACAAGGCTGGGAGAGGGACTTTAACACTTTAGATCAGGGCTCTCCAACCTTGGCAACTTTAAGACTTGTGAACTTCAACTCTTAAAGTTGCCAAGGTTGGAGACCCCTGCTTTAGATGCCACCTTCACTTCAACTTTTAACTCTTCTGAAGACTACTTTTTAAAACTTAACAGAGCACAACAGAACAGAACAGGCATAATAACACTAAAAAGAAGTGTTAAGAAAGAAAAACAAAAGGAACAAGATTAGCACCTGATTGAGATGTCTGTTTGGGAGACATTACAAAAATCATTACCAGAGCTCTCAACTAACACAATATGAAGTAACACAGATGGGAGGTTATTATTCCAGGCTTCAAATGTTTACTTATGGTAATTCGGATAGAAAATTTGCATGTCCTCTTCAGTTGGGTAATTTAGCATCCTCATTCCCCAATATCCCCTTTCACCATTTCGGCGTATTAAAGTTAACGGGCTCTCACTCTTAACCAAGTTATCCTTCTGAGCCTTCTCAGAAATCCTTGGAGGGAACAGGACAGCTCTGTCTAACTGGCTAATCAGAAACAGCCAGGAAGATGAACAATAATCCCCTTGACTTAATGATGAAGATGATGAGGGCAATACCCCTCCAGCCTAATTAAGCTGACTTACAAAACATGTGTCTCATAAGGAAAACTATTTTTCAGATGAAGGTGCATTTTCTTGCTCCAGGGAGAAAATTCCTAGAAGCTAGGAAAGATTGCTGACTTCTTTCCACCCGGACTGGCCTTAAGATCTCAAATCAGAGTCATTACTTTCCAAGCCATCAGGCATTCCTAGGTATTTTAGAGTAGAACTGGGTGCCAGCAATGGGTGCAATTGAACTACTGCTTCAGTTTAATATATGTGGCCTGGGGGACACATGGAAAAAGTCATAAGTTTTTTTATTTTTCAGGAGTCAAGACTGACATGCAAGATGCCCTGAGCAGAAGAAGACCTTTTCCCCACAACGAAGGCCTAATTTGAAATCTATAGTGAAACTGTTAGAGAAAGGCAGTTGATGGTCCCTTTTAATTTCTCTTGGAGGGTCCTTCAAGTGGGTTTTGTCAAGCAGGTTTCCCTGGATAAATTCAAACTCTCGGGGTCATTGCTTGCCTTACTGGCTAATTAATTGAGCACACGGAGACAGACAAGGCATTATTTTTTTGCTTTAAGTCCTTCATTTCCAAAAATTGAATCACTAGAAAATATTATTCTTAAAAAATGTGATATATCAGGAGTTCTATTCATCTATTGTTTTCAAAATCTTGCTCTTGCTTATTTTGGAATATAAATATTTATTTGATTGCAAGGATTCCTGACAGTTGAGAAATAAAGGAATTTGCAGCTGAAGTCTACCCAGATTTAGATGGAAGGCAGTACCAAGTTAAAACTAGTTGGGCAAGTAAGGTTAAGACTACAGTGAGAAAGAAGAAAGGAACCATGATTTCTGCCAAGAAAAAAAAATATTGATTTTTAAACACCCAATCTGCAAATTTATCTATTGGGGGAGGTGGCAGGAGAAAGCTCTTGGGAATTACTGTTACGCTTTAATATTAGACCCAGATACTAGACTGTACATGCAAATAATCCCATAAATACAATAAATGGAATCTTCCACCAAATAATTTGGAGTCTACCAATCAATATTACTACTAGAACCCTTTTCTGGACCCAGTCTTTTTCCTCATATACTTGCCTCTTATTTTCATTTTATCATTTTAAAATTCACAAACTTAAATTGCTTTTATGAGCAACATATGCACACTCTAACCACAAATAGCTAAAAGAAAATAAAGTGCATCTTTTACAGAAAGGCAAAATGAAATACATCACATTGCAGATTAGAATTTGGTATTTGCTGGGGTTTTTTCCCCCCCTTCCCTTATCAATAGCAAGTGACTCACAATTGCATTTTCATGGCATTTTAGATAGACCTGATTCTTAAGTGATACAAATAGGACTTCTTGGAAAAAGTGCAAAAATAGGTCAAGAAGGGGCATCAAAAGACATAGCCAGAAATTGTAGGGGGCTGGATTTGTTTTCATTATTTGGAATATTTGAAAAAATTAAGAGAAGAATGTTGCATTTCTTTTTAAAGGTGTATTCACCCTGTGGAATGTAAAGGAACTTTTGTAAAGCCAACTAAATTAATTAGAAGGGTACCGTCCCCTTTCCGAACCCTTATTTCCTGCCTGGTTTCTTGTTTAATTTAGGTCTCCTTCACTGTTCCTTAAAAATAAAAGAAGCACGAATTACTCTTTATGTTGCCTTTGGTCGAAGAACCAGATTTAATAATAGGGATATGATGGCGTCAGAAGGCAAGACAAGACAAGACAAAGCAAAACACACACCCCCCACCCCAAAACCTGCCACAAACTCCAGAAAATGTTGCCTTTTAAATGAGGCTACAAGAAAGCAAATAGAATGTGGAGGATCTCGCTAAAATTAAGTCATCCAAGTCTCAGAATCTCGAAGCACCTCACAATTTGCTGTAGTAAGCCCCGTCCTAGCAGTAATTGTAACTGTGTGTTTACGAAAGTTACACTTCAGTTATACAGCAAGACTCAGCCTCACTGGGGCAACTCCTTGGCCTCCTCGAGTTTTTCCAAGACTGTATGAAAAACATTAAAGGACAATAAAGGCGTGCGTTTGAGAAAGCTCCTTAAAAGGACCTGATCTCTCTCTGTCCCTCTTCCTTCCATTCTTCTTTCCTTCCATCCATGCATCCTTCCTTCCTTCCTTCCCTTTCCTGTCGGAATCCCCGGGAGATTGCAAGGCCAGGGTGCCAAGGCATGCTTTATTAGCCACAAGGGAAAAAAAGAAGAGGGAAAACCAGAAGGAAAGCGCGGTCGTCTCAGTCTGGCAAGGGGAGAACCTGGAAACGAGCGAGACCCTACCGGCAGCCCCTGGCCCAATTCAAGCGCTGGAAACCGAAGTCTCGGAGCCAGCCGAGCGCCCTAGAAAATCACCGGCCGGGACCAGCCGCCCGAACTGGACTCAATCCTCAGACTCGCCACAAGTCCCACCGCCGGCCCAGGGCCACTGCGCGGTCCACCTTCGGACTCGGGCTTACCGGCTCCAGTGGGCTCCGATGGCTCCTGCCTTGCGCGGCGGGGATGGGTCCTGGATCCTGAAGCGCTGAGAAATCCCCAGGCGGGGAGGAGAGGGTCTGGGAAAGAGTCGCGCCGCCGCCAGCGCCCCGAGGCCCGCCCGAGTCGCAGAAGGGCGGCAGCCCAGCAGGATCCCCGGGAGAAGAAACCGGTGTGTGTGTGTGTGTGTGTGTGTCGAACAGACCCCTGGAAGGAAGGAAGGGAGGGAAGGCCGGGCCCCGGTGGGTTGGTGGTGGCGGCGGCGGCGGCGGCGGCGGGCAGCTTCTCGGCGGGCGACCCGGTTCCCCCCTGCCTGACTCGGGCTCTCCTGCGGCTCCAGTTCCGCTCAACTCCGCTCGGCTCAGCTCGCTCTGCTTGGCTGGGGGAGTCGCGTGACGTCAGCAAAGATTCCACCAAACTGAAGTCGGCGGCCAAGCCGAGCAGCGGAGGGAGGGAAGGAAGGAAGGGGGAAAGGTAGGGATGAATAACGGGGGGAGGAGGAGGAGGAGAAGGCAGGGACGGCCCAGCTGCTACTGCTGCTGCTGGGAAAGGACGAAGCCCAAGAAAGGGGATTGTGGGGGAAGAAAACAAAAAGGGACGGATGGACCCTGAATGAAGGAGAGAAAGGTTAGAGCCACCTCTAGATCAAGCATGGGGGCGCAGTAGAAGTCATGGGCTCCAGGGTCTCTTGGCCAGGGACGTCGGTTTAACCAACGCCCAGGGCGCGACAGAAAAGCCGAAACGAGCGGCTGACAGAGAAGGAAAAAAAAAAAAAATCAAGAACCGCCGCGGCAGGCGGAAGAGGAGCGGGAAAGGGAGCCTGATGATGACCGGGGAGGAACAGCCGACCCCAGGTTCCTTATTTAATTGAAAGTTTCACTAAAGAAACCAGGGGGGAGCCGTAGAGGAGGTAAAGGAGGATCGAGGCCCGGAGGAAGCCGGCAGGGGATAGGCTGAATACAAGAGCGGGATCGAGCCTTTGGAGCCGGTGCAAAAGGGCCTGGAGCCGTCCAGACCCCACCCCTCCCTCCACCGGGCTTCCCAACATTCAGGCCAGCTTCCTGAACGAGGGAGGGAAACGGGGCCTTTCCACCTTTTTTATTTTTATTTTTTACGGAGCTGCAGCTGGGCAAAGGTGGGTGGGTGGCGGCGAGGGCCGCGGGGCCGCGAAAGGGCCTTTCCGCCACAAGGTTCGCGACCTACAAGCCCCAGAAGCGCCTCGCAGGGTAGAATTTCCTCGGCTGTCTCTGCCTCCAGCAGGTTCACCCGGGGTCACCGATCATTCATTTACGAAAAGGACGAGGCGCGAGGCGGAGGAAGAAAGGCGGTCTCCGAACTGGCGGGGCTGCCGTGCAGTTGGCGCGATTTCCGGAGAAGCGGTCGCGGGGCCTGTCCCGGGCCAGGCGCGCCTCGGGAGCAAAGCTGCGGCTGAGAGAACAGTGGAGAGAGATCTGGCCTGCTCGGCTACTTCGCCCCCTGGCAAGAAACAACAGCGCGCGAGTATTTCCGTCTACACGGAGGATCAATTTAGGGAAGATCGGGAATGTTGTTGAACTGTTCACCCACAAAAATATTAGTAAAATCGATCACAGCAATTGCAAAGACAAATGCCCACCATGACTGCAAAAGTTGATCCGCAGACACACCTAAAAACGCCGCCAACAAATTGTGCCCGCAGGACGCCCTTCAAAATAAAATCAATTTTTAAACCCCAATACCGTAACCGTTTTCACATCACCGTTAAATTTGATTTTGCTGTGGTGGGTTGCATTAAAAAAAAAAAAGGAAGGAAAACTATTCTACAACTAATTAACTCCCCCCTCCCCCAGTGAAAAATAAAGTTGCTTTAGTTTGGCGCTCTTATTTCAGCGCTTTTACTGTAGTTGGAAACTGAGAAATGGGTCGGTTCTGACGCAAAGAAATGGGCGCCATTTTGAAGTGTCTGATTTTTCAGCCTACCCGCTTAAAACACAGGTGACTTAATGGATTCTAATTTACCTGCATTAAATTTTTAAGCATTTTCGGGTTTTTTTTTGTTGGAAGGGAATCCTTTCTTATGGCATGGCTGTAAATCTAAGGCCCACTTGCTTGGAGAAAAAAATAAAAAATAAACACGAGAAGGATGAATTTATAAAATACAAAAATTGCTTTAGTGGGAAAAAATACTTATTCCATCCATACCTTTTTTTAAAAAAATGTCCCTTGGTGTTTAAACGTCAAATACAATGTTACCACTTGCAGGCCATTTGAAATTAACGTCATTCGTCCTACCGATTTTATTTGAAAAAGTAAAATATTTCGCCAACTCTATAAGCATCAAACATGCCCCGTAGGCCACCACAGGCAGGCACATGGTGTTAAGAGTGGAATCAGACAGTTTCACTGCGACTCACTCCCAACTGCACGTGTGAATTCTGCATTCGTGTCCTTGGGAAGAAGAGCCAGGGGCCGGAGTTCTTGTATCCCAATAAGGAATGCGAAGGAAAAATAAATCCATGGGGGTTAATCCTAAAATCTCTCTTTCGGTCGCTCTTGAAGTGGAAGAGGGTGGGTGGGTCGTGAAAGGGGAGAGAATGAAGGCTTTTGTTTGGCTCTCAGCGACTTTCAGGCCGGCCCTTCGCCTCCCGGAATACCCCGGTGCTCCATACACCTAATTAATGTACGGACAGTAGTGGATAAAGTAACTAAGGTAAACAAGCCTCCGTGTGGGGACTGACTTTGCTTGGAATTCGTCTGAGGACCGGGAGAAGAGTGGGGGAGGGGGGGGGCCCTGTTCCTTCTGCTCCTCCCAGCACGAAGATGCGCGCCTGGTTCCCCACCACTCGCCTCTTCCAGGCACTTCAAATTAGGAACTGTCACAGACCTGCCTCTCCGCCTCCCCCCTTTCCCGAGCCCCAGCCAAGGGGGGCTAGCTGGTTCTCCGTCTGCGCTACCTAACCAGACTGCCAGCCGGCCTCCAGTTGTTTTCTCTCATCCCACCTCCCCTCCCCACAACCCCGGTTGGTCCCCGGGCTGCCTCCCTTGCCCCCTTCAATGCCGGGGCTTCAGACCGGAGCACGACTAAGGCCGGGCGCTTCTCTGTCGCTCGCTAGGAATGGGGTGCAGCTGAAGTGAGCAGCTGGTGAGAAATGCAAATGGCTGGTAGAGAAACATAAGATACAGGGTGATTTTTATTCCCTCCTCGAGTGCGTGGAAGGAGCTGGACATACGTTTCACGCTCCTAATCCTTCTTTTACATTTTTAGTCATACTCCTATTAAACAACTAATTAATGCCCAGAATCGCTGGGGAATATATTAGGCAGACTGCCTCGAAAACGGGAGTTTTGAAAGGTGGTCTGGAAACTGCTGGAGCTGCTTTAATACACGGATTTTAATTCTTTCTCTCTCCTCATCTCTCCTCTCCCCTCACCCTCCTCCGTCCGTCCCCCCCTCCCATCCCAGCACCATTTCTCTTTCTCCCAGGAAATGAAATACAATCCTGGGTAGGGGTGAAGACATTCGCCCCTTTTGGTCCCGGAGAGCACCAGCCGCTTTTCTGAGCTGGCAGACTAGTCGTAAACAAAGTACGTAGCGTCTTAACTAGGTTAGATCCTCTGGGTTATCTCAAGGTTACCTCTGCGAGAAGGTGCAGTCACAGTGGCTACACAGTTGCACGGCCGGGGCATGACTTTCCCAGTCACTTTATAAAAAAAGTTATATAAAGTTATTATCTGAGGCTCCCTGGTAGGATACTCTGAAAGCATGGTTGAAATGCTGCAAGAAAGGGACTTTTGACAAATGCCCCCCTTTCCCGGCTTTCAGCAAAAAGCTTCGCCCGGAAGTCATTTTGCCGTGAAGTTTGTTATGCTGATTTCCATGAATCTCAAATTGAGCAAAGGCTCGGTTAATAAGCAGGTGGAGTTAGTCGCAAGTGCTAATTTCGAGCACTTGATTTTCCATTAAAGGATGGTTGGTTTATTTAGGAAATAAACGGACGCTTAAAAAAAAAAAAGAGTATCAATCCACGAGTATTGCGGATAGCTACTCTAACAATACATGCTTCATTTCTTCAAAGATTATAACAATTTAAATACAAGCCCTTGACTTCCGGAATCAGGTGGACCTGTTCACAAAGCGTTTCCCGTTCCAGATTTCAGAAACGATTTTAACTGCCATTAGATTATACTTGTTTAAAATTGATGGAAACAATTGCCCTTAACCAAAATGCTGATCCGTTAAATGCAACACATCCGGTGGTCACCTGGCTTGGTAGCAAATAATTCCCACTCACTTCAATGGGGCTGAGCGTAAGGTAGAATCCAGGCAGCATATTCAGAAATTGGTCCTATGAAATTTGGTTAAGGTGCACAATGTTCAAAGCTACCGATTCCAAACAAACGCGCAAAGAATCCAATTTTGCCTCTCAGCCAAGAATGAAATCTTTTTGAAATCAATTTTTCTTAAGTAAAATTAATGTAAATCTTTTTGTTAGTTTGACTACAGATGTTATTGAAAATATGCTGCTCTATCATCTATTTTCTTCCCAATGAGAATGTCTAAAATCTATCACAGTTAAGACACATCAAATACTGAAAAGAAAAGCCATGTTTGCTCATCGGTTAGGACAGTGGTCCAGGAGGGGGAAAAACATTATTTCAAAGAAAGCATTTTTGGACGAGAATGCAAACTTAAAAATGTTTGATATAGTAATGTAATTATACTAAAATCATATTCTAGCACCTTAGTTTAATAATGAGAAAAGCCGAAGTGGATGGTTGATAAGAATTCTATTTACAGACATTCAACAATAATTTCACCGAGGAACTGAGATAAATGTGAAAATTGGGAAGAGAAAGAGAATAAATCTCAGCAGTATATATATATATATATATATATAACTTTGCATTTTTACTGGCGCATTTGAAAACCGCTGAATATGAATCAGTGTGAAAGAATTAATTCCTACATATTTTGCCCCAGTTTTGAATTATGTTTTCGAGTCTTCGTCCTTCTTCTTACAATTTTGCGAATGGGGTAGAAGTTTACAACACTCGCTGCACTTTTGTTTTATGACTTCTGCATTTCCTCCTCCTCCACCCCCATGTATTTCTTTTATGCTTTTATTTCCGTATTACTCATCTAGGCATCTCGATTCCATACAAATAGAAAAAAAAAAAAAAGGGGGGGGGGGTGCGGGAAACCCTTCGAATGGACCCATTAATTTGCATATAAATTAAAACCCATCCTGCTACCTCCTGTGTTCTGGTAGCCTATTATCACTGAGAAACCAGGAACGCTTAAATACTTGAGCTAAGAGAATATATAAATGTCTGCCTTGACTCGGTAATGAACGACCTCAATAAAAACGTCCTATCCCGACGCTCGGAATTAATAAAGAAATGAAAAGGAAAAAGAAGGAAGGAGGAAATAAACGGACATAGATACACACACACACACACAGTGGAGGTGGAAATGTTGTTCAAACCCGGACTTATTTCGGGCAGAAGGCAATAATCCATGCAAACCCAAAAGGGGGATCTCCCACCCATCCCCCGTTTCCAGAGTCTTCTTGAGAAACCAAAGCGAAGCACACGGGAGGTGGAAGAAGTACAAAGGGAGAACCCCACTCCCCTTTCCGCGCCTGGTCTCTGCGCCAGCCGGGTCGCAGCTTTCTTTGCCAGTGGCCAGAGTTGCGACGCTCCAGAGCCAAGGACGCCCTCTAGCCCCGGCCGCTCGGCTCCCCCGCTTCTTCTCCCAGGCTGTCGAGCCCTGGCGGGACCCGGGCAGCTTCCGCGGCGGCGGCGGCGGCGTGAGAAACCCCTGCTCCGGGAGCGGCTTACCTGGGTCCGGAGCAGAGGCGCGAAAGGGGCCCTTCCTGACCAGGGCGAAGCGACGCGGCGCGGAATGCCACAAGTTGCCGGGGAGGAAGGCAGCGGCGAAGAGGAGGGCAAGCGGGGCTGGCTGGCGGTGGGGAAATCTGTCGCCTCGGGGGCCAGGCAGGAGCGCCCTTTCATTTCAAGCGCTTATTGATTTGCTCTTGTCATCTTTGGCCGCGCAGAGGGACACTTGATAGAAGCGCTGATCTCAGAGAGGAGGTGACCTGACCAGCGCTCTCCCCCAAATCTTAATTACCACCTTCATGCCTTGGGGGGAAAAAAGGGCAGAGAGGAAAGGAAGAGTCCGCAGCCAAAAGGCTTGGCTTATTTGCAACTTTCTCTAATTATTCCAGACTTCTCCCCGGGCGATCCCATCCGCTCCTCTCTCTCTCTCTCTCTCTCCCCCTCCCTCCCTCCCTCCCTCCCTCCCTCCCTCTCTCTCCCCCTCTTTCTCTCCCTCCTTCCCTCCCTCCCTCTTCCCCCTTCTTCCGAGCCCTGGTTGTGTGGATGGAGGGCGCCCGGTTGGGGAAGACTTCCCTGAGGAAAGAATTCCAAGCTGCTTCTCTCTCTCTCTCTCTCTCTAACCAGCCGGTTGAATTCGAAAAGGGGGGGAAAATGAGAGAAGGGAAGAAAGTTTGCGGGGTCGGTGTGGATGGGTGGGTGGGGGAAGAGGATTAGCAGAGACCCAACGTTCCCCTCCGTGCCCCTCCTCGGGTTTCAGCTCATGAATGCCGGGTTTATGGGAAGCGAAGGTGCTTCTGAAAACAGGGGAAGAGTGGTTTTTAAAAATTTATTATTAGTATTATTATTACAGCAGCTCTCAACTAGGGACTGGGGGATGACCTGGGAACGGTGCCATTTAGTCAGATTCCTGCTTTGGCAACTACCTGTCCTTACCAGAGATAAACGCTCTGCTGTACTCCAGCTGTTTTGAACTTCAATTCCTACCAGCCTGGCGAAGAGCCAGAAATTATCAGAATCGGTGGTCCCCAAAGATCTGAAGGGCACCAGGCTGCCTACTCATCATTTCCAGGGATTTTTTTTTTGTTTTGTTTTCAGATCTTTTCCCCTTCTGCAGTTTCCACACGAGAGATTTTATAGCACCATTATAGTAGTGAGGGCAGCATATCGCCCAAGCCAGCAAAAAAATATTATAAATACCTTGGGAGGAGGAAGATCACTCTACCCAACTTTTGGAACCAAAGTATCTACTTCTCATCCTCACTCCCCTTCTTTGGGAAGAATTTGGTCGTCCCCACGAAGGCAGCTCTG
Organism: Hydrophis major; assembly: GCA_033807585.1. NCBI lineage: Eukaryota > Metazoa > Chordata > Lepidosauria > Squamata > Elapidae > Hydrophis > Hydrophis major. The sequence continues at coordinate 30,276,799 of CM066333.1, forward strand.
GAGGAAGGAAGCGAAAGACAACTCTGTGTTCCTGGAAGAGATGAATCTTCCATTGAAAGCAAATCACCGCAATGAAAGGAACACTGACTAAACCTGTAGAACCTGCCCAGGCTTTGACCTTGGGATAAATGGGTAGAGGAGATATTAGAAGGAGAGTGACAGAAACTATAAATAGTACAGCTGTCAAACTGTTTCGGTATCTGTCAGTATCCAGAAATGGAACATAGAAAGTAGATTTCCACAGGGTGAAAAAAAAAAAAAAAGACAAAAACAGCACGACAGAACTCTTTTATTCTGCCTGCCATCAGACTTCATTGTTAATTACACCAGGACAGGTCCAACTAAAAGGCTTGGATTTAAGCAACCACTGTCCTTAAGCCACGTTTAGTTTTTGCAACATACAACCTTTCCAGAACGGTTTTACATCAAACCAAGAATTTCCAGTGGAAGTTTAACGGATCTCTTAGGCTCTAATGTAGGAGTAATGCTAGGATCTCTTTGGAGAACAAGCAAAACTTTTACAATTTCTCTTTGGATTCAGAGATGATCTTGATTTTGCCTTTGAGTTTATCAGCAATTAGTGGCCCTATATTTTCTGGGGAGCCTCTCAGAAACTTAATCATTTCGCTCAGATTGTTCTACCATTCCCAGTGACTGCCTTGTGAAATCTTTAGCAAATGTTTTACATAATAATGCACAAGAGCTAAATCAAAAATCAGCCCGAAACCATATGAATAAGATGACGTGCAGAAAAAGTGGGCATTATTCTTAATTTTTGAATTTACTATTGATATTCTTTTCTGCAGTCTTTCATATGTTCCAAGAAGCATTACATACATTATGTCTACATAAAAGTAGATTTTTACTTTTTCAAAAATAAAAACAAATACAAAACTGGCTGATTCTAGGATGGTAGATCACTTTCAGTTGCTTTTGGATTCTATGTTTCTGGTTAACTGCTAGTGGTCCCCAACCTTCAACTGAGATAAAACAGGCAGTCTTAAATAGTAGTAAAGCTAATATTAAAATAAGAGAGAGGGGGAGGAGGACAGGGAGGGAGAGGGAGGGAGAGGCAGAGAAAGAGAGAGAGAGAGAGAGTCTTTTGTAAAGCCAGTTCATTGGCATCACTAAGGAAGAACTTTTATAATATTCATCTGATACCTCTTATTCTAAGATCTTATGTATTGAACTGAAAACAGGATACTGAATAGGTATCCTATACAATGCAAACAATGGATTAGATTGTGAATCCACAGAAACTTTGTTTTTTTCCAAACTCAAAAAAAGACTGCCTAAATTAGTGTTTACATTTGAGCTCAATTTTCCATTCCCATACAACTTAATAATTTTCTTTTCCCCTGATCTTCATGTTGATTGATTGATTGCTGTTGGGTGTCGTTCAAAGCTATTGGGTGTGATTTCCATCAATAGAATTGCCTTCACCTTGATTTTGGTATCTAGAAAACTTCTGTCAGTGAATCTTCAGAACTAACAGCTTTCGGTGAACATAACATTTGGTTTTGACCCAGCTAAGACATGCCTTAAAAGAGACAAAATCTCTTCAGATGGATATGGATGCTTTCCAAGTTGACTAGGGGATGAATATGAGCTGAGGTTCAAAATTCTGAAGTGTCATGCTTCCTATTAACTGTAAATGCCAGTCAAAAGGATGACATTTAACTGTAGATCCTTCTGAGGATGTGAAGTCAGATTTCAGAAAACCAAGAACTGGTGTGTTTTTGTTCTAATATTCTCTAATTTTGTAGGGTTTTCTAAAACAAGGAAATGCCAATATGTTTGTGTGAGAGGGGAAGACAAAGATTGTGTGTGAATAGGGTTGTGTTTGTGTGTGTGTGCGAACTGAAAAAAAAGTGTAAGCATTATTGCCACTCTTGTGGGTATTAAGCCTACAACATTTTACTCATTAAGATATAAGCAGAGTCTTCACAGTTTTGAGGTGAGTAATCTACTGTGGGCAATGTGTGGCATCTGTCCAAGGACTTGTCCACAGTTTGTTTTTACAGACTGAAAACAACAGCAATAATAAAGTCACACTAATTTATAGAAGATGGATCAAGATTGTGAATGTAGGATGGAAAAGGAAAAATATAGGAAAAGGGCTGGAAGGTTAAGATGGAATGGGCTGGACTCAAATCAGGAAGGGATTAAGTGCTGCACAAAAACAAAAAAAAAATATCTATTTCCTTCCTCTTCAAAAAGTCTTGTTTTGTTGAGTCAGAATTTACAATGAATACACAACTGAACTGGGCAAAACATCATGTAAGACTCCATATTTGTCTCACAAAGCGAATAATTGTAAACCTTTTTGAGTACTTTTACAAGGTAAATGGGACAATCACTCACTTCCTTTCTTCTAAACTCCATATTGGTGTTGCATTAGAATAGTTTCAAAATAAATAAAAATAAAAATAAAGGAATGTTTGCCAATGATGGTGGAAAAATCAATTGCTGGAATGTTGATCTTAATAAAGATGGATGGAATCCTTACTGCTCCTAGTTATGAGTTTGGACATAGATATACTTATTGTAGAGGTAATTTTCTAGTGGAATGTTCATGCTGTAAATTTATAATTCATATATTGAATGAAGTCTTATACTGCATCAAGTCATTTCATCCAACACTATTTATACTATGAGAGGCAGTTTGGTGTAGCGGTTAAGGTGCCAGGCAAGAAACTGGGAGACCATGTGTTCTAGTCTTACCATGCCCATAAAGCCAGCTAGGCAACCTTGGCCCAGTCACTTTCTCTCAGCCCTAGGAAGAAGGCAATGGCAAACCACTTCTAAAAAACATTGCCCCCTCCCCATAGAAACTTCAGCTGGACATGATTGATCAGAAGAAAACAACAATAACTACAACAACAACAGCGATCTTCCAAGCACGTCTTGGAACTGACAATTTAGACACAAAAATATTAGAGAAAACATGGGATTTTTTCTGCCCCATTCGTGTCTTGTTCATGGGTTGTATCTTTTTCTCACATTGATAAAATACTAGGAATCTATATACAGTATGTAATTCCTATTGTAACAGTGGTTTGAATTTGATGGGAAGAATATAGTTGCTTTAAAATTCCCTTGTGAGTTTTTACAGCATGCTAAATTACTGTAGACTGGACATGGATAGTTGGTGATTAGCAGACTATGAGTGCCAGCAAGTCTCCAGGAAAGTGATGATTATCTTTGAAGAAGCTCTGAAATATGGATACATCAAGGCTGCTATGTCATGCATGATCCTATCCATTTCAGCCTAAACTTCAGAGGTGGTATTTAGCAGGTTCTGACCAGTTCTGGAGAACCGTTAGTAGAAATTTTGAGTAGCTCAGAAAACCAATAAATACCACCGCTGACTGGAGATTTTACAGTATCCTTCCCCTGCCACACCCACCAAGCCACGCCCACAGAACCGGTAGTAAAAAAAAATTGAATCCCACCAATGCTAAACATCTAAACAGGACCTTTGGAGAATCTCATCTCCATATGAAGTGCAGGGGATGTAGACTAGGGGCTGGGTCTTTTCAGTCATACTCTTTCCTGCAAGTACATCTGGTTACCTCTCTTTTCATGACTGTGAAGATTATTGTTATGCCCCTGTTGGAGACTGATTCCGAGGGAGAGGAGGAACAGCAGACAGGGAATGGAAGTGTGGCTCCGGAGGTTGTGGAGGAGGCTGGGGAAGGGCAGAGGACGGCTGGTCAGTCAGAGGAACACCCAGGCCCATCCCCTCTCCATCCTAGGGCAGGCAGGGAAGAGAGGATAAGGTAGAGATGTGAATGGCATGGTCTAGGGGGGAGGAAAGGGCCTTGACCCTCTTCATGGGCTGTAGCTGTGAGAACTGGTTAAAAGGACGGACATGCATATGGGCCAGTGCTGGAAACAAAGCGTGGAAATATCTCTAGTCTGTCATTCCTCTCTGAGTTTGGCATCATTCCCAATGTGTGTTCCGATATCTGTGGATGTCTTCAAGCCTTTATCTTGCCTAGTTCTCTTAATTGCTTCAGTGTGGTTTGTGTTGTTTTTACTCTTTATAATTTATAGGCATTTTCAGTTTAAATGGCATTTCCTCCTTTTCGTAGCTGCTTGTGGTTTTGTCTTCAGTCAAGGATATTTGGAGCTCTGAAGCAAAGTGAAGGAATAAAGGGGACTTCACCTGTTTTTGTGACTGTGTTTATTTTGTATCCCACCCTGGGTCATCACAATTATTTTATTTCAATGGTCTTCAGCACTTAGAATAACTATGGTTGAACATACTACATGTACATGATTTGGCATGTTTATGTTGATTTTTTTCCTTAAAACCTTAGTAGATTGCAGAAGTATGCCAACATTGTAAAATGAACATATATATGTATCAAATCATGGGTATTGTACATAATGTAAATATGGAAACTGTTTCGTTAACCTGAGAAGAATTAGAGAAGTAGCTAAGCTACTAGATCTGGGCTGCAAAAAATCCAGACTATCAGCAGAGGGCAGCAAAGAAAAAAACAAACAAACCCAACCAAATATCTTTGCTGCCATCTAGTGATCATCTGACTTTTTGCAGCCCAGATCTGGTACCCTGTTCAAATTGTATGTTAACGTTTAGGTAGCTTAGTCTATAGAAATCATAGTTGGTTTTACTTTTCCAAACAAAATTATTTAATTTACAGTACAAATAAATGAATTCTAATTGTGATATTAAGGCCACATTCCTAAGTATGTATACAATGCAGCAATTTCTTTTTATTATATTGTGACTTAATTTCAGGGAAATATGTCTGTCAGAGGTGTAGATATAATGATATTCTGATGATAATTCAGTTGCATTTTTTTGTTGCCCCCTTCCCCACTAATCATGTTCTTTCAATTCAAATTCAACTATGTTCAGAGATGGGTGCGATAAGATTGTTTGCAATTTAAATAATGCAAAACTTTCTGGCAACTAGCCAGTAGAAGATGAAGGTGATCATCAGAAATATCAAAGCATATATCATAGCAAAGAGACATATTCTAATATTTTGAAAAAGCTAGTGCAGATGGATGGTGTTTGCACAATGCTTTTAAAAGGATTTATCTAACCATGCTTTGATCAACTAACTCAATTATATCAATGTCTGGATTTACATGGCACATCAGACCATGAATCAACTCCTACATGACCACTTACCCAATGAGCCAAACTTAAATATGGTTGGCTAGTGGGCAGACTGATATCTGACCACTGCTGTAATTTGATGTTGCACTTTGTGCTGGAAGTTAAATTCCACTGCTGCCAGTGGAACTTGTTTGAAAGGAAACATACATAGGATTGTAAATTCTCAATTCACAATTTCAATGAAACAATTTTGCTGACCAAGGTGAGCAGGATTGGATTCAAAGTATCGTCAGCTGGAAAAAAAAAACTGACACAGCAGGGACATCGTAGACAACAACTGCAACTAACTGTACCTTGAAAAACATTGACTGTCATTTGAGAAAAGCACTGTTTTAAGGGCAAATTCAGCGGCATGCAGTAGATTGCTTTTTGTCTGGGAGATTTGCCAAGTTCTTTTACTCCCTGTAATATACCATGTTAAAAAGTTGGCTCTTTATTATACAACTTTTTTCCCTTCTGAAAATCTGTTTCATCTGGAAGCAGAAGGGTACATTTGCTTCTCCAGTGGAATACTCCTTTGCAAATCGCACTACATTTCTTTTGGCAGTAAAATAAATTTTACAGTAAATTTTCTTTGCTGGCTGAATATGGCTTTCAAATCTTTTACTTTTATATGAATCAGTTCTGGCACCATCTGTCAAAACGATACGCCTAAATGCTTTTAGAAATTTTTTTTTTCTGAATAAATTTATTACATGCTGTCTTTGAATTTTTGGAAGACTTAATGTGATAACAGAGATAAAATAGCTCTCGGTGACATGCTTCTTATCTGATAAGAATGCTCACTTGGACTTCACTATGGAGCTTATTAGGGAATGGATTGCGGTAAAATAATGCATCATACTGAGAGATCACCAGATTGAAGAGGAGTATCTACCATTCACTTCCCCAAATTCAGATATGAAAGTTTTTACTAAGTGGTCAAACTTAACATCCAAATCCAATTCAAAACCAGGTGAGAATTATGGCAGCTATGAACCACGGGGCCACTGCAGGTTGGAGAAAGCTGAGTTGTCATGACAACTTATTTCTCTTTGTTAAGGGAAAGCACAATAAAACAATTATTCTTTTCTCTCTATTAGCAGGGGTGTCAAACTCATGCCATCATGGTGGTGTCACATGACATATTGGGACTTTTTCCCCTTGCGCTAAACCGGGCGTGGGCATGGCCAGCGCATGATGCATCCAGCCCATGGACCATGAGTTTGACAGCCCTGCTCTATAGGGTCACTGCAAGGACAGGTGGATGGGCGGGCAAGTGTGAAGCATTCAGAACGACAATGAGAGTTTTACCTTTTTGCTTCAGTTGGGCAGGAAAACTGGTTCTCTCCAAGTTTTGGACAAATTTCCTGACATTGGACATGGTTGAAATTATTGGGATTGTAATCCAAAACTATCTGGGATGTACCATTACTGTACCAATAATTTATTATACTTGGAAGTTATACTGAATATAAAGATTGTTTTTCCCAGGTAATTTGAAAAAGTGATCTAATCTAGTGAATAGAATGGGGCTTTAATTCTAGAACTTTTATGAAGACTTCGCATTAATGAGAATCATATTCACATTATTTTATCCATATTGTTGCATCTAGTCTATGCTGTTTGCCTCTTTGTTAGTTTGTTTAATGTTCCTACTTATCATTGTCATTACAGAAAAGAGAGTTTTCTTCTACCTCAGTTTGGCTGAAATGTTTCAAGATATACATACATACATTTCAGCCAAACTGTTGTTATCTCTTGTGAAAAGGAAGCCTAAATGTTATTCATTACTTTAATTTAATTTCTTTGAAAACTCATTTTGCTCTGATGGAAAAAAAAAGGGGAAAAATGCTGAAGTTATACCCATTACTTTTTAACCCCTTGCATACCCATTAAAAGGAAGCTCAATATTTCTCTAAATAACCTGTTCTACTAATGAACTATTTTTATTGTTAGGGACTCTGTCCTAACATTCAGCTGGGATTTGTCTGTCTTATTTAGAGTCTTGCCAAATGTTCAGGAATTCTCAAATATAATACATAAACCATCAACATATTATTTCAGTACACTGAGATATACCCCATCTGGCCCTGGAAATTTAAACTAATTCAAAGTAAATAAGTATTCCTTAATCATGTTTCCACCACACTTGGTTTTCGATCCCGACACTTCAACTTTCTCTTCACAATTGCCTGGCGGAACACAAACTCTTTGTAAAAAAGGGTTGAACCAAACAGAAGTTAAATCGGTTTGCTTTTCCTTTGTTATCTGTCAGCTTTTTGCCACATTCATTGAGCACTCACAGCACTCTGACAGTTCTTTCATATTTTGATCTTATTAGACCTTTTGGTTGTCTTTAATGTCCTTCACCAACCTCTGATCACTTGGTGAAAGCAAAAAGATGACAAGGTTCTCATAAATCAGGCACTTCAAATGGTTTCGAAGTTTCATCTGGCAGTTTCAGTAATTGGAAGAAGCTTGTCTGCATTCATTGTGCATGTGCGAATGTTTTTCCAGAAGCTGATTGCAACAGTTCTATGTGTAGAAAATGCATGGAACTCTTTTCTAGCTACTGCAATTACTGGAAAAGGCTTCCTTTCACTTTTGGATGCAGCTGCATTGTTTCTGAAGCAGTTTTAAAGGAATGTATTACATAAAGCTTTGTTAAATCAAAACACACACCAAAGCTTTGTAAGGTTTTATTCTAAATAACAAAGTTGAATTTATTTAGTGAAATCAACATTTAGCTTTTTTTTTTTTTTTTGAGGGAAAATTCTCTCTCTCTCTCTCTCTGAGGTTAACAGCAGCAATATCCAATTTCCTCAAAGTCTGCTTTATTGCAAAGTCTTTTATTGTCTAAGGAGTTCCAATATAAATTATGTCTGTTACATTCATTCAGAACAAAGAAATTAGGAGAAATAGGAAGCTGGCCTATCAGGGTTTATTTCTATTTGGAATCTTCAAGTAGGATTAAAAACTATTTTATTTTCAAAGTTTTAATTTACCTAATATAAATAAGAACTGTGCAGCTAACCATTGAGGGATAAGGTTTGAAATTCACCAATGACAGGAAAAATGCAATCATCATTTGATTATAGGACATACAATATCCATTAAGGACATGAAAGTACTTTATTGGAAATTGAGCATGGCAAATGCCACGCAGTATGTGAAAATGGGTATTGTTGTTGGAGAAGATTTAGGCTTAGAGGGGGAAAAAAAACCCTGTATTTGTGTGATGAAACAGAAAATCTAGCCAATTTCTGTCACAGTTGAAGTTGTGCTGCCTTTTTTTTGACTGACATCAATTTAGAGATGAAGTTCTCTTTGTTCTACTTCTATTCCTAAAGCATACAACAGAGAACCTGGTCAACCCATTCCTCAGTTTTAAAATAGCCACAAAATCTTATTATGAGTTGAATGTTAATTGCTTATACTGTGTACATAGAATCAGAGAAGTCCATTTTTCAGTTCACCCCATGAAAATTTCCTACCCTCTTTCGCTTACATTTGAATGCTGCAGCATGCTGGCAGAGACAATTTCTTTTTCCATAATTGGACTTATTGTAGCACACCTTGCTTTGGCTGGGAAGAGTTATAATATCTAAAGGTCAAAGGACTCTGAAGGTTGCCTATAAAGGAAGAAATATATAGCAGTAATGTGTGTGTGTTTTGGGGCAGGGGTTGAGCTCATGGAAAATGTATTTTTCTCCATGAAACTCAGTGGAGATGATCTCAGGAGCACTACTGCTGTTAATTTCCAGTTGTTCCAGAAGAGGAACCCCCTCCCCCCATATCCCTCTTGTAAGGAACACGATTTGCTTAGCAACAGTGCTAGTAGATTGCATCAAATGGGTCAGCCAGTTTGCAGCTGGAGACTGCTGGTAACTAAAACGTCATCCTTTGCATTCTTGCAATGGATTGATATTTCAAATGTCTGGTTCCCCTTTGTTTCTCTTTAATACTTCTATCATCAAGGCTAAACTGATGTCACTCTGTGCAGCGATGTGAGGAAATATGACTTCTGTTTAATGTAAATCTCAATTTTAGTCTATCGCTGAGCTTTATGGTAACGTAAGACTCAAATAGCATTCAGATTTGGAAAAGATCTTTCCTTAAGCTTAGAGTTTTAAATCATTGATTTGTTGTATTTATTGAAGGTATTATGAAGTTGAATCAATTTTAAGTATTTGACAATTTTCTTTTTTCGGAGACTAAGGCATGTCTGCATATCCTTGTTGGGATGAAAGGAAAGGATTGTGCTAATTTGTCACATACTGTTTGAAAAACCCTTTTGGAGAAGGTATGGGTTAGAATATCAATTCCTTGCCTGTAGAATGCTGGCGCTTGGATAAAGTCCTGTTTAAATTACCTGTGATGGAGAACGAGAATGTGTTGCCTGTGCCCCCAGTTTTTGAACATAACACATTGCTATCTGTCCTCTCAAAGGGGATGAACATTGCCTTTTTCTCCTCAAATAAAATCCAACCCATAAAAAAAAGCAAACATTACCACAGTGAAATACAATATAATATGATAAAACAGCAACAGCAGCAATAGTAGTCCAGTAAGTCTACGGAGATGATATGTCATTAACTAATTAGGCCAAGGCTTGTTGAAATAATAGAGACTTTAGATATTCTTTAAGCGCCACTAAAGAGGGACCCAGGTTTATTTCCAGCTGTGTATGTGTGAAAGCTCTATTTTGGGTGTCGACAAGGCGAATACTTCCTCATGTGTTTCAGCTAACAATAGATCTTTTCTGTATCCAAATAATGTAAAGAGGAAGTCATAAGTTTCTTTCTGTGTAGGTTGTGGAAGAGGGCTAGTTAGTGTATTGTAGCAAAAAAAAAAAAAAAAATCTGAAGAAGGCCAGTAACACCTTTTCTGACTAAGGCATTTTATATGAGGCAGAAGCTTTGGAAAGCTGCAGCTCACTTCATTGGAGGGGAGAGAGTAATTCTCCATCAGTCTAGCTAGTCTTTGTCTCTGATGAAGTGGCTGCAGTTCACCCAAGCCTGGGTCTCTTAACAAAATTTATTAGTTCAGAAAACGTGCTATTGGGCTCCTTCAGATTTTTTCTGTCCAGGTGCAGCATTTGAAAGTGTGCTGGGGACCACCTTCAAAAAATAGGCATGACCAGAACAAAAAAGATTGTAGGTGGGCTGGAAGCCAGACGTAAACAAAATTGGATTTAATCTTAATTACATCATCCACCATTTAACTTTGTGTTTAATGATTTTCTTATAAAGTTATATTTGGAGCTGACTTTTGAAGACACCCTTGGGGGCTGCCCTGATGTTTTGGAAACTGCGTGTGGCTTTGGGAAGCCACATGCAACTCTAACATATAAAAAACAAAATCAGATTCATATAAGAGGAAACAATCTCTTAGTTGTCCGAGATCCAAACCATTTTGGTTTAAAATGGAAGCGCCAGGAATTTCAATTCAGCTTAGAAACAGGCTACAATATAAACATTTCTCTTTAATGAAGGGGTTTTCTCTTCAACTGGTTTTCATTGTTCTCTTCTTTAATTCTTTCTGAGGTTCTTATACATTTATATAAATATGGCAACTGGACTATGTTTTTTCTTTGAAGACATTTTGTTTCTCATCCAAGAAGCTTCTTCAGTTCTGACTGAATGGTGGAGATGGAAGGATAATATTCCTTGCAGTCATTTGGTCGTTAGCACTCTTTCTGAGAGTCAGTGAGACAACATGGAGATTTATTTGTGTCCTCAGGGTCACCTGAATAGTGGTATGGGGTGTGGAATGGTGACTGAGAATCTCCATAGATATTTATATCAATAGTAAAAAGAAAATATGAGATTGTTTCTCATACTGGGATAGTAAATTATAAAACTGAGTTCATTTCATTTAATGCGTCAAATTTAGACAAGAATATTTTTTTTGAAACATTGAAAACAAAGCAAGTAAACAGGGTGGAAAAAATTGAGGTTTTAAAAACTGTTTGTGGCAGAAAAGCAAAATTGATATTTGTTTGAATCTCTATGTAGTGCATGGTTGTGAATTATTATGGTTGACTGTCACTTTTGACAATTATGAGTGAAATTCTCCTTTCCATGCTTAAAAGTACAGCTATTAAATATGATGTGCAAACTGAAGAGTTTTAATTTTTTAATAAGAATTTGTTCACATTTGTGTTGAAATAAAACTTCAAATAAAAAAAAAATTGGACAGGTATTGTTTTATCCCTGAGTTAAAACTTAATAGCTTTAGTGGGCTTATCTGCAATGCTTTCTGAATTTTTAGCTTTAAGTGAAGGTTGACTCAGCAATCCAAACTTATTATTACACCTTATAGATACATATGTATGATTCTCGTTTCTCATTTCTATTCTATTTCTATCTCATGATTTCAATTAATCAAATTATTTACAGTGATGTGGTAATTCAAACCTACTTAGCAAATGGGTAAGAACTTATGCGTGGAGAGATATGGTATATCACTTGTTTGTTTGTTTGTTTTTCTGTCAAATTTAATAATGAACAAGTGACCTGATCAATAAATTTATATGATATCTGGATTTGCACAATCTGAGGATGCTAATAGTCTTTGATACTTTACAATGAATAGCAGTTTTGCATATGTGAATGAAGAATTTGTCCTAGAACCTGTGCGTGATATAAATAGTATATTTGTACATAATTGGTTCACGCTTTCATTAGCAAGGCATGAATAGATAGAAATAAAGTTATTAATGATTTGTGTATGAACTAAGCTTTTCTTTCTTTGCAAACAAAAAATATTGGCTTTTTTTTATTAGAAACTTTCTTTCATAGAAGGTAGGTCATTTTTCAACTGAGATTAATTTTTTCCTGTGACATTTGGGATGAATGGTTCAGCAGAACAAATTGTTCAGTATGTTTCAGTTTCCAAAGTGGAATTCAGGTTTTAACATCAGGATCCAATTAAATGATAGTTGGATCTGACTGTAAGAAATATGGCCCAGAAGAGAAACTGTAGTATTTGTTGATGGTATTTTTTGATGTTCCTATTTAGAGTTCTCCTGTTTTTAAATAGAAATCTGGACAATGCCCATCATAATATAAAACCATGTATTCCATTCAACAGCTGAACACATGGTCACACCCAAGCTTGACTGCTTTATTTAACAATTGGTTGTTTTGCTCTAGGCTGTTCTTAGGTGCCTGCCAGCATCTGTGAACTTGGCTATAACTTTAGAGTTGGGGTAATGCTTTGAAAGATTCTTTCTGTTGTCCTTTGGAAAGAATGTGATTTGGTCATTATAAATAATACCTATCCTGTAAATGCATCAGGACGAACAACAATTACCTACTGCCAATCTTTGTTTACATACCTTTCTGGTAATATTGTTTTGATATTGTTGCATTGTTCACTTTAAATAGATATACATATAATAGATGTCTCATTGTGTCTGATTTGTCATAAAGGTAAAGGTTTCCCTCCTCCAGTTATGTCTGACTCTTGGGTGTGGTACTCATCTCCTTTTTCTTAGCCAAGAGAGCTAGTGTTGTCCAAAGTTATTTCTGTAGTCATGTGACTAGCAGGACTATACCCTGGGGTGCATGGAACACTATTACCTTCCCATCAAAATGGTATCTACTCACATTTGTCTCCTCACATTTGTCATAGCTTTATGGAAATGATAATGAAAGTATTTGAAACAATATCTTTCGATACTTAAGTTGAAAGTTAAGGAACCCATTTTCTGTGGCATGAAGGTTGCCATAGAAGATTAAGTCTCCAACATGACTTGTGGTGATTTTATGGACATATCCAAAAGTGTTTTGCTACTTCCTTTTTCCAGGATATTTTGTTAACCACTGTTAGTGCTGAGGATAGTTCAGACAAAAAAAAAAAAAGCATAAGCAGGAGTACTAACTCTATTTATATTGTTACACTGACAAAATTTTGCAAGATGGAAAAAATTTCTCCTCGCTTTTTACTTTTATTCTCCAGAAAACTTGGGAAGGTTCTTTCTGAAAAGTTTTCCACACCATTCTTGTTTCTGTGGGCTGAGATATCTTTTACATACTGTGTCCAGTCTGTGGCTTTTCCTTCTGACTCCCAAGGTCACTTCCACATACCATTGTGACGACCAAGTAGCCGATAGCCCTGATACTGGTTCAACCCAATATTGCTTGTCAAATATAGCAAAAGTTTGTGGTCCCCTTTAACTCAGCAAAAAGGTGGACAGCGTTTGCTCTGGTTTCACCTTTTGCACAGCACAGGGACAAGTATTTGTTTATATTACATTTAGCTGCATATATTGTTGCCTGTGAAAAGTCAAGATAATTATCCCAAATCTACAAACAAGAGCCATGCAACTGAATGCTTAAAAATCACAATCCTCTTTTGCTATTAAGTGACTTGATAATAAGGGTTGACAACAAGATTGCAACGGCAAATCATATGGAGTCCTGGACATCTTTACTTGTGTGTCCTATATCCCACTTTCCCCTTGTGTCAGAATGCCATAATATGAAAGCAAATTACCAAATGCTAAGTTTACGATTTCATATGTAAGTCTAGTAGGAAAGCAAAACAAACGGGGTGTATACATGTATAGTGTTTTAGACAGCAAGGATGTGGAAGGAAGGAGAAACCAAGAGTGCATATGCTTCTTTTGTGTATTATGTCATTAGATTATTAGCCTGTCCACTACAAGTTGTGTTGACAAAAAACAAGTATTAAAATGGGAAAAGGAGGAGCAATTATAAGAGACTGTCCACATTGGTTTCAACAGGGTAGGCCATGTTACATATCACACTTAGATGGCCTTGATTTTCATTTTAATGTTTACATCTTTTTCTTTACATATCAAAGATATGCCATGATTAATATACAAGAACCCAAAACCACTAAAGTGTTATTTCCACCGTACAGTCTCTACCTACTCTGCATAGAGTAGGCACATTAGAAATGGCTCTGAAATAAACTTTGTAACTTCTAATACTATTCCTAGTCATCGTTGCAATACTGAAAGCAGGTAATGTTTATTTTCTAAGAACGTTAAACGCATCATGGCTCTGATTCTCTTCATGGAAGGTCTTTTACCAATTCTGCAAGACTTTCTTTGCCTATGTTTGAAAATACATGTATTACACAGTACCTCGTATGAAACGTACAGGTAGTTCTCAAGTTACAACAGTTCATTTAGTGAATGTTTCAAGTTACTTATCACCGTTTTTCACACACACGGCCATTGCAGATCCTTATGGTCACAGGATCAAAATTCAGATGCGTAGCAAGTGACCCATATTTATGATGGTTGCAGTGTTCCGGGGGGGAGGGGGGGTGTTACATGACCACCTTATTACAACCTTCTGACAAGCAAAGTCAATGGGGAAGTCAGATTCACTTAACATCCATGCAACTAACTTAACAACTGCAGTGATTCACTTAACAATTGTGGCAAGAAAGGTCATAAAATGGGGCAAAAAAGGTTTCATTCAGCCACAAAAAAAAATTGTTCTCACTTGTGGTTGTAAGTCGAGGAGTACCTGTACTTCAGTGGTGGGATTCAAATATTTTTGCCACCGGTTTGGTGGGCGTGGCTTGGCGAGTGTGCTTTGTGCATATGTACACACTTTGCGTGCACGCATGTGCCAAATGCACATTTTGCACAGGCTCAGAAGCATTCTAACTCACCTCCTGCAAACTTGCACGATCCCGGTCGCTTCAGCAGCTGCTGTGCGGCACTCTTCTGTGCTGCACAAAGCAACTGCATTTCAAATTCAGTGGATAAAGGTGAGTATGGGAGCCCGGGCAGGCAGGTGGGTCCAACAGCAGAACAGCGGAGACTGAACCGGCTCGCCAGAACTGGGCCAAACCAGTCGAATACCACCACTGCTGTGCTTGCTGTACAGTCTTTGTTGAATGAGGCTGAGTAATGTATGAAATGACCATTGCCTGACCTAGAACAATCAACACCATCTTTTGCAATTCTAAAGGGGTCAAAGATCGCCATGGATGTCATCCATTCTCTTGATCCACTGTAGGGACTAGATTACTTAGTGCACCTGAGGGAATGCACCTTAGAATTTATCCAGGAGTTTATCCCAATGCCAGTGTAAAGCCAGCAACTGTAACTTGCATTAATACTGGTACCCCATTGTCAAATCCAGTAAGCCTATGTGGTTGCACAGCAGTTTCATAAGATCAAAAGCACCCGCCCCCATCAATGTCATCAAAGAAGAATGGCTAGCACGTTTTGTTCTGAATAAACAGCTGTTCATAGTAGCCCATAACATTTCAGCAGAGCAGTTGTATAAGAAATACTAATCCTTTAAAAACTTGATCACAATAACTTTTACATTCCTTTGTAAGGCACATAATGATTCTTATGAGTTTGCACAGGAAGAAGCTGAGGGAGGGTGACTTATTAAGGCCATAGAGTTCATAATCTCATATCCTCTCTTTATCCGCTGATACTATGAAGTCTTATTGAACTTAATAGAATTCGTGTTTGAATAGACATATTTCACATCTGTGGTGATGATGACTTTCTTCTAAATTTTTGAACATGAAAACTAAATCTCCAACTTCAGGAATCTCCAATAGGCCCATCAGGAATTTTGGGGACACTTTATCCACACTTTCATAGAGTAGATACTATGGAGGGGGTAGTCAGTTTCAAAACAGCCATTTATCAGAAGAAATTGGTAAAGTTTCTTCCTGCCAGTTCCTTGAGCCTCCAGTGCTTCTTGCCACATCAGCTAATGTTTTTAAAATCATTTTCCTGGGCAAATAAGCCAGCTTTCAAACATAGTAATAAGCTGTAATCACCCACTTTAAAACCACAAATGCTTGGCGGGACCAACTTCAATTTAGATACATTAAAATGGAAAAGCAATTAGACACACAAACCCATTAACACACATACACTCACTAAGACTTATATTTGGGGACATCTATCTGGATCCACTTAATATCTTAACCTCTTCCAGTTTGGTACCATCCTTAAGCCAAATGGTCAAGTTCATGGATGAACTCTTTTAATTCAGATGGAAAGAAGATGTTGAGTGTCCTAAGGATAACACAGAACTTCAAATCTTTGGATGATTGCCCACAGACTTCTTGTTGCGCAACAGGGAAAACATAAGAATCCATAACTCAGTGTTATAGAACTGAACAGAATCCCCCATTGTCACACTTTTGCGATGATTTGGCTGGTAGCAATGGATCACTCTAACAGTATTCTAATTACCAATCTACTAAATTGAACTGTTCCAACAATATCCCATGGACAGCTATGTCAAAAGCTGCAAAAGAATCAGCCTGGAAGTATCATGTGTCTCCCAATAAAGTTCACTGATGAAGCTTTTATTATATATATTATAAAGCTATTACACCTAGGACTGAAACCAGACTGAAATGGATTTCAATAATGGACTTCATTGAAACATGCTTATAATTTATAGTATGCCCACTAAACTTGAAGAAAAAAGTATTTGCAATGGGGTAAAAAACACACATTGCCTAAATGTGAGTTAAGGAATCACAACCAAGGAACATTACACATGTCCATAGATGGCAACATTGCAGACAGGGCTGTTCCTAAAATTCTATGATTTCATAAATTCTGCAGTAAATAAATCATACGTTTAGTATGTACAATCTTGTGCCAAAATCTATCCTTCAATTTTCTGGATTTTCTTCATTCCTCTCCCAAATCATTTCTACTATAGGTTTTTTTTCTTTCTTTTTCTTTCTTCAAATCTATTTTGCTGGAGTTTCTAAGTTATTCATAGTACTGTAAAATAGTAAAGATGGAGTATTTATTTCCATTTTGCTTTTGGTGGATTTTCTTGAGATTTAGTTTTAACAGAAGCATTCATGGAAGCTGTAGGATGCTTTAGAGATGACTGTAACAATTCCATATGTTTGTAGATTTCTCTGTCATACTAACTTGTAATTAAGGGTAGTGCAAGAATTCCACATTCATCACGAGATTTTTTATCATTTTTCCTACTTTGAAAGAAAAACAACCCAAAATAAGTGTTTTTCTGACAGATTAAAAGACAATATTTTGAAAAATATGGGTGTCATATTCAGGCTCACACTATTAATCATGCTGAAACTTGGTGGAACCTTGATATAATTTATGTGAGGACTACATATATGTAGTCCTAATCATGACTACAACTGAGCCCAAAATTTATGTTGCTAAGTGAGAAATGTGTTAAGTGAGTCTTGCCCCACTTTACAATTTTTCTTGCCACATCTGTAAACTGAATCATGGTAGTTGGTAAATTAGTAAGACAGTTGTTAAGTGAATCTGGTTTTCCGTTTGAGTTTGCTTGTAAGAAGTTTGCCAAAGGTGATCAATTGACTTCCAAGACAATACAACCATCATAAATATGAATCAGTTGTGAAGCATCCCAATATAAATTACATGACCATGGGGATTCTGCAATGGTCATAAGTGCGAAAAATGGTCATGTCCCTTTTTTTAGTGCTGTTCTAACTTCAAATGGTCACTATATGAACTGTTGTAAGTTGAGGACTACCTGTAAAATCTTCTTTAGAGCAGGGGTCTCCAACCTTGGTCACTTTAAGACTTGTGGACTTCAACTCCCAGAATTCCTCAGCCAGCATGATTGGCTGGGGAATTCTGGGAGTTGAAGTCCACAAGTCTTAACGTGGCCAAGATTGGAGACCCCTGCTTTAGAGTATTTTTTTTTTTAATTTTCTCCATATAGACAAAGAGGTAGCTTTTCACATAGCTATGTCATTGTCTGTGCCTTGATGAATTGGATTGAATTTCCCTTCTTTCCTCAAGTATTAATCACATCTGCAGACCTCCTTACAGAAAATTAGTCCATCTCACTTGCATCTTGGATCTATGCTCATCAGAAGGATTATGGATTGGTATTTCCTCTGCTGACCCTGAAACAATACAATGGGATTATCATGGTATGATAGCACAGAATAAACGTGGTCCTAAAATAAACTCTTTGGTCCTTTAGGTTAGCCCGTGTAGCTCACCAAGCCCGTTTTCATGTGACTGAATTTGTACTTTGGAAACTGGTTGATCTTTGCATCCACCTAGACTTCAAGCACATTACAATGCAACAGGGATTAGCGAGTGTCTCTTGTTTCATTATTGTTCCATTAGTTAGTTCTGCCCATAATTATACTCCACCTGCCTCCTAGTTTCACTTGGGAAAATACTTAAAATTCATTGGGATACATTGCTCGCAAATTTATTGTGATTTTCTGTTTCACTCTCCTTTTTTCTCACAGGACACATCCACAAAGCTCAAGAGATGTAGGTTGGTTTTTTAAACAAAGAACAATGATTTGCAACTATAATAAATTTGTAATTGTTAGATACTAATCAAGTATAGAAAATATATAATATATAATTTAATATTTTATATAGAAACTATATACATATAAAAAAGATGCTGAGTATCATAATTTTTTTATAACCCTTTATTTTAAAAACTAGACATTTTGAGGAAAGCAATTATGAAAAGTATCCTGAAATTAATGAACTGAAATTAATGTCTGCTTTTATTCTCAAAAGAGTCACCTTCACACATTGAATAAGAAGCAGCAATTGTTAGAAATAGTCACATAAACAATGTCTATAGAGATTCTTGGTCATCCAGGTCATGGTTGTCTCAAAAGTGCTTTTTTAAAAGGTGACTGAGTTTTCTTGTTTTCCTTGAAGATGTTTCACTTCTCATCCAAGAAGCTTGTTCACTTCTGACTGAACTGAAGAAGCTTCTTGGATGAGAAATGAAACCTCTTCAAGGAAAACAAGAAAGTCCAGTCGTCTTTTGACTGGCATCTTGGGCCAGTCACAGGAACAGGTAGCCTTGGGGTTCCTGTCTTACTTGCTTGGCACATAGTGATGATTTACTACCTGCACAATGTAATGTCATTTTTGCTTCTTGGAATTCCTTTCTTCAATGTATAAATACTGAGAACAAAGAGCACAAAGGCACAGGAAGCACAAAGGCATGGGAAAATGAATAAGAAGAATGGCAAAGAAAGAGCTGTATACCCTTGTGCTCAAGAAAGATAAATTAGATATTTTTAGGATTTGATATCAGCTAGGAGCCTAATATTCTGTAACTTGCATTTAAAGAGAATGATAAGGCTGGCTAATATTATGTCCATCTTTCTTAACAGAAAAAAAAAAATTCGTAAGACTTCATACTGAACTCAGATGATGGGAAGCCACATTATAGTCAAAAGGGGACATGCTGTCCAGTAGCACATGTTATTTTCCACAACTCCTTATTGACAGGCTTGCCCTTGCCTTGGTGAAACCCGAGAATAGGAAAGGGAGAGGTAAAGGGTTTGGCCCATACAAGGGCTGACCAAAGATAGCTTTGTTCCATAGTTGGCAGCAGACATAACCAGGAAGAAGATGCCATTCTCCCTCTTCCATACCAATGTCTGAGCTAGCTGTGCTTTCCCCATTCCATGTATCAGCCTTCTGCTTCCCATAAGAAGTTCTTACAGTGGGGTCTTCAGGAGAAGAATCGGGGAAGGCCTTCCATCCCAAACTGCCACGTTGCAACGTCTCCGCTGCCTGTTGTAATAAAAGTTGTCAATCAAAATTCTTTTCTCTAAGCGTCATCACAAATCTCCACTGCATATTTTGTGTTGTTCCATGTGTGGAACATTCACCAGCATCAATAAACCCATGAGCTCAGAATAAGTACTGAATCAGAATGGAGAATTTAGACCTATGAAAAGATGCATTAGATTGCTGTGACAAATGGCATCCCACAAAGAGCACATGCAGAGGAACTATGGAATCTCTGCTATTTTCCTACAGGAGATTCAGACCCATCTTTTTGTATTAAAAACAAATAAAAGGCAGCAGCAGAAGCAGCAGAAACAAAAACCCTAGCAGTTATTGTATTTTATTAATTTATTTCCATTTTTTTTTTTAAAAAACATCTAAACTTAGTTTTGGATAAGCCATCTTTGAGAAAAAAAGTAAAAAAAGAACGATCTAAATGAGATGTCTCTACAAGTTTCCTGTAGACGATGATATTGATGATTAAAAATAATAACAACCAGAATGTCATTTAAATCTAATATTTTGTACACATTTGGGAATTTGGAGATATGGATTCTTGAGTAATAGTTAGTAGTCTAAAGTATCCATTAATAGTGTTCAATCTTCTTGTCCTAAACCCAGTACAGGGCTACAATGTGCACAAGTGTTTCTATTGATAATTGTCAAATCATCGATCCAATAGTTCAAGCCTTCCTAGTTCCCTATGCCTCCATATAAACTCCAGGAAAAGATATCTAAGGGAATGCCTCACACATTTTTTTAAACACACATAAAAGCTCCACATGATATTACTCTTGAAGACCATTCAGAAGCTGTAGCTGGTGCAGAGTGCAGTGTTGTGGAGAACTTAGGGCCCCCAGGAGTGGCCTATGTAGCACCATGGCTCTGTGAGCTTCACTGGCTGCCAGTTTGCTTCTGAGTGCAGTTCAAGGTGTTGGTATCTTCTTTCAAGTCCTTCATGGTTCAGGTTACTTGAGCCATGGTGGTTAGAATGCAGTACTGCAGGCTACTTCTGCTGAGTGCCAGCTGCCTTTTGAATCTCACCAGCTCAAGGTTGACTCAGCCTTACATTACAAAATGTTGGGGACAATATGCTGACTTGTAAACTGCTTAGAGAGGGCTGTAAAGCACTGTGAAGCAGTAAATAAGCCTAAGTGCTATTGCTATTGAGGGACTGTCTCATCCCAATAGGATTGACCTGCCCCACCGGTACCAGCAGGGGAGGGATGCTGTGGGTCCCATCGGCCAGAGTATTCTTGCTGGTGGGGTCCAGAAGAAAAGCTTTCTCTGCTGTTGCTCCTCCCCTTTGGAACATCTTGCCCCATGGAGTGAGGTCAGCTCCCACCCCTCTGACTTTCCACAAGAGCTTGAAGACCTGGCTCTGCCAGTTGGCTTGGACTCCAATGGGAAGGCTTCACATTTGGGTCTATGACAATTCACCATGGCCAACTCATCACCATGACCAACTCAGAAACTCACCACAGTCAACCTGCCATGGGCAACTTGCCATGGCCAACTTGCTGTGGGACAACTCACTATGGCCAGCTCACCACAGGACAACTCACTGAAGGACAAGAGTTACACTAATATCAAAGAAATGGTGGAATAAAATCATTAAAGAATGGATACAAAGGGAAGAATCAAATGAAATTAAAAAAATTAGAATATTTTTAAAATTTATTTTAAATAACTAAACTGAATTGTTAAATTATCCTGTGGTGAGTTTTCCCATGGTGAGTTTCCCATGGCTGCAGCGAGTTGGCTGTAGCAAGTTATCCCATTTTATTCACATTGAAGGTGGTAACTGATCCCACCACACCCCCACTCTTCCTACTCTTTCCCTTCCTATCTTTTAAAAAGACTTTTAAAAAACAACACATCATTAACCATTAAATACATAAACACATAAAACCTCTTAACATTGTAAATCCTTACAAGTCAAACAAAACATTATTTTTATACAGCATAATTCCAATTTATCCCATCTCCATATGGACACACAAATATCTTTCAGCAAATTTCTCATTATTTCTCTTTATTCCTATTCAATTTCATTTCTCTTCCATATTTATCCATTTTATAGTCATCATATTCTTTTCTTTCTGGCTTGTTTAAATTATTCTCATCTAACATTCCTCCAAGGTTTTATTGATTCTTTTTTCCTTTTTTTTATAAAAAACAAATTTTGTTAGTTTTACCATAAACACAATACACAAACATACAAACACAAAACATAAACAAAACTAAAAGATCTTTTCTGAAGGTTGTCTGTTCCCGGGTTAAAACTCTTCACACAGACACAAATTCAAACATCATATTCAACCCATATCTCCTTCCATATCTTATTATCATTTTCTTTTTTTTATATATATATATTAAAACCATTTTTATCAGTTTTATAAAAACAATGCACAAAGAATCAAGGCATAGCAGCTTATAAATTCTTTTCTAAGAAAAAATAATAATAAAAGATCAATAAGGCATAACATTTCCAGATTATAATATCAATATTTCATATAATATTAACTTCATATCTTGTCCCTACTTCTCCTTTCCATCCAAATTATTTATTAATTAAAATTTTATTGCCTTTTATCAATATACAAAATCCAAAAAAAAAAGCATATATATCCTTCCATATCTTATTACCATTTTCAACAACATTCTTTGTCTGTTCTATTTCCAATTATCCATTCATCTTTTTTTTCTTTTACTATACTTCTCCTGTACACCAATTGGAGTAACATCTATAACTCATTACCCTAACTTAGAAATACTACATATAGCAATCTTTCTTGGGATTCTGTTTAAAAGATTCTAAAATTACATAATAAATTTTATATTCTAAATATACATATAAAAACTCACTCTTATATACCCTCCAGAATCCCTCTTTTAATCTAAATTAAATTCACCCATTGTCTCTAAATAAACTTTTTTTCTTTAGGTCTTGCTTCCCCCCATTAAGGCTTCTCCTCCCCCCCTTTCTCTCTTGCTTATTCTTCTTGCCCTTTCTACCCCTTTGCTTTTTCCCTTCGCTTTTCTTACTCCTTTTCCTTTGCTTTCTAACCTTGCCTCCATCTTTTCGCTCATTTTTCTCTCTTTTGGTTGTTTTTATAATTCTTAAAATCCCCTTTTTCTTATCCTTTTTCTCCTCCTCTCCGGAAGGGACCCATTGTTCATCAAAGATGGCTTCTTCTTCCTCTTCTTCGTTGTCCCAGTCCTTCTGCTGCGTAATCAACTTTTCAACAGAACATAACTCCATTTCTAAGAATTGAAACAAAGCGCCCAAAGTATCTTCTTTTTTATATTTTTGATATTCAATCTCTAGTTCATCCACAAACGATGCCATTATAAAAAGGGAAACTTTTTCCAAAACAACCACAAGTATTTTTAATCAAAGACAATCAAAAGCAATTAAAAAAAAAAAATTCCAAAAGTTAATACTTTTCTTCCTTCTTCTCTTTCTCTTTCTGGATTAATTTTTATTCAAAGAGGTCCAATTACCATATATCTTCCTTTGGGATCCACAAAGACGTTCTAGACCAGGGGTCTCCAACCTTGGCTCCTGGAAGCCTGGCGGACTTCAACTCCCAGAATTCCACAGCCAGCTTTGCTGGCTGTGGAACTCTGGGAGTTGAAGTCCGCCAGGCTTCCAGGAGCCAAGGTTGGAGACCCCTGTTCTAGACAATCTCCTCCTTTTTCAGCTTCTGCTCCAATTTTTTTTCTCCCTTCCCACTTGCAATGACAATTTTAAATAATCAGAAATCCATACCTCCAGCAAAGATTTTCCAATTTCTTAAATTTTTCAATGTCCAAAAATCCCTTTGTCTCTTAGCTTCAACTTTCAAAGCAATCCACTTTCAGTGTCTAATATATCCAAATATTTCTGCTATTTCCGTGGGGTGGGAGAGTAAAAAAAAAAAAAAAAAGTTCCCTTTAACAGCTTCTCCGCCGCTTTTCGCTCTTCTTAGGGATACAATGTATCCTCCAGCAATTCAAGCAGCTCAATTCCAGGCAATTTAAAAGGTGTTACTTGACCCGGCTCAGACAGAACTTTCACTCTTCACACTTCCTCCAGCACAGTTCTTACCCGGTTGCTGGCTTCTTCGTGGCGGCCATTGCTGACCGCCGCTCCACCGCCTTGGGAAAAAGGGGTTTTCCCGGAGAAGGGGGGGGTCTGCGACACCCCCACCTCCCTATCCGACTCCCCTCTCTCTTCAGCTGTCCCTACAGGGCAGCCATATCTCCCTGACCCATCTGGATCGGGGGTACCTCGACGGCTAGCACAGCAGGAATCGCGAGCTGTCGCGAATTCCTGCTGCCCCGAAGCCACGCGAAACCGGAAGTTCCGTGTATTTATATTTTTATAGTTTTTTATTTGTATTTTGTACAGGTTTTGTATAGTATTATACTTTCAATATTGTAAGATGCCCAAAGTCACCCTGTGGTGAGATGGGCAGCCAATACATTTAATAAAGAAACATTTTTTTAAAAAAAGGAGAGAGGCAATCTACAGTTTAACAATGAAATAGGAAGCAATAGCATTCTGATACCTCACAAGCTCTAAAATGTTCAAATACACATTCACAATAAATTATAAAGAAATGACTTGGGGAATGAGATAGGAAAACAAAACCTTGTTTTGATAGTGTAGGAAATTTTCAACACAGTTTGATGACAGGTTCTGAAGAGAAGTGGTTTGTGTTTTCTTCAGCTTCAATGTGAACTTTTTGGGGTAATTTTGCAGCCAAGAGTATAGTGTCCCATGAGGTATACAAATCATATGGAAGTCATAATGAAACAAAGACAAGGTACCTGCGGAAAATGAGGAAGCTGAAAATGAGAACACAGGGCACTACTAAAAGAAGCACTAATTAGAACAATATGTTGTGATCTGGATAAGAAGTCTGCTCTTGATCTGTGAATTGTGAACGGAGGTCAAGCAGTGATAGATATCTGTTTTAGAAACTTATTTAGAAATCAAAGTTATCTCTAGTCAGAGTTGGTTGTGCAAAACATCTTGGCAAATGGCAAGGAAGAGATAACCATGCCCCTGGGATTTCAGTGTAACAAACTAACTATATTCTGGATATTACCCATATTTAAAAGGATGCAACCTCAGCTTAATACCATTTTTTGCTTTAAATCCCACTGAGTCATGAAACAAAAACACAAGCTAGTGAAAATATTTTAATTGTCAAACAATTGAACTGTTGCCAGTCATTGGAAAATATTCTACATTATTTTGTTGTAAGGATTTGCTATTCCATGTACAATTTATACCCATTTGTCTTTTGATGGGGGAGGTATTCAACATGCCAAATGACTTTATCAAGACTTCTCAAACTATTTTGTGAATAGATGGATCATTTTGAAGAAGAATTTGAAATCTACTTGAAATTTGAAGAGTTCAACATTAATTCCCCCTGACAGTAGGAGGTTCCATATCTATTGTAAGTTCACTTTAGGGTGTCACTTCAATAAATAGCAATAGCAATAGCACTTAGACTTATACACCACTTTATAGTGCTTTACAACCCTCTCTAAGAGGTTTACAGAGTCAGTATATTGCCCCCAACAATTTGGTTCCTCATTTTACCCACCTCAGAAGGATGGAAGGCTGAGTCAATCTTGAGCCTGGTGGGATTTGAACTGTCAAATTGTAGGCAGCTGGCTGCAAAAGTAGCTTTCAGTACTGCACTCTAACCACTGTGCCACAGAGGCTAATTTAATATCCTAATTTATTTGTTCAGTGAATGTTTTAAGCCCCAGAAAACTATCTATTAATAGAAGTAAGGAAAAGCCTTCATATTTAAGACAAGGCAAAATTTTGTAACATAACATTATAGTTATTAAATATCTAAAATACTTTTGTATAAAGATCATACAGGCATTTATCCTGTATACACATGTATGTGTCCGTCCATTCTATCATATCTAATGCTTTCTTAGAGTGTCTTACATTGGACATTTGTAATCCAGATAATTTCCATGTCTTTTGATTTCAACAATGCACTATTGGGTACTCAGAATATGGGTCTTTTTCTTCTCTCTTCTCTCTCTCTCTCTCTCTCTCTGACAACAACAGTGACAATAGGAATAATTCAAAAATAGGGACGGAATATAGTTGTTCAATATGGTTTCTATGTCTATATGTAGAATATACGGGCATGACTTTTCTTAAGTTAAGCAATGTGACAAAGTCCTAAAATTACAAAGAAAATAACATAAGCAGCAAAAACCAGAAGAAAGAAATGGCCTTATAACAAAATGCGAGGACCAATGAAGAATGTTAAACCAGAAACATAATTTGTGTGTCCAGGGGCATTTCATGGCTGTCTAGCAACCATAAAACATTCACACCTGCTAGCAGCTAAAGAAGCAAAAGGGCTGAAAGAAAGAGACAGAGCAATAGGGCATTTGATAAACAAAAAATGATGGAGCTACAGAAAGTTCATATTAGGCAAAGACTAAATGTTTATACAGAATTATTTAATAAACAATTGATAAATGATCCAAATTCTTCTTGAAGGATCTGCTGAAGGACATCACTGTGGTTTACATCTGATTGGTAAAAGCATTATTTTATCAGTCTTGTGCAAACTTCAAAAGGTGCTTGGCTTTGGCAATGCTTTAAGCAAAGATTCCTTCAAAGCTGTTTCAAAAGCAATGTGATCCCCTGCTTTTAGTAGTAAAACAAACGATCAATTCAATTGGTTGTGATTGATGGGAAATTGGTTAGTTGGAAAGAGACTTATGTTGTTTCTTGTGGGTAGATGCAACTGCCAGATTTTGAGGTCATTGGAAAGACCTTGTTGAGGAGTGAAATTCTGCATTATAGTGTATGTGGGCAGCAATACTGGCTGACTACCAGAGGAATACAAAAAGTCAAGATGGCTGATCTAATCATGCAATCAAAGTCCTGCCATCACTTTGATCATGTTGTGGCAGCCATCTTGGTCTTTTGACATACATGTGAGATATGCACATTCCAGGGCACCAACTGGGAGCAACTGTACCTTTCTTCCTTCACTCACTCAGCATCATCTACCAGTGGGAAAGCAAACTACCAATCTCTCTCTTGAACCCGGGGCTGTGTAGGAATTCATTGTCATCAAAGGAACAGTTTTGATAACTTTATTATATGTTAATTGAACTTTCAACTGGGAGAACAAAATCTACTTGATGCTTCCATAACTAATCAGTATGAGGCAAATACATTTATAGATAGTCTAATCCAACTGACAGAACTGTTAAAAAAGCATAATTACCAGCACCTTAAACAAAAGTGCAGGAACAAATTCAAGCACTTATAAAAACCTTCATAATAGAATGCTACAACAAATGTTTTATTTCATTCAAAGTCAATTAAAGTGCAATATTAAAATTATATATATATATATATATATATATATATATATATATATATATATATATATATATATATATATATATATATATATATATATTCTTTCTTTCCTATTTTCTCCTACATTTTTCTTTTCTTTTTTCTTGGTGCACTTTAGCTTTCTCTTTTATCCCTTCCTTTTTTTATTTTTTCCTTCTTACTCTACTTTGAGTAACAATCATGAGGGTTCAGGATTGGAGTCCTTTTGCTTCAGAGGTTCTACTTCTACCTACAGTAAATGAAGGAAGAGGTTAGTTGGTGATTCTAGGGCAGAATGTTGGTTATTTTCTTGTGGAGTATGGCAGGCTCTCAGCTTTGATTCTTGGTATCTACATGAAACTTACTAAGTGAGGTCATTCACTGGTTTGGGATCCTAAATAAGCTGGTGATAACCAAATATATGTTCATACCTGAAAATTTCCTGCTCTAAGTAGAGTTGACTTGTCTAATGAACACTTTCTGTTTACAGATTTTGAAATACCCTCTTTGTGAGCAAGGAGACAATGTTCTTCAATGCTTGGAATAATTTCCTTACAAGATTACCTTAACCTCAGAAACTGAGATACCATCTTCTCTGCTGGTTTTTACAAAGGTGTCAAGATAGAAGTGTGTCTGAGAACATTTGGTAATTGACGTCATAGGATTATATGCAATGATGGAATCTTGTTTTAGGGATATGTTGCTGATTTATGATTTAATAGGTACATTGTCTATACTGTTCTGTATGTCTGGAATCATACCAAATAAACAAACCAAAAGCCATGTTCTGTTCATGTTTTTGACACAGATATAAAGTTATGCACAATTGCGTGATTAGGAGCCATGTTGGCACCGTGGTTAGAATGCCGTATTGCAGGTGGACTCTGCCCACTGTCAGGTCAGGAGTTTGATCCTGATGGGTCTCAAGGCTTTCATCCTTCCACGGTTGGTAAAATGAGGACCCAGATTATTGGGGGTAATATACTGACTCTGCAAACCGCTTAGAGGGGGCTGTAAAGCACCCTGAAGTGGTATATAAGTCTAAGAGCTGTTGCTATTGATTGCTTCATAGGACTGGTTAGGAACCTATACAGTGATCCTCTTATACTTTTCTCACTTCCCTCTTCAAAATCTGCCCCCCCCCCAATATCTTTCTAATGACATATGAATTTGCTGTCACCATGTTTGAATCAGTGAATTTTTATATATATATATGTTGAACTCTGGGATTAAATGCATATAGCTTGATCCAGTTCTTTCCTAGTGTAATGAAACTTTGTAGTGTGCTTATACAGTAAATTTATGAGTAGTTTCCTTATCTGTATATTCTCTGAACTAATAGCATGAATAAGATGTTGAGGTAATTCTGAGGAAGTAGTCCCTTTTTTTTTTTTCACAGACAAGTCAGATTAAGGATGATTGATACAATACTAGAGCCAATTAAGATTCCCATTTCCACCCAAATCCTGTTATTTCATGATGCATTCTCGGTTTGAGTAGGAATGTATACATCCCATGAAATAACACAATAAACAAAGCACAGTGGGTAAGAAGCAAGTGGAAGTCTGTGACTGGTAGTGGATGCAGGGAGTGATTGAAAAAAGCCAGCCAAAAAAGACAAGAAATGGGAGTCTGACAGTGGGAAGACTTTTCAAGTAAAACTAGAAGAAAATATATGTGGCAACCCTTAGTGATATCTGTGCATGCCTTAACAAAACTTATGAGTTTTCTCAGTGAGAAGAAGACCTTGTCTGCAAAACAGGGATAGTGAATGGATGACCCGTTGCAGACAATTATGGAAATAATTTTCAGCATGCTAACCTGTTTTCCCCATAATTCAGTTGTGAATCCTACATGAATGATGTAAAATTATGCTGTTGTTATATTGACAAAGATGACAGACCAAAAGAACAAATTCAAGGTCATAAAGAAAATGGGGAGAAGTTTTTTTTTTTTTTTTTACTGTAGATTCATAGGCAAAACTATATCAGTTGTTCTTTTTAATCGTTTCATTGTATTATAAGAGAAATATTGAGTCCAAAACTAATTGTTTGACTGGTTTGGGTATATTTTCTAGCTAAATAAGTACATGATTTAGATAATAGGAGGAACTCTCATTAGCTGCATATTTAAGAGAAACATCAATTTAGCTACACATAAATCTGGCAGGAGAGAATGTCTAAAATATTGAAGTGATAACACAATCCCTTAAGTGGCTGCTTTTGCCTCATTCATATACTAGCAATTAATTATTTGCTAAAATAAGAAACACAAGGTAGCAAGGGTGATTAGCTCAGTCCTTTTGAAGACAAGAGGAATATTTGTGCAAACAAGTTATCATTCTCTTGATAAAAGGTTAGATAGAGAGTGGAAAAAATAAGAGAGGTGAATTTTAATAGGAGGTAGAACATTTCTTCAGATTGATCGAAATGAAGAGAGAGGAATGAAGTCAATATATATATTTTCTATCCCTTTTGACACTTTTCTTTCAAAATGGTTGGATTTAATCTGCTCGTAATAGTTATTTATTTTTAAAAGAAATTCTCCATTATGTATTGTGCATTTTTCTGTGACAGAAGAAAACAAAATCTGGAATATATAGCAAATAAACATATTTATTAGATGTTTTTAATTAGTAGGGTTAGGTACAGTCACTGTGCAGTATGCTGCTTTGAGCTTATTTATCCTTGGCACATATTAGAAATGTATGTAACCCAAACCCCTTTTCAGGTTTCTAGGCCTTCCTGAGTCATGAAAACTAGCTGGATGATTTTGAGCCACTCACTTTCAATCAGTCCAACCCACCTCACAGAGCTGTATGCGTATGTGTGTCCATATATGCATGTGCGCACACACACACACACACACACACACACACAGTGAGACAAAAATAAATTCAAAATCAGTGTTTCTACTTGTGTATACACCTGAATGTATACATTTATATAATCCTATTTTATATTATATGAACTTAAAGGTTCAATTACTCTCAATTATGGTAGATAGACACTCTAAGACTGAAAGCTTACAAGACTTTTACTGCAATAGTGGTAAGTGTTGTGAATGCATAAGGTTTAATAAAGTTATTTTGAGCTTGGAGTCAAGTGCAGGGTTCTGGCCCTGCACTTCTGATTGGCTGTTAAATGGCAGAATCTGATTGGCCATTAACGGAGCCTTCGTATTGGTTAATGGAGCTAGCGCTCCTGGGTTATTATTGGTTAAATAGTTATTGGGTTGCCTATATAAAGAGGGCCTTAGCTGCCCTTGTTCTTTGAGCAGTCACATGTAAATAAAGAGTTGAAGTTCACTGTTCCAGAGGCTCGTCTCCATTCTTTCTCGCCCATTCTCCAAACATAACACTGGCGACGAAGGTGTGATTTGGAGACGTCAGAGCTGACTGAACTAGGAAGAAACATCAAGCACGTGGTTGACAACGCTACACGACGGAACCATGTCCGGCATCGTCGTACCACCCGCTCCGTTCGATCCAGTGCAAGAGGACTGGGAGTCCTACATGGATCATTTCCAAATGTTTTTGGAAACTAACAATTTGAAGGATGCCACAGCCGGGAAGAAACGGGTGGTATTCCTAACTCATTGTGGTCCAACCGTATTTAAGATGGTTAAAGCACTAGCCAAACCTGCAGAAGTGAAGGCGATGGACTGGGATGTCCTCGAACCCCTACTGAGAGCTCATTACGCACCGACCATGCCCACGCTCGTGAGATGGCACGAATTCTATCAGAGAAACCAGCAAAAAGGCGAAAGAGTCGCTGACTTCATAGCCGACCTCCGGAATCTGGGAGGCCTCTGCAGATTTGCCAATTTAGAAGAGGCACTGAGAGATCGAATAATTCTGGGATTAGATGCACCAGGTGTGCAGATCAAGCTGATAGTGAAAGGCAACATCAGCCTTGCCGATGCCATCGCCGATGCCACTGCAGCAGAAGCAACCAGGAAGTCGGCTGCACAACTTCGACGCAACCGCGCTCCGGTCCACCAACCGACAGGCAAAATTTTACCCAAGTCAGAAGGGCAGCTTTCAACGGCCCACCACGAGGACCTCTCTTCGTCATCAGACAGCGACGAAGAAGAGGTTCATTGACTGTGGTCTGACCGGGACCCCTACCCAAAGTCCTCACACCCCTGCGCCTGCTGTGGAGCCAACCATGCCAGGTCCGAATGCAAATTCCGTGACGCGCTCTGCCATGAGTGTGGAAAAAGAGGCCACATCGGACGGGTCTGCCGAAGTTTCCAAGTACCCAGCCAAGCCTCAAAAGGGGCTAACTATCACCAATCGACAGGAAACCGTCCTGTAAGGCGAGAACCAGTAAACCACTCCTACAGAAACCAAGTTTCGAATCGCCCCACGAAGCGAGAAGAGGCTCACCATACTATCACTATCGGTCATGCCTCTGCCTTAGACGCCAAGAAAATCCAAATTACTGTGGTCATTGAGAACCGGCCCTGCCAAATGGAAGTCGACTCGGGATCGTCCCTCTCGATGGTGTCCTGGAAGACCCTCAAGCAACTCATTCCCACTATCCAGCGCCAAGACCTCCGTTATCAAAGACTTATCCTTAAGGACTATCAAGGGAATCGAATCCCTGTCATCGGTTCCAGTCAAGTCAGGTCTCATTCAAGAATCGCACAGCGTACTTACCGTTAACTGTGATCGATGAAGACCGGCCTAGCCTGCTAGGCCTTCAATGGTTTGCGCCACTTGGCATTGAAGTGGCAGGCGTAAACCGGGTCAGCGGAAGTGACTGGGAGGAGGACCTCGTCCACGAATTCAGGGACGTCTTCACGGAAAAATTAGGTGAGTACAAGGGGATCCCAATATCGTTCAGCCTAAATCCAAAGATAGCTCCCATCCGCCTTAAGCCCCGTCGAGTTCCATTTGCCTTAAAGCCGAAAATCGACGAACAGCTTGATAAATTGATAGCTCAGGGGGTGCTAGAACCTACCGATCACTCTCCCTGGGAAACCCCAATCGTAACGCCAATTAAGCCGGATGGGTCAATTCGAATTTGTGGGGACTACCGGGCCACCCTGAACCACGCCCTACAGCAAAATGCTTATCCGGTGCCGGTGGTGCAGCATCTCCTTCATTCCCTGGGGGGCGGAAAAGTCTTCGCTAAATTAGACTTAGGTCAGGCATATCAGTAACTACCTGTTGATGAAAAGACGACACAGGCACAAACGATAGTGATGCACCGAGGTGCCTTTAAATGTACCTGGCTCCAATTCGGAGTCAGTGTAGCCCCGGGAATTTTTCAAAGCCTTATGGAGAGGTTACTACAAGGGATTAAAGGCATGTCGCATACTTTGACGATGTATTAATTGCTGCACCAACAAAGAAAATATTACAAGATCGTTTAAAATTAGTCCTACAAAAATTTCAAAACGCCGGTCTTAAAGTGAAAAAGAACAAGTGTAAATTGTGTACCGATTGTGTCGAGTTTTTAGGGTACCTAATTGACAGTCAGGGTATTCACCCTACCGACAGTAAATTGAGAGCAATAAAAAACGCTCCCCAGGCCTCGAAACAAGGCTGATCTCCAGGCGTTCCTAGGCCTTATCAACTTCTATAATGTATTTCTACCGCACAAAGCAACTGTCGCTGAGCTGTTACATCATTTGCTAGATAAAAAAGCAATTTGGTTATGGGGTCATAAAGAAGAACAGGCATTTCATAATGTTAAAAAACTACTGACTTCTGACACTGTACTCATGCAGTACAATGAGACTTTGCCGTTAAATATCACGTGATGCTTCGCCTTTTGGAGTAGGCGCAATTTTGAGCCATGTACTGCCTAATGGTAACGAAGCCCCTGTTGCATATTTTTCCAAGACACTTTCAAAAACTGAGCGTAATTATAGCCAGATCGATAAAGAAGCCCTCGCAATTGTATCAGCCATTAAAAGATTTCACGAGTATGTGTATGGCCGGGCTTTTACTATCGTGACTGACCACAAACTGTTATTGGGGATAATAGCCAGAGATAAGCCGACGCCTTACATATTATCCCCCAGGATGACTCGCTGGTCAGAATTCTTGGCTGCTTATAATTATCGG
Organism: Hydrophis major; assembly: GCA_033807585.1. Lineage (NCBI taxonomy): Eukaryota > Metazoa > Chordata > Lepidosauria > Squamata > Elapidae > Hydrophis > Hydrophis major. The sequence continues at coordinate 30,309,962 of CM066333.1, forward strand.
CTGCAATACCGCCCGGGGAAAGCCATTCCCCATGCCGATGCTTTGAGCCAAGCACCACTACCAGAGACTCTTGATGATCCCGCTCCAATGGTAACCACGTTACAGATTGAAACACTACATGCGCCGCCATTAACCGCCCGAGATATCGTGAGAGAAACCAGACGTGACCCCACCTTAGTGCGAGTCCTGAGCTGGGTAGAACGCAGATGGCCATTGGACCAGCTATCAGATGACTTCACACCATTCAAGACTCGACAAACGGAGTTATTCTCTCAAAAGGGCTGTGTCATCTGGGGTGATAGAGTCGTTATCCCAGAACGACTCCAAAAAGCAGTACTCATGACCTTGCACGATGGCCATCCCGGTATCGTGCAAATGAAAGCCCTCGCGCGAAGCTACGCATGGTGGCCTGGCATCGACAAGCAAATCGAGAAGTGGGTTAAAGCTTGCCATAGATGCCAGGAAGTGAGCAACGCCCCACCAAAAGCCATTCCAACCGACTGGAAACGCCACGGGGACCCTGGTCCCGTATTCACCTGGACTTTGCAGGGCCGACCAAAGGCCACACCTTTCTTCTAACCACCTACTTGAATTGGCTCGAGATTCACCGCATGACGAACACGATTTACCGCGCTGTCCTTCGAGCAGTACCTGGCTGACCGCGGCATCCGACATGCGCTCACCTCGCCTGCGCATCCTGCCACCAATGGAAGGGCTGAGCACATGGTTCAATTCGTCAGAAAGACTTTGCAGAAATTAGACTATGATAACAATGATGACAAAATCAACCGAATCCTCTTTCTATAACACATCACACCTCACAGCGTCACCAACAAAACTCCCGCCGAATTGCTAATGGGACACAGGCTCCGCTCCCACCTTGACCGGTTACATCCAGCTTATGAACCGGAAAAACCACTCGGATCCAGCGGTCGATGCTGTACCTTCCAGGTAGGCGATTGGGTATACGCTAAAAACTTATTGGGTGATCCACCGTGGGTAGAAGCGACAGTAATACGTGTAACTGGCCCGAGATCCTACGTTGTAAAATGCCTTGATGATAGAATTTGGAAACGCCATATCGATCAATTACGATCACGGCTCCGGTCAGGCATTTCTGAACTCCCTTATGACCAAACTGAAGGGGGGGGGGAGATACAGAAGAAGACGAATTTCAACTAGAAGAAAACCCGTTCGAAGGGAACGATAGCGGAATAGAGACACAGGAACTGAAACCAGAGACAGGAGTAGGTTCACCTCAGGGAGTTACCGAAAATATTGGTGAGGACGAAAACGTGAACCCTGAACTAGAGGAAACACCTTCGCTAAACAACGATCTACCTCAGCAAGATTGCAGCCAAATGCAAAATGCACAGCGAAAATCAAACAGACTAATAAAGCAACCGTCGTACCTCAAGGACTATGTAACTGCGCCCTGTAAAAAGAAGCCAGGGGAAGGGGTGTTGTGAATGCATAAGGTTTAATAATTTTGAGCTTGGAGTCAAGTGCAGGGTTCTGGACCTGCACTTCTGATTGGCTGTTAAATGGCAGAATCTGATTGGCCATTAACGGAGCCTTCGTATTGGTTAATGGAGCGAGCGCTCCTGGGTTATTATTGGTTAAATAGTTATTGGGTTGCCTATATAAAGAGGGCCTTAGCTGCCCTTGTTCTTTGAGCAGTCACCATGTAAATAAAGAATTGAAGTTCACTGTTCCAGAGGCTCGTCTCCATTCTTTCTCGCCCATTCTCCAAACATAACAGTTAGAATACTCTAGATCAGGGGTTTCAAACTCACACTGTCATGGCATCATCATGTGACATATTGTGACGTTCCCCCCCCTTCACTAAACCGGGCATGGGCATTGCCAGTACGTGATGAATCCGGCCCACGGGATGTGAGTTTCACAGCCCTGCTCTAGATTGAATGCAGACTTAGCAGTACTTAGAATAGATGAAATGGGTTTAAATGCCTTCCGGAAGAAAATTGCTAGAGCCTGAACTATTTTGAATTAAAAGTTTGAATCCAATGCAATAAAAATAAATCTTCTTCCTGAAGCAGCTGATATTATTTAATGGTACTAATATTAGAGTATTATCAGTAGTCATACTAATACTAACAATAATAAATAAAATCCATTAACAATCAATAAAAACCATGGACTGTTTAATTAGACTGGGTGAACGAAGATATTCTGAATAAGCCCGAGAGATATTAAAATGTTAACACCACTACCAGTGAAGTTTATTCTTCCTTTTGGAGGAATAATTCACTTTAAATAGAAAAAGCAATTGTACAAGGCTTCAGTTCTATAGAATATTTTAAGAGGACAATAGCTTGGGATAATATAGGATTATACTGATGTAGATGTACAATTGTGACATAACTTGATGAATGAACTACTTCTTTAAAAAGTATCGCATTTCAAGTGATAGATATTTCTGATCAGCGTATTTATTTAATGAAATTTGTTTTTACATGTGCAAGCCATCCCTTGATGCTGTAGTTGTTCAGAAATAAATGAGCATGCATATAAATGATTTTTAAAAGAAAAGTAAATTACTTTTAAAAGGAAAATCTATTAAGGTTATTTTATGTTCTTAATTTATTACCCTCTTTAATTTTACAACTGTAAGTATTTTTGTTCTAGCATTATTGAGTTCCAATATTACTGCTTTATCATCATAAGGATTAATCATTCTGTTACTATGTGTCATACATGATGCTATTTTTGTGCCAGTCAAAATTTTACTATTATAGAATTTCAGACATTTAACACTTAATCAGCATCCATGTATTATTAATAATTTCAGTTATGGAGACTTATGAATTATCCATAAAAATAAGCAATCTGAAAATTAGCCTTCCCCCCTCTCTCTCAAGTTGATATGCAGTAAAGCTAGGCTCAATAATCTACACTAATGTACATAATATAGCAGCAATTTGAAAATTTAAGGTGATCTTCAGGTTTCAGTGAAGTTAATCTTGGCATCATTTTAAAATATTACAATCATGTAATATATTCTCTCCTCTGTCCTTTATAAATCCAGAAAGACTGTTAAACAGATGGGGAAAAGCTTGTGTCATTCCTGAACAAGCCTTTGCCAGTTTTTTGTTCTATATCAAGAGTCATGTTTACATAGCTGATTCATCATAATGATTTACACAAGCAATTCATGAAAATAATGCTGAGCAAATCAAGGAGAATAGTTACAACAAGTGTCATATCTTTCCATCGTCCTTGGTAAACATTGCTCCATTTTCTCTTCTTCAACATTGCAGTATTAATTGCTAGATACAGATTTTGAAAACCCTTGAATAAAACACCTTAAATGATCCTTTTCTCTTTCCTTCCCTGCAATATTGTTGCTAGCTGCTGCAGTGTTTTTATTTTTCTATCCTCATCCTCAATTCAGAAAGTTCTTAATTAAACAAAGAACCAATGAACAAATAGGAAAACGCTTTCTCTTTCTCCTCATCATCACTATTTGATAAGGGAGACAGAGGAAGGTGAATTAATTAGTTCCAATGGTCAAGAAACTGGTTTAAGTTTCCTGGATAGGTGTGACCTTAGAGAATGTCTATTCTTGCCAATCTTGAAGAATACTGATAGCATTGTGTCTTGTTTATTAAGGCTTGTTTATTAAGACTGTATACTTATTTCAAGATACAAGACTGTATATTTATTTCACATTGGGTTAGAGCACATCATACTTTTAGGCAGGACTGGAGTTTGGAAGCAGTTTTAGAAGATAAAAAGTGGGAAACTGTTCTGTTAGTTTCTAGCAATCATGGTGAGACCAAAATCTGAAAGTTTCAAAAAAAAAAAAAAAAGGGAACAAGTTGGTGAATCAACTTCTATATAGATCTCACAGTTGGCCATATCTAAAACTCTCCATCAAGAATGTTCCATTGTGGCTCTGAGTTATAACAGTTATTCAGTGAACTATCTTTTTGAAGAACTAGTTAGCCATTTATGTCCATAACCTGCTTAATTATAGGATTATCTGCTATCAATGTTGATTATTTATTTGCATTTTTCAAGTGGATGTTGAAATATCCAATAATCAGTATTCTGGAATTTTTAATTTTCTCTATTTTTCTACCCACGTGATTTTTTTTTTTATAAAACTCATATAGTTAACTGGGATTTTGTAGCCATTAGCCAAAAACAGTTTTACTCATCTGTTTCTTATTTTCAGTTTTTGTTTATTTTCAGTGTTTTAAAGGCTTTCTTTCTTACATTTCAGCAACTTTTAAGCTATTCATAGACTTACTGGTAATTCTTATGAAGAAATGGGATGGTTTTGATTACAAAATGCTATTTATTGCTTGAATATTAGATATTGATGAAAATATTGATTTTTTAAAAATGTGATTTAAAAAGTCTGCTGCTTTGAGGATTTATTTTAAGGAACAGTAGTGTACAGCTTTACAATCCTAATCCTAAAACCTAAGGAAAAACTAAGAGAAGGGACTGTTGACTCAGTAGGATAAAAAAGTGCTTTTGTGTTATGTTATATCTAAATTTCAAGGAGGAGATTTGGTTTAACATTACATTAATAAGAATACTAATACTGGATGAAATGAATTTTGGTTAGTTTATGCCAACAAAATAAATCATTTAGAATCATTTAAATAAATCATAAATCATGTAATATACATTTTCAAAAATAATTGTAGCAGGAGCTAGTTGAGCTGTCTCAATGCCTTTAAATAAAATATCTGGGCTTCCGGTTTGCGTGGCTTCGGGGCAGCAGGAATTCGCGACAGCTCGCGATTCCTGCTGTGCTAGCCTTCGAGGTACCCCCGATCCAGATGGGTCAGGGGGATATGGCTGCCCTGTAGGGACAGCTGAAGAGAGAGGGGAGTCGGATAGGGAGGTGGGGGTGTCGCAGACCCCCCCCTTCTCCGGGAAAACCCCTTTTTCCCAAGGCGGTGGAGCGGCGGTCAGCAATGGCCGCCACGAAGAAGCCAGCAACCGGGTAAGAACTGTGCTGGAGGAAGTGTGAAGAGTGAAAGTTCTGTCTGAGCCGGGTCAAGTAACACCTTTTAAATTGCCTGGAATTGAGCTGCTTGAATTGCTGGAGGATACATTGTATCCCTAAGAAGAGCGAAAAGCAGCGGAGAAGCTGTTAAAGGGAACTTTTTTTTTTTTTTTACTCTCCCACCCCACAGAAAAAGCAGAAATATTTGGATATATTAGACATTGAAAGTGGATTGCTTTGAAAGCTGAAGCTAAGAAACAAAGGGATTTTTGGACATTGAAAAATTTAAGAAATTGGAAAATCTCTGCTGGAGGTATGGATTTTTGATTATTTAATTGTCATTGCAAGTGGGAAGGGAGAAAAAAAATTGGAGCAGAAGCTGAAAAAGGAGGAGATTGTCTAGAACGTCTTTGTGGATCCCAAAAGAAGATATATGGTAATTGGACCTCTTTGATTAAAAATTAATCCAGAAAGAGAAAGAGAAGAAGGAAGAAAAGTATTAACTTTTGGAATTTTTTTTTTTTAATTGCTTTTGATTATCTTTGATTAAAAATACTTGTGGTTGTTTTGGAAAAAGTTTCCCTTTTTATAATGGCATTGTTTGTGGATGAACTAGAGATTGAATACCAAAAATATAAAAAAGAAGATACTTTGGGCGCTTTGTTTCAATTCTTAGAAATGGCGTTATGTTCTGTTGAAAAGTTGATTACGCAGCAGAAGGATTGGGACAAGGAAGAAGAGGAAGAAGAAGCCATTTTTGATGAACAATGGGTCCATTCCGGAGAGGAGGAGAAAAAGGATAAGAAAAAGGGGATTTTAAGAATTATAAAAACAACCAAAAGAGAGAAAAATGAGCGAAAAGATGGAGGCAAGGTTAGAAAGCAAAGGAAAAAGAGTAAGAAAAGCGAAGGGAAAAAGCAAAGGGGTAGAAAGGGCAAGGAGAAGAATAAGCAAGAGAGAAAGGGGGGGAGGAGAAGCCTTAATGGGGGGAAGCAAGACCTAAAGAAAAAAAGTTTATTTAGAGACAATGGGTGAATTTAATTTAGATTAAAAGAGGGATTCTGGAGGGTTTATAAGAGTGTGTTTTTATATGTATATTTAGAATATAAAATTTATTATGTAATTTTAGAATCTTTTAAACAGAATCCCAAGAAAGATTGCTATATGTAGTATTTCTAAGTTAGGGTAATGAGTTATAGATGTTACTCCAATTGGTGTACAGGAGAAGTATAGTAAAAGAAAAAAAAAGATGAATGGATAATTGGAAATAAAACAGACAAAGAATGTTGTTGAAAATGGTAATAAGATATGGAAGGATATATATGCTTTTTTTTTTTTTTGGATTTTGTATATTGATAAAAGGCAATAAAATTTTAATTAATAAATAATTTGGATGGAAAAGAGAAGTAGGGACAAGATATGAAGTTAATATTATATGAAATATTGATATTATAATCTGGAAATGTTATGCCTTATTGGTCTTTTATTATTATTTTTTCTTAGAAAAGAATTTATAAGCTGTTATGCCTTGATTCTTTGTGCATTGTTCTTATAAAACTGATAAAAATGGTTTTTATATATATATATAAAAAAGAAAATGATAATAAGATATGGAAGGAGATATGGGTTGAATATGATGTTTGAATTTGTGTCTGTGTAAAGAGTTTTAACCCGGGAACAGACAAACTTCAGAAAAGATCTTTTAGTTTTGTTTATGTTTTGTGTTTGTATGTTTGTGTATTGTGTTTATGGTAAAACTAACAAAATTTGTTTTTTATAAAAAAAAAAAAGGAAAAAAGAATCAATAAAACCTTGGAGGAATGTTAGACGAGAATAATTTAAACAAGCCAGAAAGAAAAGAATATGATGACTATAAAACGGATAAATATGGAAGAGAAATGAAATTGAATAGGAGTAAAGAGAAATAATGAGAAATTTGCTGAAAGATATTTGTGTGTCCATATGGAGATGGGATAAATTGGAATCATGCTGTATAAAAATAATGTTTTGTTTGACTTGTAAGGATTTACAATGTTAAGAGGTTTTATGTGTTTATGTATTTAATGGTTAATGATGTGTTGTTTTATCTTTAAAATTAATAAAAATTTGTTTCAAAAAATAAAATAAAATATCTGGATCTGATCCATTGTCTTTAATGTTTCTGTTTAATTAGCCTGAGATTCAGAATATATGGCAGTAATCTAGAAAATAATTTTTCTATGTCTCTCTTAGCATTATTTTTTCATATCTGGTATAAAATATTGATTAATTAATAACACATATAATAATACATATCATCAGTTCATGCTAACTATTATGCCATAAAATACTTAATATTTTTATATTAAAGACCAGGAAATGGTGAACTGCTCATGTAATTGTTGAAATTTCAAAAATGTATTTCAAATAAATGCATGGAGGGAGTAGAAACATAAAAATTACAACATTGGATCCCTTCAAAACTCTCTCTGCTAATGCTGAATAGAATACTTCAAAACTGACATAGTACTTTCAGCATAAAATAGTGTTCTGTGTTTCCTGGAAATATCCTGAGCATTTTGAAATCCAAACATTTCAAGAATTATCCAAATGGGATAATATTTCTGAAAAGTTGTTTTGAAGAAAAACTGATGTTTCAAACTAAAACGTGGTATATAGAGTTCAAAATGTTTGGAGCTTATACTCTTTTGTACTTTTTAAATCTGTAGCCCAGACTAGATTACAAATGTTATCTAGGCATACTGTAGTTTTCAGCTCAATGGTATTACCTTGGTGGCCTTGGATGACCTCAGAAATTCAGATTCAGATCTGGTTAGTAATTGGACTGGACACCAACATAAAATAACACAGCATAATAGACTGGGAAGTTGGGGAAAACATCTGAAAATATCCAGTGGCAAACTATTTCTCTGTTGTTGTCTAGTAGGGTTGCATTACAATTTAATAATTATTTATCCTATGGCATATTCACATCACATTTTAATAAAAACACAAGAAATAAGAATGCAAAATATTTGTGTTTTTATTTTGTATTTGAAATATAAAATCTAAAATATTAGAAACATATGTCTAGGTTACAGATACAGATTTTTTTTTGCTTCATTTGTCACAACCAGGAAAATAGCAAAGTGTCCATTATAAGCTCTGTTTTGGCACTCTGATACTGTGTGTTTGAGAGGTTATTTATTCAAAGAAGTGTTCTTCATAGTTCTTTACATTAATATTCACAGTTGTAATTATTTTTAAAATAACTTGGATGCAAGAAAGGCTACAGAAGGTGTTCTGAAGACAGCTGCACTTCTGTCACTTGTGAATATTTTTTCCATTTGAAAAAGAGAATAAATCTTTTTTTGCATAGGTTTTTAAACCAATAGTTTGGTGAAAGCCCTGAAGTCCGTACATGTCTTTACAATGAAAAAAAAAAATAACCCAGTAAATATCCAGTAATGATTTCCCCATCTCACCTTGGCAATAAATTTGAAAAGCTACTCAGCTTGGCATAACCTCTTTCCTAGGAAAATTAAATGAAGCAGCCAAGGGAAGGATCACAAGCTTAGAAGTCTAGTAGCTGGCAAAGAAATCTGGCAAACAATAGCAAGTCTAACAGTTCTGAAAAGTCTCAACTGCCTTTAAGGAACTCTTCATTTCTCATTTCTCCGACAGTTTGTTGCTCCGTTAACTTTTACTTTAAAAAGCAAAAACGAGAATGGCTTTTGTTTAACTGCTGCAAGGCAGGGTTGGGAATTCGATCAATTTTACCTATGGTAGCCTGAAAATCTCTCTGAAGCAAGTTCAATAGGCAAAAGGAAAAGGATGCCAGCTTTTATATGCAAATATACAAGGGATTTTTCTCCAGAGTTCAAAGCTCTGCCAAAAGGCTTTGCAAAATAGTAATTAAAATTTACAACACATTGAGGGGAAAAAATGGTACCCCTTTCCAAATGTTCAACATTTATTGCATAGAATGTCATTGCAAGTGTATCTTGAATCCACATTTTATACCTAAAGTACATTAAACCCTTTTAAAACGACTATTTTAATGCTGTCAGAGGAGCGAGCATTCTAGCACTGGGAATTGCTGCTTCAATATATTTTACATCTAATTGCTGAAGGATACAATGCACCTGTGTTATTACATTGGTTTCATTCCTGGATGATTTCCCCTTTGGCAGACCAGTGACACTTTTTCATTGGTTATTCATTCACTTTATTGATTAACACATGGACCAATTTATTAGTCCTTCCGAAGCTATTGTGAGAGCCCAGCTTTTTAAAGGGTGAGTATCTTTTACTGAATACTAACAGAGGATGTGTTATATTTGAAAAAAAACATTTTTCTGTATAAAACATATAGTATAATTACAGCATACAATATAATTTATATCATAATCTCATTCATCATTTCATTCTTTTATTCTATTTAAGAGTATCTTAAATAAAATAAAGGTTCAAGGTTGACTCAGCCTTCCATCCTTCTGAGGTGGGTAAAATGAAGACCCAGATTGTTGGGGGGTCAATAGGCTGACTCTGTAAATCACTCAGGTAGGACTGCAAAGCATTATGAAGTGGTATATAAGTCTAAATGCTATTGCTAAGTGTTATCTCAATGTTGCAAGAGAACAAAGCACCCATCTCGTATTCTACTCCTAACCAGGAAAGGACAGGTTTTGCTTTTCCTCAATTAATAATTAGTCATTTGAAAATTGGAAGCAGATATAGTTTGCATTAGAATCAAAGCATGCAATAATTTTCTTTGAATGAAATCAATTGGAATAAAACATAATTATCAGTTTTATTCTTTCTCCAAGCTTTGAATTGATCATGCCTTTCTAGATCATGTTAACTAAAAAGAATATAAATGCCTTGGTCAGAAGAAGCATGCATAGCAACACTTGAATACAGTAGCTAAATAATATAATGACATATAAAGCTATGTTAATAGGAACCTGGTATTCTAATTAAGAGAGATTGATTCAGTTCAGTTCAGTTCTCTACAGCACTGGCCAAGGAAAATCTAGAGCATTCACTTTGTATTGTGCACCACATTTTAAGAAAGACATTGATACAGTGGAGGGACTCCAGATAAGGGCAATATGAATGATGAAGGGCCTGAAATAAGTCCTCTGAGCCATGAAAGAGTTGAGGATATTTGGCCTGAACAAGTGAAGATTAAGGAAAACATATTAGTTCTGAAACAGCTGAAAGGCTATCATCCAGAATATAGTGCAGATATGTTTTTAATTTTCTTAGAATACCCAAGTGATACAAATAGTAGAGAAACAGAATTTGCCTAAACTTTACTAAAAAGAAATCTTTATGTAAATAGTTGCTCTGATGGTAAAACCAATTAAAGAAGTTTTTAGCATTCAGAATCATAGAATCTTCCCAGACTAATTTGTTTGGACTAGAAGATAACTTATGCAGCATACCTCTCACCTGTTCTATTACTACATTAGGATTTTTTTCTGTTATTGGACAGAGCAAATTTGATTGACTTTCTTGTCTGCGAGTTAAAAAAAATGGCTGTAACTTATTTCATTCAGTGATGTAATGTCTCCTACTATTCTTGATTTCGTCATGCTCCTGTCATTGCTTTCTACAGTGGATCTCATATTTTATTTTATTTTATAAAATGCTTTATGAAACTCTCCAGAGTCGATTTCAGAAAGGTGCTTTGTCAAATGGTACACCTGTCTTCAAAACAGCAGCATCTTTTCCAAGGAATGTTTCTCCCCCCATGTTGCACTAACATTGTGTAGTCCAGAAGTATACCAGCCCTATGAATAATCCTTCCAGTCATGCACTCGAATAATCTCAACAGGAGTATGCAGTACTGAACATTTCTAAGCCTATTAGAGATTTATAGATAATATTCTTTTATAAAATTCATACCAACAAACTGTACCAACAAGATTGTTATGCATGTTTCTCTTCTTCACAAATAGTTGGAAATTACTGATTTGATGAACCTTTCTTTCAAGGAGGACCAAAGATATCAGTGAGTGGAAGCCTTGGAATCACAACTTCTTGCAGGGGAAGAAAGTGAAGACCGGTAGCAGGAACTGCAGAGGACTGTCCTCATTTATCAGAGATGCTGAAATAACTTGGAGGTGCCACCTGCAGTGTGCAAATGTTTCTGCTCTTGGGTATAATACTAATATTTGCTCCTGAGTTACCAAAAGCAATAAATAAGTCACAGCCTCACTTTCAAGTTTGGAATGCTAACTTGAAAAAGGAACGAATAAATAACTTTTTAAGGCATATTGTCCCAGCTTCTGGTGATCCGTTGAACATTCATAGTTCATACCATGAGTACAAAAATCGAGGCAGGGAAATGAAATGCTTTCTATAGTAATGTTAGCTCTGTCTAACATTTCCACAGCTAAATCACTCTCTTTCATTTCTGCAGATGTATTTAATAAAGGGACAGGCTTGTCAACAGCCTATGTTTAACATATGCACCCCAGAAATTACTAGCTGCTAATTGATAAATGATTGATGGGCCAAGGAGATCACAAGAGAGTTTCAATTCCCACAACCTTACTGGGCTGGGAATCATGAAGATTAAGGTTGCTAAAGAGAGGCGAACAGAGAAATCTAAATGAAACTTTGTGTCTCTACAAATGTGTGTACCATTTAACGGGACATATGAAATGAGTATCCAAATGGTTTCATTTTCTAACATTTATTAGAATGTTAGTTCCAATAGAACTATATTTAGTTAAATATTAGGCTGTATAGAAATCTACAAAGTCCTAGAAAGTCTTAAAGAAGAAAAAGGATGGAGGGAGTTGAGAACTTTTCCCTCTTATTGATCATGTCTTCTAGGTTTTTAAGCAAGCAAAAAAATAGCAACCATCAAAAGATAATTAGCAATCAACTTCCCTCCTTCAAAATGAAAATAATCTATATTATAATTATAACAAATTTTAGATTATTGATGGAACATGTGGATGAGTATTATGATGAACATGCAAAACCACAATATAGGAATCAGTCTAATTCTATTCTATTCCTGATTAGTTTTGCACATGTTCAGTGTGTGGGTATAAGTCTATTCTTTTACATTTCTGCATTTTGCTGCAAATATTCAAGAAAAACCATGAACATTTTACTTTTATTTTTGTGCAACTCTTATTCTAATGTTAGTTATTTGTACAATGCTATTTGAAATACAAAGAATAGCTGTGTCCTCATCAGCTTTAACAAGGGAATAGGCCAATTAAAGATGAAAAGTCAGATTCAATTATCCAGAATTCCTAATTGTTATATGCTGCAACTGCAATGCACAAGATTAGAGAAGGCTAATTTAGGGCATATTGATTCAGCAATAAAACTGCATAAAACTGACTTCAATTTTTTAAAAACACTAAAGAACAAACACAGAGTCTAGGATTCATGTGTAGATACCTTTTTTGACTTTCAGAAGTATCTAATAAAATTGGGCTTCCTCCCCCCCCCCATCATCAGTCCCTAATGATGCACATGGTTTAGTGACATGCTTACATAAAGCTTGATATTTGCTTTATTATGATATACTTGGCCCGTTCTAATTGGCAGACTTTCCCTGTCTGCAAGATAATCTACAGCAGGGGTGTCAAACTGGTGGCTCATGGGCTGGATGAGTCATGTGCAGGCCACACCCACCCCAGCTCAGTGAAGGGGAAAAAAAAAACATCATGTGATGGCAATGCGATGGCAAGTTTGACACCTGTGATCTACAGGTTGGTAAATAGGAGCCCTTATTATGTACTTGCAGGTTATTTATTTTCTTCCTTCTGCAATTGCAGCAATTCAATCTGTATTATTTCTTAAAGGGAGCTCTCTATGAGAGCCTTTAAAACAGGATTGTAAAAGTTACTGGGTTGGGTGACATTCAGTTTTGCAAAGCATGTTGAAACCTGCATTCAAGAAGGTAGAACCAAATCTATTTTACAAGAGGGTTTTCAGTGTTTGAAGGCTAAAAAGATGCTTTAAATAACTGCAAGACCTTTCCCCCCCTCTTTTATAACAACCAAACATCCACATTTCAAGAAAGGCATACATTTTTACTTGGAAGACAGGGTTTTTAGTCACAAGAAGAATACTAGAAGGTCAGATGCCACTTTGGGGTTAACATGTAGATTGTTTCTTTCTTTACCACTCAACCTCTATGAGTGTAACCTATTTCTTAGTAGCAGATGACATGAATCCATTAGGATTGGAACCTGAGTATAGTTGGGGGGTTTTTTAGAAAGCTTTTCTTGATTGCTTTTCCGGAATGGCAATTTTTAAAGTGGGACTTTGAATTTTCTGTTGAATTTCTTACTTGACTATACTTTCTGATATTTACTAATGTTGGTCATTCGCTGGTAGTGATAATGATTACAGGTTGTACATAATGTTAGATGGGAAGTTAAATACAGTATAATTAATTACTGTTGAAAGTCTGAAAATGCATAAGAGATATAAGAGTTGTACTGAAAACTCGGGTATAACAATGGCTTTTTTCCCTTATGAAGTAGGCTCCATTTTTCCTACTGTATTCTACGAGTTATTAGTTTTTTTTTTATATATATACAGTATTTGCTTTTAACAAAGTTTTTAAACTTATTTTTATTCTTGTGAACTATTGAAGATTCCTTCTTCTTCTTTCTTCCATTTATCCATAACTCTGCAGCATCCCTAGTTGCCTTTGTTTCTTTCTGTTTTCCATTGGGATTTGTTTGGGAAATTAGAGAAGCTACAAATCACCAGATGGATGATGATTGTAAAATGAAAGGCATTCATCCTGCATATAAAAAAGTGAGAAGACTTTCTACTCTACCCAGGAAAATGTCTTTTTTCTTCTCTTAGCAAAATACTCTTTTACATTCAAACTCAATGAGAACAGTATAAGGAAAAAAAACAAAGTATTATATTTTGGCATCAGCACTAAATAGCTCTGATCAACAAGCTTTATTTATGTACTTCACTCATATTGCTTGTTGTTATGGATTTTGGGAGTTTCATGCCTGCCATCCCCTTTCTAGAATAGTCAGATATAAGGAAATTAAGGGCCAATGCCAATTTAGGCTATGAAGAGTCTCTTAATCATACCTGGACATTGGAGAAGAAACTCATTATATATGTATTATGACTCGTTCATCTTAATCAACATCTACTAACAATGTTGCTCTCCCCAATTTTAAATGTTAAACAACTTCCTAATATTAAGGGGTGGGAATCTGCTCCATGCACTTTCTTCAAGCCATACATAATTTATAAGCCTCTGTTGTCTCTGTCCCTTGCTGATAACTTTCCCATCCCCGCTGTCTAAACTAAATAGCTACAGACATCGTAATCTTCATTCCTAGAGAAATAACTGTAACCCTCTTGCAGGATGCTAAGTGAATGAGATCCTTTGCAGGAAAGCCAAGAAAAGTTACACATAATCATTTCTTTGAAATATACCACTATATGTTTGTATGTTTTTTCAAGGTATATCTTGCTTCAGATACCTAAATGTTTATTGACAATGTGCAGAAACAATGAAGCAATTTGTAAACAATAACAGTAATAATAATAGTAGTAAGCAACAGACGTATGATGGAAGGATAGATATATATCTCCTTCCAAGCTATATATATCATGGAATTTGCATTCTTTTAGAGAATATATATATTACACACACATACACACACATTCTGTTTAATCACATTTGATAGTGTGTGTGTGTGTTGTTTGTGTGTGTGCATGTGTATAGGTATATATGTTGATATATGTAGGTATGCAGTATATGTGTGTGTGTGTAATATCTTTAATTAAATACACACACACATTCAAATTTGCCATTTAACTGCCTTTTTGGAGTGTTCCTTTGGAAACTCAGTATAATTTCTCCAAGTGTAAAAAAGATCTTGCATTTTCCACCAGTATTGGTGCTGTTTTACAGAAAATTTTGTGCAGTATAATTTTGGAGGAAGAAATGCAAAGGGAAGGGATATACATTTTATAGAATTAATGTATCTGCTTTAAACAAACTGACCGGTTTGTTTACAAAGGCCAAGGGGATATCAAACCACTGAAATATTGCAATTCAAAAATAAAACAATTAACCATAATGGCAACAACAAAGCAATTATTGGTGCTAAAACCACAATTACTGAATCGCTGAAAGCTTTCTGAAACAGCCGAGTTTTAATAAGCTTTCAGAAGGACACAAGAGGGTACTCCCTTCTGTTTCAAAACAGAAATATGTGAACAATGGATGACTAAGAGTAAATCTCTCTCTCTCTCTCTCTCCACCCCTCTCTCTTATAGCCCCTTTTCAAATGATAACTTAAGATATTTACTGAATATTAGTCCTTTCTGCAGGAAAGAGGAGTCTGATCTTTCACTTATTTTTATTCTATTTTGATGTTCATAATGTAGAAGAGTGGCTTCTTTTTTCTCTAGCACTAAAAGCAACTTAATCCCTGTGTAAAAAATCAGTAAGTATGGTCCGCTTAATCTAGTCCCAATGTGAAACTGTTGACATTTGTTCTTTTTTCTTTTCTCCCTTCACCTATCATTATGTGACTGGGCCTGTTTTGTGCTGGATTAGGCACAAATCTCCCATACAGCACATTTGGCATGTTACTAGTAGTTTAACTTCATTAATAATGTATGAAGAAATGTAATCCATGACAAGGGAAGGAAAATAAAAAGTTTCCCCCCCTTCTTCTCCTTTTTAACCAACCAACAATTATCTCAGCAAAGGTATAGTCATGATTCAAAAGGAGGCATCTGATGCTGCTATCATAAGTCTTATAACAATGGAATACTAGCTGGATGGGTAAATAAATAGAAAATTCACTAACTCAGCAATAACCTTTATAAATTGCTTTCTTTCATTTTGTATGCTAGGTACTCCAGAATAAGATTTTTTTATCCGTTTGTTCTTTTACATGCAGTTGTCTTTTAAGTATGATTAAAGCCTAAGAGAATTAACAAAGAAAGGGGGAAAATCTATTAGTTTTGCATTGCCAGAGGCTTTCCCTCCAGTCTACTATTTAATAAATAAATTTAATTCTCTTTCTGTTCTCTTTATTTAATTCATATATATTGGCAAAGCAGGTACTCATGTGTACAAAGTAATATTTAGTATAATAATTCAAAATCAATTTCTTTCTTTTCAACAGGAAATCAACACCTTTTTCTTCTGTTAACAAAATTTAGTATTATTTCTAAATACAAATTCTTATGATTAAATGTTCTGTTTAGACTATCTTCTGATATATTTATATTAAACTAGAATGGTTTAAATTTTGGTAGATCACCCAATGCAAGCAACACTTTTTCTATTTTGATTTGGTTTAGTTTCGAACGTATTATTGTTAATACGATATTTTTCTAATTTCTTTTTTATCAATGCTGATTTGGTTCCATTACTTTCTTTTGTGTCCAATAAAAGTTAAAAAGCAAATGCCTTATTAGTATGTTCTTTTAGCCTAAATCCATTTAAAAAAACTGGGGTTACACAGAAATCTATGTATGCACCTAGTTTCAAAACCTAGTTTTGAATGGTAGCATGTGTTAGTTATTATAAACAAACAATCTGTGGACCGGCACAGACTTGTATTCATCAATGTGTAAGTAAAAAGTTTCGGAGTAGATGCAGGTAAGGCTTGTTTGATCAGAAAAAGTGTTGTCAGAGACTTGTGTATATGTGTATTTTTAGAAAACTAGTTGCTATTCACCAAAGAAATGGGAGAATAGTCAACATTTTTCTGCATTTCTGGAAGTTATTCAGTGTTGATCTTCATAGCAACTGGCAAAGCAGCTCAGGCAGCAGAAGCCAGACTCCAAAGCAGTAGTCACTTAGAAGTACTTTGTGCTCTACACTTCTGTCACATTTGTGCTATCAGAGCAACAGCTGGGGAGACTTTTTCAACAAAGATGAGTGTCAGATAATCCTGATGAGATTCCACATCCAGCATCTTTTGTAATTATGTCACATTCGGCTGTAATGGAATAATTCAAGCTGAAAGGACAAGCTTTGATCCTTTCTTAAACCTTTCCCTGTGGACTGGCTATCTGAAAGATTCAAAGATATTTCTGTTACAAGATCTAGTATTTCCTCAGGGAAGTCATACTTCTGAAGCAAGGGGAATCTTTCAAAAAGCAATATCATGTTTGCCTAGAACATTTTTGGAAAGGTATTTTTTTATGAAACAGAGATGTCAATAAAATGAGATCCTTCTATTTTCTGATCAGGAGGGCAACCTGATCATTTGGGCATTTTGAAGACTATTGTACAAGAAGAAAGAACCGGCTTTGCAGAAAAAGAATCACTTTATGCATAAATGTGTTGCATTTAAGCTGTAATTCCTTGCCTTCTTCTCTGGAAATAAGTTCTTTTAAACTGCAGGAGTGACTTCAGAACAGACATTATAAGTTTCAATCTTAGTTATTTAAATAGCCTCATTTGTATGGATCTAATTCAAACCAATATAATAGCAAACAATAGGATTTGTGCTTTTGAATTAAATTTAAACCATGGTTAATATACTCACCCAGGAGAAGAAAGGCTAGATAGAATAGAATATCAGAGTTGGAAGGAATCTTGGAGGTCTTCTAGTCCAACCCTCTGCTTAGGCAGGAAACCCTATACAACTTCAGACAAATGGTCATCAAATCTCTTCTTAAAAACTCCCAGTGTTACAGCATTTACAACTTCTGGAGGCAAGTTGTTCTACTGATTAATTGTTCTGTCAGGAAATTTCTCCTTAGTTCTAAGTTGCTTCTCTCCTTGATTAGCTTCTACACGTTGCTTCTTGTTTTGCCCTCAGGTGCTTTGGAAAATAGCTGAGTCAATACCATAGCTAACCATAGTTTAGTAATGCACCCTCCTTTTGGCTTGTTATCCTAGTAATCTTTGATTGGTAGGTGGTAACCTAATTTTGTGTGTGTTGTGTGTGTAGTGTGTGGAACTTTCCTAGCATGATTTGATTGAGAGAAGAAGAGTCACTTGTGTGGTAGAAGAAAGAAAATTGTTTCTCAGGCTTTTTATCTCCAAAGTCATAGAGACTAAAAAAACAAATCTGTAGGACCACTGTTTTTTTTAGCGCCTCTAATATCATAGTAAAATAAAGCTGACCAAAACCAAGCTAAGGGTATACATTTCAGTTAATACATTTAGTTAATACAGTTAATACATTTAGTTACCCACATCTTACTCATGGTTTGTACCAGGAAATGTTATGCTAAATTATACATTGGCTTTTCATGCCATAGTGTAAGGTCATTTACCAGACTGTGTTAGTTCAAACTGCTGTTAGTGGCTTTGATAATCTACTGAATGAATGAATGAATGAATGAATTCTCTATTGGCCAAGTGTGATTAGACACACAAGGAATTTGTCTTGATGCATATACTATCAGTGTACGTAAAAAGAAAAGATACACTTGTCAAGGTACATCACTTAATAATAATCATAGGGTAGAAATAAGCAATCAAACCAAACTAGGAAACAGTCAGTATAAATCGTAAGGATACAAGAAACAAAGTTACAGTCATACAGTCACAAGTAGTAGGAGATGGGTGATAGGAATGATGAGAAGATTAATAGTAATAGTAATACAGACTTAGTAAATAGTTGGACAGTGTTGCAGGAATTATTTGTTTAGCAGAGTGACGGCGTTCGGGAAAAAGCTGTTCTTATGTATACTTGTTCTGGTGTGCAGTGGTCTATAGCATCATTTTGAGGGTAGGAGTTGAAACAGTTTATGTCCAGGATGTAAGGGGTCTGTAAATATTTTCACAGTCCTCTTTTTGACTCATGCAGTATACAGATCCTCGATGGAAGGCAGGTTGGTATAATTACTAATTACTCTCTGGAGTCTGTGTATGTCTTGTTGGGTTGCAGAACCAAACCAGACAGTTATAAAGGTGCAGATGACAGACTCAATAATTCCTCTGTAGAACTGGATCAGCAGCTCCTTGGGCAGTTTAACAATGGTCTGTAGGATTTCCTTTCAATGTAGCTCCATCCCATCTCCAGCCTGGAAAACCTTCTTCTTCCCCCTCCATCCCACATATTCCAGGGGCTGGTCATTAGTCTGTCTCACTTTGTCCTGGGTTACCAGGCTCCTATATTCTTCACTGATAGCTGGCAGTTATCTTGTGGCTAATCCAACAATGGTCATTAAGTCATTAAAGTTTCCCTGCCTCTGAAGAAAGGCAAGAAGCAGGGACTGACTAATTAAGACCTATGATAGTCTGGACTGAAGACCAACCTGGCTCTGTTACTGAATGTTGAAACCTGGAGTGGAATTTTGAAGTCAGCTGGGACCAGCACAAGAATGAAGCTACTTAGGCTGCTGTGTGCAATTGGCCCTAATAACTGAAGCCCTAATAACATCTTGCATTAAGTCGCTGAATATGAAAACCAAATACAGAAGTAAAATTGGTTCAAAGATAATCGATAATAAAAAAATGCTCTTTTTTTTTTACATAGACAGTCCTCAAGCTGATCAAATTTGTGTTTTAAAGTAGAGCACATATGGAACACTCTGAACTCTTTGTCTCTATACACAGACATGGGGATATATAGAAAAGTTAATCCTCCATGAATAGCATCTTCTTCCTCCCTGGTTTCTCTTCTCCCTGGCACACAACAAAAGCTGGTTCCCTAAATTGCATAACTTGTGATAACCTTTCATTTTGTACAAGATTGTTCTTGTATTTTGGCTAGCTTGCATTTCAATTTCTTTGATATGAAATTTCTAAATAAAAGAATATTAACCCCAAATACTCTGTCCAAAGGCCCTTTCAGAAGAGTAGCTATCAAGTAACTGTAGCATTGGTATGATAGTAGGTAGCCATCAAGAAGGTTCTGCATTGTATCCAGAGCTATTTACTTCCAAGAAGAATAGTACAGAAAGAAATTATTTTATAGTGCTCAGCTATTCTTTCAATGTAGGGAAGTAGTGGCTCAATGGCTAAGACGCTGAGCTTGTCAATCAGAAAGGTCAGCAGTTCAGCAGTTCGAATCCCTAGCACCACATAACAGTGTGAGCCCCTGTTACTTGTCCCAGCTTGTACCAACCTAGCAGTTCGAAAGCATATAAAAATGCAAGTAGAAAAATAGGGACCACCTTTGGTGGGAAGTTAACAGCGTTCCGTGCACCTTCGGCATTTAGTCATGCTGGCCACATGACCACATGACCATGTCTTCGGACAATGCTGGCTCTTTGGCTTTCTAACAGAGATAAGCACCACCTCTTAGAATCAGAAATGACGAGCTCATATGTACAAGGGGAACCTTCACCTTTTACCCTTTCAAGAACAGCAGCAGTTGGATTTCCATTGATTCTATTCTCTGCTCACCTATGAATCACTTTCAGTTTCAATTAAGAGCTTCAGTTGCTGGAAGGAGAAACAATCTGTCCCATTAAAATGTCCCATTTCTGATTTTGAGACAGATATGTCTCCTTACTTTCCTTTAAGGGGCAGGCATTTTGTTTGGCTCGTCTAGGTAAAATTAGTTTTCCTTTCCCTAAATAGTGCTTGGTGTCCTTCCAGGAAGAACAATTCTTCAAAGAGCCAATTTCTACAAGAGAGAACAGGGTAACCAGACTTTGCAACAAGTACTCTTTGTTAGTGCCATGTTTGGGGTTGATGAATGACTATTCAAGTTACGCCAAATTTAATCATTTTGAAAAATGAGACTGAAATGGAACAGCTGGAAGAAACCAGAATAATACTAAAATTTTGACAAATATTTGGGAAATATGAATACTCAAATAGATTGGCTGACATTGGAATGTGAAGATTGATATCTCTAACATTCTGTTGCAACCCTTAATATTTCATCAGGAATTCCTTCTGTAAATGAGGAGCAGAGTCTACTCTCTGTGTTTTGGACAGTAATAGATTACTGTTTTCTAGAATATAATGAATGATATTTTGAATTTAATTTGAAACAAATCTACTTTTCCAAATTCTGTTCATAATTATCTTTGAAGTAAATAGTTATGTACCCTTGAAATCCTATCATACTCAGTGTCATTATCTATGTTTAAGACTGGTAATTTCCATGGATTTAAAAACTATCATCGATCATTGTCATATATTAGAATTCCTGTTGAGCATTAGACACATTCTCAAGGAATTCTAGGAATTTTAGATCTTAGTCCAGTAAAGATCACTTCTTTGGAAAAACTATAGTAATATGTGTAAAACTCTTCCATGTTTAAATATTATATTCATTAGTTTTCAAGTCTAGATCCTAATTTGGATGGAATTATTAAAAAGATCAATTCAAAAACTTGTTACCATAAACAATCTGTATTTGGTGTTGAATATGAATAGAAAACATGGAAGGATTCCTTCAGCAGTAAAAAAATATTAGTCAGTGTATATTGCCAAATATGTCATTACTTCAGGCTTCATTAACCATGAATTAATGAAACTAATGTTCATTTCTATAGTACTCTTTCAGTCCAACCCAGCTATTGTGAGAAAAATAGGAGGAGGAAGGAGTATTAGGTATGTTTGCTGCCTTGAATTATTTTTAAAAATAATATGCCCATGGGAAATATGCCCAAAGACAGTAGAAGGAAGGGTGAATAAAAATACATTTATTTCAGTCACAGACCAGCATAAAATAATACAAAATTATAAAATTTACAGCAGAGATGATATATATGGACTATAAAATATTAATAAAAATATAATATCCATATCTACACACATATATCCACATAATCACAAATACACCATGCAAAAACAGGACGGACATTTTAATAACAAGTAATGTACTTTATAAGACGAAAACTATTATTGTAAAACAAGTATCCCTGATGTCAGCTCTACCTTATGCTTTTCATTGTATTACTTGTTCATTATATTTATTTGGAATAAAATTCAAATACTCATAATTCTTGTCACATGAACATAATTAATATTGGTAGAATAATACCTACTTTTGCTGCCTTTTAACTACACTTAATACTCAAAGGCATCTATATTGTAGACTATTGGTAGAATCTAAGCATATTATATAAATATTATTTTATAAAAATAATACATTGTACTCAAAGTGAGAAGATGGGGCAATAGATGATTTATATGGCTAGATTTAATAAAATGTTAAAGATTGAACTATAAGTTTTCCTCAACTGGCTGCCAAGCATCCAATAGACAATCATGTGACTACAAACATTTGTGCAATAAATGTAAGTTTGAGGAAGTGTTGTAACTTTTTTTTTGAGTCTGCTGCAACTTTGAACATCATTTAGTGGATTGGTCATTAAGTGAGAACTACCTGTAATTCTATATTAACATTTTATTGATATATTTTATTTTATTTTTATATTTTATTTCTGATTTTATTAGCATTGCTATATTTTTGGTTGTACTTCATCATAGTGTAGGGCATGATCTGGCTGAACCCAAAGGAGGGATCAAATGTGTCATCAGCCATGAGTCCTTTGCACCCACAAGAGGTCTAAGAACAGCCCAACTTGAATTCCCTTCTATTCTTAACTCCTGATGATTTCCCTTGATTGTTAGTAGTTCCAATTCTTAACAGTTTAAGCTATGCACTTCTATTTGTCATGGCCACAAGACTCAAGAAGTATGGCTGCATTTGCTCATTGTCATTGTTGTCATCCAAGGAGCAGATGTAGCTTAAGGAATGCTACAGACATGGATGACTATTGCTCCCCATATTGTACACCAGACCTTCCTAAATTCTCCCTACAAAACAGCCAAAGAGCAGGCATTGAACTGTCCAAGAATCAACTGCCTTCTGTGTTCACATATGTTTAATTAAGATATGGTATAGATGCTTCTTATATAACTGAAACTGACAATAATAGGAAACTTGGAGTTTTGCTGAAATCATGGGTGCATGTACAGATGACCTGAGACCAAATCCATAATTGCTGTTTTCTGCAAGGTAACTGTTGGAGAATGAGGTAAGAAAATAAATGACTGCAGAACATTTAAATATCAGCATCTTCACTGTTTTACCCATCTACGTCAAAAAGCTGTCCTTTATACCTTTAAAAGAGTTTAGAGTCTATTTATAATCCCTGTTCTTGTCCAATTATAAATGACCAGCTGTTCATATCTCTTGACAGTAGCAGAGGTATCAGCCTTCATGTACTTTGTCAGTATAATAAATTCAGCAATGAACTCTATGATGTCTCATTCTAAGGGCAATTTCTACATATGAATTACTAAATTAGATTTCCTTTTCACAAGAAGCCTGGGCTCCTGTCAAACTCAAGATATTTAAATTTAGTTAAATATTATGCTCTGGCATTTGTGTAGGTCAATACACTAGTAATAATAAATTAATTAAATAGGAGATGAAATGGATATCAGCAGAATGTAGGAACTACATTTGAGAAATATCATGTTCACTGCTGTAATGAAAATGAAATGTGAAGTTTTAAGCACTGGTCTTTTTATAAGTCATGGCTTGAACATTATAATTCACACACCATACTACAGTATAGGATAATGATTCCAGTTCCTAATTCATTTTATTTTTGGATTACAATGTTTCAAACTAGCAAGGAAGCCTCTAGTTTGAATAGATCATCTGATCAGGGTGTGGTGTCCACAACTGTCTTAATACCAGACTTAGCCAAAACATAAGTAGCAGTCAGCATGGGTTTGTTAAAAACAGATCATGCCAAACCAATCTTATTTCATTCTTCAACACAGTGACTAAATTAGTAGACCAGCAAAATACTGTGGACATAATATATTTAGATTTCAGCAAGGAATTTGACAAAGTAGATCACAACCTACTTCTTCATAAGCGAGAAAAAAATGCAATAGATAGCACCACCACTAGATGGACTTGCAACTGGCTGGCAAACCATACTCAACGAGTAGTCCTTAATGGGTCTAAATCTACATGGAGGGAAGTAAGCAGTGGGGTGCCACAAGGTTCTGTCTTAGGCCATGTACTCTTCAATATCTTAGATGAGGGAATAGAAGGGGAACTTACCAAATTTGCAGATGATACTAAGCTGGCAGGAATAGCTAACACACAAGAAGAGAGGTTCAAGATCCAGATGGATCTTGACAGACTAGAACACTGGGCCATATCTAACAAAATGAAATTCAATGTAGAGAAGAGTAAAGTCCTACACTTAGGCAAGGAAAACCAAATGTACACATATAGACTGGGTGAAACCAGGCTCAACAGTCGTAACTGTGAGATGGATCTTGGAGTCTTAGTGGACAACCAGCTAAATATGAGCCAGCAGTGTGCAGCAGCAGCCAAAAAGCTAATGCAATCCTAAGTTGTATTAACAGAAGGATACAGTCAAGATCAAGGGAAGTACTAATACCACTCTATAAAGCCTTAGTAAGACCAGGGAAGTACTAATGCCACTCTATAAAGCCTTAGTAAGACCATACCCAGAGTATTGCATCCAGTTTTGTTCACCACATTATAAAAAAGATGTTGAGACTCTAGAAAAAGGACAGAGAAGAGCAACCAGGATGATTAGGGGACTGAAGGCTAAAACATACAACAAACGGTTGCAGGAACTGGGCTTGGCTAGTCTAGTAAAGAGAAGGACCAGGGGAGACATGATAGCGGTCTTCCAATATTTGAGGGGCTGCCACAGGGAGAAAGGGGTCAAGCTACTTTCTAAAGCTCCTGTAGGCCAGACAAGAAATAATGGATGGAAATTGAACAAGGAGAGATTTAACCTGGAAACAAGGAGAAACTTTCTGACAGTGAGAACAATCAACCAATAGAACAGCTTCCCCTCGGACGTTGTGGGATCTCTATCACTTGACACTTTCAAGAAGAGATTGGTCTGCCATTTGTTAGAAATGGTGTAGGGTCTCCCGCTTGGGCGGGGGATTGGACTAGATGACCTACAAGTTCCTTTCCAACTCTGATTATCTGTATCTGTATCTGTACATAAGGATATTTATATCAGAGTTTTATTGCAAATATCCTGGACAGCATGAATGTAAAGGATAATATAATGCTTTAGGGCTGCCATCAAAAGCTAGTTGATGCCATAGACTAGGAGTATAAAAATTGATTTCATCGAGGGTTGTGTTTGACCTCAGGAGGCCGGGGTGGGCATGGCTTGATATAACTCGTGTTGGGAGGGCCTGTGGTGGTCTGAGTGCTCTACTGGAAAAAAATGGACTACCAAGCTCCATTTTCGGCTGCGATGGCCTCCTGCAGCCCTCTGCAGTGAAAACAGAGCTCGGTCAGGGCCGCGTGTGGCCCTCCCAAGATCCATTTTCCCTGGTAGAGGCACTGCAGGCTGGTCCTTCATTGTTTCCAGAGCAGCCCCATGGGTCAGATCTAAGCACCCCGCAGGCTGGATCTGCCCATGGGCCTTGAATTTGATATCCCTGCTATACTTCAGTAATGTACTGGAAAGCAGTGGCCTTCCATAAAAGTTCCAGTTTTTCCTGTGGCCCTTTAGGAAAATTAATTGCCCACCTATGTCCTAGAAAGTAAGGTCATTTTTAAAAATATTTTTCTAAATGTTAAGGAGCGGTCAGTATTATCAGATAGGCAAGATAGGAAACAGAATCAAATAACCTAATTTTATTTTATTGTAAAGCTACATGAACAGAATCCTGCAAGTCTGAAAGTGCAATTCTCCCACCATCTCCTCTACAGCCTAAGAATCTAAGGAATCTCTTGCTCTACCCAATATCTAGCTATGGCTTCTGCTGCCTCTTATCTGCTTATCTGGCTGTTCCCTAGATTGCATTCACCCCATCTTCCAAGGTTTTCCCCACATTCCATTACATCATTACATTGTCGGAGCAAAACTCTAGTTTGTATGAGTAATCTCAAATTCGAGTAACCAAGAAACCAATTTTAGTTTATTAAAAATTGATAAAAAGTTGGTATAGTGTTCTCTACATGGGCAAGGGGTTGCACTAGAAGACCCCCAAGGTCCCTTCCAATTCTGTTATTCTAAAACAAGTTTGCAAAATAATGAATAATTTGTTCTTTTATTTCACTTTCAAAATAATGTCACTTTGATGATACATGCTTGCATAATTATTTAGCATTCTATCAGTCCCCGCTCTTAAAATTAAGCAATTTGGGATAGGAGTTAAGATGTTGGCCTAGAGACCAGATGATATGACTTTAGGCCAGACTCTCTTAATCCAATTTAATTCACAGGCCTGTTGTGGGGGAAATTGGACGCAGGTATGTTTACTGCCTTGACTTGTGAACATATAATTCATGCATGCACACACGCATTAGATATAATCAATTTTTATCTCTTTTCCAGTAACCATACTGTAAAATAGACAAAGAATCTATAGATAAGTAATCTCTTTATTATGACATGGCAAATTACCTTCCAGCCATTTGCATTTTTCTACACAGCTTGTCAATTAAATACAGTTTTAAAAAGTGAAACTAGACTTTTATTTAGAGTACAATGTGATTTTTTTTTTTTACATTTTGGTCTAACCAGAGATAATTTATTATAAATTTATATAAAATTGCATGGCAGGCTTTAAGCACATAGACTCTGTTGTAAAACCTATCAACCTATTGAGTGACCTTTGAAGATATATAAATCATGTGGATGATGCAGAAATGTTCCTCTCTTTTTGGAGGGTCAGCATTTGCATAATTACATATTATTCACTGAAAGACCTGTCATCTTAATAGGAACAAAATAGCCCTTACTTTGTACACCCAAAGTATTTCATGGATATCAAAAATAATGCTGACTGTGATCAATTTTTTTTATCATGGATGATCTTAGATAAGAAACTTAAATTACATTTTAGAGTATAAAAATATTGTTGGAGTTGTTCCACATGATAATGATAGAATTCATACATAAAATAGGCAAGAATACACACTGAATTAGTATTGATTTTCAAAGTATTTTTTAACGTATGAGAAGTTTTAAAGTCAAGCCACCATTCTAATGAATTATTCTGTGCCCATTTCCAAAGGGAAACATTTTACTGTTATAAATTATGCAGGAGACAAGATTTAATTAGTAATAAGAAAAAAAAAAGACATTTTAATAATCTAAAGACAGACTTTCATAGGTAGGCTAAGATTTCAATCTACTCTTGTTTATCTTCTGAAATTGATTGATTTTTGTATTTGACATTGTGTTCTGACATAGAAAAATATTAAAAATGTCTTTCCTTCTAAGTATTATTTTAATTAGAACACCAGCTCAAAACAAAAGCATCTGAAATGAAAATTTCATGCTAGAATAATATGTTATTATAATAAATACAAACCAGTCACCCTTAGTCTCTTTGAGCAGACCAGTTTGTCATTTTACCTACAATCTCATTCTGATTGATAATTAATATTGTATGGCTACTGAGCTTTTATTTTTTGCAAGGAGTTATTCCTTAAGGTCCCTTTAGTTCAAGGGTATGAAATTCAAGTTGCACTCAGTGTTTGAGTAGCATGTTTGGGATTGTGTTCTAAGAAATTTTGAGTGGAGCCAGGCCAAAATCTAAATTTAAATTAATTTAACTTAATTAAATTAGAAGGATACTTAGCTGAACCTCTCCAGTCATATATTTAATATATCATCCATTTTATCACATTAAAAAGGATGATTTAACAATATCTTTTAAAAATCTGATGGAATTGTACCCAAGTCTTTTAGTTTTTGTATTCAAACAAAAATTAAACAAAAGTTTTTTCTTAATTAATGGTGTCTTAATGTGTGAAAACAAACCAACATTCAAATAAAGTTTATATTTAATCTTTGTATTGGTTTATAATTTTTCAGGTGAAGTTAAAGAGCTTATTCTCAGAAAACCACTGATTTTTTTTTTTAAATCCAAACAATCTGAGGTATTATGACTTCCATGTCTGGTTGGAAATATAAAATGCCTGATTTCTTTGTTAACTTGCAGTTGAACTTGAGGTGTTTACACATTTACATGCCTCTTTTTATTTCCATTTATTTTATTTATTATTTGAATTTGTGAATTGGCAAAGCTTTCAGGCAATTTGCATGAGCATAAAAAGAATTAAATATAATTAAATATAATTTATAAACAAAAAGAAATGCCATCCACAAATATAGGTTGCCAGAGCAAAGGCTAAACTATCAAAAGCAACAAATATTCAAAAAGCTAAGAAAAGTCTGCAGAGGATATAGCATTGTACAGGTGGATGGCGCATGTATAAACATGATATGTACAATAAGTTTATTAAAAACTATTCTGAACCTGCTACAATTGCACTTTATGATCTTGCTCATGTGAATTATGTGGCAAGTGAAATAACTAGAACTGGCTGGCATATTATTTGAATAATTCAAACTTTCTAATTTAATGTTATATCAAATTTCCTACTTTGCCATTCCTTTAGAAGAACAGCATTTCTGGAGTTTGCACCAGAGGTGGTATTCAGCAGGTTCTGACCAGTTCTGGAGAACTGGTAGTAGAAATTTTGAGAACCAACACATACGACCTCTGACTGAAGATTTTACCACGCTTGCCACACTCACCAAGCCACGTCCACAGAACCGATAGTAAAAACATTTGAATCCCACCACTGGTGTCTACATAACCCTGGGTATAATAAGACAGGTATGGCATAAAACTCACTGAAACATTTCCTTTGCTGAAAAAAAACCTGATGATTTGGGCAGAGAGATTCTCTGCATTACAACCCAAGCCAGGGATAGAAGGATTGGGAGAGGGTTTTCCATATAAACACAATAGCCCTTCATTGGTTGGTTGATTTTTCAATGGCTCTTGTCAGTTGGGGTTTCTAGTGCAAATTCTGTTACACTTTGCTGACCTAGAAACAACCTGGGCCAGTGGGATACTTTTAAACCAATTAGTTGTCACACTGGGAAAATACGGTTGCGCATAATTCTAGTGCTGTTTCATATTATAACTTGAGGGAATTGCATTCGACTTACAAGACAGTCTTCCTTCAACTTCTACAGAATGCAGTGAATATGATACTTTTAAGTTTTGTTCCCAGCTGTGAAACAAAAATGATGTCAGTATAATTCTTATTTTATAAATACATTTTAGTATTTTGTATATAGTCCCAACGGATTTGGCACACAAGCCTTTGAAAATGAGCCTTAAGTTAGAACTTTAATTCTCCAACTATTGTCTTTCCCTAAACATGGAACCCACTAATATATTGAAGAAATTTAAGTTTGAGTTTTGTAATGTATGGCTATTAAATATAAAGATGTAAAGTTATATTGTTTAAAATACAAAAGAAACACATTGGAAATACTGGGAAGCAGTATTTCAAAAAATTGACAGTTGAAAACTATAAATAGCATTAATATAGTCCATAAGGAAAGCAACAGGGAAAATGTTTTTGGAATACGACAAAGATTTTTTTTATTAGAAAACCATGGAAGATGCTACTAGTGATTACTTAATAAACAGGAAGGCATTTGGACCTGATCTTACATGTTTGGTTATCAGAATGTTGGATTGCCTGATCTTTTGACCAAAATACTCAGAACAATTTTTATATTTTATGAAATATAACTAATACACACGGGGCTGATTAAGTTATAAATAGATTTTAATTGCTAAAAGCTATGTATTAATACTGTAACTTGCCAAGCCAAGGGAACATATCGATAGTAGTTAGGCAGGATTTAACCTTGAAAGTCATTACAAGGTAGGTGAAAAGAAAGGAGAGAGAGAGAGAAAGAGAGAGAAAGAGAGAAAGAGGCACAAAAACCCTCAGAATTTCTGAACTGTCAGAAATATATGGATGTTATGGTCATATATCACAAAGCAGTGGTTTCAGTCATTTCTTAAGGCTCATTTGGGCTTAATCAGGTTTGGTTTGATGGATGATTATTGTCATGGATAACCTTTATTAAGGTACTGTAATGAATTATCAAAATCTGGATGACCCCTAGATGATAGCAAAGAGTTTTTATATCTCTCTTCTGCCATCTACTGGTCACAAAATGTGTGCCAATCTTTGTTAAGATATGTTATTCCCAACCTTTGTTAAGAGAGAGAATGCAATACTAGTTCTAATTTCTCAATGAACTTATTTTTGTTGTTCTGCACACTTTGTTAAAATAATTCTGTGGAGTTATTTTTTGAGTTGAGTTTCACTAGGATCATTTGAGTTCCACTCTACTTGAAGGTTCTCATTCAGAAAGTAATATAGGAGTTGAAGTAATTGAGATGGAAAAATAGAATTGCTCATCGGGTAGCACTACTGTGTAAACATGGATCAGGTGCCTTCTAATCTCAAGACAATAATGGTTCAAAGTCTACTGAATTGAAAGGATGGCATAAAAAATACAGAATTGAAACCCTAAGGGCTGACATATGCCAACATCTTCCTATATTTATATATACACTTATACACATACATTTATTTACATATAAAATACAAAGATCAAGAGATGTATATGCCTCTGTGTATCTTTCTGCCTTGATTTCTGATGTCTATATAGCTTCTGCATATATTATACAGTTGTCTGTAATAAGGCAGCTTAACTGTCTATGTGATGTTTGGGAAACTTCTGCTATTAGTTAATTAAAGGGGTATTGAGTTTTTTCGCAATGTCTATTTATTTCCAAGATACTGTAAAATCTGACACATATTAGAAGCATAGTTCAGCTGTCAAGCATTTTTGCTGCTCCACCCTATAAGTTTCAGTTTGATCCATTATGCTCTAATGTTTATAACGAGTAGCTGGGTGAGATCACCCAACAATCTGGAGTAAGCTTTAAATCTCTTTAACAGCAGATTAAGATAAAGCTCTGAAGATGCTGTTTTGCAATCTGGAGTCAGTAATATGCTCCAAAGTATTGAAGCTGAATCCTGACTAAGGCAGAAGCATAATACTTGGTGGTCGCTAACCAGTTGTTGGCTAGTCCTCTTACATTTTATTGCAATACAGAATCCAAAATTTTGTTTGTTAGCTGGTGCCAATATATATTAGTTTTAATAGAGTTCTATTTGTTGTCTATTGTTTACTTAGCAAAAATTAGACGTTTATCTTCAAACAATTTACCATTAACATTTTGAATGGCTAATTTACAAATATCTGAAATAGTGTCACATTTCATAATTGCTACAATAATCAGATGATAATTTTCTGTTCTTTCAATAAGAAAATAGCACTTCCTACCTACAAAAAATTACAAATAACTAAATAAACTTATTCTGGTAGCCCTTTAACTGTGGAATACTGAAAGGATTGAATTAGCATTGTTTCATTTGCCTGTTTTTTTTAAAAATAATACTTAGATTTTCAAACATGAATCTATAATTTTAAATGGGTTGACAGTGCCTTAAGTTTTATTTGCTAATTTTATGCCTACATTTTAGTCTCCTTTTTGCACTGAATATTTAATTGAAATATGCAACAATAGGCAATGAATATCTTGCAATTCTCCTCAGAATAAAATTAACGTACAAATTTCTACAAGAAATAAATACAGAAGATGAAAATATTTCTTCCATATTAAAGACAGCTGGATGGTCTTATTTATACTGTATCTTAATCACATTTTGACCTCATGGTATTAGTTATCTAGTAAAACATACTAAATATGACAGAACTTTTTAAAATGGAATTACAGCTGACAACCAGAAAGCCAGGATTTTCCTAATCCAGATGTATGAATTTCTGTTATATAGAAACATTGACAAGACATTTTCAACTAAAGGAAGCTTTGCTGACAGAGTGCCCATCCCTTATATTAAGCAAGGTAAATAACTTAAAAATCAGTACTCCAACTAATTAATTTTTGGATGAAATCTTTGAAATTTTGAACTTTGAAATTTTTCTACATAAGCAATATGATGAATCTATTAAAAACAATCCTCTTTGTTTTCAAGATACCCACCAATAACTAGGGAATAAATTGGATAGGGATATCTTTGTAGAAGATTATCAGGATGAGGCTGAAGAAGGGGTCAAACACATCATAAGTCACGAGTCCCTGCACACCCACAAGAGATCTAAGTCCAGCCCACCTTGAATGCCTCTCTTATCTCCTGCACAATTCCCTTAACAACCAGTTGGTCAGATTCTTGTAGAGAGCTTAAGCTTGCAATAAATCTTTATACTCATTTGAATTGCCTGCTCTTCCGATTTCCCCAGTGCCTGATAATCTTTCATCTATGTATTCTGTTCTTAAAAGTTAGGAAAGATACCTTGAGATACACTCTAAAAATACTGGGTGATCTTTTTTGGAAATAATAATTTTGGTGGCTGGGAGACTTAAGTGTTGTTTGATTGATATAGTGATGATAAATTAAGGCTCTAAGGATGGAGTATATATTTTAGAAGTCAACATTCCTGATTTTTGAATGCCTAGTGCTCTTCATTTCTCCACATACATGCATATTTTGTCCTGTAGATTCAATTTCAAACTGTCATCCAATTTAAAATTAATGGAATGGATGGAAAAGGACCTACTTATATCTACACATGTCTGTTTGCTAAAGCCCAGTAAAATAGCATTCAGAATATTTATTCTATTTATTCTAATATTTATTTTATTTTTCTTGGCATTCAGATAATTTAAAAGAAAGAAAAAGACTCATAGGTCTTTGAGAGAATGCATCAGTGAGAACAGCTCATATCATTGCTAACTCTTCATCAATTTTTATTTGAACATAAATTAATAATTTCTGATAATTATCATTATAAAACAAGTGAGACAATAGCAGTAAGAACCATAACAATGTTTAATTCATTTAATTCAAATATATGCATTGAATTTTCCATATTGACAAGTATCAAATTTTAAAGGTTGGCCTCACTATATTTCCTTTTCAACTATTCCAAACCTTACTATAACATAAGAGTTAGACTGTTAGAGGGTTAGCACGAAATACCTTACAGGAGCAGCACCTGTTTCTATTCTTATTGCAATTATTATTTGTCTATTTAGCTGCATATTGTAATGATTGGCTATTTCTGATTATAGAGATTTAATAGGGGTTAATTATGGATGCAATACAGACACATATAGATGATGACAGTTGTCAAAGCAAAGAGACTTTAAACAATTATTCTTGAATAAAGAATATCACTTGGTTGTTTTTGCTGGTAAGACAGACTGGAGAAAACAAAAACTCTGCCTAATAAGGAATTCAGGTAGTACTTGGTTTACGGGTAAATAAATTTTATCAATAAGTACATTTAGAACTGTAATAGAACCTGGAAATTCCATCATAACTCATGATGGTCATATGTTGAGATGCCTATGTAACAGATCCAATGTGATGATTTTTTTTTTGCAGTAGTTGTCATGTGAACACTGTGGTTATCCATTAATTCTTATGGGCGTTTTTTTTTTTTGCTGACAACTGTCTGAACAGGCAAAATTTTTTTTGTAAATTGCAATCATGTTCCTGTGGAACACAGCAACTGGCTGTAAAGGTGAGCCAAGTGCTCAAAATGCAGTCATGTTGCTTGTGTGTGTGTGTGTGTGTGTGTGTGTGTGTTTGCCACTTTAAGAACAATGGAACTGATAGTTTTGAGAGAGTCCATTTTAACTTTGAAAGGTCTTTTAAGATCAGTTAGAGTCTAAGTGACCAGTTAATAAGCAAGGAATACTTACTGTTCTGCATATTTAATTCCTTGTTTTAAATACTCACACTTTGACAGCACAATTTGTTAGTAAAAACAACACATAAAGCCATCCCTCCCAAGCAATTATATCATTTTTATCTATCTCCCAAGAAGCTTGCCAAAGCACTCATCTTGGATAAAAGCAAGAAACTTAGTACAGGTAGTCCTTGACTAACAACAGTTCATTTAGTGGATGTTCAAAGTTACAACAGCATTGAAAAAAGTGACTTACGACCATTTTTTACTTAAAATCTTTGTAGCATCCCCATGACCGTGTGATCAACAGTCAGATACTTGGTAAGTGGTTCCAACTTATGACTGCTGCTGTGTCCCAAGGTCACAAGATTCCCTTTTGCAACCTTTCTGATAAGCAAATCAATGGGGAAGCTAGATTCACTTAACAACCGGCTTAATAACTTATCAACGGCAGTGATTCGCTTAATAATAGTGGCAAGAAAGGATGTAAAATGGAGCAAAATTCATTTAACAAGTGTCTCACTTAACAACAGAAATTTTGGGCTCAGTTGTGGCCATAAGTCAAGGATTCTCTATGTAGTTCAGTGTCATTTTTCAGAAACAGAACTTCCTAACTTTCACAATTTATTACAGGACTCTTTCTATAAGATGATTTCTCCTTTACATTAGGTTTTCATAATCAGAAGCTTGCATTTAAGATATAATGGCACCATGTATGTAGAAGGCTGTGCAATTATGTTAACTGCTCCAGTTAAATCAGGACCACCCTAAACTTCCTACTACAGGTTTCAAACAGCAACACAATAGATTGCAATCCATAAGCTTGGGAGAAACTAAGAAGTGACTATTCAAGTAATTTTTTGCTGTCAAACTAAAAAAAAAAAAAAAGCAAAGCTAAAAAATATTTGCAGTTTTTTTCTACCTCTCCTGTTGAATACTTTCCCTGTCTTCCATTCTGGTATCCATCCACTTCTAAACTTAGTATTTGTTTTCATTCATAGTACTTTAACATTTCCATTTTTTCCAGTTCTCCTATGATTTAGAGAAACAAGGCATTTTCCTGCCAAAATAACAGTATTCCCTTAGGGCTAATAGTTCAGTGCTGCTACAATATTCAGACAACAGACCTGCCTGTATGAATGTTTCAACCTCAGCAAAGCAACTTATTTCTTCCCTGTTTTATGACAGACTTGCTCTGTTATATTTTTTTATATTTATGGCCAGTAATTTATTTCTCTATGATACCCTGAATTTTCTCCATGGTACCCCAATTTTTAAATATAACTATTCCAGTGTTGTGACATCGGCCAGTTATATTTCAAAAGTTGCTATTGCACAGCTACATTGCTGTACTGCTTTTCTGAACCATTACTTTTATATTACTTTTCTTGAACAAACAGTTTTATGAGCCAGTAAAAAGAGCTGAATGTTGTCTTCATTAAGATATCTGAAGGATTAAATTCATAGACAGTCATTGTCTCATAAATGGCCTATTGCAGTAATCTAGGTTCAACCTGCAGATTATTACCACAAAGCAAAAACCTATAGGTATTTCTGATTATTATTTTTTTGCAACATTCAGTAAGAACGAAGGTGCTTTAAGAGTCAACTGAGAAAAATCATGTTCAAGCCGCTAATAAACAGTTGATAATAAGTGATAAGGAATATGAGATACTGATGTTCAAACTTCTCCTTGGCTGCATGTCCTGAGGATATTTTTTCAATATTTTGGGATGAAAATCTTTAAAAATAAGAATAAAAACAGATAATAAAACCTCATGATATGTCACTATTCCTACAAATCACAGAGCCCTGACTACAATTTCCATTGAGAGAGAGGATAGCTAATGACAATTGCTTCTCCAAGTTGAACTCAACCTTGGGCTTTATTTACAAAGTATCACCATCACTAACACTTAGCCACATCCACTCTGATAACTTTTCTTGGCTTTAGTATCATATGGCACTTTAATGTTGTCTAATGCCATGTGCAGTATGTCTGGGGGGGAGGGAAATCATTGTTAGGATGCCTTTTGAGAATGCTATATTGCTATTTACGAAATCCTTAG
Source organism: Hydrophis major (assembly GCA_033807585.1). NCBI lineage: Eukaryota > Metazoa > Chordata > Lepidosauria > Squamata > Elapidae > Hydrophis > Hydrophis major. The sequence goes on from CM066333.1 coordinate 30,345,548, forward strand.
ACAGTTTCTCTTATTCAATCATGTATACATAGGGAGAAGGTTCTACTGTGAAAGTTGATGGTTACCAAAAGCTAACACCCATCCCACCCATCCTCCAACTTCTTATTTACATCTGTTCAGCATAGTGATGCAGATTGCAATTAATTAAGAAGTTTCTGGTGTGGTAAGAATGATCATACAGCTGGTATGCAAACACAGAACTTCCAAAGTGAATTTTGTTCCAGATGGCTGCCCCATCCCCAAGAAACAAAGAATTATTTGTAACTTTAAAGAAGGCTTACTATGTCTGTATAAAAACGAAAAAAAGAACTTTTCACTACAGAGGAATTTTGAAATGACTTCAATTTAACAATTTCAGTCTTTGCATCATTCAAGTTGAAGAGGGTGCTTTGATCAGGCCTGTGTGTTATATAATTTATTAGAGTAAAGGGAACAGGATAACTGTCAGATGTCTTCTGTGGTAAAACGCTTTTGTTAAAATGTTAAATGTTTGCAGACTAAGGACATGTTTGGCTGGGAGCTCTAGAAATGAATAAACAGAATGGGACATGCTTGATTTTGTTATTTATCCCCTGGTTAAAGAAACCACAAGAAAAGTAAATATAAATCATGCTGTATGATGTCTTATTCAAAATGCAAGGAATACTTTTTCTATAGCTAACCTCGGTGCGGTAGTATTTTGCCATATCATCTATAATAGCTGGCTTTAAGGCTGTCAGTACAGCAATTTTATTAAATCCTTGTAGCTTCTTCATATATACAATGCAAATCCTATAAAGGGCACTTGTATATCCCTGGTGATATATGTCATAGATTTTTCTATTCTAGAACAGATCTGACAATTATAATGACCAAAAGATTGCATGTGGATTAAATGTCTTACACAAAACTGAGAAAGGTTTTTTTTAACTAGTTGGTATTTATGTATGCAACATTATGCACAAGCACATTTTAGATCCGCAAACACAAACAGAAATAAAAAGCAAGATAGAACACTAGATAAAATCCCCTATGATAAAAACAAAAATAAAAAAGAACAAAGCTTCATCTTAACAACACGGTGAAAAATATAGCAGGAAGAAAAATGTGGCGACTGTATTTGTTACTGTAGAATGAATGTGTACATTGAGGGTGCTATATAAATCAAGCATCACTACCACCCATGTAGAGTATGAATATCATCCTGCAAAATGATATAATACTATATATCCTTAATTGTGTTTTGAAATGTGGTGAAGTCATGAAAATATGTTTTAAGATAGAAGCGGTCAAAATGAATGTGAGATAAATCAGGCAGTCTACAACATCCTTTACAGCTATTACTCTATCCATGAAATTGAGTTTACATGGAGAATAGTTGGACCATATGTGCGGTTTCAACTCCTTCACCAGCCTCTTCTCTTGATGTCCATATACTTAAAAAAACCCCAAAAGCCTGCTAACTAAGGCTCACAAGGTCTGTCCTTCATTTGAAAGGATTCTGAACATTCAAAGCATTGCCCTTTTTAAAAATGTCCTGGTGACGGACAGTTTGGAAAATACAAATAAAGATTAAATATCACAAAATACCTTAAGCCTACATCTATAGTGCTACTAAAATTTTTGGATAATTTTAACTTATTTCTTGTATATTTCTTGCATATTTTATTAATCAATTTATATATGATTATGTACACTGTGACAGCTGTTGTCAAAATTGCAAGCAATGCAAGAAACTTTTATATACTGCAGAGAAATATGATTAACTTCCAATGACACCCCTGGATATTGTCTATATAATATATCCAGATTGCATATAAAAATGAAATATTGTAGACTTAAATTGAGTGTTGACTCTGTTGTGTCTTCTGAACACAACAAATGAAAGATGCAAATTCAGTAGCAGATTATTTTGCTTCTTACTTTATTAAACTTACTTTATTAAACTTCTAGTAGAATTTAACTCCAATGAGTTTTCAAGAACTTCAACAAATGTAGGACATACAAAATGACCGAGTAACAATACAAAATCAAAAGCATGTTTAATCAATCAATAATATTAATAATTCAATACATTACTGAACTAATAAATTCAGTTGCAAGTTAGATAATTTTAGTTGTGAGAATATAACTTATTTTGAAAATATTTCTACATTCAGTCCTTCAACTCTTAGCATTTTAGGTCCAACTGGGAAAGGTTTTGTTTGAATCTCTGATGATAGCTATTATTCAGATATTTTAAATTACTTTAAGTTAATATTGACTCCTGGAGACTGCCTGCAGAAGTCCTTGCAGTTTTCGTAGCAACATTTTTGGAAATGATATGCCATTGGGCTGAGGGATAATGACTGGCCCAAGATGACTTAATTAAGACCAGACTAGAACTCTTACTTTGCTAAGCTTATGTGCCTTAATCACTACACCAAATAGGCTATCTACAATTCAGAACAAAACAGAACAGACTTATCTGGACGGACTAATATCTTGATATAATATAGGGATGCTTCCTATGATTTCATCCTTGAAAATTGGAGGAATGTATCTTTGTCTGTGTATTTTAGTGAGGATATTTAGCAATTTTGTGCTGTTGTGATTTTGCTGGATCAGCTAGAAGCCTGACTGATGAAAGGGAACTTCACACTCCTTGTGTATATTTGCCTAAAGTTTTGTAGTGGAGAAGCAATTGAGAATTGCTTAGAAACTAACAAGCATTTAGCTTAAGATATAGTAAAAAAGGCAAAAAACAAAAGGTAGAGACTTCATATGGATGTCTGACTGGTAGGGTAGATTGTGAAGATTTCCATCCTTAAGAGAGGCTTCCTGAATGGAAAGATTTTACAAAAAAAGAACTATAAAGTAGAGATTTGTATAAATAGATCTAAGCATCGCAATATATGCTGGCTCTTTGACAGGTTTCTAACCAGTTAATTACTCAGATCTGTATTTCTCCAAAGCACTGTACATTGAAATAGCCTCATGTGGCCAATTCATCCACACCTTTTTTTATTTTTCCAATTTCCTTTTCTTGTTTTTTTTTTTTTTTTTAATTTTGGTGCTTCTATAGAATCTACATCTTCTTTGGAATCTTTTATTCTTTTAACATCTTATTCTTGGAATAATGCAAAGTCCTGAACATGCTGATTTCAAATTTTGTGTAGTTTATTTGATATTTGTTGTGCAGCATGATTTTTTTTTAAAGCATGCTTCTGGAATGAACTATATTTTTTAAATACATATGATGTACTGTAGTTTCCAAACCACAAACATTAGTACAAATGAAGGCAAAGGAGGAAGGCAAACCCTAGAAACCAATGCTATAATTGCCTTTGTATAGGTACTGATTATGTTGTCAAAAGCAATCCCCCCCAAACCAAAAACATAGCTCTGCATTTATAATAAGATATTATCTGTCTCTCTCTCTCCACCCATCTCAGCCTCCATCGCTCATCTGTCCATCTCTAAAATATATATAAAAAAATCATATAGTACATATTTAGATGGAAAACTGAAAACAAGATTTATTTTATACATAGTATAACCTACCACCGGATATATTCTTATGAAACAAATTTATCAGTAGCAAAACACATAAATATACATGCACACACAAAAGCAAGCCCCACAAAAAAAAAAAAAACCAATTTAAGATTCAGCTCTAATTTGATGGACATGACATTTCCATTAGATTGTAATGAATTAATCTTGAGAAATAGCTGTCTTCTGCAGAGTTTAATTGAGTACCAATCAATCAATCTTACCGAAATGTAATGTCATTATGAAATATAATAAAAAGCATTTGCTCTTTGAGAAAGAAAAGTAAACAATGAGAATTGGGCGCCTTGATCTTGTGAAGGGCATATACTAATAAGCAATGCTTGACAATTCAGTGCTGCAATTATGTAAATTTCAAATCTTAAGACACAATAGGTTCACATCATAATATTTTAAATTCATAATAATGTATGAAAGTACCTTTTCATCTGGATACTGATAACTGTTTATACTAGTCATCCCTGCCTTTCTACATCCCAGGACTTTGTTTCCTTAAAAGATAATATAGAATTACAAATAAGATTAGCTGCAAGATTTCCACTGAAGACCTGAGGAAATTTTTTTTTAAAAATCCTTCTAGTTTAGACAACTATAGCTTAGTATTAAATCCATTCCTATCAAAAAATTCAGTTATACTTAATTTGTTATTGGAAATTTATTCCAGAACTAAATTTCCTTTTTGAAAGCTTTGTAAACCATTCCAAAAAGTTGTAACTTTTAAGTGAATGAAGGGAAAAATCATGAGCAGTAACCATATTAACTGCATCTAATTTAATTAAACTTTAAATAAATAGGTTTTAAAATCAAATTAAATCAAATCTGGCTTCTGTTCTGATTCTGCAGAACTTTTGTTGTGTACCTCCCAGTCACTTCCACTCCTTCATCTATTTCCATCCATCCTGTTGATGAGGATTAGATCTAGCATAGCAGATTGAGATAAAATCAGAAATGAGACAATAAGAGAAAGAATGGGCATAGAATGTCTCAGAGATTCTCAGTCACCCAGGTGATAGTTGTCTCAAAAGGCAATTGGACTACTTTTTCTTTGAGGAGGAGGAAGAAGAAAACGTTTCGCTTCTCATCCATGAAGTTTCATAAGTTCTGATGGCAAATATCAAACATTTTCGTCTTCTTCCTGAAAGAAAAAAAAAAGGATTTGAGAAAGTTGGCATAGAACCAGTCTTAAACTATATACAGAAACAGCAGATAAACTGGCTTGCTCACCTAGAGAGGACATTATGGGATTCCACACTAAACAAGGGATATACAAAAGGAGGAGAAGGTCAAAGAACATGAGGCAGTCCCAGAAAAAGATGAAGAGATGACATCAAAGTCACATTACGACGACATCAACTAACAATGGTTGAGGCTGCCAGAAGAGCAAGAGACAGAACTTTGTATCTGCATTAATACCCAAAGCAGTAAAAGAGGAAGCTAAGTTGAGAAGAAGAAGATAGCAGACCGACTTTTTCATTCTTCTACTTTCTGATAGGGCAAGAATTGGTTGTATTTCTAATTCTTAGCAGCATTAGTGCAAGAACAGTTGATATTTGAATAATTGAAATATTGCGTTTTTCACTGCCATATGCATCTTTGAAAGACAAGTCTGGTGCAGACAGGCTTATATTATGTTATATTATATATATTATGCATGTCCTGTCTACAATAAACTACAATTCTCTCTCCTTTTATTTCTATTCAAACATTTTCAATCTATTTCTATGTTCCACTTCTTGAACTATGCAAGGAGATATTTCTCTCTGTTATGTTAACATCCCCATCCTTTTCATTGGGCTTTGTAGCTTTTTGTTCTGTGTGCTAATTCTGAATAGCATTTTACTAAGTTTTAGTGATTCTTTTTCTATCATATTTGTCATTATGCATTAGGGTGTTTCCTTATTTAATTTCTGTATTTTGTACTAGTGTAGAAATAACAAAGGTTGTAAAGGGACCACCTGGTGAAATCTGTGTAGCTTCCTATGAACTACTCATCTCCCACCCTGACACTAGCTTCTCCCTTTGCTTACTGTTTTCATGGCCCCCATCCTTAACTGCATATTTAATTTTGTTACTGCTCTCTTTCGTTCTAATTTTACACTTTCCTATGTAGTTGTCAAGAGTTGCGCTAAACACTTCTTTCCCAGTCTATGTAAAGTGTATTCCAAGTTTTCCTGCAAATCCTTCATAAACATGTCCTTGTCATGGAATTCAAATCTTCTCTGTAGCACTATCTACATAGTCATCATATTCATGACTGCCATGTTTTCCCTTTTGCATTGATCCTCAAGTGGAATGGCTAATGAAAAATACTTGTGCTCCCAGTTCCTTCACCTTCTTGCCCAAAGTCTCCTGAGAGTCTTTCAAGGTCTTTGAATCAAGAAGAAAATATAAGTTGTTGCTAGTTTGAATAGTTTGGATATCATCTTTGTGGCATGTTGCATACAGGCGTAACATAACTCCCATAACATTAGTATAAGTCTACAAAATGCTACCTTAATTCCTTTCAGGAGGAAATCACCTATTACCTATATTATTTTTTTAGGTGGCTGTTGAATTTATTTCAATACATGGAGTCTTCTTCATTTCTTCTTTTAATATTATATAATCATTATAGTAAAAAAAAAACTTTACACATTTTTATTTTGCAATTAAATCACAGCAAGTTAATTATACTTTCATATTAAGGTGAGAAAATTATATTGTTTGGTGTGTGAACATCCATATATATTAAAACCTAAAAAGACTACAAAATCCAAACTATAATGTTAAATCTAATATTATTTGGATTTAAAAATTATAACTGGTTTTGAATAGTTTTGATCTCACCCACGTTTGACTAATATCCATTTTTGTTAAATACTTGAAATATTAATTATAATGCAAAATATGTACATATAATGGTGTTTATATTTATTGTATAAAAGCAAGCAAATACAATAGATCCTGCGTCACCAAAATAACATCTGAGTTACTAATGAATGTTGCAATGAAAAAGGTTGTATTTTAAACTGTTTTTACATCTTTTTTGTATTTTGAAAGCGCCACTTGATTATTTTTAAAACAGGCCAGAATAGAAGTATGTGTGTTCATGGAGACTGATATAGCTTGATGCAGGAAAAACAAAAAACACATGGTTTCCATTCCAATGTTTTAATAATTGATATTTTCAGATTATTTTAACTATAATTAAAAGTCATTATTTTGCCTTTTTAGAAGTAACTGTTTGACTTACTATCTGTAACCATTATTGAGAATACATTCTGTGAATAATCTTAATGTAATATTGATGGAAAATTGGATTAGTCTGTATATAGTTGTTCATAAATGGTGTCCATAAAACAGTTGAGTATCTACCCTGTCTATGTTTGAGATGCAATAACAGATGTGGTTAAGCACTATGTTCTGAATGCTGCTGTGTCCAATTTGGAGTGAACATCCAAAGTATGTAGCTGAGAACTAGACTCTGAAAAATGTTGGCTGATGATCTATTATAGTATGCATTACAAATATGGGAAACAGGAATTTATTTTCTTGATTGCACACACTTACTGTTGAAATCTAGTCTTCCTTCCTTCCTTCCTTCTCTCAGAATATATACATATTCATTCTTATCACTGAGATTGTATGATTTTCTTCTTACAGTAAATTTGATTTTCACAGCTTCCATCAGACAATCTAGAATAAAAACATATATATTAATCAGTTGCTTTCAGTCAAACTAAAACATACCCTTAACATATCTTTTTGGTAAAACTGTTGTAAGCCAATGATACTGAGTACCATTTATGCTGGGAAATCAAAATTTATAATTAGGGAATTGTTACCAGTTATTGCCTTCTTGGCTTATTATTTTTACATGCACGTTTTTGAATGGTGAAAATTTTAGGTACCACTATCAATCCTATCAAAACCAAATATTATCATTGTGAATGTTGTGGAAACATTGGAGTCTCACCAAACTTAACTGTATTTAGCAAACACATTTCTGAGAAGACATGCATAACAGCATTATGCGGTTAATAATTTCTGTTGTTAGCAGCAATATGTTGCTATTTTATTATTTAATGAGTGCTGTGATATATTGCATTTTAGCTGTATTAGAGCCAGTTGATAAGATATTATATATAAATATTGCAAAAATAAATGTCTAATGCTAAGGATGCTTTAAAAATAATTTCAAATACAAAATATATCTAAAGGTAGGCTGGTAGGGAAATGAAATATTCTTGTGGGCTGATTTATCTAAAATTATTCTCTATAACTAAGACATAATACCTGGCATTGAAGTTAGTTGATAACATGAAGTCACAGATCCTTTTGAGTCAAGCCTTTTTATTAAATTCTATGTTTTCCCAGAAAATAGATTACTAATTATAATTCAATACCCCCCACATACTTTATAAACCTTACATTTAAAATCTTTTTTAGTTTGACGGTTGCATTCAACCTTTGTGTGATGGGTCAGTGACATATTTGGCTTTAACTAAATCTGAGGTAATCCATTTGGATTCCATGTAGCATTTTGAATTTCACATGGGCACCTGGAAGTCTCATGGTGGAGGACAAGTGATAGTACAAACTGGAGACAACATTCCTGCAGTAATCTGGACTGACATCAAATGCTCCAAGGTATTAAATGAATGTTAAAATAATGAGCATCTCTGAAGTCCTAGTAGATACTACTAGTTAAGGCTATGATTGGGTGAAAAGTAAAACTGGAAGGCTAAAGCAGCCATGAGCAATAATGGGATAAAGACAAACACTGGTACTAAAGCAGGGATCTCCAACATTGGCAACCTTAAGCCTGATGGACTTCAACTCCCAGAATTCTGCAAAGCTGGCTGGGGAATTCTGGGAGTTGAAGTTCGTCAGGCTTAAAGTTGCCAAGATTGGAGACCCCTGTACTAAAGAACTAAATCAGGCTTTGCATCTGTCTAGGGTGCTGGTGGCTAACATTGGCTATGTTTGTTGTATGCAATTTAGTAAGCTAATTTATATATCCACCAGAATAGCTATGAGTTAGGCAAACCTTCTGAAAGACCACTGCCCAATATGACTGCTGTACCATTAGACCAATTCTCCTTGACTCATTTAGGTGAAATTCTTCCTTGTGAATACCCACAGCAATTGTAAGCAAAGGAGAATGGCCTTGAAGTCGAAGGCTTGGGATTTTGGGATATGAGATCCAACTCTGCATGCCTTTTTCCTGTGCTTAAATCCAGCACAGAGCATATGAGGTGGACTATATGGATTCTGTATAATGATGCCACCCACAGGCAGCCAAAACATGCTATAAAATAATCTCCATGACAGAATACACTGTGTGAGTGCATTAACAGAAAGAAGATGACCACAGGGATGGTTGAAAGCCCTAAATTCGGTTCTGCATTTGAGCCCTGTGCTTTGCCAGTAAATATGGGAATTTGCAGACTCATGATATAGATATTGGTTATTTTTGCAGCACTGTCTTATCTATGCTGGTGTTAAGACATCTTTTATAAACTTTCAAAGCTCTTCAAGCAAACTAATATATTTATATTCACTTCATTCAGTGAGCTGAGGGAAGGTAATGTTATGAAGAATAAAACAAACTATTTTCTTGAATGATGTTGCTGATTTATATACCTTTGGTTGACTCAACATTCTATTGTTTCCTAGAGCTATAGTTCTGAATAGTCTTTTCCCAAGTAATAAGCAATGTTTTCCTCTTTGTTCCCTCCAACTAATTTACTTCAGAAGACAAGGTAATTATACCCACAGTTGTAGTGCTACCAAGAGACATTAAACTAATGCATTGTTAATATTAATGTAGTTCAATGTACAGTTTTTTGATATCCCTTACTAAAAAGTACTCAGGCCTATTGACAAAGCAAAGAAATGGTGTCAAAAATAATTTTAAAACCTTTTGACCTGCAAGGTTTAAGAGAATTAGGCACAGATTCTTTTCTTTAAGCCTCTTGGTGACAAGAAATATGGTTCTCTGCCAGCCAGTTTGATTGACAGGAACGTTTGTAGTTTCAGCTGCTTCTCCAATGCAGCCCTTGTATATTTCTAGTGGGTAAATATAGAAAACTATTTGTCACCTGGATGGATTATGCATAAGTGAGACAATGATGTTAAGGTTCTAAGGCATAAATGAAAAAAAAATCACAAACTTTACATAACTCATAAAGCAGTGCTTAATACCCATAATAAAGTCTCTTCATTTTAATCAAGGGAACTGTCAGACTTCCATATAAGGACAATGAGCAGTGTTCCATTTGACATAGCTGCTTGTTACAAACTGCATCAATGAAATCTTGACAGGCATGCGAAGGTATATTGGAAAATTGATTAATCTGAGCAAGTTGTTATAGCCAGCTGCTTTTATTTGTAAATGTCAAGAATTCCTTCATTTAAAAATCTCTCTTTTGTATAGAAATTCGAATATGGAAATTAGACTCTCATACAGGATTCATATGCTATTGTGTGTGTGTCTTTCAATCATAAACAGTAAGTTACACTAAAGTTGTATTTGTGATTCAGTGGCTAAACCAATCCTAAGCCTTCAGGTGTGATTAAGAACCCTCATGGCCAAGGATGAAAGAAAAATCAACTGCTGATTCATATATAAGATTAGCAGGATGCAATTCAGTTCTTTTATTCAGGCAGGACCAGTGGTGGGATTCAACATTTTTCACTACCGGTTCTGTGGGAGTGGCTTGGTGGGTATGGTGGGGGAAGGATACTGTAAAATCTCCAGTCAGAGGTGGTATTTGCTGGTTCTCTAAACTATTCAAATTTTCCACTACCGGTTCTCCAGAACTGGTCAGAACCTGCTGAATACCACCTCTGGGCAGGACAGTGATTCAGATTGTCCCATAAACTTTAACAAGAAATCGAGGAATTTAAGATCAATATTTCCTGCTGGCTAATTTAAGTTTACCATTTATTTATATTAAAAGATTTATATGGTTGCCCATCTTAAGCAACTCTAGGTGGCTCACATAATAGTTTATTTGTTCTCTTCTAACGTTATAGGTTTATGGCTGCCCATCTTAAGCAACTCTAGGTGGCTCACATAATAATTTATTTGATCTCTTCTAAAGTTATAGGTTTATCACTTTCTCAACTGATTGTTAAGAAAACGTCAGTGAAGCCAATCACATGTGGTAGATCAGGGCTGTTAAACTTGTGGCCCATGGGCCGGATGCATCACACAGTGGCCACACCCATGCCTGGTTTAGCTAAGGAAAAAAAGTCACGATATGTCATGTGATATCACTGTGACGCCGTGAGTTTGACAGCCATGACATTGATGATGTTAAACTAAAGTTGTTTTATAGAGATTGGCTAATCATATCTTTACATTCTTCAGTAGATTAGGTAGGTGTCTGCCTGAGCTACTTCCAAATGTTATCTCTTTAAAAATGTTTCTGCTCCTTTTACCAAGATAATCATTCTTCTCTGTCTTTATCAGTGCCATCTTTCTTATTGTCTACAAATGGTGAGCAACATTTTGCCAGATATTTTCAAGCAGAAGCTGAACAACTCCATCTTTAATTTTACATTGATCAGGAGATTGGACTTCTTTCAAAATCATGTTTCCATGATTCTTTGGAAACTTCATTAAAATAATGGATGGTCACAAACTATTTATTATAGATGTCCTTGAAGAATTGTTCTAACTATTATAACTTATTTGAGAACATCTTTCTTTAAGTAGATCTTAAAATTGCAATCTGGTATGTTATATTTTTGAATGAAGCAGTTGACTATAGATGTAGAAGACACAGATTTTTCTTTATATAGATATTTCTCTATTTACATGTGTTGCTAAAAACTCTTCTCCAATTATTTCTTTGACAAAGTCCATACCATGCCCAAGTAGGACAAACTGATTGCTGAGTATCTTTGAATTATTACTGCAGTGAACAGTAACTCCTTATCAAATTTCTATAAAGATTTGGCATAAGCTCTAAGAGAGTAATAATCACTTAGCTCCTTATCCCCATTTTTTAAAATCTACTTTACTTTCTAATCCAATACAAACACACACACACAAAGAAATTTTGGAGGAAAAATATGAAATTGGAGCATTCCTGTGTGACTTCAATATATTAGTACTCCTTTCATTGCTTTGTATTTACATCATCAAATTATACATTACAGATGCAAATAATTATTTTAATTATTTTTTAATTATTTTAAAATTTTGTAAGTGCTTTGTTCATTACATTTTCAAATGCAGAACTTTCCGGGGGAAACTATTTTGAACTATTATTGATTTTTTTTAGATATTGAGAAAAGAGTTTGCTATGGAAAATGTATTATCACCTCTCAAAACATGCAGTAAAATTGGCGTTTTTAGCATGCTACTCTTATCTTTATTTGCTGATGGAGAAGAAATCCAGATTTTTTTCCCCATAGCTCTAAAGTGGAATAATATGGCAAAGTTCACAGACTTCATCCAATATTTAATAGAAACAGCATACAACATTCTGGTATAAGAAAATGCAACAAAGTAAAATGGTTATATTTTTCACAAACTTGTTTTTTTAAAGCTATATTTGCATCTTAATTAATCTTATATTTATTTCTGACATACATATTCAGTCTCATGAAAACCTGAAACATTTGTACTATTTTAGGTTCGATAGTATTTTTTTAAATCAGCTATTCATTTTTTATATATTTCTTCAAGCCTAATTTATATCAATTTCATAACTGTTCTTGGAGTGGTCATGATCTACAAATATTATTTGTTTCCTTTAGGGGACATAACTTTCTGAAAAACTCAAGTTTTTACTTTTTACATGTTGCTCAAAGTTGTGAAGAGATATCAGTAATATTAAAGAATCTTTCAATATTATTACAAATAATAACAGCAATTACTAATACTAGCAACATTACTATTAATTATTATTATGAAATATTTAATGTGTATTGTTACACACATCCATTTAAAAAAAACAAAAAACACTTGTAGTAAAGCCCACACCATAAAACTTCATCATTAAAAAGGTAGGGATTTTACTAACAAGGTCTTTGCTATATGCATATGCCACAGTACTGAAAGCTAGCCTGGATTTTCAGATTATTGAATTATTGGCCTGTCAGTGTGTACTTTTCTCAACCTGTTCAGGAAATATTAGACAGTTATTTGCAAACATGAATTAAAAGTTAGAGGTTGTATTAACAGCATTCTTTCTAGATACCTATATCTATAATATGAGAACAGGAAGAGTTTATTAGATGCTCAGACATGGGAAAACATTCACAGAATGTTGCTATAATAAGATTGATCTGACTATCACGGCTGTTCTTGTATGCTTAAGTTGCTTCCTCCTTCCTTCTGTCTGTTTCATTTTGCCATGAGGCCTGCATCTGATAATAGCCAGAACAGATTATTTTGAACAGACTGTGCTACTTCATAAACTTCCTGACTTAACTAGCATCCATCAGCTTTGAGACCAACAGTGATTTTACTGAAAAGATAGATACCTTTTGTACAGTATCTATTATAATCCTTGGTGAGTGTTCTGAAAATTTCAGATTTTTTAAAAAAAGGTTTCAGGTAGTATAATTGGAAGGATATTGGAGAGATGCTGATGTCAATGCAATTCATGTCTAATGAATTGCAATACCAATACCACTTAGATTTATATACTGCTTTGCAGTTCTTTACAGCCCTCTCTAAGCCGTTTACAATATTATGTGCCGTCAGCATATTAACCCCAACAATCTGAATCCTCATTTTACCCATCTCTGAAGGATGAAAGTCTGAGTCAACCTTGAGACTGATGAGATTTGCCAAATTGCAGGCAGCTGGCAGTCAGCAGAAGTAACCTGCAGTGCTGCACTCTAATCACTGCACCACCACAGCTCAAAACCTTAAAAAGTTATGATATTTATGTCATTATTTAACAAACACATCTAAATTATATTAAAGTAAACAAAATACCTTTACAATCTCCAAGGCATGTTACACTTTTGAACACCCCTAATGTTTGGAAATTGAAATTTGAAAAATTTGACACACTCTAACGTTGTCTAAGCTACACAGAGCAATAGTATAGTCCAGAAATCAAGAATGTGTCTTAATGTGATCATTAAGGGCAACTCAAACAATAAGGAATAAGACTTACTATGACACTGACTCACACTGTTTGCCTTTAGGATATTTAGCTAAAGAGATTTCTGCCAATCAATTGTATCTGCAGCATATAAAGGCCTTAAGTCAAGCAGAAATCATCTGTCCATCTGTCTTTCGTGCTGAGGCACAGATCATAAGTGAAATTTCGATAGTCCTTTTCCCCTTCATTCTGATAGTTATTAAAATATGATATAAAGCTGACAGATACAAAAGAGGGCAGGAGAAATGTGCTTTTTATTGCATCCCATAATAACAGTTCTAGGCATAAGTATTGATATTGTCTGATGAAACAATGGTGCCTACCACTTTCCCAGGAATTTTAATGAAGTGCTGTTTGTACAAAGGCTTATTGTGTGTAAAGAATAAAAATAGGTTAGATTTGGGGTTTGGAGATGTAAGGCACTTGAATTGTGAAATTCAGTATGTACTTAATAGCAAGCCCCTTTGAACACAAAGTGGTTTATTGCTACGTAGAAAGGAACAGGGATTTTAAATGTTTGCAAGGAGGCAGAAAATTCTAAAATGGCAAACAACTAAAATAGAAAATATACCTGCTGGTAGGCATATCTAAGCTTTTCAATAATAGTTACATTTGCTTAACTTTACTGTGGACATAGCATCACAAGAGAATTAGTCCAAAATGACCAAAACTAAATTGACAATGGTAGGTTAATTAATAAAAGCACATACAGATGAAAATTTTTGGCTCAAAGATAATCTTGTTCAGGCTACAACAAGAAGTTAAAACTGGCAATCTGGATAACATAAACTTTGAAATTGCAGTATAAAATGCAGTACATACACATATCACATATATATGCATAAAAGTCATTGTGGTGCAGTGGTTAGAATGCAGTATTGCAGGCTAATTCTGCCAGTTCGATTTTCACCTACTTAAGGTTGACTCAGTCTTCCAGCCTTCTGAAGTCAGTAAAATGAGGACCAAGATTGTTGGGGGCAATATGCTGACTCTATAAACTTCTTAGAGAACTTCTCTCTGAAGAACTGTGAAGTGTTACTGTTATTACTATGTGTACACACATACACACACACACACACACAAAATAAAGCAATACAATTTCCAAAAGAGATTTAAAAATTATACTTCTCTTAGCTAACTTCGTCAAACCTGACAAAAATATAGTACTGTAGCTGACATGGCATGGTTAGGATTAATGCCTATGGTTAATGCTGAGCCTGAATCAATTCTGGCTATCTTTAGTTGGACAGTTACAGTGACTTTGTAATGAGCATAGTGCCTTTTTGTAGCTTCCAGCCAAAATGCACAGGGGAGAGAACATCACATTGGGCTAAAGTAAAAGCTCTTCTCTGATTTGAGATGTTAAGCTGGATAAGATACACAGGAGGTTCCACAATGTAGTTTCTGCTGTCTGCTGTAGAAAGCTACATTCCTTTATTTTTATTTACAACTTTTTCACACCAAAATGTGAAAATGTGATCCCCCCCCCCCCACTGAATTTCTTGCTTTCTCAAAGGGCCTCGACAGACATATGTTAACCTTAGCTCTTTGTGTTATTTTAGGCTGGATTCTTTATGTCTGGTTACCTAACAAAACAAAGTCCATGTAAATAATCAATACATTGTTAATTAAAAAGCTGTCAGAAAAGAATAAATAAAAGTAACTGAAAGTCAATGGATATCCATCTCTCAATTTATTCCACTATGTTGCACGTGAGCCTTTTGCCCAATTCTTATTTTTCTCAATTTCCCATTTTTCCCTAGTTAATCCAGAATATTTTTTTTAAAAATAGCACTATAATGTACACACACTTTTGTATGTATTTTTCTAAACATAGACTTTACCTTTTTAGTATTGCCCAGCCTTTATAGTTTTTGTAGTTTCTTCCAAAATAATATATGCTATAGATTTTCCAGGGATATATGCATTTTTCACAGGTCTTTTTCATGACTACATAATATATAATATAAACCTAAGAGAGATTACATTCATTTTTGAAAATTCTATTGGTCATAAACTATGCATTAGTGTGATAAAAGCTAATAGGCACAAAGCCCTGATTCTGCCATATGAAAACAGAAAATCTGGGGAAGTTCAGTTTTTCACTAAATAGGCTGCATTATAAACCAACTGAGTTCTTTTTGTCTCTCTTCTTTACTATATAATTGTGCCTCTCTCCATTCTATTTCCTTTTTGGGACCTGTTATGTATTCTGGTGGATGGTCTTCAAGGATAGTCCGAAGGAAAGTGTGTTGCAGTAGTCCAATTGGGAAGTGATTGAAGCATGAGTGACTATGAGCAAGGCCTTAGTTCAGGAGGGGCATAACTGGTGTCCAAGCCATAGCAAAGACCCCCAGGTGCAACAACTGGCTGTTCTTTAAGAGAGGGCACACACACACACAATTGTGCACCAAGTCTGAAAAGAGCAATGCTAAAAGAGATATGTAAGGACACATTAGTACTTAATGTTGTTTCCATGTTGTTTCTCCTTCCCCTCTCTGCTTACTCTCTTTTGCTTCCAGAATCTTTCCATGTTGTTTCCGCCCCCTTCTCCCTGCTCACTCTCTTCTGCTTCCAGAATCTTTCCTATGGACATTGGAGAAATCTACACTTCTCTGGGTGGGGAATCTGATGGATTTCTGGTTGCACAGTTACAGTAATAGGTGAAAGATACACTATGTCTTAAGTAGATATAAGAAGGTTTAAAGGTTTCCCCTGTCCAGTCATGACCAACTCAAGAGGGTGGTATTCATCACAAATTCTTAGCTTTTATTAGACAAATAAATTTAGATGAGAAAGCCTACATTGTCTGAGACAGCTTTCTGTCATCATGTGGCCAGCATGAAAATATGGAATACAGTATAACCTTCCCACTCAAGTGGTACCTATTTATCTACTTGCATTTGCATGCCTTCAGATTGTTGTGTTGGCAGGAGGTGGAGTGAGTAATGGGAGCTTATCCCATCATGTGGTAATCAGGTCTGGAGCCTCAGCTGTCCATTTTCTAGCTGACAAACTCAGTATCTTAATTGCCTGCAGCTATCAAAAAGAAATGATTCTGTCAATACTACACAAAACATGGTAAGGGTAGATTGAAAAAAGTAAAAGTAGGACATTTAGTTTTCTTTCACTGTCTAATTGTTCCTGTACATTTATTCTCCTGAAGAACATTAATTTCAGTGATAGATGACACCCATGTTTAAAGTATCCATCACTTATCAAGCACTGAGGACAGATTTTACATTACTTGGTGTCACCTCCATTACAGTAATATTCAATGGACACTGCCTGCAGGGTCAGCTGTGAAAACCTGAGTGATAAATTGCTGAGTATAACAGATCCTAATTGATGGGCTGACATATCTGAAAGTGTGAATGGGTACAACTGTATAGGCATTACATCATTAGGGCTTAATTTTATTTATGAATATACTTGTATAAATTGTGACAAATCACTATTCTGCCCACAAGGTCATCAAGGTATTAGAGAACTTTTAAAATAATCTCAATAATCAAACCAAACAAATTGATAACTGTATGTCTCTTGATGGTAGGCTACAGAAAATCTGTTGTTGGCAATTGCAAATTTCTGGCAGATTTATATATGAAGCAGCAATGCTTCAGATATGCTTTATCCAATCTGCTTTAGAACCACTAACTGGAATTGGTATAAATTAGGATAATTTTCACCATAGACAGCAATTTGTTTGCTATTTTTTTTTCTAATCAGATATGCTTTTTGCTAAATCGTATATGATTAAAGCATTAATCAATTTTATTTATTTATTGCATCATCTGTGTACTACCTTGTTCCAAAATACTTTAAGCAATTTGGAAAACCATCTATTTACTACATTTTTCTAATTAGGTATGTTTTTGCTAAACCAGGTATGATTAAAGCATAAATCACTTTTATTTATTTATTACATCATCTATATACTACCCTGTTTCAAATGGCTACAGGCAGTTTAGACTATGAGCTACATATAATATAATAATACACACAAATCTATTTCAAGAATTCAATAAAATACATCAGAGGAAAAGAATACTAAAATTATAACCATCAGCACTTCCTTGTAATGTTCATATGAGTAGTTGTTTACATCCAATGTTCCTCTGAAATAAAACTATTTTACTGTTTTTCTAAGGATAGCAAACAATTCCAATTTTCTAGGGGAAGACTCTGCTAAAGGGATGTGGTTAAAACTTAAAAGGTTTTACTTTACTAAGAAATGTAAGGACTAAGTCATTTGAATCTCAGCATGGAGTCCTGCTCACAACTTTCATCTGACCTTATTTTCCTGGAACAATATCAAATACAGAAGCACCCTACATTCATCAGAGGGAAAATTGATTCAACCTGGACAGACTGTATTTCCAACTACTGATTGGTTGATTTATCTTAAAGTCTATTTAAACATAAACAACAGCTTGAATTTATAACCATGTATTTAAAAGCTGCATATTAATTCAGCAGGTAGTCTTTCATACGTTAGTTAATAATGCATTATTTTTTTTGTTTCTTCAAGTCAACTTTGACACCTGGTGACTGCCCTGAGAGCTATCTTTTTGGAAGTGACTGATCCCAGCTGACTGGTCCTACAATGGAACTAAAACTCATGATCTTCCAGTTTTTAGCCTGGTGCCTGAACCACTACATTAAACTGTTTCACAGAGCATTTAGAGCATTTGTAACAATCATTTTTCTCATACCATATTTCAAAAAAATCTGTGTTAAGATAATACATAGAGAAACAGCAATACACTGGAACTTAATTTATATCAGAATTCCAAGTTCTAATTACTGGAACCAAATCTAGAATTATTTATTTATTACAGTTATTTCTATGCTACTTGTTGATGTGACTCCAAGTGGCTTACTATAAAGACATGAGCCATAAAATCAATACTAAATCAAAACATTAACTGTTGTGCACTTCCCAAATGCTCTTTGAAAAGCACTGTTTTAACCAGCTTCTTAAAACATAAAAGGGTGACCTAATTTCAGGGCAAGCTTAGGAAACACCAATGGCAAAAAAGGCTCCAAATTATATAGGAGTTTTAGAAGTAACCACAGGCACCCAGATAGTGCACCATCTCTATCCAATTCAAGAACATTGAATGTAGTTTCAGAGCTGGGATGAACATGAACTAAAATACTGTTTCTAAAACCGTCATCATCATTCAATGAATCAGTCAGGCCTGTCTGTATGTTGTGGATCTCAAGGTTGCTTGATTTAAGTAGCCCAACTTGTCACCTTGAACCTTACAGCCATATTAACCATGTAGTGTTGGAATAGATATCTTCCTTTTAAAAGGTTATGGAAGCAGGGCAAGAAGCAATGAATGCAAACTAATCAAGGAAAGAACCAACCTAGAACTAAGGAGAAAGTTCATCACAGAATAGTTAATCAATGGAACAAATTTCCTCCATGGAAGTTTTAAAGAAGAGATTGTACAATCATTCATCTGAAATGCTATAGGCCAGGGTTTCCTGCTTGAGCAGGAGGTTGGACTAGAAGACCTCAAAGATTCCTTCCAATTGTTATTCATTCTCATGGCTCATTTCCATTAATTTCTTATTGTTTGTCATTTGAAGCTGATGATGCTAACCATCATCTCCAAGAGGAAAGATAAGTATGTATTGAAAGCTGTAATGGGACTCTGAAATCATTTGCAAACCAGCTCCTCATTCTTTCAACATAATGTGCAAACCAGCTCTTCATTCTTTCAACATAATTTGCCATGATGCTGATTTCAGTTTCAGTATTGTTTGGTATAATGACAGCAACTTTTTTGACGCTTTGTGCATTAAATCTTCTCTCATGTTTAAATACTAGTCTCTGATCATATCAATGACAATGGAAGCTTTTGACATGTCTCAGATTTGTTCTTTGGCAAGTCAAAGGGATGCAATGTTTCACTGTCATAGTAGTTTCTCCAATAATTCAACAATCTCACGTTGAATACCATTATTGTGAAGTATACCAATTTTCAATTCTATGCTGTCTTGAGGATCGATGAAGTAAATTTGAATAAATTTGGCTTGCTGGATAGGGTCTGGCATTATATTTTTGATGTAATGATGGATTTAATGTTGAATCATCCCAGAAAGATTCCATCCATTTTAGCACCAAAGGATGTTGTTTGGAGAAGGTATTAACATTGTCTGATATTCTTCCTGAACCTTCTAGCAATATGTTCATTAAGTAAAGGCTGCAAATTGCCTATCCTGACCTTATCATTAACCCAGCAAAAATTAGTAGTTTCTCCAATGAATAGCAATGCATGACAGAGAGGTAACATCAGGAAAAATATTATATTATGCAAGTTGTATATTTTGTTTTACTCTTTTTCCGCTGAAATCTTGTTGTGGAAGGCAGATATTGTCATGTTGAAAAAGTCTTGTAGTAATTGCCGGAGTGGGCTTCAAAATTTTTAGCAAAGGGTTCTCTGCCTGGTTGCTATGGGCGTGGCCATGATGGGCGTGGCGTAATCAGACTCCTGCACCACGGGGAGGAGGAGGGTGGACGGGGTGTTTTTATGATGATTTTACACACACACACACACACACACACACACGACTAGTCTACCTGATCTTCAATGGTATCAGAATAGAAAGCAGTTGAAAAATGAAACACAATTTGCAAGGACTAAGGTATAAGGGCTAAGTATTTGGCTGACACCACAAAAATCCAGTTTCTTTGTGCACCTTAAAGTTGTTGCTTCTTTAAAAGTCACTTATGAGTCAATTCTTTGCTGCTGGGAAGGAAGTGAGGGATTGCAAGACTGTTACAGAACCTTAAAAATGAAGATCATGCAACTACAGCAGCAGCCCAGTAGCACTGGAACAACCACAACTTTCCCATTTGAGAAGTACCTTGGTTCAAAAATTGTTTCCCTATGAATGCATTATTTTGTCAGAGTAAAATTCTTGACAAAAAAAACTTTAATAGTATATAGATACAGAAATCCATTCCATTGTTGTTTAGAATTTAGAAGAGGAAGAAATAAAAATCTTTGTTTTTGCTAGGTATACAAACTCTTATTCTGATTCTGATCTTTCTTTTCCTGGGCCTGAAGCAGCAGTTAAACATAAATGCTATTCTTACCTTAAGGATAGAAAGGGTAGAAATTTTTGCTTTTCTTTGATTGCTGTGAAGGATGACCTAAACACAACTGACTAGGTGTTGGGTGAAGAACACACCTTATCACCAAGTTAAGCTAGAAAAAAATAGAATTATTGCTATTGTCTATTGTATTAATACATATTGACCCTGAATAGTGTTAGTATAACATTATGCATTAATGTGCCCCTGAGGCAAACATTGCACAACAAATGTCAGAACACCTGTTATGAACTAATAAATGTGCTTAAATAAAGTTTTATCAAAGCTTAAAGAAAAAGCAGGGTTCTAATCCTGCTTTTCTGATTGGCCAATAATAGCGATATCGGATTGGTCCGTTCTGGAGAATCTGATTGGCTGTTAACAGGCCACTCTCATTGGTTCAAGGGTTTAATACTTCCATGTTCTCATTGGCTAATAGGTCAGCAGCCTGCCCTATAAAAGGGCTGCTGCTGCCCCAGTTTTTGGTCTGTTCACGATGGTTAATAAAGAGTTGAAGTTCACTGTTCACTGCCTCGTCTCCGTTCCTTGAATCTGTGTGCAGAACGTAACACTGGCGACGAGGATGGGATGCGGAGACATCAGAGCTGACTGAACACTACAGAGCACCAAACAGAGCACATGGCTGAAGGCACATTGACAATGGAACCATGTCCGGAGGCGCCATACCACCCGCACCATTTGACCTGGCACAAGAAGACTGGGACGCGCACATAGACCAGTTCCAGATGTTTCTGGAGACCAACAACTTGAAGGATGCCACTACAAGGAAAAAGCGAGCAGTGTTCCTGACCCATTGCGGGCCTGCCGTCTATAAGATGGCCAAGGTACTAGGAAAACCGGCTGAGCTGAAAACCATGGACTGGGACATCCTCGAGCCCCTTCTACGGGCCCACTATGCACCCGCCATACCAATGCTTGTCCGAAGACATGAATTTTACCAGAGGGACCAGCAGAAAGGAGAGAGCGTTGCAGATTTCATCGCGGATTTCTGGAACCTGGGAGGCCTCTGTGGGTTTACAGACCTCGAAGAAGTTCTGAGAGACCGAATAATTCTGGGATTAGATGACCAGATGGTACAGAGCAAGATCATGGCAAAAGGGGACATCAACCTTGCTGATGTCATCAAGGACACTACTGCAGCAGAAGCAACCATGAAGTTGGCCGCCCGAATGCTCTGCATCAACGCACCACTCTGTCAACTCGCTAGCGATACCTCACCTCGCCTAGAGAGGCATACAACAGTGACCCACCACAAGGACCTCGAATCGCCATCAGAAAGTGATGAGGAGGAGGTCAACCGGCTCCGGTCTGAACATGACCAACGCCATCAGCGGAATCAAAGACTATACGGGTTGTGGGGCAAACCACCTGTGACCAGACTGCAAATTACTCGATGCACTCTGCCATTTCTGTGGGAAAAGAGGCCACACCGGGAAGGTCTGTAGAAGCAAGCAAGGATCCAGCCCATTTCAGAGGGCAAATAACTACCGCCAGACCACAGAGAATCGCCCTGTGAGTCGGGAACAATTGAACCACCAATGGAACAACCACTCCTACAGAAATAAAACACCGGCCATTTTATCGAAAAGAGAAGAGGCACACCAAACCATTACAATCGGTCACGCCTCATCGCTAGACGCAAAGAAGATCCAAGTGAAGGTCACCATCGAAAACCAGCCTTGTGTGAAGGAAGTTGATTCAGGATCGTCCCTCTCAATGGTTTCCTGGAAAACTCTTAAACAATTAATCCCTGCCGTCTGGCATCAAGACCTCAGAACCCAAAGAATCATACTCAAAGATTATCAGGGGAACCCAATTCCGGTCGTTGGATCCAGCCAAGTCCAAGTATCATTCAAAAATCACACTGTGTCATTACCACTGACCGTCATCGATCGTGACCGGCCTAGCTTGTTAGGCCTTCAATGGTTCGCCCCACTCGGGATTGAGGTAGCCGGCATTCACCAAACCAGAAGTGACAACTGGGAGGAGGCCATTGTCCAGGAATTCCACGACGTTTTTTGCAGACAAACTAGGTGAGTACAAGGGGACCCCGATATCATTTAAACTTAACCCTGAAGTAGCCCCCATCCGCCTTAAGCCTCGTCAGGTATCTTTTGCCCTAAAACCAAAAATTGACGAGCAGCTTGATAAATTAATAGCCCAGGGTGTTTTAGAACCAACGGACCACGCTCGTTGGGAAACCCCAATCGTAACACCATCAAACTGGATGGATCATTAAGGATTTGTGGGGACTACCGGGCCACCCTCAATCACGCCCTGCAACAGAACGCTTACCCGGTGCCGGTGGTTCAACACCTTCTCCATTCCCTGGGGGGTGGAAAAGTCTTCGCTAAATTGGATTTAGCACAGGCATACCAACAACTGCCTGTAGATAAAATAACCGCAGAGGCACAGATGATCGTTACGCACCGAGGTGCCTTTAAGTGCAACTGACTCCAATTCAGAGTGACCGTAGCCCCAGGGATTTTTCAAAGTTTGATGGAGAGACTCTTGCAAGGGATCAAGGGGGTCGTGCCATATTTTGATGATGTTTTAATTGCTGCCCCGAATAGAGAAATACTAGAAAAGCGGCTTAAATTGGTTCTCCAGAAATTTAAAGACTCTGGCCTTAAGGTTAAAAAAAAAAAATGTCAACTGTGTACAGACAAAGTAGAATTCCTGGGATACCAAATCGATAAAAATCCACCCCACTAACAGCAAGCTGAGAGCAATCAAAAATGCCCCAAGACCCAGAAATAGAACTGATCTCCAAGCTTCCCTGGGGCTCATTGACTTTTACAACATCTTCTTGCCCCAGAAAGCGACCGTAGCTGAGCCCCTACATAGACTTCTCAACAAAAAAGCAACCTGGGTCTAGGGACACTGCAAGGAGCATGCATTCCGACAAGTGAAAAACTTACTAACGTCATATGCAGTTTTAATGCAGTATAACGAGACTCTGCCTCTAACAATTACATGTGACGCGTCACCATTTGGAGTAGGAGCCATTTTGAGTCATGTGTTACCAAATGGTAGTGAGGCCCCTATTTTTCAAGGACCATATCAAAGGCTGAACATAATTATAGCCAGATTGACAAAGAGGCTTTTGCTGTTGTATCTGCTGTGAAACATGAATATGTGTATGGACGAGTTTTTACTATTGTTACCGACCACAAACCTTTGTTAGGGATTATAGCGGGAAACAAGCCAACCCCCTATATATTGTCACCTAGAATGACTCGCTGGTCGGAGTTTTTAGCTGCGTACAACTATAAATTACAACACTGCCCGGGGAAAGCCATTCCCCACGCTGATGCATTGAGCCGTGCCCCACTTCCGGAAACCGTCGACGACCCAGCTCCAACCCTTACGACACTCCTGATTGAAACGCTACAGGCACCACCGCTAACAGCCAGAGACATTGCAATTGAAACAAAACGAGATCCTGTCTTAGCACGAGTTCTTAGCTGGGTCGAAAGAGGCTGGCCAATAGAACAAACCTCTGATGATTTCACCCCTTTCAGAAACCAGCAAACAGAACTGTTTTCACAAAAAGGCTGCATCCTATGGGGAGATAGAGTCGTCGTCCCAGAGCGGTTACAACGAGCAGTATTGAAAACATTGCATGACGGTCACCCCGGCATTGTGCATATGAAAGCACTCGCACGAAGCTACGCGTGGTGGCCGGGCATTGACAAACAAATTGAAGCCTGGGTAAAGACTTAAAAGTTAAAGTGCTTAAAGTGTCAAGAAGTCAGCAGTGCCCCACCTAGAGCAACTCCAACAGAATGGGAAACCCCCTGGGGGCTGTGGTCCCGCATCCACGTTGATTTTGCGGGACTTACTAAAGGACATACGTTCCTCCTAAGAGTGGATGCCTATTCCAACTGGCTCAAGATCCATGAAATGAAGAATACTACAACGGAGTCTGTCATCCAAAAATTGAACATTCTATTCCCAACGCACGGACTGCCAGACGTTCTGGTCTCCGACAATGAACCCCAGTTCATTGCCCTGGCGTTTGAACAATAGTTAGTGGATCAGGGCATCTGCCATGCGCTAACTTCACCAGTGCACCCTGCGGCTAACGGCAGGGCCGAGTGCATGGTACAATTTGTTAAAAAAACTCTCCATAAAATGGACTATGGGGACATTAATGAAAAAATAAACAGAATACTCCTACTCCAACACATCACTCCGCACAGCATCACCAACAAGACTCCAGCTGAACTATTGATGGAACGCAAGCTCCATTCCCACCTCGACCGGCTTCACCCTTCCTACGAGCCAGAGAAACCCTGCGGATCTAGTGGGAAATGCAGCAAGTTCAAGGTAGGCAATTTAGTTTTCGCTAAAAACCTCTACGGCGAACCATTATGGATTGAAGCAACCGTAATTCAAACCACTGGGCCCAGATTGTACTGTGTGCAAACCTGCGACGGAAAAATATGGAAATGCCATATACATCAGCTTCACTCTAGGCTACAACCCAGTTCCCATGACTCCTGGGACTCCCAAACTGAGCGGGGAGGGGATGTCAAAAAAACCGAAATTGAGATGGTGGAGAGCAGAAGCGAAGGAAGTCAGCGATCGGGCACGAGTAATGAAGAAAATCAGAGAGGGGTGTGTCCTCACCACAGAGGAATACCTCAATGGAGGCTAGCCCACAAAGATCGGAGGACAATAACAACGACAGAATTAGCGGCACCGAGTCGTCCAGTGAGAATGCGGAACCGCCGGTACCAGATATGTCCAAAAACGTCCCACCAAAGCTGGACTGCAGATGGGAACCGGTGGGACAGCGCAAATTAATAGACAGTTAAAACAACCCACATATCTTAGAGATTACATCACCGCACCCCTCAAATGGAACCCGGGGGGAAGGGGTGTTATGAACTAATAAATGCGCTTTAATAAAGTTTTATCAAAGCTTAAAGAAAAAGCAGGGTTCTAATCCTGCTCTTCTGATTGGCTGATAATAGCGATATCGGATTGTTCCGTTCTGGAGAATCTTGATTGGCTGTTAATGGGTCACTCTCATTGGTTCAAGGGTTTAATACTTCCATGTTCTCATTAGTTAATAGGTCAGCAGCCTGCCCTATAAAAGGGCTGCTGCTGCCCCGGTTTTTGCTCTGTTCACGATGGTTAATAAAGAGTTGAAGTTCACTGTTCACTGCAGAACGTAACAACACCAATTCCTGATTTTTGTAGCTTTTAACTGATGGCAATTGAAGTTGAAGTGGCTCTCCAGCTATTAAAGGTTGAGTACCATTAATCTTGAAAACCAGTTGATTGTAAGAAATTATACTGTTGAACTGATAAACTTTTTGAAGAGACGATGAAAATAAATTCCAAAAGAATATCTGTGTGGGAAGTAGGAAAAAGACTTACATATTTTGTGGTCTGTTAATGACAAGGAAGCCATATTCTCCTGTAATCAGTGAGACTAAATTTTAGTTTTCACCGGAAAACTGAACAAAGGAACCAACTTTTATGCTATTCAAAAAAATGCATAGGAAGTCAAAATAATAGAACCAAATGACTAATATTTTGGAACATTTAGAGAGTATAGAGGGGGTATAATTTTGCAAAGTTATAGTTATAGATATATCCAAATAGAACTGTTGGCGAAGGCTTCCAAACTTCTCTTTCTTCTTCTACTTCTATATGGCAGAAAGCCCAGTGTAGATGCACAGATAGCACTGTGAATTTTATTCTCTATATTGGAGGTACTTAATGGAATTTTTATCCCAAAATGGAGTTATCATGCATACTCAGATCACACATAGACATTTTTATTTTATTTAGTTATTTGTCAAATATGTACAAAATAACAAGTATGAACCAGTGATGGGATTCAATTTTTTTTACTACCGGTTCTGTCGGCATGGCTTGGTGGGCATGGCAGGGGAAGGATACTGCAAAATTCCATTCCCTCCCCACCCCACTAACTTGCTTTCCAGCTCCATTCTCCTGTGCAGAGCAACAAAAGAAGACTAGCCGATCAGCTGGGACTTGGGAGGTAGAGAATAGATGGGGGCAGGGCCTGTCAGCGGTGGTATTTGCCAGTTCTCTGAACTACTCAAAATTACCGCTACTGGTTTGCCAGAACAGGTCAGAACTTGCTGAATGCCACATCTGGTACGAACATAAACAAGAACAAAGGAAGTAAATATAGATAAATGGGGAAAGTAAGAAAAGGATTCTTACTGGATACCATATAAATTCTCTGGATACCATATAAAAATGCAAGAGAAGGAGTTGTAATATGTATCACAGTATATCTTGGGGTTCTTCTATACCAATCTTTCAAATGTAGTTATCTATAAATATGTTAAAATAAGAATAATAATAACAAAGCCCAGTAAAGTATCACTTATATGTGGCTTGTCTCTGAGAAGGATGAGAACTAAGCCAGAGGTTCAACCAGACAATGGTCTTATCAGAGGAGCCAGATGAAGACTGGGTCTCCCATAAACAATACGTTAAGGAGTAATTTACAGAAACCTTAGCAGATTAGTTATTGCCTGGGTCAACAACTACTAAACAGTTGTTGGAGCTTCTGGATATTTGGTGACAGATGACTATAGGACTCAGCAACTGCAGGACTACAGGAATAAAAGTATATTACCCATGACAATATACAAAAACTGAAAGCAAAAAAACACTATAGTAATAGGCTCTTTGGATGCAATCTCAAAAAACCGGTTAAACACCACCAGCATTGAACAAAATCACCTTCAGCCAATTGCAACCAACATTTTACTTGCAACAACTTACATCCTGTGACAATACTTTTAATAACATCAAACAGCATCTCTTTATTTCAGATCCTTGGAAAGGATTCAATAGTTGGTTATAAATGCCAAATCCAATGATAACAGCAACAGTGGACCACCTAGTTAGCTCTTGCCAGAAGATTGCACAGACTAAGTAGAAACAACAGCATGACAAAATAGCAACAATGGTGCATTAGGATATTGCAAGAAATACCATTTGCCTGCAGGTAAGAACTAGAAAATAAAGAAGTTAATGTGCTCTGTGACTTTAAAATTTGAACAGACAAGCACTTGCCAAATATACCCCAGATTTAACAATTGTTGATAAGAAAGACAAAGTATTGCAATGGATAGTGATCATTGTAATACTTGGGACAGCAGAAGAGAAGAGAAAGAACTGAGAAAATAACTCAATATAAAGACCAACAAATGAAAATAGAAGGACTGTGACAAAAGAAAGCAAAGATAGTAGTACTAGTAATAGAATAGAATAGAATAAAATATAGTAGAATAGAATAGAATATTTTATTGGCCAAGTGTGATTGGACACAAGGAATTTATCTTGGTGCAAATGCTTTCAGTGTACATAAAAGAAAAGATACATTTGTTAAGAGTCAAGAATCATAAGGTACAACACTTAATAATAGTTATAGGGTACAATAAGCGATCAAATCATACTAGGAAACAGTCAATATAAACTGTAAGGATACAAGTGACAAAATTACAGTCATACAGCCACAAGTGGGAGGGGATGGGTGATAAGGAGTGATGAGAAGATTAATAGTAATATTAGTGCAGACTTTGTAAATAGTTGAACTTTGATAGAATCCCAAAATATCTGGTACCTCATTTTTATACCATTAACGTTGACAAAATCAACCTCAGGCAATTGCAACACACAGCTTTATTTGTAGTAGTTTACATCCTACAGTAATACCCTTAACGCCATCAAACAACCAACATTTTGTTATCCCAGGTCCCTGGGAAGATCTTGATAAGTGGATAAAAATGTCAAATCCACTTTAAACTTTTAGACTACATGATCAACCATAATGATGTTGTTGATGATGATGATGATGATGATGATGATGATGATGATAATAATAATAATAATAATAACAACAACAACAACAACAACAACAACAACAATAACAACAACGATGTATATGCAGGCTAGCTAGGCGATTGAATTTGTTCCAACAATTTGGACATCAGATTTGAAAATTCTAACTGAAATAACTCAACTATAGCACAAGATCCAATTTTGTTGGGAACACATCCTATAACTTACTAAAAATAAAAATGAAGCCTAATGTTGTTTATGCAAGATGTAAGCCATATACATCTTCATACATATTTCAGAAATAAATTGTGTTGAACTTGTGTTGTTGATCTTAATAACATGGGAATGGGCATGACTGCAACTTTAGTTGATCACAAGGTAGTCTTAAATTAGAATTTGGCATGAAAACAGGAGATGGTTTAATGAGTTGCTTTCCCTCTGCCTACATTTTGACAAAGTTCTAATAATAGGTCTATTTTTTTTGCTATTATTTCTGTGGGCTCAAAGTGTATCTTTGTCTGTATTGCCAGATGGTAGGTATTAGAAAATGTAATTCATTGAACAGTAAATCCCCTAAAGGCTTCCCTTTGAAATATTGCCAAATCCAATGAAAGTGGGACTTGTGGCCACATTTTTGCCTTATTGTACAGGTTATTCTTTGCTGCATTTTGCACAGGGATGAAAACAGGAGATGCATTCTGACCTTTTAGGAATGGAGAGAAAAGCAAAGCTTGGGGTTACAATACTTTCAGAATTATGTTGGCGCCAACAAGCAAAGCAATCCAATATGACCTGGAAACTACTGAGAAGCTGAACATTAATCTTGACTCGCTTTCATCACAGTTCTAAAATATAGTTGATTGATTCAATGTTAAGTTTTCCACTGAAATATTTTAAGATTATGGTTCTAAATAAATGTACCTTATTTCTTCTTTAACTATCTCATAATTTACGTTTCTGAGTGCAATTGGCTTGAACTGTTCCTTAGGAATTGCAATTAGCCTCTGCATGGTTGGCAGATTTCTAATGCTGGCATGGAAAGTTGGCAGCTTTTGGTTTTATTGGGACAGCTTCTAAGTCCTACAGTTTCGGTACACATGCCCCAACATATCTTAACTGACTTGACACTTATCAATTGCTTGATTGGATAGTGAGAGCTGCCTTTCCTTTTATTAATTGCAGAGAGACAAACTCTCATACCTGCTGACTAAGATGGAACATTGTTGTTTGCTTTGTGTTTGCAAAACCATCTTTTCAACCAAGAAGATGTTATATCCTGTCACCATTTTTGAAAGAGGCACATCATCTAAAGGATTTGCTACTCATGTGGTTGAATCTCTTGGAGACATTCCAGATTGCTAACAAGAATCTGATTTCCATCCTCCACTAGTAATCAATCCATGATCTTTTTAAACATTTATTGAATTATCTTGGAATACTTTTCTCTGCCAAGTATTGATTGAAGTTTATAATTGGCTGTTCTGCATGATTTGACCTTTAAAAGTTTCTTTGAAAAAAATATTAAAGTAGAATTATTGCCACACTTGGTGCTCTATCCGTACTTAAATAACTTATTGCAAATGCATGTATTTCAGAAAAATATGAATGGTTGTAAAACTCATAAAAATAAATGAAGTAAAGCCATTTAGGGAAATAAAAACTAAATTTTATTTGAAGCATCATATTTATGTAATTTAGAGGTAGAAAACTCCAGTTATTACAACTCCCAGCACAAAAATACTAAAGAGATAAGCCTCACAATAAATATGGCTAATGCTGAGGGATGCTGGGAATTCAGCACATCTTAAAGGTCACAATTTCTTCTTTGTTGATGCAAACTCTGAATTGGCAACAATATTTCGATATCCAATCAAAATAAAACTAGAAAAGGTGACCTTCAATAATTTTGTTGCTATTGTGAATCAATAAAGTACTTGAATAAAGATTATTAAGAGCTTGAAGCAAAGTGCAGGGTTTTGGCCCTGCACTTCTGATTGACTGATAATAGCGACATCGGATTGGTCCGTTCAGGAGAATCTGATTGGCTATTAATGAGCCTCTCCCATTGGTTAACGGAGCTAGCGCTCCCTGTGTTTCATTGGTTAAATAGTTAAGAGTTTGCCTATATAAAGGGGCCCGTTGCAGCCATTGAGTTGAGCTGTTACAAATGTAAATAAAGAGTTTGAAGTTCACTGTTCACCGGCTCGTCTCCATCCTTAGCGCCCATGCACAGAACATAACAGTTGCAATTAATAGTTTTCTTTGCTCATAGTGTTTTGGTGGAAAAGAGGCTGAAAGAACCAAACAAAAAAGAAATTATAAATAATATAGAAACATAAATATAGAAAGTAACATGATAACGTTTCCTTCTTCATGCTACTTAGAAAAAACATGAACATTATAGTTCCGGAATTATAATATTGCTAATTAGGAAAAGTTGGCTGTAAGGCAACTTAGTTTTCTTCAGGAATACTTATTTTTCTGGAGGTTCTGGAGCATCCTGAACAGCGATGGCCTTCAAAAATATTGGCAATGGGTTCTGCCCAGTTGCTGGGTGGGCGTGGCCATGGTGGGTATGGCCTGGCCAGCCTCCTGCACCATGGTGGCAGGAGGGGCATTTTTGCTTTCCTCGGGCTCCAGAGGCTTTCCTTGAGCCTCTGGGAAGGGGAAAGTGAAGTTCCCAGGCCCCAGGAGCTGTCTGGAAGCCAGAAATGGGCCCATATCCTTATCAAACTTCTGGGAGACCTGTTTTTCAGCCTCCCTGAGCATCCACGCATGCCCTGCACTTAGTTTCATCAAAAATGGGCCATGTGGGGACTTCTGGGATGGGTAGAGTGGGGTGGGTGGGGCCAGTCAGGAGTGGGATTTGGGGTTTCTCCGAATGCACAGAATCACAGCTAAGGGCTCTCCTGAACCTCTGCAAGCCCCCAGCAGCCTACCCATGATCTTGAATGATGAATGCTAGAAAACCTATGATCCTTTAGGACAGGGGTCTCCAACCTTGGCTCCTGGAAGCCTGGCGGACTTCAACTCCCAGAGTTCCACAGCCAGCTGGCTGTGGAATTCTGGGAGTTGAAGTCCACCAGGCTTCCAGGGGCCAAGGTTGGAGACCCCTGCTTTAGGAGCACAATATATTTCCCATCTAGCAATTTGAAAATGTGAAAATGCAAGTAGATAAATAGGTACCACTTTAGTGAGCACATTAATGAGGACATGAAAGGAGCACCCAACTGGGCATCTCCTAGGCCAGGGGTCATCAAGCTTTTGAACCTCAGGGACCACCAAACTCATAATTTTAAATCCCAGAAACCACTAACCATTCTGTGGATGTGGCCTCATTTGTAAGTGTGGCTTGGTGGTCATGTGACTGGCTGGGCATGGCTTGTATGTAAATATTATAAATATTTATGTAAATATTGAATTTTTTTTATTAAAAAAGAGCAATTTTTACCCAGGCAAAGCAGGCAGGCAGATTGAGTTGCTCACAGAAACACAGATTCATTCAGAGATTTATCTATCTGCCATTGGCTAGCTCAATCTGTCACATAAAATTTGCTTGCAAGCAAACTCATAAAATTTGCTAGCAAGCAAACTCATGAAATTAACTCACACACATCATGTATATAAATATTGATTTTTCTTATAAAAAAGCTCAACTTTTACCCAAAATCAGGCAAAGTAGGCAAGCAGATTGAGTTGCTCACAGAATCATTTAATGATCTATCTATCTGCCATCAGCTACCTGAGCCTGTCGCATAAAATTTGCTTGCCGTAAGCTTGCACTGGTAATAGAACCTTCAGTCCTAAAGGAGGTTTGGCTGTGCTTAAAAGCAGAGCTGAATATCTAAAGACTAGCTAGAAAGCAGGATATGCAACCATTTCTTGCTTTCTAGCTAATCTAAATCTTCTAGCACAGCAGAACAGCTGATGGTCAGAGGGAAAAAAAGGAAAAAATAGCAATTTAGCAGGCAAGTTTGCCAGTTAAGGAGTGAGTGGGTGGGGAGGGTTCCTGCGGGCCATGTGGGCTGTGCAATCTTGTGTTTCTGCGCAGCCTGGATTAATTGTTTTGGAGGTGCTCTGAGAGTGATATTTCTCTGCAGCTCACCAAAATTTTCTCATGGACCATCAACGGGCCGCAGCCCACCGGTTGGCAACTGCTGCCATAAGGCAACAGTGATGTCACAGGTCAATCCTTTCAACCCAGAAGTACCTCGATGCTTCCAACACGAAAACCGCAACATAACCATAATAAAGTAAATGTTACAAACTAGCACTGAATGTAGTTCATTGCAATGCTGTGTAGATCAATACCAACTGTTCAGGAGTATAAGTTTCAAAATTAAAGTGTCTAGGCTTTGGTGAACATCTTTATCTACCACCACTGATCCTTTTCTTTATGCCAGATGTTCATTTTTGGCCATGGATTTTTTTGACAGTCTTGGACACTTCTACAAAAAAAGTAATAAAAAATGGATACAATAAAATGTAGGATGTATATATTATATTGTAAAGGACACAAATTACGGACAAGTACAACTACCAAAATATTAAAAACAATAAATATGTAATATCATAGATATCATTTTAGGATATAATAATATTAAGTAATGAAATTTAGCATTATATTTAATGTTAACAATTTAACGTTAAACATTATTTTGAGTCTAGAGGCCATAAATTGCATTATTGCCTATATACATTATTGAATAGAAAGTTAAATTTATCTTAGAGACTAGTGACAATGGGTAATTATTTTTCCTGTCAAGTTCACAAACTCCTTCTCTATGTTATTCATAAGATTGAACTACCCATATTTTAGAACATTGTAACATATTTTAAAAGACTAGAGGGGAGAGGACATTTATTAACACTTTGATACGCATGTAGTTTTTTATATGCACGAATACCTAACATATCCTGGCAGGATCTGAGGATAATTCTAGGATTTAATAGGAAGTTTCCTGAAATCATGGATTATCATCCTGGGTCAACATTTTCTGTGGATCAGACCTTGGATTCTTCAACTTAGTTTTAAAATCAAACTGTTCAAATACTATTCAAACATTTACATACCAATTTAAACAGACTGACCTAGCCAATAAAAATAAAAATAAAATGGCACTAGTTTCACAATAAAATATGCCTTCCTGAACTTCCTCCAAATATGCATACATTTAATTTTTTTAAAAAACTCAAGTGGTAGGTATTTCCACCCTAGCCTACCTGACTTTAAAATATTACTTCATGATAGCTCAAATAAAGTTAGAAAGTACATTTCTTTACTTACTTTTCAATGGGTTGTCTAGCATGTACAATTTAACTACATTGGTGCCTTTCCACCAGGTAGAGTGCATTATATGTCCTAAATTAATCAATATTGTGTAAAGAGGAAAAACAATAGTTCAGAATTTCTCCAATTTAAAATGTCTGTCTGTCATCTATTCATTCATATCTCACCTTCATTATATTTTATAAATAACCCAAAGTGGTGAACATACATAATACTCCTTTTTTCTCTTATTTCCCCTATAACAAGAACCCTGTGAGGTGGGTTGGGCTGCTAGAGAGTGACTGGTCCAAGGACATTTAGCTGGCTTTCATGGCTAAGGTAGCATTAGAACTCACAGCCTGGTACTTTAACCACTAGGCCAAACTGATCTTAACTGATTATAGATAAATATCTTTTTTAAAATTGCTCTAATTTGGTTTCCATCAATTATAAAAACGGAGCCAAACCTTTTAGAATGAAGATACATTTTGGTATAAAATTTTCAGGACTAATGGTGGCTTTTGGAGTTAGAGCTATCAATTGATTGTTGAGCTTCATATTTCACAATAATGTGATCATACCGATAAAGACTGTTATCATTGGATTTATAGATTTAAGTTCCTTAAATTCTTTTGTTTAAATTTGATAGATTATTTTCTAATTCTTAACAATATCCTTTTAGAATTCATGAGTGATATGAATATATGAGCTCCAGTGATGTTTTTTTACTACTGGTTCTGTGGGCGTGGCTCGGTGGGCGTGGCAGGGGAAGGATACTGCAAAATCTCCAGGCCCTCCCCACTCCACTAACCTGCTTTCCAGCTCCGTTCTCCTGCACAGGGCAACAAAAGAAGACCCAGCTGATCAGCTGGGACTCCAATCATCTGGGACTCGGGAGGCAGTGAATAAATGGGAGCAGGGCCAATCAGAGGTGGTATTTACCGGTTCCCTGAACTACACAAAATTTCTGCTACTAGTTCTCCAGAAACTGTCAGAACTGGCTGACTACCACCTTTGATGAGCTCCCAGTAAAACAAGAGTGAGAGTCTAATACTTGTGTGACCTCAGATACCATCAAACCCAGCTGATATGAGCAAATGTTGAGAATGATGGGATTTGTAATTCAGCCTGAAATATCTGAAGGCTCATAGATTAAGAAAAGAACTGGTGGCTTGTAGGATTTCTCTTGAGTCTTTGAGATTGTCCATTGATGAGGTTGTCAGTCCTGTAGTCAGGGGTCTCCAACTTTTGCAACTTTAAGACTTGTGGACTTCAATTCCCAAAGTCAACTTTGCTGGTTGGGAGTTGAAGTCCACAAGTCTTAAAGTTGCAAAAGTTGGAGATCCCTGCTCTTAGTCACACTCCGAAATTCAATACAACAAAAGCATTTGCATGAGAATTCCTCCCCAGCAGCCACATGTTAGCTGCAGATCAAAAGCTGCTTTTCCATGAAGTTTAGGGAAATAAGAGTGATGGTAAAAGAGAGTGAAAATTATTTTCACTCCAGCTTGCCTAAACAAAATGTATACTTTTATTTAATTTAAAATGATGTCTGATGGAGCAGGGGAAATAATTTTAATTTTAAATAATAATTTCTCACTCCACCTTTTATAGGCACCTATGTGGGTTCTGTCTATATGCCTTAGTGGTCCATGTAGATTTTTTAAACTCTTATATTCTCATCTGTAACATAGGAAAATATTGGAATGCTTTATATTTTTGAAGTGGAATAAAGTATGAGTTGTAAAGCACTTTATTTAAAAGATACAATTGGAAGATGACATACTATTTTCTGATACGAAATACTATTTTCTGACATAAACTATCTGTAAAAGATGTGATACCCAGACAGGGTCTTTGTCATTCTGTATAGCTACTCCTGTCTGTGGAATTTTCAGTGATGCACTAAATTGATATCTGAGGGCTCAGGTGACCATTCACAACATCTATTTGTGGCAAAAAGTGGATGGAAAATAAGCCCATCAAATGGAAAATAAACCCTGTAAAGTGGTTCTGTGTCTTGACCCTATCTCCAGTCCAAATATTTTCCATGCAGTAAGAAGTTGGTGGTAATTCAAAATGTTGCACACAAGTTTAAATGCTCTTTAGACCTCATGACACTTCATAAAATGGTCTGAACTGGAGGGAAAAATGTGATAAAGTGACATGAACCAGACTTCAGCTGATACACACACACACACACACACACACACACACACACACACACACACTGTCTCAAGGAAGATTATATGTAGAAGTAGAACAATGCCATAAAGTATACTGGACGCCCACTCAAATGTCTTTCTAGATTGCCAAGTGCTATCTGAACTGAATGAAAAGAAATGGGTTATATTTCAAACACATACCATTTACCCTGAGCAATCGCAACATTTTATTGCTCCAGTCATATTTTTTGACTGTTGCCATAAACTTTGTAAATATAAAAGAAAAACATGCACATATATACCCCCAGAACTTATCATGGTTGCTTTCTACTTCAAATTTGAAACAGATCCCATAGTATCATGAGAATAAACTTATGGATATGTTTAAATTATGTGACAGATAGTTTTGCACGAAGGATATTTTAAAAAATGGAATTGCTTATATCTATTTGTTCCCAGATCAGTCTTCCATCAGATGGGAGGCAAAATTCCTGCAAAGTAGGAATCCAAGCTCTACCAACTGTATGTTAAAAACAAGTGAGCTAGATAAGACAGTTGCTGTTTGTGTACAGTGTGTTTTGTAGATGGAGATGAATGAGGCAAAAAGGAATGACACAGCAAATTTAAAATGAGGTTGGAAGGTTTTGATCTTGGTGGAAGAGTTGGTAGAGAATTTAATCATGTTAAATTATTTATAGCAAATCAATTGGAGTTCCATTGAAATGCAAATTAGTTTCTTTAATATAAGTACAGCAGCCAATTAAAAATAACTTTGAGGATTATGGATATAGAGGGGCATGGCCATGTTATGGTACAACAGGAGGGAGAGTAGCACCAAAATAAAGAGGTGGAAACTATATTTGCTTGGCATAGCCAATGTGTGTGTGTGTGTGTGTGTGTGTGTGTGTATCAGTAAAATAGGTCAGGTTTAAATCTCATTTGTCACAAATATCTTCCTTCTCTTTCTTCTCCTCCCAATTTAAAAGTAATGTCTTTTCCATAGAAGGAATTATTATCCTATACCAACAAAATGTCAGCTATACAAATGTATTTTATTGATTCTCTGCATCAAGTATAATGAAATGTGTTCCCTTTGTGAAGCTCTGGTTTGCTTCTTATTTCATTCCGTTTTGTGGAAAAGCAAATGGTGATAGCTATGAAAACGTTCCTCATGCTACACTAGGGAAGCACCGAACAATCTTTACCTGAATCTAACTTATTATCACAGATTGGACAGTGTCTGAAGACAACTCTACCACATTGCAATATTGAAAATGAGCCTCTGAAGAAAATTAGATGGCTCCTGTGCGTTTCCAAGAAATATTTTTGTTTATTTTGTTATAGTTTATACTTCTACAAACACAGCTATCCATAATATTCATTTTAAAAAGGATTTTTGCAACATATGTGCTCTTAAGAGCCAAGGTAGCACAGGGGTTAGAATGCAATATTGCAGGCTAATTCCTCAGTACTAATTAAGCCTAATTTCAGGCTGATTTTAGACTTAGGGCTTTATAAAAAGCAGTCTTGAGTATTCTTATGGATGTTGATTAGCAGAAGGAAAACAGACTAGGTTTTTCAATGGTCCTGGGTCTATTAGTCATTATATCCTTTAATATAAATGAGATTTACCTGTATTTTCCCTTGCAGTTTGAATTTCCTCTTTTTATTTCTACATAATTTATATACATACATACACAAATACACACATATAGTTACATATATACACACAGTATATTTGAAAAACATTTTATCCCTTGAATTCAATAACTAATTCTCTTAGCATTCTCAATAACTCATATATAACTCTTAGGATTATATATTGTATTAATTGTACTATCTTGAATATGCAACAGTGTTTCCTTGGATCATTTTAAATACTGAACCTTATTTTTATTGGAATTCCCAATTTTGGTCCAGGACAATTAGTGCCATTCCCTTCCAAAAGATTGCTAATAAAGTTTAACTTTATCTTTAAAAGACACTGAAATCTTGGGGGAAAAGATTGCATTTTCCTTAAGGAATAGGTTTGTAGTTTATACAAAGAGTGATCTCTAAATCAAATTTGCTTGTGCACAAACTGTAAGTATTAATAGAATACAGAATAACAGAATTTAAAGAGACTTTGGAGTAGTGGTGGATGTTATGAACTAATAAAGGCATTTAATAAAGTTTTAACAACCTTAGGTAAAAAGCAGGGTTCTAATCCTGCACTTCTGATTGGCCGATAATAGCGACATCGGATTGGTCCTTTCTGGGAAGTCTGATTGGCTGTTAATGGTCCAACTCTCATTGGTTCAAGGGTTTAACACTTCCATGTTTTTCATTGGCTAATAGGACAGCAGCCAACCCTATAAAAGGGCTGCTGCTGCCCCAGTTTTTGCTCTGTTCAGTATGCTTAATAAAGAGTTGAAGTTCACTGTTCACTGCCTTGTCTCCGCTACTTGCACCCATGCGCAGAACTTAACACTGGTGACGAGGATGTGATGCGGAGACATCTGAGCTGATTGAACACTCACAGAGCACCAAACAGAGCACGTGGCTGAAGGCACATTGACAGCGGAAAATATGTCTGGCGACGCCATACCACCCACTCCATTTGACCCGGCACAAGAAGACTGGGACTCGTACATGGACTGGTTCCAGATGTTTCTGGAGACCAACAACTTGAAAGATGCAACTACAGGGAAAAAGCGAGCAGTGTTCCTGACCCATTGCGGGCCTGCCATCTTTAAGATGGCCAAGTCACCAGCGAAACTGGCTGAGGTAAAATCCATGGACTGGGACGTCCTCACGCCCCTTCTACGGGCCCACTATGCACCCACCGTACCAACACTTGTCCAAAGACATGAGTTTTATCAGAGGGACCAACAGAAAGGAGAGAGCATCGCAGATTTCATCGCAGACCTCCAGAACCTGGGAGGCCTCTGTGGGTTTGCAAACCTCCAAGAAGCTCTGAGAGACCGAATAGTTCTGGGATTAGATGACCAGATGGTGCAGAGCAAAATCATGGCCAAAGGGGACATCAATCTTACCGATGTCATCAAAGATGCTACTGCAGCAGAAGCAACCAGGAAGTCGGCCACCCGAATGCGCCGCACCAACGCACTGCTCCGTCAACTCGCCAACGATACCTCACCTCGCCTAGAGAGGAACACAACAGCGGCCCACCACAAGGACCTTGAATCTCCATCAGAAAGTGATGAGGAGGAGGTCAACCAGCTCCAGTCCGAACGCGACCAACACAACCCGCGGAATCTAAGACTACCACACCAATGCGCGGGTTGTGGGGCAAACCACCAGCGATCAGATTGCAAATTCCTCGACGAGCTCTGCCATTCCTGTGGGAAAAGAGGCCACATCGGGAAGGTCTGTAGAAGCAAGCGAGGATCCAGCCCAATTTGGAGAGAAAACAACTACTGCCAGACCACAGGGAATCGTCCTGTGAGTCGAGAACACTTGAACCACCAATGGAACAACCACTCCTACAGAAATAAAACACTTGCCACTTCAACGAGATGGGAAGAGGCACACCAAACCATTACCATCGGTCACGCTTCATCGTTAGATGCAAAGAAGATCCGAGTGAAGGTCGCCATCGAGAACCAACCTTGCATGATGGAAGTCGACTCAGGGTAGTCCCTCTCGATGGTTTCCTGGAAGACTCTTAAACAGTTATTCCCTGCCGTCCGGCATCAAGACCTCAGAGCCCAAAGAATTATACTCAAAGATTACCAGGGGAACCGAACTCCGGTCGTTGGCTCCAGCCAAGTCCAAGTATCATTCAAAAATCGTGCTGCATCATTACCGCTGACCATCGTCGATTGCGACCAGTCTAGTTTGTTAGGCCTTCAATGGTTCACCCCACTCAGGATTGAGGTAGCCGGCATTCACCAAACCAGAAGCGACACCTGGGAGGAAGCCCTCGTCCAGGAATTCCAGGACGTCTTTGCAGACAAACTAGGCGAGTACAAGGGGACCCTGATATCATTTAACCTTAACCCTGAAGTAGCCCCCATCCGCCTTAAGCCTTGTCGGCTATCTTTTGCCCTAAAACCAAAGATTGACAAGCAGCTCAATAAATTAATAGCCCAGGGTGTTTTAGAACCAACTGACCACGCCCATTGGGAAACCCCAATCGTAACACCCATCAAACCGGATGGATCATTAAGGATTTGTGGGGACTACCGGGCCACCCTCAATCATGCCCTGCAACAGAACGCTTTCCCAGTGCCAGTGGTTCAATGCCTTCTCCATTCCCTGGGGGGTGGAAAAGTCTTCGCTAAATTGGATTTACCGCAGGCGTACCAACAACTGCCTGTAGATAAAATAACCATGGAAGCACAGACGATCGTTACATACCGAGGTGCTTTTAAATGCAACCGACTCCAATTCGGAGTGAGCGTGGCCCCAGGGATTTTTCAAAGTCTGATCGAGAGACTTTTGCAAGGGATCAAGGGGGTTGTGCCATATTTTGATGATGTTTTAATTGCCCCAAATAGAGAAGTACTAGAGAAGCATCTTAGAATGGTTCTCCAGAAATTTAAAGACTCTGGCCTAAAGGTTAAAAAAAATAAATGTCAACTATATACAGAGAAAGTAGAGTTCCTGGGGTACCTAATCGATAAGCAAGGCATTCACCCCACTAATAGCAAACTAAGAGCGATCAAAAATGCCCCAAGACCCAAGAATAGGACAGACCTC
This sequence comes from Hydrophis major, assembly GCA_033807585.1. NCBI lineage: Eukaryota > Metazoa > Chordata > Lepidosauria > Squamata > Elapidae > Hydrophis > Hydrophis major. The sequence continues at coordinate 30,386,306 of CM066333.1, forward strand.
CAAGCTTTCCTGGGGCTCATTAACTTTTACAACATCTTCTTGCCCCAGAAGGCGACCCTAGCTGTGCCCCTACATAGACTTCTCGACAAAAAAGCCACCTGGGTCTGGGGACACCAAGAGGAGCATGCATTCCGACAAGTGAAAAACTTACTAACCTCCGATGCTGTTTTAATGCAGTATAACGAGACTTTGCCTTTAACCATTACGTGTGATGCATCATCATTTGGAGTAGGAGCCATTTTGTCATGTGTTACCAAATGGTAGAGAGGCCCCTATTGCCTATTTTTCAAGGACCTTATCGAGAACTGAACGCAACTATAGCCAAATTGACAAAGAGGCTCTTGCTGTTGTATATGCTGTGAAACATGAATATGTGTATGGACGAGCTTTTACTTTTATTACTGATCACAAGCCTTTGCTAGGGATTATAGCGGGAGACAAGCCAACCCCCTATATATTGTCACCTAGAATGACTCGTTGGTCAGAGTTCTTAGCTGCGTACAATTATAAATTGCAACACTGCCCGGGGAAAGCCATTCCCCACACTGATGCTTTGAGCTGTGCCCCACTTCTGGAAACCGTCGACGACCCAGCTCCAACCCTCACGACACTCCATATTGAAACCCTACATTCACCACCGCTAACAGCCAGAGACATTGCTATCGCAACGAAATGAGATCCTGTCCTGGCGCGAGTTCTCAGCTGGGTCGAACGAGGAGGGCCAGTAGAACAAACCCCTGATGACTTCACCCCTTTCAGAAACCGGCAAACAGAACTGTTTTCACAGAAAGGCTGCATCCTATGGGAAGACAGAGTCGTCTTTCCAGAGCGGTTACAATGAGCAGTTTTGAAAGCATTGCATGACGGTCACCCTGGCATCGTGCATATGAAAGCGCTCAAACAAAGCTACACGTGGTGGCCGGGCATCGATAAGCAGATTGAAGCCTGGGTGAAGACTTGTCTAAAGTGCCAAGAAGTCAGCAGTGCTCCACCTAGAGCAACTCCAACAGAGTGGGAAACCCTCCGGGGGCCGTGGTCCCGCATCCACATTGACTTTGCGGGACCTACTAAGGGACATACGTTCCTCCTTACAATGGATGCCTATTCCAACTGGCTCGAAATCCACAAGATGAAGACTACTACAACCGATTCAGTCATCCGCAGATTGGATAAACTATTCGCAACACATGGACTGCCAGACGTTTTAGTTTCCGATAACAGACCCCAGTTCACTGCCCTGGCATTTGAACAATACTTAGCGGACCGGGGCATCCACCATGCGCTAACCTCGCCGGCGCACCCTGCGGCCAATGGAAGGGCCGAGTGCATGGTCCAATTTCTTAAAAAAACTCTCCACAAAATGGACCATGGGGACACTGACGACAAACTGAACAGAATACTCCTACTCCAACACATCACCCCACACAGCGTAACCAACAAAATGCCAGCTGAACTGTTGATGGGACGCAGGCTTTGTTTCCACCTCGACCGTCTCCACCCGGCCTACACGCCAGAGAAACCCTGAGGATCTAGCGGAAAGTGCTGCGAATTCAAGGAAGGCGACTTAGTCTTCGCTAAAAATCTTTCCAGCGAACTGTTGTGGGTCAAAGCAACCGTAACCCAAGCCACCGGGCCCAAATTGTACCGCGTACAAACAAGGGACGGGAAAATATGGAAATGCCATATAGATCAGTTTAGCTCTAGGTTGCAACCCAGTTCCCATGACTCCTGTGACCCTCAAACTGAATTCGAGGGAACTGAATTCGAGATGCTGGATGACGAAATTGAAGGAAGTCAGCAGCCCAGCGCATTACCTGAAGAAGAATCAGGAATGGGGGTTGCCTCACCACAGAGAAATACCTTAACGGAGGTGAGCCCACAGAGACCGGAGGACAACAATGACAGAATCAGTGGCGCCGAGTCGTCCTGTGAGGATGCGGAACCGACTGTACCAGAGAAATCAAAAAACGTTCCACTGAAACCGGACTACAAACAGGATCTGGTGGGACAGCGCAAATCTAATAGACAGTTGAAACAACCTGCATATCTATGGGATTACGTCACCGCACCCCTCAAACGGAACCCAGGGGGAAGGGGTGTTATGAACTAATAAAGTTTTAACAACCTTAGGTAAAAAGCAGGGTTCTAATCCTGCACTTCTGATTGGCCGATAATAGTGACATCGGATTGGTCCTTTCGGGGAAATCTGATTGGCTGTTAACGGGCCAACTCTCATTGGTTCAAGGGTTTAACACTTCCATGTTTTTCATTGGCTAATAGGACAGCAGCCAACCCTATAAAAGGGCTGCTGCTGCCCTAGGTGATTGCTCTGTTCAGTATGCTTAATAAAGAGTTGAAGTTCACTGTTCACTGCCTCCTCTCCGCTCCTTGCACCCATGCGCAGAACTTAACAGTGGGATTAATATTTTTTTTACGACCGATTCTGTGGGCATGGCTTGGTGAGTGTGGCAGGGGAAGGATACTGTAGAATCTCCAGTCAGAGGTGGTATTTGCTGGTTTTCCGAACTACTCAAAATTTCTGCTACTGCTTCTCCAGAACTGGTTAGAATACCACCTCTGCTTTGGAGGTCTTCTAGTCAACATCAGGCAGGAAAGCCAACACCATTTCAGACAATAGTTGTCCAATGTAGGGAGCATATACAAGTTCTGGAGCCAAGCCATTCAGCTGATTAATTGTTCTCACTGACACACAATTTTTTTCTTAGTTTTAGGTTGCTTTTCTACTTGATTAGTTTCCATCCAATGCTTCTAGTCCTGCCTTCAGGTGCTTTGGAGAATAAGCTAATCTCTTCTTTTTGACAGCCCCTAACAGAGATTGCTTAACCATAGTAACCCACATTTTTGTAACTTTTGTTAGTATTTCTATATTATGCTTATATACAAACGCAAAGCAGGTTCAAGATAGTCCCTTAGAACAGGTTCACCTTGTGCATTAACTGCACTCTATGTTCAACCTGGAGATCCTTTAGATGGGCACCATGGGCACCTCACAATTTGACTATCCCAATACTTTCTACATTTGGCTCCTCTTACAATTCATCTGGGAGCAACAAATAATTCAAAATGCACCGAGCAGTTATGAGCATTTTAATGGCTGTGTCTCATCATTGCTATGTGAGTTGTATTAGTTGTCAATAAGCTTCCACGTGCAATTTACGATGCTGGTTGTTATCTATAAACCTCCTCATGGCATGGGGCCTTGTTACTTATGGGACCATGTTTCTCTAATTGTTTCTACACACCTGGTACATTCAGGCACAATGGGTAGACTCTAGGAGTCCTCAGTTGAATATGGTCATCTTAAGAGACCAAGGAAACATTTGTCAGAGACAGAACGCACTCATCTGGGGTTTCAGAAAGCCCATCATCTGGGGTTTCAGAAAGCTCCATTCCCAAGTTGAGGTTAATGTGCCTGTTGTGTCCCTATCATGTTTTATTGTTATGGCTATCTTATTTATGTTTTTAACTGCTTATTTAGATTTTGTGATCTGTGTAAAGTCTACTGCAGTAGACGTCCAGAACAAATCATTATTTTATTATTATTGATCATCACACAGCCAGATGTTTAGACTGGTTTTGGCATTTTTTGTCTACCTTACCAAGTACCTGGGATAGGCAAATCTGGATGTTTGGTGGTGTTACAGATATTGCCGGAGGATAAGAACTGTTCCAAGTAAAGAAACCTTCTGCAATTGACTGATGGCAAATTTGTCAATGCCAATGGTGTTCAAGTGGTGCTCCAGTTGTTTTGGGATTGCACCCAAGGCACCTATTGCTATTGATACTATTCTTGCTTGCCTTTGTCATAGTTGTTCTATTTATATGTGTAGGTCTTTGTAGTTTATTATTCAAATTGGAAACCACAACCAGTTTAATATACAGTTGTTAGGAGGCTAAAAGATATACTTGTAAGGAAATCATATAACTGTGATTCTGTGAGATGGTTTGTGTATTTATTTCTGGGTAAAACTCAAGATATAAATTGGCTTCTAGATACAGGGACAAAAGTGATACTCTATTTATGTTCCTAGTTATGGTGTTCTTTTCTACTTAAATTGGGAAAGACATGTCATTGAAGATTTAATGATTCCCAGAAAATCTTCCAAAAAGTAACCTGAGGCCTATGATCTGGGCAAATGAAGATAAAAATTCCAGAATTTAAAGAAGATGCAGTTCTTATAATAGAGTTGTATAGTTGATGAATGAAAGATGTTTTACAGGTGGCACTTACACCCGACGAGACTTGCGAGAATGTTTAAAAATAAATCAGATAAATGCTGGAAATGTCATCAGATACCTGGTTCGTATTACCATATGTGGTGAACATGTTCAGATGCAAAGACATATTGGACTAAAATCCACACATGGTTGGAAAAAATGATAAAACAATATATAGACTTTAAACCAGAGATCTTTTTATTGGGTGTCATACATATACAATAAAGAACTGAAATATTCAATTGTAAATTTTTTAACAGCAGCTAGAATTGTATTTGCGAAGAACTGGAAAAATGACAAAATATCTATGCAGGAGAAAGTTATCAAAAAATTATGGACTGTGCTGAAATGAGTAAACTGACATTTGAAATTAGAGAACAAGAAGATAAGCAATTTTATATGATATGGGATTTATTTTATCAATGGTTGGATAAAAAGGCATGGTAATATAATAGACTAAATAATTTTGTGATAGAAATCTAATAGATTGATATAAAACGTAATATAGATATATATATATAAAACCACTGGTTGAAAGTATATATAAAATATAAATTTTAAGATAAAACTTGGAACATCTCATATAAAATGATGGAATAAATAGTTTAGTCATGGATGATTAATAACTGATAAATATATAAACATATGTTAGTTTGACAATGTGAAGAATGATATAAATTGTGAGTAAATGACTACAAAAGTATAGCACAAAAGATACTTGACCAACTGACACACTGTATGTGTATAAAATAGAAGAGGATTTTATGTTTTTATGTTTTTGTATGTGTATGTTTGTCTTTAAAAATAAAAAACTTTATTTTTTTAAAAAAGAAAGATCAATTTATAAAATATGGAAACATTAAAACTTATCAAATAAAAGATGTAATTAATATTTTGGGAACTTCCTACAGAAGTATGACATTTGATAATCATATACATTAAGGCTAATTATTAGGAAAAACTAACAAGAGAGATTTTTATATCACAACAAATTATATCTTACCAAGCCATTAGACTGCTTGTACAGGTAGTCTTCAACTTATGACTCAGTCTTCAACCGACCTCAACATTTCTCTTGTTAAGTTAGACATTTGTTAAGTGAGTTTTGCTTCACTTTATGACTTTCTTGCCACAATTGTTAAATGAATCATTGCAGTCGATAAGTTAGTAACCCTGTTGTCTTTCCCATTGACTTTGCTTGTCAGAAAGTTGCCAAAAGTGAGGCCAGGACGTTGGGACATAGCAACTGTCATACATATGAACCAGTTGCCAAATTTTGATCATATGATCATGGGGATGCTATAAAGTTCATAAGTGTGAAAAAAGTTCATAAGCCACTTTTTTCAGCACCATTGTAACTTTGAATGGTTACTAAATGAACTATTGTAAGTTAAGGACTACCTGTATTGCCCTGAAATGTGACCTTGTGTATTAGCAAACCTGTGTAAAAGAATTTACTAATTCAGTTTGTTTTCCTAGAAACAGGGATAAAAGTTTAGCCACAAATGGTTAAGGGAAATGTTATCATGTATAAGAAAATAAAAACTTGTTATGCATATATGAGACAATTAGTAAAATATTTTAAAAATGCCCTATTTTATATACAATGGTCAAAACACAGGGCAGCTTCATGGAAAAAAAAAATCAGCATTCCAGTCAGTAGTAGGATTCAAATTTTTTTACTACTAGTTCCGTGGGTGTGGCTTGGTGGGCATGGCAGGGGAAGGATACTGTAAAACCCCCATTCCCTCCCCACTCCTAGGGAAAGGTTACTGCAAAATCCCTATTCCCTCATACCCACTAACCTGCTTTCCAGCTCCGTTCTCCTGTGCAGGACAACAAAAGAAGACCCAGTTCATCAGCTGGGACTTAGAAGGCAGGGAATAGTGGGGGCGGGGGCAATCATAGGTGGTATTTGCTGGTTCTCTGAACTATTCAAAATTTCCTCTACTGGTTCTGCAGAACTGGTCTTGATATGTACTATCTTGATATGTATTTTGATGATGTATTTGTGAATAAAAGATTAATGAACAATATTTTTGATACTAGTTCTCCAGAACTGGTCAGAATCTATTGAATACTATCTTTGATTCCAGCCCAGAAAAAGCTAAGTGGCAAAAGATGTAGGATTATATGTAAATCCATATGAAATGTTCTATTTTGAAATTCCTTTATTAACACAGAAAAATAAACTACATGAATCCCTTACTAAAAGACTATTATGTCAATTTGATATTTAGAAGAATTGTCAGTAGTCCTACCTTCCCCCTAAAAGGGTCAGGGTGAACTTAAATCTGCCTCAGAGTGATATTGTTCCCTTAAAAATATCAGCAATGGAAATATACTTTGTGCTGGCTAGGAAATGCTGCTGTAGATTCCACTCCTTTGCTTAAAACCAGTCCTATGGCTTAATAGGGCTTACAGTGCACATTTGTAGCTGATCCCTAACTTCAATTAAGCCATGTCATCCAATATTTTTATTTAATCAATCAAATATCTCAAGAGTTCTCACAAGGACTACCAGGGTTGCCTTCACTTTTCACCTGTTTTTTTTTTACTATTGTTTTACTATCGGAATTGCTATCTACATGCACGATTTGCCCTTTGAAAGTGAATGCATCTCATTAAGTTGGCTGAGTGAAGTCATGGCCTATTTTCAGTAACTTTATGGCTAAAGTTTGTCCTTTAGCTAGCCAGGATGCTTCACCTGGTCCCAAAATGACAGCATTCTGTTAGAAATAGATTGTCAGTCTCTCAGTGCCAGAGTTCCATTGTAGACATTTCCCATCTGGGTTTGGGAAAGCAGACAGCTGGGCAGAGTTCGGGGTTTTGAAGGTTATGATCACAGCAGTTTCATAAGTGCTTTATTTCAGTTCTCTTCTAACTGCACTGGGGACAGGTGCGGTCTGGTTCTGATTTCACTGTCTTAATTTCTTATCTGACCTGGTAGTCAATCAAGGGCATGGGACGATGCACGGCGGGGGAGGAAAGAGACTGTCGGGAGGGAAGCGAGGGCCAAGCCAGAGAAGGAAAGCGAGAGAGAGAAACGCTCAGCATCTGACTTTTCTCATCCAAGAACTGGCAGCTTGGCCTGTCATTCAGGGCTTGTCTGTGTACAAACGTTGCCCTGTGCAAAAATGGATTTCTGAGTGTTAACCATCGTGTTCTTTTTTTCCAAAGGGTCTTCTGTAGGATTTCATTTGCAGAGCACAGAGGGCAATATCTAGGGTAATTCCAGGGCTTAGTGGCTGTGATCTTTTGTCAACTCTACTTGTGAGTGAAATTAAACTTGGTATGAGCACCCACAATCTGAGCTCATGCAACACAATTCCTAGCCAATGAGTAGAAAATCATAAACCTGACAAGTATTTATGGGAGAAACAGCAAGAGAGAGAGAGAGAGAGAGAGAGAGATGTTATAAAATAACAGGAATATATTAATTAACCTATTCATTTCCCCTCTTCTACAGAAACAGGAAGTCTCTTTTTAGTAAAATGATTTGAGGTTTGTCAACATTGTCCTTTTTATAAAAAAAAATCAAACTATAATTCTTCTTTGTTTTATTAATACAGTAAATTAAAAATATTAATATATTTGAATTAGCCAATTGTTTTGAATGAAACTCATACTAGAGTAGTGTAGTAGCCACTGTAGTTTTGATAGATTATTAGATGGTATCTATCCATGTTCTTATAACAGAAAAAAAAAATCAAACAGGACTTTTGCATATTTTTCAATTTCTATGATCAATATGAACCAGAATATCAAGCTGTGGTAAATCAGTTGAGTACCTGTGGAAATAAATGTCAGATGAGTACCTAACCTGGTTTGTCTCTTTGTCCTCCATTTTTCTACCTTTCTGCCAAAGGAATTTGTTTCAGATTCTATATCTAGGGGTGTCAAACTGGCAGCCCGCAAGGTGAATGCATCACACGCAGGCCACATCCACCACAGGTCCATGAAGGGGAAAAACATCATGATACATCACGTGATGGCAACGTGACACCACAAGTTTGACACCCATGCTGTATGCTGTTTAGAAATAGTATTGTTTCTTATTTATCTTTTTGTTAAGATCCATTTATGGATCCTTTTTCTAATTTCCATGCCTATTTTTATAGTCTTTCTGTGTGCTCTGGTACAGTTGGGTGTGAGTCTGAAGTTTTTGGTATTATGGGCAGGTGGGCAATGTTGAGTCTGGCGAAGCATGAAGCAGCAAAACATCATTTTAAACAGATATGGAATGAGGGAAGGAAGGAAGGAAGAAAGGTTAGTCAAGGGACTAAAAGGGATACACATGTCCTTAGGCCAGAGATGCTTCTATCTCAGTTATTTGTTGCTTTTACCTTGTGAGTTTTTTCCCCCACTTAAAATGAGGCCACTTCTGCTAGGGGCTATTAGAGGTGATGGTGAATAGAGACAGGAAGAAAAAGGATAATAATAATTAAAACAAGCAGTCATAGAAGGATATAATCATTGAATCATAGAGCTGGAAGTCAATATGGTTTTTTAAGCTCCATCATACTAACAACAGTGCAAGAAAACATCTATGTGGTACAATATCTCCTTAGGTGTACCTATGATTTTATTATTATTTCATAGTTAAGATTCACAAATGCCTTCACATCAGGAGAAAAACATAAAATGCTTTTAATCTGGCATTGTGCACTGCATCCTGCATGAAATCCCTTAAAAACCAAAAGTTCATAGTTTTGGCTAAAAATTAATAAAAAATGAAATTAACTCTTTATCCATCTTTTTATTTGGTTTTAAAGAAAAACGTTCCTTAATATTTTAGAAGGAATTTTGAACAGAGAAAAACTGAATGTGTGTTCTAATTGAACCAAACTTGGGTAATGCAGCATCCTTACCTCATGGGATTTGTGAAGAAGTTAGATGACCTAATGGTCCATGTGTAATGCTGTTGTGTTTTCTCACAATTTATGCCTATAATTTTTAAGAATTTTTATTTCTGAAGGTTCATTTTTTTAAAAAAGCAAAAGCGTTTTGGTTGGTCCCATATCCAAGGAGCCAAAAGGCATACACTTTCTTAGCAAGGAAGGAGTCAAATACTCTCTTTCAGAAAATGATCCACTGTAAGAGATCTCCAACCAACCATCCATTTGGCCATCCTCAGATAGACTTCCATTTTGAAGAAAACAAAACCTTCCAGGTTATCTCCTTTGAGAGCAACACAGAGGTGGTATTCAGCAGGTTCTGACCAGTTCTGGAGAACCGGTAGTGGAAATTTTGTGTAGTCTGGAGAATCAGCAAATACCACCTCTGACTGGAGATTTTACAGTATCCTTCCCCTGCCATGCCCATCAAGCCTCGCCTACAGAACTGGAAGTAAAAACAATTTGAATCCCACCACTGGAGCAACACGTGTGTGTGGTAATATTATTCTTATTGTACTACTATTATAGGATTATACTCTTAACCAAATAAGTAAATATGGGTTGTTATATCATGAGGCAAGTTGGCACTGTGGCATTTGTTGCAAATATATAAGGGATTGAATTGCATCAAATACTATCTTGATATATCTTTTGATGATGTACTTCTGAATAAAAGATTAATGAACAATATTTTTGATACCTTTTATTTTTCAATCCTGAATCATGAAGTTAAGATTTTTCAGGATTACAAAATCATTATCGTATTTAGTATTTAAGATTACATTATATTAAAAGTTATCGCTGATATGGTAACTACTGAGCTACATAATATTGTAAAATGATCCATAACTGAATGTTTTGACTCCTGAGAATACAGTATCAGAAAATTAAAATGTAGATTGACTCATATATTCATGTATTTCACATGTGCCAAGCCTAGCTATTCAGGAAATAGTCTGTAGAATCTCACTACTACCTTTATAAATCCTGGTATTTTTAGCTCATTGTCATCATGTTATTCCTTGTTCAACACTGCTATTTATTAAAATGAAAAAGAATAGAAAAAGTTATTGCCATTTAGATTAAAGCAGAGCTCCCTCTAAGAACTAAATTCTTCAATAGAGTTATTTTAAAATGAGCAACTTAACAGTTTGAAATAATATGTTTAGAATTTTAGAACAATGTAGGGTACAATAATTTTATTGTTTACAAAACACTAACAATAGTAAGCTTGAAAAGTGAATTTGAATGAATGTAACATAAATGCATTTAAAACAGAGGTGTAGCTATTTTGTATATTAAATACCAAACAAATTGTTTTTTTTAAATTGGATTTTGGATTATTATTCAAATTAATGCAAATTGTAGACTACCCAAGAGTCTTTCAATGTGGAAGTTTGGTGGGCATAATTTAGGACAAGGCCTTAACTGAGAAAGAGGCAAATTATATTAAATGAATGTACCATATTCTGAATAGTTAGATACAGCTATGTAAATGGCATCCATATAAATAACATTGCACTGTAAATAAAGCCAGTTAGTTATACATTATATTAGTATATAAAATATATAATAATCCTAATCAGTATTTAAAAAAACATTTTAAAAACTTTTTTTTTTAAAATATCCATAGTGATGAATAATGGGAAACTTTGGAGTATCTAGTTTTCTGTTGATATGTCTGTTTATGTCTCTCTCTGTGTTCTGGGGATTTTTTTGGTTGCTATAACAAATGAATCTCTGGAATCTGATCTTGAAAGTATCTCTGGAAAATATCTACCCCTCTATCATTGAAATCATTTGCTGTTCCCCAATTAAGTTTTTACAGACATCTAGTTGTAAATGAAACAACTTCAGTGAAAAACAATTAAAACAGCAAAATGAATGGGGCTCTTTCCAATATCACAGCATCTAGGCTTGGAAGGATCTTTCACAGAAAACTAAATAAATTTAGTTGATCATATCAGCAGAGATTTGTTTTTATCTAAGCTGACTTTATCTAAAGGACTAAGGAGGACTAAAAGAAGATACAGACATGCATAAAACTACGTATTCCATGAGCAAGAAAGATTTACAGTAACAGAAATTTAGTGCATCTTGACATCCATGAAAAGATTGTGATGAGATTACTTATACCTTAGTTTTCTGTCTACAGCTTCTTGATGGCCAGGTTTATCTGTCAGGATCTTATTCATCTTAAGCACATTTTTTCTTTAGAAAAAAAATTAGATAGAAAACTTCATGAAAACTTTTTGGGCCTGTAAAGTTAGCCCTGAATTTACATGATATGCCAGGAAATATAATAAAAAAGTGTGCAGAACTTGGAGAAAAAAATATTTAATATGTTACTGGTGTAAATTTAAAATGATTAAAAATTGCTTTGTTTTTTTCCCTTCTGCCCCACTAAAATTAAGCTTAGTAACAATTTAGTAACAATTTAGAGGGATTTGGGGGAATTGAACCCCAGGCTTTCAGAACCTACATCCTGAGGTCTCAGATTATACACTCCTTTTTTCTGTTTAACATTTTTATTGAGTTACAAGATAAACTAAGATATAAAATAGGAAAGCAAATAGGAAAGCCCTGGGAAGGAAGTATGGGGAAGAAAAGTGATGAAGGATTAGGAAAAAAAAAAGCATTGAATTGAATTCCAACTTTCTCTGTTGCAGTAAAACAAGGCATTAAGATGAAATTACAGCTTTTTTTTTCCCATAATAATATAAACTAGCCATTTCTATTAGGATCTATCAGTCTAATCCATAAAACCCAAAATCAAAGTTTCATTCTTTTCCACTTCAAGCACAAAGTTCAGAAGCGGTCTCCATAAGGAAACAAAAGTGCTTGTATTCTTTTCTTTAAATCAAAATGGTCATTTTTGCCATTTCAGCCATCAGCGCCTGCAGCCATTTGTCCATGGTAGGAATCAAAGTGTCCTTCCATCAGATTGTACACTCTGGAACTAGAAGATATAGTAGTTCTGGCTACAGTAAGCACACAGTCCCCAGACTCCTTCATTTAACCCATTATCAATAAATACTTATCAACAGGGGTGGGATTCAAATGTTTTAAGAACTGATTCTGTGGGCGTGGTTTAGTTGGTGGTCATGGCTTGGTGGTCATGTTATTGGCCGGGTATGGCCAACTCAACATCACTCACATTGAAGCATGCATCTCCTCTCCTGGCTTCCCATGACTGTGGGGATGCTGCAACAGTCGTAAGTGTAAAAAATGGTCATAAGTCACTTTTTTCAGTGCCATTGTAACTTTAAATGGTCACTCCACACAAGCAAAGTACCAGCAAAGGAGGGGGAAAAAAAACTCCAGAGAAGTTCCTGAGACAGGAATTCTAGTCCTGCCAAGAATGTAATAAGGGTTAATGGAGAGGCAGTTTCTGTAAGCAATACCAGAATGTTTCCTTCCTGCCTTCCTTACAGGATTAGGCCAGTAATTTTTTCTAACAACCGGTTCTCTGAACTGCTTAGAATGTTAACAACCGGTTCTAGCAAATAGGTGCGAACTGGTAGAATCCCACCCCTGCTTATCAATAATGCCTAAAATGAATTTTAAGTTATCAATAATATTTAAAATGAACCCTGGATTTATTTTCAGTTGAAAAAGAAAAAAACCATTCAACTGCAGAAAACTTTTCTTCAGATTTTCTATATTGATCAGAGAAGAATTATGGTTCTTGATATGAATATGAAATGTTTGACCTGAATTAATGGGAAAGAAAATGAAGGGTAGCTTAGAATGAGAGTTTCACTTGTGCTCATATAGAAGGTATTCCCAGCTTTGCTCTCCCAGTGAAGCAAGCCTGAGCCCGACTGGTAATTTTTTATAGATGAAGGAGGAGGAATAAAAAAAGCACTGGGTACACTGATTTCACTCCTAAGGTGCCTGTTTCCTCATCTTTTATTTTCCTTCAGCCCCACATCTGTTCTCAAGCAGCCAGAAGAAAATGAACTGACCTTGGAAGCCATTTTGGGCCCATCACAAGTACGTAACAAATTCGTGAATTTTTTAAAATGTGCTTTAGGGGTAACTTGCTTTTCCAGCCAGGATAATAATAAAAGAAACCTTGCACATTAACTTGTCATTCTCTATAACATGAGAAAACGAATGTGTATCTTCAGCAACATTTCTTTTGATAATGAGACTTCTTCACAGCATACCTTACTGGAATGCTGAAAAAGTTTCTGGCTGCCCTTTCAACTTTGGCATGTTTGCTTTGCTTTCATCTCCCAAGCATTTCTCCTCAGCAGCAGCAACTGCCATGCCTTCAGTTAAAGGGAAAGTCCAGAGACTCCTTTGTTTAACAGCTGTTCTGGGTTGCAAGCACAAATTGCTTAGCAGAGGGTGATTTGTAGTGACAAACTCTGAACCTTATCCCTAGAGATTTGCCAGATACCTTAGCAATGTTCTGTGTCTCTCAAGGCTGGGAAGAGGAAGTCCAACTCCCAGTATGGAGCTTGACCTGGCAACGTCACATCACTTGCATGTTTTGGTTTTTGCTTCACTGGTACAACGGTTCTTGGGTGTAAATAGGCTGGAAGAGTATCCATTACATTACAGATGGACAGACATATCTGCAATGCTTCCTTTTCATATACCAAGAGAGATGAGAAGATACCTTAAACATTTGGTCTTGGAGAAAATGTTCAAGATCTATGTGGTAAGTGTAGCAACCGGAACTTAAGACAATAAGAATATTTCCAAACATCTTTAAAAGTTTAAACATGCAGCCAGGCAGCAGAAATCATTAGAATGCAGTAATATTTAAAATATGATTGATGTCGCATTATTAAGAACCTTTCTCTCTCTGGGTAAATAGATGGTATGTATTTGTCTTTTTTCTTTTTCTTTTTGAAATATCACTTGATCTTGATAAGTTTAGTAGAATTGCCCAAATGTACATACTTAAAAAAATGATTTGGGGCATGTAATCAGTACTGCAGTGTATTGTATACTAGAGCGCTAGAAAACAACACACTGTATTACATACATATTTCCAGATCAAAAAATAGCTTTATTCAAGCAGCAGAATCGTGTAAAAAAGAAATATCTGAAGAAAAAGTATTATATCTTAGAATTCTTTGATAGAACAGAAGCTAATAATCCTATCATGATGAAAACTAGCAGATCACATTTTATGCTCTAACATCAACTAGGTTGAATTTTGATTTCCCACCCATTAACTTTGGTGGGCAATAATACCAGCAGAAAAACTGAAGATAGGAATACTAAGTCTCCATGTATTTTTGCTTGTTGCCTTGGATGATGCTTGTTTTCAAAAACTAGTTGAACGAGGGGGGAAGTTATATGGTTGAAACATATTCTAAATCAGGAGAAAAGATGGCTTTTCAGATGTTGGTGATGACAGCTCCCAGCAGCACCAGCCAGCCCTGAAGTCAGTGAAGGATGCTAGAAGTTGAACCTCAGCAAAATCCAGAAGGTCAGAGATTCCCTACTCATGTTATGTTTCCTTGGAAGGAATGTTATTTTGTTTTATGTTATGTTGAGATTGCTAGCTGTCCTGTCCTTTGGAATGGATACCATATAAGCCCAGAAAATAGAAAACAGAAAAATAGAAACTACAATTGTGTGTGTGTGTGTGTATAGTATATTTAGAATATACTAAAGTCAGGACTTGTAGACAATTTATTATGTGATTTTCTTCTAAACACTTTGTTATTTATTTAATGTTTCAACTTTGAATATTAAAAAATGTAATAACATTTCTTATGATGTTTGCAAATTCTACTGTGATGGTCTCTTTTGGGCTATCTATTTGGACTATGGGCCTGACTTGTGTACATCCTGCATATGTATGTTTATGTACATGTGATTTCTTTGTATGCACAATTATATTTCTGTTACTACTGTCATAACTAATAACAATAATAATATTCTAGACTTCCAATTTATGAAATATAGATTCCATATTTTAATTTAATTTTAATGGATAGCCTTAAGCTTTCTTAGATTGATGGTGGAAAATACCTACATTTTGGTGTGAGAGGCTTCAGCCAAGGCTTGGGAATTAGTGTCATTCATTGTCTCCTATAATCTTGAGCCCAATTGTGACAACACAGGTGATCACACATTGGACCACATTTTTGTTTCAGAGTTGAAAATAGGTTATCCAGTTAGAAATTCTATCACTCTGTACTATAGTCAGATAATACATTGATCCAGTTGAGGTTGTTACCCTTCCATGAATTCTGAAGAAGGGGGGGATTCTTAACCAGGTCTTAAATTGGTCCAATTGGTGCTTGGGGAATTTTCAAAATCTCTGACCAAAGTTCTATGCGATACCTGAGGAACAAATAACAAAGAAGAACAGGTTCCCCCATTGATATTTTCTGGGGGCCAAGGTGGATTTTATCTGAGTTAACACAATCCATTGGATAATTAAAAGCCAGAAACAATGGCTGGAGCACTGGGCTAAAGAATACCAGTGAATCTGACCAAGCCTGGAATAGCCCATGTTCAGGCCTACATTGGCATATTAAGAGAGACAAAATGTGCCCACTTCTCCTCCCATATTATGTCAGCAGGCTATCATCCAACAACTGTGTTTAGGGTAACAATTATCAGGAAGAGATACATTTGGCTTCTGCAAGTGCTTCACTGCTTTTCAGTGAACTTGGACTTGGGCCCTTGGCGGTGAATCTTAGCAATCTTGCATATCATCTGACAATCTGTGAACTCTGAGGAATTAGAAAATATGGTAGGTTGTTTCCTATTGCTGTTCTTTGAACTCTCATTATGTCTATTGCAAGGAGCTGGTAGAAAGGTAACCATTTGGATTTATAAGATTATGGATTATACATCCAGAGATTTTAGGGAACTATTATTAAAGGGCAGGCTGTGGAGACTGTAGTGGCAGACTAGCTGACAAGACTGTGTAAGAAGTAGATTATTTTGCCTTTTTTAGTAAGGATTCAGACTTCAGCATAAGACAGAATTGGATTGGTGATTCTCTTGGGAGGCCTATACTGGCTGAGATAGGGATGGGGATTGTGTATCCAGCCTAATCCTATTAAAACTTTGATGGCTTTGAATAACTATTGTCAGTGGCAATTTATTGGACCACCTGGATGGGACTGATATTGGAGATATTGTTGTGCAACAATGCCATTTCTTCTCTCCTTGCATATTTTAAGTCTGTAATAGTGAGAGGAGAGAGGTAATCACAGGACCTATGCAATGTGCAATGCTTGAAAGGTAAGGTTGCCTTCCCTTTGTCTTCCCACATCTATATGAATTTTCTGGGAAAGGTAAGGGGTATGGCACAGTGGTGGGATTCAATTTTTTTTACTAACTGTTGTGTCCGCGAAATGATGCCAGGAGTCGGTGACTTCAAAACATGCTCTTTTATTTAAGGTTGGAACAGAACTGGGGCAAAGGAAAAAGCTCGCGGCTTTTATTCTTTTAGCCGCGGTGGCCGCGGCCAATGGCACCGCTTTGAATCTCCCGTGATTCGAATGGACCAATCGCGGGAGATTCTTAGCGAGCCAATCGGCGCGGCTCGCCTGACCAATCAGAGTGCCCCGCGCTTTGGCCAATCAAAGCGCAGGGATCTCAAGAATGCTAATTAGGGACAGAACACCCCTCCCCTCTTGGTTCAGTCCTTACGTCGCGTAGTCATGTAGGTAAGCGGGGCTCCGTCTGAGCCTACTGGACCTGCGCAGCTCAGTTGTAGGTTGGATCCCAGCCGGTTCGGTCGGGATCTCTGCTGCTCCTGCTGCCGTCGTGGGAACCGGCTGGTCGGCCAGGCCGGTCCGCTCTCCGTAGCTCCCTCCGGGCCTCCCGGGTTGGTTGAGCTGCGGGTTTCGCCGCTCCCGCTCGGTCTTTCCGGGTCGGTCGAGCTGGCCTGGCTGTCTCTTCCTGGCGAGGGGTCATGATGGCTGCTTTCCGGTAAGTATGGCTGGTTTATTCTTCTTTGGTTTTGGTCCCCTGGGTATTCCCTCCCCCCTTGGTTTGTGTTGTGGGGGTTGGTTTCGCCTGTTTGTGCGTCGGTGGTCTCTTGGTTGGTTGTCCTCGACCTTAGTTGGTCGATGTGGCGTTTCCACGCTCGTCCGTCTGCTGTTTGTAGCCGGTACGAGCGTGGGCCTGTTATCTGTGAGATGACGGCTGGTATCCATAGTGGGTCTCCCGTTAGGTTTCTTGCGTATACGGGGTCGCCGGGTGCGAAGGTTCGGTGTTTGCTGTTTGAGTCTGGGGCTTCTCCGGGTTATACGTGGGGTGTAACCTATCGAGCGGGGACCTTAATTTCCTCCCCATTAATAGTTCGGCTGGGCTCTTATTCGTTGTGGTATTTGGGGTGATGTGTTGGGTGAAGAGTAGTTTGTTTATTTTCTCCTGGATCTCCCCGTGGTCTATTTTCCGGATGGTCTTCTTAGTGAATTGGACCATCCGTTCTGCCCTACCGTTCACCGCCGGGTGCGCCGGTGCTGTCAGCGCGTGGCGGATGCTCCTTTCCGCTAGGAATTTTTCGAATTCCAGCAAGGTGAATTGGGGCCCGTTGTCGGAAACGACGACGTCTGGGAGGCCGTGTGTTGCAAAGAGTTTGCAGAGTTCCTTGATCACGGCCTCCATGGTTGTCGTCTTCATGTTGCTTACCTCCAGCCAGTTGGAGTAAGCATCTACTGTTATAAGGAAGGTGTGTCCTTTTGTGGGCCTGGCGAAGTCTATGTGAATCCTAGACCAAGGTCCCCTTGGGGTTTCCCACTCTAGGACGGGTGCTGTGGGTGGGCTTGGCCTAGTTTCCTGGCATCGTTGGCACCTTGATACCCAGGTCTCAATTTGTTTGTCCATCCCTGGCCACCAAGCGTAACTTCTGGCCAGGGCTTTAGTCCTAACGATGCCAGGGTGCCCCTCGTGTAGCAGTTCCAGAACCTTCCCTTGTAGCTTTTCTGGAATGACCACCCTATCCCCCCATAGTATGCACCCTTTTAATAATGAGAGTTCCGTTTGGTGGTTTCTGAATGTTTTGACGGACTCGTCGTTGTCCTTTTCCGGCCACCCTTTCTCTTTCCAATGCAACACCCGCGCCAGACGTTTGTCTTTATTAGTCTCTCGGGCAATGTCTGACGCGGTTATGGGCAGGTTGGGTAGAGTCTCTATGCTGAGGGTGGTCGTCGTGGGTGCTGGGTCGGTGTCAGGTTCCGGTAGCGGCGAGCGGCTTAAGGCGTCTGCATGGGAGATTGTCTTACCCGGTCTGTGTATGAGTCCGTAGTTGTAGGCTGCCAGGAACTCGGACCACCTTGTCATTCGGGGAGACAGAATGTTCGGGGTGGCCCGGTTTCCTGCAAGGATTCCTAGCAGCGGCTTGTGGCCGGTTATGATGGTGAAAGTCCAGCCGTAGAGATACTCGTGGAATCGTTTTACGGCAGCAATGATAGCCAGAGCCTCTTTGTCCCGCTGGCTATAGTTCCGCTCCGGTTTGGTGAGGGTCCTTGAAAAGAACGCGATGGGCGCTTCTTTTCCGTTGGGGAGGGTATGGCTGAGGACAGCACCGACGCCGAAGGGTGATGCGTTGCATGTGACGGCCAGAGGTAGGGTATCATTATATTGTATAAGGACGGCATCCGAAGTGAGGAGGTCCTTTGTTCTTTGGAAGGCGGCTTGCTCGCGTTTTCCCCAAGTCCAGGTCGCCGCCTTGTCCAGGAGTCTATGCAAGGGCTCCGCCACCGTGGCCTTTTGGGGCAGGAAAACATTGTAAAAGTTAAGTAGCCCCAGGAATGCCTGTAGTTCCGTCTTCGACTTGGGTGTGGGGGCTTCTTTGATGGCCTTGATTTTTTTTTTTGTGGGGTGAATGCCGTGACGGTCTAGGAGGTATCCTAGGAATTCTACCCGTTCTGTGCATAGCTGGCATTTCTCCCTCTTGACTTTGAGCCCGGTCTCTTTAAATTTGGTTAGGACCTCCCTTAGGTGACCCTCTAGTTCGGCTTGGTTGGTTGCCGACACTAGGACGTCGTCGAAGTAAGGTACCACCCCCTTGATGCCTTGCAGTAGTCTTTCCATTAGGCTTTGGAATATTCCCGGTGCCACGCTGACTCCGAATTGGAGTCGGTTGCATTTAAATGCCTCCCGGTGGGTGACTATGGTTTGCGCTTCTGCCGTTTGCTCGTCGACTGGCAACTGTTGGTATGCCTGGGCGAGGTCGAGCTTGACGAAAACCTTGCCCCCTCCCAGTGAGTGCAGTATGTGTTGCACTACTGGGACGGGGTAGGCGTTTTGTTGTAGCGCGCCATTTAGGGTGGCCTTATAGTCCCCACAGATCCTCACCGACCCATTGGGCTTGATCGGGATGACTATAGGGGTCTCCCACCGGGCGTGGTCTATTGGCTGTAGGACCCCTTGCTTGACAAGCTTGTCAATTTGCTCGTCTATCTTGGGTTTAAGTGCGAATGTCACCCGCCTTGGTTTCAGGCGTTTTGGGGGGGACGTTTGGGTCTAGGTTGAAAGATGTAAGGCACCCTTGGTACTTGCCTAGGTTTCCGTCGAAGACTTCTTGGAATTCCGGGGCCAGTTGCTGCTCCCAGCTGTCGTCGGTGACGTGGTCGACTCCCGTGACTGCGATGCCGAGCGGGGCGAACCATTGCAGTCCCAGTAGCCTTGGGCAGTCGCGGTCGACGATTGTCAGGGGAAGTCTTTCGGTGTGCCCTTTATATGTGATGTTGAAGTGTTTGGTTCCGACTATCGGGATGCGGTTTCCCTCGTAGTCCTTTACAATGAGTCTCTGGCTGTCTAGGTTCCTCCTTTGGAGGGTAGGCACCAAGCGCTTTATTTCATGCCATGCTATCATGGAGAGGTAGGACCCGGAGTCCACCTCAATTTTGCATGGCTGGCCCTCGATGCCTACCTCCACATGGACTTTCCGGGCGTCATTGGTTATGGCGTGGCCGATGGTGACCGTCTGATGGGTCTCCTCTCTTCGCCGGTTATCGCCGCCTCGCAGGGGTCGTCCGTTCCGGTCCCATCTGTTGCCCGAGGGGCGATCTCTGGTCCGGGGTGGTGTGCTCTCTCTCGTCCGGTCGCTCTGGTCCCATCGTGCCGGGCTGCGGTTCTTCTTTAGGCGGCAGACACGGGCGATGTGTCCCTTCTTGTCACAATGCCGGCAGATCGATTCGAAAAACCGGCATTCCGACCTGGGGTGGTCGCCACCGCAACTGGCACAGTTGGTCCTCGACTTACGACCCCGCTGGTTCCGTGGGTCGCGGCCTGTCTGGAGGCGATGGATGTCCTCCTCGTCATCTGAAGTGCCCGATGCCGAGTGGAAGTCGCCCTGGTGGGTGGTCGTCTCGGGTTGGGCCTCGGTCAACCTCGCTGGGTTGTTGTTTCCACTGCGGTCCCCAGTGTTCGGTCTGCGCATGCGGTTGGCGGAAGTTCAGGTTGCTTCGGTGGCTGCGGCTGCGGTGAGGGTGTCTGCTAGGCTGATGTTGCCCTTGGCCATCAGCCGGCTCTGGAGGACGGGGTCCCACAAACCGAGCACGATTCGGTCTCGCAGAGCGTCGTTGAGGTTGTCGAATTCGCAGAGCCCCCCTAGGTGCCGTAGCTCGGCGACAAAGTCGCTGAAGCTCTCATCCGACCGTTGGTCCCGACGGTAGAATTCGTTGCGTCGGATCAGGATGGGTACCTCTGGAGCGTAGTGCCGCCGAAGTATTGGCTCAAGGACGTCCCAGTCCATCGCGGTCGCATCGGCGGGTTTGGCAAGCACCTTGGCCATCTTGAAGACCTCGGTCCCGCAGTGGGTCAGGAAGACGGCGCGCTTCATGGGGCCGGTGGTGTCCTTCAGGTCGCTGCATTCGAGGAACATGCGGAATCGGTCGGAGTACGATTCCCAGTCCTCGGTGGCGGGGTTGAAGGGTGCAGGGGGGTGCGATTTTTGCCATCGCGGTGGTTTGTCCGGCTTCTGTCGGACACGTAGTTCGGTTCAGGGTCTGGATCCCACCTTCGTCGCCAGTGTTGTGTCCGCGAAATGATGCCAGGAGTCGGTGACTTCAAAACATGCTCTTTTATTTAAGGTTGGAACCGAACTGGGGCAAAGGGAAAAAGCTCGCGGCTTTTATTCCTTTAGCCGCCGCGGCCGCGGCCAATGGCACCGCTTTGAATCTCCCGTGATTCAAATGGACCAATCGCGGGAGATTCTTAGCGAGCCAATCGGCGCGGCTCGCCTGACCAATCAGAGTGCCCCGCGCTTTGGCCAATCAAAGCGCGGGGATCTCAAGAATGCTAATTAGGGACAGAACACTAACGGTTCTGTGGGCATGGCTTGATGGGCATGGTGTAGCTTGGTGGGCATGGCTTGGTGGGCGTGGCAGGGGAAGGATACTATAAAATCTCCATTCCCTCCCCACTCCTGGGGGAAGGTTATTGCAAAATCCCATTCCCTCCCCACCCCACTAACCTGCTTTCCAGCTCTGTTCTCCTGTGCAGGGCAACAAAAGGAGACCAGCTGATCAGCTGGGACTCAGGAGGCCGAGAATAGATGGGGGTGGGGCCAGTCAGAGGTGGTATTTGCCAGTTTTCCGAACTACTCAATATTTCCACTAATGGTTCTCCAGAACTGGTTAGAACCTGTTGAATAGCACCTCTGGTATGACATCATCAATACACTCTTAGGCACACATGTCTTCTGAAAAAGAGTGGGGAGCTCTTTCGATGATCTTCCCCAGTTACATCAATGTGTCCAATTATTACCATCTCTGGCTGTAGGAGAAATCTTCTCTATGCCCTGTCCTGGAGTCTACAATGACCTGGATTGGGGAAAACAGTCTGAAGCTGAAACCAAGTAAGACAGAGTTGTTGTTTGCCCATTAGGTTTGCCGACTATTATCAGTGTTAATTTGGATGGGCAAGGACTACTTGTGAAGGGGCAGGTTTATAATTGGGATTCTTCTGATATTGTGGCATCTGCTTGAAGAATAGGTGGATGCCATGGCTAGAGGAGGTTTTACTCCAGTTTGGCTAGTGTGCCAATTACAATCTTACTTGGTAGAGAAGAACCTACATTAACTCAGGTCCTCATTACTGCCTATATAATCTGCAATCTGCTTTACAGTGTGGTATTCAGCAGGTTCTGACCAGTTCCCGAGAACCGGTAGTGGAAATTTTGAGTCGTTCGGAACACCGGCAAATACCACCTCTGACTGGATCCTTCCCCTGCCATGCCCACAAAGACACACCTACAAAACCAGTAGTAAAAGTTTTTGAAGCCCACCACTGGTCTGGCCTTAAAGACAATGTGAAACCACATCTAGTGCTAATATAGCAGACCACATACTTGATCTCTCTCATTGCTGGGAGCATATAACACAGATTCTATGGCCCTTGCATCGGTTGCTCAATTAGTATCTGGAAATTTATTTAAGGTTCTGGTGAGCATGAAGTTTTTTATGCTCTCCTTTCTGGGTACCTCCAGGACCCCAGTTCCAGTCAGAATTATAGATCCTTTAGGGAGAAATTATTTTTATTTCCATACTTCTGAGGGTAAGGTAATCAAAGTTAGAAGTGATGATTTGGAATAATCTTCCAATGGAGATCACAATGTCCCCTTTCTTTTGACCTTTAGAAATATGTCAAAAACAGCTATAGGAGAGGTATTGGCGTAATTTAATAACTTTCTTTATTTGTGGTTTTTGTCTTCTCATTATGTTTACTACTTGAAAGCAATCTTTAAATTACATTTTAAAAAGTTATAGATTTGACTTTGCAAAAATGAATGTGAAACTTTACTGTGTGGTAACAACAAACATTTCAGTACTAAGGTTTATAAATTCTTATTAAAATTGGATCTGGAAAATGAGTGTGTACAGCTTTTTATGATCCACTGAGCAAGAAACTATAATGGAAGTGATAGAATAATGGTTGAGCAATGGAAAAAATATGTGGACAAAAGGTTTAAAATATACATTCAATTATAACTTGAAATAATTTTTTAATTAAATGATGTAGTGTTGGTACTTAACAGCAAATAATTTCTGCAAATTACTGGAACATTATATATGCTGACAGCAGCAAGATTTCTTTATGCACAAAAATGGAAGTACACTCTGATCCCCACAATTCCTTCAATAGTACAATTCTATGTACTATTTTGTAATTTTGTAACCCTCATGACTTAACTGAAACCAAGAAATTGTATAAATAGATAAACAAATTTACTCCCAAAGGTTGCATAAGGTGAGTGACTAATCTCATAATAATTGTCAATATCCTTGGGGCAGAGCAGAAACCAAAGTCCACGACCCTTCTTCTCATGTTCAAGGCATATTCAGAGTATTGAATCATGGGAATATTTAAGAGGATTTAGAGAAAGGGTATAGTTTAAAGAAATTTCATTAATTTGTATAGCACAGATTAGAGGAATCCTAAATACTCTGAGTTAAGCATTGAACCTTCATGAAAAACATATTTTCATGGAAAACAAAAATAGGTTTGTTCTGTTTTACACCTCCCATACTCATTCTCTCAACATTTTCCACATTCTTGAACAGCTTGCCCATAGATTAAGGTCAACCTGGAACCTATTAACTGGGTTCTTCTGCAGATAAGGTGTGAAGGCTGGAGCTGTAAGGAAGGCAGATGTCTCATGCCCAGAGTAAAATATCCGATATCATGTTGTTTTCAATTTTTTTCTAAGATTAAGCAATAGAAAATCTGAACCGGTTTAATTCTGTATTATTTCATTGTATATTATTACATTTTACAATGTTATTTAAATTGGATGGAATACAGTATATTTTGAATTGGAATAAATAGAATAATAAGATCCCATTCTGTTCAGTGGATCTAATATACTTTTGACCCAACTCATTATCTTATAAATTGTTTGAATTTTTTTATATAAAAGACAGCACTTAATTTCAGCAGTAAAATTTAAAAAAATATTAAGGAATATGATAAAATCTATACCAGCTTTGTCTGCTATAAGCATTGCTCTAGTTCTTTTCTTTACTAGCAGTTAGAAAAGCTCTAGCAGTTGGTTCCACCCATTAAAGATAGGGTATTAAAACAGCATTACTATATGGTTGTCTCAAACTTTTAAAAAGATGAAAGGACTAAGCGTAATATATTGAGAGCTTTAGGCCATATCTATTTTTAATACAATTACTGAAATTTGATATCTAAATTCTTTGTGAAAGAGACATTATTCCTGCTGATTCTTAATGAAAATTTTCCCAATTTGTTTGTTTAATTCTATTAATTCTGAAAATTCTTTGCCCATTTTGAATTGTACCATTTAGGTTTTACTATACTTACCTGTTAGGTATTATTACAATTTCCATTGCTTACCTATAAAAACATTCCTTTTCTTTTTGTCAAATGTGCCACTTACTTGTTCTTTTGTGTTCTAAATGGGAAGTTAGCTCTGTGTATGCGTTAATAAAATTATCAGTTGAAAACACCATCAATTCAAGAGGCAACAAAAGGATTTACCTGACTTGTGACATTATATAATATATATATATATATATATATATATATATATATATATATATATATATATATATATATATATATAATAATATATATATATTTGGCCTGTCAGGGAGAATGTAAATTCCAGGCTTGATTCTGGAAGATGAGCACACAAGCTGAAGAATACCCAAGGGTATGCTTAATAATATATCTCCAGGAATCTCTGATTTATTATAGTAGGAAATTGACTTTTTAAAAAGACATACAAAATATGGCTGAATTCCTAGATATTTCCTTTATAAAAAAAATATTAATTTGTACCAAGTAATATTTCTTAGGGGCCTTTAATTATAGTTATGAAATGACTAATTTATTTGTCAGTTTAATTGGTTACACACACACATACTTGTGTGTAAACCATCTGTGGATAATCAGATTCTCATATTGTGAATCCAAATCTATAAACAAATGTGCTAGGTGACATCATTAATATGAAGAAAGTACAGTTTCCTCTGCTATTTATACATAACAGTTTGCTAATTTTGATATGGCTTCCTTCTGAGTGGGAATATAGCTTCCTATATTAAGACTGGCAGGTTAATCTATGTTCATAATATAAACAGGCAGCAAACTCCTCTCTTCCATTGGTGGTGGTTCCTAAGCTGATAATGACACATCTGTAAGAAAACAACCAAGTTCAGACAGCAATTTTGAAATAGCCTTTTTGAAATATTAAAACAGTCATCAATGCTTGACATCATCAGGTAGTGTCTAAGGTCCACATTCCAATAGTTAACCTCTAAAAATATTTTTCTTCTATCATCTCCTCGCCTCCTGTCCTCTGAAAGTGTGCAATAATTGATAAATGAAAGGGCAATATCCAGCTATCTTGCTTTCCCTTTCCAGTGAGTGATGCAAATTGGGGATTGAGGGAAAAGAATAGGTAAGCCTGTTCAATGCAGAGCAGTGATAACCTTTCCCCAAAATCTGAAACCATTATTAGTAACTAAATACATGTGTATAAAGATGTTATATACTCTAATTTAAAAAGGCTCTATGACATTTGTATAGGTGACAAGAATAATGGGAATTTCTGAGGACAGTTGTTTTACTAATTAAGTATGACATTAAAACTCTGTTCAAGGATCACCACAGTTGACATTAAAATTTTGTACAAAAGTCACTAATCCACAGTTTAATTATATGAGGCATGGAGATAAGAACTCATATGAAAGAAGGTAGATTTTTGTATATGTTCCCGAGAAACAACAAATGTATCATCAAGTTTGTGGTGTCATGTTTATGTGAGTTACCTAGAAGATAGAGGTCAGGGCAGACATACGTAGAAATGTAGAAAACAGGTCTTCATTCTTGACATTCCATTTAGCTTTGCCATAGAACATACTTCATGACCAGATTTCAGCAGTTGTTTTTACTTGAGAAATAATCTAGGTAATATGACACAAGGCCACATTTGTTACAAGTTTTCACATAGTCAATACAATGGGAGTTTCTTTTCAGCTTTTTAGGAACATTTATTTGCAACAGCAGTTGTTTCAGGAAAAATAAAAATCAATCCTTTGTATAAGCAATGCACAACTCCTTGATGGAATTCATAGCCACTGTGAAACAAGGATGTTTGTTGTTATCTTTGTTTGATTGGGAATTTCATATCTGCATGTTGGAGACAATATTACTAGAACATCCTTCCTCAGAATAATGTCTTCCTACTTTCATAGACAACATATTGAGAAATTTTCTTTAAAAATGTGATAATATGCTTAAAAATGTATTTGACATGAATGTTTTACATAAAAATATTGCATAATTATATAGGCACATCTGATAATTGTTTCAAAAAAGTTTCTCCTATGTTGGTTGTATGTGGCTCAACATGCAATGTGTGATGTTTAGAACAGCAGTTAACCCAACTTTTACTTTCCTTTCTATGTGTTAATTTTTTATTCAATATATATATTATAGGTAGACAGATACAATAAATCAGCCAGAATTTACTAAGATGTCCATTTTGTTAAAAATAACATATTACCACTTTTTTGGTCTTATCCAGGAAAAAATGCCTTCAATATTTTTCTTAATAGCTCTCATTCAGAGTGAAAATAGACAATCTGCTTTTGAAATTTCTTTCAAAGGAGAAGAAAATATAGATGAATTTCTTACAGGTAGAATGTAAATGTTAAGTTCTGCTCATAGGCTCAAGGATTGGAGATGAGACGATGAACAGTGAACTTCAACTCTTTATTTAACATTGTGGAACAGAGCAAAAAACTACTGCAGCAACAGCCCTTTTTATAGGCAAGCTTCTGATCAAATAACCAATAAGAAATGGAAGCGTTAGTTCCCTTAACCAATGAGAGAGGCCCGCTAATAGCCAATCAGATTCTCCTGAATGGACCAATCAGATGTCGCTATTATCGGCCAATCAGAAGTGCAGGGTCAGAACCCTGCACTTTTCTAAGGGTTTTAATAATCTTTATTAAGCACTTTTATTCATTCACTTTTTATTAATTCACAACAGTAAAGTTATATGAAAATATCCTATTGTTCACTGTAAGGTTGTGTCCATGTGATTAGATAACTTCTCTTGCTTTCTAAGCTTCAGCTACATCCAAGGAGAAGATATATTAGTGTGAATTTTTTTTTAGACTATTGTAGAAGAGAACATTACCATTTCCTAGCCTTTAGAAACAATTTTGTTACCAATTTTCACAAGGAGGCACCCTGATGTTAGAAAAAACATTTATGTAATTAGGTGATAGGAATTTAAAGCTTTGATGAATTTTTTTTTACAATGAGAGAAAGAGACAGAGATAGAGACAGAGAGACAAACTTACCATATAAAACAGGTTTTTGTTCTTCTATTTAATTCTCAGGAATTAAAATTCTCCTAATGATTCTGGACTTTAAGAGGGAGATAGTGAAGTATATTGCTAGTGTGATGTTTTTGATACATACTTTTTGATCAGTCTATAGATTCCCTTGCTCTCTAGGTTGAAACAGTCTAGTGAGAGGAATACCCGAATGATACCTTTTATTGAAAAATGTAAACAAATGGGGAAGTTTTTCCCAGTGAGAAAAACTTGAAATGTTGAAAAGTTTGGTTTAGTTTAATAACAAGGCAGGTAGTTGGGCCACGTTATAAACAAATATCATGTATTATAGACAGAAAATAAGTAAGGTGTTTGCCTTCTTACACAGGGAAGGCCGAAAGAAGTAAACTGACATAAACTCTGGGAGAACTGTATATGCTTGCATGAGGTGATATAGATCTGTAATTTGATGTATGGATGAGACATGATTTATTTCACTGAAGCAAACAGATTACTAGTTTGCCTCCCTGAAACAAAGCACTTCAGGACGATGTTATGAGAAAAAGTTTTCTTCAGCCTTCTCATTCAGCCCAGGCCATTGCTTTCAGGATGGATAACTTCAGGGATACCTACGGCTGTTGTGACAGCACTGAGAGCTCTGAAACACAGAGAGGTAAAACAACATGACGGTCTCACATCCCCTCATATAACTCTGTGAAGCAACTTTGAAGGAGATGCTTACTTCAAGTTTTCATCAAGATGAAGCATGATTTAAATATTTTGCACAGCTTTAGAATTGTTCAGTATCTCTGTACATGGGCCTAAAAGTTCAGGCAGACTTGTGTTATGGAAATAAGGCTAAATAGAAGTTGTTCAGATATTATAGACCAGGAGTAGTCAACCTTTTTATACCTACCACCTACTTTTGCATCTCTGTTAGTAGTAAAGTTTTCTCTAACTGCCCACCGGTTCCACAGTAATGGTGATTTATAAAGTAGGAGACAAAACCCCTACCGCCCACTATGAAATCTGGAACACCCACTAGTAGGCAGTAGGGACCAGGTTGACTATCACTATTATAGACACTAGAAAATTGTTTTGTTTGTAATATTTAACTATTGAAAATATTTTCCATCCTCTATGACATTGGTGTCAAATTCAGAGTGTCACGTTCTGCCACATGACGTTTCATGATGTTTTTCCCCTTTACGGAGCTGGGGTGGGCGTGGTCTGTGCATGACACATCTGAGCTTTATGACATTAAAACCCTTCTTCTTCTCTAAACTGAAACTGTGAAAACCAGATTTGATCATTGTTTCTCTATTGGTTGATCTCAGAAACCTAAGCAAATTTTGACCTGGTTGTGACTTCAGTGGAAGATTATCAAGGAATACGAGGGCAACAAGCTGGATCAGAGATATCCAACCTTTCCAACTTTGTGAACTGGCTTGGGGCAGGGAAACGGGATGGTTCTGCATGAATGGCGGCAAATCCATGCATGCATAACTCCATTTGTGCAAGAAGCATGCACATGCCCCTGCTGTTTATGCAAATAGAGCACATGGGCATATGCTTGCCTGCTGCTCATGAAAGTGGGGATATGCATGTGCTCACACATTGTTTCTGTGGCCTAGTTGCAAAAAGCTCACAGCCCACTAGTGGGCTGCAGTCCAGAGGTTTGGACCCTCGGTTAGACTGCAAAGTTAAAAAAAAATACTTTAGGAGAAGGAAGTGGTAAACCATCTGGAAGTTAAATTGAGTTGAGTTGTTTAGTTGAGTTTAATTTAGTTCAGTTTAGTGATTAGCCCTTATTGATTAGTTCCAGACACAAATTATTACTAAAATCTGAAAAAAAAACCCAATTTAAAATAGAATTGGATAAAATACAATTTAAAATGAAATTGGAATAAAATACAATAATTTAATATATAGATAAATAAAATAGAATAAAATTATATTTCAGTGTCATTCCTACAATGTACCCCAAACAGTCCCACATATTCCGATCTCAACTGAATCATTTTGCTTAATTCCTGTGCTGTATTAAATGTTGTTTTCAAATTTAGGTCGCACATCAGGTAAGTTGCTTTGATATGGGGATCCTAAAGGGTCATTTATTTAATATATAGTTCATGGTACCTGGAAATATTGATGAAGCACCAGTAGTTGATCTTTATTGAAAGAGAACACTTTTTTTCTTCCTGTTCTCCCATGAATGTATATCATAGATCCTGGGTAAATGCATCAGAAATTTTACAAGAGAAATTAAGGTTTACTTTTAACCTGAAATGTAGCCAATGTTAGTGTTATTTTATTGCAAGGTGAGCCCCCTTTTACCAGGAAGAGTATGGACAGGCTTCTGTTTAATGCTGCCCAATGCTGATGGGTAAGTATATTTATTTATTTATTTATTCCAATTTCTATAGCCATCTCAGCCAGGTGGCTTCAGGAGGCTTACAATTCTAAAACTACAAAACAATGAAAAATACAAAAAATAAGTACATATAGCAGCGTAACTAATTAACAGTAAAGCCAAATGGGGTCATTAACATATTCCAAGCCCAGATAAACACCAAAATTTTAATGCCTTTTGAAAAGCTAATAGGATTGGGTCATTCTAATCTCAGAGAGGACAGTATTCACAAAAGCAGGAGCTAGTTCAGAAAAGTTTTTGCCAGTTGACATTCTTTAATTTAGGGGATCTGCCGCTTGCCCAATTAGCAGTATGAACCAGACACTGTTACTCTCTACTCTGCTATCTCTCAAATGTATGAATGCAACAACTCAGCTGGATGTCCCACTTTATTTGCTATTCCCCACTGAGCTGATAGTAGAGGCTATCATATGCTGTTTTTCACTTTGAGTCCCTCTTAATGCATGACTATTAATATACACAAACTTACTCCTCATACCTAGGAGCATTGTTTAGTTTCATGTTTTAGACACAGGCAGAATTTGCTCCATACCCTAATGCTGGGACCCAAGATTCCAGATCAGCTCAATTCAAGGGATGACACATTAGTCACACTCCCAAGTGGCAGAAGGGAAAGCATTTAATGATGATAGACTTATATGAGAATGGGACACACAGCCTTAAAGCTTCTGCAGGTATCAAGCAGATGATCTAGGGTGTATTCAGCAAGCAAGACGGTTGATTGCAGAACAAATCCATGCCATATGCTGCACAAATCCCTTGTAACTGTAACCAGTAAGGTTGTGGCTGATCCACCCACCTTCTTAATCTTAAAAAAGTATAATATGCCTTTTTCCCTGCAACTTCTCTCAATTCTCTCCATGTGTCATAAAGCTGGTGGCACAATTCACAGAGAAGAAAACAAAACTCAAAGACATTTTTGCCAGATCCTACCAAAAAATTGAATGGGTTGGCTGCTTCAGGCAATAGACTCTGGACATTCAAGAAAAATATCACCAGAAATTTTGTTTCCTCTGCAGTATTTTTTCTGAATTACTAGAAATTTATGTGGCCTAGGAAATCTGCAAAAAAAAAAGAAAGAAAAAGACTTCAGTGCCACAAGAGCCATAAGGAAGAGTTGGAAAGTTGGAAAGCTGCCTTGCTCAGTAATGAAATAAGCAAGCAATAATAAACGAGCAAAGATTGGCTAGGTATAAATTTTATTCCTGTAATTTGTGGGGATCTCTTGTTAAAGACAGAAACAAAACAAAGCAAACAGAAATCCAAATGCTTTAGAGAAGAGGACCATTAAACCTAATCCATTTCTGATCTCCGTGAAATGTTTTGCAGTTCTCTGCATTAGAGTCTTGATACATTCGGTGATTTGTAGATAGTGTAGGATTTCAAAAATTAGGTTAGACTAGGCCTTCCCAAGACTTGTTGGGTGTTCAGAAAGAGATGACCTCAAAGTTAGCTCACTTTGAGTTCAAGTTCTGCCAAAGAGCAGTTCTGATTAAACTTTGGATGCACCACCTTGTGTTTAAAAGTGAATCACCAAAGGAGAGATGCAGAAGTTTAAAATAACAGAACACAGATTTCATTTTAGAATTTACGAATGAAAAACACTTGAGAAAATATCAGCAGGCAGGGGCAGGAAGAACAAACGGTAACCAAATTGGTTCCTGTGACAAACCATAACATTTACTTTAAACCATCCGCATGCTACTCAATAAAAGTCAAGCTACTACTCTTTTAATAGATCCCAGGCCTTCTTAAACTCATAGCTCTGCCAGTGTTAAACAGGTCAAGAGCAGGTCAAAAAGTGAAAATCCGTGTGAAAGTAAACTTTAAGATATCTGTGCTGGAATAGCTATAGCAGAGTGCCTTCTCTGTGGAAAATATACTTCCTCTTTATGTATCGGTATGAGATTGTTTGACACACGCTGTACTTAAGAAGTCATGCAGTACATTAACCAATGTAACAGCAATATGGCTCATACAAATTAGAATTCTAATGATTCAATGTTTGAATCATATTTAATATCTGTTTACTGAATGGGAGGTCTAATGGGCATCTTTAAGCCTTTAACTGAAGAGTCTTAAACTTACCTACTCAGAAATAATTCCTGCTCACTTAAATGAGGTTTACTCCCAGGTAGGTAGCCAGGACAGTAACTAAGTGGATAAAATTATAATGTCTATTTTATTTCCTCTTTTTATTTGGTATAATGCAATGTTGCTACTTTAACTTCTTAAACTTCTTTATTATGGTGTTTAAAATAAATATTTGATATTAATTCACATTTGAAACCATCAAATACCATTTCCCAAAAGTGCTTCCTTTGAAAAGGCAACTGGACTTTCTTGTTTTGCTTGAAGATGTTTCAATTTTCATCAAAGAAGCCTCTTCAGTTCTGACTGAATGGTGGAGAATGGAAAAAATTATATTCCTTGCAATTATCTGGTCATTAGCAGTCTTTCTGAAAGATGTTGGGTTTTTAACTGTGCCTTCAGGGTCACCTGAATCTTATAGTCTACAATTTTTCTGAAAATCCATTCATACTCCCACACCATTCAAAGGATGTTCATCCTAAAGTTCAAGGTTAAATATCTACTGAGATTGTCAGTCATTCAGGTCATGGTTGTCCCAAATGTTTGAAGGGTGTGACCTAGGTGACTGAGAATCTCTGCAGACAATTAATCTTGAATTTGCACCCTATGAATGGTGTGAGAATATGTACTGATTTCCAGAAAAATAGCAGGCTACAGAATTCAGGTAACCTTGAAGGCACAGATAAACCTCCAAGCAGCCTCAACAACTCTGAAAGATGCAGTGGTCCAACCTCCCTCACTTTAAGAATACAGGACTCTATAGATCTGGACAATTTTTGTCCAGTCATTAATTCTCCTTTTCTATGTGAAGTTGATAAGAAGGTGGTTGGCCTTCAACTCCAAAAGGTGGATTCTTCACAATCAGCTTTCAATCTGAGATTGAATATTGTCTTGTGGCAGGATTGATGTGGGACTAGCACATCTATCTTACCACTGCCTGTCCTCTTAATGGCTTCAGTACCATCAACATGGTACCCTTCTGAATCAGTTGAGAGGGTTAAGAGTAGGTGGCAGTGGTTCTCCTTCTCCTTCCTCTTGATCTAGTTCCAGTCAATATTGGTGCTACTCTCTACCCTTTTCTCTTAAGAACTATTGCATATAATACACTATTGTCAGTACATTGATGATATTCATTTGTACAACTCTGTTCATGGCTGCCTAAATGAAGCTACCAAGGTTCTATTCCTGTGTCTGGAAGCTGTGGGAAAAACAGCTTAAATTTAATCCTCCCAAAGTTGAATAACTATGGCCCTTGGTGTCTATAGAGGTTCTCAGTCATCCAGGTCATGGTTGTCCCAAAGGTGCTTTTTCAAGAGGTAACTGGGCTTTCTTGTTTTCTTTGGAGAAATTTCACTTCTCATCCAAGAAGCTTCTTTAGCTTCTTTACATATCCATGAGAATCAGACAGTTTTCATTCTTGAGTCTTTAATGTTGCACTTCCCCATTCAGATTCAGTGCACAACTTGGAAGTCCTCCTGACTCATTTTCCTGATGGAAAAGTAGTAGTTAATTGTGGCCAGGGGAACATTTGCACGCTTTGTCAAAAGTTTTGCAATCTCAGGAGAAAGGAAGGACAGGCAGTCAATATGGAAACAAATTTAGTTTTATTTGCAAGAACTGAGCTTTATACAAAAGAAACCTGATTTTTTCTCTCCCTTTACCTTAAAGATTGCCATGAGTGCACATGTATATACACATGTGCACACACACAGAGTCCCACAACTGTTGCTTTCACTGATTTTAGGAGTGCTTTTTAAAAAAAATATGTATTTTTCAGGCAACAAATACATCTTTTGAACATATTTCTCTTTTTCTATATAATTTTTATTTAAAAAATTTAGAGAGATAAAAGATAAATCTGAAAATATATTAAGAAAAAAATAGAGAAAGAAAAAACTAAAAGAAAAAGTTGAAAAAGATACTAGTAGTTAAAGAAAAAAATAATTAAAGAAGCAACTTTGGATCTTTAAAGCAATTAAAAGTAAAGTTACTATCTGTCCTTCCTTCTTAAAAATATATTACCATTTTGCTTTTTTCCACTTTTAACAAAAGTCCAAAAAAGTTTTCAGTCTTTTGTAAATTCTTATCAATCTGAATCTTATTCTTCTTTTTGTCAGTTTTGTCATTTCTTTGAATTCTGTCATCCTGACAATCCATTCCTCCATTGTGGTTATAGTATTTTTTCATCATGGTGTATAAAATCAGGTTGCCATATGTCTTTTTTAAATTATTATTTTTGAATCCCAATAATAAAACTTATGGTTGCATAGCAATATATATTTTACTTAACATAATTTGTATCATTATTGTTCATATTTTTCAAAGTTAGCATGATTTTTCACATGGCCAACATTGACCAGAAGTGCTGTTATACTACTTAAATAATTTCTTTGGTGTTATCTGATAAGATTACATCAATTTATAAAAAAATTCTCTTAAATTATCATGTAATGTGAATTTTAATCTTTTACTCTTGTTCTAATCTTTTACTCTTTTACTCTCCCATTGACCTATCTATATGTTACAACTGAAATTCTTAGCCCATTTTATCATGCAATTTTAATTTGTTTTTATGTTTCAAAAAAATTTAAACATTTTTTGTAATTACTTGTTTATCAATTGTATGTAGCAGTGGTGGCTAACCTTTTTGGGCTCCTGTGCCAAAAATTGTGCATGCGCTTGCACACTTGTAGTCACGTGCCAGCATCCAGAAGGCAATGCGCATCCCCACGTCCCCTACACGTGCTTCCCCCTGACCTGCACTGTGCCTCATAGCTGATGTTTGAGGCAGGTTTGAGGCCTTTTTCAGCCTCCCAAAGGCTTGTGCAGGCTTTGCAGGATGAAAACTAGCCCTGTTTTGTCACTTCCGGTATTTTCAGAAAAACAGGAAGTGATTAAACAGGGCTAGTTTTGAGCCTGCAAAGCCTGCAGAAGCCTTCCTCAAGCCTTTGGGAGGCCGAAAAAGGCCTCAAACCATCCAAAAATCAGATGTGAGGTGTGTGCATGGCCAGTGAGGTAAGTTTGCCTGCAGCTCGCATTCTGGCACAAATGGTTCTGCGTGCCACAGGTTTGCCATCATGGGTATACAGCTTATATTGTTAAGTTCAAGTTACCTTTTAAGTCAAGATACTTTTTGAAGACTTCATCTTAAATTCTTCATTGTCCATCCTAATGAATCTTGATATGTTAATCATTTCTCTTTGCCTGCTGTTTCTTTTCTATAAAATGCTTCTTGTGCTGAGACCAATATAGATTGTAAGGCATCCAGAAAATATCCATGATATCAATCACTCTGAGACATTTTCTCTCCAATTGATTTATTTAGAAACAGATCTGGCATGTCAAAGGCAATTTCCCAAAGTGAAAATTTTTCACGTGTTACACAGAATCCACCTTTTCTCCTCCCTTCTCTCCTCCTACTCTACACTTCATAAATCATGAGAACCAATTAACTGCCACTGGAATTTCCTAATATGCCATACAAAATAACCTTGAACTTTTCAACTCCTCCAACTCCCTTAAAAAAATGTGGCAGGTGAATTTCAAAGCTGATAGGTGTCCCCCCCTTGAAAACTCCTCCTAAAAGAAATAAAACAGATACAGGGGTTAACACATTGTCCTTAACCCACTCTGTGGAAAATCCTTATGGAATTGGTTAAACAACTGATCAGCATGAACATCCAAATTCTTTATCCAACTAGCATCTGAGAGGGGGTATGCTTTCTGTAAGACCAAATATTGCAATTGGCCATGGTGTAATCTAGAATTGAGAATTTTTTGAATCTGATAATGTGTTTCCCCCTGTACCATTAACGGTTTAGGGGAGAGAAATTGGCAGTTATCATTGATTTGGTAGCTGGTTTTAGTAAACTACAAAGGAATACTGGATGAATTTTCCCCAATATTCGAGGAAGACTTAATTGGACAGTGACCGGATTGATTAACTTTGAGATTGGGAATGGACCCAAGAATTTTGGACCCAGCTTCTTACAGGGTAGTTTCAACCTAAGATACTTCGTTGACAAATATACTTTGTCTCCTCCTTTAAAAGACGGTTGAAGGGATCTATGCTTATCCACCTGTTGTTGTTTTTTTATAAATTTTTTCAGCTTCGGTCAAATGTTTTTT
This sequence comes from Hydrophis major, assembly GCA_033807585.1. Lineage (NCBI taxonomy): Eukaryota > Metazoa > Chordata > Lepidosauria > Squamata > Elapidae > Hydrophis > Hydrophis major. The sequence continues at coordinate 30,422,356 of CM066333.1, forward strand.
TGTATCTTCCCATCCTTTCTTTAATGTGTTCATCCATTCTGTTAGGGACATGGATGAGGGAGGTAGTCTAGGTAACTCTGGCATTGGGACAAAATCCATTCCAGTGTTGATTTGGAATGGAGTCAATCCTGTGCTGCAATGTCCTGCATTATTGTAAGCAACCTCTGCAAAAGGTGATAGCTCAGCCCAATTTTCTTGTTGATAATTTACATAGCATCTAATGTATTGTTCAATCATGGTGTTAGCCCTCTCCGCTGCTCCATTACAAGCAGGGTGGAAAGCTGAGGATAACCCTTGAGAGGAGCCAATGGATTTCAGAAATTCCCTCCAAAATTTTGTGGTAAATTGTACCCCTCTGTCTGATATTATTCTATGAGTTACTCTATGTAGTCTATAGATATGTTTCACGAACAGCTTTGCAAGTTTTTTTTCAGATGGAAGGACTCGCAGGCTATAAAATGGGCCTGTTTAGATAATGTCAATTATAGTCCAAATGATCATATTCCCTTCACTCTTAGATAATTCAACAATAAAGTCCATTGCGATCTCTTCCCAAGGTTGGGTTGGTTCAGTGACTTGTTGCAAGAGGCCAGGGGGTTTTCCAGTTTGGTGTTTCATTGTGGCACAAATTGAGCAACTTTTTACATCGTCCTCGACATCAGGTTTCATTTTTGGCCACCAGAACTGTCTTCTCAGTAAATGTAGGGTTTTTAGGAATCCGAAGTGGGTTCCCAGCCGAGAGTCATGGCTACGCTTTAGTACCAGTAGTCTAAGGGTTGTTGGTACATAAAGCTTAGTCCCTTTCCAAGCTAGTCCATCATTCATTGTCAATTAGGTTTGATGGTCCAGGAACCAACAATCAGTCAATAGGGCCATTTTCAATTCTGCATTCAGCTTATCTTCCAGGTGTTTGGGGTTGTGGTTGGCTTGGACTCGAATGGTCACTTGACCTGCTTGAGCTTCTGAAATTAAGGCTTGTACTATTTCCTCTCGCTGGCTGTCAAACTGAGATATTCTGGACAGAGGATCCGCCAATACATTTTTCCCTCCAGGGATATATTTAATGTTGAAATTGAATCGCTTGAAATATTGGGCCCAGTGGACTTGTTTGGGCGATAATCTCCTAGGGGTCTTTAGAACCTCTAGGTTCTTATGATCAGTCCATACCTCAAAGTTTTTCTAGAACCTGTCGGACCAATTGAATATGTTCTTCCAAGGTTTCACTGAAGATAAGCATGTCACCAGATACACGAGGACCCCCTGGTAAAGGTGTGGGTGTAGCACCTCATTGATGAGCTGCATAAACACTGCAGGAGCCTCATGAAGTCCGAAAGGCATGACTTTGAATTGGAAGCTACCCAGAGGGCAGTTAAAAACAGTTTTCCACTCATATCCCTTTTTGATGCAGACCCGGTAGTAAGCTTCCTTGAGATCTAGCTTGGTGAATACTTTGCCCTTTGACAGCTAGTTCAATAAGTCCTTCATAAGAGGGAAAGGATACATGTTTTTGATGCATATGGCATTCACACTTCTAAAGTCAACACACAATATCAACCCGCCATCTTCTCCTTGAACAATACGGGGGCAGGTAATCTTGATTTGGCAGGCTCAATAAAACCTTGTTCCAAATTGCTGTCAATGTATTTCCTTAATTCAGTTCATTTCAGCAGGCGTCATGGAATACATCTTTGGTTTTGGTAATTTTGCCCTGGGCTCTAATTCTATGAAGCAATCAGTGGCTTGATGGGGAGGTAAAACATTACACTCTTCTTCACTGAATGCTTCAGCCAAGTCTTTGTATTGGTGAGGTACCTGGTGTTTATCTGGGAGAAGGTGGGATGCCATGGATGCTGGCTTAGGCTCTGGGTTCAAGCTGACTGGTGGCCTTGTAGTGGGTGGAAGAGGGGACAATGGGCCCGGTCCAATGAGGATTTTTCTGAATTCATCCTCCCATTTGATCGTTGGGGCCCATTTGTCTAACCAAGCAAGTCCCAGTATGATTGATTCTGATATCTTGGGGGCCACTATGAAGTGTATGAGTTCGTGATGGGGCCCTAATTCCATCTTGATCAATTTTGTCATTTGTGTGCCTGAGGCCCCTCCAATGAAGGTTCCATCCACTTGCTAAAATCTGATTGGGAGTTTTAGTGGGTTAGTCTTTATGCCCAATTGTTCAATGATGGGGAGGCCGAAAAGACACTTAGAATGCCCAGTATCAATGATAGTTTCTAACTCCCCGGCCTCCCTTGTGTTTGGTACTACTAACTTGACCTTAACTGTAAAAGGTATGATGGGATCACTCACCATTGGGTTGTCTTCGTAGGTTGGGTTCTCGGGGATGTGGTGTCAGTCTGGTGGTCTGTTGCTCCCAACTGCACAGAGGGGGCTTTCCCAGCTGTGTTTGGCAAATATGCCCCTACCCGTAGATCTTCCTTGATTCTTTTGACCTCTAACAGTTGTATTAGGCATAACTGCAGAACTTGTGGTACAGGAGCAGGGTCCAGACAGTCTGCTGCCCTATAACCAGCTTAGCCACATCGGTAACATTTCAGCACCCTAGTCGGTCGGGTATGAGCAGTTTTGGCTGGTCTGGTTGGCAGTCTCCTTACCATAATTTTCTTAGTTGGGGCTGCCAAAAGGGGTTTCCTGTGTGGGTTGATGCTGGATCTAAGCTGAGCAATGCGACATACCATGATTGTAAGGTCTCTGGGATTCCCCTAATTTCACAGGCTTTCTTTACTTCTGGATCAATGGCTTTTTTAAAATAGTGTAAAGTAATTCTTTCAGGCCAATCCATGAGGTGGCTTGTGACCCTTCTAAAGTCCCAAAAGAATTCTGACAAGGGTCATTTGCCTTGCCTCATTTCCATTAACTTCTCTTCATTCTCTGCTACCCTGTGAATTTTCAAATCTGAGTCTTAATAATTGAATAAATCCATTTACATCATATAATTCAGGGGCTTGTTCATTGTGTAGTTGGGCCACCCAGTCTGAAGCATCCCCTTCATTTATCTCATTTGTTATGGCCATAATCATGCTTCTTTCTGGCTTCCACCAACTGGCATCTGTATAGTCTCCTCATTCCTCACGATACTTGGGTAAGTGAATATGGGTGGTCTTAAGCTTCCACCTGTCCAAACAGACTTTGAGACCAAACCTGTCACCTTTAAATTCTGGAACTGTTGATATAAATCTGCCCTTGATAGACTTCCAGGAATAATCTGGGGATTGTCTTCTTGCGAGAAATCCGACCCCAATTGTCTCTCTTCCCTCCAATCTGACAGAATAGCTATATGCCTGGGGCTAGAGAAATATTTCTCTTCAGACAGCTGGGTTACATCTGGGTTATAACAACTTCTTGAGTTGAAACGCTTCAGTATAGCTCCCAAATCTCTTTCTCCTACTGCCATCCTGAAAGCATCCATCACCTCCTCCAAACAAGGGCTGGCAGGTTCAATTAATGCTCCGGAGGGAGGGCCCCCACATGCTCCCCCCTGCACAGCTCCAACTTCAGCTGATTGTTGATCTCTCTCCATTTTTGGGAAAAGAACTTCAGGGTATCAGCCAACCCTTTCAAAAAATAAAAAGTGACTTTGGGAAATAAATGTAAGGCATCCAGAAAGTATCCATGATATCAATCACTTCGAGACATTTTCTCTCCAATTGATTTATGTAGAAACAGATCTGGCATCTCAAAGGCAATTTCCCAAAGTGAAATTTTTTCACGTGTTACACAGAATCCACCTTCTCTCCTCCCTTCTCTCCTCACACTTCTACATTTCATAAATCACGAGAACCAATTAACTGCCACTGGAATTTCCTAATACGCCATACAGAATAACCTTGAACTTTTCAACTCCTCCAACTCTCTTAAAGAAAAAATGTGGCAGCTGAATTTCAAAGCTGACATAGATACTTTTAGGCCTAGGCTGGGCTGAATTTACTTTATATTATTAATATGGTACATTTCACATAATTATTTTAAAAATTATATTAACTTTAACTCTATCATAAAAAGCCATGCCAACCAAACTTCAAGTAATGTTCTTCTAATTCTAACATGCTTTTGTTTCTCAGCAATATCCATTACTTTATCAAAAGCAAAAAGCAATTTGAAATCCTACAATCCTAGTCTGCCTTTTTTATTTATATCTTGAAGATTTTTATGTTTAACTCCTTCATTTTTGCCATAGAAATTCACCCCAACAATGATAATTTTATAGCAAAAAGTAAAACTTTTCATCTATAGGACAAATAGGTTGAAAAGCAGTTTCTATTCCAAGGGAGTAACTCTACTGCATAGTGCAATATTAATGCAATATCAGGGGTTTTCAGTGCAATGTATAGAATGTGAAGGATGTGTGTTTGTGTTTATTTTCATAGTCATAATGTACACTGAAGATGGTATTTCATTTCATTGTACGAGGTACAATAACAATAAAGTAAACTAAACTGTGTCTTTTTGGGAAAAAAGGATATTTGTTGCTACAGTTATCATACTTTTCAGCTTCATGCTAAAATATTAGCACTAAATGCAATGTTGCAATATTGTACAGTCTTCTGAATCTTTTATTAGATTTCAAAACAATACAGAATGCCTTCTAATAACAAAAACTATTTATTTATCTAATGGATTTATATGCCTGCCCATCTCACTGAACAGGAATATGCACAGAGTGCAAGCAATAATTAAAACAATGTCATAGTTTTTAAAAATGTAAAATATATATAAAAAACAAGATTGCAGGACAAGAACATTCATTTAAACACAAATATATCTACTACACAGGGTTCCCATAGGATTCCCCAAGACTTCTGGGAAAGCTATGGTTTTAGGGCTTTCTGAAAGGTAACAGTGAGGAACTAATCCTAACTTGCGGAAAGATAATAGTCCAAGGCCAGGAGACATTAAAAAAAAAAGCACACTGTCTGGGTTCCATCAGATCATAGAACTCTTTAGCAGACAAGCCCTGCAATGCTTCCCTTCCTGCTGGACTCAATAATATTTTCCAGAGACATCAAGGTTACAAAAGGTAATACTATATTTCACAGATGAACTCACCTAGAAATCAACCCATACTTGAAGGCTGACTAATTCTAAATTCAAGGGAATTCTTTAAGTTATGAGAAGATTATTGATTTGATTAGTTACTCTTGCTTTGATTAGAGGACCTAGTTGTTCATTTTTGGTTTCTGACTTCCCTGCAAGTCTTTTCATTTTTGCTTAAACCATATTATTTCTTTGCCCTCAAAAATAGAAATATGGAAATGATTACAAAAGCAAAAAAAAAAAAAAAGCCTTCACTCTCAGGTGAGTTATGAGAATTGAGACATGAATAATGTATTGTGTATTTAACTTCCTTGGTTGTTGTTGTGAAATGATTGCACAGTACTTGATACCAGGTAATATTAATAAATGTGTTTTGCTTTGCTTTAATTATTTAAATGCTATATAAGAACACCAAAATTGTAGTGAAGTCTATGTAGTCTTTCTGAATCATGATGATTGCTCTATATTTTGGTGAGGATACAGAAAAAATACTTATTGCTTCATATGGTAGTGAAGATTTTTGCAGCTTAGATCCAGTAGCCTTACAACAAAGTCAAATCTGCGTTGCTACCTAGGTGAAAAAAATATATTTTTTGTTGTTTCACAGATAACAAGAGCAAAAGCAACAGCAACTGAGCTGTGAAAACTGAGGCCAGATAATGCCAACTTCCGATGTATATTCTGAATGCAAATTCCAAGCAATTTGGTATGTTGCCCAATGATTTAATGACATTGAAAATAGCTCATTATATAGAGTCAAAAGTAAACAAATAACAATTGGTATTAGTTCATTGGTTTCTCTTGAAATGTTATGCATTTTTCATTGGTGGCTCAGATAGGCTGATTTCCAAAAAGTGTGCTTAGAATTTCAGCGTTCAAGAAATGTAATCTCTTTTCAATGTACTTTTAACCTTGTTATATACTTTTATGAATAGAACTTATGTTTGTTTGTTTTTTTAAAAAATAACTGTTTAAATGTTACAGAAATGTTATTTCTATGTCAAATTTTTCTTTGCCCTTGACTTTCGGGGAAGAAATGGTGATCTAAAAAGAGCTTCATGGAAAACTAAACTGATAACTGGGAAATGAAGAGCTGGTGAATGGACTGGCTCTTTACAATTCCTCTCTGGACAAGGAGATGATTGGGAATGCCCACAAGTACCTCAGACAATTGCTCCACATGACAGTTTTCTCTGAAGAGATTAGTGATCTGGGAGATGAAGAAATAGCCATATTGCTGAAACCAGAGTCAGTGTTTTTACGGAAATGTTTACATAGTTTCTTTGCTAATGATTTTTGGAAATTACTGGTTAAATGCTTTTTAGCTATTAGGAATATAGAATAATACGGTTGGAAGGGACCTTGGAGATCATCTGGTCTAACCCACTATTCAAGTAGGAAAACCCTATAACATTCCAGACAAATGACTGTCAAGTCTTTTTTTTTCTTTTGAAAACTTCCAGTGATGGAGCACCTACAGCTTCTGAAAGTAAGCTTTTATACTGATCATGGATGAATTTGCTTCACTCATTAGTGAAAGAAGTTTTAAATATAAGTTTAAGGATATAACCATTTTTTCTGAATAAACAAGAAAAGAGTGTTTAGAACATTGATTGTGAAAAGTTACATACAGACTAAGGATCCAGATGAATTTGAAATAAGATTTTGAAATTAATTGTAAGGTTTTTTTCTCATTGGAAAATATCGTTGTTTTGAATTCTTAAAAAATAATATATAATAGGATAGGACTTTGAAAACTTGTCACTAGAGAGAACCAGAATAAACTAAAAAGGAGCCGATCATTTAAATTTTACTTATAGAATGGAGCAAAATATTTTAACATTGAATATATTAAAGCAGGGCTCTCCAACCTTGGCAACTTTAAGCTAAGTGGACTTCAAGTCCCAGAATTCCCCAGCTAGCAAAGCCTGTATTAAAGGACACTTCTAAACAATGGACTCAAAAGTTAATTTTAAGAGTATCTGCCATTATAGAAAGATTGGTTTGAAAGAAGTTATTGAAGAGGAACAGGTTTTACTGGACAAGATTGAGCTGATTTAAAAGTGGATTTAAACATGACAAGCTACAAGAATGATATGGAAAAAGATGCCATGATGGATGTACAAATGATGTTTTAATAATTAAAGAGAATAAACAAATAACAAACCAAAAGACCAATCCAGATAATTTTTCCTAAATTGGATATACAAAAGAAATTTGTTAAAATGTTGAATAATTTTGTGAGAAGGGACAAAAAAATAAATAAAAAGAAACCAAATTTTGGGCAATATTGGAAAAGATTCAAGACCAGGACTGTTATGAACTAATAAAGGCGTTTAATAAAGTTTTAACAACCTTAAGTAAAAAGCAGGGTTCTAATCCTGCACTTCTGATTGGCCGATAATAGCAACATCGGATTGCTTCTTTCTGGGAAATCTGATTGGCTGTTAACGAGCCAACTTTCATTTTAACACTTCCATGTTTTTCATTGGCTAATAGGACAGCACCCAACCCAATAAAAGGGCTGCTGCTGCCCTAGGTGATTGCTCTGTTCAGTATGCTTAATAAAGAGTTGAAGTTCACTTCACTGCCTCGTCTCCGCTCCTTGCACCATGTGCAGAACTTAACAAGGACTGTTAAAAATAAAAGCAAGGAATATAAATTTGGTTTCTTTGATAAAGGTTAAAATACATAACTCTCAATAGACTTTTGCTGATCAGGACTGAATAATAAAGTTTTAGTTGTTTGTTTGTTTGTTTATTAGATTTATATGCTTCTACCTCACTCTGAAAAGTGACTCTGGGTGGTTGATAAAATAAATAAAGATTTTAAGGATTTATTTATAGATAAACAAATATGGATAGAGCAGATAACTGTTCTATCCAGAATTGTTTATCTATAAACAAATCCTTAAAATCTTTATTTATTACAGATCACTTTTTATATTTTATGAAATGGTGATAAGTTAACTAAAATTGATTAAGAGGAAAGTCATCATGTTTCTTTTCTTTCTTTGCTTCTTTTTATATTTTTTATTTTGTATTAGTTTATATTTTTGAATATATTTTGTAATATTTAATAAAATTGCTATATAAAAATGATTCCCCCTGCCTATTGTTTATTATGTTTGTATGTGTGCTTATCAGTTTGCATAAGCCAAAATAAATAAAATAAATAAATCCCTGCAGGATTATCTTTAAACTTAAAATTAGGGACTATAATCTATCATGCAGGCCCAACTTTAGAATTTAGAAACTGACTTTTATGCTTGAAGGATGATTAGAACCTGGGCTTTCCCATTCTTACTTCAATAACTTAATCATTATATCCATTGGCTCTCACTCATATATACATTATGATGTCATCACACAATGTTATGTACTTAAAATCCAGTGAAATGAACTGTTTCAGAATGTAAAAATGCTTTGTTGATGACAGATCATACATTTTTATTAAAGCAGAGAAAAGACTTTACATTTCAAATGCTTTACTGTGAAGATACTTTATTTCTGCATTTTTTTCTTATAAAAGCCTCCTAAGCTATTCACCATGAAATATTAGACAACCTCCTGTAATCATCTGTATATAATTAAGGCTTCTTTGAATGTGCTACCCATGACAAATAGGAATGTATATGTGTATAAAGAAGAAATCTACTTAGCAGTACTCATCAAAGACATTAGATATCCTTGCATTACTGTTTCCTTTCATTTATTTTTAATGGTGATGATAAGGACATCAGTGCCTTACGCACTGGCTACAATATATTCCCATAACTGAAAATTGGAAGGAAGGAAGGAAGGAAGGAAGGAAGGAAGGAAGGAAGGAAGGAAAATAATCCTTTTAAATGCAATTTCAGTGAACTTGAATGGAATGAAAGTCTTACACACCTGTTTACTTAAGAAATAAGGCTCTTAAACTACCTTGAGATTTATTTCTGTTATGAACTAATAAAGGCGTTTAATAAAGTTTCAACAACCTTAGGTAAAAAGCAGGGTTCTAATTCTGCACTTCTGATTGGCCGATAATAGCGACATTGGATTGGTCCTTTCTGGGAAGTCTGATTGGCTGTTAACGGGCCAACTCTCATTGGTTTAAGGGTTTAACACTTCCATGTTTTTCATTGGCTAATAGGACAGCAGCCAATCCTATAAAAGGGCTGCTGCCGCCCTAGGTGATTGCTCTGTTCAGTATGTTTAATAAAAAGTTGAAGTTCACTGTTCACTGCCTCATCTCCGCTCCTTGCACCCATGCGCAGAACTTAACAATTCCCACAAAAGTGTTTACAGGATTGCACATTGTACTGTATATTTGTACAATATAATTAGCAACTTAATGAATTTATGTATCATCTTTTCATTATAAATACAAGTGTCAATAAAATGCCAAATAAAAGTATTAAGAGTATAGCTAAAAGAAGCAAAGCTGATGATATATATTAAAGAGAAATAAATAATACTTACCAGTTAGTTAAAGTTTTTTTTGATAAAGGAATGAAGATGAAATGAAGCTACCCTGGACTTTTTTTTTTTTTGGACAGAAGTTTTAGAAATCCATGCCCCTTACACAGCACTTAGCATCCCTACCAATTAATGTTTAAGCATTTAATAATTTCTGAAAAAGATCTGTGGAGATTTGTGATAGGGAGCTTGTAAAAATGGAGAGTTTCAAAATAGGGCCTTTACGATGGCTTATCCTCTGAGATTTGCTTGACACCAACTCTATTATTATGACCGTGGCTGCCAACTAAGCTGTGCAAATCAGTTGATGATCCATTCCTGTAGATCCACTTCTCAAAGCCACAAAGCAGATGCAGCGGCTGCTTTGAAGCTTCTCCCCCTCCCTTCCCAAATTCTTTTATGCATGCAACATTTCCACCAGGACTGCTGGTAAAAAGGAAAGTAGCTTCGAGGAGGTGCAGTGTGATTTCCACAACTATTCTACAGCCACTCTTGTACTATTTTCCTAGGATTTGTAATGTTCTTACTCCCTGCTTTAAAAAAAAATGGTTTTATGCATCTTCTTAAAATGTGAATCTTTCTAGTTTTTACTTTTGATATTCTTACATTATTTTTTATAAATTGCATTTTGGATGTGGAAAACCCATTTTGAAAATAGTCATTTTGGAGATGAATATAAACTGTTTAAGAAATAAATCATTGAATATTTACCATTGAAAGACTGGAACTCCATAATCCACAAAATTAAAACTATTGTGTTTTGGGATAAAGTTTTAATGAATTTTATAATGAAACTTGTGTACACATGATGACAATGTATACATGATGACATGATAAAATTGTAGTTACGATAAAACAATAGGAAACAGAGTGCCATAATTTTAATATTTTATCTATCTAATGATCATGATGGGATGGGGCAGAAAGTGTTATAAATCCTGAAATGGTGCAGGGACATTATAGTAACTTTTACTAATAGTGTTTGCAAGTTAACCATCTGTTTGTTTTCAGCTTTTACATAAGCCAAATGAGAAGTTATCATTAATGATAGCTTCATCCCAAAGAAGATAGTTTTTATTCTAATGAACTACCTCTCTATTTCAGCCAAATCCATAAAACTATTTCTGAATGTAATCCTTTTTGTTTATTAATTAATTAATTATATAATACAAAAATACAAAAGAAAATAGTAGGAAAGATAGGGGAAAAAAGGGAAGTAAAATGTGTAGGAAAAGGAAAAAAGAAAAAAAAGCCATTGACTTCCAACTCCCTGTGGTGCAATAGAATAAGATAATAACATCAAACCTCAACCATTTACTTTTACTTAATAGTATAAACTAGCCAATTCTATACCAACAAACCTATCTAATTGGTAAAACCAAAAATCAAAGTTTCATTTTTTCCACTTCAAGCACAAAGTCTAGAAGTAGCTTCCAAGTAGAAACCAAAGTAATTGTGTTTTTGTTTTTAGTCAAAGCAGTCAGCTTAGCCATTTTTGTAAAACTGATTCTGGAATAAATCTGAATCATGCAAAAATAATAATTTATCTTGGAGAGAACCAAGCTGCAGTACTGCACAGAGCCTATATATCATTATTAAGCCTTAGATGCACTATATCTAAAAATACATTGCTACAAATGCTTCTACAACCTTGCTAGGCCCATTGTGATAAGATTGCCCAGGGCCATGGAATTAACTAAATCTACATTATCATGCTGACCAAAGAATTGCCAGCCTGACAAGATGGTTAGTAAGAGCATTCAGTAACCTACACATAATAAATTCCTAGCCCTAAAAAGCAGCTGTGTAATCTCATGGACAGAAGCCAAAGCACCAGTTAAATGTGCAGAGCATTGTCAAGAAGTTAGGAATTTACTAAATTATCTAAAGAGATTTCAGCAGTTATTTCATTAACATTTGAGCTGCACCAAAATTGTAAGTTGCTACTGAGAAGACAATAATACTATGGCACTTCTGAGACAGCTGGTATGTTGCAATAGTTATTATTTTTATTACTTTGAGAAAGTAAACCATATAATATATGGAACAGAGTATAGAACAAAAGAATGGAGATTTCATAAAGCTGCCATAGTGTTTCACAGAATTTGAAATCTAGGTAATGTTTTCCAACTTCTCTTTCAGAATGAAATACGAGCAAGAAAATCTAGTTCTTAATCTAGAGCAACTATTATTTGCCCTAATATGGAAACATTGCTTATCTTCAACCTGCAGCAGTGTAGATTTGCCAATTTGGGACTGAAGAAGAATTTCTTTCCAAGGTTTTTTTTTTTTTTCTTCAAAAAACTAGCATCTAAAATGCTTCCTTTTTACCTACTGTATTCTATTCTTGGAAAGTGATACAATATAGTTTGGTTTATCTGCCGCTTTGGTTTCTAACGTCAGTCCCAACAAGCAGGTTTGATGTAGATAGGAACAGATGTTCAGAGAATACCCTGAACAGCTTAACATTAAAAGATTGCTTATCCAAGCTGCCTTTTCTTATTGTCCAGCTGATGAGGTACAGTACAAAGAGGGAATTGCTAGTGCGAGCAGCTTTGGTTCATTTTAAGCTGTAACCCCAGATGGAATGAGACAGTCAGATGCATCTTTAAGGTGAGCAGGCAAAGAAATACAAATATTTGTAGTGAAAATGGTCTTGTTTTACAACTAGGATGTAGGTGACTAACAATACAAATAAAGAAGAATATTTCTCTCAGGTTTGAAATGAGGGGTCCTTGGTGCTCCTGAGCTTGCCACTAGAATATAAACTGAGAGCAAACCCTGCTTTTTACTAGCACTGATTATATTACCTAGTTTGGGTAATGAAATGCCTGTATTAAAAAAAAAAGAATACCAAGTTCAGAGAGCATCAAGTGACTAACAGTGGAAGTTTTTTCACCTTTTTTAAGTTGCATGGATTCTTTTTTTTTATAAAAAATATCGCTGCTTGTGGCTTATCCTTACACATTCAAAGAAATTGTGTCTCTTAATCCTGTTCACTGTCCTTATTCGGTGTGCTTTGATTATGAAGGTAATCAAGCCTTACATCAGACATAGAATTTTGTTATATTTTAACGTATAAACCGAGAAGGTAAATAAAGAAGCCTCATGCTGAAAAAAAACCCCACAGAAATAATATTTCCAAGTTAGATTTAAAATGTTCAGGGTGGACTGTAAGAAATATTCATATAAAAGAGCTAATTTTATACTATAAAATGCAAAAGAATAAAAACATAGAGAAGATGTGAACACAATGTACTAACTTTGACCTGCCGGTGGAAAGAGAGCTGTTGTTACCTTTGGTAAGCAACTAGTTAATCTGCCTCTTTTTTTTCTTTTGGACAATTTGTATGCTGGTCTTGGATCTAACAAGTGGATGCTGACAGAAGCTAGTAGAAAAGAAAGTCATTTTTACCTTCTGCTTTGAGACTCCTGCTGGCTGAATTGCTGATAGAGCTACTGCTGCTGTATTCAGCAACTGCTCTTTCTTTCTTTCTTTCTTTCTTTCTTTCTTTCTTTCTTTCTTTCTTTCTTTCTTTCTTTCTTTCTTTCTTTCTTTCTTTCTTTCTTTCTTTCTTTCTTTCTTTCTTTCTTTCCTGAGTACACCAAGGACAAACACACTTTACAATTGTATATGCGGACATCCACAATCTTCTCATAAGAGAGTGCACACTTTTCACTCTGGAAAACAAATTAAGCTCTATTAATCCAATATATTCTGAATGAGTATTCCACAGTATTTTAGAAAATACTGTGATTTATAATACAGATATTATCTACACATACATCTTCTGATGCCTGATAATCATGGTGCCGAAGTTTGTTGCTATGCTCTAGACCAGGAGTGATAAACTTGTGTCAACATGGCATCGTCATGTGACATCGGGCATTTTTCCCTCTTTGCTAAACTGGGCGGAGGCGGAGGCAACACGTGACGCATCCAGTCTGCGGGCTGTGAGTTTGACACCCCTGATCTAGACCTTCTAATATCTCATGTTTCAAATAGACAATTTAATTGGATCTTCCAATTTTCTTTCATGCTACATTGTGGGAATAGCAAATACCTCAATGCTCAGTGTTTATTTTATTTTGAAGCATCAGTGAGTGAAAACCGAGGATGAATACGGGACAAATGATTCCTTCATCTTCTGTAATTAGAGTTCATTAGAGGTTCAAGTAACCTGTCAAACCTCATCTGTCAATGTAGATAGCCAAGTCAGGGAAAACCATGCTAACATTTTTAACATGGTAGAAAGATTGTATAATGTGCATTGTTATAGAAAGAGGTAACAGGTGTTGACCAGATGGTAATGTAGGCAGCCAAGTGGGCTAATTTGTGGTTAGCAGGGAAAAGAAGGCACATCATGTCTGTCCGGGGTCATATGACCCAAGAGATACAAGATTAGATTATTAGAAGATAAAGTGTTCTTTATAAGCAACTATTTGGGACCTAAGATTTTCAGTATATAAAAAATAAATGAACATACTCTCCAAAGGAGCAAATCAAGATATACCACCAAGAGCTAGGATCTTATGCTTCTTTTCAAAACCAACTATAGAAATCCAAGTGAAGGAGGAGGAACCCAAGAATTATGAGGAATCCTTTGAACTGTCTCTATTTTAATAACAATTCTTTAGGACTAGAGATTGAGGGAAAATCATATTTATACAAGAATTGTGTTTGTTTGAGTTCACAAAATTTTGATAACTTTCCCTTGTGCTTATATTACTTCAAGTGCCAGAACCTTTTATCTATCCAGAAAGGAAAGGCTACAAAATGTCAAAAGCAAGAAGCCAAAGGCAAGAAGCTAGATATTCCTCTCAAGTTCTCCTGATTGATTTTAATACTAAAATCTTTCTCTAGTTGCCTATATAGCTAATAGCACAATTCATTCATTTCTATTTTTTTCCTACTTAGTCACTGAACCATTTACATCAAATTTAATTTTCCCTTTTCCCTCAAACAGCTTTTAAAAAATAAATTGTGTTCTGAATGTTTTTTTTTTCTCTTTACATATATTTATGTCTAAGGCTGCATTAAAAAAAGTAAAATTGATAAAGTCAATGTCCTAGCCACCAGAGGACTGATTTCCCTGCCTGTACTCCTGATCTCTGATCTGAAAAAGCTTTTGCAACTACTCTCACATCCTAACCAAAAGGAAATTAAAATCAGACCTTGAGATAAACTAAAACATAAAATGGCTCCCTCTGTTAATGGAATTTTCTCATTTCACATTAAGGCTGTTCTTCTCATACATTGTACCTGGTATGAAGCATATGATCAGGTATAATTCTGGCCACAGTCAACTATCTCATTCACACAAATAATGTACAGTGAACAATTTACTGTGAAGGAATGGCCTTGGACCCTGCACAATTTTCAGGTATCTCAATAGATTTACTGAGATTTCGTTCTTATTTTGAAAAATAGACCTAGTTCTATAGACAATTACTTGACTTACCATTGGGGCATGGTTATCACTAAATGTAAGCTGCATCAGAATAAATAGAGAGAAAAATTAAACCTCTTAGCTACTTTTTTTTGATTATAAGCTTTAATGTGCAAAAAGATATTGTCTGATGTGATGATTTTAATTTTTATTTCTTCAATTAAGAGTGTAGAGACTCAACATTTGAATGCTTGGATAGCTTTTTAAACTTTAAGCCTATTATAGCACATATACAACAACTTTATATACAGATTGCCTCTAAATTACACTTTGATTTAACAACTAAGACAAGCTGGTATGCAAGTGCAGTTGCTGTTGATCTTTTCTACTAATTTTGGATTAATTGTGATCTACAGCACTACGTAACATGCTAACCTAGTGCTTCAATTTCAGCACAGCTAAACATTAATCCTTCTTAATGCTGTAAGTCAACTTTTAGTACTTAGCAGAATTTATCTTAATCTCTGGCTAGGAAATGGACTTATTTACAAAACATAATCCCAAGCTCCAGAATCTTAATGAAAATGTTCAGAAGTAATATTTCAGCTGTACATGATATGTAGTATTTCTCACAGCTAAAACATTTTTAGTATTTTCTAGAAGACATTTTTTCTACATAGACATTTGCTAAATAGTATTTTTTCTGGGGAAAAAAATTCATATTATTATTAATAATTAGATTTTTGTAGCAGGTTTTTTTTCAATATTCTGATGAAAAGTGATACAAAAAAGGCTAAATAATGTTTCTGTTATATAATAATAGAGTAAAAATATGCAAATCTGTAAGATTGAAAAAACATAGTTGGAAAAATAAGGACGGAAACTAAAACATTATTTTTTAAAAAAAATTTTTTATTGGTTTTTAAAACAAACATAAACAAACAAAACATAAAAACATCAAGCCATCTTCCCCATATATATATATATATATATATATATATATATATATATATATATATATACACACACACACACACACATACAGTGTGCAAATTGGTTTACAAATTGTTTTGTGCTTCTATTTTGTAGTCTTCAATTACAATTACATTGTATATAATCTCGTATTTTCAACCAAATATTAAATACATTAATATCATTATTAATCAATCATTTGACTATATTTTTATTCATTCATGCTTTACGAAATAATCATATTTTACCTAATTTGTTTTATGACAGTTCATATTATCATCCCAAATTTATCCTAAAATCATTTTGTAGATATAATAAGAAAAGAATACATATTTGTATATTTAGTATTTCCTACAAGTCTACATATTTCATTACTATATTTTATTGTCTAACCATTGATAGAATAGTTCCCAAATTTTATAAAATTGTTTATCCTCTTGTTCTCTACTTTCAAATGTCAATCTACTCATTTCAGCACATTCCAATATTTTCTTAATGATTTCCTCCTGTGATGGTGTTTTCTCATTTTTCCAGTTTTTAGCAAATGCAATCGTAGCCACTGTTAAATGTTCAGAAGTAATATTTCAGCTGTACATGATATGTAGTATTTCTCACAGCTAAAACATTTTTAGTATTTTCTATAAGACATTTTTTCTACATAGACATTTGCTAAATAGTATTTTTTCTGGGGAAAAAAATTCATATTATTATTAATAATTAGATTTTTGTAGCAGGTTTTTTTTCAATATTCTGATGAAAAGTGATACAAAAAAGGCTAAATAATGTTTCTGTTATATAACAATACAGTAAAAATATGCAAATCTGTAAGATTGAAAAAAATAGTTGGAAAAATAAGGATGGAAACTAAAACATTATTTTTTTTAAAAAAATTTTTATTGGTTTTTAAATCAGGTATTTGCAATCAGGTATTTCAAGTCTTTACTATATATTTCAGGTAAATTCCCAATAAAAATATCTCTGGTTTCAAATCTATATATCTATATAGATCTATATATTTTTTGTCATTTTTTCCAACCACTTGTGGATTTTAGTCCAGTATTTTTTAGCATCCGCACAAGTCCACCACATATGGTAATATGAGCCAGGTATCTGATGACATTTCCAACATTTTTCAGATTTATTCTTGAACATTCTTGCTATTTTTGTCAGGGGAAAATGCCACCTGTAAAACATCTTATACAAATTTTCTTTATATGCTGTTGACATTGTCATTTTATAATTTTGAGACCACAATTTTTGCTATTTCTTTAGATCAATCCCATATCCAAAATTCTTCCCCCAAGCAATCATAGTTTCTTTAACTTGTTCTTCTTCTAGTTTAATTTCTAATAAATATCCATACAATTTTTTAATCACCTTTTCATCAGTATCTGTCAAAATCTTATCTAAGTCAATCAGTTTATCATAGAAACCTTCTGTTTTAGAATCTTTATCATACCTTGAATGTATTTGCATATATGAAAACCAAGTCATCTTCATCCCTTGTTCCTCTAATTTTTGTATAGATTTAAGTTCACCCTTTTCATTCAATATTTTACCATATCTAACTGACAAATGTTTATTTGAGTAGAAGGTGTATTGTTTAGTTTTAGCATTTCTTTCTCTCCATGTATCTTTTAAGTTTATTTTATTTACCATTAAAAAAACGATTTAGGGAGAGTCCTTCTGTTTTGCTTTATTGTTTTCTGTGCTATATAGTCCAGTTTATTGTCTACAATTCCATTAAAATCTCCCATCATAACTATATTAGCATAGTCCAGTTCAATTATTTTCATATTTTATTTTTTATAAAATTCTTCTTGATTGTCATTTGGGGCATAGATTGCAATCAGGAGTATTTTCATATTATTGTCCATTATTTCCACCCTTAGTATTCTTCCATCGTCATCAGTATAAATCAATTGCGCTGGATTGGTCTCTTTAACGTATAAAACCACTCCTCTTTTCTTGCATTGTGTCAGGGAACTAAGTATTTTCCCTAATTTTGGCTGTATCAACAATTGTTCATATTGCTTTTTAATATGTACTTCTTGTAGGCAGATTATATCAAATTTTAATTTCTCTAATTTATGGAAGGTTTTCCTTCTTTTAACGGCTGAATTAAATCCATTTATATTAATTGTAATAAGTTTTTTCTCTTCCATGGTTATATTTTGTAGTTAGGTTTAGCAGCTCTTGTAGATCTTGGTTCACGTTGTTCTTTGGTTTCCACCTTTCCACCTGCTGCACCTTCTTCTTTTTCAATCGCCATTTGGCAGTCCTCTTGGAATTCAATTGGTGAAATTTCTTTTTCTGCCTCTTCCTCTTTCCCTCTGAAAAATTCTTTGTAAAATGATTCAGCTTTCTCAATTGAATCAGTTCTATAACTCTGTTCTTGCCATGTGAACATTAAACCTTCTGGAATCAGCCATCTATAATTCACCTCTTTTTAAAGTAGCAATTTGGTCAAGAATTGGTATTCCCTTCTTATCTCTCTCACTCTTCTGGGTATTTGTTTCAAGACCACAATCTCCTTGTCTTTGTATGTCAATATTTTCTCTCTTGCCACTTGCAATATTTGCGTTTTAGTGGCTTTCTTTGTAAATCTGATGTGAACTTCTCTTGGTAAGCTATTTCTCATCGCATATCTTGTGAAAACTTGATAGATCTCATCTATTCCATCCATCATCTTCTCTTCAGTTATTTCCAAAGCTTCAGCCAATATTTCTATCATTATCTCAGCTAGATTTTGTCCTTTTTCTTCCTCTATGTTTTGGAATCTAAGATAAAATTCTGATCTGTCCATCTCCCATCTCAGCATACCACTTTTATCTTGTTCAACTACAGTTAATCTGTTATCAATGTCTCCAATCTTCTTGTCTCTTTGTTCATCTTCTTCTTCAATTTTTTGGAGAGTCTCCTCATATTTCATCATCATTTGTTGGATGTTCTCCAATTTTTCATCGGTTTTCCCTGTTCTTTGTTCGATGTTCTTTATTCTCTTTTCAATATTCTCTGATCTTGTTTGAATATTTTGAATTCCTTGCATAATTATCTGCAGTCACTTTTTCTTGTTCTTTTTCTTGCCTTAACATTATCTGTATTGAACGGTTGTCCTCCAGATGGTGGAGAGGAAGAAGTAGAAGTTGAAGACCCAGGAGCTGTTAATTTCCTATTCATTTCAAGCAATTCAAAATCTTCAGGTTTTTCTAGACCTTAATCCAATTGTGAAATAACCAATTGTAGTTCAAAATAAAAATAGTAGGAAAAAAGAAACCTAACAACAACAACAACAACAACAATAATAATAAATTCTTCAGGTTCTTGTATACCTTAATCCAATCGATTGGTTAGATAACAGTAAAAATTCAAAAATTAAGGAAAAGACCATAAACACACACAAAAAAGAAAAAGTTGTAAAATCCTAAAAAAGGCAGAGAACTGAAGAATAAAAAGCTAAAAAAAGAAAAGAAAAATTCTTCAGGTTCTTCAACACCTTAATCCAATTAAGAGGTCTCAAATATAAAAGGATGCATAAGAAGGAAAAAGAAGAAGGCCAGAAAGATAAACAAACAAACAAACAAAAAACCAATATGGAAGGTAGATGGAAAGACAAAAATACCAGGAAGGGAGAGAGAAAAAAATGGCTACTCCCTTAAAAAGAAAAGGAAGGGAATCATTAATACTAAAGCATTTCCTTCAAAATAAAAAGCAAGCATAGAAATTTAATTTCCAAAGACAAGGAAAAAAAAAACAAAGACAAGTTCCAAAGAGCCAAAAATCCAAATAGCTATTACAAAAAGTAAACTGATGAGGAGGGGTAGCGCAACTTAGAAAAAATAAAAACAGCACACTGCACTTTGTTTAATTATCCAAGGCTCTTGTTATAACTCTCTTCTCCAGAGACTTAACACCTTTTCTTTTCCTATAAGGTTCAACACAAGACTACAGCTGTTGATAGAAACCCAGAAGAGCACCTGCAATAATACTCTCCCATGCTCTTCCCTCTATCTTATCAAATAGCAATGTCCTTGAAAAGAAATCTCAGTTCTTTCTCAGCTTTGTCTGGTCAAAAGAGATAGAATATTTCCAAGCCTCTAGTTGGCAGTGTTACAAAGTTTCTTTTGCTTTCACTTCCCCCTCCTTTTGCAAGCAAAATATAATAAGAATTAATGAAAAAAAGAAAAAGATATTTTAAAAAAATAACTGAAAGGGAGTCTCTAGCCTAAAATATTATAAAATCAAAAAGGAGAAAAAAGAATAGAAAAAAAAAAACCAGTCCAGTTTCAAAATATAAGATCATGTATAGAAAATCCAGCAATGAGGAAAAAAAAAATTACTTTGACATTCCTGTTTAAATTGCCGCTTAATCACTTCTGTCAAAACTTTAACAGATTATTTCTTTTCCTTAAGGTGTCCTTTCAAATCTTAGAATAAAGAAAAAGTTCTCACCAAACCGGCACACTCTCTCTTTCTGTTCTCTTTTGTTTTGGAGCTGTCCCAACTTCAGCAGCTTTAATGGCTGCCTCTTTGCTGCTGGCAAAAAAAGCTTCTCCTGGATCTACCAGGGACTTTGCAGTATCCCTGGGATCAACAGGATGTACTCTTCACTTTCACTATCTCTTCAAGATGGTTTAGATCCGATTGGACCATCCAGGAGCAAAGATATCGGCGGCAATCTCAGACCTCCAAGATCGCATGCCGTATCGTCATGATGCCAGCTCTGCCCTCACTAAAACATTCTTTTTGAAGGAAAGATTAGACATACTTTTAATAAATGTAAAAAAGTTATTATTCTTTGTCATCTGTAAATCCTTGTCTGTTGCTTAGTTAAATATTTGTGTGTATATGTATGTATGTATGTGTATATATATATATATATATATGTATGTGTGTATATATATATATATATATATATATATGTATGTGTATATATATATATATATGTATGTGTATATATATATATATATATATATGTATGTGTGTATATATATATATATATATATATATATATATATATATATATATATATATATATATATATATATATTTTCTGAGGTTCTCGCGGGTATTTGTATGTGGATCTTTGGTTGTTCGGGTTTTCTCCCGCGTAAGATTGGAAGTATCTAGGCAACGTTTCGATGAAGTCTCATTCATCATCTTCAGGCTTGGTCTTCAGCTCTGTGCTTCTCAGAGTGATGTGAGCTTGCAGCTGCTTCTTCCTTTTAACTGCTAGTGGGGGTGTGACTTGATTGGGTGGGGGCTTGGCTGTGTTCTGATTGGGTGGGGGTGTGTTCTCATTGGTTGGGGGTTTGGCTATGTTCTGATTGGTAGGGGGTTGGCTGTGTTCTGATTGGCTGGAGGCGTGTTCTGTTCAGGTGGGGGCTTGATTGTGCTCAGGTTAGTCTTAGTTGTTGGAGGGTTTGAGCTGGTGAGCTGTGATCTTGCTGTTTGGCTTCGAGTTCGTGGTCGTGCTGCATCTTCATGGTGGAGGTCAGTTCGCTTCAAGTATGGCTCAGAGGGGTTTGAGGTGGGTAGTGATGCGGCTGCAGTGCGGCTTCTGGTCCGTGGTCGTGTTTCATCTTCTGTGTGGGTGTGAGTCTGCTTTCTACATGGAAGTGGGGTGGTGGCATCTTGTGTGGCTCTCAGGGGTGTGGGTCTGGTGTCATTCTTCATGTTAGGTACGCGTCTGTTCATGAGGGCGGGTATCCAAATGGCTGGTAGGCGGGAGGTATCATCTCGTTTATTCATGCTGTGTGGGCGTTTTTCTATTCTATGGCTTCTCTGATGATTCTGCTGCTGAAGTGTTCGGTTTTGGCGATAGTTCTGGTATTTTTAAAGTCAATCTCATGTCCTGTGGCTTTGAGGTGTTGGACCAGGGAAGAGGTCGGTTCTTCCTTTTTGATTGAGTTCTTATGTTCTTCAATGCGTGCACCTATTCTTCTGTTAGTCTGTCCAATGTATGTGGTGGGGCAGGCAGTGCAAGGGATTTCGTATACTCCTTGATTTTCCAACTCGATTCTGTCTTTAGGGTTTCTTAGGATGGTGGATATCTTTCTGTTTGTGCAGAATGCTGTCTTAATGTTGTGTTTTTGGAGGATCTTGCTGATTTTGTCCGTAGTGCCTTTTATATATGGGAGGAGGGCTTTGCCATTCTCTTGTTCTTTGTCTTGGATTTTGGCTGGGGTTTCTTTTTGGATTGGGTGGGTGATCTTCTTTCTTTGGAATCCATTGGCTGTCAGCACGCCGGTGAGAGTGTGTAGTTCGGTCTCTAGGTGTTGTTCATCGGCTAAGCATTTTGTTCTGGAGATGAGTGTCTCAGCTACGGAATTGATCTGTGCTGGGTGGTGGTGTGAGAGTGCATGTAGATAGCGGTTTGTATGTGTTTTCTTCTGGTAGATGGTGTGTCCTAGGGAGCCATTGGATTTTTTGTATACCAAGACATCTAGGAAGGGAAGTTGGTTGTTAGCTTCTGTTTCCATGGTGAATTGTATTTTGGGGTGTTGGCTGTTGAGGTGTGTGAGGAAGTTGTTCAGTTTTTCTTTCCCGTGTGGCCAGATTATAAAGGTGTCATCTACGTATTTGAGCCAGAGTTTGGGTTTGTGATCATATTTTTCTAGAGCTTGTGTTTCAAAGTGTTCCATGTAGAGGTTAGCGATGACAGGTGAGAGGGGTGATCCCATGGGTGCTCCTTCTATTTGTTTGTATTTTTGTCCATTGTAGGTGAAGTATGTATTGGATAGGCAGTGGTTGGTCAGATCTAGGATGTGCTTGGGGGGGTTGTATTTGTTTTGGATGGCTGTCAAGGCTTCTTTTATTGGCACTTGGGTGAAGAGGGATATGACATCGAAGCTCACTAGTAGGTCACTGGGTTGTAAGTTTTGTTTCTTTATGATCTCGATGAACTGGAATGAGTTTCTTACGTGTGAGTTGATGGATTCTGCATAGGGCTGTAGTTGTTTGGTGAGAAATTTGGCTAGGTTTTGTAGAGGTGAGCCTATGGAACTGACTATTGGTCTAAGTGGGGTTCCTTCTTTGTGTATCTTGGGGAGACCATAAAGTTTAGGGCATCTGGATGATTTCTCTCTGGGTATGATTCTTTGCTGGATTTCTTCACTGATGGGGGAGGCTTTTATTTTGGATCTGGTGGTTTTTTCCAGGTAGGTGGTGGGGTCTGTCTTTAGGGGTTTGTATGTGGGGTCTTGGAGTAGGTTGGTTAACTTGGATTGGTAGTCAGATGTGTTCATAATCACTGTCGCATTGCCCTTGTCTGCTGGTAGGATTATTATGCTGGTGTCTTCTAGGTCACTGGGTTGTAAGTTTTGTTTCTTTATGATCTCGATGAACTGGAATGATGGATTCTGCATAGGGCTGTAGTTGTTTGGCGAGAAATTTGGCTAGGTTTTGTAGAGGTGAGCCAATGGAGTATAATAGTCAGCTCCAAAATAAAAGCCTCCCCCATCAGTGAAGAAATCCAGCAAAGAATCATACCCAGAGAGAAATCATCCAGATGCCCTAAACTTTATGGTCTCCCCAAGATACACAAAGAAGGAACCCCACTTAGACCAATAGTCAGTTCCATAGGCTCACCTCTACAAAACCTAGCCAAATTTCTCACCAAACAACTACAGCCCTATGCAGAATCCATCAACTCACACGTAAGAAACTCATTCCAGTTCATCGAGATCATAAAGAAACAAAACTTACAACCCAGTGACCTACTAGTGAGCTTCGATGTCATATCCCTCTTCACCCAAGTGCCAATAAAAGAAGCCTTGACAGCCATCCAAAACAAATACAACCCCCCCAAGCACATCCTAGATCTGACCAACCACTGCCTATCCAATACATACTTCACCTACAACGGACAAAAATACAAACAAATAGAAGGAGCACCCATGGGATCACCCCTCTCACCTGTCATCGCTAACCTCTACATGGAACACTTTGAAACACAAGCTCTAGAAAAATATGATCACAAACCCAAACTCTGGCTCAGATACGTAGATGACACCTTCATAATCTGGCCACACGGGAAAGAAAAACTGAACAACTTCCTCACACACCTCAACAGCCAACACCCCAAAATACAATTCACCATGGAAACAGAAGCTAACAACCAACTTCCCTTCCTAGATGTCTTGGTATACAAAAAATCCAATGGCTCCCTAGGACACACCATCTTCCAGAAGAAAACACATACAAACCACTATCTACACGCACTCTTACACCACCACCCAGCACAGATCAATTCCGTAGCTGAGACACTCATCTCCAGAACAAAATGCTTAGCCGATGAACAACACCTAGAGACCGAACTACACACTCTCACCGGCGTGCTGACAGCCAATGGATTCCAAAGAAAGAAGATCACCCACCTAATCCAAAAAGAAACCCCAGCCAAAATCCAAGACAAAGAACAAGAGAATGGCAAAGCCCTCCTCCCATATATAAAAGGCACTACGGACAAAATCAGCAAGATCCTCCAAAAACACAACATTAAGACAGCATTCTGCACAAACAGAAAGATATCCACCATCCTAAGAAACCCTAAGGACAGAATCGAGTTAGAAAATCAAGGAGTATACGAAATCCCTTGCACTGCCTGCCCCACCACATACATTGGACAGACTAACAGAAGAATAGGTGCACGCATTGAAGAACATAAGAACTCAATCAAAAAGGAAGAACCGACCTCTTCCCTGGTCCAACACCTCAAAGCCACAGGACATGAGATTGACTTTAAAAATACCAGAACTATCGCCAAAACCGAACACTTCAGCAGCAGAATCATCAGAGAAGCCATAGAGATAGAAAAACGCCCACACAGCATGAATAAACGAGATGATGCCTCCCGCCTACCAGCCATTTGGAAACCCGCCCTCATGAACAGACGCGTACCTAACATGAAGAATGACACCAGACCCACACCCCTGAGAGCCACACAAGATGCCACCACCCCACTTCCACGTAGAAAGCAGACTCACACCCACACAGAAGATGAAACACGACCACGGACCAGAAGCTGCACTGCAGCTGCATCACTACCCACCTCAAACCCCTCTGAGCCATACATGAAGCGAACTGACCCCCACCATGAAGATGCAGCACGACCACGAACTCGAAGCCAAACAGCAAGATCACAGCTCACCAGCTCAAACCTTCCAGCAACTAAGACTAACCTGAGCACAATCAAGCCCCCACCTGAACAGAACACGCCTCCAGCCAATTAGAACACAGCCAACCCCCCAACCAATCAGAACACAGCCAAACCCCCAACCAATGAGAACACCCCCCCATCCAATCAGAACACAGCCAAGCCCCCAGCCAATCAAGTCACACCCCCAGGAGCAGTTAAAAGGAAGAAGCAGCTGCAAGCTCACATCACTCTGAGAAGCACAGAGCTGAAGACCAAGCCTGAAGATGATGAATGAGACTTCATCGAAACGTTGCCCAGATACTTCCAATCTTACGCGGGAGAAAACCTGAATAACCAAAGATCCATATATATATATATATATATATATACACATACATACATATACACATACATACATATACATATACATATACATATACATATACATATACATATACATATATATATATACACACACACATACACACACACACATACACACACACATATATACACACATACATACAAACATACACACACACACATATATATATATATGTATGTATGTATGTATGTATGGCATTCAGCTTTGTTCGGGTATTTTCCCACGTCACAGTAGTGGTGCTTTTAAAGTTGTAGCAACGTTTTAGCAGAATCTCATCTGCCATCATCAGGCTTCTGTACAGTGTTCATCTGTGAGTTAGTCTGTGAGTTCGTCTAACTCACAGACGAACACTATACAGAAGCCTGATGATGGCAGATGAGATTCTGCTGAAACGTTGCTACAACTTTAAAAGCACCACTACTATGACGTGGGAAAATACCAGAACAAAGCTGAATGCTATACATGTAAGTACCCGCGAAAACTTAAGAATATATATACATACATACATATATATGCATATATATACATACATATACATACATCCATACATCCATACATCCATACATCCATATCCATATATATATATATATATATATATATATATATATATATATATATATATATATATATATATATATATATATATATATATATATATATATATATATATAATATCTTTTCTATGTATTATGCTGACATGATTTCTCAGAATATTTGCAGATACAGATCTAGCTAGGGCTGCTTAATATGTTTGATAGCTGTAAATCCTTAAGCAATGTACTAGATGCTTTACCAAGTGCAGAGTGAGCAGTCAGGGTCTTTTTATAGAGGGTAGTTATTGAGCTAGCATAATTTGCGATGTTGCATCTTTATTTACTCTTGAACGTCTGCTCTTTACAACTACAGCTTCATCTGTGACCGTAGTTGGAAGTAATTTGATTCTCCTATAGGTATGAAAGCTCCATACGAAATTATTCATGCAGCGAAATGTAAGGCAGTGCATAAAACATGTTTGTTTTTAAAATTCTAATACCTGTTACAAGCAGACAGTCACTTGAATGAGCTCTCTGGATAGCTTTCCTTTTGTTTCAGGAAAAGGAAATTACAATATTTTTTTCTCTTTCTCTTTCTCCACATTTCTCTGACTTACTCTGAACTGCTCAAAGAAACATGAAGATGTTATATGGATAAGGCCAAATGTACGTCAAAATTCCAGAGCTTAACAATAATTGTAGTCTAATCTTTGAAAGGTTATGCCTTTAAACAGAATAGCCCTATTGGCTATGATAAATTTGCTAAGCTTAGTCTTGTGGAAGCATATATAATATGGTGGATAAAGGAAAGTGACATCTTGAGTTAAAGAGACAGATGTAAAAGCCTGATCTATTGTTCACTCAGAAGGCTTCAAGTTTTTTTTTCAAATGTACATGGTTGATTGCAATATGGAGGGCTAAATATGTGAAGCTGGATTTTTGCTCAGCTTCTAATTTTCGTTGTATTCTGTTGTATATGACATTTAATATAACAGTGTTTTTTAAGAGTTCAAGAAAAAAAAATCTTTGTGTATTTCCATATATGTATTTCTTCTAATATAAATATATTTCCCAAACTATTTACCATAACATAAATTTCTGCACTAGTTCAATAATGTGTACATTTTCTTTGCCTGTGGTTTTTATGTGGAAGTTTGCACTATAAATTCCCTATTTTTCTTAAGAGCTTGGATTTTTATTGTTAACAAGATATTTGACTATAATAATTGGGTTTGTTGTTCCTCCTGTAAGCCATCTTTGTTTTGTGCATTCTTTTGTTGGTATTTATGTAAAATAATCACATGACCTTTTATTTACATGCAAATTTTAGAAAAATATTACAGTGAATTATTAAATTTGGAAACAGATTATCATTATTTCCTTCACATCATAAGAACAACTTTCATATCATGTAATTTAATGAAGAAGAAATTATTAATAGTTCCCATAGTAGTTGCTCTATTTATATGGTATAAACATATTGCATTAGATTTGGTTTTTGCTTTTCCCATATTTTCTTGGTTCTATTTAGTTTCTGTAGTCTCTGATGTAGCATTCACAAACTCAAATTTTTAAATCTTGTTATCAATCAAATGTAATTGTGATAAAATAAAATAAAAATGATAATTTGCATTATGTGCAAAATATATTTTAGCTTTGTTGTGTATGTACCATAGTTAATAAAATATGAGCTTGAGGTAAAGTGCAGGGTTCTGGCCCTGCACTTCTGATTGGCTGTTAGGCGGCCAGATCGGATTGGTTAGTTCTTAGGAATCCGATTGGCCCTTAACAGAGGATTATTATTGGTTTAAAGAGCTAGCGTTCATAGCTCGCTATTGGACAATTCTCACAAAGGTTGCCTATATAAGGCAGAGTTCACTGTTATTGTTTTGAGAAGTCACTATGCAATAAAGAGCTGAAAGTTCACATTCAAAGGCTGTCTCCATTTACTCCAACCCATGTCTAAGTACTTAACACTGGCGACGAGGATGGGATGTGGAGACGTCTGAACCTAAGAAGCCAGGAAGCAATACCGAGCACGTAATAAGACGATGCCAACAACGGAACCATGTCCAGCGGCATCGTACCACCCGTCCGTTCGATCCAAACCAAGAGGATTGGGAATCCTACATGGATCGCTTCCAAATGTTTCTCGAGACAAATAATTTGAAGAACGCCACACCAGCAAAGAAGCGGTCACTGTTCCTGACGCACTGCGGCCCAGCTGTATTTAAAATGGCTAAAGCACTCGCCAAACCTTGAGAAGTGAAAGCCATGAGCTGGGACGACCTCGAACCCATCCTGAGAGACCATTATGCGCCAACCGTGCCTACACTCATGAGACGCCATGAGTTTTATCAGAGAAACCAGCGAAAAGGAGAGAGCGTGGCCGATTTCGTGGCAGACCTCTGGAATTTAGGGGGCCTCTGCGGGTTCGCCAATTTAGAAGAAGCACTAAGAGATCGAGTAATTCTGGGATTAGATGCAGTAGGCGTGCAAAGCAAGCTGATGGCAAAAGGCGACATCAGCCTTGCTGACGCCATCGCCGAAGCCACGGCTGCGGAGGTGACCAAAAAGTTGGCTGCACAATTATGGCGAAGCCACACTCTGGCAACACAATTGACCGGCGAAATCTTACCCAACTCAGAAGGGCAGCTTGCAACAAGGCACCACAAGGACCTCTCTTCGTCGTCATACAGCGACGAAGAAGGGGTCCATCGACTGCGGTCCGACTGGGACCCTCGCCCTAAGCCCTTACACTCTTGCGCTGGCTGTGGAGCAAATCATGCCAGGGCCAAATGCAAATTCCACGACGCACTCTGCCATGAGTGCGGGAAATGAGGCCACATCAGCTGGGTCTGCCGCAGCTTACCAGGACCCAGCCAGGCCTCAAAAGGGGCCAACTATCGCCAATCGACAGGAAACCGTCCTGTAAGGCGAGAGCCAGTAAACCACTCCTACAGAAATTGAGCTTTGCAAAAAGAAGAGGCTCACCATACTATCACTATAGGTCATGCCTCAGTTTTGGACACTAAGAAAATTCAAGTCACGGTAGCCATCGAGAACCAGCCTTGCCACATGGAGGTCGACTTGGGATCGTCCCTCTTGATGGTGTCTTGGAAGACACTCAAGCAACTTATTCCCACAATCCAACACCAAGACCTCCAATTTCAACGCCTCATCCTCAAGGACTACCAAGGAAATCGAATCCCCGTGGTCGGGTCCTGCCGAGTCCGAGTCTCCTTCAAGAAGCATACAGCGTACTTACCTCTAACGATCATCGATAGAGATAAGCCTAGTCTATTAGGCCTCCAATAGTTCGCGCCACTCGGCATCGAAGTGGCCGGCATGAACCGAGTCGGTGGTTGTGAGTGGTAGGAAGACCTTATTTCTGAGTTCAGCGATGTCTTCGCGGACCGTTTAGGTGAGTATAAAGGGACCCCAATCTCATTTAGTCTAGATCCAAAAGTAGCCCCAATTCGCTTGAAGCCCCATCAAGTTCCATTAGCTCTTAAAGCTAAGATCGACGAACAACTCGACAAGCTAATTGGTCAAGGGGTGTTGAAGTCCATCGATCGCTCTCCATAGGAAACCCCTATTGTAACACCCATTAAGCCAGGCAGGTCAATCCGAATTTGTGGAGACTACCGGGCCACTTTAAACCACGCCCTACAGCAGAATGTGTATCCAGTTCCGGTGGTGCAGCACCTCCTCCATTCCTTGGGGGGGGAAAAGGGTTTTGCTAAATTAGATTTAGCTCAAGCTTATCAACAACTACCAGTGGATGAAAAGACGTCCCAAGCCCAAACAATTGTAATGCGCAGAGGTGCTTTTAAATGTACTTGATTGCAATTTGGGGTTAGTGTAGCCCCGGGGATATTCCAAAGCCTCATGGAAAGGTTGTTACAGGGAATCAAGGGCGTGGTTC
This sequence comes from Hydrophis major, assembly GCA_033807585.1. Taxonomy (NCBI): domain Eukaryota; kingdom Metazoa; phylum Chordata; class Lepidosauria; order Squamata; family Elapidae; genus Hydrophis; species Hydrophis major. The sequence continues at coordinate 30,452,212 of CM066333.1, forward strand.
CGTATTTTGATGACGTATTAATTGCAGCCCCTACCAAAAAAATCTTGCAAGATCGTTTGAAATGTGTTCTTAAAAAATTCCAAGAGGCAGGACTTAAGGTGAAAAAAAATAAATGTCACTTATATACTGACAATGTTGAGTTTCTAGGGTATCGGATTGATAGCCAGGGCATTCACCCCACCGAAAGTAAATTAAAGGTGATAAAAAATGCTCCCAGGCCACGTAACAAGGCCGATCTCCAGGCATTCTTAGGCCTCATTAATTTCTATAATGTATTTTTACCGCACAAAGCGACTGTTGCTGAACCGTTACACCGGTTATTAGATAAAAAAGCATTGTGGGTATGGGGTTACCGGGAAGAACAAGCATTCCGGAATGTTAAAAAATTGCTCACATCTGACTCTGTACTTATGCAGTATAACGAGACTTTACCATTAGTTATAACCTGCGATGCCTCACCCTTCGGGGTGGGCGCCATTTTGAGTCATGTACTGCCTAATGGGAACGAAGCCCCTGTTGCATACTTTTCGAAGACTCTTTCACAAGCAGAGCAGAACTATGGACAAATTGATAAAGAAGCTCTCGCAATCGTTTCAGCTGTAAAGAAATTTCATGAATATGTGTATGGAAGGACATTTACCATTATAACTAACCACAAACCGTTGCTAGGGATAATAGCCGGGGACAAGCCAACCCCCTACATATTATCCCCTAGAATGACCCAATGGTCAGAATTCCTAGCTGCTTATAATTATCACCTGCAATACCACCCGGGGAAAGCCATTCCCCACGCTGACGCATTAAGCCGAGCACTGCTTCCAGAGATTCTCGACGATCCGGCACCAACGGCAACTACGTTGCAGATCAAAACACTCAACTCGCCGCCTATGACCGCCCGAGACATCGCGAGAGAAACCAAATGAGGCCACACCCTAGCTCGAGTCCTAGGCTGGGTAGAACACGGATGGCCATTGGACCAAGTCCCAGATGACTTCGCACCGTTTAAAGCAAGACAGACTGAACTTTTTTCCCAAAAAGGCTGTGTCATCTGGGGCGATAGAGTCGTTGTCCCAGAACGACTCCGGAAGACGCTGCTACAAATTCTGCACGAGGGCCACCCCGGCATCGTGCAGATGAAAGCGCTTACACGAAGCTACGCATGGTGGCCGGGCATGGACCGGCAAATCGAGCAGTGGGTCAAAGCATGTACCAATTGCCAACAAGCCAGCAACGCCCCACCAAAAGCCATGCCTACTGAATGGGAGACGCCATGTGGACCCTGGTCCAAAATCCACCTGGATTTCGCAGGGCCAACCAAAGGATATACCTTCCTGCTGACAGTTGACGCATACTCCAATTGGTTAGAAATTCATCGTATGATGGCCACAACTTCCGAGGCAGTGATTAAGATCCTAAGTAGACTCTTTGCAACCCATGGATTGCCTGACGTCCTGGTGTCCGATAACAGGCCACAGTTTATGGCACTAATGTTCGAGCAGTACCTCGCTGACCACGGCATCCGCCATGCGCCTGCACACCCTGCGACCAATGGCCGAGCGGAAAGCATGGTCCAATTTGTTAAAAAGACTTTGCAAAAAATGGACTATGACAATATCGATGACAAGGTCAACCAAAGTCTCTTTTTGCAACACATAACTCCACATAGCGTCACCGGCAGAACTCCCGCGGAACAACTGATGGGACGAAGACTCCGTTCCCACCTTGACTGGTTGCACCTGCTTACAAACCGGAAAAGCCAATAGGATCCAGTGGCCGCTATCGCACCTTCCAGGTAGAAGACTGCGTTTACGCACGAAACTTATCAGGTGATCCGTTATGGATAGAGGCAACGGTAGTGCGAGTGACCGACCCCAAATCCTACGTAGTGAAATGCTGTGACAATGGACTGTGGAAACAGCATATCGACCAATTACGGTCACGACTCACAATGGCCAGTCAACAACTCCCCCATGACCAAACCGAGGGGGGGGGAGGTACAGAAGAAGATGACGTTCCAGGGAACCTGCTCAAAGGGAGCGACGAATCAAGTGAGACTCAGGAAATGGAGCAGGAAGGAGAATTGTTTGCACTGCAAGAAATTGCACCTGTGCAAGAAGCAGAGACACTGCCAAACAACAATCTACCTCAACAGGATTGCAATCAACTAGTCCAACGAAAATCCAAAAGACTTAAAAGACAACTGTCCTATTTAAAGGACTTTATAACTACACCGTAATTAAGAAGCCAGGGGGAAGGGGTGTTGTGTATGTACCATAGTTAATAAAGTATGAGCTTGAGGTAAAGTGCAGGGTTCTGGCCCTGCACTTCTGATTGGCTGTTAGGCGGCCAGATCGGATTGGTTAGTTCTTAGGAATCCGATTGGCCCTTAACAGAGGATTATTATTGGTTTAAAGAGCTAGCGTTCATAGCTCGCTATTGGACAATTCTCACAAAGGTTGCCTATAAGGCAGAGTTCACTGTTATTGTTTTGAGAAGTCACTATGCAATAAAGAGCTGAAAGTTCACATTCAAAGGCTGTCTCCATTTACTCCAACCCATGTCCAAGTACTTAACAAGCTTTATTTGGAATATTCTAATTTTCAAGTATTTAGGAAAAAGCAGAAAAATTCATTGTTCTCAAGTTTCAGTGGAAATACAATTTTATTGATTTATCTTGACATAGTTTGAGTTCATAAATAGAAACAGCACTTTCCAATGATGTCATTCCAGATCTGGAAAAAACTAGAACCCAATAGGATTTCTGTATATATGTTCATGGGCCCTTTCTTAGATGCATGGTTGTTGCTTGAATTCCTTGAATTCATATTGAAAGAGCACAATGGCACGTTAGTTCTGCTGTTTACTTGCTCTGAAATAGATTAAACATGGTTCCCTAGCTGTGCATTAATCTTTCACATTTTTAAGAAGTATTTTAGAAAATGCTTGGAATTCTTGAAGCAAGCTGAAATTAGTTAGAGTTGCTTAAGCCATTCTGCAAACAATTCAATCTTAGTCTACAGTCTGATCAACACAAGGAATGGCAAACTCCTGGCTACAGTCACACAATGACTTTCCCACAAATTACAAATCACAACAATGGAAGAACTTTTAAGAAAAATCACTTTTTGCAGTATGTGGATAAAGTCATTATTTTCATATGAAGAGTTTCAGTTTGCGCTGGAAATTGCCAGATTCAATATTTTACTGATTTTGAATGGGTACCATTGTTAAAATACTGAAGTTATACAAAAAGTAAAGTCACTTTATGTGATAGGTATAGCTATGGACAACAAAAAATGAATCAAAAGCCGGCACCATATAAATATATGTCTAGAACAGTCCAGTTTGCATATTCTGGAGAGAGAGAGAGAGAGAAGTTCACTGAGGATGGAGATATATGAACCACATTGCATATTTTATAAAACAGAAGTGCTGTTTCACCTGCCAAGATTGTTGTAAAAAATTACCGTGGCTGAAGACATTTTTTCAAGTGTGTGCAATGGTATATCTTATGAAATATCTTGTTTCTTATTTTTGTCATGCAATCATCTTTTTTATAATAGCCTTCCTACACTCTATCAATAAAGCTGTTCTATGTGTCTACTTTGTAGTTCCTATATCTTAGAAATTGAAGTCATGTTGAATATTTTTTTCTGCTTTTATTAGATTGAAGGTGGCATATGAATGAAGTATCTTATATTACAACCCTCGTTTTTCCACTCCTATTACTCTACTTCTTTGTGATGTGGAATATTTCACACTCCAAGTGGACCTTAATTTTCATTTTAGGTTTTCAGTTTGATTTTTATTTTATTTTTTTGAAAATCTGAACCCAGTATCACTGGCCTTTCAGGATATCATTACCTACTTCTTTGCCACCAAGAGGCAGTAGAGAGTGAAAATGTTACTCTGCCCTATCTTATTTAAGAGATTTATTTATTTATTTATTTGATTTATCAATCGCTTACAAGATAATAGGTGATATGGTTTCAGGCACGGGTGAAATGACTGGAGACAATCTTAGTTGGTGAACTTTCAGCTCTTTATTACATAGTGACTTAAGAGGGTGAACAACAACAACTCTGCCTTATATAGGTGACCTTAATGTGAAATAACCAATAGGGAGCTGTAAGACGCTAGCTCCAGAACCAATAAGAGTCCTTCGTTAAGGGCCAATCGGATTCTCTGAACCCAACCAATCCGATCGAGCCGCTTAACACCCAATCAGAAGTGCAGGGCCAGAACCCTGCACTTTACCCCAAGCTTGCTTTTATTTAACTATTTACATACATAACACCCCTTCCCCCTGGCTCCTCAATTATGGTGTGGTTATATAGTCCTTCAAATAGGACGGTTGTCTTTTGGGTCTATTAGATTTTCTTTGGACTGGCTGTGTGCAGTCCTGTTGAAGACTGCAATGTTGTTTGGCAGTGGCTCAGCTTCTCGTTCTGGTGTGATTTCCCTTGGAGTGTACGATTCTTCCTCCTGCTCCATTTCCCGAGTTCCACGAGATTCATCGCTCTCTTGGAACAGGTTCCCTGGAATGTCGTCTTCTTCCATTCCTTCCCCCCCCCTCAGTTTGGTCGTAGGGGAGTTGCTGGCTGGCCAAAAGGAGTCGTGACCGTAATTGGTCAATATGTCGTTTCCACAGTCTTTCATCAACACATTTTACAATATAGGATTTGGGCCCAGTCTCATGTATTATCGTTGCTTCAATCCAAACCGGGTCGCCCAATAAATTTCTTGCATAAACGGGGGCGCCTACCTTGAAGGTACGGTAGCGTCCGCTGGATCCTGCAGGCTTTTCTGGCTCGTAAGCAGGGTGCAATCGGTCAAGGCGGGAACGGAGTTTTCACCCCATGAGAAGTTCTGCGGGAGTTCTGCTGGTTATGCTGTGCGGAGTGATGTGTTGTAGAAGTAGAATGCAGTCTATTTTTTCGTCAATATTATCATAGTCCACTTTTTGCAAAGTCTTTTTTACAAATTGGACCATGCGTTCCACTCAGCCATTAGTAGCAGGATGCGCCGGCGAGGTGAGCGCATGGCGGATGCCATTATCAGCAAGGTACTGTTCAAACATTAGCGCTGTAAACTGTGGTCCGTTGTTGGACACCAGGACGTCCAGCAATCCATGAGTTGCAAAGAGTCTATTGAGGACTTTAATGACAGCTTCGGAGGTTGTATGGGTCATTCGATGAATTTCCAACCAATTAGAGTATGCATCGACAGTCAATAGTAATGTATGTCCTTTAATTGGCCCTGCGAAATCCAGGTGGATCCTAGACCAGGGCCCGCGTGGCGTCTCCCAAGTGTAGGTACGGTTGGCACGTAATGGTCTCTCAGGAGAGGTTCGAGGTCATCCCAGCTCATTGCTTTAACTTCTCGAGGTTTCGCGAGTGCCTTTGCCATTTTAAAGACAGCTGGGCCGCAGTACGTCAGGAACAGCGCCCGCTTCTTGGCTGGTGTGGCATCCTTCAGGTTGTTTGTTTCAAGGAACATTTGGAAGCGATCCATGTAGGATTCCCTATCCTCTTGGTTCGGATCGAACGGAGCAGGTGGTACGATGCCGCTGGACATGGTTTCCGTTGGTGGCATCGTCTTGGCACATGCTCTGTTTTTCTTCCCGGTTCCTTAAGATCAGATGTCTCCAAATCCCACCCTCGTCGCCAGTGATATGGTTTCAGGCATGGGTGAAATGACTGGAGACAATCTTAGTAGGTGAACTTTCAGCTCTTTATTACATAGTGACTTAAGAGGGTGAACAACAACAACTCTGCCTTATGTAGGTGACCTTAATGTGAAATAACCAATAGGGAGCTGTAAGACGCTAGCTCAAGAACCAATAAGAGTCCTTCGTTAAGGGCCAATCGGATTCTCTGAACCCAACCAATCCGATCGAGCCGCTTAACACCCAATCAGAAGTGCAGGGCCAGAACCCTGCACTTTACCCCAAGCTTGCTTTTATTTAAACTATTTACATACATAACAATAGGTATAAGTAAAAACATAGTTATGAATATGGATACATATAAGAAAAATAAAGAAACAATAGGACAGGGACGGAAGGCATGTTGGTGCACTTATTCACGCCCCTGATTATGCATCACAAACCTGAACTCACTTCCTCCTGTCCTCTCTGCCAGGAACATACATACAAAATACATGTTGTTTTATCCTTCTTCTAGTAGATGAAGTAAACAAGGCTTCGCCTATTTCTATAATATATTTTGTATATTTCGTTCAGGAGCTGCCACAAAGAGGGAGTCAAGCTATTCTCCAGAGCACCTGAGGGCAAAACAAGAAGCAATGGGTGGAAACTAATAAAGGAGAGAAGCAACCTAGAACTAAGAAAAAATTTCCCGACAGTTAGAACAAGTAATCAGTGGAACAACTTGCCTCCAGAAGTTGTAAATGCTCCAACACTGGAAGTTTTTAAAAAGAGTTTGGATAATAATTTGTCTGAAATGTACAGGGTTTCCTGCTTAAGCAAGGGGTTGGACTAAAAGACCTCCAAAGTCCCTTCCAACTGTTATTCTATTCTATATAAATAAATGTTGATACAGTCATAATGCCTGCTTTACAAATTCTTGATCAGATTAAATTCCTGACCTAATAAATGCACATACAGAAAACTTCAATCTCCAACAGATATTTCAATGAAGCAACAAACTTGTTCTTATTAAAGCTAATAATATTTTGTGGGAGAACACAGAAGGAAGGAAGATCTTGGAAATATTTATAGCCATCTTTGAAGATCCCATTGTAGCGTTGATCCTGAGCACGTTACATTTTTCTTCTTATGAGACAACCAATGAGAAAATGATCACCATGTGAATGTCTTGAGAAACATATGAAAACTAAATGAAGAAAGTGGAAGGACACTTTTAGTGATGACTTAAGTATTTTTTAGTGCTCTGAAATGGCTTTTCATTGCTGAGCATACATCTGGAAGAAAAGTAGGATCCCTAGCAAGCTTCGATTCCTCTAAGAGTGTTGTTGTCTTTTGCCATCATTATCTACTGCAGGAAAAACAAAACAAAAGTGAACTGTTCTGCTTATTTATTGACTTTATGTAATGCTTACAGTTTGAAATTTAAGAAATCAATTGATAACTTATAGTAAGGAAAACCAAGTAAGGGTTTTGGCAATATTGTATAATATTATTCATTTTATTAGATGCACAAAATATAGTTCTGAGGATGCATATACAGAGCAAACTTGAGAATTTGGGGGGGGGGATATTTGTAAAAGGAGAATGAGTGAAAACTCCTATTGATCAAAACATAAATTGGGTAGGAGACAGACATATTTGCCCTGAAAAGTAAACATTTGTAGCGTGTTTGGGAAATTTAACCTATTGCTGACCATTTATCGTGGTTTAAAGTATGCCAGAGAATTGATGGTTAAGTATACTATTTCTGTTTTCAAAATTATGGCCATTTATTTGGTGGCATAGAAATTAGCCAGATTGTCCAGCAAGAAGATTATGTAACAAGAAGATTGTGCTAAATGGAACAGGAAGAAGTATGTTTTTTTGCAAGTGACATTATTTGTGGTGCTGTGAGCCACCCAGAGCCAATATGAAGTTGGGCACCATCCAAATTAAATAAATTCATGAAGGAAAATAGACACATAAGTGGAATTCTTTTTGTTTTTCTGCTGGCTCTATTTTTCAGTAGACGTCTCGTAAATTCCTGTGATCCTGAAAGATTATAATAGTACTTTGAGAATGGTATAATTTTATGCATTAATTGGGTGGGTGTGAGACAGCAATATGAATTGACATAATATCCTAGGACATAGTTGTTAATGATGGATCTTGTAGAGTATAAATATGGGTAATACGGCTTGTTTCCAATGTAAAGTGATGCTTATACTATTGTATAGTTTCTTAATAACATCCAGAGAGTACAAGATAATTAAAGGATAAACATTACTTCAGTCTTTAAAGAAATTTGTGAGAGTGTTTTAATCTATGAGTCCATATAATAAAGATGTCATCCATACATCTAAGCCTTAGATGAAAATTTTAGGGACAAGTGATGAAGTAACAGTTGTAAGTCATCCATATGTAAGTATACTGTTTTGCCATTTTTATACCCACTACTGTAATTTTTTCATATGATTGAAAAAAGTTATAGTTTTGCAGATTAAGTTATTTTTGTACAGCACACTTTGAGGCCTTCATGTACTTAATTTGATGTTCCAGTTATTTCAGAAGAAATACACGCTTACATATTTCCAAACACTGGTTCACAAAAATATTGCTTAATTACTAAGTATAAGAAGAACACAACAAAAATTGAAATGAAACCCTGAGGAGAAAAATGGAAATTAAAGTGGTGGCATGTATTGTTAATGCACAATTGAAACCTTTGTGTATTCCAGTTTCATAAGGTTGTCTACTTTTCAATGCCTGTGACAGAATGGCTGTTGAAGTTGCCTATGCTCTTCATTCCATATCCATTTTCCCTGGTATAAACCTTTATCTTTCTATTACATTGTTTTTCAAACTTGGCAACTTTAATATGTGTGGCCTTCAATTTACAGAATTTCTAGCCAGTGTTGCTGGGAAATTGAAGGCCACACATCTTAAATTTGTCAAGTTTGAAAAACTCTATAATGGAACATAGGGGAAAATCTAGATCCTTTTTAATAGTGTTGTGTCTATCCTGAACTGAAAGAGTAATTGTCTATTTACCGATCAATGAATAAAGTGCCAGCGGTAAACCAAAGATGACCAAATGATGGAATGATTGAACAAGAGAGAGTAGACCCTTTATTCCTTCTTCTGTCCTTCTCATTACATCTAGTAAAGGTATCTTCCTGATTGGGGAGGAGGTGGTGGTCAGATAAAAGGAGGAGAAAGCATAGAAAAATTGTCCAGAAATCAGAATGACAGGAGAATGAAAGATGAGAAATGAAGGCAAAGAGTGAAAAATCATACTATCATAGAAATAAGATTTATAGGAAAAGAATGATAGAAACTTCAATAAAAGTTTTAAAGAAAAGATTGGATAACAATAGCCTAAGGACTCCTGCTTCAGGTTAGACTAGAAAACCTCCAAGATCCCCTCCAGTGCTATGATTCTATGAAAGAGTGAATAAATGTTGCATAGAATAAGATCTTGGTGGATTGATAATAAAATACTGGTCTACAAGGACTAGGAGAATATATTTGTCTTATTAATTTGTTGGCATGTACATTCGTAGAGTTGGAAATGGGACTTCGGTTTAATTTTAAGTCTTTATTTTTATTTAATTATTTATTGGATTAATATCTTGTCTTTCTTGTAAAGACTCAAGCCAAATAACATTGTGGGAGCTTCATCACTGAAAGCTTTCATAGAGAGATTGGACTCCCATTTGTCAGAAATGGTGCAGAGTCTCCTGCTTGGTGGGAGTTTTGACTAGAAGACCTACAAGGTCCCTTCCAACTCTGTTAATCAGTTAAATTTGTTTAAAATAAAAATAAAAATGGAAACAATCCATAATTTTTTAAAAAAACGGATTAGCCATAAAATAAGTATTAGAATCATCTCATTATGTTTGTACTTGTTTGCTATATTTTAAAAAATTTCTAGCAAAGTTCCTATCCTTGTTATGGAGAGTGAAAAACAAAGGATGAAGTATAATCTTATAATAACTATTAAAAAAAACCGAAACAAAAAGGGCGGGGCACAAGCAGAGTGGTTTTATAAACCTCCTTTCTTGGTTATGGGCGCTACCCTTTCAATCAGCTCCATCCACCATTGGTATGTGAAGTGACCCTTAAGACGTTGTCCTTGTGAAAAATGCAGACTTGATAGGAAAAGAACATGCCTGTCCCTGCTTCATCTCATGAAAGGCATGCAGGGCACAGATCAGCAAGACATTTTATCTGCTGCTCTGGTGGCACTGCCCAGCAGGACACCCTTGGAGGCTTTCCAGGCCAGAGCCTCACATAGCAATAGATTGCTTGCAATTGGTCCTTGGGAATATATTTTAAGCTTGCTGTGGAGTGGATCTTGTGTGTGGTAGTTAGTAAGGTTCTAACTGATATCCCAACCACATGATGACGTTCTTTGAGAGTGGAGCCAAAAACCTCAATGAAGGTGGTTTTTCCCCACTTAAAATTAACAAGGGATTTGACTCTCACTAGTCTGCAATAACAATGCATATTTGTGAATAATATTTTGGTTGAAGGACAATAACTCCTGTTAGATCACAGATTGAAGAATAAGATGCAATGCTCTAAGAGGCGAATGAACCTCTGAATTAAATATCTGTGTTTGCTTGATACTGATATGTTTCTGATCTCATCAAAGTTATTTATTGCCATTTTTTTTGTTCAAATAATTTTAATTATTGGAATGCACGATTTTTTAATATGCAAATAAAATGTTTTAAAATCTGGAAAAAAGGTTATTCATTGCCTTTGTCAAACATTTCTACTACACATAAGAACTTGGCAGAAAACATATTGTTAGTATATTTGACAGTTAAGATATAGTTCTGATAAAGATTTTTTTTTTGTATATCTGTGTACCTTTGACTCAATGTTAACTCCTGGTGCTTGATTCCCTGTAGTTTTCTTGGCAAGGTTTTTGGAAGTGGTTTGTAAATGCCTTCTTCCTAGGGCTGAGAGAGATTGATTGATCCAAGATCACTCATAAAGAAAGGTCCTTATTTTTATATTCATGCTTAATGGTGGCTTTCATCCCTCTCTCTGAATACTATCAGTGTCTGTTAGGGGTGAAATTCAAGTTTTTTCCCTACTGGCTCTGTGGGCATGTCTGTGGGCGTGGCTTGGTATACTTGGTATACTAGTAATAGCAACCAGAGGCGATTTTTTTACAGATTCAAATCATCCCTATCACCTCTCCCGAAGTGGGCCGAGGTGGTTGAATTTCACCCCTGGTTTCTATATGACAGTCAATTTGATAAGATAGTTAAGGCACCATACTAGAAATCAGGAGTCAGGGAGTTCTAGTTCCACCTGAGACAGGAAGTCATCTGGGTGACATTAGGTCAGAATTTGGAGATTTTTCATCTTACTTCTACTCAGTGAAGTAATACTGTCCCAGACAGAACTGGTCCACAATTTCCAGAGACAAATGACAGATGACTTCTGTCCAATTGTTTATGCCTGGCCCTTCAGATATGATACAGTGGACATGCTTCAAAAGCAGCCCCACTGCACTAATCTATTTGAGGAAGGATTAAGGCATGAGTTGTGACCAAGGCTTCCCAATAGCCTACTTCTATTGAAAAGTGTCATCTGTGCACCTTCTACTATTGTAGCATCTGTCCTTTGGAACATCATATCCCATAAGATTTGATCCTGATCCTACTATCATTTTGTAATTGAGGATCTTCCTGGAATGGGCTTCATTGAGCCTATATGATATTTTTGACATGACTATGGTTATGTGGTTGGAGTTTGATTATCCTTCAGTGCCATTATGTTTACTTTTTATTACTTTTTTGTCCTGTTGATTTTTAATCATGTATTTGCCAGCCAAAAGTTATGATTGCAAGCTGGGCAGCAATATGAATTGAACAAACATAGGCGTGCATAAGCACACAATTGTGTCTACCACCCCTGTCCTATTGCTCCCAATTATTTGTGCCTATTTCATGTATTTATACTTATGTTTATTCTTATTTCTATTATATTGTAAGCATTTGACAAATAAAAACAAACAAACAAAAACAGGCTCCCTTATGCTCAATTGAATTCAATCACCTTATTTCTGAGAAAATAGGCACTCGACTACAGTATAAAGATTAAAACCCATTTTTCAACTAACTTTATTCTACACCACTATATTTTTGCTGTGTTCAAGGACTAGCAGCAGTCCTCCCTCTGGTCCGCCGCCTACGCGGGAGTGCCGATCGCTCCCATTGGCTGATGCCATTTGACAGCCGGCTATAAAAGGGAGCTGTCAAACGGCATCAACTGTCGCCGCCAGCTGGCTGTCAAATAGCATCGGCAGCCGCGGCGACCCTTTACTCGCAAGAATAAAGCTGTTAGCCTTCAGCCTGGCTCCGTCTCTTTCTGTGACCACTGCTCCACAACACTGGCGACAAGGGCAGGATACAGCAAAGATGTTCAGGCAAGACAATTGAGCCGAAGTCAGAATAAGAAAGAGCTGAAGCCGCTACGAGCTGATCGAAGTCACCGCCACTGACGCTCTCCTCAGAGCGCGAATTTTAAAGCTCCCTCAGCTGAGGAGCCGAACGCCACTGACAGGCGCAGCCAGAAACGCTTTTCGAAAAGCGAAAACTCGAATCTTCCTCAATCGAAGAAACCAACGCTGCCACTCCAATGGCCTCAAATCCGACATTCCCTCACTTCCAGCCGGAGGCAGAAACATGGGAGTCATACATGAACAGATTCAAATGCTTTTTAAATGCTATTGATTTGACTGAAGCTACGGACCTCAGGAAAAGGTCCTATTTTTTAAGCTTCTGTGGGGCTACAGTTTTTGACACAGCCTCTGCGCTAGTGTCCCCACGTTCCATAAAGGCTATTCCATGGGATGAGTTGAGGGAAATTTTGTCAAACCACTACTCCCCCGGACCCTCTCAGATAGCTAGGAGACTGGCTTTTAGGAGGAGAGTTCAAGCTGAAGGGGAAACTGTGAGTCAGTACATAGCAGCGTTAAGATCAGCTGCCATACACTGTGGGTTTAGGGATTACCTTGAGGACATGCTGCTTGACCAAATTGTGGGAGGAGTTAGGGACCTAAAGCTACAGAGGCGGTTACTGGCTAAAAAAGATTTAACCCTAGCCTTAGCTATTGAGGAAGCTCAGGCTGCTGAGTTGTCAGAAGTATCAGCAGCTGAAATTCAGGGAAATACCCCTAAACAGGGGCAGGCTACAATCCACTATGATGAGGCCTCCCAAGAAGAAGAAGAAGAACCTCTTGAGGTAAACCGCCTCACGCCTCCAAGACCCCCCCAGGGCCACATAAGAAAAACAACAGCCAGACAACCAAACAGCAACCCCCTTGTATGAGCTGCGGGGGTAACCACCATAGATCAAATTGCAGGTTCAGAAACGTTATCTGTCTGAACTGCCAGAAGAGAGGGCACATAGCCAGGGTTTGTCAAGCCAAGCAGGCCTCCACACAAAGACCTCAAGTTTCTGCCTCCTTCCAAAGGCAAGTGGAAAATTGCTACACTTGTTACCACGCAAACAATACCACCACGGGTCTAACAAAATAAGCATTTCTCTTTTTATAGAAGGTAAGCCCTGCTGAATGGAAGTAGACACCGGGTCAGCCCTCTCCATCATTTCATGGGCCACCCTAAAGAAGTTGCTGCCTTCGCTCTCAAAGAAGAAGCTGATCAACTGCCACCTGACTCTTCGGGACTACCAGGGAAAGACCATTCCAGTCCTGGGTAAGGGAAAATTCCTCATTCAATTCCAAAACTTTAGAGGTCATTTGCCACTGGTGGTTGTAGATGGTGCCCTTCCTAGCTTGCTAGGATTAGATTGGTTCCCTGCCCTAGGCCTTAACATTACAGGGATTCACTCTGTGGCAAATTCTGAAGTAGATGCTCTTTTTAAGGACTACTCTGATGTTTTCAGCAGTGACCTGGGTTGTTATTCAGGCACCCCCATATCTTTCGATGTAGGCCCACAAGCTACCCCAATTCGTTTAAAACCTCGGAGGGTACCTTTCGCCATCCGGCCTAAATTGGATGCGGAATTAGACAAACTTATTAAACAGGGAGTGCTGGAGCAGGTAGATTTCGCCAAGTGGGAAACGCCCATAGTCACCCCCTTAAAAAAAGATGGCAGCATGAGAATTTGCGCTGACTATAAGACATCCCTCAACAGTTTCCTCCAAATTAGTGCATATCCAGTACCTGTAATCGAACACCTGCTCCACTCTTTTGAGCCAGGCACAATTTTCACAAAGTTAGACATGTCCCAGGCATACCAGCAATTTCCCGTGGACCAACACACTGCTGACCTACAAACTATAGTTACACACAGGGGAGCTTTTAGATGTAAGCATTTACAATTCAGGGTTAGCGTTGCCCCAGGCATTTTTCAGTCACTCATGGAAAGAATCCTCCAGGGCCTACCAGGGGTGGTTCCATACTTCGATGACATTCTGGTCTCTGCCACCAACAAAACACAATTGCTACTCAGAGTGAGGTCTGTCCTGGACAGGTTTAGGCAAAAGGGGCATAAATTGAAAAAAGACAAATGCACCATTGCCACCAAACAAGTGGACTTCCTGGGTTATCGAATTGACGCCTCAGGAATTCACCCCATAGAAAGTAAAGTTAGACCTATTCACGAAGCACCCACACCCTCTAACAAAACTGAGTTGCAGGCCTTTTTGGGACTCCTGAATTTTTATGCAGCGTTCCTGCCTCACAAGGTCTCTGTAGCTGAGCCCCTTCATAGGCTCTTAGATAAAAAGGCCCCCTGGCACTGGGGACAGAGAGAAGCCAATGCTTTCCAAGCAGTCAAGTCTCTTCTAACTTCAAACGCTGTGTTAATCCAATTTAACCCAAAACTGCCCCTGGTGTTAGCCTCAGATGCCTCGCCCTTTGGCATAGGAGCAGTATTGAGCCATAGGCTCCCTAATGGTTCTGAGGCACCCATTGCCTATTTTTCAAGGATATTCTCTCCTGCAGAGAGGAACTATAGTCAGATCAATAAGGAGGCCTTAGCAGCTGTAGCTGCTGTAAAAAAATTCCATGAGTTTCTCTTTGGTCATTGTTTTCAACTTGTAACGGATCACAAACCTCTATTGGGACTGTTAGCTGGTGATAAGCAAACCCTACAGGTGCTCTCCCCGAAAATGACCAGATGGACTCTGTTCCTGGCCACTTACTCATACACACTGGTACATCGTCCAGGCAAGAACCTGTGCCATGCTGACGCCCTCAGCAGATGCCCCCTGCCAACACCAGTCGAGGACCCTGCTCCCATCCACGCAATCTTCGACTGCAATGAACTTGACCTGCCAATCTCAGCTATGGATATTGCTGCACACTCTAAAAGAGACCATGTTATCTCCCAAGTTTTGGACTGGGTGGGGAGGGGCGGCCTGATATTCAGTTCAACCCTGAATTCATGCCATTTAAGACCCGCAGGCAGGAGTTGTCTTCATTACAGGGCTGTCTGTTATGGGGGACAAGAGTGGTCATACCCCCCCACCTTGCAAGAGCCAGTTTTAAAGGCACTACACGAGGGTCATCCTGGCGTCGTAAGGATGAAGGCCTTGGCCCACAGCTACGTCTAGTGGCCAGGATTGGATGCCTGGATTGCCAACTGGGTTAACACATGCCAGCCCTGCCAGACGACAAGAGCAGCCCTCCCCAACAGCTGCCGCAACCAAATGGGAGGATACAGGGGCCCCTTGGGCCAGGCTGCATATTGACCTGGCTGGTCCCATGCAGGGGAGGACATTTTTAGTTGTTGTAGACTCATTCTCCAAATGGACTGAAGTGGCCTTGTTACCCTCCACCACACATTGGCTGTCACAAGGGCCTTGATCAGACTATTTGTTACACATGGACTTCCTGACACCCTAGTTTCAGACAATGGCCCCCAATTCAGTTCTAATGAGTTCGCCATCTTCGCAGCCAACCTGGGCATCAGGCACACTTTTACAGCCCCCTTCCACCCTGCAAGTAATGGGATGGCAGAGAGGGCTGTTAGGTCTGCCAAGGAAGTTTTGGCCAAGCTGGGCCAAGCAGACTGGCACTCCAAACTGTCCACTTACCTACTCACGCAACACGCTATGCCATGCCCCACCACCAACAAGTCCCCTGCTGAACTGTTGATGGGCAGACGCTTCAGGACCACCCTGGACAGGTTGCACCCCCACTACGCTCCTAGCACACCACTGGTTTCTGACAGCCATGCCAGGGAATTCACCCTGCAAGACCTGGTTTACGCCAGGTACTATGCAGGGCAACCCTTGTGGCTGCCAGGGCAGATAGTTTCTATTACAGGGCCCAGGTCTTACAGAGTCCTCCTGGAAGATGGTCGAATTTGGAGAAGGCATGTGGACCAGCTCAGGAGATGCTGGAACAGGCCTACCACCAAAATCCCGGTCTACCAGCCGCCGGACGACCCGGTCTACTCGCCGCCTGCCGCAGCCAGCCCACTGAAGGACCCAGTCTACCAGCTGCCCGCCAAACCAACCAACCGACCGCCGCAAGAAGACTCACCTGAACAGCAGCCAGACAGCAGGTCGAGGATGGCCGACGACCCTCTGGAGGCTTGCCGCCTGGGAAGAACAGGATTCAGTAGCAGCCGACAAGCCCCTGGAACTTCGACGATCAGGCCGCGAGCGAAAGCGGCCGTCCCGGCTGCATGACTACGCATGCTCGTGGCCAGGGGGAAGGAGTGCTGTGTTCAAGGACTAGCAGCAGTCTTCTCTCTGGTCCGCTGCCTATGCAGGAGCGCTGATCGCTCCCATTGGCTGATGCCGTTTGACAGCCGGCTATAAAAGGGAGCTGTCAAATGGCATCAGCTGTTGCCGCCAGCTGGCTGTCAAATAGCCTCGGCAGCCGTAGCGACCCTTTATTCGCAAGAATAAAACTGTTAGCCTTCAGCCTGGCTCCGTCTCTTTCTGTGACCGCCGCTCCACAACAATTTTCTCTATGTTTTTCCCCATCATGCAATCAATAGCGCACTGAACAAAAATGCACAGAAGCCCTTGGATATTGAAATAACTCTTAGGGTTATATTTTAACCATTATATTTATATTTCTTTAAATGAAAAGCAGAGTTCCATCTGATCATTTTCATATTAAGAAAACATCATTTCCTCTTCTGTAGTGGTCTCTGAGGCAACTGCCTCTTCTGCCACCCCATAAGAAAATCCTGGTTCCCACCCATGAAGTGCCTGGGTAGAATAAAGATTCTAGACCATGATAATTTAACCTTGAGGTAGAAGGTCATTTTTTTTTTAGGATGATTGAATTAAGACAGTGATGAAAGGGAAAAATGTGAAGAATCAATAATTTTCTCCAAGAAATTATTTTTGCCTTCAATTTATATATTATGGATACAAATATATGCACCTATCTTATTGTATACATTATTGTATATATTGTTGTATACATTTCTCCTTATTGCTCCTTTACGGATAAGCAATTCTAATGGTTTTGTATCGTAATTTTAATCTGATTTTTTTTCTACTTAAAAATGTTTTTCCCCCCACAGAGACAGTTTTATTATAATGATACAGTGAATGGCACAAATAGTACTCCAAAGGTATGTACATTTTCAGGGTTTTTTGCTTAGGCATGTATTTCATTTCAATACTGTATTAGGCCTCTCTGTCATAACAGATTTAAAGCAAATCCTCCGTGCGTGAGGAAGCATGATTGCAACAGTAATTATTCCAAAACAGCAGTTCTGTTCCTGTGATTTGGAGGGTGTTTTCAAATTCCTGTATAACGCAGGTTTTATAAAAAGTAAACAAAAAAACTAGAAGTCTTTTTGACACATTTCTTTGAAAAGATCTATCTATATTAATTTCAGTTATCTTTTCATATGGGTATTTTTAAGTTCTTAGATTTTTACTTTGATAAAACTAAACATTGAAAGTGAGATTTCAAGTAAGATTATGTTAGTACTGAATGGAGATGTTTGTGGAATTCGATTATTTTTGGAAAGTAATGTACAATACTCATTCTGGCCCTGTTAAGTAGACAACTACTGTAATAGGATTTGCTTCAGGAATGTACAGTAAGATTTTTGTCTGAATAGTACAAGAAGGCTTTTTAATATGCAGCTTTTAAAGAAGTGTGAACCTCCTAACACAAATTATACAGGAAACACATTTTTTTTCACCCATAGTGATGTCTCTAATGGATGACCTA
This sequence comes from Hydrophis major, assembly GCA_033807585.1. Lineage (NCBI taxonomy): Eukaryota > Metazoa > Chordata > Lepidosauria > Squamata > Elapidae > Hydrophis > Hydrophis major. The sequence continues at coordinate 30,470,062 of CM066333.1, forward strand.
GGCATATTGATCTGTGTACAAAGGGGTAATTTTATACTTTGGCGTTTTATGAGTTGAATGGAAAACTGGCTTTCATTATTGGTAATTTGGAGCAAAGCAGAGCAAGAATTTTGTGCATGAAAGCATGTGCTTTGCCACTGAGCTGTAATCTGCAATGGTATTGTCTGAACATGAATCTGGATTCAGTGTCCCACTGCTGGTATTCATTCTTTCCCTTTGGGAATTAATTTTATTTTGATCAAAGGGGGGCTCTTAAGAAAATAGCAAAACAGGGAACAGCAAACAACCAGTTTACAGATAAATAACAGATAATCAGAGTTGGAAAGGACTTTGTAGGTCACCTAGTCCAACCCCCCGCCCAAGCAGGAGACCCTACACCATTTCTGACAAATGGCAGTCCAATCTCTTCTTGAAAGTCTCAAATGATGATGCTCTCACAACTTCCAAGGGCAAGCTGTTCCATTGGTTGATTGTTCTCACTATCAGAAAGTTTCTCCTTATTTCCAGGTTAAATCTCTCCTTGTTCAGTTTCTATCCATTATTCCTTGTCTGGCCTACAGATGCTTTAGAAAATAGCTTGACCCCTTCCACCCTGTGGCAGCCCTTCAAATATTGGAAGACTGCTATCATGTCTCCCCTGGTCCTTCTCTTTACTAGACTAGCCAAGCCCAGTTCGTGCAACCGTTCATTGTATGTTTTAGCCTCCAGTCCCCTAATCATCCTGGTTGCTCTTCTCTGTACTTTTTCTAGAGTCTCAACATCTTTTTTATAATGTGGTGAACAAAACTGGATATAGTACTCTAGGTGTGGTCTTACTAAGGCTTTATAGAGTGGTATTAGTACTTCCCTTGATCTTGATTGTATCCCTCTGTTCATACAACTTAGGATTGCATTAGCTTTTTTGGTTGCTGCTGCACACTGCTGGCTCATATTTAGCTGGTTGTCCACTAGGACTCCAAGATCCCTCTCACTGTTACTGCTATTCAGCCTGGTTTCACCCAGACTATATTTGTACTTTGGTTTTTCTTGCCTAAGTGTCAGACTTTACTTTTTTACATTGAATTTCATTTTGTTAGATACGGCTCAGTGTTCTAGTCTGTCAAGATCCATCTGGATCTTGAGCCTATCTTCTTGGCTGCTAGCTATTCCTGCCAGCTTAGTATCATCTGCAAATTTGGTAAGTTCCCCTTCTGTTCGCTCATCTAAGTCGTTAATGAAGATATTGAAGAGTACATGGCCTAAGACGGAACCCCACTGCTTACTTCCTTCCATGTAGATTTAGACCCATTAAGGACTACTCATTGAGTACGGTTTGCCCGCCAGTTGCGAGTCCATCTAGTGGTGTTGGTATCTGTTCCATTTTTTTCTAGCTTACTAAGAAGTAGGTTGTGGTCTACTTTGTCGAATGCCTTGCTGAAATCTAAATATATTATGTCCACAGGATTGTGGTGTAGGAGTTTACAAAGATGACCCCCCCCCCATCTTTTTAGATTGTTTTTATCACACTTTTTTAATAATTAAAGAGAGGGAAGATAACAATAATCCTTCCTATTTTCTCCACAACAGCAAATGTGTGAGATGGGTTGGGCTGACAGAGGGTGACTGGCCTAAAGTCCCCCAGATCAGGGGCCTCCAACCTTGGCAACTTTAAGACTTGTGGATTCAATTCCCAGAATTTCTCCATCAGAAAAGCTGGCTGAGGAATTCTGGGTGTTGAAGTCCACAGGTCTTAAAGTTACCAAGGTTGGAGATCCCTGCCCCAGATGACTTCATGCTTAAGACAGGACTAGAATTCACATTCTCCTGGTTTTTAGTCCAACATCTTAACCACTATAACGAGCTGGCTCTATCTTTTAATTTTTTTTAAAGCTGTGTCTTGTGGGTTAACACTAAAGATTTACACTCACTATCTTTTATCAAATTTCACTGGCTTTTCTTATTAAATACTATTACACACACACACATAAGAACACAATGCCACAATGTACATATATTTGTTTCTTGGTCCCTGTTGGTATTTACAGTTTAATATTTCTTAGTCTGTGGTTTTAAATGCTTTTTTATTATGTGTGTGTTTGCTATGCCAGACAGCAGAAAAATGTCCTTTCAAGCCATTTTCTTTGCATAGAGCTTGCATGATTTCCAGTTGCACTGTATACATTAGCAGTGATAAGGGCATCCCCTAATCTCCAGGGTCATCTCTTCCTACAGTAGTAAAATAACTTTAGCATGTGTAAAGTACCTTGAGTTATTTCATACAAAGAAAAGACTGACAGTCACATATAGAGTGTATATGGAGGGTGGAAAGAGAGGGAGAGAGAGGCGGGGGGGAAAGGTGAGGCTTAAATTGCTAGTTTGGGAAAGGCACAAAATAGTATTTAAACATTTTGAAGATTTAGAAATTCCAAAAGATAAAGAAAAGCTGCAGGTTTTTGTACGGAGAAAAATACAAACGTGTGTAAAAATACAATGGAAAACAGGCTTAGATTTTGTTTTGTAAGCCCTGCCTGCATGATTTAAAAAATTACAAAGTTGGTTCTTTGTTCTATCAATAAATATTTCTAATAATATGTCTAAAACTGTGCAGGAGTCTTCAAGGGAGAGGTTGTTTCCCTCTTTTGATATGGAGTAGGAGATAGTTATACATGAATCAGGAAAATAATTTTCAAGAATGTGGGCATTTTGTCACTCTGTGCTTGCAACATGTTTCCATTACACAAAAAGAATTTGTGTGATCTGCAAATAAGAGCCAACCGATTGTAATAAACATATTTTGGAGTTTTTTATTTGCAGCATGTGAGAAAATTTTAAGACAAAAGCAGGGCAAAAATACAAGTCTGGAGTAAATTTTCAACACCCATTGTGGCTTTTGATAAGAAAACAGACTCTCAATATAAACAACATCTACTTTTTTTTGGTTTTTTTGCAGTGCCTTTCTAAACAAGAGTAAATGACTTGGATTTTTTAATCTTTCTGTCTTGCTTCAGTTTTTGCAGAATGCGGGATTTCCACTGAATACATGGCACAGAAGTTCTGCTATCTTTGCCTCTAGCAGGCTTTCCAAATGTAGATGACTGTGAAATGCACTTTCATTCTCTGGTCTGGTGCTTTAACTTTAGTCTGACTTTAATAGGCTGGGATGATTTCAGCTTATAAATCTTCAACTGGAGGATAAAGTTCAAGTAGATAAAATCAAACAGATGTTGGTGGGAGGATTTCTCCATTACCCATAAAAGTGCTATCATCAAAGCCTGGAATCATTTGTTTTGAATTATTACATTGTTATCAAAAGGACTGTAGCAGTCTGCTTGTTGAGAAATTGGATCTGTTTATCTGAAAACAGAACCAAGATGCCATTCTAAGACATTCCTGGGAAAGTGTGGTTTAGCTGATAGTTGACACGGTAGGATAGCTGTGAGGCACATTGATTGACAGCTGTCAACCAATCTGGCAAGTCTGCTGATAGAAAATGAGATGTGTAGTGTTTGAAAATTTCTTTTCTTTTCTTTTCTTTTCTTTTTTCTTTCTTTCTTTTTTTTTCCAGCTTAACATGCAGGGACCAAAAATATTCTTAAATTAAGATTTTCGTATTTTGAAGATGGCCCAGAAGTTTTAAATAGCAACAAATGAAATCAATTACTTATCATATAGCATAGAATTATGCAGAATGAAGTATGCTGCTCTAGTTACCTATTTGCTTCTTGGTCCCTTTTCATCAATTTGTGCTGTGAAATGTTCAGTGTGGTTATAGAAGAATTACATTATGCAACAATTAATGTCAATGGAATTTCTATTTATAATGGTTTCATTGTACAATAATACAATCCTCTTGGCATTTGATTAAACTACTGTATTTTTCCTTTTTAATGTGTGCATACCGTTAAATTGGGTTATATTAATCAGATTATTTTTGTATTTTAGTTGTATTTTTATGATTTATTCTTAGTGTCTCAAGGGACGCAGTGGCTCAGTGCCTAAAATGCTGAGCTTGTTGATCAGAAAGGTCAGCAGTTCGGTGGTTTGAATACCTAGCGTTGTGTAACAAAATGAGCTCCCATTACTTGTCCCAGCTTCTGCCAAGCTAGCAGTTCGAAAGCATGTAAAAAATGCAAGTAGAAAAATAGGGACCACTTTGGTGGGAAAGTAACAGTGTTCCGTACGCCTTTGGCATTTAATCATGCTGGCCACATGACCACAGAGATGTCTTCAGACAGCACTGGCTCTTCAGCTTTGTAATGGAGATGAGCATCACCCCCTAGAACCAGAAATAACTAGCACACATGTGCTAGGGGAACATTTACCTTTATTCATAGTATTTTATTATACACAATGTCTTATTTAATAATCTGGTGATATTTATTATGTACTAGGATTAGATAATTGAGGACAAAGGGAAATTAAAATATTTAAAATATTGTCTGATATAATGTCCATTTAAATAGAAACCAACTGAATGTGTGCATCTTGGAGATATGTTTTAATTTTCTCAAGCTGCTCCTATCAGTTTCTCTAGAGTTATAATATAAAGCTTATACATTAGTGAGATAGCATATATATGAGCAGATGTAAGACCAATACTGAACCCATGTACAATATTGACTAGATGTTTCAATACTTTAACACCCTAGAAAAAAAACAAAGTTAATAAAGTTAACAACCATCTGCAATATTCTTTATCCTGCCTGGAAGAAAAGCTGTATTATGATACTACCCATTACTATTCATTTTTTTTTAATTTAAGTTTTTATCGGTTTTTAAAAACAAAAATAAACAAATAAAACATAAAAACATGAAGCCATCTTCCATGTATATAAATATATATATATATATATATATATGTGTGTGTGTTTTCTTAAGTTTTCGCGGGTACTTACATGTCTGGCATTCAGCTTTGTGAATGCCAGATATATATATATATATATACATACACATACATACAGTGTGCCGGTTGGTTTACAAATTGTATTGTGCTTCCATTTCGTAGTCTTCAATTACAATTACATTGCATATACTCTCATATTTTTAATCAAATATTAAATACATTAATATCATTATTAATCAATCATTTGAGTATATTTTTATTCATTCATGTTTTACAAGATGATCATAATTTACTTAGTTTGTTTTATAACAGTTCATATTAGCATTCCAAATCTATCCTAAAATCATTTTGTAGATATAATAAGAAAGAAGTACATCTTTATATATTTATTATTTTCTAAAAGTCTACATATTTCATTACTATATGTTATTGTCTAACCATTGATAGAATAGATCCCAAATTTTATAAAATTGTTTATCCTCTTGTTCTCTAATTTCAAATGTCAATCTACTCATTTTAGCACATTCCAATATTTTCTTAATGATTTCCTCCTGTGATGGTGTTTTCTCATTTTTCCAGTTTTTGGCAAATACAATCCTAGTCACTGTTAATACATTTACAATCAGATATTTCAATTCTTTACTATATATTTCAGGTAAAATTGCCCATAAAAATATCTCTGGTTTCAAGTCTATATGTTTTTTTGGTCATTTTTTCCAACCACATGTGGATTTTAGTCCAGTATTTTTTAGCATCCGCACAAGTCCACTACATATGGTAATATGAGCCAGGTGTCTGATGACATTTCCAACATTTTTCGGATTTGTTCTTGTACATTCTTGCTATTCTTGTCGGGGGAAAATGCCACCTGTAAAACATCTTATACAAATTTTCTTTATATGCTGTTGAGATTGTCATTTTATAATTTTGAGACCACAAATTTTGCCATTTCTCTAAATCAATTCCATATCCAAAATTCTTCACCCAAGCAATCATAGTTTCTTTAACTTGTTCTTCTTCTAATTTAATTTCTAATAAATATCCATACAATTTTTTAATCACCTTTTCATCAGTACCTGACAAAATCTTATCTAAATCAGTCAATTTATCATAGAAACTTTCTGTTTTAGAATCTTTATCATACCTTGAATGTATTTGCGCATATGAAAACCAATTCATCTTTATACCTTGTTCCTCTAGTTTTTGTATAGATTTGAGTTCACCCTTTTCATTCAATATTTCACCATATCTGTTTGTTCCTTTTTGTATATTATAGGATAAGAAAATTCTTCAATAGTCAATAGCCACACTGGAATTTTCAAATAACATTGTCTTTTAATCTTCTCCCAGTTTAACCACAGAGACTCCCGTATATAATGTCTTCTAAAATACCCCTGTGTTTTAGTTCCTTTATACCATAGAAAAGCATGCCATCCCAACAACAGATCATGTCCTCCTAATGTCAACAATCTAGGATTTCTTAATGTTATCCATTCCTTAACCCACATCAAATTTGTAGCTTGGTAATACAACTCCCAATTAGGCAAACCAAATCCTGCTCTTATTCTAGCATCTTGCAAAAGTTTTAACTTTATTCTCGCTTTCTTACCTTGCCATATATATTTCAACACAATTTTATTTAAATCTTCAAAGAAGTCTTTTCCAAGCCTAATTGGAATTGTTTGAAACAAATATAAAATTCTGGGTAATATATTCATCTTGATTGTTGAAATTCTCCCTATTAGTGACAGTTGTAAATTTTCCCATTTCGCCAGATCTAGCGCTATCTGCTGTTTAAGTTTGATATAATTATTCTCTTTTAATGTACTACATCTTGCTGTCAAATATATCCCCAAGTACTTAATCTTATTTGTGACCTGAATTTTCAATAGGTCTGCCAGTTCTTCCTTTTGTCTTAATAGCATATTCTTTGTCAAGATCTTTGTCTTATCTTTATTTATTTTCAAACCAGCCACCTTTCCATATGTCTCTATCTTTTCTATCAATTTTGGTGCTTTTTCTCGAAGGTCTTCTAAGATGAAAACCAGATCATCTGCAAATGCTTGCAGGTTAAATTCTTCCTTTTTGATTTTCATTCCTTTTATATTCTTGTCATCTCTAATATTTCTGTTTAGCACTTCCAAAGTTAACGCAAACAACAAAGGTGAAAGTGAGCACTCTTGTGTTGTTCCTTTTCTTATATTGATAGTCTGTCAGTTCTCCCTCTATCATTACCTTTGCCGTTTGGGTATAGTATATAGCTTCCATTGCTTGTGTTATGTTCTGCGGATGGGCGCAAGGAACGGAGATGAGATGGTGAACAGTGAACTTCAACTCTTTATTATACATTCTGAACAAGCAAAACCCTAGAGCAAAAGCAGCCCTTTTATAGGCAAGCTGCTGCTCTAGTAACCAATAGGAAACGTGGAGTGTTAACCCCCTTAACCAATGAGAATGGCTCGTTAACAGCCAATCAGATTCTCCTGAATGGACCAATCCGATATCGCTATTATCGGCCAATCAGAAGTGAAGGGCTAGAACTCTGCTATTTTCTAAAGCTTTTGATAAACTTTATTTGAGTATTTTATCACTTCACAACACCCCTTCTCCCCGGGTTCCGTTTGGGGGGTGCGGTGATGTAATCTCTGAGGTAGGTAGGTTGCCTCGACTGTCTATTGGATTTATGCTGTCCCACCGGTTCTTGTCCATAAGCCTGTTTTGGCGGGGCGTTTTCAGGCAAGTCAGGTGCTGGTGGTTCTTCGTTGGATGACTCGGTGCCGCTAGTGTTCTCGTTGTTGTCCTCTGGCCCTTGCGGGCTTGCCTCTGTTGGGTTGTTCCTCTGTGGCGAGGCCACCCCCATCCTTGATCCTTCTTCATTAGTCACGCCCCATGGCTGACTTCTTTCGTTCCTGCTTTCCGCCATCTCAAATTCGGTTTCTTCGACATCCCCTCCCCCTCAGTTTGGGAGTTACCAGAGTTGCGGAAACTAGGTTGTAGCCTCAAGCGAAGCTGATCAATATGGCGTTTCCATATTTTTCCATCGCAGGTTTTCACCCAGTACGACCTGGGTCCAGTGGCTTGAATAACAGTGGCCTCGATCCACAACGGTTCACCAGAGAGGTTTCTGGCGAAAACTAAGTTGCCTATCTGGAACTCGCAGCATTTTCCGCTAGATCCACAGGGTTTCTCTGGCTCGTAAGATGAGTGAAGCCGGTCGAGGTGGGAGCGGAGTTTGTGTCCCATCAATAGTTCCGCTGGAGTCTTGTTGGTGACGCTGTGCGGAGTGATGTGTTGGAGAAGGAGTATTCTATTTATCTTATCTTCAATGTCCCCATAGTCCATTTTGTAGAGGGTTTTTTAACAAATTGTACCATGCGCTCGGCTCTTCTGTTAGCCGCAGGGTGCACTGGCGAAGTTAGCGCATGGCGAATACTGCGGTCCACTAAGTATTGTTCAAAAGAAAGCACGGTAAACTGGGTCCGTTGTCGGATACCAGAATGTCTGGCAGTCCATGCATCGTGAATAATCTGTTCAATTTCTGGATGACAGACTCGGTTGTAGTACTTTTCATTTCGTGGATCTCAAGCCAGTTTGAGTAGGCATCCACTGTCAATAGGAACGTATGTCCCTTATTAGGTCCCACAAAGTCAATATGAATGCGGGACCATGGTCCCTGAGGTGTTTCCCATTCTGTCGGAGTTGCTTTTGGTGGGGCATTGCTAACCTCCTGGCACTTATAACAAGTCTTTACCCAGGCTTTGATTTGTTTGTCGATGCCCGGCCACCACGCGTAGCTTCGTGCGAGCGCTTTCATGCGCACGATGCCGGGGTGGCCCTCATGCAGTGTCTTTAGTACCGCTCGTTGTAAACGCTCTGGGACGACGACTCTATCCCCCCACAGGATGCAGCCCTTTTGTGAAAAAAGTTCCATTCTTGAAGGGAATGAAGTCGTCAGGGTTTGATCTACTGGCCATCCTCGTTCGACCCAGCTAAGAACGCATTTTAAGATGGGATCGCATTTTGTATCAATCGCGATATCTCTAGCGGTCAGCGGCCGTGAATACAGCGTTTCAATCTGGAGCGTTGTAAGGGTTGGAGCTGGGTCATCAACGGTTTCCAGAAGTGGTGCACGGCTCAATGCGTCATTGTGGGGAATGGCTTTCCCCGGGCGGTGCTGTAGCTTATAATTGTACACAGCCAAAACTCCGACCAGCGAGTCATTCTAGATGATAATATATAGGGGTTTGGCTTGTCTCCCGCTATAATCCCCAGCAAAGTTTTGTGGTCGGTAACAATAGTAAAAACTCATCCATAAACATATTCATGAAACCGTTTAACAGCAGATACAACAGCAAGAGCCTCTTTATCGATTTGACTATAGTTACGTTCAGCCTTTGATAGAGTTCTTGAAAAATAGGCAATAGGGGCTTCACTACCGTTTGGTAATACATGGCTCAAAATGGTTCCTACTCCAAAAGGTGACGCATCACATGTGATTGTTAAAGGCAAAGTCTCGTTATACTGCATTAAAACAGCATCTGAAGTTAATAGGTTTTTCACTTGTCGGAACGCGTGTTCCTCTCGGTGCCCCCAAACCCATTCTTATTGAGAAGCCGATGTAGGGGCTCAGCTACGGTTGCTTTGTGGGGCAGGAAGATGTTGTAAAAATTGATAAGCCCCAGAAAAGCTTGGAGATCAGTCTTGTTTCTGGGTCTTGAGGCATTCTTGATTGCCCTTAACTTGCTACTGGTGGGGTGAATGCCTTGTTTATTGATTAGGTACCCCAGAAACTCTACTTTATCTGTACACAGTTGACATTTATTTTTTTTAACTTTAAGGCCAGAGTCTTTAAATTTCTGGAGAACGAGTCTAAGATGCTCCTTTAGTATTTCTCTATTAGGGGCTGCAATTAAAACGTCATGAAAGTATGGTACGGCCCCTTTTATTCCCTGTAACAGTCTCTCCATCAAACTCTGAAAGATCCCTGGGGCCATGCGAATTCCGAATTGGAGGAGGTTGCACTTAAAAGCGCCTCGGTGCATAACGATCGTTTGTGCCTCTGCTTTTTTTTTTATCGACAGGCAATTGTTGGTATGCCTGTGCTAAATCCAATTTAGCAAAGACCTTTCCACCCCCCAGGGAATGGAGGAGGTGTTGTACCACTGGTACCAGGTAAGCGCTCTGTTGAAGGGCGTGATTCAGGGTGGCACGGTAGTCCCCACAAATCCTTAACGATCCATCCGGTTTGATGGGTGTTACGATTGGGGTTTCCCAAGGAGCATGGTCAGTTGGTTCTAAAACACCCTGGGCTATTAATTTATCAAGCTGCTTGTCAATCTTTGGTTTAAGGGCAAAAGGGACTCGACGAGGCTTAAGGCAGATGGGGGCCACTTCAGGGTTAAGGTTAAATGATATTGGGTTCCCCTTGTACTCGCCTAGTTTGTCTGCAAAAATGTCCTGGAATTCCTGGACGAGGGCCTCCTCCCAGTCGTTGCTGCTGGTCTGGTGAATGCCGGCTACCTCAATCCCAAGTGGAGCGAACCATTGAAGGCCTAACAGACTAGGCCGATCACGGTCGATGACGGTCAATGGTAAGGATGCCGTACGATTTTTGAATGAGACCTGGACCAGGCTGGATCCAACGACCGGAATTCAGTTTCCTTGATAGTCCTTGAGAATGATTCTTTGGGTTCTGAGGTCTTGCCGCCGGACGGCAGGGATCAATTGTTTCAGGGTCTTCTAGGAAACCATTGAGAGGGATGATCCTGAATCGACTTCCATCACACAGGACTGGTTCTCGATGGTGACCTTCACTTGGATTTTCTTTGCATCTAATGATGATGCGTGACCAATCGTGATGGTTTGGTGTGCCTTTTCTCGTTTCGTTGAATGGGCTAGTGGTTTATTTCTGTAGGAGTGGTTGTTCCATTGGTGGTTCGAATGTTCCCGATTCACAGGACGACTTCCTGTGGGTGGGCGATAGTTGGTCCCCCTCTGAAATGGGCTGGCTCCTATCTTGCTTCGACAGACCTTTCTGATGTGGCCTCTCTTCCCACAAATATGGCAGAGCGCGTCAAGGAATTTGCAGTCTGATTGTGGGTGGTTTGCCCCACAGCCTGTGCATTGATACTGCAGTCTCTGGTTACGCTGGTGGCATTGGTCTCGTTCAAACTGGAGCCGGTTGACTTCTTCCTCATCACTTTCTGATGACAATTCGAGGTCCTCGTGGTGGGTTGCCGTTGCATGTCCCTCAAGGCGAGGTGAGGTTTCGCCAGCAAGTTGGCGGAGCGGGGCGTTGATGCAGCGCATTTGGGCAGCCGACTTCCTGGTTGCTTCTGCTGCAGTAGCGTCAGCGATGGTATCTACAAGGCTGATGTCGCCTTTCGCCATCAGCTTGCTTTGCACATGTGGTACATCTAATCCTAGAACTATTCGGTCCCTGAGAGCTTCTTCGAGGTCGGCAAACCCACAGAGGCCTCCCAGGTTCCGGAGATCCGCAATGAAATCTGCAATGCTTTCTCCTTTCCGCTGGTCTCTCTGGTAAAATTCATATCTTCGTACAACCGTTGGTACGGTAGGTGCATAGTGGGCCCGTAGGAGGGGCTCCAGGACATCCCAGTCCATGGATTTCACCTCAGCCGGTTTCGCCAGTGCCTTGGCCATTTTGAAAACGGCAGGTCTGCAGTGAGTCAGGAATACCGCTTTCTTTTTTCCAGTAGTGGCATTCTTCAAGTTGTTGGTCTCCAGAAACATCTGGAACCGATCCATGTATGAGTCCCAATCTTCTTGTGCCGGGTCGAATGGAGCGGGTAGTATGGTGCTGCCGGTCATGGTTTCTGCCATTGATGCGCCTTCAGCCACATGCTCTGTTTAGTGCTCTTTAGTGTTCAGTCAGCTCTGACGTCTCCGCATCCCATCCTCGTCGCCAGTGTTATGTTCTGCGCATGGGCGCAAGGAACGGAGATGAGATGGTGAACAGTGAACTTCAACTCTTTATTATACATTCTGAACAGAGCAAAACCCTAGAGCAAAAGCAGCCCTTTTATAGGCAAGCTGCTGCTCTAGTAACCAATAGAAAACATGGAGTGTTAACCCCCTTAACCAATAAGAATGGCTCATTAACAGCCAATCAGATTCTCCTGAATGGACCAATCCGATATCGCTATTATCAGCCAATCAGAAGTGAAGGGCTAGAACTCTGCTATTTTCTAAAGCTTTTGATAAACTTTATTTGAGTATTTTATTAGTTCACAACAGCTTGGATAAATTTTCTAGCAAAGCCCATCTGTTCTAACAGTAATAACATGAATCGCTAATTCACATTATCAAATGCCTTCTGTGCATCTAGAAATATCAGAGCCATTTGTTTTTCACGATGTACCTCGTAGTATTCCATGGTGTCCAAGATTACTCTCATATTATCTTTAATTTGTATCTTTGGCAGAAATCCATTTTGGTCAGGATGAATAAAATTATTTAGATATTTTTTAAGTCTTTCTGCCAATATTTTGCAATATTTGCAAAGATTTTATAATCTGCATTTATTAAAGAAATAGGTCTATAGTTCTTAATTTGTAATGGATTAGCCTCCTCTTTTGAAATAAGTGTAATATAGGCTTCTGACCATGATTTAGGTATCTTCTTCTTTAACATAACTTCATTCATAACTTCTAGCAATGGAAGATTCAACGATTCTTGTAATGTTTTGTAAAATTCTGCCGGAAGTCCATCTGGGCCTGGTGCCTTTCCATTATTTTGCTTTTTGAGTGCTTCAGTTAACTCAATCATCATTATATTGCTTTCTAACATTGTTTCAATCTCTTTAGGTATCTGAGGTAAATTAGTATTCTGTAAGTACTATTTAACTCTTTCCTCATCAATATTCTCTTGCCTATATAGTTTCTCATAGAAGTCTCAAATGATTTCCTTCTTCTCTTTACTACCATAGCAAACTTGGCCTTGGTTATCTGTTAATTGCAATATTTTCCTTGATTCTTTCTCCTTTCTCAATTTGTATGCTAACCATCTACCTGGTTTGTTCGCGTCTTCAAAGTAGCTCTGTTTAGCACCTCTAATTTTCTGTACTAATTTTTCTTTTTCTATTTGACCCATTTTATGTTTAACTATATCCATTTTTAGCTTGATGTCCTTTTTCTGTGGCATTTTCTGTAGTTCTTTTTCAAGTCTTATATACTCATCCTCTAGGGCCTTAGAGCTAATCTTTTCATAGTATTTCTTTTCCTTGTATAGTCTATTATCAAGCCTCTAACATATGCTTTCATTGTATCCCATACATTCTGAATTGATGTGTCTTCTTTTTTGTTTTCTCTAAAGAAAAAAGCCAATTCTTTCTCCATCCACTGTGTGAAGTCTTTTTCCTTTGAAATAGTATTATTTAACGTCCACCTAGATCTTCTTTTTTGTCCTTTGCATTTAATTGCCATTGAATTGTGATCTGCCCAAGTACTTGTTTCAATATTTATTTCTTGAATATAAGTTATTAATTCTGTTGACATCCGTATCATATCTATTCTGGACCATGATGAATGTCTATTTGAATAGAAGATGTATTGTTTAGTTTTAGCATTTCTTTCTCTCCATGTATCTTTTAATTTTATTTCATCTACCATTTAAAAAAAAGATTTAGACAGAGTCTTTCTGTTTTGCTTTATTGTTTTCTGTGCTGTATAGTCCAAATTATTGTCTATAATTCCATTAAAATCTCCCATCATAACTATATTAGCATAGTCCAGTTCAATTATTTTCATATGTAATTTTTTGTAGAATTCTTCTTGTTTGTCATTCAGGGCATATATTGCAATCAGGAGTGTTTTTGTATTATTGTCCATTATTTCCACCATTAGTATTCTTTCGCCATCATTGGTATAAATCAATTTTGCTGGGATGGTCTCTTTAATATATAAAACCACAAGGAAGTAAATATTTTCCCTAGTTTTAGCTGTATCAACAATTGTTCATATTATTTTTTAATATGTTCTTCTTGTAGACAAATTATATCAAATTTTAATTTCTCTAATTTATGAAAGGTTTTCCTTCTTTTAATGGCTGAGTTAAGTCCATTTATATTAATTGTAATCAGTTTTTTCTCTTCCACGGTTATATTTTGTAGTTAGGTGTAGCAGCTCTTGTAGATCTTGGTTCACGTTGTTCTTAATAATTTCTTCCTGTAATGGTATTTTCTCATTCTTCCAATTTTTAGCAAAGACAATCCTGGCCGCTGTTTCTACATTTACAATCAGATATTTCAAATCTTTACTATATATATCAGGTAAAATTCCCAACAAGAAGATCTCTGGTTTCAAGTCTATATGTTTCTTTGTCATTTTTTCTAGCCACATGCGAATTATAGTCCAATATTTTCTAGCATCCTCACAAGTCCACCACATATGGTAATACGAGCCGGGTATCTGATGACATTTCCAGCATTTTTCAGATTTGTTCTTAAACAAATCTTCATCATACCTTGAATGTATTTGTGCATATGAAAACCAATTCATCCTTATACCTTGTTCCTCTAAGTTTTGGATCGATTTAAGTTCACCCTTTTCATCCAAAGAGAAGAACTGGCAGATCTTTTGAAAATCCAAATTACAAATAAGGTTAAGTATCTGGAGATATATTTGACAGCAAGATGTAGCACATTAAAAGAGAATAATTATATTAAACTCAAACAACAGATAGCTACAGATTTAAAGAAGTGGGAAAACTTGCAATTGTCATTAATAGGGAGAATTTCAACAATTAAGATGAATATTTTACCTAGAATTTTATTTTTGTTTCAAACAATACCAATTAGGCTTGGAAAAGACTATTTTGAAGATTTAAATAAAATTATGTTGAAGTTTATATGGCAAGGGAAAAAAGCGAGAATAAGGCTAAAGCTTTTGCAAGATGCTAGAATTAGAGGAGGTTTTGGCCTGCCTAATTGGGAATTGTACTATCAAGCTGCAAGTTTGATGTGGGTCAAAGAATGGATAACATTAAGGAAACATAGGTTGTTGACATTAGAAGGGCATGACTTGCTGTTGGGCTGGCATGCTTTTTTATGGTATAAGGGAACTAAAACACAGGGTTATTTTAGAAGACATTATGTACGGGAGTCTTTGTGGTTAAATTGGGAGAAGATAAAAAGACAATGTTATTTGAAAATTCCAGTTTGGTTATCGACCATTGAAGCATTTTCCTATCCTATAATCTACAAGAAGGAACAAACAGTTAGATATGGGGAACTATTGGATGAAAAGGGTAAACTTAAATCGATCCAAAACTTAGAGGAACAAGGTATAAGGATGAATTGGTTTTCATATGCGCAAATACATTCAAGGTATGATGAAGATTCTAAAACGGAGGGATTCTATGATAAGCAGACTGATTTAGATAAGATCTTGATGGGTACTGATGAGAAGGTGATTAAAAAATTATATGGTTATTTACTGGGAATGAAATTAGAGGAAGAACAAGTCAAAGAAACTATGATTGTTTGGGGGAAGAATTTTGGATATGGGATTGATCTAGAGAAATGGTAAAAATTGTGGTCTCAAAATTATAAAATGACAATGTCAACAGCATATAAAGAAAACTTGTATAAGATGTTTTACAGGTGGCACTTTCCCCCGACAAGAATAGCAAGAATGTTTAAGAACAAATCTGAAAAATGCTGGAAATATCATCAGATACCTGGCTCATATTACCATATGTGGTGGACTTGTGAGGACGCTAGAAAATATTAGACTAAAATTCGCATGTGGTTGGAAAAAATGACAAAGAAACACATAGACTTGAAACCAGAGATCTTCTTATTGGGAATTTTACCTGATATATATAGTAAAGATTTGAAATACCTGATTGTAAATGTATTAACAGCGGCGAGGATTGTATTTGCTAAAAATTGGAAGAATGAGAAAATACCATTACAGGAAGAAATTATTAAGAAAATATTGGAATGTGCTGAGATGAATAGATTGACATTTGAAATTAGAGAGCAAGAGGATAAACAATTTTACGAAATTTAGGATCTTTTTTGTCAATGGCTAGATGATAAAATACGATAATAGAATATTTAGAATGCTAGACAGTAAGGAATATTTTTATTTTGCTATTTTGTTAGTACTTTGTTATTTACATTATATTTATAAAGGGTTTTTTAGGATTGATTTGGTATGATTATATGATTTGTTACAGAATAAACTGGTTAAAGTATGGTTATCTCATAAAGCATGACTGATTAAAAGTATAGTCAAAAATTTCTTTTTTCTTTTTAGTGATATTAGGATATATAAGTTTGGATTGACAATATGAGTTGTTATGTAACATAATTGTAATTGAGACTACAAAATGAATGCACAAAACTGATGAACCAACTGACACACTGGGTGTAGATATGAGAGTTGATGTTTTAATGTTTTGTTTGTCTTGTTTGTTTGTAGAAAATTAATAAAATCTCTTTCAAAAAAAATCTAATGCATAGATGAGAAAAATCTTACACTGGCCC
Source organism: Hydrophis major (assembly GCA_033807585.1). NCBI lineage: Eukaryota > Metazoa > Chordata > Lepidosauria > Squamata > Elapidae > Hydrophis > Hydrophis major. The sequence continues at coordinate 30,486,396 of CM066333.1, forward strand.
CACCATTGGGCACTAGCTGTTGAAAGATGGCTAAGGAGGAAAGGTGTTGGAAAATGTGTGCCTTATAGTTCCCCAAGCTACTTTATTGTACTCAGATACAATAGAAAACCATGATTTGCATTGATGTTTGGGATGTGCAAAACAATTTGAAAGTTGCAACACAAAAAAATTGGAGTGCTCTTCTGAACTCATTGCTTGAAGTGTCAAAGTAGCACATTGTCTCCAACAAACATTACAGTCTCTGAGGTTTTCCCATATAATCTGAACATAAAGGTCTATGGCCAGATGAAATGTCTACTTCTGCTAAATTTGCTGCTAAAAGACTTTTAAAGCAACCTGCCCAAAGAGAGACTCTCTGTGTTTCTAATGAGTTGACTTGTGTAGGCAAAATGCTGTAGGGAGAGCAAGGGGACGCAATTTGGATTATTTCTATGCAATAGTAACAAAAATACTTTATGTCATGAACAATTGTAGGCAATTTGGAAATCTGAAGATTAAATAAAAGCCAAAAAGAAAAGAAAATGGCCTTTTAACTATCGTTTCATAGTTTTGATTTTTGAATAACTGGAATCCTATAGGTATTTGTTGGGTTGTGTAGGGTTCCCTCTTTGGGTGGGGGGGTTGGACTGGATGGCCTACAAGGTCTTTTCCAACTCTGTTAATCTGTATTATCCTACAATGGTGCAATAATTACCCACTACGTGTTCCATATCACTTTTATAGTGAACGCTAATTTTGAACAGTGAAAATAATAGAGAGACTTTGGAAATTATGAGAAATTCTATTGTACAATTCTGGGGATCAATTAGCAGGGAAAAAAAGTTCAGTTTAGAAGAATTTAAGGATTATAAAATCCAGTTTGGTGCAGTGTTTAGAGAATCAGGCTAGAACTAAGATCTAATCCTGCCATAGGCACAAAGCCAGCTGGGTGACCTTAGGCCAGTCATACACACTCTCAACTGTAGGAAGAAGGAAATGGCAAAACATTTTTGAAAACCTTGCCAGGAAACTGCAAGCGGTTGCCAGGAGCCAATAATGACTCAAAGGCATCAAAAAGAAAAAAGAAAAAAAGCCACTAGAGTTTGCAAATGTGGAATTTTGCCTCTAATAGAATCATGCCAGTTTTGAAGCGGATTAAAATATTTGAAGCACATCATGGAAGAGTGTGCCTGAAATCCTGGACTGAACAGTGCCTAAGTGGTTTTAATCACTGCAGGAACGTTCTTATTTACCATAAAGCACTTGGGATACAGATTTGGAAAGCTTGATGGTAGCAGATCTGCCCCTTTTTAGAATTAAAAAAAAAAGCCCAAGTGTACTATAGTTTAACTTTGGCAGAAATGGTTCTGGGTATTTTCCTTTAAGTTCTAAAAGCTTCAAAAATTATGCCAAATTGTTTGAAGCATGGAACTTGTTTCCATTTTATTATTTCAAATTTGCCACTAATGTTTGTGGCAACTAGAGAAAATTATAAATTTGATTTTGGAGTGATTGATTGTAAGCTCATCCTCTTCACACACTGTTCCTGGAAGGCCCCCAGATTTCTCCTGAGACTCACCTGTGCAAGTGAAAGAATTATTGCATTGTTGACATTTGTGCAGTACCGCACAAATCCTGTCACTGGGTTTCTTTTTCTGTTCAGTTGTGTCCAATTCTCAGAAAAGTTCTTTCAGTTTTCTTGGCAATGTTTTCAGAAGTGGCTTGCCATTGCCTCTTTCCAAGGACTGAGGGAAAGGGTAGGTCATCCATTTGGCTTTATCCTCAGGGCAGGGCTAGAACTCAAGGTCTGCTAGTTTCTAGTCTGATGCCTTAGTACCAGTGGTGGGCTCACCATCATTGATAAAGAGGGCGGTCTCTAAGCCCTGCTGCATGTGATATGCACATTTTACGCACATGCACAATGGGCGTTGATATATACTGTTATGATATGTACAGAATACCCTTGATTAATAAGGATATGCACATGGAAACATTTATGAGAGTAGTTATGAATAATTATCCAGCCACACACAGATACACTAAATTGAGTTAAAGTTTACTTTAAGAAATAGCACAGTCCAATAAACATTCCAGATCATATACGTTTAACAGTCCAAAGAATTTCCAATTATAAAGTCTTCTTACCAGTTGCCTTTGTCATTTACAGTAAACAAAAATATCGAAGTATAAGCACAGCATAAATACAACAGAGAACCTTAGATAGCAACAGAGTGTCAGAGAGACCGAATGTCAGAGAGAGCAAGCTATGATCTCTAGGTACCTTTCATGGTAATTGGCAATATAATCAACCAATCGGAATATAGTATAAATCAATACAGTGATTTTGTCTTAGAGCTACAAACATACATTGTTGGTTTATATATTGCCAACCCAACTAATTGGTGTACAAATTCCTAACATATACCTTCAAGCATTGATACAGAGTGCGGTGTTTGAGCACTGCATGCATACACAGCAAAGCAAGCTCTCCGAATTGGTAGGAAATTTTTTTGAAACACACCACTGAAAGGAAGAATATCTACTGGTTAATAGTCTTTTGGAATAGAATTGAAGGTGAATTTTAAATAAATGAAAGAAACTGTTAGAAACTGTAAGATCGACACCATTGCATTGTAAAACTACAATCCTGCTGATTTAACAATTAGGAGTTTCTCTTTGTCCAGCCAATTCAATAGCTAATAGTAGACAAATATAGTTTACAAGGCATACCACTATAACTGAATGATGGTGTGAAGGGTTTGTGCTAATGTTCCAAGAGATAGGAAGAATTCTATAGTCAATCTGATCTAGTCACCTGGCATTTGAATTACTAATATGAGTAAAAAAAAAAAAAGGAAGCTAATACAGTTTCACCAGCCAGCATTGTCTTCAGTACCTTCCCACTTTTCAGTTGGTTAACATTGTTTAAGAATCTTTGAGTGGGTGACCAAGGAACAGAATGGGATGGTACGCAGAGTCTTCATATGGCAAATAGAAAATATGGACACAATGCAGTAGACTCACCTGGGGATTTTTAAATTGTGGACTTTTTGTTGTGGATTTTTAATGTTGCATGCAACACAGAGTCACTGTATGTGACTTCAGCAGCTATGTATATTTGCTTAATAAATAAATAAATTAATGTACTGTAGAACTCTTCCAATCTAGCAGTTGTAATCCTAATCTCCAAGCACTATGTATTTCAAAGTTATTTGGGTGCTAAATAATTTATTAAATGGTTTAATCATATAAATATTTGCCTGCTCTATATTTTAAGTTTAATTAATCTGATTGGGGCTGTAGTGACGCTTAAAGACTCCCCAGAGGTAGATATAAATATGAAACTATATTTCAAACTTCTGATATAAGGCATGACATAATCCTTAATATCCAGTGCCAGTCGGAAATACTTTTGTAATTTGGCAAGGCTTTCTTCATAGGGCAACAAAGACAAGCATTTGATAGGACTTCCAAACAATCCAAAAACCATCTTTTCTAACAGTCCTATTGTTTCATTGTTGTAAAAATCCAGATGTTGTCTAAGAAAATTTATAAATTATCCATGTTTCATCTTTGAATATTTAAGTGGAGTGGCAATAAGCATTTAAAATGTTACACCAAGGGCTTTCAAAAATATTGAATTTAGCAAAATTGTAAAATTTATTGACAGGTTGTTACACAATTTACAGCAATGCTCGGTAACCATAAACATTGTTGCTTTTGCCTCCATATTTTTTGAACAAACCCATGCAAATTACATTTGATGCTAAATAAAAATCAAGCACATTTAGGTAAAAATTGTCCACAAAACTATGTAAGAAAAAATGGTATCCATATAGATATAAAATATAAAATGCATATATGGGAAAAGGTTGTGTACAAAAAAATACATTGGCTGATAATGACCCAGGGGAGCTCTAGAACTAGAAATTGTTTTGTTATGTTTTATGTTGATTTGCATAGATTCATTATAAAGAGAAGTCTGATGTAAATAAAGTTAATCAAATATATTCAGTGAGAATAAATTCAGCTGAACTTATTTAATGTTTGGAGACTGAAGCAGAATTTAGGCACCACATTACAATCTAAAGGTCAGTTTCTTTCAGAAAGGCATTTTTGAAAGTAAGCTTATCAGAATTAATATCACTGCTAAACTGAAACTGCTGGGGTTCCATTTTGTGGAAACAGTGTGAGTTTGTGACACTGTTCTTTGTATACAAGGTCATGTTGTTAAATTTTTATTTAACTGTGTTTCTGATTTTCTATGCACAGGAAAGATGGAAGAAACTCATAATTAACAAAATCATAATAAGGAATGAGAACAGGGGTGGGATTCTACCAGTTTGCACCTATTCACTTGAACCGGTTGTTGACATTCTAAGTAGTTCGGAGAACCGATTGTTAGAAGAAATTACTGGCCTAATCCTGTAAGGAAGGCAGGAAGGAAACATTCTGGTATTACTCACTGCCTCTCTGTTAACCCTTATTACATTCTTGGCAGGACAAGACTTCCTGTCTCAAGAACTTCTCTGGAGTTTTTTTCCCCTCCTTTGCTGGTACTTTGTGAAGTGACCATTTAAAGTTATAATACCACTGAAAAAGGTGATTTATGACCATTTTTCACACTTATGACTGTTATAGCATCCCCACAGTCATGAGAGGCCAGGCAAAGATATGCATGCCTCGATGTGAGTGACATTGAGTTGGCCACACCCAGCCAATAACATGACCACCAAGCCATGTCCACCCAGTCACATGACTACCAAGCCATGCCCAACACCTAAGCCATGCCCACAGAACCAGTTGTTAAAAATTTTGAATCCCACCCCTGAATGAGAATAATTTAACTCCCTTCTCTCTGGCTGTGAGAGCTTTCCCTTTATAGTTACTACCAACTTGAGAACAACTGGGACAAAGGCAAGCTATTGATGAATGCAGGCCTGTCTTACAGAAAGGTCAGCAGTTTGACAGTTTGAATGCCTAGCACCACGTAATGGAGTGATCTCCTATTACTTGCCCCAACTTCTGCCAGCCTAGCAGTTTGAAAGCATGTAAAAATGCAAGTAGAAAAATAGGGACTACTTTGGTGGGAAGCTAACAGCATTCCATATGCCTTGGTATTTAGTCATGCCGGCCATATGACCATGGAACTCTCCAGACAGTGCTGGCTCTTTGGCTTTGTAACAGAGATGAGCACCACCCCCAGAATCAGAAATGACTAGCACATATGTGCGAGGGGAAACTTTACTTTTAGGAAATAAATAACCCAATTGGAATAACTCTTTGCCCATCTCTATACATGTTGCTTTCTAAATGAAAGACCCATCCCTGAAAATGTATATTATTGCAGCTGGAGAAAAGAAACCAAATAGGAACAGTCCCTGCCTCTATATGCTTTCCAATCAAAGAAAACATATTGGAGTGAGATAAAAACACACACACACACACACACACACACACACACACACAATACATACTGATACACACGTAATAAAAAAAAGCTCCCCTTACTCTTTAGTCATTTGGAGTGCTCTCCCTGGCCCTTCCTTACCATGATAAAGCTAACTGCAGAAGTTTTTAAACAATAGAGATCTATTTCTTTATGTACGTAACTGGATCTTGTTTAGCTCTAAGGTTTCACATACCCAAACCGTGTATTGCATGTAAGTGCACAACATTCCTACAATCCTTTAACGCATTGTGGCCTAAACTTTAGCTGAATGTATATTGTGTCGAGTTAAACATTTTAACCAGAAAAAACTTTGTTAAAATGTTTAACTTGACACAATATATACTAACTCTCTTTACATATATGCAGAAAATGAATATCAGTAGGCTAGTCAATCTGGGTAGAAAAATGCATATACTCTTAGGTTAACAGTAGGTGGTAGCAAAGAATTGAAGAATACTCAACTTTTTGTTGCCATCAAATGGTCTTCTGGAAGGTTGGAGCCAAAGTACTGCAGCTTTAAAGCTAGATCTCGTAAGAACTAAGTAGCTATGAAGATGCATTTATTTTCAAAGGATCTTAAAGTGATTTGGAGTTAGATCAGCAACACAGAAATTGAATAGTAACGGGGGGGCAGAGCTGGCGTCGTGACGATATGGCATGCGATCTTGGAGGTCTGAGATTGCTGCTGATATCTTTGCTCCTGGATGGTCCAAGTGGATCTAAACCGTCCCGAAGAGACAGTGAAAGTGAAGAGCGCATCCTGTCAATCCCAGGGATATCGCAAAGTCCCTGGTAGATCAGGAGAATCTCTTTTTGCCAGCGGCAAAGAGGCAGCCATTAAAGCTGCTGAAGTTGGGACAGCTCTGAAACGAAAGAGAACGAAAGAGAAAATGTGCCGGTTTGGTGAGAACTTTTCTTTATTTAAAGATTTGAGAGGACAACCTAAGGGAAAGAAAGAATCTGTAAAAGTTTTTTGACAGAAGTGAATAAGCGGCGATTTTAAACAGGAATATCAAAGTAATATTTTTAATTTTTTTTCTTATTGCTGATGATCCTATATTTTGAAACTGGACGGGTTTTTTCCTTTTTTTAAAATCTACTCTTTTCTTTCCCCTTTTTGATTTCATAATATATTAAGTCAGAGACTCCCTTTTAGTCTTTTTTTTTTTTAAAAAAAATTCTTCCTTTTTTAACCAATTCTTATTATACTCTGCCGGAAAAGGAAGGGGAAAGTGAAAGCTAAAGAAACTTTGTAATACTGCCAACTAGAGGCTTGGAAATACTCTATTTTTCCTTTGACCAGACAAAGCTGAGAAAGAATTGAGATTTTTTTCAAGGACACTGCCTGTTTAATAAGATAGAGGGAAGAGCATGGGAGAGTATTATTGCAGGTGCTCTTCTGGGTTTCTATCAACAGCTGGAGTCTGGTGTTGAAACCTGGGGGGGAAAGATGATAAGTTTTTGGAGAAGAGAGTTATAATAAGAGCCTTGGATAATTAAACAAAGAGCAGTCTGCTCTTTTTACTTTTTCTAAGCTGTGCTATCCCTCCTCACCAGCTTTATTTTATTTCATTTCATCTTTTTTTTTTTTTGCAATAGTTATTTGGATCTTTGGCTTTGTTGGAGCTTGTCTTTGTTTTTCTTTCTTTTTTCTTTGGAAGTCCAGTCTCTACGCTTGCTTTTTATTGTAAAGGGAAAGCTTTAGTATTAATGTTTCCTTTTTTTTTTTTAAGGGAATAGCCTTTTTCTCTCCTTTCCTGGTATTTTTGTTTTTTCATCTACCTTTCTGGTTTATTTTTATGCACCCTTTTTTTATCTGAGACCTCTCAATTGGATTAAGGTGTTGAAGAACCTGAAGAATTTTTCCTTTCCTTTTCTTTTTTCCAAGCCTTTTTCTTCATCTAACCACTGATTGGATTAAGGTATACAAGAACTTGAAGAAATTTTGTCCTACCTTTTTTTTTTTAATCATTACTATTTGGCTTCTTTTTTCTACTATTTTTATTTTGAACTACAATTGGTTATTTCACCATTGGATTACGGTTTAGAAGAACCTGAAGATTTTGAATTGCTTAAAATAAATAGGAAACTAACAACTCCTGGTTCTTCAACTTCTACTTCCTCCTCTCCACCATGTGGAGGACAGCATTCAATACAGACAATATTAAAGCAAGAAAAAGAACAAGAAAAAGTGACTCTGCAGATGATTATGCAAGGAATTCAAAATATGCAGGCAAGATCAGAGAATATTGAAAAGAGAATAGAGAACATTGAACAAAGAACAGAGAACATTGAACAAAGAACAGGGAAAACCGATGAAAAAGTGGAGAACATCAAACAAATGATGTTGAAGTATGATGAGAGATTCCAAAAAATTGATGAAGAAGATAAACAGACAAGAAGATTGGAGATATTAATAATAGATTAACAGTGATTGAACAAGATAAAAGTGGTATGTTGAGATGGGAGATGGATAGATCAGAATCTATCTTAGATTCCAAAACATAGAGGAAAAAAAAGGACAAAACTTAGCTGAGATAATGATAGAAATACTGGCTGAAGCTTTGGAAATAACTCCAGAGAAGATGATGGATGGAATAGATGAGGTTTATCAAGTTTTCACAAGATATGCAATGAGAAATAGCTTACCAAGAGAAGTTCACATTAGATTTACAAAGAAAACCATTAAAATGCACATATTGCAAGTGGCAAAAGAAAAAAAACATTGAAATATAAAGACAAGGAGATTGTGGTCTTGAAAAAAATACCCAGAAGAGTAAGAGAGATGAGAAGAGAATACCGATTCTTGACTAAAATGCTACTTAAAAAAGAGGTGAATTATAGATGGCTGATTCCAGAAAGTTTAATGTTCACATGGCAAGAACAGAGACATAGAATTGACTCAATTGAGAAAGCGGAATTATTTAATAATAATTATTTTATACAGAATATTTTGGAGGGAAAAAGGAAGAGGCAGAAAAAGAAATCTCACTAATTGAATTCCAAGAGGACTGCCAAATGGTGATTGAAAAAGAAGAAGGTGCAGCAGATGGAAAGGTGGAAGCCAAAGAACAACGTCTCTGGTTTGATCCGGAAGAAGCCCTTGTGCTGGTGGCGGAGAGGCAGCCTCTATAGCTGCTGAAGTCAGGACAGCTCTGGAAAGAAAGTGGTTGGAGTGAAAGTGTGTCAGCTGGGTGAGAAAAACTCTTTTGTGTTGTAAATTCACTGAGGTTGGAAAGGACATCCTGATCAAAGAAGAAATCTGTGAGACTTTTTTTTTGACTTTCCATCTCCCACCTCAACATCCCACTTTTTTCTTGTTCAACCACTGTTAATCTACTGTCAATATTTCCAATCTTCTCCTCTCTTTGTTTTCCTTCTTCCTCAATTTTTTGGAATCTCTCCTCATACTTCCCCATCATTTGTTTAATATTTTCCACTTTTTCATCAGTCTTCTCTATTTTTTGTTCAGTGACGTCTGATTTTATCTTGAGATCTTGGATTCTTTGCATAATCATCTGTAAAGTTACTTTTTCTTGTTCTTTATCTTGCTTCAACATTTTCTGAATTAAACGTTTTCCTCCAGCTGGTGGGGAAGCAGAGGTAGAAGTAGAAATGCCAGATGGTATTGGTTTCCTGCTCACTGGTAGAGTAGCCAATTATAATCCAAAATGGAAAAATCCAATAGTAAAAGGCCCAAAACCAAAGAAGAAAAAGGAAAAAAGGAAGAAGAAAGATCTTCAGGTTCTTCTAGATCCTAATCCAATTACGAAGTAGTCCACCATAAAAAAGGAAAAATAGAAAAGAAAAAAACAAACAAACCCAAAAATAATAATATTGATTAAGAGCAAAAAAAAAGCAAAAAGAAAAGAAGAAATTCCTTCAGGTTCTTCACATCTTAATCCATTTGAGAAGTCTCAATAATCAAAAAAGAAAAACAAAGTGGTCCAAAAACATGGATAGAAAGAGCAAAGAAGTCCCAATAAAAATAAGGAGAAATAAAGAGAAATAAAGAAAAAACTCTGAGGCTTTCCCTTTAAAATAAAAAGCAAAAATAGGAATATTACTAGAATTGAAATTTACAAAAAGGCTGGTGAGTAGGGATATCACAAGTAATATATATATATATATATATATATATATATATATATATATATATATATATATATATATATATATATATATATATATAATATATATTCCTAACGAATGATAGCTGTCCATTTACCAGAAGCCAAGCTGCACTAAAGGCCTCCAATAAAGTAACACAATGTTGCCAGCCAATCAAGATACAAAAAGAGCCCCCCCCCCAAAAAAAACAGACAGAAGATACTAGTAGCAGAACACAGCAAACTCCAAGACCAATAAACACAGACCAAGACTCTCAACCAATCAGGAGGAAGAAAAAACCATTCTGACACAGCAATAGGCTGCCCCAAATTTAAATCTGAAACCACTGTAAAAGTCTGACTCACAGAGAAACACCATACAGAAGCCTGATGATGGCAGATGAGATTCTGCTGAAACGTTGCTACAACTTTAAAAGCACCACGTGGGAAAATACCCGAACAAAGCTGAATGCCAGACATGTAAGTACCCGCGAAAACTTAAGAAAACACACACACACACACACACACACACATATATATATATATATATATATATATATATATATATATATATATATATATATGTCTGGCATTCAGCTTTGTTCGGGTATTTTCCCACGTGGTGCTTTTAAAGTTGTAGCAACGTTTCAGCAGAATCTCATCTGCCATCATCAGGCTTCTGTATGGTGTTTCTCTGTGAGTCAGACTTTTACAGTGGTTTCAGATTTAAATTTGGGGCAGCCTATTGCTGTGTCAGAATGGTTTTTTCTTCCTCCTGATTGGTTGAGAGTCTTGGTCTGTGTTTATTGGTCTTGGCAGATGAGATTCTGCTGAAACGTTGCTACAACTTTAAAAGCACCACGTGGGAAAATACCCGAACAAAGCTGAATGCCAGACATGTAAGTACCCGCGAAAACTTAAGAAAACATATATATATATATATATGTTTTCTGAGGTTCTCGCGGGTATTTATATGTGGATCTTTGGTTATTCGGGTTTTCTCCCACGTAAGATTGGAAGTATCTAGACAAGATCACAGCTCACCAGCTCAAATCCCCCAGCAACTAAGACTAACCTGAGCACAACCAAGCCCCCACCTGAACAGAACACGCTTCCAGCCAATCAGAACACAGCCAACCCCCCAACCAATCAGAACACAGCCAACCCCCCAACCAATGAGAACACACCCCCACCCAATCAGAACACAGCCAAGCCCCCACCCAATCAAGTCACACCCCCACTAGCAGTTAAAAGGAAGAAGCAGCTGCAAGCTCACATCACTCTGAGAAGCACAGAGCTGAAGACCAAGCCTGAGATGATGAATGAGACTTCATCAAAACGTTGCCTAGATACTTCCAATCTTACGCGGGAGAAAACCCGAATAACCAAAGATCCATATATATATATATATATGCACACTGAACTTTATTTATTTATCCAAGGCTCTTATTATGACTCTCTTCTCCAGCAGCTTTAAAGCCAAGCCTCAAGTGTTGAAATATTGATAAGAATCCAGGAAAGCATCTGTAATAATATTTTGCTGTGCTCTCCCTCTATCTTATCACATTAAAATGTCCTTGAGAAGGAATAAATACAAAGGTAAAGAGATTGTGGTTTTAAAACAAATACCCAGAAGAGTGAGAGAGATGAGAAGAGAATATCGATTTCTGACCAAAATGCTACTGGAAAATGAAGTGAATAATAGATGGCTGATTCCAGAAGGATTAATGTTTACGTGGCAAGAGCAGAGACATAGAATTGATTCAATTGAGAAAGCAGAAATTTTCCATGCAGAATTTTTTGGAAGAAGGAGGCAGAGAAAGAGGTCTCATTAATTGAGTTTCAAAAGGAACAACTGGAGACTGAAAAAGAGAAAGGAGCTGTAGGTGGAAAGGTGGATAGTAAAGAACAGCGTGATGTGAGATTCACGAGAGCTGTTAGATCTAAATATAAAGCATAATCATGGAAGAAAAAAAACTGATAACAATGAATATAAATGGACTTAATTCAGCTGTTAAAAGAAGGAAAACTTTTCATAAATTAGAGAAATTAAAATTTGATATCATTTGTCTACAAGAAGTTCATACTAAAAAACAACATGAACAATTGTTAGTACAGCCAAAATTGGGGAAAATATTTACTTCTTTGACTCAATGTTAGAAAAGAGGAGTGGTTCTATATATTAAAGAGGCTATCCCAGCAAAACTGATCTACACGGATGAAGATGGAAGAGTATTAATGGTGAATATAATGGACAATAATATAAAAATACTCTTGATTGCAATTTATGTTCCGAATGATTAACAAGAAGAGTTTTATAAAAAGCTACACATGAAAATAATTGGACTGGACTATGTTAATATAATTATGATGGGAGACTTTAATGGAATTGTGGACAATAAATCGGACTACATAGCAACAACAACAAAGCAAAATAGAAAGGCTCTCCCTAAATCTTTTTTTAAAATGACAGACGAACTAACTTTAAAAGATATTTGGAGAGAAAGAAATGTTAAAGCTAAACAATATACTTTTTATTCAAATAGACATTTATCATGGTCTAGATTAGATATCATTTGGATCTCAACAGAATTAATATCCAATATTCAAGAAACGAATATCGAAACAAGTACTTGAGCAGATCATAGCCCAATGACAATTAAATGGAAGGGACAAAAAAAAAGATCGAGATGGACATTAAATAATACTATTTTAAAGGAGAAAGATGTTATATTGCTTTCTAGCATTTCTTCAGTCTCTTTAGGTATCTTCGGTAAATTTGCATTCTGTAAATACTGGTTGACTTTTTCCTCATCAATATTCTCTTGTTTATATAGTTGCCCATAAAAATCTCGAATAATTTCCTTTTTCTCCTTATTACCATAACAAACTTGGCCTTGATCATCTATTAAGCTTCAATATTTTTCTTGATTCCTTCTCCTTTCTCAATTTATATGCTAGTCATCTACCTGATTTATTTGCATCTTCAAAGTAATTCTGTTTAGAGTTTCTGATTTTCTGTGCCAGTTCTTCTTTCACTATTAATTCCATTTTATGTTTAATTACATCCAGCTTCAATTTAATATCCTTTTTCTGTGGCATTTTCTGTAATTCTTTTTCAAGAATTTTATACTCATCTTCCAAGGCCTTAGAAGCTTGCCTTTTCCTAATATTCTTTTTTCTTGTATAATCTATAATCAAACCTCTAGCGTATGCCTTCATTGTATCCCACACATCCTGCGTTGAAGTATCTTCTTTTTTATTTTCTCTGAAGAAAAAAGCCAATTCCTTCTCCATCCATTGTATAAAATCTTTCTCCTTTAAAATAGTATTATTTAATGTCCATCTCGATCTTTTTTTTTGTCCCTTCCATTTAATTGTCATTGGGCTATGATCTGCCCAAGTACTTGTTTCAATATTTGTTTCTTGAATATTGGATATTAATTCTGTTGAGATCCAAATCATATCTAATCTGGACCATGATAGATGTCTATTTGAATAAAAAGTATATTGTTTAGCTTTAACATTTCTTTCTCTCCAAATATCTTTTAAAGTTAATTCATCTGTCATTTTAAAAAAAGACCTTGGGAGAGCCTTTCTATTTTGCTTTGTTGTTGTTGCTATATAGTCCAATTTATTGTCCACAATTCCATTAAAATCTCCCATCATAATTATATTAACATAGTCCAGCCCAATTATTTTCATGTGTAACTTTTTATAAAACTCTTCTTGTTTATCATTCGGAGCATAAATTGCAATCAAGAGTATTTTTATATTATTGTCCATTATTTCTACCATTAATACTCTTCCATCTTCATCCGTGTAAATCAATTTTGCTGGGATAGCCTCTTTAATGTATAGAACAACTCCTCTTTTCTTACATTGAGTCAAAGAAGTAAATATTTTCCCCAATTTTTGCTGTATTAACAATTGTTCATGTTGTTTTTTTAATATGAACTTCTTGTAGACAAATTATATCAAATTTTAATTTCATTAATTTATGAAAAGTTTTCCTTCTTTTAACAGCTGAATTAAGTCCATTTATATTCATTGTAATCAGTTTTTTTTCTTCCATGATTATGCTTTATATTTAGGTCTAATCGCTCTTGTGGATCTCACTTCACGCTGTTCTTTGCTATCCATCTGTCCCCCTACTGCTCCTTTCTCTTTTTCAGTCTCCAGTTGTTCCTCTTGAAACTCAATTAATGAGACCTCTTTCTCTGCCTCCTCTCTTCTTCCTCCAAAAAATTCTGCATGGAAAAGTTCCGCTTTCTCAATTGAATCAATTCTATATCTCTGCTCTTGCCACCTAAACATTAGTCCTTCTGGAATCAGCCATCTATAATTCACTTCATTTTCCAATAGCATTTTGATCAGAAATCGATATTCTCTTCTCATCTCTCTCACTCTTCTGGGTATTTGTTTTAAAACCACAACCTCTTTACCTTTGTATTTCAATGTTTTCTCTCTTACTACTTGTAATATATGCGTTTTAATGGATTTTTTGGTAAATCTAATATGAACTTCCTTGGGTAATTTATTTCTCATCGCATACCTTGTATAGACTCGATATATCTCATCTATTCCATCCATCATCTTTTCCTCTGTAATTTCCAAAGCATCTGCCAAAATTTCTATCATTACCGCTGCCAAATTTTCTCCTTTTTCCTCTTCTATATTTTGAAATCTGAGGTAAAATTCTGACATTTCCATCTCCCACCTCAACATCCCACTTTTTTCTTCTTCAACCGCTGTTAATCTACTGTCAATATTTCCAATCTTCTTCTCTCTTTGTTTTCCTTCTTCCTCAATTTTTTGGAATCTCTCCTCATACTTGACCATCATTTGTTTAATGTTTTCCACTTTTTCATCAGTCTTCTCTATTTTTTGTTCAATATTTTCTGTTCTTTGTTCAATATTTTCTGTTCTTTGTTCAATATTTCCTGTTCTTTGTTCAATGATGTCTGATTTTGTCTTGAGATCTTGGATTCCTTGCATAATCATCTGTAAAGTTACTCTTTCTTGTTCCTTATCTTGCTTCAACATTGTCTGAATTAAACGTTGTCCTCCAGCTGGTGGGGAAGCAGAGGTAGAAGTAGAAATGCCAGATGGTATTGGTTTCCTGCTCATTTCAATGCTTCCAAAGCTTCAAATTCTTCTTGACTTTTAATCCAACCGGTAGAGCAGCCAATTATAATCCAAAATAGAAAACTCCAATAGTAAAAGACACGAAACCAAAAAAGAAACAGGAAAAAAGGAAGAAGAAAGATCTTCACGTTCTTCTAGACCCTAATCCAATTACGAAGTAGTCCACCATAAAAAAGAAAAAATAGAAAGGAGAAAAACAAACAAATCCAAAAATAATAATATTGATTAAGAGCAAAAAAAAGAGAAGAAAAAAAAAAAGCAAAAAGAGAAAAAACAAAAAGTTCCTTCAGGTTCTTCACACCTTAATCCAGTTGAAAAGTCTCAATAATCAAAAAAGAAAAACAAAGTGGTCCAAAAACATAGATAGGAAAAGCAAAAAAAGTCCCAATAAAAAAGAAAAGAAAAATAAAGAAAAAACTCTGAGGCTTTCCCTTTAAAATAAAAGGCAGAAATAAAAGTATTACTAGAATTGAAATTTAGAAAAAGGCTGGCAAGTATGGTATATATATATATATATATATATATATGAAGGCACACTGCACTTTATTTATTTATCCAAGGCTCTTGTTATGACTCTCTTCTCCAGCAGCTTCAAAGCCAAACCTCAAGTGTTGAATTATTGATAACAGTCCAGAAAAGCACCTGCAATAATATTTTGCTGTGCTCTCCCTCTATTTTATCACGTTAAAATGTCCTTGAGAAGAGGTCTTTTTGCAATTCTCTCCAATTCAAATAAAATACTTTCAAGCCTCTAGTTGGCAGTGTTGCAAAGTTTCTTAATGCTCTTCCTCCCCCCCAGCCAGAAAAAAGGAGTAATATATACAGAGACAAAAAAAAAATAGCCAAAGGGAGCCTCTATCCTAAAGAAAGTTAAAAAATCAAAGGGAGCATAAAAATATATATAAGAGAAAATTCAATCTGGTTACCTACAAAGTCACACTAAAGTCCCCCCCAAAAAATATAGAGAAAAGAAAAAAAAACCCCAAGCCTCAATTTGACACCACTTTAAAAAACGCCGCTCAGGGAGTTCCGGTTTCGCGTGGCTTCGGGGCAGCAGGAATTCGCGACAGCTCGCGATTCCTGCTGTGCTAGCCGCCGAGGTACCCCCGATCCAGATGGGTCAGGGGGATATGGCTGCCCTGTAGGGACAGCTGAAGAGAGAGGGGAGTCAGACAGGGGGTTGGGGGTGTCGCAGACCCCCTCCTCCTCCGGAAAAACCCTTTTTTCCCAAGGCGGTGGAGCGGCGGTCAGCAATGGCCGCCACGAAGAAGCCAGCAACCGGGTAAGATTGCGCTGGAGGAAGTAAGAAGAGTGAAAGTGCTGTCTGAGCCGGGTCAAGTAACATCTTTCAAATTGGTTGGAACTGAGCTGTTTGAATTGCTGGAGGATACATTGTATCCCTAAGAAGATCGAAAGCGGCGGAGAAGCTGTTAAAGGGAACTTTTTTTTTTTCTTCACTCTCCCACCCCATGGAAACAGCAGATATGTTTGGACATATTGGACATTGAAAGTGAATTGTTTTGAGAGTTGAAGCTAAGGGACAAAAGGGTTTTTGGACATTGAAAAACTTAAGAAATTGGAAAACCCTTGTTGGAGGTATGGATTTCTGATTATTTAAAATTGATATTGCAAGTGGGAAGGGAGAGGAAAAAAATTGGAGCAGAAGCTGAAAAAGGAGGAGATTGCCTAGAATCCCAAAGAAAGGTATATGGTAATTGGACCTCTTTGATTAAACATCCGTGTAGATCAGTTTTGCTGGGATAGCCTCTTTAATATATAGAACCACTCCTCTTTTCTAACATTGAGTCAAAGAAGTAAATATTTTCCCCAATTTTGGCTGTACTAACAATTGTTCATGTTGTTTTTTAGTATGAACTTCTTGTAGACAAATGATATCAAATTTTAATTTCTCTAATTTATGAAAAGTTTTCCTTCTTTTAACAGCTGAATTAAGTCCATTTATATTCATTGTAATCAGTTTTTTTCTTCCATGATTATGCTTTATATTTAGATCTAACAGCTCTTGTGGATCTCACATCACGCTGTTCTTTACTATCCACCTTTCCACCTACAGCTCCTTTCTCTTTTTCAGTCTCCAGTTGTTCCTTTTGAAACTCAATTAATGAGACCTCTTTCTCTGCCTCCTTCTTCCAAAAAATTCTGCATGGAAAATTTCTGCTTTCTCAATTGAATCAATTCTATGTCTCTGCTCTTGCCACATAAACATTAATCCTTCTGGAATCAGCCATCTATTATTCACTTCATTTTCCAGTAGCATTTTGGTCAGAAATCGATATTCTCTTCTCATCTCTCTCACTCTTCTGGGTATTTGTTTTAAAACCACAATCTCTTTACCTTTGTATTTCAATGTTTTCTCTCTTACCACTTGTAATATTTGTGTTTTAATGGATTTTTTGGTAAATCTAATATGGACTTCCTTTGGTAATTTATTTCTCATTGCATATCTTGTATAAACTTGATATACCTCATCTACTCCATCCATTATCTTTTCCTCTGTAATTTCCAAAGCATCTGCCAAAATTTCTATCATTATTGCAGCCAAATTTTCTCCTTTTTCCTCTTCTATATTTTGAAATCTGAGATAAAATTCTGACTTTCCATCTCCCACCTCAACATCCCACTTTTTTCTTGTTCAACCACTGTTAATCTACTGTCAATATTTCCAATCTTCTCCTCTCTTTGTTTTCCTTCTTCCTCAATTTTTTGGAATCTCTCCTCATACTTCCCCATCATTTGTTTAATATTTTCCACTTTTTCATCAGTCTTCTCTTTTCTTTGTTCAGTGACGTCTGATTTTATTTTGAGATCTTGGATTCTTTGCATAATCATCTGTAAAGTTACTTTTTCTTGTTCTTTATCTTGCTTCAACATTGTCTGAATTAAACGTTTTCCTCCAGCTGGTGGGGAAGCAGAGGTAGAAGTAGAAATGCCAGATGGTATTGGTTTCCTGGTCACTGGTAGAGTAGCCAATTATAATCCAAAATGGAAAAATCCAATAGTAAAAGGCCCAAAACCAAAGAAGAAAAAGGAAAAAAGGAAGAAGAAAGATCTTCAGGTTCTTCTAGATCCTAATCCAATTACGAAGTAGTCCACCATAAAAAAGGAAAAATAGAAAAGAAAAAAACAAACAAACCCAAAAATAATAATATTGATTCAGAGCAAAAAAAAAGCAAAAAGAAAAGAAGAAATTCCTTCAGGTTCTTCACATCTTAATCCATTTGAGAAGTCTCAATAATCAAAAAAGAAAAACAAAGTGGTCCAAAAACATGGATAGAAAGAGCAAAGAAGTCCCAATAAAAATAAGGAGAAATAAAGAGAAATAAAGAAAAAACTCTGAGGCTTTCCCTTTAAAATAAAAAGCAAAAATAGGAATATTACTAGAATTGAAATTTACAAAAAGGCTGGTGAGTAGGGATATCACAAGTAATATATATATATATATATATATATATATATATATATATATATATATATATATATATATATTCTCGCGGGTATTTGTATGTGGATCTTTGGTTATTCGGGTTTTCTCCCGCGTAAGATTGGAAGTATCTAGGCAACGTTTCGATGAAGTCTCATTCATCATCTTCAGGCTTGGTCTTCAGCTCTGTGCTTTTCAGAGTGATGTGAGCTTGCAGCTGCTTCTTCCTTTTAACTGCTAGTGGGGGTGTGACTTGATTGGGTGGGGGCTTGGCTGTGTTCTGATTGGGTGGGGGTGTGTTCTCATTGGTTGGGGGTTTGGCTGTGTTCTGATTGGTTGGGGGGTTGGCTGTGTTCTGATTGGCTGGAGGCGTGTTCTGTTCAGGTGGGGGCTTGTTTGTGCTCAGGTTAGTCTTAGTTGCTGGGGGATTTGAGCTGGTGAGCTGTGATCTTGCCTAGATACTTCCAATCTTACGTGGGAGAAAACCTGAATAACCAAAGATCCATATATGTATATATATATATATATATATATATATATATATATATATATATATATATATATATGTATATATATATATATATATATATATATATATATATGCACCCTGCACTTTATTTATTTATCCAAGGCTCTTATTATGACTCTCTTCTCCAGCAGCTTCAAAGCCAAGCCTCAAGTGTTGAAATATTGATAAGAATCCAGGAAAGCATCGATAATAATATTTTGCTGTGCTCTCCCTCTATCTTATCACATTAAAATGTCCTTGAGAAGGAGTCTTCTTACAGTTCTCTCCAATTCAAATAAAGTATTTTCAAGCCTCTAGTTGGCAGTGTTGCAAAGTTTCTTAATGCTGTTTCCACCCCCCAGCCAGAAAAAAGGAATAATGTATACAAAAGAAAAAAGAAAAAAAAAATAACCAAAGGGAGCCTCTATCCTAAAGAAAATTAAAAAATCAAAAGGAGCATAAATATATATATAAGAGAAAATTCAATCTGGTTACCTACAAAGTCACATTAAAGTCCCCAGAAAAAAAGTAGAAAAAAAAAATCCAAGCCTCAATTTGACATCACTTTAACAAATGCCGCTCAAACAGTTTTGGTCAAAAAAAAAATCTCACAGGTTTCTTCTTTGTTCAGGATGCCCTTTCAAGCCTCAGCGAATTTACAACACAAAAGAAGTTTCTCACCCAGCCGACACACTTTCTTTCCAGCCACTTTCTTTCCGGAGCTGTCCCGACTTTAGCAGCTATGGAGGCTGCTTCTCTGCCGCCAGCAAAAGGGCTGCTCCCGGCTCAAACCAGAGATTTTGTGATATCTCTGGGATCCTGGGACAGTGCCCTTCACAATCCCCATCTCTACGGGACGGTTTAGGTCCGTTGGGACCGACCAGGGGCGAAAATATCGGCTGCGATCTCAGAGCCCTGAGATCACAGCTGTATTGCCGAAACGAAGCTCCGCCTTCTCCCGCATTAGATTTCTTTAATAGCAATATTTTTTGATCTAGAAAATAACATTTTCACCACCCTTTTCTGCAACCATGTAATATTTTCAAATATTTAGATTATTGGATTTTTCATTTCTTTATAATTTCTATTTGACAAAAATCATTAGGCTTGATATTTAATGGGATAGATATAGCCCACCCATAACATTCCTCAATCAGTAATTCATTAACCCCTTTCCCACATGTGCTGTAGGGCTGGACAGAGACAAGCAATCTGATAGTTTATAGCAGGGATGTCAAACTCAATTTCATTGAGGGCCTCGTCAATGTTCTGTTTGACCTCGGGGGGCTGGGGTAGTCAGGGTGAATATGGCCAGCTAAAAATCAGAAGTTGGGGCACCTATGGTGGCCTGAATGCTTTGCCAGAGAAAATGGGCTCCCAAGTTCTGTTTTCGGCTGCGACAGCTTCCTGCACTCCTTTGCCAGCAAAAACTGAGGTCACTGGCAGAGGCACAGCTGGCCAGTCCTTTACTGTTTCCAGGATGGCCCCACAGGCCAGATCTAAGCACCCTGCCCAGGGGACTTGAGTTTGACATTCTTGGTTTATAGCATAACAAATATCTGTTATCTATTTGTCCAACTGTCCAAGTACAGTCAAGCATCTAGATTGTACATAGTACTCTGGATCAAGAGTGTCACAAAAGACCTATGTCAAAAAGTGATGGTACATGGAAAGCCTGTTTGGGAAAAGAGGAGTCAGCTTGATTAAATTTGGTGACAAGTGAAGTAAATTAGGAGCAGTCAGTTTCTTATAGGCTGAATTCATACATTTATGTCAAAAACACAGATAAACCTCAAAATGGAAAACTTCCAGCTTTGAGACCTCTCATTTAATCCTTGCATTACTTCTACACTCCATGTGGCCTTCAGCTGCCAAAATAAAATATAAAAATATGTGATCCCCAGCCACAAACAAATTAGTTGGTTCTCAGTATAGCATATATCAAGTTCCAGGTCTCAGAACTATTAATCATATTCTATAGCCTTGGCTACAGCAAAATATTAACGGAGGCAGAAAAAAAAAATTCCTTCTCAAGGACAGCGTGAGACAAACCAGTGTGAGACAAACCAGTGTGAGACAAACTGACACCTAAAGAAGCCAGTTGGCCTGGCAGTCAATGTAAAAGTTGTGATAATGTTCTCCACACTTGAGTACAGACAACTATCTTAAGAAGTATAAGACGGCATGCACTTTGCATATAATTTTGTCTTCCAGTATGATACTATTTTATGATCTTCAGGATGTGCTCTCTCACATAGCTGCTACATGGTAAGGCTAACCATGCTTTTTTTTTGTTGCTGAGGCCACGTTTTTCGAAAAGTCCAAAATTTAATATAATATTCTTGATTAGGGAGGACATAACTTTTCTTGGCAGCATATTTGTTAGGATCATGGTGTTCATTACAAAGGCATAGAATAAGAATGAAGAATGAATAAGAATATCCCGAAGTGATCCATCAAGAAATAATTTGCAAACTTCTCATTTATCAAATCATATAAAACCTTTAAAAATAAATTTAAAAATGGAAAAAGAAAATGGAAAAAATATAATAAAACAGTATTAATCATGAGAAAATAAAAATAAAATAAAAGATAAAATATTTTTTAATGTCATCACTCCAAGATTAGAACATCTTATGCCTCTTACAGATATCATTTTAGGTAGAAATTTAGGATTTTAATTTGCAAGTAGGAAACAAACTGCCTCTCTTATTTTATTATCAACACCCAGATAAGTAGGAATGAACAATTAAATTTACACAAAATAAACAATCAAGCATGTGGACAATATGCTACCAATATGCTACCAATTCAAACAAACAATAAAATAGTATATAACAGTCTACCAAGAAATTACGAAGGAGAAAACAACAGCCTACCAATACAGACGGGACAAGCTACTTTACATAAACAGAGAGCAAACCCGACTCCCTTCGAGCACTGAAGATATTACCTAGTATGGTAATGAGAGGTTTGCAAGCAAACAACCAATTTGATTCTGTGTACTTATGCAGGTGTAAAAAACAAAGAAAACCTAAGTGGCAGTAGGTATGAAAACTGTTGCATAAGGGGAATAAATTTATTTTAACTTAAAATTGATTTACAGTACTTTCTGTTCAAAGTACACTGGAATGTGACATAGTGCACTGTATTTGACACTATACAGAGCAAAATGCTGAAAGAAGGACTATAATAAAGTCTGCATTGCATAAAATTAAGAACCTGCCACAATTTTCACAAGCTCCCTTTCTCTTCTAAAGCTCAGGAATGTATTCCAACTACCAAAAGGTGTTCAGATTTATAACTTGCAAGTAGACTGAGGGAGATATTTTTGCTAAGTTCTCTTAGACGTTCATTTTGTAAAAGTATCAATATCAGTTAATACTCCAAATATTTTCATTCTAAAAATGATATACATCACCCAATTGGAGTTTGCGAAGCTACCAAAAACAACTGGCTCTTCAAACAAGTCCTTGATAACCTCAATGAGCTCACTCAAGATGATAAAGATAATTTTATGCCCTTAGTTGCTGGTGCATTTAAAGGAGCATGATAACAATGGAAGGAAAAAATAGATAACCACTTTCAAATGCCCAATCCACTGTGAATGAGTTTGGTGAACTGTTTAAATCCAAATTAAAACAGAAACATCCAGCTGCCTTTAACTCTAATCACCTAATGGCTTTCTAAATAGAAAGTCAAAACGGCAAGCTCACTCTGGGCTGAAACTTTGTTTAAACATGTCTTTTTAAAGTAAATAATAGAAAATCAAAGCTAATGATAGGGAAACACATTTTCTTCTCCAAATCTGAAGCCAAAATTTGCTGTTTAAAAGAACAATCAAGCAAATTTACTTGCTTTTTTAACTGAATATTTATCAAAGATGTCAGTTTTGCTTTCTCTTAGTTCCTTTTTCAATTGTAATTTCACTGCCTTCCATTTCTGAGTAAAATTAAATGTTTGTTTTAAAAATATTACAAAGATTTGTACGCATGTTTTGAAATGGAATTTTATCCATATTCATGTAATCTTATGATTCTGAGTTGATAATATTTTTTCCAATCATATAAATATTCTGTTGAAAAACAAATAGCCCTGGGAATGTTTTATTTTTAAAAAAGCAATCAATCTCTATTAAAGACAGTAGATTTTTTAAATAAAGTACAAAAGAAATTATCAATTAAGGCAAAAAAAGGAGCCTGAAGTAATATGTTAACAGATCTTCAGATAATCAAGATAGAGTTTTATTTCTTTTCTCTTTCTGCCCCAGATCTTATCTTCTTGTCCTATTTCTTCCCTTAGTTTTCTATTACTTTTTATTTTCTTTTTTAAAATATTTTGAATAACTAATAAAACACAAATGTAAACACAAATGTATCTGTCAACTCATAAAACATTTTTAAAAAATATTTTTTAAAAGTTGTATTGGTTTTTAAGACGAACATAGACAAACAAAATATAAAAACATCAAGCCATCTTCCATATATATACATACAGTGTGCCGGTTGGTTTACAAATTGTTTTGTGCTTCCATTTCGTAGTCTTCAATTATAATTACATTGTATATATTCTCATATTTTCAACCAAGTTTTAAATACATTAATATCATTGTTAATCAGTCCTTTGACTATACTTTTATTCATTCATGTTTTATGAAATAATCATATTTTACTTAAATTGTTTTATGACAGTTCATATTATCATCTCAAATCTATCCTACATTCATTTTGTAGATATAATATGAAAAGAATACATCTTTATATATTTATTATTTTCTAAGAATCTACATATTTCATTACCATGCTTTATTGTCTAACCATTGATAGAATAGATCCTAAATTTTATAAAATTGTTTATCATCTTGTTCTCTGATTTCAAATGTCAATCTACTCATTTCAGCACATTCCAATATTTTCTTAATGATTTCCTCCTGTGATGGTATTTTCTCATTTTTCCAGTTTTTAGCAAATACAATCCTAGCCACTGTTAATACATTTACAATCAGGTGTTTCAATTCTTTACTATATATTTCAGGTAACATTCCCAATAAAAATATCTCTGGTTTCAAATCTATATGCTTTTTTGTCATTTTTTTCTAACCACGTGTGGATTTTAGTCCAATATTTTTTAGCATCCGCACAAGTCCACCACATATGGTAATATGAGCCAGGTGTCTGATGACATTTCCAACATTTTTCAGATTTGTTCTTGAACATTCTTGCTATTCTTGTCGGGGGAAAATGCCACCTGTAAAACATCTTATACAAATTTTCTTTATATGCTGTTGACATTGTCATTTTATAATTTTGAGACCACAATTTTTACCATTTCTCTAAATCAATCCCATATCCAAAATTCTTCCCCCAAGCAATCATAGTTTCTTTAACTTGTTCTTCTTCTAATTTAATTTCTAATAAATATCCATACAATTTTTTAATCACCTTTTCATCAGTAGCTGTCAAAATCTATCTAAATCAGTCAGTTTATCATAGAAACTTTCTGTTTTAGAATCTTTATCATACCTTGAATGTATTTGCGCATATGAAAACCAATTTATCTTTATACCTTGTTCCTCTAATTTTTGTATAGATTTAAGTTCACCCTTTTCATTCAATATTTCACCATATCTAACTGTTTGTTCCCTTTGGTATATTATAGGATAAGAAAATGCTTCAATAGTCGATAGCCAGACTAGAATTTTCAAATAACACTGTCTTTTAGTCTTCTCCCAGTTTAACCACAGAGACTCCCATAAACTCATAAAACATTTATATGCCTGTTTTAGAGTTGCCATGAATAGAAGGGGGAAAAGAAATTTGAAAGAGCAGTGCAGCAGTTTGGAACCAAAAGTGCATTCTGCTGTGCACATCTCTAATTGGAGAAAGTGATTGATGACTCTTGGCTATGAATGTGTTTCATTGGAGAATAAGAATTATGATACAACCATAGGGGTGGGGGAAAACCAGGGTCAAGGGTGACAGTGAATTACGTGTCTCAGAATCGGCTTCATACAGATCATACAACATGTTCACTCCGAATAAATCCTTTGAAGTTTTTGAAGCTTGGCTTAAGGCTCATGGTTTAATTAGGGCAATTGTCGGAATCCTGACAGTATCCTTCTACAATGGGCCAATGGGAAAAAAATCAAGTTAATTTTTTTATTTTGTTTTGCATATTTGTAATCTCTCAAACAAAATGAAAGATGAACATTATATAGTTTCATTTCAGAATGTTAGGAGCTAGTTAATGTATAAAGGAAAATTGGTATTGGACATGCTGCATTTTGTAATAAAGGGTACATTCATCATAAGGTTATGACCACCACTTTGACTTTTTGACAACCCCCCCCCCATCCCCAGTCATCCTGATTAGAAAATACCTGTCAACTTCAAACCGAACCTGGCCACAGCCATCTTTCTGATCATAAGTTACTACACAGAGGGGAAGGAGAGAAGGAGGTTGGAATGCCTTATTAAGAGCTTTCTTGAGAGGAGGTCATCTCTACTAGCAATGGATAAGGTCGGGGAAGGAGTGCCTGAAGAGCCCACCAATTAACTCAATTGGCCAACATAACCTATGACACTTGGGGATAGGTTTAATTCCTAGTTTGATTATATTGCAACCACAGGAAAGAATTAGAATTGGTTTTCCATTGAAGCTGTGCTGATATGATGTACTCAGTAAAGTGGACCTTTGAGAAGGAGCCAGATCTCAAAGTTCTAGTTTGCTTGGGTTCATTAGTCGAAGCCTTGACAATGCCATTGTATCCATGTTTACATGAACTGATACATTTTAAATTGAAGCTTGAAAGATGGCAACTGAAAGCTTTTTCTCCAGGAGGGGATTTCACATATAGAATGCTACTAAGCATCATTGCCTAAGAACAATAAGTTGAAAAGAAATCTTTAAAAAATCCATTAAGAACAAAATCTGCTCCAGGACTGTAATATATTGTGCGCTTGGTTTGACAACAAGGAAATACTAAACCAGATGGAAGGAAAAACTGATATCTGAAGATGGCTGTGTGTTTGGGATCCTATTTAGGATCCTATTTGTAGGGACAAATTCCACTTGGTTTTGTACATATGTAAATAATGTTTTAAAGTTGCTGCCAATGAGTTCTCAAGTGAAAAGGTTCCATATTTTCTCATAGCAAGCTTAAGGGTACCTCAAATGTGATTGACTTTTCCCAGATATCAGCCTCCAAAATTTAAGCAACAAAACAAAGAATATGAGAATTGTATCCCCCCCCCCTATAGTTTTGTGGTCAAGATAGTGCTGGAAATAAGACTACATAATGCTCCTAAAACTGCAATTGCGTTTCTGGGACAAGGACCCAAGAACCTTGGAAAACCTGTTTCTGAATAAAATTACCAAGAATTGTGTTCCAGATCAATTTTCTCAGTCACCCCCTCAGTTCCTCTGAGTTTTGTGCACTTTAGTTACAAAAGCATAATTGGTAAATGCTCATGAAAAGTTGTCACTGGAGAACCTGTGTATATAGTGTGCGGGGTGAAGAAGGAGACATTTTGAGGATGTTTTGTCTCCTGTTTTAATGATGCTTGCATTCTTTACCTTCTCCACTTCTTTTATTCCAGCTTGTGGTGTATTTTTCTAACACCCCTTTCAATATATCTTATGTAGTACTATATATAATTCTGTAAAATTTCCATAATAAGGTTGGCTCTTTTTCTTTTCATGAATTTACCCTGAATGTTGCAGAAAAGCACTTCTGGAGATGAAAGAACATAAATTATTGTGCTAAGCACATATTTGTGTTTACATAGATTGGATAATTAATTTGAAATCTGGATTATCAATTTTCTTTCAGGGGAGAGCATTGTATACTTAGCAGTAATCTATTGTTATGGAATAAGAGGAGTGAAAAGAAGTATCTATTAATCCTGATTTGGTCCAAATTTCATGTTATGAAATAAATGTATATCAAATAAAGAAGAAACCTTGCATTGCACTGTTGCACTGTTGTGTTTTAACCAGATAATGCTTTAAGATCATGTTGTCAGGCAAATTGAAACTCTAGATGGATTCATATCTATCCCAACTAACTAGGGACCCAGAACTGCAACCCTCACAGTCATTTTCTGCAGCTCCTCAGTACTCCCCATCATTGCTGTTGAATGCCAACATTTTATTCTGCTATTTTGGTGTAGAAAAGATTAAACTTCAGATAAACTTTAAAATAAATGTAGCCTTTTAAAAAGATCTTGTGACTATGACATGACTGCACACAACCTGAATCACCACCCTGTCTCTTGAAATTCAAAATACATTGGGTTGCTTATGCCTGGAATAGGATAAACACTGTTACATATGTTTTCCTTCTTCTTGATGAACATATAAATGGATTAAAGTGAAATTTTTAAATGTTCTGATAACAGCAGATACATTTAATTGAAACTGGGATTGTGTGGAATAGTCTACATTAACTCAGTACAAGGGCACAGATCTTTAAATCATTTATTCTTGCAAGAACTATTGTTTCAATTTAGTATGCCAGACACAGGCAGTGATGGTAAAATTAGTCCACAGAGACTGTGAGATACAGGGGTATAAAGCACAGAGGGACAGGTCAGGGAAAGTCCTTTATATATTTGCTTTTATGATGATATATTTTTTATGAACTGCAAAATGTGTTGGGTCTTGCAAACAAAAACATTCCCAGGTCTAAGCATCACTTATTTTCTCTAGGAAAAAAAATTAGCATTGCTACCAACAGGCTTTATCATAGTATTTTTCACATTTAGCATTATTTTCATAATATAGTTCACATAGCCATCATTTACAGCAAACTTAGATGCTTTGGACCAATAATTACTAAATTTTATAAATCTTAACTAATTTATATTATTCAAGAATTATGAAAAAATATTCCAAATGGCAGCTGATTTACTTAGTTCACCATTGTGGGGATGAGTTTGTACAGTAGAGAATATTTGGTTCAAATTTCAGATGATCAGCAGAGTGTAAAAGATGAACATAAACTCCATTCAAATGTGTGTAGGAATGATGTACAGCTTGTTGAGTGAGGAGCCTTGTAACTGGCAATTAATGCTTCCCTGCTCAAATCCCAAGAGAGATGTTACATTAGTCTCCACTAACCTTAGTATGTTTGAGATGTGCAAACTTTACACTCCTAATTCCTTGGACAATATGGCTATTGCTTAAAATTATGGGACTTTGATCTGCACATCTGGACAATACAGAATCTGGGAAGGTTGTTCACAAGATAACCCAGCATTGTTCAAATGGTGAACTCTCCGGGAAAACAGCATTAATTGACATTGTGCAACCTGAGACCAGAGAATTTAAAGAAATGCAGGAATTATGGGAGTTGAAGTCCACACATTATAAAGTTGTAAAGGCTGAAATATCATGCCCTATGGAACACTCATCTAGCAGTACCCATTTCCGTTCTGTTATTTTAGATTTGATTTGATATCTACATTAAAATGTAATTGTGACTTTGAATTTCCAATATATATATATTTTTTGGTGCTATTTTCCACTGATTTAATGAAACATTTTATTTTGAGGTTGTTTGATTATGGGCAGATTAAAAAATCATAACAAAAAAGTCTCCACACAACCAACAATCAACAGCACTGACCCTCAGCTAACCCACATAATCCCTCCAACCAGCACTTCACCTCCCAATGACTCTCACCTAATGTGACTTCTCCATCACAAGACCTACTGATCACACGAAGACCTTACAAGCATAAAAACACCAACACTGACATTCCCTAAATTCTACTGAAGATCAGTGGTGGTATTCAGCAGGTTCTGACCAGATCTGGAGAACCAGTAATAGAAATTTTGAGTAGTTTGGAGAACCTCTGACTGGCCCTGCCCCAATCTATTCTCTGCCTCCCGAGTCCCAGCTGATTAGCTGGATCTTCTTTTGTTACACCCTGCACAAGAGAACAGAGCTGGAAAGCAGGTTAATGGGGTGGGGAGGGAATGGGGTTTTGCAGTAATCTTCCCCTGTCACGCCCACCACGCCACACCCACAGAACCGGTAGTAAAATTTTTGAAGCCTACCACTGCTGAAGATGTTACCTAGCCTGGTAACTAAACATTTGGAAGCCAACCCACAAGCTTGGGCAATGAACCTCTATCCTCTATACACTGAGCTACAGATACACACCACTATCGCAAATAAAATCTCCTTTAAGTCAGTCCTTTGTACTTGTTGTTTTACCAGAATGCAGAATAATTTGGCAGTGCTTTTGCTTGATGGCTTCTAAATTACACCCTTGAAATAGGTGAGTCTGCTATCCCAGTTAAATGTTTGAACTCAATTGAAACAAACAAGCAAACAAACGGCTTAGAAAGACAAATTAAGGATTGAACCTGAGTCCTGTTGCTCACTTACATGCAAGTCATTGAAAGTAACCCATTCAATTAGGGGAGACGTCTTGAAAAAATATGGGTATATTAAATACAACACAATGTGTTTCTTTCCTTGAGCATGAAACAAATAATAACAAGGTTCATAGTACTTTGAATTTGAAGTGTGGCAAAGACCAGAAAAATTAAGAATTCAGAATATTGCTCAGTATCATCCTTGTATGACCCTATCCAGCCTGTTTTAGGGCCCTTCCAAATACATGATATCCAGTGGTGGGATTCAAATTTTTTTTTAACTATCGGTTCTGTGGGCATGGCTTGGTGGGAGTGGCAGGGGAAGCTTACTGCAAAATCCCCATTCCCTCTGCACCCCACTAATCTGCTTTCCAACTCTGTTCTCCTGTGCAGGGCAACCAAAGAAGACCCAGCCAATCAGCTGGGACTCAGGAGGCAGAGGTGAGATGGGGCAGGGCCAATCAGAGGCAATATTTGCCAGTTCTCTGAACTACTCAAAATTTCTTCTACCGGTTCTCCAGAACTGGTTAGAACCTGCTGAATACCACCTCTGATGATATCACACAACCAGAAAGAGGGACAAAGAAAGTGAAATAAATATTGGATTTATTTATTTTCACATCAGAGGTTTTATGTTAACTTCAAAGGGAAGAATTTGACATTCCCTATATAATTTCTTTCCTGCCAAATATTATCTTAGAAGACATAATTTTGCATTCTGATAAAAACAATCCATTCAAAGCTTTTCTTGATGAGAAAATGTGGAATTAGATTGTTCTTAAATTGCCTCATTTATGAAACAGCATCTGTTAACATTCCTCATGCTGACTGGGGAACTCTTGAAGTTGAAGTCTACAGGTCTTAAAGTTGCCAAGATTGGGTACATCTGTAGATTAAGAATTCTGCAAGCGATTTCAATGCACAGAACCTTGGCAGAATTATAATTGAGGTTCAATGCATACAGATTTAAAACAAAATATCATTGATTAAAATAGAGTGATTTACAGAAAGTACATGCTATGAATGATGCTGTCACGGAAAAAAAATGATCATGGCTAGATAAATGTATGTAAGTCAAAATTTGTACTTGAATATTTAAAATGTTTAAAAATTGGATGTTTGAATTTGAGCATCATCTCATTTATTTTAGCAACAGCTATTTTAAAATTAAATGTAAAAAATTATAATTCAAAATGTCCATAGTTATATTATAAACATCAAAGATGAAAATCAGACTGTTTAAATGAAAAATGTTTAGGCTGAACTATGAAATATGTAACATGAGTTTATACATTATAAATGAAATATACTTGGATTGTTATTGTTAATCAGAGGTTTCTGCTGATATGGAAACAAAATCATAGGTATTGGAATCTTGTTTTATCATAATTTCCTAGAAAATTAAATTCTGCTTAATTCTCAAAATGAAACATTGTATTTTCCTATTAATAATCACTATCAACCTTAACCCTAACTCCACTTTTTCAATAATGAATCGTGCTCTTTTGCACAGTATCTCTACCAAAACTTGTATATATAAATTTGTTCTTAATTCAAGCTTGTTCTTATTAGTTGCTTCCATAGAAAATGCTGTTGGAAAATAGCAGTAAATATTACTATTTGTGCATATACCATAAACAATAAAATAGATAAAGTTATACTATGGTTACCCATTCTCAAAACCTTGTGAAACAAAATATAAATTTTAGTCAGTTAATTTTTGGATGGGAATGTTTAATGTTCTTTGGGGTTGCCTAATCATTTAATTAGGATCTGGAAGAAATCTTTAATACAATTTTGGAAAGAAAAGGGGAATATCTATGTTGTTTTTAGCTTCTCGCTTACTGTCTGAAGCTGCTTGCGAAAATTTTTGCCAAATATTCAAACTGGAAGATACCAAAAAAAAAAAAGATTGTCCAATTTGGAAAATCCAGGTTATACAGTTATACAGTCCTTTTCTTCGTCTCCTTCTCCTTCTGAAAAAAGTAACAGCATTCGCCTCCATGACTGTTTTCAATATGCTGAAGTGTCTGCCCACATATTTTCGGATTAATTCAGCTTGCTTTTGAATGTAATTTTTTTCTATCTTCTACAGGACTGAGTCAATTGCTCCCCAAAGCATATTTTCATTGCAAGGGAATTAAAAAAACAACAACCTAACAACTATAAATTTATTCCTGACCAACTTCTCAAAGATTCAATTTTGTACCTGTTGAAGTTGACAGTTTTAGATCTCTTTCAATAATTATTTGAATGGGAAGTCAGCTCTTCTGCCTCTTCAATCAGATCTGACAGTGAGAAGACTAAAACTGACATACAAGAATTGTATGTAATGAGAGTAAATTTGATCTAGCAAATGTTTCCTTCACTCTGACTTAGCATTGTTTTTTTTTCTCTGTAATTTCACATGGGCTATAGGATGACATTATTATTTTGAGAAAGATTATTAATTTGGAGAAAATAGGACTAATATAACAGTTGCCAGAATTGCAAGAAATCTTGCAATATTAAACAATACAAAATAATGTTGCTCCTAAAATGCCATTAACTAGAACACTGTTCATTTACATTGCTGTTCTTGGTGATAATATTTATAATGGTTCATCGCACAGTCAGCCTGATGTTCTAATTGGAGTTGGCATTTTTTTTTAAATGATTGTATTATTTTTATTTAGATTCATCCTCTCTTTAAGACATCGACAGTTTATGTGAGGCTTTCTTTTGTTTTATTTATACAACAACACTTTGAGGTTAGTTGGTCTGAGAAAGAGTAATTGGCCAGTCACATAGTGGGTTTTTATAGCTGTTTTATAATTTCCCTAGTCCTAATCCAGCTCCTTGACCAATATTACATGCCATATAGATGCAGCTCTAGTCTATACAAACAAAAAGCTGAAATTATGAAATAAAAAATAAGGAAAAATTTTATGTCAAAGAAAAAATAATAATAAGCCTTCACCATCACTCATATCAGTCCTCGCTCATTTTAAATGTCAGTAACATTATTTATATCCAGTTTTTTTGAGAATCTCCATTTTAATAACTGATAATATTTTACATACTTTTAAATAGCTAACATATTAGGTATTTCTTACAAGCTTTGTTCAAAGTCAATTTATAACATCATATGAACAGTGAGTTCAATTCAATTAATTTAGATACATACATCCTGATCTAATTATATAAAAAAACAAATTAAATATTAAGAGAGAACATTTTCTATTGCATATTAGAATATTTTTGACATTTTATTGGATACTAGTTCATCTAATCTGCTGCTTGCAGTATTTCAGAATGTTTTGTTTCTGTAATTTACAAAACTGCTGCTTCATTTTCATGAAGTTAGTTTTAAAGCAAATCATTTTGTTTTGAAATT
This sequence comes from Hydrophis major, assembly GCA_033807585.1. NCBI lineage: Eukaryota > Metazoa > Chordata > Lepidosauria > Squamata > Elapidae > Hydrophis > Hydrophis major. The sequence goes on from CM066333.1 coordinate 30,518,796, forward strand.
GTCATTTGGTTATTTCCAAACCTGCAGAAATAAATATGACTAAATACAAAGTGATTGTAGTCTGTATTTTAAGTAACAGTATTAGTTACAAATATTGTATTTTTTCATAATAAAATAATGGATATTTGCATGCAATAAATCTGTGCATGAATTGTATTAGGCACAGATTTATTAAAGTGGACCTTTGTTAATTATTTTTAGACAGTAAATATAACTCAGAATCCTCATAATTTGGAAGCAAAAAGGCTGTTAAATTTGACTTTCCAACATGCATGTGTAATTTTAAAAAGCATTAATGTGTTTTAAACTCAGTTTCTTTAAGTCTGTTCATGTCTTTAGCATGTGGTGGAGTTTGACATTTGGCCTGGGAAGTTCAGAATAAAATTACCAAGTTCAGCACAATTTTAGGCAAATTATTTTGCTAGCTAAACCCACCTCCCTAGCTATATAAGAAAACATTTGGGAAAAAATATTCCCTTAAAATTCTTGGTGACTTTATTATTGAAAAAGTTTGCTTGGATTACATTTATGGCGGTCTGGAAAACCTTTATAGACTTTCTGCATAAAACAAAAAAATAAGCTTATGACTTGTGGTTTTGATGATTAGAAAAAAATGGATTATGGAGTTGTTTTTGTAATCATAGAGTAAGAGATAACTTTGTAATCATACTCTTCTGTTTTTGGAATTGGAAATTGGAAGCTTCTTCCTGGTTCTTTTTATGTTTTCTTTCTGCGCTTTTGACTTTTTTCTTTTCTTATTTTATTCTGTAATAGTTTGCATTATTTTTTATGTTCTCTTTAAAACTTTTAATAAAATTTATATGTATGTATGTATGTATGTATGTATGTATGTATGTATGTATGTATGTAAAAACCTGCTTGGCAGTGGTTGTAAATCTAAGCCTTTTGGATAATCTGAATCTGAATGTTGTGTTTAAAATTTCTTTGTAATATATTGCCGACACTAAGCTACTACTTATTATGTACACTGATCCACCCATCCACCTCATAGAATAACCCTGCAACCTATATTCTTGAATGAATATAGTTAGGACAATAGCATTGTTAAGCTCTCATCTCTTTGGAAGATAACACATGTAGAAAAATATAAAACCTTATATATTGTATAGCATCATAACTGTACAAAATATGTTTATTATTTAGCATGAATCTATATTGTGATTATATATATATATCTTTGTGTTAAAGCAAACATATCATAAAGAAAAGTATATAACTATATTCAGCCTGTATGTTGTCCTTTATTCTAATGTAGTGATCATCTTTTTCATAATAATTTGGACATTCTGGAAAGTTCACTGCTATAGTTTATTGTTTTAACTGCTTCAAAGCACTCCTGCAAGGCATTTTCTCTGAAGTTTAATGAAAAATAATAGCATTATCTATCCAAGTTATATGCTATCCTGTATTTTAAACAAAATTAATATTTTCCATTTATGAAGTAACCCCTCTCTTGCACGATACCTACCACAATGTGTAGTAATTGAAAAATAAGCCACGGCCTCTGAATTTAAAAAAAGTGAAGAAAATTATTAAAATTATTGTCTCAGTAAGAATAGTTTAAGTGCATGTTGAAAAAAATTGATTGTATTGTACTGATTTTCTTTGAACTATTAGTTTCATTAGCATTGTTCAGCTGAATAAACACCCTGGGCACTTTATGTTTCTGTGGAATAGCCAATGTAACTGGAAACACTGAATTTTGCAATTGTTTTTCATTTGTTTTGTAGATGCTAAATGATTGTTTTTGTTCTTTCAGTCTATATATTTGCTTGTCGGAAATAAAGGATACCTTTGAATCCTGAGTAATTTCCTCTGCTAATGTCAGTTTTGTTTTCACATGACTAGAAGGCTCTTTTGCCTTTCTTGCATCCAGTCAGAACTGCTATGAACTTTTTTCTTTGAACATTTGCCCCTAATTAATTCGCAAGAAAAGTATTTTCAAAACTGTAATCACTTTGGTGTATCATAGCTTGTTTTGGCAATCAAGAGGCCAAGTCCATGAAAAAATGCAATTGTACATTTTTTTTTCCTTTCAGTAATTTACCCTGATGTTACAAGGTTTTAGAATGGAATGATTCAAATAACATTTAAATCACATTTAAATTTTTAATTAATAATACAGATTTGCCAACAGGCGTTATATCTGTTTTGTAAGTATAGATGTAAAACATGCTGAAGTTGTACCATTGATTGCCCCCTCACCCCCCCCTCCATCCTTCTTTCCAGACTAAAGGCTTACTAATTTATTATCTTGGACATGAAAAAAAATGGACTTTATATTTTTCTGTATGCATCCCAGAATAGAAATCAGACTTCTAAATTATTACTGAAAAACATTATTCACTTTACCAACATATAATAATGTCATATTTTTTAGTAATATTAAGAATTTTATTCCTTTCAGCAGAGGAAATATATTTCCCAGAAAAAAAAATAGAACAAAGGATAAACTGTTATGGTGATAGATGAGAAAAAAGATATGATTAAAAGTTTATGTCATAATTCCAATTTGTGTAGTGATATTTTCTAAAGATATTCAAAGTTATTCATAAAATTAATTAAGCAGTTTGCTTATTTTTTAAATTTAGATCTTTTATCATTTAAAAATATAAAATGCATGAAAATCTTCTGTGTTGCTAAAAAATGTGTATGTGTGTGTTTATGTGACACACACACACACAAATACAAACACACACTAATTAAATAATATATATTAAATAATATATTAATAATATTTTATTAAAATATATATTTAATTCTAACTTTGTTTAAAATAATTCATTGCCAGTTATTCAGAATTCCTTTAACTATGACCAATGATATTTGGTGTAATATACTCATAAGATTATTCATTAGATTAACAATATAAGATAAGTATATCAATTTATGCAATTAAATATCTTTTCAGTTATTCATCCATAATACACTGAGAAAATACATGAACATTTAAAAAAATATAAATTAACTATTCATATTTGATATATGGTAGTAACAATAACACCAATAATAACAATGTCCGGGTCTAAATAAATTTAATCTGAATGTGTGTGCCTCATTTTTCCTACTTTTTAAATATTTTGAAATGGTTGTTAGAGAGTGAAAATCTTTAAACAAATTTGTTGTCAATTCCTTTGTAAATAACAACATTTAGAATTAAATGTTCTTATTCAGTGTTTTAGAACATAAAAGGCAACAATTGGCACTCTATTTTAAAGCAATTATTTAAAAACAGGCTGTGCTGTGAAGTCTGGCTGTACCATCGCCATATATTTCTAAATATGTCTAAAGGAATATTATAAAATTTAACTATTAAAAAATATTTTTTTTGCTGCTGATGCTGTTCCTGCTACTTATCCTATTGTTCCTAGAAGCACTCTCGGTTGTTATTGACTGTATAGGTTTGCATTAGAAAGAGCTTATGTAAATTAGGAATGGCACATTTATTTATTAGTAATTCGAAGTTTCCTATTATGAATACCCAAAATATTTGTTTAGAACAAATATGTAGAATGAAAGGTCTTCATTATTGAACTGATTAAATGCAAAACTGGATGATGTGGTGCCGAGAAAGAACTTATTTTACCAGTCACTTTGATAACCCTTAAGGAGCCTTAAATAGTACATATGAAAAAACAATTCATATCAGGTTTCCCTCAGGGAATTTTCTTTGGTTTAAGAAAATTTTATTAAAGATTGGCATTGCAAATAACATTTTTCATAACTATATGTAGACCTGTTAAAATTTTTATTAAAACTGGAGTTTGGCCTGTTCTTTTTCATCATTCTACCAGATATTAAACTCTAGAAGCAGCTGTAGGAAATAGAGAAAGGGATTTTCAAAGGGATTTGAGCTCCCTGTCTCAGTGCCTTTAGTGATCATATTATCATACCTATCACACATAACAAAGCCCTAAATCTGTAATTCAGATAAAGTCGTCAGGACTGTGAAATACAAAAAAATCCAAACAGATGCTGTAACATTTTTCCTCTCTTTCTCTCTCTCTCTCCCTCTCTCTGTCTCTCTCTCTTCTTCCTTCTATACTGGTTCTCGTTACATGGGATTTTGTAAACCTGAACAGGCATTCTGCAGATGCTGTATAGCAACCTACATACATTAAAGTCTATTATTACTTGTTTAGGAGAGAAAGAGGGCTAGAGAGGGATTTAATGAAAAAGGTACATTTGACTATACCTGCAGGAGTTCTACTCAGGGATTCCTAGAAAGGAGTTCAACTAAACCCTCTAAAGGTTAATAATAATAATAATAATAATAATAATAATAATAATAATAATAATAATAATAATAATAATAATAATAAAAGATGGTAGGTGCTTGCTTTGAAATGAGTTACATAAACTAAACCCAGTCTAGAGACAATATCTGCGTATCAGCAGTAGGAGATTTTACTTCATGAGATTACAAGTCAACACAAGAGATACGCCAAATGTATTTTTTGTAGTATTTAGTATTTATTTGATTTGTCAATTGCTTACAAGATTCAGGTATAAGAATAAATATAGTTTTGAATACATGAGACAGATACTTATAAGAAAAATAAAAAACAATAGGACAGGGATGGTAGGCACAATTAGTGCGCTTATGCATGCCCCCTACAGGCCTTTTAGGAAGGGGATGAGGTCAATAGTAGACAGTCTAAGGTTAAAGTTTTGGGGGTTTGGGAAGAAACCACAGAGTCAGTTGAGTATTCCAAACATTGACCACTCTGTTGCTGAAGTCGTATTTTCTGCAGTCAAGTTTGGTGTGGTTAACCTTGAGTGTGTATCTATTGTGTGCTCTTGCATTGTTATGGTTGAAGCTGAAGTATTCATTTGCAGGTAGGACATTGCAATGTATGATTTTATATACTATATTTAGATCGGACCGGAGGCGGCATAGTTCGAGGTTTTCTAGGTCTAGAGTTTCCAGTCTGGTGGCATAAGGTATTCTGCAATGAGTAAAGGAGTGGAGAACTCTTCTTGTGAAATATTTCTGGACTTTTTCAATTGTGTTAATATCAGATATATGATATGGGTTCCAGACTGTTGAGCTGTATTCAAGTATAGGTCTGGCAAATGTTTTGTATGCTCTCGTTAGTAGTGTGATATTACCAGAGAAGAAGCTACGTAGGATTAGATTAACAACTCTTAATGCCTTTTTGGCTATGTAGTTACAGTGGGCTCTAGCACTTAGATCATTTGAGATGAGTACTCCAAAGTCCTTGACAAAGATTGGATCCTCGACAAGGTCTTGGCTATTTAGCTTGTATTTTATTTTCTGATTTTTTTCTGCCAATATGTAAGACAGAGCATTTATTTGTTGAGATTTGAAGTTGCCATTTGTTTGACCATTCTGATACATAGTCAAGGTCTTATTGGAGGGTAGTAGTATTGTCTGTGGTGTTGAATCTGTGGTGTTGTACATCATCAGCGAAGAGAACGCAATTACTCTTAATATGATTCCAGAGGTCATTTATGTAGAGTATGAAGAGAGTTGGTCCTAAAACACTGCCTTGGGGGACACCACTGTTGACAGGGTAAGTGTGGACACAATTCTCTGCTGAATAAAAAGAGCAGCATGTCAAAAGTTGATGAAGCAAACTCTGAAGGAGAATAGAAAAGAATTTTGCTGCAGGGATCTTGGAATCATTTCTCTCAGATTAATTACATTGATATGGTGGCTTAGAGACTGGGTCTTGAGAGGGGATCACTGTCATCCTATGAGAAAAAGTTAGTCAAATATCCAGTATCAATTTCAGCAATGTTCTTCTACATGCCATAGACAGACAGGAAAACAGATAAACAGACACACTTATTTCTTTATTTTTTTCTTTATTTCTTTATTACTATTTCTTTATTTATATAGGGCCTTCTGGTGGTGATTTTTTGTGCTGAAGTAAAAAAAAATAATTAGTGCGTATTCCTCTGAATGCAGCACTGTTCAACATGTTTATATTCTGAGACTGGTATACACATAAAGCTGAAAAATGTGTTATGAGTTTCACTTTCCAAAGAAAAATGATAAAGCTTCCATTTCAGGCTGAAATTTGTTAATACTTTTTATTGCAACAATGAATCAATTCACTTAATCGTTACTTTTTCAGCCAAATTCTTTAATCATATATTTTAACATAAGGGCAAAATATTCCATTTATAGAAAATAAAATTACAACGAATTTCTAAAAACATAATTTGGTAAAGAAGTAGATATATCTGTAAGGATAATTTTAAAAATTGGACACTTTATGATATATTTCAATAATACACATAGATGACAATTAATAAAATAGAAACCCACTAAAGCACCATATATATTATATTATGCTAAACTGTACTATATTGCATTGTGGTGCAGTGTTTAAGGTGCTTGACCATGAATGGGAATGCCCAGATTCTTCCTTAAAAATAAAAGTCAGCTATGCCACTTTGGGTGAGCCCTTTTTTCTCCCTCCTTTATCCACCAATTTGCACTATAGTGGATTGAATAATGTTCATAATAATATCTAGTGTATGTATGTGTGTGTGTAATGCTAAATATTTGATATGATAAAAAGTCATGACAAGCAATTGAAATACAGTAGACAATCCTAAAATATTCACTGATATATATGTGTAACTGTCTGTCTGTCTGTCTGTCTGTCTGTCTGTCTGTCTGTCTGTCTGTCTGTCTATCTCTCATCTATTTCTCATCTAACTATCTCTATATATGAAAATATTTGACTATCCATCACAAATAAGAAGTAATTGGAATGGTGAATATAGTTATTTGGAATCTAGCATCTTAAACCAGAAGTTAAATATTTGACTGGAATTTTCTTGAACTTCAAAAGTTATTTACCCAACTCAGTGAAATCACTGGCACATATATCTTTTGCAAGTAACATTAATGAGTATGTTGCACAGTGTGGGAAAAATTATTTTATTTTATTTTTCTTGAAGAAGTTAAATCCTGTTTTAGTTGCCTGAAGCAACATTTTTAAACACCTTTAATGCAGCCCAGTTAAAAACCCAGTTATCTGACAAAATGCATTCCACTTTATTACAAAGGATTACTTTAAAAAGCACAATTCTGTATATAGTATGGGATAATTGAAGCACTAAGAATCCCCTACTGTATGCTGTATGAGAAATAATTACACATAAATGCATACTGGAGTTGCATTTTAATGAGCCCTTCCTTGAAAAGGATGAACATGTAACCACCTTAATGAAATTTTAGGCTGCTTATTTTGTAACACCAGAAGAATCCAATTGCAGATCCATTGATATTCCATCTCTGAAAAAAAATCAAAGATTCACAGACTCTTTTCCCAAGATCACTGAAGATCTCAAGTGTTCCTCAAGGTCTCAAGTCTATGAATCTTAAGTTATTTATAATCAAAGTCTGATTGACCCTGATACAGTGTGTGTGTTTTTAAAATGTACAGCAGCTGTGTGACATTAATGAAAAAGTCACTTGTTAGATAAAACACATAATCAATCATGTAAATGAGTGTACATGTTAAAACAGCATCTCTGTTAGAAGGTTGCATTAAAGATGGATAAACTTCAATGAATTCTACTAAAATATATTGAACAATCTGAGAACAAAATAAATATTTAATAGATTCAGTCCTTGCTTTCTAAGTGAAAGTGTTTAGTAGCACATTATTAAAAGTCTTCTTAAATTAGTATAGAAGTGTCTTTGAATTTATTGGCCATATCAGCCCAATATGGTCTTCAGCGATGGTTAAATCAATATAGTTCATTGCATCATTAGTGTGTTTAACTTTATGGCTATTCATCCAAAAACATTTTGCACACGTTGATTGTACGTATCACTGTACCACCATCCTTTACAGTTTAGCAAACTAAGGCATGCCTCTGTGTTCCAACTTTTCTCTTTTCCGGCTGCATATAGAAAAGAATTGTGGTCAGCTTGTGTTTCATTGTTAACTTAACCTTATTGAGCCTTACAAAATTCACATGTGAGCTGTTTATCAATTTGTATTCAGCTTATGAGAAAGTTGTGATTCAGTTCTTCAAGATGCCAACAAACAAACACCAAACATAAGGCCTAGTGTTCAAAGTATGCATAAAATGTGTATATACCCACCACAGCAAAAGCAAATGGATCATATCTTATAAAATATAAAAATATCTATTTTATAGTAAATATGTCTGAATGCTTTGATTTACCTTTTTTAATGTAAACCAAAAGACAAACACAAATAATGAGAGCCAAGGATTACAATATTCGCAATAAATTAATCCACCCAAAGTAGCCCTACAGTGAGATAAGAGGCAAATAAATTTGACAAAATAAATAAAGAGCAGCTGAAATTAGCTAATCATCTTTGTTGCAAGGAACATCTTTATTTTGACATAGCTTTGAATTTTTGCAGTTACTATTGGCTTCATTTGGCTGAGATTAGCTGAAGAGGTTTATGAATACTTATACTGAAGTATGGAAGATGATGCAAGTCTATCTACTTGACATTGTAACAATGGACTAGCACATCTAAGGTTAAAGTTATTGTTGTAAGTTTAAGTACCAAGACCCTACTGACTTCTTCATGACTCTGACACAATGTTAAGTCTACTGTTATTGAGCATTTCTGATACTGTGAATAGGCATAATTAGTTTCAAGGTATCTGTTCTCAAAGAGCAAAATGGCATGATTTCTCCCCATCACTGTTTCTCATTTGCCAGGATGCTTTCTATCACCACAACTTCCTTTATATTTTTCAATACACTGCTGGGCCCAGTTCCAAGTCAAGCACAAGATATTGCCATCACTTCATGCAAGCAACTTAAAGACCAGAGGACTTTGAATATACAGATATATTTTCAAAGAGAAAGCGAAGGAGATTCAGATATATTTATGCCATAAAAAGATTACCCCCCCATAATTATATGATCTTTTATTTATTCAACCACACAATCATTTTTTTCATGTATACTTTCTTATAATTTATGCATTCAAAAAGCCAGCTGGATGACTTTGCGGCCACCATTCTTTCTCAGCTCAATACGCCTCACAGAGTTGTTATTGTGGAGAAAATAAGAAGTGAAAGGTATGTTGGATATATTTGCCACCTTCAGTTATTTGTAAATTTGGTGTATTGGATATGTTCTCCCATATTCGTTGTAATACAGGCAGGATAGAATAAATAAATAATTTAGAATTCATTTTAAAAATATACTTTTGTAGATTGGCAACATCTCAGCATGCATAACAGTTTAGGACGGCTAACTTTGATATGGTCCTATAAAAACATAAACTGAAAAAAACCCTTTCCCTCTTTGTTATATTTTAAAGCAATTCTTGATAATCCACTGTTATTCATTATATCAATTTGTCCCTTTGAGTATTAAGGTTTTAAAATTAATAACAGATACAGAAAACTGAATACCACATATCCATGTTATGTTTTTAGGGAAAATTCCCGTCTTTAATGGAGTACAGTTTGATGCAGGAAAATCCATTCTTGTTCTCTTGCACATTTTCTGCTCAAAAATAATTCCGCCATTAGTGAGCTTCTGTAAATTTGAGACACTGATTTGAATAAATCCCATAAGTTTTATTGAATGCTCTCTGGAGATTCAATCCTTCTTAACCAGTTGTAAGAAACAATAAGCTACCAAAATTATTTAGATGGCTGACAGAAATGTAGAATACATTCTAGTATAGAGATTATTTCATATTTTGTAAAAAAAAAAAATTAAGTGTATATGATCGCAAAGGTATTCCACAAATGTTGCTGAAGAAACTTTTCACCTACAAACAATCTTTTTGAAACTTAATTTGAAAATGAGCAATAAATTGCTCTAACACTGCTTTAAGTGTACTGAGCTTTTTCAAAATGAAAGAAAGATAACCCTATTCCTTTTATATTTTAAAAGGTAAGAAGCAAGAATCTTGGTGTTATTTCTTTTTCTCTTTTGGATCTACTGGGAATGAGACATTCAAATTTGTTCTTAGCAGATTTTTTTTAATGGCTAGAGATCAAGTACAAACTGTGAATGTTTATTTTAGTTATTTATTTGCTAGATTTATATCCTAACTTGTCTTTAACAGCTCAAGGCAGATTACCCAGGAATCTCCATTTTATCCCAACAATTACAAACAGAGTATTTGGGATAAGAAAAAGCTACTGGCCTAAAATCATCAGCTGACTTTTCTTGGTTGAAACCTGTCATAGATTCAGGCATGGGTAGAATGAATGGAGACAGTCTTAGTTGGTGAACTTCCAACTCTTTATTGCATAGTGACTTCTAACTTGTATAACAACAACTCTGCTTTATATAGGCAATGCCAATGTGAAATAACCAATAGGAGCTGTGAAACGCTAGCTCCAGTACCAATAAGAGTCCTTCGTTAAGGGCCAATCAGATTCTCAGAACCCGACCAATCCGATCTAGCCGCTTAACACCCAATCAGAAGTGCAGGGCCAGAACCCTGCACTTTACCCCAAGTTTGCCTTTATTCAACAATTTACATACATAACACCCCTTCCCCCTGGCTTCACAATTAGTTTGTGACTATGTAGTCCTTCAAATAGGACGGTTGTCTCTTAGGTCTGTCAGATTTTCTTTGGACTGGCTGCGTGCAGTCCCGTTGAGGTAGGGTGTTGTTTTGTAGTGGCTCAGCTTCTCGTTCTGGTGTGATTTCCCTTGGAGCGTACGATTCTTCTTCCTGCTCCATTTCCTGGGTTTCACTTGATTCATTGCTTTCCTGGAACAGGTTTCCTGGCATATCATCATCTTCTCTTCCTTCCCCCCCCCCTCAGTTTGGTCGTTGGGAAATTGTTGGCTAGCAGTTATAAGTCGTGACCGTAATTGGTCATATGTCTTTTCCATAGTCTCTCATCAATACATTTTACAATATAGGATCTGGGCCCAGTCTCGCGTATTACCGTTGCTTCAATCCAAACTGGGTCGCCTGATAAATTTCTTGCATAAACGGGGTCGCCTACCTTGAAGGTACGGTAGCGTCCGCTGGATTCTGGAGGCTTTTCTGGCTCATAAGCAGTGTGCAGTCGGTCGAGGTGAGAACGGAGTTTTTGCCCCATGAGAAGTCCAGCGGGAGTTCTGCCGGTTTCACTGTGCGGAGTGATGTGTTGTAGAGGTAGAATGCGGTTTATTTTTTCGTCAAGATTATCATAGTCCATCTTTTGTAAAGTCTTTTTTACAAATTGTACCATGCGTTCCGCTCGGCCGTTGGTAGCAGGATGCGCCGGCGAGGTGAGCGCATGGCGGATGCCGTTGTCAGCAAGGTACTGTTCAAACATTAGCGCTGTAAACTGTGGTCCATTATCGGACACCAGGATGTCCGGCAATCCATGAGTTGCAAAGAGTCTATTGAGGACTTTAATGACTGCCTCGGAGGTTGTATTGGCCATTCGATGAATTTCTAACCAATTAGAGTATGCATCGACAGTCAACAGAAATGTCTGTCCTTTAATTGGCCCTGCGAAATCCAGGTGGATTCTGGACCAGGGTCCACGTGGCGTCTCCCATTCGGTCGGTGCAGCTTTTGGCGGTGCATTGCTGGTTTGTTGGCACTTGGTGCAGGCCTTGACCCATTGCTCGATGTGTTGGTCCATGCCTGGCCACCAAGCGTAGCTCCGTGCGAGTGCCTTCATTCGCACGATCCCGGGATGTCCATCGTGCAAGATTTGTAACAGCGTCTTTTGGAGTCGTTCTGGGATGACGACTCTATCGGCCCAGATAACGCAGCCTTTTTGAGAAAAAAGTTCACTCTGTCTTGTTTTAAATGGCGCGAAGTCATCTGGGATCTGGTCCAATGGCCATCCACGCTCTACCCTAGGACTCGTGCTAGGGTGTGGTCTCGTCTGGTCTCCCTCGCGATATCTCAAGCGGTCATAGGAGGCGAGTTGAGCGTTTCGATTTGTAACGCCGAGACTGTTGGTGCCGGATCATTGAGGGTCTCTGGTAGCAGTGCTCTGCTGAGTGCGTCGGCATGGGGAATGGCTTTCCCCGGTCGATGTAACAATCGATAATTATAAGCAGCTAGAAACTCTGACCATCGAGTCATTCTTGGGGACAATATATAGGGAGTTGGTTTGTCCCCAGCGATTATCCCCAATAAAGGTTTGTGGTCGGTTACAATTGTAAATGTCCTTCCATATACATACTCATGGAATTTTTTTATGGCTGACACAATTGCAAGAGCCTCCTTGTCTATTTGTCCATAGTTATGTTCTGCCTGGGATAGAGTCTTCGAAAAGTATGCAACGGGAGCCTCATTTCCATTAGGTAGCACATGGCTCAAAAGAGCGCCCACCCCAATCGGTGAGGCATCACAAGTTATAACCAAGGGTAATGTTTCATTATATTGCATAAGTACAGAATCAGATGTAAGTAAATCTTTTACATTTCTAAACGCTTTTTCTTCTCGGTAACCCCAAACCCACAATGCTTTCTTATCTAATAACCGGCGTAATGGTTCAGCGGTAAAAACACATTGTAGAAATTGATAAGGCCTAAAAATGCTTGAAGATCAGTTTTGTTACGAGGTCTGGGAGCATTTCTAATCGCCCTTAATTTACTCTCAGTTGGGTGAATACCCTGACTATCAATGCGATAACCTAAAAATTCAACACTGTCGGTATACAGATGACATTTATCTCTTTTTACTTTCAATCCCGCTTCTTGGAATTTTTTAAGCACACATTTTAAACGATTCTGCAGAATTTTTTTACTAGGAGCTGCAATCAATACGTCATCAAAATATGGAACCACGCCCTTGGTTCCCTGTAACAATCGTTCCATTAAACTTTGGAATATTCCCGGGGCCACACTCACCCCGAACTGCAATCGGGTACATTTAAAAGCACCTCTGTGCTTTACTATCGTTTGGGCTTGGGCTGTTTTATCGTCCATGGGCAATTGTTGATAGGCTTGAGCTAAATCTAGCTTAGCAAAAACCTTTCCACCTCCCAGAGAATGAAGGAGGTGCTGCACCACCGGCACTGGATACGCGTTCTGTTGGAGGGCGTGGTTTAGAGTGGCCCTGTAGTCCCCACAGATTCGGATTGACCCATCTGGTTTAATGGGGGTTACAATAGGAGTTTCCCATGGGGAATGATCAATGGGTTGCAGTACCCCTTGTTTAATTAGTTTGTCAAGTTGTTCATCTATCTTGGCCTTAAGGGCGAATGGAACTCGACGGGGCTTTAAATGGATCAGGGTGACCTTAGGGTTGAGGCTGAACGAAATTGGGGTCCCCTTATACTCGCCCAGACGATCTGCGAAGACATCGCTGAATTCAGACATAAGATCCTCCTCCCACTCGCAATCACCGACTCGGTTCACGCCGGCTAGCTTGATGCCGAGTGGCGCATTCGAAGGTCTTGGCGTTGGATGGTAGGAATGAGCTGCTTTAATGTCTTCCACGACACCATCGAGAGGGATGATCCCGAATCGACCTCCATGTGGCAGGGTTGGTTCTCTATGGCTACTGTAACTCGAATCTTCTTAGCGTCCAGGGCCAAGGCATGACCTATAGTGATAGTATGGTGAGCCTCTTCTTTCTGCAACGCTCGATATCTGTAGGAGTGGTTTGCTGGGTCTCGCCATACAGGATGGTTTCCTGCTGATTGGCGAAAGTTGGTTCCCCTTCAGGCCGGGCTTGGTCCCGGTAAACTGCGACAGACTCGACCGATGTGGCCTCGTTTCCCGCACTCGTGGCAGAGTGCGTCACGGAATTTGCAGTCTGCCCTGGGATGGTTTGCCCCGCAGCCAGCGCAAGGGCGTGAGGTTTTAGGACGAGGGTCCCGGTCGGAACGCAGTCGATGGACCCCTTCTTCGTCGCTGTCTGATGACGAAGAGAGGTCCTTGTAGTGCGTTGTTGCCAACTGCCCTTCTGAGCTGGGTGAGATGTCACCTGTCGGTGGGTTTGTGGGGTTTCGGCTTCGCCGTAGCTGCGCCGCTGACTTTTTGGTTGCCTCAGCGGCGGTGGCTTCGGCGATGGCGTCAACAAGGCCGATGTCACCCTTCGCCATCAGCTTGCTCTGCACGTTTAGTGCATCTAATCCCAGAATTAGGCGGTCTCTCAATGCTTCATCTAAGTCTGCGAACCCGCAGAGGCCTCCCAAGTGCCGGAGGTCTGCCACGAAGTCAGCCACACTCTCTCCTTTTCGTTGGCTTCGTTGATAGAACTCGTGGTGTCTCACGAGTGTGGGTACGGTTGGCGCGTAATGGTCTCTCAGGAGAGGTTCGAGGTCGTCCCAGCTTATTGCTTTCACTTCGCGAGGCTTCGCGAGGGCTTTAGCCATTTTAAAGACAGCCGGGCCGCAGTACGTCAGGAACAGCGCCCGCTTCTTGGCTGGTGTGGCGTCCTTCAGGTTGTTCATTTTGAGGAACATCTGAAAGCGATCCATGTAGGATTCCCAATCCTCTTGGGATGGATCATACGGAGCGGGTGGTACGATGCCACCGGACATGGCTTCCGTTGGCGCCGTTTTTTTCATGTGCTCTGTTTTTCTTCCAAGTTCCTTAAGATCAGATGTCTCCAAATCCCATCCTCGTCGCCAGTGTCATAGATTCAGGCATGGGTAGAATGAATGGAGACAGTCTTAGTTGGTGACTTCCAACTCTTTATTGCATAGTGACTTCTAACTTGTATAACAACAACTCTGCTTTATATAGGCAATGCTAATGTGAAATAACCAATAGGAGCTGTGAAACGCTAGCTCCAGTACCAATAAGAGTCCTTCGTTAAGAGCCAATCAGATTCTCAGAACCCGACCAATCCGATCTAGCCGCTTAACACCCAATCAGAAGTGCAGGGCCAGAACCCTGCACTTTACCCCAAGCTTGCCTTTATTCAACTATTTACATACATAACAAAACCAAAGTTGAATTTTTAGCTGCCTAGACCTATTCCAATACCTTAACCAGTTTATCATGCTGCTGGTTCAAAATGATCAAGTTCTGCCATGCTTCATAATTTTCAGACTTTTTTGTGACTCAGAAGCATTTATATTGGCCCATATACTGGGATTCCAGTGAAGCATTTTTTTAAAATGTTTGATCTAGTTTTATTCACATATTATCATCTTTTTTGTACTTCCATCCCAATTCAAGAGAGCTCACAACATAATGAAAACAATGCAGTAATAAAAGACAAATATTCAAACATAATAAAATCATGTCACAAAAAAATAATTACATATGCACACATCAGCTGCCCTAAACCAAGATCTCCTGCTTTTATAATATAAGCCTTAAAAAAAAACAGCATATAATTTAAAGCAATCTGACTTAAAACTTGCCATTCCCTTGATATTTGTTGTTAGACACCAACATCCTCAAGAAAACTATCTTTATCAAGAAAACTATCTTTATAACCTAACAAACGTTAATAGTAATAATTTGTTCCAGAATGAGAAGTCTGTAATGAAGATCCTATTCCTTACATTTTGATATCCCAGGAATGGGCTTCAAAAAAGGTGCTTTTTTCAAGAGAAAACTGGACTTTTTAGTTTGTCTTTGAAGATGTTTGCAGGAGGAAATCCAAGAAGCTTCTTTAGCTCTGACTGGATGGTGGGAAATGGAAGGATTTATACTTCTTTCCATTCCCCACTCTCCAGTCAAAACTGAAAAAGCTTCTTGGATGAGATGCAAAACATCTTTAGTGAATAACCAGAAAGTCCAAAAAAGCACCTTTGGGACAACCATGACCTGAATCACTAAGAATCTCCATAGACAGGAGTGGGCATGCTATCTTGGTCCTCTCATGCATTATACTTAGATTCTACATGAGCAGATGGTCTTAAAAAAAAACAAACCAATTTTATTGATTTTCTACAAACAAACAAAACAAACAAGACATAAAAACATCAACTCTCTTATGTGCATACAGTGTGTCGGTTGGTTCATCAGTTTTGTGCATTCATTTCGTAGTCTCAATTGCAGTTATATCACATAACAACTCATATTGTCAATCCAAACTTATATATCCTAATATCTCTATTAAAAAATCATTTGACTATACTTTTAATCATTCATGCTTTTATGAGAAAACAATACTTTAAATAGTTTATTCTATAACAAACCATATAATCATACCAGATCTGTCCTACAAACCCTTTATAGATATAATGTCAAATAATAAAAGAAAAAGAAAAAATAAAGATATTCCTTGCTGTCTAACATTCTAAATATTCTATTATTGTATTTTGTCATCTAACCATGGATAGAAAAGATCCCAAATTTCATAAAATTGTTTATCCTCTTGCTCTCTAATTTCAAATGTCAATCTACTCATCTCAGCACATTCCAATATTTTCTTAATGATTTCTTCCTACGATGGTATTTTCTCATTCTTCCAATTTTTAGCAAATACAATTTTAGCCGCTGTTAATACATTTACAATCAAATATTTCAAGTCTTTATTGTAGGTAAGATTCCCAATAAAAAGAACTCTGGTTTCAAATCTATACGTTTCTTTATCATTTTTTCCAACCACATGTGAATTTTAGTCCAATATTTTCTAGCGTCCTCGCAAGTCCACCACATGTGGTAATATGAGCCAGGTATCTGATGACATTTCCAGCATTTTTCAGATTTATTCTTGAACATTCTTGCTATTCTCGTTGGGGGAAAGTGCCACCTGTAAAACATCTTATACAAATTTTCTTTATATTCTGTTGACATTGTGATGTTATAATTTTGAGACCACAGTTTTTGCCATTTCTCTAGATCAATATCCAAAATTCTTCCCCCAAACAATCATAGTTTCTTTGACTTGTTCTTCCTCTAATTTAATTCCCAGAAAATAACCATATAATTTTTTTAATCACCTTCTCATCAGTACCCGTCAAGATCTTATCTCAATCTGTCTGTTTATCATAAAATCCCTCTGTTTTAGAATCTTCATCATACCTTGAATGTATTTGCGCATATGAAAACCAATTCATCTTTATACCTTGTTCTTCTAACTTTTGTATCGATTTAAGTTCACCCTTTTCATCCAATAGTTCCCCTTATCTAACTGTTTGTTCCTTCTTATAAATTATAGGATAGGAAAATGCTTCAATAGTCAATAACCAAACTGGAATTTTCAAATAACATTGTCTTTTTATCTTCTCCCAGTTTAACCACAAAGACTCCCGAATATAACGTCTTCTAAAATAACCCTGTATTTTAGTTCCCTTATCCCATAAAAAAGCATGCCAACCCAACAGCAAATCATGACCTTCTAGTGTCAACAATCTAATCTTTCTAAACGTTATCCATTCCTTGACCTACATCAAATTTGCAGCTTGGTAGTACAATTCCCAATTGGGCAGGCCAAAACCTCCTCTAATTCTAGCGTCTTGCAAAAGCTTTAGCTTTATTCTCGCTTTTTTCCCTTGCCATATAAACTTCAACATAATTTTATTTAAATCTTCAAAATAGTATTTTCCAAGCCTAATTGGTATTGTTTGAAACAGAAATAGAATTCTGGGTAAAATATTCATCTTGATTGTTGAAATTCTCCCTATTAATGACAATTGTAAGTTTTCCCATTTCTTCAAATCTAAAGCTATCTGTTGTTTAAGTTTAATATAACTATTCTCTTTTAATGTGCTACATCTTGCTGTCAAGTGTATCTCCAGATACTTGACCTTATTCGTAACTTGGATTTTCAAAAGTCTGTCAGTTCTTCTCTCTGTCTCAGTAGCATGTTCTTTGTCAAAATCTTCGTTTTGTCTTTATTTATTTTCAAACCAGCCACCTCACCATATATCTCTATCTTTTCCAATAACTTTGGAGCTGTTTCTAATGAATCTTCCAAAATAAAGGCTAAGTCATCAGCAAAGGCTTGTAGTTTAAATTCTTCCTTTTTAATTTTCATTCCTTTTATGCTTTTATCATCTCTAATATTTATATTCAACACTTCCAAAGTCAATACAAATAGCAAAGGAAATAGGAGACATCCTTGTCTTGTGCCTTTTCTTATATTAATAGAGTCTGTAAGTTCTCCTTCCATCATTACCTTTGCTGTCTGCTTATTGTATATGGCTTCTATTGCTTGGATAAATTTTCTGGCGAAACCCATCTGTTCCAACAGTAATAACATAAATCTCCAGTTCACATTGTCAAACGCCTTTTGAGCATCTAGGAATATCAAAGCCATTTGCTTTTCAGGGTGTGCCTCATAATATTCCAAAGTATCCAAAATTACTCTCATATTGTCTCTAATTTGTCTCTTTGGCAGAAATCCATTTTGATCTGGGTGGATGAAATTATTTAAGTATTTTTTAAGTCTTTCTGCTAAAATTGAAGCAAAGATTTTATAGTCTGCATTTAATAAAGAAATAGGTCTAAAGTTCTTAATTTGGAGTGGATCAGCCTCTTCCTTTGGAATAAGTATAATATAAGCCTCTGACCATGTTTTGGGTATCATCTTTTTTGACATAGCTTCATTCATAACTTCTAGCAATGGAATGCTCAATGATTCTTGTAATGTTTTATAAAATTCTGCCAGAAGCCCGTCTGGACCTGGAGATTTCCCATTATTTTGTTTCTTAAGTGCTTCAGTCGATTCCATCATTGTTATGTTGCTTTCTAACATTTCTTCAGTCTCTTTAGATATCTTCGGTAGATTAGCATTCTGTAGATACTGTTTAACTTTTTCCTCATCAATATTCTCTTGTTTATATAGTTACCCATAGAAGTCTCGAATAATTTCCTTTTTCTCCTTATTACCATAACAAACTTGGCCTTGGTCATCTATTAACTTCAATATTTTTCTTGATTCTTTCTCCTTTCTCAATTTATATGCTAGCCATCTACCTGGTTTATTTGCATCTTCAAAATAATTCTGTTTAGCATTTCTAATTTTCTGTGCCAATTCTTCTTTCTCTATTAATTCCATTTTATGTTTAGTTATATCCAACTTCAATTTAACATCCTTTTTCTGTGGTGTTTTCTGCAGTTCTTTTTCAAGTCTTTTATACTCATCTTCCAAGACTTTAGTGGCTTGCCTTTTCCTAATATTCTTTTTTCTTATATATTCTATTATCAAACCTCTAGCATATGCCTTCATTGTATCCCAAACATTCTGTGTTGAAGTATCTTCTTTTTTATTTTCTCTAAAAAAGAAAGCCAATTCTTTCTCCATCCATTGTGTGAAATCTTTTTCCTTTAAAATAGTATTGTTTAATGTCCATCTCGATCTTTTTTTTGTCCCTTCCATTTAATTGTCATTGGGCTATGATCTGCCCAAGTACTTATTTCAATATTTGTTTCTTGAATATTAGATATTAATTCTGTTGAGATCCAAATCATATCCAATCTGGACCATGATAAATGTCTATTTGAATAGAAAGTGTATTGTTCAGTTTTAACATTTCTTTTTCTCCAAATATCTTTTAAGGTTAATTCATCTGTCATTTTAAAAAAGGATTTAGGGAGAGTCTTTCTATTTTGCTTTGTTGTTGTTGCTATATAGTCCAGTTTATTGTCTATAATTCCATTGAAATCTCCCATCATCATTATATTAACATAGTCTAGTCCAATTATTTTCATGTGCAATTTTTTATAAAATTCTTCTTGTTTATCATTTGGAGCATTAATTGCAATCAAAAGTACTTTTATATTGTTGTCCATGATTTCCACCATTAATACTCTTCCGTCTTCATCAGTATAAATCAATTTTGCTGGAATGGCCTCTTTAATGTATAGAACCACTCCTCTTTTCTTACATTGAGTCAAAGAAGTAAATATTTTCCCTAATTTTAGCTGTTCTAACAATTGTTCATGTTGTTTTTTAATATGTACTTCTTGTAGGCAAATTATATCAAATTATAATTTCTCTAATTTATGAAAGATTTTCCTTAACAGCTGAATTGAGTCCATTTATATTCATTGTAATCAATTTTTTTTCTTCCATAATTATGCTTTATATTTAGGTCTAACAGCTCTCGTGGATCTTACTTCACGCTGTTCTTTACTATCCACCTGTCCACCTACTGCGCCTTCCTTTTCAGTCTCCAGTTGTTCCTCTTGAAACTCAATTAATGAGACCTCTTTCTCTGCCTCTTCTTGTCTCCTTCCAAAAATTTCTGCATGGAAAAGTTCTGCTTTCTCAATTGAGTCAATTCTATGTCTCTGTTTTTGCCACATAAACAATCCTTCTGGAATCAGCCATCTATAATTCACTTCCTTTTTCAATAACATTTTGGTCAGGAATCGATATTCTCTTCTCATCTCCCTCATTCTTCTGGGTATTTGTTTTAAAACCACAATCTCTTTGCCTTTGTATTTCAACGTCTTCACTCTTACAACTTGTAATATTTGTGTTTTAATGGATTTTTTGGTAAATCTGATATGGACTTCCCTTGGTAATTTATTTCTCATCACATATCTTGTATAAACTCGGTATACCTCATCTACTCCATCCATCATCTTTTTCTCTGTAATTTCCAAAGCATCCGCCAACAATTCTATCATTATTGCAGCCAAATTTTGTCCTTTTTCTTCTTCTATATTTTGAAATCTGAGATAAAATTCTGATCTCTCCATCTCCCACCTCAACATCCCACTTTTATCTTGTTCAACCACTGGTAATCTGCTGTCAATATTTCCAATCTTCTCCTCTCTTTGTTTACCTTCTTCCTCGATTTTTTGGAATCTCTTATCATACTTCACCATCATTTGTTGAATATTTTCTACTTTTTCATCAGTCTTCTCTGTTCTTTGTTCAATAGTATCTGTTTTTATCTTGAGATCTTGGATTCCTTGCATAATCATCTATATAGTCACTTTTTCTTGTTCTTTGTCTTGCTTCAACATTGTCTGAATTAAACATTGTCCTCCAGCTGGTGGGGAGGCAGAGGTAGAAGTAGAAACGCCAGAAGATATGGGTTTCCTGCTCATTTTAGATGCTTCAAGATTTTCAAATTCTTTTTAACTTTTAATCCAACTGGTGGAATAGCCAATTATAATCCAATAGTAAAAAGCCCGATGGCAAAAAATAAAAAGGAGAAAGAGAAGAAGAAGAAAAAATCTTCAGGTTCTTCTAGATCCTAATCCAATTATGAAGTAGTCCACAATAAAAAATGAAAAAGAAAAAGAAGAAAAAAGCCCAAAAATAATAATAATAATTTTTTAAAAAAGAAAAAAAATAAGGAAAGAAAAAAAATTCCTTCAGGTTCTTCACCTTAATCCAATTGGGAAATCTCAATAATAAAAAGAAAAAGGCAGAATAGTCCAAAAACATGGATAGAAAAAGCAAAAAAATCCCAGTAGAAAGAAGGAGAAGAAAAGAAAAGAAAAGAAAAGAAAATTTTCTGAGGCTTTCCCTTTAAAATAAAAAGCAAAAATAAGAATATTACTAAAATTAAACTTTACAGAGAGGCTGGCAAGGAGGGTTCCACAACTGAAAAAAATAAAATAAGAAAACACACTGCACTTTGTTTAGTTGTCCAAGGCTCTTATTATGACTCTCTTCTCCACAGGCTTCAAAGTCAAGCCTCAAATGTTGAAATGTTGGTTAGAGTCCAGGAAAGCACCTGTAATAATATTCTGCTGTGCTCTTCCCTCTATCTTATCAAATTGAAATGACCTTGAGAAGGAGTCTTTTCACAGTTCTCTCCAATTCAAATAAAATATTTTAAAGCCTCCAGTTGGCAGTGTTACAAAGTTTCTTAATGCACTTTCCCCCCCCCAGCCAGAAAAACTTAGCTTGAGTTAAGAAAAAAGAAAAAGTATTTACATATATATATATATATATATATATATATATATATATATATATATATATATATATATATATATATATATAAAAAGAAAGTAGCCAAAGGGAGCCTCTATCCTAAAAGAAAATTAAAAAATCAAAAAGGAGCATAAGAATCTATATAAGAGAAAATTCAGTCCAGTTAACTACAAAATCGCGCTAAAGTCCCCTTCCAAAAAGTAAGAAAAAGAAAAAAAATCCAAGCCTCAATTTGACGTCCCTTTAAAATACGCCACTCATATAGTTTTGTCAAAAAAAATCTCACAGATTTCTTCTCATACTCAGAGTGTCCTTTCAAATCTCAGCGAGTTAACAAAAAAAAAAAAAAAAAAATTTCTCACCCAGCCGACACACTTTCACTTCCAGCCTCTTCCTTTCTGGAGCTGTCCCGACTTCAGCAGCTATGGAAGCTGCCTCTCCGCTGCCAGCAAAAGGACTTCTCCCAGATCAACCAGGGACTTTGCGATGTCCCTGGGGTCCACGGAGTGTGCCCCTCACAATCACTGTCTCTACGGGATGGTTTAGGTCCGTTGGGACCGACCAGGGGCGAAAATATCAGCTGAGATCTCAGAGCCCCAAGATTGCAGCTGTATCGCCGAGGCAAAGCTCTGCCTTCTCCTAGCAGATAGTCTTAACATATCTAGAATCTGAGGCAAAGACAATCTTCTAGGTGATAAGCCTCAGCCTGAATTGGATCAGGAAGCAGACTGAAAGGTCATTCATCTTCCTCAGTATCAATGTTAATGTTAATTCTGCAATAAGGTACCCATTAATAGGCATACAAATTTAGTGTTGATCTTAGCTATGGATTTAGCATTTTCCTTTGTTGGTTGTTCATTTTTATTTTATGCAGTCATAGGATGGTGTACCTTTATTTATTTGTTTTTTTAGGAATAGTGGACAACATCACACTCATGCAAAATGAAATGTGTTGATTGGAAATCAATATCAATAATTTTGTAGATTTTTAGAAGATTTTGGCTTGCCTGTGCTATCCCATCACCTCTTAATTTGTGGTAGAATACGTATTGTCAAGTTTTTCTGTCTTTTCTTTTTCTTAGCTGTACACCTAAAAATTTTCAAGATTTTATGTGTGTGTGCATGCTCACACACGTGTGTGTGCGCGTGCACACACACACATAGACATTGTAATGATTCCTCTGAATAAGTATAATGTCTATGCGGTACTATAGTATTGGAATCTGAAGAAGGAGGAAGTCCTGAAAATCAAATAGATCTTTAGGCAACGTTCTCAAAGAAAGTGCCTCTGTATAATTTATCCCTTTATCACGTCAAATTCGTTCAGAATATCCCTGATTCTCAGAACAAATTTTGAGGAGCTCTGAGTCTATCATCAAAGCAAACAAGTATGTTTGTGTGTGCATTTGTGTATGTTTGTATCAGTGGTGAGATTCAATTTTTTTTACTACTGGTTCTGTGGGCGTGGCTTGGTGGGCGTGGCAGGGGAAGGATACTGTAAAATCTCCAGTCAGAGGTTGTATCTGCCGGTTCTCCAAACTACTTAAAATTTCCACAACCAGTTCTCCAGAACTGGCCAGAACCTGCTGAATACCCACCTCTGGTGTGTGTGTGTGTGTGTGTGTGTGTGTGTGTGTGTATCTATCTATCTCTATCTCTATCCCTATCCCTATCCCTATCCCTATCCCTATCTCTATCTCTATCTCTATCCCTATCCCTATCCCTATCCCTATCCCTATCCCTATCCCTATCCCTATCCCTATCCCTATCTCTATCCCTATCCCTATCCCTATCCCTATCCCTATCCCTATCTCTATCCCTATCCCTATCCCTATCCCTATCCCTATCCCTATCCCTATCCCTATCTCTATCTCTATCCCTATCTCTATCCCTATCCCTATCCCTATCCCTATCCCTATCTCTATCTCTATCTCTATC
Source organism: Hydrophis major (assembly GCA_033807585.1). Taxonomy (NCBI): domain Eukaryota; kingdom Metazoa; phylum Chordata; class Lepidosauria; order Squamata; family Elapidae; genus Hydrophis; species Hydrophis major. The sequence goes on from CM066333.1 coordinate 30,542,468, forward strand.
TCTATCTCTATCCCTATCCCTATCCCTATCCCTATCCCTAACCCTATCTCTATCCCTATCCCTATCCCTATCCCTATCCCTATCCCTATCCCTATCCCTATCCCTATCCCTGTCTCTGTCTCTGTCTCTGTCTCTGTCTGTGTCTCTGTCTCTGTCTCTGTCTCTGTCTCTGTCCCTGTCCCTGTCCCTGTCCCTGTCCCTGTCCCTGTCCCTTTCTCTATCTCTATCCCTATCCCTATCTCTATATCTCTATCTCTATCTCTATCCCTATCCCTATCCCTATCCCTATCCCTATCTCTATCTCTCCCTAACCCTAACCCTAACCCTAACCTTAGCCCTAACCCTAACTCTATCTCTATCTATCCCTATCCCTATCCCTATCCCTATCCCTATCCCTATCCCTATCCCTATCCCTATCCCTATCCCTATCCCTATCCCTATCTCTATCTCTATCCCTATCCCTATCCCTATCCCTATCCCTATCCCTATCCCTATCCCTATCCCTATCTCTATCTATCTATCTATCTATCTATCTATCTATCTATCTATCTATCTATCTATCTATCTATCTATCTATCTATCTATCTATATTGTGTGGGTGTGTGTAAACAATGAATTCAATATCTCTATGATTATTATAGATAAGAAGGAAGTTGGTGAAAGAGTGCTTTTAATTTATATGAATTTTTGGAAAGCAGTATGCCAGTGTTTTTAATAGGCATGTAATAGATTCTGTGCAACCAATTTTTCCCATCTTCATGGTATATTATTTACCTCAGGAAAGGAATGAACTGTGTCACACAAGTTTCAGAAACATTGTTCAGAGAAAAGGGAAAAAAGGGAGCTTCTGTAAGTTGCTCTTTTCTTAAATGGATCTCATAACTGCAGATTTTCAGGAAAGTTGTTCCTGTAAATCCCATAGGCGATGTTGTTACAATCATTCTGGGGCATCAGATGGTATTTAACAGTTCAGATTCAGTCTAGGATAACAGGAATGCTGTTATGTTGAATCCTTCTACCACTGGGAAGAAATGAGTTGTGACATATCAGGGAAGATTAAATTTGTAACAGAGCACATCTTAAGCACTAGCTTATGATTTCACAGTAACATTAAAAGTCAGTATTTAAGGAATGTGACAGTTTGCTTGTCATTAGGATTTGATTGTCTGGAAAGAGCCATGACAATGGCTTGTGTGAACTAAAGACAAGATTTGGGGACTGTTTGCTTGCTAAACTCAGATCCTTAAAGAAAGTGGCCAGTTTGTTTTCTCTCCTTAGTTATTGGATGGCTGCTTTAAAACAAAGTAACAAATGAACATGCACATTTTGATCCATGAAAACAGTTTCTACATATTCATCTTTATCCATATTCATATTTATACATGATTTTCATCACAAATATTTATTTTTCTGCATTAGATGTAAATATTGCTGTTACAACAGTCTGTTCTTATTACTGGGTTGTTTCGTTCTGGCCTGTACATAGTTGTATCTTCTACTTTTATTTCCTGCATTAAATTATACAAAATGAGTGCCATACTGAAAGGTTCAAGTGGGTAAATATTTACACGGTATATATATTTATACATTTGGCTAGGTGTGGCTGTTATGGTCCTCTCCAGAGTGTTTTCAGCTACATACAAAGACAAACTTCAACTCATTAATAAAAATTATTCTTTTTTTGGTCTCCTCATCATCACAAATCTGCTCCCGATATCTAGTCATTAAGATCATATTTTTTAGGCCAATGAAGCAGAGGTGATTGTTTCATAGTAGCTATTGCATTTCCACTCTGTTTCAACCACACTGTGAATGTAATGGTGCTTATTACACCATATTTTAATGTTTTTGTTATGAACTAATAAAAGCGCTTAAATAAAGTTTTAACAGACCTTAAGAAAAAGCAGGGCTCTAATCCTGCACTTCTGATTGGCCGATAATAGCTATATCAGATTGGTCTGTTCTGGGGAATCTGATTGGCTGTTAACGAGCCACTCTCATTGGTTCAAGGGTTTAACATTTCCATGTTTATCATTGGCTAATAGGTCAGCAGCCTGCCCTATAAAAGGGCTGCTGCTGCCCTAGGGTTTTTGATCTATTCAGAATGATTAATAAAGAGTTGAAGTTCACTTTTCACTGCCTCATCTCTGCTCCTTGCACCCATGCGCAGAACTTAACACTGGCGACGAGGATGGGATGCGGAGACATCAGAGCTGACTGAACACTTACAGAGCACCAAACAGAGCACGTGGCTGAAGGCGCATCGACAATGGAAACCATGTCCGGCAGCGCCATACCACCCGCTCCATTTGACCGGCACAAGAAGACTGGGACTCGTACATAGACCGGTTCCAGATGTTTCTGGAGACCAACAACTTGAAGGATGCCACTACGGGAAAAAAGCGAGCAGTGTTCCTGACCCATTGTGGGCCTGCCGTCTTTAAGATGGCGAAGGCACTAGCAAAACCGGCTGAGGTGAAAACCATGGACTGGGACATCCTCGCACCTCTTCTACGGGCCCACTATGCACCCGCCATACCAACGCTTGTCCGAAGACATAAATTTTACCAGAGGGACCAGTGGAAAGGAGAGAGCGTTGCAGATTTCATCGCGGATCTCCGGAACCTGGGAGGCCTCTGTGGGTTTACAGACCTTAAAGAAGCTCTGAGAGACTGAATAGTTCTGGGATTAGAAGACCACACGACGCAGAGCAAGATCGTGGCCAAAGGGGACATCAACCTTGCTGATGTCATCAAGGACACTACTGCAGCAGAAGCAACCAGGAAGTCGGCCGCTCGAATGCGCCGCACCAACGCACTGCTCCATCAACTCGCCAGCGATGCCTCACCTCGCCAAGAGAGGCACACAACAGCGACCCACCACGAAGGCCTCGAATCACCATCAGAACGTGATGAGGAGGAGGTCAACCGGCTCCAGTCTGAACGTGACCAACGCCACCAGCGGAATCAAAGACTACCGCACCAATGCACAGGTTGTGGGGCAAACCACCCACGATCAGACTGCAAATTCCTCGACGCGCTCTGCCATTTCTGTGGGAAAAGAGGCCACATTGGGAAGGTCTGTAGAAGCAAGCAAGGATCCAGCCCACTTCAGAGGGGAAACAACTACCACCAGACCACAGGGAATTGTCCTGTGAGTCGAGAACATTTGAACCACCAATGGAACAACCACTCCTACAGAAATAAAACACTTGCCATGAGAAGAGGCACACCAAACCATTACAATCGGTCACACCTCATCGCTAGATGCAAAGAAGATCTGAGTGAAGGTCGCCATCGAAAACCAGCCTTGCATGATGGAAGTCGATTCAGGATCGCCTCTTTCGATGGTTTCCTGGAAGACTCTTAAACAATTAATTCCTGCCATCCGGCGTCAAGACCTCAGAGCCCAAAGAATTATACTCAAAGATTATCAGGGGAATCGAATTCCAGTCGTTGGATCCAGCCAAGTCCAAGTATCATTCAAAAATCGTACTGCATCACTACCACTGACCATCATTGACCGTGACTGGTCGAGCTTGTTAGGCCTTTAATGGTTCGCCCCACTCAGGATCGAGGTAGCCGGCATTCACCAAACCAGAAGCGACAACTGGGAGGAGACCATCGTCCAGGAATTCCAGGACGTCTTTGCAGACAAACTAGGCGAGTACAAGGGGACCCCGATATCATTTAACCTTAACTCTGAAGTAGCCCCCATCCGCCTAAAGCCTCGTCGGGTACCTTTTGCCCTTAAACCAAAAATTGACGAGCAGCTCGATAAATTAATAGCTCAGGGTGTTTTAGAACCAACTGACCACGCTCGTTGGAAAACCCCAATTGTAACACCCATCAAACTGGATGGATCGTTAAGGATTTTTGGGGACTACCGTGCCACCCTGAATCATGCCCTTCAACAGAACGCTTACCCAGTGCCGGTGGTACAACACCTTCTACATTCACTGGGGGGCAGAAAAGTCTTCGTTAAATTGGATTTAGCACAGGCGTGCCAACAACTTCCTGTAGATAAAAAAACTGCAGAGGCACAAATGATCGTTATGCACCGAGGTACCTTTGAGTGCAGCCGACTCCAATTCGGAGTGAGCGTAGCCCCAGGGATTTTTCAAAGTCTGATGGAGAGACTCTTGCAAGGGATCAAGGGGGTCGTGCCATACTTTGATGACATTTTAATTGCTGCCCTGAATAGAAAAATCCTAGAAAAGCGTCTTAAAATGGTTCTCCAGAAATTTAAAGACTCTGGCCTTAAAGTTAAAAAAATAAATGTCAACTGTGTACAGATAAAGTAGAGTTCCTGGGGTACCTAATCGATAAACAAGGCATTCACCTCACTAAGAGCAAACTAAGGGCAATAAAAAATGCCCCAAGACCCAGAAATAGGACTGATCTCCAAGCTTTCCTGGGGCTCATTAACTTTTACAACATCTTCTTGCCCCAGAAAGCGACCGTAGCTGAGCCCCTACATAGACTTCTTGACAAAAAAGCAACCTGGGTCTGGGGACACCGAGAGGAGCATGCATTCCGATAAGTGAAAAACTTACTAACTTCAGATGCTGTTTTAAAGCAGTATAATGAGACTCTGCCTTTAACAATTACATGTGGCGTGTCACCGTTTGGAGTAGGAGCCATTTTGAGTCATGTGTTACCAAATGGTAGTGAGGCCCCTATTGCCTATTTTTCAAGGACCCTATCAAAGGCTGAACGTAACTATAGCCAGAACGACAAAGAGGCTCTTGCTGTTGTATCTGCTGTGAAACGGTTTCATGAATATGTATATGGACGAGTTTTTACTATTGTTACTGACCACAAACCTTTGCTAGGGATTATAGCGGGAGACAAGCCAACCCCCTTTATATTATCACCTAGAATAACTTGCTGGTCGGAGTTTTTAGCTGCGTACAACTATAAATTACAACACCACCCGGGGAAAGCCATTCCCCGCGCTGATGCATTGAGCTATGCCCCACTTCCGGAAACCGTCGATGACCCAGCTCCAACCCTTACGACACTCCAGATTGAAACGCTATATTCACCACCGCTAACAGCCAGAGACATTGCAATCAAAACAAAATGAGATCCTGTCTTGGCACGAGTTCTTAGCTGGTCGAATGAGGATGGCCAATAGAACAAACCCCTGACGACTTCACCCTTTTCAGAAACCGGCAAACAGAACTTTTTTCGCAAAAAGGCTGTATCCTATGGGGAGATAGAATCGTCATCCCAGAGCGGTTACAACGAGCAGTATTAAAAACATTGCATGACGGTCACCCGGCATCGTGTGGATGAAAGCGCTCACACGAAGCTATGCGTGGTGGCCGGGCATCGACAAACAGATTGAAGCCTGGGTAAAGACTTGTTTAAAGTGCCAAGAAGTCAGCAGTGCCCCACCTAGAGCAACTCCAACAGAATGGGAAATCCCCCCGGGGGCCGTGGTCCTGCATCCATGTTGACTTTGCCGGACCTACTAAAGGACATACGTTCCTCCTAACAGTGGATGCCTATTCCAACTGGCTCGAGATCCACAAAATGAAGAATACTACAACCGAGTCCGTCATCCGAAAATTGAATAGGCTATTCGCAATGCACGGGTTGCCAGATGTTCTGGTCTCCGACAACGGACTCCAGTTCACCTCCCTGGCATTTGAACAATACTTAGCGGACCGGGGTATCCGCCATGTGCTAACTTTGCCAGCGCACCCTGTAGCTAACGACAGGACCGAGAGCATGGTACAATTTGTTAAAAAAACTCTCCACAAAATGGACTATGGGGACATTGATGACAAAATAAACAGAATGCTCCTACTCCAACACATCACTCCGCACAGCATCACCAACAAGACCCCAGCTGAACTGTTGATGGGATGGAAGCTCCGTTCCCACCTCGACCAGCTTCACCCTTCCTACGAGCCAGAGAAACCCTGTGGATCTAGCAGAAAATGCCACGAGTTCAAGATAGGTGACTTAGTTTTCACCAAAAACCTCTCCAGCGAACCATTATGGGTCGAAGCAACTGTAATTCAAACCACCGGGCCCAGATCGTACCGTGTGCAAACCTGCGATGGAAAAATATGGAAACGCCATATAGATCAGCTTCGCTCTAGGTTACAACCCAGTTCCTGCAACTGCTGTGACTCCCAAACTGAGGGGGGAGGGGATGTCGAAGAAACTGAATTCGAGATGGTGGAAAGTAAAAGCGAAGGAAGTCAGCAATCGGGCGCGATAAATGAAGAAGAATCAGGGAGGGGATTCTCCTCGCCACAGAGGAATACCTCAACGGAGGCAAGCCCACAAAGATTGGAGGACAACAACGACAGCATTAGCAGCACCGAGTCGTCCAGTGAGGATGCGGAACCGCCTGTACCAGATATGTCCAAAAATGTCCCGCCGAAACCGGACTACAGACAGGAACCGATGGGACAGCGCAAATCCAATAGACAGTTAAAACAACCTACATATCTTAGGGATTACATCACCGCACCCCTCAAACGGAACCCGGGGGGAAGGGGTGTTATGAACTAATAAAAACGCTTAAATAAAATTTTAACAAACCTTAAGAAAAAGCAGGGTTCTAATCCTGCACTTCTGATTGGCCGATAATAGCGATATCGGATTGGTCCGTTCTGGGGAATCTGATTGGCTGTTAATGAGCCACTCTCATTGTTTCAAGGGTTTAACACTTCCATGTTTCTCATTGGCTAATAGGTCAGCAGCCTGCCCTATAAAAGGGCTGCTGCTGCCCTAGGGTTTTTGATCTGTTCAGAATGATTAATAAAGAGTTGAAGTTCACTGTTCACTGCCTCGTCTCCGTTCCTTGCGCCCATGCGCAGAACTTAACAGTTTGTTACTGATAAAAACACAGCTTTATAGATGGATTTGGTTTTCTAAGGGTCAGGTCTGAAAGACTCTGACAGGTCTAGAGACTATGCTTACAACTAAGGACATATTATAAAATCTAATTTTTCAGTTGTAACATAATGAAAGATAGATCAGAAAAAACTTGGTCCTTTTAAATTATGATGCTGGAGAAAAATATTGCACAATTATTCAATATTAGATAAAATAAAGCCCGATTGCTGACAAGGCACCAATAATGAAGCAATGGCTTAATAAGAAAACAACATAATAAGAGAGCAACTGTCAATGGAAAAATCTTGATGCCTGGAAAAAGAAGTGGCTAAATACTATTACTACGGACACAGGCAGGAGCTTACAGAAACTCAAAGCAGTGATTTGCTGTGAAATGTTGCTCATCAGATCATAAAAAGCCAGAAGCAACTAAATAATTCAACTCTGCAGCAAATAATGTAAAAGTACATTACAATTTCTAAATCCAAAAATTAATTCCAGATGATGAGATTTATACATTGATTTGTGGAACTTGTTGTAAGACTCATTTAATGATATCTTCATATGTTTAGAAATAAGTTCTTTTTAGAAATATTTCACATTTAAAATAGTTTACTGTAAAACTAAATTTTGGCTGGAAAGCAATAGGTTAAGTTTTCTATGTGGGTTGGGTTTTATGTTTATATTTTCTTAGTCCTGGTTAGGAGAAATGAGCTTGTGTTCTCTTTGTTGTGCCAAAGTGATAGGGTTTCATTTGTTTGAAAATCTAGCTTACCCCAAGAGGTTACCGTAGTGTAGATTTTGTTTTCTCTGAAGTAAATTGCTTATTGTCACAAACTGTCCAGCACTGCTAGGTTTTGAAAAGATCCCTAAGAAGGTTTTCTTTTCTTTTTCCTAGTGGATGAGTAGAAGTTTCTGTATTGCAAGGTTTTTCAATTCTGAAAACTGGAATACAATTTGCAGCTGTTTGGCTCGTGACAGTGATATGGATCTGATTGTACATAGTATGCTAAGGAACCATGGATGCAGCTGGAATAGAGGTTATGAAAGTTAAAAGCAATGCAAAGGTTTCCCATTAATTGGCTGCTAATAAAAGCAAACTCAACTGTTTATAACTGTCGGAGCCAGTGCTCTGTATCTGATAAGAACAAGAATTCATACACATTACACAGTTTGGCCATTCAGACCACGACTAATTGCAATGTGAGGCATAGTGATCAAATTTAACTCTACCAGCATGCACTCTGGTTTGGGACTTCATGGCGACAAGGTAGCATTTATTACTTATTCTCCAATAACATAGCCTGATTGAAATATCTAGCTACATTGTCAAAGGAGCCCAGCTGGGTTTTGGAGCAGCTAATTAAGTCATTAAACCAAGGGGGTCTGATAATTTACTCCTACGTGCTGAATGATAGCAAATCCTGTATCCTGCTATCCAAGACATTAAGGTTTGAATGTTTACAGAGCTGTTTGGCTAAATATATACTGTTTTTGGAATCTGTTGAAAAGAAGTCTCTGTTCCTAAAGAAATGTTTCTGAACCTGTTTTATTTATTTTTTAATGTTATAAATATTTTATGGTTCAGGTATTACTATAGTCCAGGGATGTCAAACTCATGACATCACCGCGGCGTCATGTCATTTTCTCCTTCGCTAAATTGGGCATCGGTGTGGCTTGTGTGTGACACATCCGGCCCATGGGCCGGGAGTTTGACAGCCCTGCTATAAGCCATGAGTTCCTTGATAAGGGCTATATGAAAAATATCTGGCTAGGTTTGCATAATATACTAGATTAAACTGCGATCTACAACAGCTAGATTTATACAGCACTTTAATTTATGGAAAACCACAACCAACTTTTATTTATGACTATTGGTCATATAATGAAGATTTGGACATTCCTGGAAAAAGAGTGCTGATCTTTCAAATGGAATGTTATTACCCTGGAAAGTAAATATAATATGCAGCCATCATCACTGTTAACTATTGATACCTCAGTCTTCCATGACGATTGTTTAATTATCTTTAAATATATTGAATTATGCCACAAAGAAGAGGAAATCAGTCTATTCTTCAAATGCACCTGAAGGCAGAACAAGAAGTAATGGATGGAAACTAATCAAAAAGAGAAGCAACCTAGAATTAAGGAGAGATTTCTTGACAGTTAGAACCATTTTAATCAACAGAACAACTTGTCTCCAGAAGCTGCAGGTGCTCCAACACTGGGGTTTTTGAAGAAGTGATTGGACAACCATTTGTCTGAAATACTATAGGAATTCTTGCCTTAGCAGGGAGTTGGACTAAAGGATCTCCAAAATCCCTTCCAACTCTGTTATTCTATTATGACAGTCTCAGAAACAGTGTTTTTTATGGCCTGTTAAGAACTTGTAAAATGTCCACACTTGCATGATCCTGATTTAAGTGCTTGGCAACCTGTAAGTCTGTGAGGAAGCCAGCAAGGAAGGTTGCAAACTGTTGTCACCTGACAAGAGAACTCTCTCTCTTTTCTGGGAACTGGATGAAAGAACTGCCTGATAAGATGAAAGTATTAACATACTTTCTAGAAATAAAAGCGGTTGCGTATTGTCCACAATACTTTCTGCCATATCCATGTTGGCCAGTTCACTTTCAAAAATGTCTTCATGTAGAATTCAACTGGAGACTTCCAGAACATGGATAGCTATAACAAGCTATATCATTAGGTGTATTTATAACATATTATAATAGAAAAAAGTCATTATGATTGTTCTGTTCAACTGACACAGTATACTTTTTATGGAGGCAATATATTTTCCCACTTATAAAGCTGAATCTATGAACAGTTTCAAATTTCAGAATTGGTCCTTAGTAGGGCATGTAACTTTTTCAAAGGAAATTGAATTCAATATAGCTAAAAGAATGAAGCAGCCACCAAAAGCAACAGCACTTTATTTGGCCTTGGATTCACTTTATTGACCTCTCCCTATCTAGTAAGTCACCACGGTACAAAAACAGCAATAACAGGGACATAAACTTGAAACTAACTTAAGGTCTCTTGAAAGGAAAATGTTTCAACCTGCCTTAAGAATGCTGAAGGGAATGGCCAAACCCCATGACATGTCTTAGCTGCAGGGCACCACTGAAGTTATCCTATTTCTTACACATGCTCTTAGTATAATGAAAACAGAAGCAGACCTCCCTCAGCTCATCCTCAGTATTATAAAATACATCTTCATAGGGAGATCTAAGCAATACACAATTTCAATAGTGGCGTTTAAAATAAATTACCCACTCACATGGACTCGCTGTTGCTGAAGAAAAGTTATTGGAATGGATAGTATTATGACCTCCATCATCTTTGTTATTTACAAATTTTAGAAAGAGAGAATATGATATAAAAATAGACATGGTGTGTGAAGGGATGAGGGGACATATACGAACCAAATAATAAAAACAGAGGTTGACATCCTTATAATTTTGAGATTGCTGGAGAATGTACAAGTAATTCTACTGAAACATTTTAAAGAGTTGAAAATATCAGCTCTATCTACCTATCTATCTATCTACTATCAAAATCACAGCCATTATATTGGGTGAATATTCTAGGAGGAGAAATGTTCTGATGCCCCCCCCCCCAAAAAAAAAAAAAAAAAAAAGAAACCCCCACAAAAAGTTTGATAGCCTTTTTCTGATTAACTCATTTTATTAAAAGTCATAAGCTTTCATGACCTATAGCACAGTTCAGATGCATATAATAGATATATTAATTCTAGGGTTTTAAGTTGTGATGGGGGAAGAAAAGAAGACAGCGTGTCAACTTGCTGACTAGAGCAGGTAAAGCCCCATTTTTCCAAATGCTATGCAGATAGTCCTTGACTTATGACCACAATTGAACCCAACATTTCCTCTGCTAATTGAGATATTTGTTAAGTGAGTTTTGCCCCATTTTACGAGCATTTTGCCACAGTGGTTAAATAAGTCACTGCACTGTTATTAAGTTAGTAATATATTTGTTAAGTAAAACTGGCTTCTCCATTGACTGACTTCCCCATTTGTTTGTCAGAAGCTCACAAAAGGGGATCACATGACCCCAGAACACTGCAACTGTCATAACTATGAGTCAGTTGCCAAGCACCTGAATTGTGGTCATAGGGATTTTGCAATGGTTGTAAGTGTGAAAAACAGTCATAAGTTACTTTTTCACTACCATTTAATCATCATTAAATGAACTGTTGTAAGTCGAGGACTACCTGTAGACCCCTGCTTTTCTTCTTTTAATTCTCTGCTTTTCCAAAACTGTGTACTGTAGCCCATACATAGATGATTAGAACATCAGATACCTATCCTGCCTTAGATTCTCAGAGTTATGTATGCCAATAACTAGTTACCGTTTGTTTCTGTTACAGATATAATGCCTTATTTGTTATGTTTGAATATCCATTTCTAATGTACAGATTTGTTGGAGTGTTTCTGTGTGTTTGTTATCAGCTCACTTTGAAAAAGGCTTTTTTACAAATCCAGATCAAAATAAAAATTCTCTTGATGTCAGATGACATTTTTGATTTATTACGAGCAGCAGGGTGGTAATTTTTTTTTTAAAGCCAGAAGCATAACACAAAATAAATTTTAACAGCCAGAAGCATAACACAAAATAATTTTCAGTAACATGAATAAATGTCATGGGATATAATTTTGAAGAAACTAGTCCTAACTAATAAATTATGTACTTGTAAGATAAAAACTTTAGATTGGTGAATGAAATGTTATCAGTGCTTGAAAGATAAAATATATATGTATGATTAAACATATAATTAAATACCATTAAGAGATCTGTTTCCATGTTGGTTGTACAGGAAAAAAAACTATGGAAAATTATCAGGTTTGTTGTAAATTGTCAGTTTGGTTCATGACCTTAATGGTAGCATATGCTTCCCCCTTGCTCCATATTTTCCCAAAGTGCCTTATGCATTTTGGCTTGACTTTGTCTATTTGTAATGTGATGCCAGCCATAATTTGGTACTACTGGAAAGAATATGGATAAGCTGCTACAATTATGAATTAGTCTTTCCTCACCAATGTAGCCATTAGGACAAGGGTGGGGAACCATGCAGTGGTTGGATTCAATTGTTTTTACTACCAGATCTGTGGGCATGGCTTGGTGGGTGTGGCTTTGTGAGCATGGCTTTGTGGGCGTGGCAGGGAAGGATACTGTAAAATTTCCATTCCCACCCCACCAGGGGAAAGTTACTGCAAAATCCCATTCCCTTCCCATCCCCACTAACCTGTTTTCCAGCTCCGTTCTCCTGTGCAGGGCAACAAAAGAAAAACATGTGATCAGCTGGGACTTGGGAGGCAGAGAATAGATAGGGGTGGGGCCAATCAGGGGTAGTATTTGCCAGTTCTCTGAACTACTCAAAATTTCTGCTACTGGTTCTCCAGAACTGGTCAGAACCTGCTAAACATCACCTTTGGAACCATGGCTATTTTTATAACTGGTGGACTTCAACTCTCACAGGTCATAAAAAGGTCATGGTTTCCCACCCAGCAGAAGGAGGATATTACAAACATTCTTGATTTAAATTAGGCACAATTTGCCATTACTAATGTATGAGCCATGGTGTGGTTAGTTTAATATTATGGGTTTAATTATCAATAGTTTAAACTAAGTACAGTGGTTGATAGTGCATACATTCAAACTGAAATTAGATTAAGTTGCAAACTGGTTTTTCTTGTGTCTGTCCATATTTCACGTATTGATAATCTTAGAAGAGTAACCCATGAATAGTTCATGTGTGTTGAGCACACATGACTTAAACCCCAATTTGGATTTTCTTGTTCTATGAAAAACTTTAGAATTAGGCAAAGTAAACCCATAAGATGTACAAAGTGCAAGAGTATGAAAATCTGGATAGGCTTATTATGAGTAAAACTAGCTATAGTCACTCAAAGTGGAGTAATATGGTATGTACCAGTGCATTTCTCCAGACTATTTAATATCTACATGAAATGGAATAAATCATTTAACTTCCATTGATATATGAATAATATTTACTTATACATCTCTGCTTTCCCTACATGGGAGATGTGCACCCTGGAGGATATTCTGCCCTGGCTGGAGAAAAAAATAGTCTCAGACCAAAACCAATCAATGCAGAAGGACTTTTGGTTCAGAATCCAACTGATTCTGGGGTAGGATAACTGATATCAACTCTGTCTTTTGTGTTCCCTCTGAAATTGCACCTTGGTAGACCTACTGTATTTAAGACTCTTTGTCAAATTCAAACTGAATCTGGCAGAAGCCATTTTCTTTTTTCTCTGTTGCCACACAATATAGTGGGCAACACTGGTCTATCTCATGGGAGCCAAGGTAATCTCCACAGGTTTCGGATGAAGACGGAGGGGAGTGCCTATGGATCCCGCCAATTAACCCAATTGGACAATATGTCCTGTGACTCTTGGGGAGGACATTATTTATTTTTTAATTATACTGAAACTGCAGGGACTATTTAGAGTTGGTTTTACAATTGATGGTGTCTATATAATGTATCCTATAAAAAAATTCTTTGAGGAAGAATCTGATCTCAGAGTTTTGATTTGTTTGGGTTTGTTAGTCCAAACCTTAACACTCTTGGTAAGAAAGCAATGGGTTGTCATGGCCAATTAACCTTGTTTACTCTTGATATTTCACATTTTGATGGCGGCAATTTGCCTACCCATGAATATTCCCTTACAGGTACAACAAGGTTACTTCATTAGAACACAGATCTTTGTAAAAGCTTATCCTGAGGGAAGAATACCCCATTCTCATGCCTTTCCAGTGAATAGTTAAAATTTGGATCTTCCAGAAAATCTTTGGAAATAAATTCTGGAATAAGTTCTAAATTAATAAAGATATGGCTACTGCTCTATTATTTTATTTGGCATTTTATAGAAGACAATCTCAGTGCTGTATTGAGAATTTTCCTTGCTTGGTTTGCAGCTTTACTTGTTGCTAAGGCTCACTGTATCTGTGTAGCTGAAAGCTATGCCATCAGTAGACTAATTATTGGCAGATTCTTCAAAGGTGGACTGATCTGATTTGACTATGACAAACCACCCATTTCAGCAGTAGCAATATGAGACAGTGTTGGAAGAGGAGGATCACATTTCTTTGACAACGGCAACAACTCTGGAATCTATTTTAGGTTTGCCATGAAACCTAATGGATAGTTACTACGAAACAAAATGTGATCAAGTGCTAGAAGATGAGCCCTTCACATCAGAAGACTAGAAGTCTCTGGTAAAGATCTGAAGAGAGTTTGTAATAAAACTGGTATTTATAAGTGAAGCAAACGTTTTGGTTATCTGACTGTTGATGTACCTATTCATGAAATGATGATCAGAACCTCTTAAAGAAATTACGGAAAGTACAAAGAATCAACCAAACAAAACTAGGCTCTGCTTCAGATTTTAAAATTGAGACTAAAATTATGGAGTCAGAACTGCCTGAACTGCAAGCAGAGTTCAAGAAAAGCCAAAGAACAAGATACATCATTGCAGATGTGAGATAAATCTACAAAAATACAATTGAACACTATAAGGATATTTACCATTTTTCATTGACGGCAGCCTTTGATTGCTAAACCATGAAAGGTTCTGAACCAAATTAAGAAGCATGAATATACCAGAACATCTGATAATTTTAATGTATATTTTTACATTAAGCCAGAAGCAGCAGTCCAAACAGAATAGGAAGCAAAAGAATGGTTCAAAATCAACAAATACTGCATACTTTCTTCATACGAGTTCAATTTATATTTATAATAAATCATTGAAGAAGCAGGACTGTGTGAAGAAAACTAAGGTGTGACAATTGATGGAGACTGACAACAACTTTTCTATGCTGATCATGCACATAAGTGGCGGAAAGTGCAAGTGATCTGAAGCATCTCTTATTAAGATCAGGGAACATTGTCTCAAAGCTAGAGTGTAGCAGAATAGTCAGAAGACAAAGATTCTAAAAGCTGTAACATCAATAGTTTCAGCCTCGACAGAAGAGAAACAGAAATTAGCTGACAATTTCAGATTGCTTAAATCAATAATCAATAATGAAACTATCTATGGCCAAGAAATCAAAAGACAATGCCCTTGGGGGAAGGGAAAAAACTATGAAGGGCACAAACAGTATCTTTAAATACAAAGTGGTTTCTTTGTATTCAATGATATGACATTTAACCCAGGATATTTTCATAATATTATATGGATATGAAAGTTGTATACTGAAGAAACAAAACAGGAGGGAAAAGATGGTTCTGAATTCTGATGCTGGAGAAGGATGCTATGAGTACAATAACTGCCCAATGAGCAAATTAATCAGTATTGGAGGAATGCAAGCCTAAACCTGTTTTAGAAAATGAAAAGACAGGCATATAGTTTTAACATTTTAAACACTTCAAGTGAAGAGAAAGATTATTTAGAGTGGGCGCTATGCTTGGCAAGGCTGAAGGATAATGTAAAAGACTAAGACTATCAGTGCAATGTATTGATGGAATAAAAATAAGCATGGATACTGCCAGACAAAATTTAGAACAGCTATATATTTGATGGCAACTAATAAAACTATACTGAGAATTGATTCAGAGTCTGCTAAATTTCGATATAAAGAAACAAACAATTTGGTTTTTGTGTTCACTTTTAGGGTTTGAATCAGTGGTGGGATTCAAATGTTTTTACTACCAGTTCTGTGGGCATGGCTTGGTGGCGTGGCAGGGGAAGGATACTGTAAAATCTCCAGTCAGAGGTGGTATTTGCCAGTTCTCTGAACTACTCAAAATTTCCACTACCGGTTCTCAGAACTGGTCAGAACCTGCTGAATACCACCTCTGGTTTGAATAGACTGAAACAATAAAAACAGTAGAAAAAGACATGATTCCATGTGGTCAAAGGTTTGAATTAGGAGCCTGAGTAAAAACCACAGGGTAAAAATCTAAAAAATAAGTACATAAATAAAATGTCTGGACTGTGCTAATATTTTTATTCCTTGAAATCATGCTCTTTATCTTCTGCATTGCATGCTTAGCTATATAGTATGAAGGAACTTCTAGTTTACCCAGACCACAATTTGCAACATATGATTTACAAAAGTATTCCAAAACAGGACTGTGTGCCATATTAAAAGTATTTCCTTAGGAATTGCAGACTCATGTCTCAGATGTAAAATTAAATTGATTAAAATATGATATTATTTGGTAGCTTAACTGCATGATAGTTGGAGTATAACTGCAAGGATGAGGCCAATTTCCTATTCTTTGTAAGTCAACTGAGTTTTGACAGACTAGATGTGAAAATAAAATTATTGGCATTCATTGTTCCTTATTTTTTTAAAAGAATAATTCAAAGTCTAAGCTTGTAAATAAATGCAAATATACATTACCAGGCAACCACATGGATATGAATGCTTTTTTTTTAAAAAAATGTATTTTTAGAATTCATTCCTTTTAAAGTACCGAGAAAGAGAAATACATGAAGAAAAAGGCCTCAAAACCAGTCTGCCAGGATTTTGATTGGTATAAAATGTGGTTGAAACAAACTTTGATAAACTTTCAAGATTCTGTCCCTCTGTTTTTGTTCCTCTTGCTTTCAGTTTTTAATCCTGCCCACCTCAAAGGGGCCGACAATTGATATTATTTCAATAAACCTTTGGCTTGCAATTGTATATGAATTATTATCATAATGAAACAGTTTCCATTATTATTTTAACTGCTTTGTTTTATACATGCATCTAGGACTACTGTAACCTGCATGAGTTGGAGAAGCTTATAAATATTATTAAATAAACAACAAATTGTTGCTGTTATTATTCCAAGGCAGAAAGTATCCAGCACTTCAATATCTTCATTGCCATTTTAAAACTGGTCATTCTGTCTGTTGTTGTTAATTTGCTCTTCATTATATTTAACTTTAGTCCTGTTTTTTGACTGAATTCTTTAACTTATACTACAAAAGCCTGTAGATCAGGGGTGTCAAAGTTGTGGCCCGTGGGCCGGATGTGTCACGAAGTGGCCTGTCTACCATCAGGTTAATGAAGGGGCAAAAGATGTGATATGTCACGTGCTACAAGTTTGACATCTCTGTTGTAGATCTTTGCATACACATGCACACACACACAAACACACACACACACAGGGAGAAAGAGAGAAACATATATACATACATACATACATATATACATACATACATACATACATACATACATACATACATAAATACTTGAATAAATAAAATGAACAGTATACAGCCTTGTTGCATTCCATTCCTTTGCCAAGTCTGGAGCCAATCTGTTTTACCATATTCTGTCTGTACAATGCCTTTGCGACTTGTGTATCAGTTTTTCATGAAGATGAGACGTTTTGGGATTTCCATTTTTTCTGAGCACATTCCACAGCTTGACATGATTGTCACTATCAGAAACTTTTCTATAATCAATGGAACACATAGGAACTTCTTTCTGGTATTATTTGGCTTTCTCAGTTATTCAGCATGCATCAGCAATAATGTCTCATATCCTTGGCCCAGTTTAAACATCTGGAATCTCTTATTCCATGTAGACTTCTAATCTGCATTTGATAATCCTAAACATTTTTTGCTAACATGTGATATCAAGGGTACAACAATTTATACACTCTTTTAAGTTTCTTTTTCTTTTTTTGGCATTGGAATGTACATTGACCTCTTCCAATATGTTGGGCACTATGTTGTTTAGATTTGCTGGTATAGGTTGATTAGAAGAGGAACCCAGAAGAGCAACGGGTGATGCCTGGCATGCTTGGAGACATGACTCTACATGCTACTTCCGGCACACGTGTCATAGATTTGCTATCATGGGCCTAGAAGTAGAAGACATTTTTGAGGCCTAAAACCAAAGGTTACTATTTAATTATATTTTTTGGTTGGACAGAATGAGGATATTATTAAATGTATACCAAGCAATAATGTTAAAGATTAGGAATTAAATATTTAAATTCAAAAGCCAACTGTCAGCCAAGTTCCCAAAATATTTCATATTGTTGGCTGCAGAACCTGCAGATCACTTGTATTTTTTCAGCATTTGTAAATTACAGAGAAATACAGTAAACTAAAGTTAATTACTCATTTTTGGACAAGCAATTGCTTTCATGTTTAAACATAGATTAATTATTGTAACATCCTGACAGATTTAAACGGAATTTGAAAATGTCTATATGTAGCCCTGCAGGCCTATACATACTTACATGGTGTAAAAAGTAACAAGCTCAAAGACATGAATAGGATTGTATCACATAATATACACATGTAAACATTTTTCAAGAATTAAATGCTGAACAAAACATTTTTTTGAAGTTTTAAGCCCCTTCAAGAGAGAAACTGAGTGGCTCTTGTAAGAGATGGATGCTAATATAATTGCCGATAGTCAGTGATGCTCTGAAGTGTTTTTTTTAATCCAGTTTTTAGACATGCAAATGAAAAATTGCCAGCATGAACCTTTGAAATTAAAAATTGTGATTCTGTTTGTGCCTTTGAATAAAAAGATAATTTTTTCATAGTTTACCATATTTCACTTGATGAATCTTTAAAAGTCTAAACTGTTAAAAATATACATAATGAAGTTTTGGAATAAAACTTGTACTTGGATGCATTCATTTGAGTGGTATGCAGTGGTGAGATTCAAATGTTTTTACTACCGGTTCTGTGGGCATAGCTTGGTTGGCGTGGCAAGGGAAGGATACTGTAAAATCTCCAGTCAGAGATGGTATTTGCCAGTTCTCTGAACTAATCAAAATTTCCACTACCGGTTCTCTAGAACTGATCAGAACCTGCTGAATACCACATCTGGTGCTATGGTATGTAACATGTATGTAATGAACATCCATAATCGTCTATAACAGTAAGAGGCACAAAATAAAAATTGAGATCAAATGTGTGGGTGATCCAAAAACTTGGATTGAAGCTCCCAACGATGTCCAATGTTTTATTACCAAATTTTCAAAATGACGCAAGGAACAAATGATTAAAAACACAAATGGGGAACAAAACAGTTAAAATTCTTCAAAATAGGTTTTTGTGTGCATTGTTTAAAAGAATGTGCACAGCCATTGCAGAGAACAATAAAGCTAATTAATTACAAATAAATTATATGTAAACAAAAAAAAATCAAATTTAGTTTGTCTCAGACATCAAATCATTATTATTTTTAACTGGATTCCATTTCTAAGCCAAGTGCACTATTTGGCTCATTAAATCTTAATCTCAATTATTTATCTTTTCAGTATGGAAATGGTTAGGCCATTTAAAGAGCCTTAAAATTATAGAATTACATTGTTTCAGAATCAAATTAGTAATATATGGAAGGTTATCATTTTTACTTAATAATTTCAAATACATATATTCATCACTAAAAATGCAAAATTCTTTTTTTGAATGTATAGGAATGAAAATGACACTGTGACTTGTAGAGTTGTTGTTGTAGTATCTGTTATTATTGCATTGGAGGATAATTTTAAAAGCTAAGGTTGTTGCAGTTCAACAAACATGTTGCCCTAATACACCCAGAGTATCCTATTT
This sequence comes from Hydrophis major, assembly GCA_033807585.1. Lineage (NCBI taxonomy): Eukaryota > Metazoa > Chordata > Lepidosauria > Squamata > Elapidae > Hydrophis > Hydrophis major. Next base: position 30,561,888 of record CM066333.1, read on the forward strand.
TGTGTAGTCTTTAAGCATTTCCATGCCATAATGCTTATTTCATATAGTAATTTTACTGAAGAAAAGTTTCAGATAACTGCAAAGAATGTATTCTCTTCTAATGAGGACAATCTCTTATTAACCAGAGGTGATTTTGGTACATTCCTTATTTATTAGACTAAAGAGCTAATCTAGAAAAACATTCCCAAGTTATGCAAACCATACCCTTATTGTAAAGTTTCTTTTTCCCTTGCATTAAGAATGATGGCTTACACATGGAAAAATAGTTGCCCCAGCAAAAGATAGAAAAATGACACATTTTCAAGGCACTTATGAATTGAAATATAATCCTGATTAAAATGCATGCGTAAAACCCTTTTGAATGAGGTGCAGATATGATAGTGTATTCGGTTTGGTTTTTTTTAACGTGAGAAAAGAAAGCAGATGGTCTCCTAATTCTTTTTGTCATCATTTCTTGAACATCTTCTTTTTTCAGGAGAAGTGTCTAGCAATTGCAATTTTTCTGGAACCCAAAGCTGGTAAGAACAATGGATTAAATTTTGGTGGCGGGTAGAAGAATAAACAAATCAGCCAAGATGTCCATTTTTATTGACAGTTTAAGAAAGCAGTGAAAGGTTTGATGCTGTTTTGAATAATCATACTTAATTTTCAATAATGATTCTCACCTGGCAATTATTATAGTCTAAAATTTATATTCCCATCTCCTGCCTGTCTCCTGTGTACCTCTCAGTATCTCGATTCAGATGAGAAACATAAATCACTTTTTGATTCCAGACAGAACAATGATAAATATTTGCCGAGTATCCTTTTTGGTGACACAGGGAGGGGAAAATCATTTCTGATGAATTATGATGTTGTATATCATTACTATAAGTCAGTCAGAAAAATAAGAAAAGCAACAAAGTGGGGAAAGGACTTGTTTCTGCAGCTCCCCTCAAAATCCTGTCTAGAGTCTAGTGAAATAAATGAAACACTAATTTGTTCTAATTCAGAAACTTATATTATAGAAGATGTATAAGTATTTGTCGAAGCTTTTACAAAGCTTAAACATTTTTCATGCTGCAACATAAATGATTTTCAAAAAGCTGGTATTGTGCTACCTTGGATTATTATTTTGTCAAGTGCTTTAATGACACTTCAGTAAAAAACAAATCTAAGTATCTTACAAAAGCAATAAACAGTAAATTATACAACGCGTAATATTAAAAGTACAAAACCAAAAAGCAGTGCTTACCTAGGTACATTCTAATTAACCATTTTTTCAAGATCTTATGTGGATCATGTTCAAAATTACTGTGTGTTTGACAGACCATAGGAAATCCGCCCGTATATTTATGGTATTTTTGCTTCTACCTTACAGAAAAAGGAAATTGTCCAACATGGACTGTGAGAGAAGCATAAAATTGAAATGAATCATGTGTTCTTTCTTCTGTCCAAAATGTCTGATTGTGGTTTTGCACCTGTGATTCATCAATACACACCAAATTTTAAGAACTTGTCCATTGAGATCACATTTGATAATCCTTTAAGGATTTTTGTGTGCTGTGTTAAAATGAGAGAGGGATGTGTGAAGATTGGGTTTATTACATTGCCTTATGTTGTAGACAGTCTTTCCCAAATCAAGGCACACTCTGAAGTTCTGTACCTTAGCTAATATTGCTAATAGTAGGGGATTGTGGAAGTTTTAAGCCAAAACACCTGGAGAAAAGACTGGCTCTTCTTTGCTCTTGAGTTTTGAGTCAGTTAAAACTAGTTTATTGACTGCTTCTGTCAAAATGAATAAATGTTTGTTTTGTATTACATACCTTTTCTTTTCCTTGGTTGTCTCACTGTCTGCTATTTCTTTGTAATGATATGAGCTTCGCTACTGATCCAAGAGAAGCTATCACTGGTTGCCGCACAGTATACAGATCACAAACTCTCTTGTTGCTCTTTGGATTATAGTAGCCCTCTTTCATTTTTAAAAGTTTATCTTTTACTTCTTTGGTGTTCTGTCAGCAAATAATTTTAGTCACATGCTGGATTCGTTATTCTTTCATCTCTCTGCAGAAGACATGAGTTGGAATGTAGCAGTACAGCAACTGATCTGCTATTTTGTGGAGCGCATATTGGCAAAATTTGGAACAGAAAGGATCATCAGGATTTCATTCTGTATGATAAGCCTAAATGTTTTATGTTTGTGAAACAGACTGACGCTTTACTTGTTGCTCATCAAGATAATATAATTGCAGAAAAGAAACTTTGTATTAAATATACATTTCTGCAGCTTACATAAAATGATACAGATAAAATACGATAGCTTTGCTAATTTACATTTTTTTACTGGCAAATTTACTAACTACTCATAGTTTCCTTTTGCTTTTAGCAGGCAATTAAAGAATAAATGTAAATATGAGTTTAAATTGAAGTTTGGGAAATGGATGACTTCCATAATTTGCAATTAGACTGAAATCTGTTTGTTATTTAGTTTTCGCTATAATTATGAAGACATCCCAGATAAAAGTGGAAGAATTCTCACAATTCTAAGAAGTTTTGTGACTTAGCTAGCCTGGTCATGGCCAAGTTAATTTATTGTCACCTGGATCTAGGAACTGCAGCAAAAAGGATATATGTTGAATTTACTTCTCATTTAGTATAATTATGCTGTTCGAAGTAGTTGACAGCCTTTAATTAACTTACAGAACTAAAAGAGAAAGGAACAAAGGGAAATGGGATTTATTACTTGCAATTTAATTTTAGTGATTTATGCAGGTTATAGATTATCGAATGCTAGAATTCAGAGGTACATTTGTGGCTACGTAAACCCTATTAATTTAAGAAATTTCTAATAATAAATATCTGCATAAGAGTCAATATAGGAAGCACAACTACCAAATATTTCATATGAGCTATAGCAATACTGTATTAAATCTTTACAGTGTGTGCATATGAGTATGTGTATGTGTGTGAATTTATATTTGTCTCTATGTAGGAAATGCACACATATGGCTGTATACATGCATCCTCAGCCATGTTTATTGAAAGCAAGACTTTTAAAATATTTATAGAGTTCAGCTATTGACACAAATTTTAAAATATTATGCCTGCCTACCCAAGATACACAGTTGCCAAATACTTGTCAATGAAAGTTTCATTTATGGCACATGACACTAATGTAGCCATGGCAAATATCATTATGGACAAGTCAAACTTTTATAAGAATAAGTATAATTGCCACACTACGGTACCTGGGAAAACATATTCCTATCCTTCCTCAAAATTTGAACATGTGGGTCAGAGTTATCTTCAAGAGGATATTCCATAAGAGAACATTTTCTCCAATCCTGGAAAACAAATTTAATATAGATTAAACTAGTGAGAATTAGTTGCAAGATTTCAGATGGAAAGGATGTGCTGGGAGTAATGAGACATTAACTAGCTCTGTGTCATGCTGCCTATTTAGGCAAAAATTTAGTACTCAAAGTTATTTTATTTTCATTTTTAAAAGATATTTTAAAAAATATCTCAAAAGAAAAATAACCCTGTGGAAAATAATTTAATGCAGCATTAAACCTGGCATAATTTGGGATTTGTCAAAGTTCTCTGATACCAATCTGCTCCAAATTATTAGTAAGGTTATGTTGCACATTAGTCAAAAAAAATTAAAAATGGCTAAGACCTTCTTAGCGAAGCCAAGGTCTTCCACAGTTCAAACCAATAAATAATACAGCTATTTTCTCAAATTATTTATAGTGTACGTTTTGATCATTGATTTTTAAATACTATTTTTCCTTTTAAATCTTTGAGATAGGTTATAATAATATCTGGATCTATATTTAGAACCAGCATGTAGAATCTTTCTGCTTACAAAAAGAAAACAAAAAGGTACAATAAGTTGTACCTATTTTCTACAATAACAAGTTTTGGATGACTGAAATTTAGGATCTTTTTTTTATTTTAGCATGTTTTTTATATATGTAAAATATGTTTTGAGTTCTATTTTAATTAATTCTAATTTATTATTTGATGAAAAAGTATTATTAATTTTCTTTGAACACCATGTTTGTGCAAAAGTAGGATATAAATCTAAAGTATTATTATTTCAATGACCTTGTTGTTTGGCAGCTACATATACAACAACAAACATCTGCTGGTAGAAATCAGAAGAGATTCTTATTTTGTTAATTTTAGTTAATTTAACCTAACCTATATTTTTCTGATAGAAATGAAATAATATAGGTAGCAACCAGATAGGGTTAACCTCCTAATTAGTTAGAGTAGAGTAGCTATGGAAACATGGTGAAAGTGTGATAAAAGGATCAGTGATGGCACCTCAGTGACAATGGAAGATAGTGCAAATTTCTTTATATTGAAGTAAAGGTAATTAGCTGATCTAGGAAGGTTTTGCAAGGACAATCAGTGTAGATGTACCATCTTATCTTGTTCTACATGTTCTAAATCACTTTGATGACCCCTGTAAACAGAAGAATTTAGGTAGGCTTTTCAAAATGCTCCTAGAATTCAGAAGAAAGAAATGAAGATCTTAGATATGCATTGTACTCCTACTAATTTTGTTATGACATTTCACATTATCAGATATATGTATTTGCACAGACCTGTTCAGAATCAAAACATGGCAGAAGGTATGAATTTCTACCCATTCAAGAGATTCAGTAAGTAATCCCAGTCTAAATGCTGCTCCTCAGCTTAGTCCATTTTGCACCATGGCCGTGCTGATACAGTATAGCAAAGCAGTATTTTCTGCACATTGAGCTTTTGGAGGTTATATGTGTGTGCATAAATAGGCTCTTAATATATTTTAAGAAAAAATATTAGAAGAACTAGTTTCAAGACCACACAGCTTGTTCCAAAATAATATTGGGACTCTTCTAAGTCTATGAATATGCTCTATATATTAAGTACATGCTGAATTAGGAAAACAAAAGCTTCCTCCCTCTTTAAATTAGCACAATTTAAAATAGTCAAAATCTATAATTTACAATAAATTATTCTGGCTGTACTGTCATCAATATTCTTATCTATTTTGCATTTGAATGGTTCAGAATAATATCAAAGAGAAGTGTGTTTTGCTCCTTTTTCATGCTGTCTCCTGTTGTTGCTAGAGGCATCTTGCTTTGTCATAACTTATACAATTATCAATAGCCCCTTTTTTAATTTGACATTTTAAGAGCTGTGTTAGGTAAGGGATAATTAATAGCACTTAGTTGCTTTAAAGTTGAGCTTTGATTTATATATAGCATAATTACTTCTAAAGCCTCTAACTCAGTGCTTACCCCACTAGGTATTTCATGTGTGTTTTGCTTTAATATGTCTCCTTCCTTATAGCAGGACTAATCCTTTACTTGGGCATATTAAGCTCAGAAACACTGATTACATATTGTGATCTTCTTAATTATTTCCTTTTCTTCAGTTATTTTATCTTGCAGTTCAATATAAAAAAATAAAATAGTGGATGAAAAATAATAAAATTTGTTGCAGATGAAAATCCAATACATACAATTACTGTGCCTTCAAAACCCAAAATATTACAGTCTTCTAAAAGCCTGAATATTTTCACCTAATCCCATGGTGCCATTTAACAAGTGAAGCTATTCTTGTTTTTTTTTTCTGAAATTGCCAATGGCTTTTCTCAAGATTTATTGAGGCTTTCCTTCAGCTTCATTCATCTTTTGTATACTGAGAATATCCATAAATTCATTTGTTTCTGGTTGTATAGTTCATCATTTCATCCTGAAATAAAAGTTGGAAACTCCTGGGTAAATTGCTTATCATAAACCTTAACAATTATTTATTCATTTGTGATTGTGCATAAAAAACTTTTCTAATAATGATATGCCTATAAGTATTAATGAAATGTAATTTAGCTTCAACATTCATATTTTCTTTTGAATTAATTATCTTTCTAGGCTATGCTTATATTAATATGGGCTTCTTCTTAGTCTCAAATTCTAAGGGGAGTAAGGCCTCTAATTTCCCCCCATCTCATCTAGGAGATTATCTAAGCAGGGTCTTAATGTTGGTGATCTCTTCCTTACAAATACACTGCACAAGTGTTCTGATATTTCTATAAACAACAGCAGTCTAGATTATGGGTTTTATTACACTTCTTCAATTAAGACGAATTAACCATTCTTAGTAAAATTTACAAGGAAAGTAAAATAGTGTTAGTGTGGTCTCACCGTTTCTCTTATTTTGGGTTAACAATTGACACACTCTGAAACTGTTTTATATCTGGACTTGAAAGATAATATCTATCGGTTATATAGTATACTTTTTGAGCAAGAAACAATTTTTTTTCTTGTAGTCACCAGAAATAATTTTTAAACTGATTTAAAATGTTTTAGTTTCATAAGTATGAATACATATAAACAGTCAACTAATTTTTTTTACAAATTAATGAAGAGTAAAATTGAGGGGAAAATGAATTTATGCTCTCAACTAAGAAAAAAAATACAGTGTGCGTTTTAAAAATATATGTTATTGTTATTATTATATTGCTAATGGAATTTACATTGCACACAATACAAAACTGTATAATTTACAATTAATTTTAGTAAATATGAGACATAATTAGGAGACAAGGAAATATTAGATTAAAAATAATCTCTAATGTCTTAAAGAAATATTTTATGTGAGAGGGTTTATTCAGAATAAAGAATTGCTGTTTTAACATGTTGCTTATGTTTAATGTGATTTATAAACAAATTCAAGTCATTACATAAGATTCTAATTCTAATGGTTGGTTGAATGGTTGGTAGCTAATTTTTTAAATTTTATACCAGAAAATAGGTATATTTTTCAAATTAAAAGCATTTTTGTGCAAGATGTAGTTTCCAATAATCTTTAGTAGGAATAAACATGAATTTATCTTTATATAGTTTATCTGTTGTGAATACATTTGCTTGCAACTGCAGCTGACATTTGTAATATCAAAGCTAGTTATTACTGAAGTAAGTTGTCAATTGTTCAAAGTATAGCTAGTTTTTCAATACAATTGGCAATTTTAAAAAAAAGATTTTAAAAAAATATTCAAAGCAATAGCTAGAAATTATACACAATATTTTCCCATAATCTTGTAATAAAATGAGAAGCTGTATGAAATGAATATTTTCTTCCCACAGTGCCTCAACCATTCTTAAAAGGAAAGGGAGTGATTCTGTGTATATTGCAAATAAGGGTCAGACCATTTGGGTTTTGATTAACCTTTCTAGCATGTGCTATGGAACTTGGTCACACACCGTAAATAGCTTTATACACCCACCATTTATATAATAAAATTTCCAAGCCAACATGTTTGGTCTTACTCTTAACCAATATCTATTGGGAATGTTGTGGCAACCTACCTAATCGCCTACAGTCCTTAGTTAAATCATTAGTTTGTTAACTGCTGTTTGCAATCTAAACTCTCCCTCTGGAATGAACTTCTTTAAAGCAAAATGAAATAAAATAAAGGTAAGTAAAAGTAAATAGATTTTCCTACTGAAAGTTATTACTTCAAGAATGAAGAAGATAGATATTGATCTGGCCCATCCTTTGCCATTACAGTCAGGTTCACATGGATAGCACAGTCACTTTATTTTAAGCAAACAGCCATTTTCTCTTCTGACTTGGATTCCAGCGAGAATTGAAAAAAAAAAAGAAAGTGAAACATTTTTCTGTCCTTCTTATAGGGACAATTTAAGTTGAAGTAACTGTTTTCTGAGATACCTGCACCTGTTATTGATTTATCTCTTCTATGTCATGAACAATCTCCTGTTTCATAATACCCTTGTATACTGGCCTGAAATAGTTAATTAGAAATAGTTTTTACTGTGAAGAATGTTAGGAGAGGTAAAAATAAAAACTTTAGAATAAAACACACATGCTGTATGTGTAATGTAGCCTCTGGTCCTTCTTATACTGTATGTATTTGCAAAAATAATAAATGGAACAGTATCATGACTTCTATAATACTGAAAATGACATTCAGAATCTGAGTCCCCATTCTTCTGGAGTGTACTGCTAGCTAAACATCACAAGATGACCTTAAAAAGCTGTAAAATGAAGAATAAAGTATCAATCCTCCAAAACTTGTTATATTTCTTATAACAATCAATGTGCTTCAGATTTGCATCACTGAAAGGGATAGAAGGTTTGGTCTGTGTAAATTAACAGCTACTTTAAGGGAGTATTGTTGATTATCTATTTCCACAGAAACTTCCTTGTTTGTATCCTATTGTATTCTTCTTGTTTTGTTGTTCTCAATCTAGAGTAGCAGATGAAGACTTGAACTCATATTTCTCCCAACTATCCTTCTTTCTCTTTTTATCATATCTTTTGACATTTTAGCAAATAAATTTTGACAGGAAAGGACATCTGCAAAAGATATTATCATATGTTGTGTTTGACTGTAGTACTAGATGCATATCAGGTCAAATTACAGTAAAGACCAGGAGTTCATTACAAGTTCTCTCTCTCTCTCTCTCTCTCTCTCTCAAAGAAGTTGTGTTTGTGTTTGTGTGTGCTGGTTCAGTTTTTTTTTCAATGTTTGTTTTTAAAGCACAATTTATCCAGTAATACTCACTTTGATACATTTTATTACCAATCTGTATATTATATCAAAGAATACACAAGCATATTTTATATCTATCTCAGTTTTCCAGAGTCCATTTTTAATTTTTAGACATACAGGTCAGTGAGCTTTTGCCTGGTTTAAATCCCTTAAAATAGCTTTTAACTTGAATAGACCTTTAATTCTGGTAAAAGTATCCCACTTTATTATGTCTCTCTTTTATTCTGTATTCACCCAAAGAACTGTGTGCATTATGTGTTTCATGGATAAAGCAATAGAGACAGAAATATGCAGTTAGTCATTTATGTGCATATCACATTATAAATCACGAAGATTAAGGGGAATCATATTTGGGAGCATAGCAATTTTGCAACCAAAAGCACTTAAATAATTACCTTTTTAACCAAATTTATTGACTATGCAGGAGGATCAAAAGTAATCTTACTTGTTTTAAATGGTATAAAGTGCCGAAATGCCATTAATAGAGTGTTACAATTCTTATTTTTGCTAAGATTCTTGAAGCTTATCAAAAAGAGACAAAAAATGTATAAATTCAGGAGCACTGGCTAGTAATATCCCAATTTCCCAAACCATTGTCAGTGGACTTCTGCTTTCTCCTGCCAAAATATGTGGAAGCATGCATGGATTCGACTAGATTAGTAAAAGGGGCTTGTTTCCGTGGCATTAGCCAGGTATCTTAGCAACAGGATCATACCAGATTCTATCAGTGCTCTGTGGTGGTGCATGTAATATCCTGGACATAATCTGTCTTTTAATTTTCTTTGGATTGTCATGATATTACAGATACATGTGTTCAGTTATAGATCTTTATTTAATAAGAGGAATGCTTTAGTTGAAGATTTGTACTATGTCAGAAGTGGGCAACTCACAATAATGTTATGGGAGCTTTAGCCTCTGCACAGCCTTGTCTCACATAGCAGATTGACAGGAAAACTTGCTGCCTTCATTAAGATGTGCCTCGTAGTTCATATCTTTATGCTAGAGATGAGCATGCTGCCTGAATTCATAATGTTGATAATGTTATTTAATGTCACATAGAATGCAAATTGCTTGTACAATTGAAATGTCATTCGAAAACATGCCACCGTATGCAACACCACTTTATTGTAAGTCACTGAGAGCAATAGCTTAAATTTGGAATTGCACTAATCCTTCATCTGCTTTTGTTTACTTTTCATCTATAATAGAGATGTTGAATTTTCTGCAAACCACATTTGCATGGTTTATCTGCTAGCTGACATGGCACAATATGAAAAGGGAACAGTGGGCTAGGAACTTCCCTTTCATTTTTCAGTTGTTTGTATAATGCAAATTAATCACACATGAGAAAAATACAAGTTAAAATGCCTTGTCAAATCTTTTAAAGGAATAAGCTAAAGCTTATATATGAGCATTTCATTATTTAAATTTGTAATACAAATTTGCCATTGGTTTATTGGTAATTGATTTTCCTGGTAATTTAGTCTCATGCAGTAGCTTTTTTTTAATTGAAACAATAATAGGAATTTTGAAAGATTCAATATGAAATAAATAATGTATTTGAAATAGTATACATGTCTTATATGGATACACAAAATGCATGTACAGAAACAATTTTATCCATGATTTTGAAGGCATATAAATAAATATTCCGTGATTTGCCACATTTGCCATGTGGCAAATCTTGTAAATAAACAATGACTTTATGACTTTGCACATAGGAATAGGTAACTGGCCTTGCTGGAACAGATCAAAGCTCATATTCATTCAGAATTTTATTCTTCCCAGTGACCAACAAAAACACCCCTGGAGTGCTTGCTGAAAGGAAATGGAGACAAACTCATTTCTAATTATTATTCCCCTGCCACCAAATATGCTAAATTTCAATAAATCTTTGAAGACCTGTTTTTTTAAACAAATCCTGGAAGAGAGTAGCTTGTGAACTGGCTGATACAAGTTCCATACCATGTTGGTAAATAATGCACTTTTATCCCACATACAATTTCATAATTCTATTTTCAATTGTTATTCCTTGATTTTTTAAAATCCTAATTATATTCTATAAGATGCCTAGAGTTCTGATTATAACTTATATGGGTTGATATGATATAGCAAGAGTTAACACAAATAACCACTGAAGGTTAAAACTAACAGCCCTTGACAGGCTTGGCTTCCATGAAACTTGTTTAAACATATCTGTGCTAATCACCATTCCCTCAATTTTGTCTTAATACATTCAATAGATTATGTGCTGGGTCAGAATTGCTTCAGTTTGCCTGTTCTAAATTTCCTTCTGTCATCTTCATTGGATGACCTCTGTTCCAAGTATTTTGAGACATACAAATGTGTACAGAAATAGCAAATGCAGACTGACAATATTTTTAATTGTAGGGGCAAAAAACAAAATACAATTCACAATGAAGTAATGCCTCACTTCTTCCCATAGTATTTACATTTTGGTAGCAATAATGGCTCAGGATGACACAATCCTTACAGGATTTGTTATGTTCTGTGCATGGACGCTAAGGAGGAGACAAGCCGGTGAACAGTGAACTTCAAACTCTTTATTTACATGTGTAACAGCTCAGCTCAATGGTCGCAATGGCCTCCTTTATATAGGCAAGCTCTTGAGTATTTAACCAATGAAAACACAGGGAGTGCTAGCTCCGTTAACCAATGGGACAGGCTCGTTAATCGCCAATCAGATTCTCCTGAACAGACCAATCCGATGTCGCTATTATCGGCCAATCAGAAGTGCAGGGCCAGAACCCTGCACTTTACTTCAAGCTCTTAATAATCTTTATTCAAGCACTTTTATTAATTCACAACACCCCTTCCCCCCGGGTTCCATTTAAGGGGTGCAGTCACATAGTCTTTGAGTTAGGCGGGTTGTTTTGATTGTCTATTTGATTTACGTTGTTCTCCCGGTACTTGGCTACAGTCTTGTTGGGGTAGGACGTTATCTGGTGAAGAGGGTGCCTCCCGTTCTGTATTCAAATTTTCGTTGCCGCTAATGTTCTCGGCATCTCCTTGAGGCGAGGTCATCCCCATCCCCAATCCTTCTTCAGGTGTTGCCTCTGAGCGGTCAATACTTCCGCTTAAGCTTTCTGCCGTTTCAAATTCAGCTTCCTCGGTATCTCCTCCCCCCTCGGTTTGGAAGTCAGGGGACTTGGAGATCCCCGAGTGTAGCCTTGAACGCAGCTGATCAATATGGCACTTCCATGTTCTATCGTCGTGACATCTCACACGATACGATCTGGGGCCGGTTACTTGGACTACAGTTGCCTCGATCCACAAAAACCAAATCGCCTACCTGGAAGTTACAGCATTTCCCACTGGACCCGTGTGGTTTTTCAGGTTCATATGATGGGTGCAGACGGTCAAGGTGGGAGCGGAGCTTCCGCCCCATCAATAACTCGGCGGGAGTTTTGTTGGTGATGCTGTGCGGAGTGATATGCTGCAAAAGGAGTATCCGATTAATCTTGTCTTCTATATCGCCGTAGTTGATGCAAGGTTTTCTTGACGAATTGTACCATGCGCTCGGCCCTTCTGTTGGCCACAGGATGCCAGCAAAGTCAGCGCATGGCGAATACTGCGGTCCACCAGGTACTGTTCAAAGGACAGTGCGGTAAATTGGGGCCCGTTGTCGGATACCAGAATGTCTGGTAATTCGTGTGTTGCAAATAGTCTGTCTAGTTTCCTGATAACTGATTCGGTTGTTGTATTTCTCATCTCATGGATTTCAAGCCAGTTCGAGTAGGCATCCACTGTTAATAAAAATGTGTGTCCTTTGGTAGGTCCCGCAAAGTCCAGATGAATACGGGACCATGGTCCTCTCGGTGTTTCTCATTCAGTCGGGGTTGCTTTCGGAGGGGCGTTGCTTACTTCCTGGCATTTGTGACAAACTTTTACCCATGTCTCGATCTGCTTGTCGATACCGGGCCACCACGCAAAGCTTTGTGCGAGGGCTTTCATGCGCACAATGCCGGGGTGGCCATCGTGCAAGGTTCTTAGTATCGCTCGTCATAACCACTCTGGGACAACGACTCTATCACCCCAGATAATGCAGCCCTTCTGGGAAAATAGTTCCGTTTGTCAATTCTTGAATGGGACGTAGTCATCAGGTATCTGATCCAATGGCCATCCACGCTCGACCCAACTGAGGATTCGTGCTAAAATGGGGTCGCGTTTCGTTTCAATTGCGATATTTCGGGCTGTTAGTGGAGGTGTTCGAAGTGTCTCGATCTGCAGTGTTGTAACTGTCAGAGCGGGGTCATCAATGGTCTCTGGAAGTGGTACACAGCTCAATGCGTCGGCGTGGGAAATGGCCTTCCCTGGGCGGTGTTGCAACTTGTAATTATATGCAGCCAAGAATTCTGACCAGCGAGTCATTCTGGGAGATAATATATAAGGTGTTGGCCTATCTCCCGCTATTATTCCCAGCAAAGGTTTATGGTCAGTCACTATGGTAAAGGCTTGGCCATACACATATTCATGAAATCTCTTAACAACAGACACAATAGCAAGGGCCTCTTTATCAATTTGACTGTAATTGCGTTCAGCTTTTGATAAGGTCTTTGAGAAATAGGCAACAGGGGCTCCACTACCGTTTGGCAAAACGTGGCTCAAAATGGCGCCCACTCCGAATGGTGATGCATCACACGTGATCGTTAAAGGCAAAGTCTCGTTATACTGCATCAAAACAGCATCAGAAGTCAATAAATTTTTTACATGTCGAAACGCCTGCTCCTCTCTGTGTCCCCATACCCAGGTTGCTTTTTTGTCCAACAAACGATATAGGGGTTCTGCTATGGTTGCTTTGTGAGGCAGGAAAACGTTATAAAAATTGATAAGGCCCAGAAAAGCCAGGAGGTCGGCCTTATTTCGGGGTTTTGGGGCGTTTTTGATTGCCCTAAGTTTGCTATTGGTGGGGTGAATGCCTTGACTATCAATTAAATTTCCTAAAAATTCTACACGATCCGTGCATAGTTGACACTTGTTTTTTTTAAGTTTGAGACCTGAGTCTTTAAATCTCTGGAGAACCAACCCCAGGAGATCCTTTAGTATTTTCCGAGTCGGGGCAGCGATTAACACATCATCAAAATATGGGACAACGCCTTTTATCTCTTGTAATAGTCTTTCCATCAAACTTTGAAAGATTCCCAGGGCTACGCTTACTCCGAACTGGAGTTGGTTACATTTAAATGCACCTCGGTGTGTAACGATCGTTTGGGCCTCTTCCGTTTTTTTGCCTACAGGCAGTTGTTGGTATGCCTGGGCTAAGTCTACTTTAGCGAAGACTTTTCTGCCCCCCAGGGAATGGAGGAGGTGTTGCACCACCGGTACTGGGTAAGTGTTTTGTTGAAGGGCATGGTTCAGGGTGGCTCGGTAGTCCCCACAAACTTTTATTGATCCATCCGGCTTGATGGGTGTTACGATTGGGGTTTCCCAGGGAGAGTGATCGGTTGGTTCTAACACACCCTGGGCTATTAATTTATCAAGCTGCTCGTCAATCTTTGGTTTAAGGGCAAATGGAACTTGACGAGGCTTAAGGCGGATGGGAGCTATTTCGGGATTGAGGTTAAATGATATCGGGGTCCCCTTGTACTCACCTAGTTTTTCTGCAAAGACGTCCTGGAATTCTTGGATGAGGTCCTCTTCCCAGTCACTGCTGCAGGTTCGGTGAATGCCGGCTACTTCAATTCCGAATGGAGCGAACCATTGGAGGCCTAACAAACTAGGCCGATCCCTGTCGATTACAGTCAGGGGTAGGAATGCTGTACGGTTCTTAAACGATACCTGGACTCGGCTGGATCCAATGACCGGACTTTGATTTCCTTGATAGTCTTTGAGTATGAGTCTTTGGAATCTGAGGTCTTGCCGCTGGACAGTAGGGATGAGCTGCTTGAGGGTCTTCCAGGAAACCATCGAGAGGGACGATCCTGAATCGACTTCCATCAGGCAGGGCTGGTTTTTGATGGCACTTTCACTCGGATCTTCTTGGCATCAAGAGATGAGGCGTGACCAATCGTGATAGTTTGGTGAGCCTCTTCTCACTTCGTTGAGTGGTTTAGGGTTTTGTTTCTGTAGGAGTGGTTGTTCCATTGGTGGTTCATGGGTTCTCACTTTACAGGACGGCTTCCTGTTGGTTGGCAATAGTTAGCCCCCCTCGAGGGCTGGCTGGGTCCTAGCTTGCTTCTCCAGACCCGTCCGATATGGCTTCTTTTCCCGCACACATGGCAGAGCGCGTCGAGGAATTTGCATTCTGACCGGGGCTGGCTTGTTCCACAACCAGCGCATTGGTACTGCGATCTCTGGCGTTGGTCTCGTTCGGACCGAAGTCGGTGGACCTCTTCTTCATCGCTTTCTGATGACGATTCGAGGTCCTCGTGGTGGGCTGTCAAATGTTGTCCTTCTGACTAGGGTGAAACTTCGTGGGTGAGTTGGTGAAGCGGGGCATGGGTGCGGCGCATTCAGGCAGCCGACTTCCTGGTTGCTTCTGCTGCAGTAGCTTCAGCAATGGTATGTTTTAGGCTAACGTCGCCTTTCGCCATCAGCTTTCTCTGTGTACCTGGAGCATCTAATCCCAGAACTATTCGGTCTCTCAGGGCTTGTTCTAGGTCAGCAAACTCGCATAGGCCTCCCAGATTCCGGAGATCCGCTATGAAATCAGCAACACTTTCACCCTTTCGCTGACTTCTCTGGTAAAATTCATGCTTTCTAATGAGCGTTGGCACAGTCGGTGCATAGTGGGCCCTCAGCAGGGGTTCGAGGACATCCCAATCCATAGACTTTACTTCTGCCGGTTTCGCTAGTGCCTTGGCCATCTTGAACACGGTCAGCCCGCAATGAATTAGGAATACCGCCCGTTTCTTTCTGGTAGTGGCATCCTTCAAATTGTTGGTCTCCAGAAACATCTGGAAACGATCCATATATGAGTCCCAATCTTCTTGCACCAGGTCAAATGGAGTGGGTGGTATGACGCCGCCGACATGGTTCCACCGTTGGTGCATTTCAGCCACGTGCTCTGTTATTGTTCTTTGTCGTTCAGTCAGCTCTGACATCTCCAAATCCCATCCTCATCACCAGTGTTATGTTCTGTGCATGGGCGCTAAGGAGGAGACGAGCCGGTGAACAGTGAATTTCAAACTCTTTATTTACATGTGTAACAGCTCAGTTCAATGGCCGCAATGGCTCCCTTTATATAGGCAAGCTCTTGAGTACTTAACCAATGAAAACACAGGGAGCGCTAGCTCCATTAACCAATGGGAGAGGCTCGTTAATAGCCAATCAGATTCTCCTGAACGGACCAATCCAATGTCACTATTATCGGCCAATCAGAAGTGCAGGGCCAGAACCTTGCACTTTACTTCAAGCTCTTAATAATCTTTATTCAAGCACTTTTATTAATTCACAACAGGATTACTGCAGTAAGTTTCTTTATGATATTTGTGGCAATCCTATCAGGGTGATTTTCTATTTTGAACAGGTCAAAGTTTATCCCTATTTGGAAAACTTGGGGGGCTTTTTGTGCCATAATTATGAATGAGGGAATCTTAGTTTCTCTTCACTATCTTCCAATACATGTGATAAATCCTATACTTTCCAATTTGCTTTGAGACAAAAGTAATTCCTCTGGTCAGGGGTGATAGAGACTTTGTAATGGAATGCTGGAGTCATATTAAGAGAGATTTAGGAAGTGATTCAAGACTGCTTTTAAAAGCTTTTTGAAGTGTATGCATATGTTTTGGGGAACCAGAAGAAGGCAGAGAGTAGGTGAGACCACTTGGAAGAAACAGAAAGAAAAAAAAAACAGAAAGCAGTAGCAGGATGCATGATGCTTGGAAAGAAAGGGAGGAAGACTGAGGTGAAATTATAGAAGAATGGAGGCATTGTAAGGCAGTGAAGTAGGAGAAAATAAGAACTGAAGGATGGAGGGTCCAGACCTCTGAAATTCTGCAGTGAAGTTTGAAGAGATATTATCAAATACACCTAACACTTTATGGACAGGATGTGATGCATAGTGTGTGATGCAAAGTTTAGAAATTTGGTTCTTGCCTTGTTTAATTGTGTGTTGGTCACTGATTTATGTTTTCCAGGCAGAAGAATCACAATTAATTTCATTATGAACCAGAAATTGATGATGTGGTGGTATAATGAACATTTATTTTTCTTCCATAGTCTTCAATGACATCTTAAGTTAAGCTGAGCCACCCAGAGGCATCCATAAATGGGCAGTCATATAAATTTAATATTAATGATAATAATCCAGTCTAAACATAGGGCTGACAGTGTGACGAACCAAATAATATATTAATATTCTTTCAATGTCTCTTTGTTGGATTTAGTAACTAGTCCTCCTTTGTTCTTCTCTCTATTGTTCTATTTTTTCTGAATCCAAATTTCCCAATATTGTTAGTATTAGAATGAGCTGCTTTCGAAGACCTTCAGCCAGTAGACAGCAGCTATAGATAGAGATAATTGTCACTTGTGTCAGGGGCGCCTGTGATGGTCTGAGTAATCTGCCAGCAAAAATGGGTTCCCAAGTTCTGTTTTTGGCTGTGATGGCCTCCTGCAACCCTCTACCTGTAAAAACAGAGTTCGGGAGGTCCGCATGTGGCCTTCCCAAGCTCCATTTTCACTGGCAGAGGCACCACGGGCTGGCCTTTCACTATTTCCAGGGAGGCCCTGCGACCCAGATCTAAGTACCCTGTGGGCTGGATCTGGCCCCTGGGCCTTGAATTTGACACCCCTGATATAAAGCAAGTGGAAATACATATCCAATGCTTTATAAAAATTTAAGATAATCTCACTTAACATGGCAGTTCTGCCTGTATTTCTGTCACTAAATGATGTGTTCATACAGAATAACATCATGTTAATGCATTGCTTAGGGATGCAATTCTGGCAAGT
Organism: Hydrophis major; assembly: GCA_033807585.1. NCBI lineage: Eukaryota > Metazoa > Chordata > Lepidosauria > Squamata > Elapidae > Hydrophis > Hydrophis major. Next base: position 30,579,352 of record CM066333.1, read on the forward strand.
TATGGCATAAGCACAGCCAGGCTGGGGAACTGAGCTACTTTCAGCTAGGGGAGGGTGCATTGATGGTATGGATCTTTTCATGTATCTATTTCAGATGTTTCACATGTTGCAGATGCAGGAGATGAAGGCAGAAACATGTTCTGCTTCAGTATATAGATGAAATCATTCATTTTCTGTAAACCAAACAAAAGATATGGGATATGATATTTAATTGTCAACATCACTGGTTTATAAGCATTTTAGAATACAAATGTATCTATAAGCAAGCAGCAAGTTAATTATAAGCAGAAGGTAACAACACTGTACTTCTCAGCTATGCATGTTTTCTTATTACATCAAATCAATTTTAAACAGCATAGTTTGTACCAAATAAATCATTTGCTCAACACTGGCTATTTGACACGGACTGTCAGTGAATGTTGTTATGTCCTGATACTCTCAGCACACCTGCTGGACTTTGTAAATCAATGTTCATTTTTTCCCAAGCACTGTTCAACAAATACCAACCTGAGAAGAGGTGACCCTTTTAATTCCTTAATATAGGCTAGAGTTTGGCTTGATTTATGGAATCTGAGTGACCTATTCATAAAATATGTATCTGCAAGATGCAGTTTATGAGAAACTTGGCTTTTGGGACACATTAATTCTAAGTGGAGATCCAACTTTCATGTTTTATAATATAACTTTGACAGCTGTAATTTCAGATTAAAGATTTTTCATTCACGTTCTCATCCTGATTGCTCTGCATGGGCCTTGTATTACCTTAATGTCAATAGCAAGTGTTAGTCCTACAGGGAGTCATCTAATAAACAGCTGCCATTTAAAGTGGAGACAGAATATTTGTTTCACCTGGCTTATCTCAAAGATGTTGTTCTTTATCTGAAGCTGGTAATTCTTCAAAAAAAAAAAAAAAGGATTAATTCTCACTATTGTCTTCTTTCTTTTTGCAGAATCTAGTTAAAATAAACACCAATACTCTTGAGTTTTTCAGAAATCCTTTGTTAGCTATGTCTGTGCATCCAAATTGGTCATACACACTGTGCGTCCACAGATCAAAACTTTCATAGCTCTTCCTGTGTAGGAGTTTATGCTGTAAATTTTATAAAACCCCTTTAACACGGATATGTAGATAATTAAAACCGTTTTACAGCTTTTTACCAATCATTTACTTCATTTACACTCACCTGCTTTGTTTCTAGAAAAATGTAGATTCTGCCTGAATCTAGAAGAAGAAATAAAGTAGTTTCAGAAAGGCACTGTTAGAAATAACTTCATATACTAGATTTTATAAGTCATTTCATGGGGGAGAGGGTAATGCTTTTATTAAGTAGTTGCCTTTTAAATTTTCTTAATGTGACAGCAAAGGATTATCCTTTCTGGCTGTATTCTATGTGTGGGTTTGTGTATGTATATACAAGACTGGAAGAGATTTCAGGACTAATGGTCTCTTTCATGGATAATTAAACTGCAAAACAAATCAATCATTTGAAACAGCTGATTAATTTATTATATCTTCAGCAGTTTTCTTCATCCTGATGTTCTTGATGTGCACTAAAATTACAAGTCCCATCACTGTATAGCATGACTATTTACCTTCAAGGTTTACATCTATCTGTAATATTGATTGGCCAATCCTTTATAAGGAAACATAGATTTATGTAATTTTCCAGTTCTAAATGCAAAAGCTGTAAAAACTTTAAAAAGCTGACTCTATTTATTAGACCTTTTTTCATTTAAAAATCATTACATGTATTAATGCATGGAACAATAGCCTAAGAAAAATATTGCTATTATGACAAAGGAGTATAACCAGCAAATAAACCTTTTTCATGTGTTCATAAATGATTTTCCTATATATCATTTGCCAATTTGGAAATACTCACAATGTTTTTAAAGGCATCTATTAAGAGAGCTCGGAAAAATATTCCGTTTTTATTGGTTACAGCAATAAATATAAACTGCAACATTTATATTTCAAGTCTGGTTCTTAACCAGACTTGAGCCTGGTTATTTTCTAACATTGGAATGCTGTGGTCCTATATAGGACAACGTATAATTTGTTAGTTGGTTTAAGCATAACCACACTTTTAAAAAGTGAAATATTTTACAGATGAGGAAAGCAACTTGATAACCATGTGATTCTCCACTTCTGTGGAAGTTAATAGATCTCCATTGAGGTAAATATTTGCTGTAAAATCTTATATCCAATTGTATTTTTCTCCTATGTATTTTATTTTAAATTTGATATATGGTATAGAGCAGTATTTTTCAAATTTGATAATTTGAAGATGTTTAGATTCACTCCCAAAATTTCTCAGCTACATGTTTGTTGAATTCTGGGATTTGAAATCCATTTATATTAAATTGCCAAGTTTAAATAACACTGATACAGAATCTCAATGTGTGTGTGTGTGTTTGTGTGTAAAGAACTTGATGCCTCTATATAGAGGCTACATAGATTTCCTGAATCCTGTCATCTTCAACAAATCTCTATCTTTATTTTACCTTAAAAAGAATAAATCTGACCATTTCAGTTTTTGCGAACATCACATGATTATATTACAAATCTAATAAGGTATTGGCAATTGTTTCAGATAATTGCTTTTGAGAATGCTTAACTTACCATTTTTTTCTTTCCTTAACATCAGATATCTATTTGCATAGTTCTATTCACCATGTTGTATCTCACATGGCAAGGCTAATAGAGAATAAAATCAGGAGCTCGTTATGTAAATATCTTAGAATATGAACATCTACATTTCAATTATGCTTCTGTGTGAAAAATAAATTATGTTGTCTTCATTACAGTGTTGTCCTACCCAATGTAACTAAAAAAATGAATCAGCTTAAGGTATTAACACTAAGTATTTTAGGAAAAATAATATAAAGCAGATTTTGCGACTATGTGCATGGAGCAAAACAGACTTTCATTTAATAGACTTGTCACAGTTCTCAAAGATCTATATTATATAGGATATTGTACTTCTTAGACTGTGTTAAACATTAATAATTAGAATTACAATAATTTCTGTCTGAGTCTCAGTGTTTTGAGTACAGTGAAAGATACATGGTGGAAACTAAATTCCAAAGCTACTATCCAAAAGCAGCAACAGCATTTAGACTTATATACTACTTGACAGTGCTTTACAGCCCTCTCTAAGTTGTTTACAGAGTCAGCATATTGCCCCCAATAATATGGATCCTCATTTTACTGACTCGGAAGGATGGAAGGCTGAGTCAACTGAGTCAAGATTGGTGAAATTTGAACTGCCAAATTGCAGTCCAGCAGAGGTAGCCTGCAGTACTGCACTCTAACCCTTGCCCAACTGCAGCTCAATATATTGTCTGTACATGGGACCTCAAGTTATCAATCAGTTAAGGCACCAGGCAAGAAACTTTAAGAAAGTGACTGCTATTCCCATCTTAGTCACTTAGACAGCTAAGTGACTTTGAGTCAGTCACTCCCTCTCAGTCCTAGGAAGGAAACAATGGCAAACTATTTCTGAAATCTTTCCAAGAAAACTACAGGGACATGTCTAAGCAGTTGTCAAAAGTCAATACTGATTCAGATATAAAATGGAAAAAAAAACCCAAAATCCTGTTTTCTCCTTATGTTATATGCATAAATAAGGAGCATCAGTATTTCAGTTACAGGTATATGGATAAAAATCATGCAAACTACTTATCTCAGCACTATATCTTAATGCAGTGAAACTTGTTCCTCTAAGGAAGGTGATGAAATGAAATTCAGATATGATGCCGAAGATATCAAAATTCATTGAATATTAACTTCCTAATTTATATACAGGAAAAAAAATTGTAAATAGCTTAAAATGCTACTACAGCTTTTTTTTTTTTTAGCTCATTGTGAATCTATTTCATCATGGCATTAGCCAAATTTTGGTGTATTTGACTGCATGGCATTTCAAAAGTGAATACTTAGTGATTTAGAGGGAATGAAAGAAAAGACCCACATTCACTTAGGAATGTAGCTATAAGCCTTAATTGATTTAAGCTGTAGATTAATTAGCAAAATATTTGGTTGGCCAGCAGGAGATCTGTTTTAATAGTTGAATAAATGATGAACAGTAAGATTAGCAGTAAAGTATAGCTGGTTTCTCCATGTACAATATGGAAGAACTATTTTGGGGGAAATTCAAGGTGGAAACTATCATCCCTGTGGAAGTAAAAAGGTCCTATATGAAGAATTTCTCAAAATAGCTTCCTAGCAAAGCCAGTAGAAGCAACTCATGTTTTGAAAATTAGTCTCCATGTAAATTAAGCATAGATTCAAAAGCTCACGCACTCCATACAATAGACTCTTAAGTTTTTCTCCTTCCCAGTTCTGTAGTGTTTTAAAACAAAAATCTTATTTCAACTATAATTTAATGAAGTTATTTCTTATTTGGCAACAAGCAAGAACAATGGTCGAATCAAATCAAATATCTTTACTATGGTCTTTGACCAGTCTATACAATAAAAGAGTACTATCAAAGGAAAAAAAAATACTTTAATACAGAAATTAGTTATTAGAGAGGGGGAAAAATAATAGGACAATAAAACAGTATATCTAATTAAGATTTTTGTACAGTTCTGTCACTTGATGAAAATATTTGGCTACCTAATATGTGATTATAAGATTAATGTCCCTTAAAAATAATAATTATAATTTATCTGCAAGATCCTTTAGAAATGATTGGGACAGAATATGTCTTGGAGCGTCATAGAAAGGGCACCTTATCAGGACATGGGTGAAAGTTTCTACCTCCCTGGAACCACAAGGGCAAAGTCTCTATGAGCAAAGGATCCCATAAAATCTTCACTCCAGTAGAGCTGATGGGAGGCCATCAAGTTGGGTTCTGGAAAATGCCTGTCTCTATTTGCTTAGTATTAAATTGTATAAGAATCCTGCACACTTATGACTGTCTAACAATTCAAGGGCACTGGTGATATAATTTTGGCCATCAGTGTCCCGGATTCTCTCTTTTATTATTGATTTGGGTTGGTTGGCCTAAATATTCAGGAAAGAGATCAAAACTGTAAAGTTCTGCTATGTAAGTGCAGTATTAATGGTATTGATAATTATTTGACAGCAGCAGACACATCAAACCTGTTAAGTTCTGCGCATGGGCGCAAGGATTGGAGACGAGATGATGAACAGTGAACTTCAACTCTTTATTTAACATTGTGGAACAGAGCAAGAACTATGGCAGCAACAGCCCTTTTTATAGGCAAGCTGCTGATCAAATAACCAATAAGAACCGGGAAGTGTTAGTTCCCTTAACCAATGAGAGAGGCCCGCTAATAGCCAATCAGATTCTCCTGAACGGACCAATCAGATGTCGCTATTATCGGCCAATCAGAAGTGCAGGGTCAGAACCCTGCACTTTTCTAAAGGTTTTAATAATCTTTATTAAGCACTTTTATTCATTCACTTTTTATTAATTCACAACAAAACCTATAGGATCAATTATGATTCTAAGAACTGAGATTTGAGGCCTTGTCCAGGCCTCAGCCTTAAGACATATTAGCTTCAAAGCTCAGTACTGCACTGGGGGTGCATTTTGGGGTGCCAAACAAGATCCTGAGAAAATTTGAACGATTTCATAAGCTTTCAGGTATGAGCAATGGTCAAGTATCATTGGATCTATAGTCTAATGCAATTTTCTTAGAACTGAGTGAAATTACATTTCTACATTTGTATACACATTTATTTACTAAAATTAATATCTAGAAACCATATTTTATCCATTCTTGGGAGAATAAACCGGTAAAATGTTAACCTTACAATTAAATGAAACTGATGAATATCTATTAATAATTCTATATGTGTAAATAACAATTAAAATGCTCTGTTTATATTAATATTTATTAGGAGACATGTTAGTTGCACAGGCCAATTCTAAGCAGTTATGGACTTAATGTGTTATGCTGGAATATGACTCTAGGATTCATTTGAGGATCCTTCCGTTCCTTTTGGAATAGGACCTGTAAATAACAATAATTGGATAATTGATTAATAATATTTATACATTTTTACTATCTATGTATTTTGGTCAGCTATTTTAGATAAGAAAACTTATATAACAAAGTTTTTTTTTCCAGTTCAGTTTAATCATACCATGTGGAAAACAACAAGGTATTCCAGGAAAATTGGGGACAGAAATCAGTCCGGAAGAGGCAAAATAAAGTACTGAAAAATTAAGAAATCCCTGAAACTCATTATTTCATGAGAATGGAAGAAAGATAAATTTTAAGTATTTATCCTTTTATACTTTCTTTTTAATATTCATACATTTCTTTTAATGCATACATATTAAAATGATGCAAAAAAAGTAAAAGAAAAAATTGAAGCTCATTTGCAGCAAACAATCATCACCATAATTTTAAAAATTTCCATCCATCCTGGTACAGTCAGTGTTTCAGTATTTACCAGAAACAGATGTAGAAAGTCTCTGGGGGCTAATAGGCTCTTGATTAGTATTTGTTCAGCACAGCAGGGTCTGGTGTGTGATAGCTCTGCTTCTGCGTATTGATAAGTGTGGGTTGATGATGGGAGGTATAATTTGAAGGCTGGAAGAGGCTTGTTAGCTTTCTGTTGCTGTATGGAATGAAAGACACTTGTTTATTTAGAATTCTTAAGGCTTCCAGGATCACTGTGAAATCTGTTAGTAGGATTTTTTTCCCCTCCGAATTTTCCTTCATGTCTCTCAGTGGAAGTATTTGGTGATGAAAGAACTAACATGATTTATCTGTTCCAGAACCTACAGACAGATGCTGTTTTTCTCTTATCTGCTCCCTCCTTCCCCCTCCCCTGGCTATCCCTCTCCCCAACCACCCCACTAATACTCAATAAACTGAACAACAGATGAAATCAGGTGGGCAGTTTTAATGCCTGTAAAGTTAGCTAAAATGGTGTTTTTACAAAGTAAAATTATTTTAAATACAAACTCCCAAATAACGAATGAAATGAATGATAAATTTATCCAGGTAGTAAACAATTCTACATCCTAATTGCTACAATGTATATCTGGATAATATTAATTTTTCAATATAATTTTAATTTTAGAGGCTTTTGACAATTTTTTAAAAATGACAACAAGGAGGGATTTAGAACTTAAATTTCACTGTGTTTCTACTGGTTTCTAGTTGTTCTACTGGTTTCTACAGTTGTTTGATGTCAGACAAATTTTGAGAAAATTAGAGTATTTCCTTGTATTATACTTCTCACTATCACATTTCAAATACCATATGTGACTGTAAGAGGATATAATTTAGTATTCAGACATCTTCCCTTTAGAAAATTATTCACCCAAGGTGAAATTGTCCCCCAGTCTTGTGTTCTTCTGGAAGGTCCTCAAAACTTTGTTTTCCATTGGGAGGTGAATCCCCCAGAAGTGTCCATTCAATTTTGTGTATGTGTCTAGGTTTAGACTGAATTTTAATTATTACAGGTTTTTAATTGTTTTATTTAAATTGATTTAAATGTGATTGTTAGCTTGTGTTTTTATTGTGCATACTGCCTCAGAGTTACATGTAAGTGAGGAGAGCAGCTATATTAAATAAACAAATAAATAAAGTGGGAAAACCAGATGGTGTTATCAGAATAATCAAACAAAGCAACTGTTCAAATACTTGTGTTCCTGTAAAAGAGAATTGATGTAGCTCAAAGTTGAACTAGGAATCCTTGGTGCTTTCTGAGCTTGGATGTTTGTTTGCAAACATTTCATAATCAGATTAGATAATATCTTCAATGCTACAAATGCTAATGCTGAAGATGTTATCTAGTTGAGACAAAATGTCTGCAAGCAAACAACCAATCTTAGAGAGCACCAAGGACTCCATTTCTGTTCTGATCCATAGAATCTGGAATGTCACATTGGTATTATTGAATTGGTACTATTCTTATTCATTATTCTCAGCTGATGTAAATTGATGCAAGGAAGAAACTGGGAAATTGAGAAAATTTCAGGGCTATACGAACTGTACTATAGCAGATCTAAACTACAGGTGAGTCTGTATGAGGAAGACAAACCAAAAGGTCAATTGAATATGAGGTATAATAAAAAAAAATATTGAAAATAGTGATGTCACCATTAGAATATAAATCAATGTGTGACAGCATCAGGAATGTTCTGTTCAGTTCTGGTCACTATGCTTCCAGAATGACATAGTGGAACTAGAGAAGGTTCAAAGGAGGACAACTAAGATGATAAAGGTGATGGAGCACTTTCTGTATGAAGAAAAGTTGCAAAATTAAAGGCATTTTAGTTTAGAAAGGATGTGAGAACTTAATTGAATGTATTCAAGCAAAGCAAACTCGCTTCAATGAGTCTTAATACTTAAAAATATAACAGTTAAATACTTGATCAGTTTTGGGAAATACATTCTATAGTTCTCCACACCCAATACTGTATTCTACCAAAACTTTTTTTCTTTATTCATACTGAAGTTTGTAATATAAGAACTTAGGGAAGAAATCTTTCTTTTTTTTAAAAAAAATGACTAATTTTAAAAGTAGTAAATACAACAGCTTGAAGGCTGATTTAAGGCAATCTAGCAGCTTTGTCAAAATGTCAGGTAGATTTGCCCTCAAAGACCATCCCATTTTAGTGAAGACTTGTTGACCTTGTTGATATAAACCAAATGTCTGCAACTTAGTTCATTCAGGCAAAAGTTTGTGACCCTTAACCACTACATTAACATGTCTAATTGTAACTGACAGGGCAATTTCCTGGTGACTGTTGTTTGAGAGAAGCAGAGTTTGAAGCTACTAGCAATCTAAGACCTTTGACTGTCATATTAACACTTCTAATTCTAACTGACAGAGCATTTAGGCAAATGCAATCCAAGGACTGTTGGTAGACAGTTATATTTATCATCTGATAAAGCAGAAACACTAAACTAAGAAAATACCTATAGATCCACAAGCTCATTGAACTGCTTATTTAATATGCATATGTTCCCTTGATAGTCCATAATTTAGAACTATTTTAACTGACACCTTATAAGCAGAGTTAGTTTAAACTGTTCTTTCACCAAACCAATAACTTAAAGCAAATCTTGATAAAGTGAATTGCTTCTGCTTTACTCAAACATCCTTCTAAACGAGAGAGAATACCTTGTTTTCATTTTAGTTGCAATTGTTTCTTTAGTCATGTTAATTGAAAAGTTCCATATATGTTACTTTTTCCTGGAAATATCTTTTTATTGCAGTCAGCCAGTTTTAACTTGACATAATTAAAAAAAGTATTTAAAAATTGAAATATTTCATTGCCAGAGAAAAAAATAAATACTATTTGATTTGTCCTATAATTAAAAATAAGATAGAGACATGTCTTTTTCCAGTTGATGAAAGATAATTTGCTTTGAAAAGAGAAGAAAATTTGGCAAAAGCTCATCTTCAGAACGCAATACTGAGTTGGGTGGGGAGGGTGACTGGCCCAAAGTCATCCAGTCTGTTTTCAAGCCTAAGGCAGAACTAGAACTGATTCCTAGCCTGATATGTTAACCACTATACCAAACTAAGAAGCTTCCTTGGTTCAATTTGAGAAGCCAGGAAGGTTTCAGAGCAATAGAAAGATCAGCAACTGAAAATAATATCAACTGTCATATCTCCTGTCACTTTCGTCAATAACAGATAAAAGATAACAGATAATCAGAGTTGGAAGGGACCTTATAGGTCATGTAGTCCAATTCCCCACTCAAGCGGGAGACCCTACACCATTTCTGACAGATGGCAGTCCAATCTCGTCTCAAGTGATGGCGCTCCCACAACTTCTGAGGGCAAGCTGTTCCATTGGTTGATTGTTCTCACTGTCAGAAAGTTTCTCCTTATAAATAAAATGAACTAAAATAAAATACAAAAAGTCAAAACAAATTCTCAAGCAGAACAAGAATAAAGTAGGAAAACTGAAGCTTCTTTTATAGGAGTCTAAATTTTTTGAAACATTGCAATTTAAATTTTGGCATAGTACAGGGAGTCCTCAACTTAAAATCACAGCTAAGACCAGAATTTTGGTTGCTAAGTAAAGCAGTTGTTAAGTGAATCACATTTGCTTACTGGTCATAAGTTACTTTTTCCAGTGCTGTTGCACTTTCAATGGTCACTACATGTTTCTCAGGTAATTTCCCATGTATTTGTATCTTAACAGAAAGCCTTCCTAATAATGCAAACCCAATAAAATCCTTTGTCCTTAGGAAACCAAATACTGAGTAGGTCAGTGGATAAACTATCCACTTAAAATGAAACAAAATTATCACTTCTGTTCGCTCAAGTAACCCCAGTCATTTTAAAAGAACTAATGATTCTTGTTAAGTTCTGCGCATGGGTGCAAGGAACGGAGACGAGGCAGTGAACAGTGAACTTCAACTCTTTATTAATCATTCTGAACAGAGCAAAAAACCTAGGGCAGCAGCAGCCCTTTTATAGGACAGGCTGCTGACCTATTAGCCATTGAGAACATGGAAGTGTTAAACCCTTGAACCAAAGAGAGTGGCTCGTTAACAGCCAATCAGATTCTCCAGAATGGACCAATCCGATATCGCTATTATCGGCCAATCAGAAGTGCAGAATTAGAACCCTGCTTTTTCTTTAAGCTTTGTTAAAACTTTATTTAAGCACTTTTATTAGTTCATAACAATTCTAGATCACATTTCATATGCAGAAGTACTCATTTCAGGTGTAATAAACTGTGTTATTAAATAGTTGTTTCTGAAGTTTCTCTTTCTATAGAAGAGTATAAGATGCGTACATAGAAGAGAAAGAAGAATACTCTTTCTATTATTCTTTGAGTCTTAGTATTGCTTACTCTGGAATGAATCCAAAAAACCTTGCATCTTGATGTTGTATTTGAATGTTGAACAACAGCTTTCTATGGCATATCTTTTTTTTAAAATGTGTTCCAATCATAATACATAATATAGTATCAACCTCTACAGGTCAAGCCACAGGAAATACTTTGTTATTAGTGATTGGATATGCAACCCATTGAGCATATCCAACATTGATCTTTTTAATGGTTTATAGGACATGAAACTGACAACCACTGCATCAATTATAATGCAGGTTCTAAACTCTTTTTAGAAATAGTATATATGGACTGTATAGCAGTAACCCATCCTGTTTCTATTGGTAGAAGATAGCTGTATAAATTTGCTTAATAAATAAAATAAATATATAACATATACCAATCACCACAACAAGGTTGTCCCATAAATTACTTGTGCTCAAAACAAGAAAAAAACTGATTGTTTTGCATGTTTTACTCTGAACTGAATCCAGGATTAGATATACCTAACAAAGTTAAAGATTCAGTTTGTTTATCCTTGTTTGAAATATTACCATGCCAAGCATAAGTTCCAAACTTTGATGTGTTTTTTGGTTGTTATAAATAAGTATTTGGCCACACAAATGCAAAACTATGTATCTTGTATGCAAAATGCATCTATGTATTAAAGTAAACATAAGTTTGGTCTAGTGGTTAAAGCACCAGGCTAGAAGTCCGAAGACTGTGAGTTCTTGTTTGGCTGAGGCATGAAAGGTGATTTGGTGGCTTTGATTCAGACTCACATCACAGAGTTTGTTTGGAAAACATTATTAGATTTTTTAAAAAAATTTATCCTGCCTTTATTTCTTTATAGGTCACTCAAGTGACAAACATACCTAATACTCCTTCCTCCTCTTATAGAGTTATTTATAAAAATAATAAAGACAGAATATAAATAGAAGGAAGGAAGGAAGGAAGGAAGGAAGGAAGGAAGGAAGGAAGGAAGGAAGGAAGGAAGGAAGGAAGGAAGGAAGGAAGGAAGAATGAACGAACAAAGGAAAGGAAGAGAAAGAAAGAGAAAGAAAGGAAGAGAAAGGAAGAGAGAAAGAAAGACAAAGAGAAAAGAAGGAAGGAAAAGAGCAGAAGAGGAAGGAAGAGGAAGGAGGAAAGAAGAAAGAAAGAAAGAAAGAAAGAAAGAAAGAAAGAAAGAAAGAAAGGAAGGAAGGAAGGAAGGAAGGAAGGAAGGAAGGAAGGAAGGAAGGAAGGAAGGAAGGAAGGAAGGAAGGAAGGAAAGAAAGAAAGAAAGGAAGAGAAAGGAAGGAAAAGGAAGGAAGGAAGAGAAAGAAAAAAGAGAGAGAGAATGAGGAAGGAAGGAAGGAAGGAAGGAAGGAAGGAAAAACTAACAGAAAGCCACTGTACAAGATCTGTCTTGGTTGGAAAGTTTGGAATGATTAGAAAATAGTACCAGAACTTCTGTTGCTAAGTGAGTGAGTCACAAACAATTTTACATTTTTTTTGCCACAGTAGTTAAGAAAAATTATATGGTTGTTAAGCAAATCCAGCTTTGCATGGACTTTGCTTGTTGGAAGCTGGCTGGGAAAATCTTAATGGCAATCATGTGACATTCCCTCCCCCTCAGGATATTGCAATTATCATAAAAACATGCTGGCTGATTGACTGCATGATTCATTTAGCTGTAATTATTTTAATCATGTGACTGTGGGATGCTACAACAATCATGGGTAGTCAAGGACTATCACAAGTCACTTTTATCAGTTGAAGACTACCTGTAATATAATTGGCACTGGAACTGAATCATACCTTATGGTATTTGGGGATATGGGACTTGATCTATAATTGTGAGTGATAGATTCCATAGGACTGTGATTATTACAAAGCTTCCATAAGAAACCTAGCTGGTGGGGGAGCCCCAATATTTAGCCTTGCTGAACAGACCAGCATTTATGGGAATTTTCGCCATCTTCTTGATTAGGAACACACATGGATATATGGTGAGCCATGCACAGAATTTAATAATATGTTATCAACTTCTCCCTACTTTCTGAAGCAAGTTAGCAATTATGTCCTTTGTAACTACTGCATTTTACTGTTCCCCCGCCTTTTTTGTTTACATTTAACACTTAACATTGAGAATAAGTGACAGATTAATAGGTAACTTTGTAGACACTATATGGGGCGATTTGTTACTAGAACTTTTGTCAAAATACCACATGTCTTTGAGAATAAGCATATTATCCATATTTATGTGCACAGCAGCTGCTTGATTTGTTTAACAGAAATTTTGTAGCAGCACAAATGACAGTTTAGCATATAGGATTCCTAAATATTAAACAGTAAAACTCTAAACATATCCCTTTGTTCTTTGACAATGATCTCTGATTATACATTATCATATTATAATCAACTAGTGCAAATGAGTGACAATTAAATTTACTTTATAGAAGAAAGGAAGTGACTATAATGGAGGATTAGAGAAACCACTTCTAGGGCAAGGAAGTTTCTTCCTTCCCTCCTTGTTCTCCTCTTTTTCAACACAGTGCAATGTTAGGCAGTGAGTGACCAAGCTTTCTGGATAGTCATTCTTTGATCTTAAATGGTGGGTGGGCCCCCTGCCATCTCATGTTGTGTCAGCATATTTCTCTTCTAACATTCTCCATCCTTCACATATTCTATTTCTTGAAGTTGGAAATACCGAGAGGTCACATATTTCTAGATTTTGATAGAGTGAGCATTTTTAATTCTTCCACTCTGTTTTATTTTTTTCCCCACTTTGACACATTAACTCTGGCTGTTCTTTTGAAGGACAAGATATTCTTGCCAGGTGGATATTCCCAAATTCTCACAACTCTGTTCATATGGTCTTTTATCAGAATGTCTCTGAACAGTGAGAACTCATAACTCATATGAATGGGAAACAGTTGGGGGCTTGCCACACTTCATCCCTCTTGATTGTTGACATTGTTAGCAGCTGCTACTGTCAATCTATCTTTTACCAACTGGGAACACAGTATATAAAAATGTTACAAATACAGCACTGCTTCTTTCTTCCTCCTCCTCCTCTTCCAATTATGGACAGGGAAAAGAAACCTTCTGGACTTGTTGGCTTAGTCATTTAAACTCAGTTAAGCCTAACAAAATTATAACTTGAATACTTAACATGTTCAATCATTATCTGGAAGAGTAGTCTTCCCCAAACTAATGCCTTCTGATATTTTGGGAACACAAATCACAAAATCCACAGCCATTTTATGGGATTAGATATCACGCTGAGGAAAGCTGCCATTTGGAGAGTCTGGATTTTCTCTTACATTCATTTTGAACTCTACTAATGAATGACAGACTTTAACCAAGCCATGTAAATCTATTGCTGATGGACAAGAGGAAAGAAAAGTCAATATGGAGCTCCGCTCTGTTGGATATCCCAGAAAGGAGGTCAGCGAATTGGCCTGTATTTTTAAAATCAATGTTCATTCACTTCTTTCAAAGAAGAACATTTCTATAAAATACTTATAACAGAATGTGATATTCTTGCCTTAATTTAGTATGAATCTGCCTTTTATTGTAGTTATCTCTACAGCATTTTATATGTCTTTTCTTGGTTTGTTATCATTCTACTAAATCCTAAGAAAGATCTAAAGAACTTCTAAGTATCCCATGAATTTTTAATTGTAATAGTAGCATCACTTGGACAAAAACAAAACAAAACCTGACTTTGAAAAATTGTTAGAAAATGTTCTTTATATTCAGAGTAACAATCTCACACATTTCCCACAACAAATGGTGGATAATTTTTTTTAAATGTCCAACAATAAACAAAGCTGTTGTCTACAGTTCTTGGTCCAGATTCAGAAGTTTTGGAGGGCTAAACTTTTACCAAGGAGGCATATGTTTAGTGCTCACCTTACTTGGGCTTGAAGAGAGAAAGTGATGCAGCAATGATATCATTCTGTTGAAAGAACAATATTCCTCACACTTACCCTGAAGTTACAGAACAGATGATGAGAATGGTGTTAAGCTGCCAGAATCCAAGTTGGATCTCAGCTTAGTACATATTTTTGTCCCCCTTCCCACAGTATTCATAAGTAATACTAATTAAATACCAACAATACTAATTCTATTGAAAGACCATTATTATACAACATACATCCTGAAGATTTTGCCAATTCGGTACTACAAGGGTCTTGGATAGAGTCTAAAGGTGAGAGTGGAATATATTGTATTCTGCTAATATTTGCTTCCTTCTAAGAAACAGAATTATTTCTGAATTCAGACATGAAAGAGAAGGTAAATGGCATTGCTAAACTTGAGGAAAATAAGGAAATAGGGTAGAAGTGTGGGAAAGAATTGGACCAGTGGGGGAGAACAATGTGGAAGGGAGCAGGACAATATATAAGAGTCTCCAGAAACATCTTATCCGAGGTGTTTCTGAATAAGATGCACCTTGTTATATCTTTCTTTTTCCTATGAGAGAAAGACACCCATTCATTTAAGAGGAAGTTTATTTTATTTTATTTTTATTTATTTGATTTGTCAATTGCTTACAAGATAATAGGTATAAATATGTACATAGTTATGAATATATGAAATGGGTACATATAAGAAAAATAAAAGAAACAATAGGACAGGGACGATAGGCATGTTGGTGTGCTTATGCACGGACCCTACAGACCTCTTAGGAAAGGGGTGAGGTCAATAGTAAAAAATCTAAGGTTAAAGTTTTTGGGGTTTGGGGAAGAAACCACAGAGTCAGGTAGAGTATTCCAGACATTGACCACTCTGTTGCTGAAGTCGTATTTCCTGCGAAGTTGGTGCGATTAACCTTGAGTTTGTATCTATTGTTTGCTCTTGTATTGTTATGGTTGAAGCTGAAGTATTCATTGACAGGTTGGACATTGCAATGTGTGATTTTATATACCATACTTAGATCAGACCGAAAATGGCATAATTCAAGGTTTTCTAGGTCTAGAATTTCAAGTCTGATGGCACAAGGTATTCTAGTTGAAGTTGAAGCTGGAGCATCCAATTCCAGCAATGAGGTTTAATCTTGCTTTTATAAGAAAGTTGTAATCCGACAAATATATGCTTGTTTGATTGATATATTTATATATGCTTATTTACAGTTATGTCTTGAATTTTAATAAAAAGTAATACAATACAATAAGGATGGGATTCTACCAGTTTGCACCTATTGCTAGAACCAGTTGTTAACATTCTAAGCAGTTCAGAGGAAGAAGGCGGAGCCTCCTTGCCGACGGACGGTAGATCGCAACTTTCTGTGACTATTGTTCATGCTTTTTCATTGGAGAGCCCCAATTATCCTGATTAGGGGCTGAAACTGCCTTGGAGGGGCAGAGGAGTAAGAGGAAGCAGCAAGCCTGTTTGTGGGGAGCCGCATCTCCTCCCCCCCGGGATTGGCTTTTTTTCCTCCTAAGGATGACTGCAGCGATGGTTTAAAATGGCCATCCCGAAGAGGATGACTCAGCTTGACTAAGATTTGTGCAGGAGGGAAGAAAGAGGTGGATAACATCTGAACTGGGACAACTAGGCAGTATAACCAAATAAAAGTACCCCGGGATTAAGGTAACATGGAAATTTT
Source organism: Hydrophis major (assembly GCA_033807585.1). NCBI lineage: Eukaryota > Metazoa > Chordata > Lepidosauria > Squamata > Elapidae > Hydrophis > Hydrophis major. The sequence goes on from CM066333.1 coordinate 30,595,738, forward strand.
TAAGAAAAGAAAAGTGAGCGGTGAAATTACAAAGGGACAGAGAAAAAAAAAGGAAAATATTTTTGACAGCTAAATGGGGCTTCGAACTGGGAAAGGAAGAAGCTGGAATTAAAGATTTAATAAAATTGGACTAAAATAATTTGGGAATAATCAAGTATAAAATTAAAACTGGACTTAAGTTTGCCAAAGAATAATAATAATAAAGTTTATAAATTGGAGACTGGATTGTCTTGGAATACTGAGGCTTGAAAAACCTTAAATAAAAATATAGAGGGAAAAAAAGTGAAGACTTCGTATAATGGAGAATGTCACCTTTTGATAAAAATGTAGTTCAAATAAAAAGGAAAGCATTTTGTTTTTGAATGAACTGGTATAAAATTACAGAAATATTGAAACAAAGTAAGAATTTTAGAAAGTGAAAGCAGAATCAGAATAAAGGAAAAAGCAAGGAAGGAAAGATTGTTTGTGGGACTGACTGATGTTTATGGTATGAACCCTGAACTGGAATAGCTGAGAACTTTTAAAAATTGAAAGAAGAAAGAAGGAAAGTAAAAGTTTTTTTTTTTTGTGGACTTTAAGGATTATAAAATACAAGAATGATGATATCTCTGGGATTTAAAAATGGAACTTAAAAATATGAGAGAATTACTACAGAAAAGCAGCGAATCACTTTGCTCTTTGCTAGAAAAAATGGAAATGGCGATTGAAGAACAAGAAGAAAGATTCTCAGAGGAGCAGGAATTGACTCAAGGAGAAGACATTTTGAATAGACAATTAACACAAAGAACGTTACAAAGAAATGGGAAAGAAGGAAGGTTAAAAAGTTGAATTTCAAGAAAGCAATTAAAAGAAGGAATAATTGTGAAGTTAGAAAAGGCAGGAAGATTCAGCAGAAAAGGGGAAGGGAAGATATTAAGAAGGAGATAAATTGGAATGAGAAAAGTCATGGGGAAAAGAGAGGGAGGAGAAAGTGTAAGACTAGTAAAATGTTGAAAGAAATTGTTTCTTTACAATTAAAAGAAGGAATACTTGTGAAGTCAGGAAATGTAGAAAGAATGAGAAAAGACATGGGGAAGAGAGGGGGAGGAGGCCCAGGTTCATTTCCTGGCCAATGTACCGGAGAAGCAGTAAGAAACAGGCATATGTGAAAGAGAAACACAGAACTAGTAAAATGTTGAAAAAAAATTGCCTTTTCAGAGATAATGGTTGATGAATTAAAAGAGGGATTCTGCAGGGTGACAAGGGGTAATAAGAATAATTCTGCAATTAAAAATATTTAGGAAATAGGGTAATATAGATGCTGATAACTCTTATTAAAGGGGGGAAATATGCAGTGGAATTCAATTGAGAAGATGAAATGACTAATGGTTTATTGGGAATTAAGATGAGGGAATAAAGATATATTCTAATCATTAAGGTGTCACACTCAAAATAGTAAAAGAGGGGAAACTTATACTTGTTCTTTTTTCTTTTTGTGTGCGTGTGTTAAGATCTGTATTAATTTAGAATTTATAAAAAAAATGTGAAATGGAAAGGGAATGTGACAGACTAAAGAACCAGCTAAATTAATAAGTTTAACATAGATTATTAAAAGCAAGGAGAGACATTGGTAACTTCATTATTACCACTATTAGGCAAATATATATTGTTTATTTGTATTTTTAAAATATATATTAAGGATTATATTTGAAATAATCGAAATGAAATTAAAAAATGTTTAGATTGGGATTAGTGAAAGAATTTAGAATTAAACCTTATTAGTATTTATTAGGCAAATACATATTGTTTATCTTTATGTTTAAAAACAAATACTAAAGGATTATATTTGAAATAATTGAAATGAAACAAAATTGATTGAAATTAAGGAAAGAGGCTAGAATTAATGTGTTTGTTTCCTTACTGAAAACTTGGAATGGAAAAGGTAATAATAGAATTAAGTATGCATATATCAATGTATAATTTCTGTCATATTTGTATGTAAAGATGATGACCCAGAAATATGTTGTCCACCAAAAAGAGATTTTTGTCTTTAATGTGAAAAATGAATAAAGTTGGTTTTAAAAAAAAAAAAAACATTCTAAGCAGTTCAGAGAACTGGTTATTAGAAGAAATTACTGGCTGAATCCTGTAAGGAAGGCAGGAAGGAAACATTCTGGTGTTGCTTACAGAAATTGCCTCTCCATGAACCCTTATTACATTCTTGGCAGGACTAGACTTCCTGTCTCAGGAATGTCTCTGGAGGTTTTTTTCCCTCCTTTGCTGGTACTTTGCTTGTGTGGAGTGACCGTTCAAAGTTACAATGGCACTGAAAAAGGTGACTTATGACCGTTTTTCACATTTACGACTGTTGCAGAATCCCCACAGTCATGAGAGGCTAAGTGAGGAGATGCGTGCCTTGATGTGAATGATATTGAGTTGGCCATGCCCAGCCAATAACATGACCACCAAGCCACGCCCACAAACTAAGCCATGCCCACAGAACCAGTTGTTAAGAAAATTGAATCCCACCCCTGAATACAATACATTAGAATAAAGTATACATTCATAACATACTCTCAGGGAAGAGTTAGGGGAGGCTTCTAGTGCAGCCCCCATATAAGGACTTTATAAAGATACAATAAAAAAATTATCTGTGTTAGATCTGGGACAGTGGGCGCAAAGAACGGAGACAGGCATCGAATAGTGACTCCAACTCTTTATTAGTGACTTCAGAACAGAGCAAAATACTAGGGCAGCAGCAGCTCCTTTTATAGAGCTGGCTGCTGTCACAACACCCAATGATTTGAGTTTGCGGCACTGGGAGCGTCCAATTGGTGGCGACCCGCTAACAGCCAATTAGATCAGCCAACAACGACCAATCACGATCCACTATCAGCGGGCCAATCAGAAGTGCAGGTTTACGAGCCTGTCATGGAAGGAAAACTATTAGAATTGCAAGCTAACGAGTTTGCTTAGTTTGGAACACCCCTCCCCCCTAGGTTCCATTTCAAGGGTGGGGTGATGTATTCTCGCAGGTAGGCAGGTCGTCTCACCTGTCTACCTGATCTACGTTGCTCCACCAGTCTTTGCCCGGACTCTGGTTCCGGTGGGCTGTTTGTTGAACTCAGCCGTAATGGTGATCTGACTTCTCTGTTGGGTGACTCGAGGTTGTCATCTCTACTCCCATCAAGGCTGTCATCTGGATTCTCTGGGTTTGCTGATGCTGCCATGCTGCTTCGTGGAGAGATGACCATCTGCCCCGGCTCTTCTTCGGAAGGTGAATATTCCAGGTTTGGTCGCGCTGATTGCTGGGTTTCGAGTACTAGTTCGTTTTCAGCCCCTTCAATTTCCCTTCCCCCCTGGTTTGGAGTTCAGGGCTTGTGAAGGGGATAGGTGCCAGCCTGGAGCATAGTTGGTCGATTTGGCACTTCCACAGTCTCCCATCAGCAGTTTGTAAATGGTAGGAACAGGGACCCGTAAGTTGAGTTATGGTAGCGGGGACCCACACTGGGTCACCGGTAAAGTTTTTTGCAAAAACCCGGTCGCTTGAATGTACTTGCTGCTTGGGGCTTTTCCGGCGTGTAGGCAGGGTGTAGTCGGTCAAGATGTGATCAAAGTTTCCTCCCCATCAGGAGTTCGGCTGGGGTTTTGTTTGTGGTGCTGTTTGGAGTAATATGTTGGAGGAGAAGCATCCTGGTCACCTTGTCATGGATGTTCCCTTGTTCCATCTTGTGTAAGGTTTTTTTTTATGAACTGGACCATTCATTCAGCCCTACCGTTGGCCGCAGAGTGAGTCGGAGATGTTAAGACGTGGCATATCCCCTGGTCTGCTAGGTACTTTTCAAATGCCAAGGCAGTGAATTGTGGGCCATTGTCTGAAACCAAGACATCTGGCAAGCCGTGTGTAGCAAATAGTTTGTTTAGTTTTTTAACGACTGCCTCTGTGGTGGTGCTCTTCATTTTGTGGACCTCAAGCCAGTTGGAATAGGCATCCACTGTTATGAGAAATGTATGCCCCTTGGTGGGTCCCGCAAAATCGATGTGGATACGGGACCAGGGACCTCGGGGTGCTTCCCATTCAGTTGGTGGTGCTTTTGGTGGAGCTGAGCGTGTTTCCTGGCACTTGTTGCAGGTGGTGACCCAGCTTTCTATTTGCTTATCTATACCTGGCCACCAAGCGTAGCTCCTTGCTAGTGCCTTCATTCGCACAATGCCTGGATGTCCATCATGCAATAGTTTTAGGACCTTATGCTGCAGTCTTCCTGGGATGACGACTCTGTCTCCCCATAAAACACATCCTTTTTGGGAGAAAAGTTCTGTCTGCCTGTGTTTGAAAGGCTTGAAGGTGTCGTTCAGTTCGTTGTCAGGCCAACCTCTTTCCACCCAGCTGAGGATTCGTGCCAAACAAGGGTCCTTCCTTGTTTCGGATGCGATGTCTTGTGCAGTCAGTGGTGGTGATGGAAGTGTCTCGATTTGTAGTGTAGCTAGGGTTGGACCTGGGTCATCCAGGACTTTTGGTAGTGGAGAGTGGCTCAGGGCATCAGCGTGGGGAATGGCTTTCCCCGGTCGGTGTCACAGTTGATAATCGTATGCGGCTAGAAACTCTGACCAGCGTGTCATTCTTGGCGATAAGATGTAGGGAGTTGGTTTATCCCCCCCCCCCAAGATGCCAAGTAATGGTTTGTGATCGGTGATTATAGAAAAAGATCTCCCATATACATACTCATGGAATTGTTTGATCGCAGACACAATAGCAGGAGCCTCTTTATCTAGTTGGCTATAGTTTCTCTTAGTTTTAGATAAAGTTCTAGAAAAAAATGCAATGGGCGCCTCAGTACCATTTGGCAGGACGTGGCTCAGGATGGCTCCTAGTCCAAACAGTGAGGAATCACAGGTGACAGTTACTCCCTTGGGGGTAAAGTCTCATTATATTGTATCAATACAGCATCTGATGTTAAAAGGTCTTTTACTTGCTGAAAAGCTCGCTGTTCTTGATGTCCCCAGACCCAGGAAGCTTTCTTGTCGAGGAGCCTATGCAGGGGTTCAGCAACAGTCGCCTTCTGGGGTAGGAAGATGTTGTAAAAGTTAATGAGTCCCAGGAAGGCTTGGAGATCTGTTTTGTTCCTAGGTCTCAGGGTGTTTTTTATTGCAGCCAATTTTTTCTCAGTAGGGTGAATTCCCTGTTTGTCAAGAAGGTAACCAAGGAATTCAACCCTCTCAGTACATAGTTGGCACTTGTCCTTCTTGACCTTCAGGCCAGCGTCTTTACGTTTTTGGAGGACCATTCTTAGTTGCTTTTCTAGTAGACTTCTAGTGGAGGCGGCTATCAAGACATCATCAAAATATGGCAAGATCCCTTTTCTGCCTTGTAGCAATCTCCATCAGACTTTGGAAGATGCCAGGTGCTACGCTCACTCTGAACTGGAGTCTATTACATTTGAACGCACCACTGTGAGTGACTATAGTTTGGCCTTCTGCGGTCTCTGCATCTATGGGCAGCTGCTGGTACGCCTGGGCTAGGTCCAATTTTGCAAATATTTTTCCACCCCCAAGGGAGTGAAGGAGGTGTTGGACCACAGGCACGGGGCAAGTGCTTTGCTGAAGTGCATGGTTTAGGGTGGCCTTGTAATCCCCACAAATTCTCAAAGATCTGTCAGGTTTTATGGGGGTTACAATTGGGGTCTCCCATCGGGCGTGGTCAATCGGTTCCAACACGCCCTGGGCTATTAATTTGTCCAATTGTTCATCAATCTTTGGTTTGAGTGCAAAGGGCACTTGACGAGGCTTAAGGCGAATGGGCGCAATATCAGGGCAGAGATTAAATGATATGGGGGATCCCTTGTACTTGCCTAGCTTCTTGGTGAAAACTTTCTGGAATTCCTGGACAAGGGCCGCTTCCCAATCATCGCCTTCAGTCTGGTTGATGCCCGCCAGTTCGATTCCTAATGGCACAAACCACTGCAAGCCTAGTAAGCTGGATTGATCTTTATCGACAACGGTAAGAAGTAGGGTTGCGGTGTGGCCTTTGAAGGAGACTTGGAGGTGGCTGGAACCGGCGACTGGGATTCTAGTTCCTTGGTAGTCCTTTAATATAATTTTCTGAATGCTGAGGTCCTGGCGATGGATGTCAGGGATCAGCTGTTTGAGGGTTTTCCAGGAAACCATTGATAGGGAAGACCCGGAGTCGACTTCCATAATGCATGGTTGATTCTCAATGGTGACCTTTACTCAGATTTTTCTTGCATCAAGGGATGAAGCATGGCTGATGGTGATGGTTTGGTGTGCCTCTTCTCGTCTGGTAGAAGTGGCTGGTGCTTGATTTCTGTAGTAGTGGTTCCATTGGTTGCTTGGGTGGTCCCGATTTATTGGTGGGGTGCTCATTGTCTGCCGGAAATTATTTTCTCTTCGGTTTGGGCTGGACCCTCGCTTGCTTCTACAGACCTTTGCAATGTGGCCCCTCTTTCCACAGGAATGGCAGAGGGCATCTAGGAATTTGCAGTCTGATCGCGGGTGGTTTCCCCCGCATCCAGCACACTGATATGAGGGCTTACGATTCCGTTGATCTCGCTGATTGTGTTCTGACCTGAGTCTGTTGACCTCCTCTTCCTCGCTTTCTGATGAGGATTCGAGGTCTTCATGGTAGGTGGTCATTGTGTGCCTCTCGGGAAGGGGAATAGTGTCACTGGCAAGTTGGCGGTGCGGTCCGTTTGCTCGGCGCGTTCGAGCTGCCGACTTCCTGGTTGCTTCTGCTGCAGTAGCATCGGCGATGACATCTGTGAGGCTGATGCCTCCCTTCGCCATAATCTTGCTCTGGGGAGCCTCTTAGACCCAGAACAATTCGATCTCTCATGGCTTCTTCGAGATTTGTGAAGCCACAGAGTCCCCCCAGGTTTCTGACATCCATGATGAAGTATCGAACACTCTCGCTTTCCTGTTGGTCCCTCTGGTAAAACTCGTGTCTCCTGATGAGTGTTGGGAACGCTGCGGCATAATGGGCCTGGAGGATTGGGGCGAGGTTGTCCCAGTCCATCGTCTTGACTTCAGCTGGTTTTGCGAGTGCCTTTGCCATCTTAAAAACGGCGGGCCCGCAATGGATTAGGAATACAGCTCGTTTCTTGCCAGGCGTACCATCCTTCAGGTTGTTGGTTTCCAGGAACATCTGAAACCTCTCCATATACGAGTCCCAGTCTTCGTTAGCCAGATCAAATGGAACGGGTGGTATGGTGCCACTGGTCATTCTGCCACTATTGGTGCGCCCTCAGCCACGTGCTCTGTTAGCGTTCAATGAATGTTCAGTCAGCTCTATCGTCTCTGCATCCCACCTTAATCGCCAGTGTTAGATCTGGGAGAGTGGGTGCAAAGAAAGGAGAAGAGGCATCGAATAATGACTCCAACTCTTTATTAGTGACTTCAGAACAGAGCAAAATACTAGGGCAGCAGCAGCTCCTTTTATAGAGCTGGCTGCTGTCACAACACCCAATGATTTGAGTTTGCCACACTGGGAGCGTCCAATCGGTGGCGACCCGCTAACAGCCAATCAGATCAGCCAACAACGACCAATCATGATCCGCTATCAGCGGGCCAATCAGAAGTGCAGGTTTATGAGCCTGTCGTGGAAGGAAAACTATTAGAATTGCAAGCTAATGAGTTTGCTTAGCTCGGAACACTCTGTGTCAAGCTATACTGTATGACATGATGAAAAATAACTCTTTCTTTAAAAAAAGAAGTAGAAGAAGAAGAACCTGACTTTACCAGGAATGCAAAACAAAAATACTTAAAAAGCTTTTCTCTTCTTTTCAAAACTCCCCACTTTCAGTTTTCTTTGGATTAATTCATGTTTGCGTCAGGTTCTTCTTATTCACAATGAGAATACCCTAGGCCAGGGGTCTCCAACCTTGGCTCCTGGAAGCCTGGTGGACTTCAACTCCCAGAGTTCCACTGGCTGTGGAATTCTGGGAGTTGAAGTCCACCAGGCTTCCAGGGGCCAAGGTTGGAGACCCCTGCCCTAGGCCTTTCAGCTGTCCCAGTTCAGTTTGAACCCCACTCAGAAAAACAATTAGCAATCAATTACATTAATTAAAAGGTTTGCCCACAGGAAAAGGCAAAGCTTTAAACAATTAACAGGAAAAGGTTATTTTTTAAGAAACAAAGTTCTTTAGAAGCAGCCACCACCTGAGCGAAAATGTTTGTTTTCTCAGTGCAAAGAGGCACTCTTAACCTTTTTCAGATGTTGGCAAATGACATGTTAGAGCTTCTTTTTCACAAAAGCTCTTTGCTACAAAGCATTGTAATATAAAGCACAATTATCTAATGGTTGAACTATGCCAATTAAAATATGATATTCAAAAACTTCAAGCAGCTACAGCTGCTCTCGACTTCACTAAGAATTAGAAGTTTGACGCCTCTGAAATATAGAACATTGTCAATTATGTAATCTGAGCTGGATTAATGAAGAGAAAACAAAAATATAAACCTTATTCCTTGAAATCCTGAAACACAGTTATAAAAAATTGAACTATCTTAACAAATCCACCTAAAACAAGTAAAAAGATGATATTCCTTGGTAAAAATTGAGCAAAGTAAGTTATTTTTCCATCACACAGTAATTTTTAGTTTCTCTCAAAATTATTCTTTTTTGTTTTCAGTATTATTTTTCAATATTATAAGAAATTTGTCTTCTTTTTTTAAGATGTTATTTTATTGTTGCCAAATGTTTTTGAGCAAGTGAGCAAATGGTTTTGCTCACTTGATTAATTGTTACACAGATATTGATCCCTTCCTGGTCTTCTCTCTTTTCTGGCTGAAAAAGCACCATAGAATTTTCAATGTGACATCTTTCCTTGGGCTTTTTAAAAGCATGCAGGGCCAGGGAATTTGAGATGAATGCACAACGAAAGTGATGACTCTTCCCACACATTCATTCCTTGGTCAGGACAAATGAAAATAAAAATAAAAAAAAAAAAAAAAAACTGCAGTTCACCAGATGCAAGTGTCATTCATGTTTTCTGAAATAAAACAATGTTAAAATCCATTTATTTTCAATCTGATTGAATGACAAATATGCAATGTAATAATAGATAGATAGCAAGTTTTGTCAGATTGACCAAAAATGAAACAAGTAGAAATGTAGAGACCAGCATGCACAGAGTGATAATTGTATTAGAATATTAAATTTACAACTTAAGGTGGCCCAGGAGGTTATCATTATATAAAAAGTAAGCTATGGATTATTTAAAAAAATCTAAATTTCTATATGCAAACAATTTCCAACTAATAAATAAGTTATATTCTGAGAGGCTTGTTCATAAATCCATTTTGTTTGTAAGTCCAAACAAATATAAAATATATGAACAATACAGTTCTTACCTTAATAAATTATATTTTGTATTCTCCACCCAATTGATTGCTGGCTAATGCTAACCATTGCATTTTCCAAATAGTAGTGAGTGCCTTGGTTTCCTTTCACCCCTTGTTCCTGGTGGGGATTCAAGGACTCATTCCCCTGGTAATGGCAGGAGCCTAGCTTTGGGTCCAGAGGATGTCTCCTGCATGGATCCATTTACCTTTGACTGTCAGTGCTGGGGTAGACCATTATACCTTGGGCCACTGGGATCTCTTTGGGAAAGAGCCACTAGCAACGTAACTGGGTGCCATTGCTTTACACAACCATCAAGGGAAGAGATAAAGTTCATGCTGGTCGGTCTTGATCTAATGAGCAGCAATGCAGCCCTCCATTCTCCATTGAGATAAGTAAGCAACATTTTGTGGAGACTTCCCAGTGGTAGGAAAATCCTGGCTACAGTTCCTGATGAACGTTCTCACTTCTTCCTTTTTTTCCCATTTCTGCACTGTGACCCTCTCCAGGGGCATTTAGGGAAGATGTGATCACTAACTATCCTTTCCTGTAGTCTTGTGCATGTGTGTGGCTTGGCTTTTTTCTTCTCTTCCTTATCAGTTGTGGTCTCTGTGGCCACCTCAAGAAAGAAGCTCAACGGATCATCCCTTCCAAGTCAGTATTCAGACAGAGCAGAGACCTCCCCACTTAAGCAACTTTTGTCCCTTCTGGGGCACTTGGACTATTTTTCAATTCTAAATACTAATTTCAGAATTAGGCTCCTAACAAATGTTCCAAACTTTTAACAGTGTCTTACATCACTGAACATTCCATCAGAAAAAAGTACGTAGTTTCTAAAACCTCAAGAAATTTTGGGATGTTAAACTAGCCAAGTGATTCTTTCCTGTTGTAGATTAACTAAGGAAAAACTAAGGAAAAATTGACAAGATATCTAATAAGTGCTCATAAAGATTGTGACGTAAACTGCAAGGTCTTGCAAAATTGGACTGAATTGATTTTTAGAGCAACGTGCATTATTAGACTTCCCACTGCAAATTTTTCTGCTTCAATTTTTCTATTGCAAATCAGTGAGACTGAAAATATAGTAGATGGTAATTAAATGTTAAAATAGGGATATGTGGAGTCTTGGAGTAGGTCTGTCAATTTTGTTTCATAGTCAGACCTATTGACAGACCTACTCCAAGATTCCACATACAAACCCATAAACACGGACACAACCACATATCTTGAAAAAATAACCAAGAAGAAAATTATAACCAGCCACATGAGCAAAGAGATCCAAGAGACAATCATCCCAAGAGAAAAATCTTCCAGATGCCCCAAACTATAAGGCCTCCCAAAAATACACAAAGAAGGCATACCTCTAAGACCCATAGTCAGCTCCAGAGGAGCACCACTACAAAACCTTCTATAAGTACCTGCAAAAACTTAAGAAAACAAATACACACACACACACACACACACGTATACATATATACACATATAGATGTGTGGGTGTATTGTAAGATTTTTGTATGGATTATGACCACAATGATTTACAGAAAATACTTAGATAGAGGGACAGACAGATAAGTCAAATAAAAGTCAAAAGAAATGTTTGCCTTTGTATGAACAGAGATAGAGTCAAAATCATGTGAAGTATTAGTAGTGCTTTATAAAGCTTTAGTAAGACCACACCTGGAATGCTGCATTCAGTTTTGGTCACCTCATTACAAAAAATATGTTGAAACGTTGGAAAAACTTCAGAGAAGAGCAACTAAGGTAACTGAAGCCCTGGAGATAAAAAACATGAAGAACAGTTGCAGGATTTGGGTTTGGCTGGTCTAGAGAAAAAATAATTCAAGGTGAATGATAGCAGTATTCCAGTATAGGGGATCAACTTGTTTTTCAAAGCACCAGAAGGCAGGACAAGAAACAATGAATGGAAATTAATTAAAGAGAAACTTCCTAAAAGTGAGAACAATGGAACAGCTTGCCATCAAAAGTTGTGGGTGTTTCATCACTGGAGGTTTTTCAGAAGACACTGGACACCCATTTGTCTGAAATAGTACATAGGGTCTCCTGCTTAAGCACGGGGTTGGATGAGAAGACCTTGCAGGTCCCTTCCAGCTATATTCTGATTTTAATAGAAATATATTGGAAAGCACTTTTAAAGGATTTATGTACCACTATCTTTTCTCTCATACCTATAATATTTGTTTAGCTTTAATCCTCTAATTGCATAAAATATTAATAAATAAACCTTGGTCAGTTGATTCATTGAAGTTAACGTGCAAGACAGTAAGGAGAAGAAAAACTCCAAAGAAAAGAAGACCATGGAAAATTGAATATAGTAGCAGCTTTGGTCTAGTGAATAAATTGCAAGAGATTGTTAAATTCTAATTCTGTTTTAGGCACAAAAGCCAACTGGGTGATCTGGGCAATCATTCTATCTGAGAATTAGGAAAAAAGTACTAACATGCCACTTCCAAAGATGGTGCAAAGAAATTAGTATCTCTTTGTGTACAGTATATCTCCAAATAAGTTGCAATTCAGTACAACAAAACATGGCTCATATGTCAGTATTACCAGATTTACAAAGGAAAAACCCTTCCTCATGTGGAATTTAATAACATTTTCCATCCATCTCAGCTGAAGGCATAATATTGATCTAAAAGAATATAATTGCTTGGTAAAATTTATTGTTTGTAAGTTGATCTAGTTACAATAGCACTATCAATAGCACTTAGACATATTCTGGTTCAAAGTGCTCTACAGCCCTCTCTAAGCATATTGCCGTCAACAATCTGGGTCCCATTTTACAACCTTGGAAGGATGGAAGGCTGAGTCAACCTTGATCCAGTGAGAATCAAATGCCTGGAAGTCAGCAGAATTAGCCTGCAATACTGCATTCTAACCACTGCGTTACAGTGGCTTCTACAATGCTGCTTTGAAGTATGCATTGCTGGATCCCAATTGTACTCTTGGTGAGATTTTTACTGTCTTATGACTGTAATTCTATATCAACAAGTGCTTAGATGCCATTATTGATTTTGTTTCCATGCCATTATAAACCCAGTTAATCTAATTTCAGTTTGGATTTTCTATCAGGAATCATATTTTATCAATTAATGTTAGCTGTGTCATATCTTGAGATGAAAAGAAATCTTTAGCCAGTATGTGAACACACACAGCCATGCACTCATTTTGACTTCAGTAAGTCCTGCTTCTAGCTGCAGGATAATATTTGGCATACATTTTGCCACTTAGAAGAGCTTTCTCAGGAATTTTGACTGAACCCTTTCCAAGTTCTGATAATTAATTCCTGGGTTTAATTGGACTCTGTATAAGAGCTGGGATAATGCCTTGGCTTCAAAAAACTAAATGGCAGCTGGTATGTATTGTATATCTGTGACCATAACTTCTGAAAATGTTTTTAGATTCATCATAGAATATTTTTTAATATAGTTAATGTGAGAAGCTATCAGCAGGTTCTGTCTCCATTTTAACATAAACATAGTCATAATAGAAATTATTTCCTGAAGTCCTGCTAGATGGATATCTTGTACACCAAAAAGATGGGATGTAGTGGTTCCTTCCTTTTGCAATATTATTCCCTCAGAAATAAGGTTGGCTTACTTCTAGTTATTTTTCCAGAAGGTTCTGGAAATGGGCCCTTTTGTCAATGGGCCTGTTGTTGATTTGGAGCCAATCAAGTGGCTTGTATGATCATATTTGTTGCTGCTACAGGGGGGGTGCTGAGGAGGGTTTCCAAAGTTTTTATATTGTTGGTTTTTAATGTTTAATCCACCTGGAGTCACCATATGTGAGTTGGGTGACCATATAAACCTATTTAATAAAGAAATAAACACCAGAAGCAAATCCATTATAGTCTCTGTTATCTCTCTTTGAACTTATCTATATAAATTTTGGGATCTGCTAGGAAAAAAGCCAAGGAGAAATAACTTTAATCTCTAATACTTTGATGCAATCACACAATATGCTTTCTTTGCTTACCAATAATTAAATATTGATTTTTATTATTTATATTTTTAGGCTATTCTTTTAACACAACTTAGACAACAGAACAGAAACAACACAAATAGCCAGCATGAAAGTTTGGCCCATCAAAAATTGTAGATTCTACATGCTTCAGTTTTCTTAAGATTAAGCTCTACTATGTTTATCTCATTTATTCCAAATTGGTTTGTAGATTCCTGTGCAAGGGTTTCATAGCTTTTCTGGATCATTAATTTCAAATGTGAGGATGTAGCGCACACTAATGACACTTTAATTCATTTCCAGATAATCTCTAAATACATTTAAAATAGTTCATATGGAGTCTTTATGAACTATCTATGTAATTAATAAATTAAACCAAATTTTTTTACCCTAGACACAGTCATTTAATGGAAAGTGGTTTGTAGTATACAATTCAAAGCATATACCTGCTCTAAATTTTTTAAAAAATGGGTAAGAATAGTATTCCCCTTCGTTGTAAAAACATATATTAATTCAATGCCCGCATCCTGAAGCCAATACAGACAAATAACCAAACTGTTAAATAGTCTGAAAGTTTATTAACAAGGTTCCCTATTTTTAACTTTATGCTCACTAAAATTTCCTAAGGAGATAGAACAACATGTGAAGCTCATATCTGTCTTATTTTAGATTATTCATTGTTGGAGGTAAAAAAGAAACAGTCTAGACATGATAGTGGATTAAAAACTAGCAACAAGAGGTTTAAGGATTATAACAGAAGGCAAGTGTAATCTTCCCAATTGTTTGTTGGGCTTACTTTGTATCAGATGTCATCTCTTTTTGTCTAACACTTTCTTAGAGACAATGTCTCTGTTGATAGTCTTTGCTGAACACTTGGTCTGGCACTATGTTTGGGCCACTGTGCATTTGGAATATCTAGGTGTGGCCATGGGTTTGAATATCAGAAAGGAAATGCCAGAGACTTTTCTTCAATATCATGGCTGTTTACATTTTCTTGCTTCTAAAAAATGACTAGCTTAATCATGAAAGAAAGCACCAAAATACCTGTATGTCATAAGATGTAAGCTTCACACAAGTAAAACCTTTGAATTGTTATAGTGATGAGTTAATACCCAGTTAAAGATCTTTGAATAACACCTTGAACAGTGATCTTGTTGGAACATATCAACCAGATAAGTCAATGGTTAGTTGATCTCTTCAGAAAGAACAGCAAATGAATGTAATCTTTCACTAGTAGTTTATATCAGAGTTGATTTTATGTCATCTGATAGAGAAAAGGAAGTATGCAGTGTAAGAGAAGTGAATAAAACCAGCATTTCTGGTTTAGAAATTTTATATATATATCCATTAGTTCGTTAGTTTGTTAAATATGTTGAATGTCAGTTGTTTTAAGTTGTGATAAAACAATTGAAAAGGTACAGCACTGGCATCAATATCAATCATTTTTATAGTTGTTTTAAGTTGTGATAAAACAATTGAAAAGGCACAGCACTGGCATCAATATCAATCATTTTTATAGTAGCACATTTACCTTCTAAAACTGCTTATGCTGCTTATCTGTTTGGACAGGTAGTTAATATAACTTGACAGTCAACCTAGGCATGGGGTAGAACATATTTTAGTACCAATAAGACATAAATTATATGGTTTCTTACTTAAGAATATAAAGATGTGTTACAATTTCCTCTTCTTCCAAAAAGGAGGAGCTCAAAATAGATCAACAGCAACTCTCATAAAAATAATAAAATAAAAAGGATTCAAATTCAAGAATAATTTAAAATAAGTGATGCAGCAGATAAATAACTTTTTTTTAAAAAAGGAATTCCTCTAGCTTGAATTAAAAAACTAGCAACATAAGAAAATGTGATGTTTCGAGAGAAAAATATCCATTTTCTAAGCAACAAGCTCTTGGATATGATTTCCAGGGGTCTCCAACCTTGGCCCCTGGAAGCCTGGCGGACTTCAACTCCCAGAATTCCACAGCCAGCTTTGCTGGCTGTGGAACTCTGGGAGTTGAAGTCCGCCAGGCTTCCAGGAGCCAAGGTTGGAGACCCCTGCTATATGCTCTTAACCTGTATGCTGACCTAGGTTATACTGTTACTGTTTGTTTGGTTGATTTGGCTTGGATTTATACCTTTTTGTCCCTATGCAGTTGTCCATACTCATTCTGAAAAAGGCCCACCTTGGAATTTCCTTATGGAATTTCATTCTGCTGGATTTCACTGAAGTGGGAGAAGCCAGGGTGTTTGTAGACTGTAGGAGAGATTATGGTATAATAAAAGACAAAACGTTGATGAGATCACATTCCATACCCATCATGAAACCACTAAGTGCAATATCCCTACTTTAAAATAAGGATTTGTTGCCCTTGAAGCAAAAATATTGAATGCAAATTCTTTTAAACTTCAGAAGCACTGAGCTAATCTAAAGGACATACATTTGCCACAGTAAATGTCCTTGAGACAATATGCAAGATGCTCTGAGTTTACAGTCTGAAAAAAGTGATAATGGGGTGAATTGCCAGATCTGTACTGCAATATAAATTAGTAGAATATATTTATGCTGGAGAGAAAAATTATTTTCTAAAGCAATTTCTTAAACTTGGTTGTAAAGATGAATGAAGACAACATTGTATTTTACTTCTTTGTGAGTATAACAGAGATGCTGATAAAAGGCACCTGGCCTGGTCAATTATGATGCCAGATTTGTAAAGCAAACAGAACATAACTTGCACCGGGTAGAAAAAATTAAATTAGATTAAATTCATTGTATGTTCTTGCAACTGATTTCAAGAGAATGTGGCAATATCTAAATGTCACTACCTTCACACAATGTAGTCTAAATATTAAAGGAACATGTGACTGAAATACTTTTTTCTAGCAAGGTATCATCTATATATTTTTGAGATTTATAAACATTGTTTCGAATGTGGAGTCAAAAATGAACATTCTAACTATTGATGTAGGTGTTCATTTTTATTACCAGGAAAGTTTTATTTGATTTTCATATTAAAGATTGAAATTTAGTATGCAATATGGAGCATATTATGAAACTAATGATGCTAGGCATCATTTTAAGTCTTAAGAACATGTTCTTAATACTTGAAATCTGAAAAAAGGCTGCCTATTTACATTCCAGAAAAATAGTATTAAATATCTGAGTCACACAGCCCACAACTCCACATCCAACCCTACCTCATCCAACCCACCATCAGTCAAAACTAGGCATGCATGCCCCTAACTACCTCAATTCCAACTACAACTGGCCTTAAATGCAAGCTACTCAATACAAGAAGCCTTGTGAATAAAATACCTGAATTTCTCCTCTTACTAAATATGGCTAAATTCAACATCATATTTGCCTGTGAAACATAGCTCAATGCATCTCTGCCTGACTCCATTATCACAGTAAGAGACTATCATGTTTACCGATCTGATCATGAAATCCGTAAAGGAGGTGGTGTTGGTATCTTCTATAAAAAGTCCTTACATCTAAAAAAACATCTAAGTTACCCAAGAGCTTGCTCTTCCTGAGACCATCATCTGTGAACTGTCCTTAAATATCACATTTCAATTCTTACTATGTTACAGAGCCCCCGATTATGACATCGAACATATAAACAAGCTAAATTCACTACTAACATGGGCAACATCCTACCCACACATTTTTATCTTTCTTGGTAACTTCAATCTACTTCACATTAACTGTACCCTAAACCAATGTCAAACTAAACCCATACATGCAACCTTCTACAATGCTGTAACAAACCTGGGACTGGAACAGCTAGTAACCAACAATACTAGACTTAACAATTTCCTCGATCTCATCTTCTGCAATAGTTTGAATTCAATTTACAGAATACAAATTAAAGAACCCTTTTCCAACAGTGATCACAGCTTGATTGATTTTGTCCCAACATATGCCCACACAAAAATCATCACAATGATGTAATCCCCAATTATAACTTCAAAAAAGGCAACTATGATCTTATAGACAATGATCTCTCATTGGCAATTTCTATTCTCTGGATGCAATACTGTAGAAGACCATTACAACATATTTTTACTTGAAGTCAAAAGAGTCATCAAACTATATGTACCCATAACAACTCCAAAACCAGAAGAAAACTTATTACCCATAACAATAAGGAAGCTTCAATCCAAAAAGAGATCACTTTGGCAGAAAAACAAATCTTGCCAACGTTGCCAACTTCAAAAGCCGATACAAAAAATTATGCTACCAGATAAAGACTGAATGCACCAATTATCACATTAAACAAAAGGAAAACTTTCTATGCACCAATTCCACCCGCACTTTTTACAATTTTGTAAACAACAAACTAAAAGACTCAAGGTCCATTCCACCCCTGAAAGGACCTAATGGTAAAGACTGCAATGACAACACTATTAAAGCCAACCTCTTTAACACATTCTTTAGCTCAGTATTTGTAAACAGCAATGGATCATGCCCAGTATTTCCTAATCAAACCACAGACAACTACAATGATATAATACATATTGATCTTACAGTAAACAATGTTGAAAAAGCACTATGCAATCTAAAATTATATCTATTGGACCGGACGGAATATGTGCCTACTTCTTAAAAAAGCTATCCACTGCCACAGCCGAACCTCTAAGCATAATCTTTGAAAACTCTTTCAGGTTAAGCTCCTTCGGGGAAAGTCAGAATTGGTCAATTTGTCATAGCCAGTTTGCTGTGGCTAGCTTGCCACCACCAATGTACCTCTGCCAATTCACTGCCACCAAGTTACCACAGGACAACTCCACTCAGCCAACTTGGTGTGGGGACAACTTTCTTTGAGCAGTTGGAGGGATAGCCAGATGGGCAAGCAAGCAAGTGGGTAAGCAGAATAGTGCATTGGATTGGGCATAGGAGGTGGGGGATTGTTGGGGGCTTTCATTTTCAACCACCTGCTTCTATTACTGCATCAGGGTCCAAGTGGAAGAGGCCGGACATAGTGGCATTCAGGGGGGATGGCAGGGACATAATGGCCAGGGGCTTCCATTTTCACAAATTCCAACACTGCTGTTGATGCCACCACTGCACCAGATGCAAAAATGCTGCAACCATGACATGGAGCTGCTTCAGCTGCTGCGCCAGGCTCATTGTTTGGCACATCAATCAGTGGCTTCAGTGGTGGCTTACCAGTAGTTATGATAATACAAAGAATTTTGAAGAGTAATATTGAGATAAAACTAGAACTTTTCTTTCTGAGATTTATGGATGATCAATTAGAAAAGACTTATGGAAGACCAATTTTATATATGATACCTGCAGTGAGATTATTATATGCACAAAGATAAATAATGCCGAAAAAGCCACAATGAAAAAATGGTTTGTGAAGATGGCAGAAATGGCAGAGATGGCAAAACTGATTTGTTTGGTCAGTGATAGAACAATAAGTTCTTTTATAAAAGGCTGGTTATGTTTTTTTGGACTTTTTTCTGAAAACTGGAAAAAAAAAGTGAAATGATGATTTTTGGATTTTTTTTTAACTGAAAATAATTAAATAAAAAGCTGAAGCATTATTGGGATGCTAAGAAAGGAGTACAGATAATGAGTCTGTAACTGCTGTGAAAAACTATAGCAATCTTTTAATCTTTTTCCTTTCTTTAAATTCATTTTTTTCTATGCCCTTTTTTCTTGTTTTCTCTCATTTCATTGTATATTTTTTAATCAAAAACTTCTAATAAAAATTGTTAGTGAAGGAGAAGATCTGATTATGTGGTGATTATTCAATGTACTAGAACTTAAATCAGTGTAACATGACAGATTAATCTCCATGAAGAGCTTTCTGCATTGAGGAAAGGCAATTCTCTTCATCAAAGAGGCCATGAGATTTGCATTTACAAGACACTTTGTGTCACTTTGCTTTCCTAGACTGGCCATTCCAAGTATTTATAGAGGCTGCAAAAAAAAGTTGCTGCTTAGAAAAGAGCAGCTGTATTGCAAGAGAAGTCTTCATCAAAACAAAGCAGCATATCCAAGCTCTGCATAGTTCTTCTGATTGTTCATTTTAAAGAGATATTTATTTTACAGGACTGTATTTCATTAATTCCATCAGGACACTGTGAGGCAAGAACTAGTATTCAAATTCCAGGATACCAATGAATGTCAAAAGAATTTAAAAATTCTTTTGTTTCAACATACTGTATTACACATGTCATGTTGCAATATATCAGTTGCCTCATTTCCTCTTGGTTAAAGACAAATGCTATTTCAATTTCCATGATTGATGTATAGCTTATTACATTCATTGAACAGCAGAGAACTAGAGGTCAAGAATTACAAAAATGCAGGAACCGCTGCTAATACCTTATAATTAATTTATTTCAAGCCCACCCCCACCAGTACTCTGCATTTCTAGCTCTTCAGTAAATGGTACTCAGAACTGCATATTTAACTATATTTAACTTTGATTCAGTGGTACACAACAAACTACTCCTAAAACTAAAATCTTATGGTATCTCTGGACACCTACATAACTGGATAGAAGCATTCCTGTCAAACAGACAACAAATGGTCAAAATTGGGAGTGTCCCATCAAATTCTGTACCTGTCAACAGTGGTGTCCTCCAAGGCAGTGTTCTAGGACCAACTCTCTTCATACTCTACATAAATGACCTCTGTGATCATATTAAGAGCAACTGCATTGTCTTCGCTGATGATGTAAAGCTATTCAACACCACAGACAATATGGCTACCCTTCAAAAAGACCTTGACTATGTATCAGAATGGTCAAACAAATGGCAACTTCAAATCTCAACAAATAAATGATCTGTCCTACATATTGGCAAAAAAATCAGAAAATAAAATACAGGCTGAATAGTCAAGACGTTGTTGATGATCCAAAGTTTGTCAAGGATCTTGGAGTACTCATCTCTAATGATTTAAGTGCTAGAGCACACTGTAACTACATAGCCAAAAAATCATTAAGAGTTGTTAATCTAATCTTATGCAGCTTCTTTTCTGGTAATATCACACTACTAACTAGAGCATACAAAAGATTTGCTAGACCTATACTTGAATACAGCTCATCAGTCTGGAAGCCATATCATGTATCTGATATTAACACAGTTGAGAAAGTCCAGAAATATTTCACACGAAGAGTTCTCCACTCGTCTACTCCTTGCAGAATACCTTATGCCAGACTTGAAACTCTAGAGCAGGGGTGTCCAACCTTGGCAACTTTAAGATTTGTGGACTTCAACTCCCAGAATTCCTCAGCCAGGTTTGCTGGCTGAAGAATTCTGGGAGTTGAAGTCCACAAGTCTTAAAGTTGCCAAGGTTGGACACCCCTGCTCTAGACCTAGAAAACCTAGAACTATGCTGCCTTCGGTCCAATCTAGGTATAGTATATAAAATCATACATTGCAATGTCCTACCTGTCAATGAAATGTGACA
The DNA here is from genome assembly GCA_033807585.1 of Hydrophis major. Classification (NCBI taxonomy): domain Eukaryota; kingdom Metazoa; phylum Chordata; class Lepidosauria; order Squamata; family Elapidae; genus Hydrophis; species Hydrophis major. The sequence goes on from CM066333.1 coordinate 30,616,481, forward strand.
GCTGAATTTTAAAGCTGACAGGCGTCCCCCCTTGAAAACTCCTTCTCCTAAAAGAAAGGGGAAAAAAACAGATACAGGGGTTAACACATTTTCCTTAACCCCCTGTCCGCTCCTCCACAAGCACCTTTCAGTTTGTGGGGAATATCCTCATGGCTTCAACCATAACAATACAAGAGCAAACAATAGAAACAAACTCAAGGTTAATCACACCAAACTTGATTGCAGCTAATACGACTTCAGCAACAGAGTGGTCAATGTTTGGAATACTCTACCTGACTCTGTGGTTTCTTTCCCAAACCCCAAAAACTGTAACCTTAGACTGTCTACTATTGACCTCACCCCTTTCCTAAGAGGCCTGTAGGGGGTGTGCATAAGCGCACCAATCATGCCTACCATTCCTGTCCTATTGTTTCTTTTATTTTTTTTATAAGTATCCATCTCATGTATTCAAAACTATGTTTATTCTTATATCTGTATCTTGTAAGCAATTGACAAATCAAATCAAATCAAATCAAATCAAATCAAATCAATCAATCAATCAATAAATTATATTAATTTGATAAAGGAAGGAAGGCCAGCAGCACATTAAATGAAAACTGGTCAAGGTAAGATTCGAGGTATTTCACCACAAAATTTGTTTAATTATCTGATCTTTTAGCCTATTATTGTATAAATAATTGCTAGTTAAAGCAAATATGGCTTATATTTTCCCCATATAGAACATAGAAGCATATGATCTGATGTGATCATATCAAATGTGGGTTCAAAACTTAATGAAGATCCAAATAAATGAATGAATGAATGAATGAATAAATGAATAAATGAATAAATGAATAAATAGAAATATTTTCTCTATAAAGAAATACTGACATGTTTACCTAAAAGGCAATAAAACATAAAGATTTACTTATCTTCCTTTATATGCCACACTAATTCTCACTGATATTAAATAGGTTACTCTACTCTGTTAGATAAATCTAAATATTATAAATAAATATCAAATGAGTAACAAACTACAAGTCCATATCTTGATCAATAAACATTCCAATTAACGGTTTCCGGTTCCACATGGCTTCGGTGGCAGCAGGAATTCGCGACTGTTCGTGATTCCTACTGCGCTTGCCGCCAAAGTGCCCCTGATCCAAATGGGTCAGGGGGATATGGCTGCCCTGTAGAGGCAGCCGAAGAGAGAAGGGAGCTGGACAGGGGATTGGGGGTGCTGCAGACCTCCGCCTTGTCCGGAAAAACCCCTTTTTCCTGAGGTGGTGGAGTGGCGGTCAGTAATGGCCACCACGAAGAAGCCAGCAACCGGGTAAGATTGTGCTGGAGGAAACAAGAAAAGTGAAAGTGCTGGCTGAGCCGGGTCAATCAACATCTCTTAAACTCTCTGGAATTGACCTGTCTGAATTGCCGGAGGATACATTGTATCCCTAAGAAGATCGGAAAGCGGCGGAGAAAGCTGTTAAAGGGAAACTTTTTTTTTCTTCACTCTCCCACCCCATAGAAGCAGCAGATGAAGATGTGAAATTTATTTGGGCACTGAAGGTGAATTATTTTGAAAGTTGAAGCCAAGGGACAAAAGACACTTTGGACATTGGATTTAATAATTGAAGAAATCGGAAAACCCTTATTGGAGGTATGGATTTCTGATCATTTTAAAAAAAAGTTGTTGTTGTAAGTGGGAAGGGAGAGGAAAAAAAAATATTGGAGCAGAAGCTGAAACAGGAGTAGATTGCCTAGAATCCCAAAGAAAGATATATAGTAATTGGACCTCTTTGATTAAACAGTAACCCCAGAAAGAGAAGTAGAAGAAGAGAAAAAAAGTATTAATTTTTGGAACTTTTTTTTTTAATTACCTTTGATTAAAAATACTCAGGTGGTTGTTTTGGGAAACGTTTCTCTTTTCATGATGGCATCGCTTGTGGATGAACTAAAGACTGAATATCAAAAATATAAAAAGGAAGAACAAGATGGAAAAGATACTTTGGGCACTCTATTTCAATTTTTAGAAATGGCGTTTTGCACTTATGAAAAGCTGATTACACAGCAGAATGACTGGGACAAAGAAGAAGAGGAAGAAGAAGCCATTTTTGATGAACAATGGGTTTTTTCCGGGGAGGAGGAGAAAGAGGAAAAGAAAAAGGGGATTTTAAGGTTTGAAAAAACAACCAAAAAAGAGCAAAATGAGAGGAAAGGTGGATGCAATAGAAAGCAATAGAAAGGGAGTAAGAAAAGGGAGGAGGAGAGATAAAGGGGTAAAAAGGGCAAGGAGAAGAATAAGCAAGAGAGAAAAGGAGGGAGGAGAAGCCTTAATGGTGGAAAACAAGATTTAAAGAAAAAAAGCTTATTTAGAGACAATGGTGGAATTTAATTGGGAAAAAAGGGGGGGGATTCTGGAAGGTACATAAGATTGTGTTTTTATATGTGTATCTAGAGTAGAATGTTTAAGATATAAATGAGTATTAATATATATGATTAGGTTTTTTTTTCTTTTTAAATGATATGGATAGTGGTTATATAGGTTTGGTTTTTTTTTTAGTTATTGACCTTTCTTATAAAATTTATTGTGTAATTTTAGAATGTACTAAACAGAATCCCAAGATAAATTAAGTGTTATATGAAGTACTTTTAAGTTAGGGCAATGAGTTAAAGGCGTCACTCCAATTTGTGTATAGGAGAAATATATTAAAAGAAAAAAGATGAATGGATAGCTGGAAATAGAACAGACAAAGAATGATATTGAAAATGGTAATAAGATATGGAAGGATATATAAAGTGAATATGATGTTTGAATTTTGTCTGTGTGAAGAGTTTTAACTTGGGATCACGCAGCCTTCAGAAAAGATGTTTTAGGCTTTGTTTTGTTTTCTATGTTTTGTGTTTTGTATGTTGATAAAAGGCAATAAAATTTTAATTAGCAAGAAATAACTTGGATAATTAGAATGAAAAGGAGAAGTTGGGATAAGATATGAAGTTAAATAGATAACGTAAATATTGATATTATAATTTGGAATTATTTTGTATGTTCTATTGGTTTTCTTCTTTAACTATTTTTTTTAGAAAAGAATTTGTAAGCTGTTATGCCTTGATTGTTTGTGTATTGTTCTTGTAAAATTAATAAAAAACAATTTTTTTAAAAAAACATTCCAATTAACAAAGCACCAAGGATCATCCTTCATGATACACTTGTCACATATTAATAAAAATAGGTTCTTTGATGGCTATTAAAAAGTTGAAGCCATCTGGATCTACAGTTTTAAAGAAAGGAGAGCAATTTGAAAAGTCCACCACTGGTATTATAGATAACATTTCCTGTGATAAAGTTTTGAAAGGGAAGGGATTTACTATTATTATTTTTAGCTGATCTCATTGAATGTTGGAGGAAGGGGGCTCTGAAAGCCCCCAAGTTCTGATCCAGAAAGCGTTTTAAAGGTGAAAAACAGCATGTTAAATTACATCCAGAGGTAAACTAGTAGTCATAGAAACTCTGAAATACAGGTGTTATATAGGCAAATCAGAAAACTCTTAGGATTACCAAAGCTACTGTGCTCTGAAACAACCATACTTTCCAAGTGAACTTCAAGAACAGACACATGTGGTTGTTCCGGTTTCGCGTGGCTTCGGGGCAGCAGGAATTCGCGACAGCTCGTGATTCCTGCTGTGCTAGCCGTCGAGGTACCCCCGATCCAGATGGGTCAGGGGGATATGGCTGCCCTGTAGGGACAGCTGAAGAGAGAGGGGAGTCGGACAGGGAGGTGGGGGTGTCGCAGACCCCCCCTTCTCCGGAAAAAACCCTTTTTCCCAAGGCGGTAGAGTGGCGGTCAGCAATGGCCGCCACGAAGAAGCCAGCAACCGGGTAAGATTGCGCTGGAGGAAATGTGAAGAGTGAAAGTTTTGTCTGAGCCGGGTCAAGTAACATCCTTTAAATTGCCTGGAACTGAGCTGTTTGAATTGCTGGAGGATACATTGTATCCCTAAGAAGAGCGAAAGCGGCGGAGAAGCTGTTAAAGGGAACTTTTGTTTTTTTTTCACTCTCCCACCCCATGGAAACAGCAGAAATGTTTGGATATATTGGACATTGAAAGTGAATTGTTTTGAGAGTTGAAGCTAAGGGACAAAAGGATTCTTGGACATTGAAAAATTTAAGAAATTGGAAAACCCTTGTTGGAGGTATGGATTTCTGATTATTTAAAACTGACATTGCAAGTGGGAAGGGAGAGGAAAAAAAAATTGGAGCAGAAGCTGAAAAAGGAGGAGATTGCCTAGAATCCCAAAGAAAGATATATGGTAATTGGACCTCTTTGATTAAACATTAACCCCAGAAAGAGAAAGAGAAGAAGGAAGAAAAGTATTAACTTTTGGAACTTTTTTTTAATTGTTTTTGATTAAAAATACTTGTGGTTGTTTTGGGAAAAGTTTCTCTTTTCATAATGGCATCGTTTGTGGATGAACTAAAGACTGAATATCAAAAATATAAAAAGGAAGATACTTTGGGCGCTTTGTTTCAATTCTTAGAAATGGCGTTATGTACTTATGAAAAGTTGATTACGCAGCAGAAGGACTGGGACAAGGAAGAAGAGGAAGAAGAAGCCATCTTTGATGAACAATGGTCCCTTCCGGAGAGGAGGAGAAAAAGGATAAGAAAAAGGGGATTTTAAGAATTATAAAAACAACCAAAAAAGAGAAAAATGAGCGAAAAGGTGGAGGCAAGGTTAGAAAGCAAAGGAAAAGGAGTAAGAAAAGCGAGGAGAAAAAACAAAGGGGTAAAAAGGGCAAGGAGAAGAATAAGCAAGAGAGAAAGGGGGGGAGGAGAAGCCTTAATGGGGGGAAGCAAGATCTAAAGAAAAAAAGTTTATTTAGAGACAATGGGTGAATTTAATTTAGGATAAAAGAGGGATTCTGGAGGGTACATAAGTTTGTGTTTTTATATGTGTATTTAGAGTATAAAATTCATTATGTAATTTTAGAATCTTTTAAACAGAATCCCAAGGAAAATTGTTATACGAAGTACTTTTAAGTTAGGGTAATGAGTTATAGACGTTACTCCAATTGGTGTATAGGAGAAGTATAGTAAAAGAAAAAAGATGAATGGATAGTTGGAAATAGAACAGACAAAGAATGTTATTGAAAATGGTAATAAGATATGGAAGGATATATAAAGGTTTTGTTATGGTTTTTTTTTTGGGATTTTGTATATTGATAAAAGGCAATAAAATTTTAATTAATAAGAAATAATTTGGATGAAAAGGAGAAGTAGGGATAAGATATGAAGTTAAATAGATAAAGTATTGATACTATAATTTGGAATTGTTATGCTCTATTGGTTTTTTATTATTATTTTTTCCTAGAAAAGAATTTATAAGCTGTTATGCCTTGATTCTTTGTGCATTGTTTTTATAAAATTGATAAAAATGGTTTTTATATATATATAAAAAAAAGAAAATGATAATAAGATATGGAAGGATATATGGGATGAATATGATGTTTGAATTTGTGTCTGTGTGAAGAGTTTTAACCCGGGATCAGACAACCTTCAGAAAAGATCTTTTAGTTTTGTTTATGTTTTGTGTTTTGTATGTTTGTGTATTGTGTCTTCTGTAAAATTTATAAAATTTGTTTAAAAAAAAAAAAAGAATCAATAAAACCTTGGAGGAATGTTAGATGAGAATAATTGTAAACAAGTCAGAAAGAAATGAATATGATGACTATAAAATGGATAAATATAGAAAAGAAATGAAATTGAATAAGAGTAAAGAGAAATAATGAGAAATTTGCTGAAAGATATTTATGTGTCCATATGGAAATGGGATAAATTAGAATTATGTTGTATAAAAATAATGTTTTATCCGACTTGTAAAAATTTATAATGTTAAGAGGTTTTATGTACTTAATGGTTAATGATGTGTTGTTTGTCTTTAAAATTAATAAAATTTGTTTCAAAAAAAAAAAAAAAAGAACAGACACATGTATAATGCATTGTAAAAATAATACAGGAAGTTACCAAGGGATGTGCTAATGCATATTTTAGACTAATAAAACATAAAAACCATAAAGAAGCAACCTAGAACTAAGGAGAAATCTCTTAACAGTGAGAAAAATTAACCAGTGGAATGGCTTGCCACCAGAAGTTGTAGAAGCTTTTAAGAAGAGTCTGGACAGCCCTTTGTCTGGAATGGTGTAAGATTTCCTGCTTGAGTAGGAGGTTGGACTAAAGATTTCCATTGTCCCTTCCAACTCTGTTATTCTGTTATCCACTCCAAAACAATTACTAGAAAATATCAACAGATTTCTGTAAGACATACTATTAATAAGATATTGGCAACCTTTTCGGATAATTATCCATGTTTGATTCTATGAGAAGATGTCTCTTATTTTTTTGGTCAGAAAAACAACTGAAATTTTTGATGATCAGATTTGTAAATGAGATGTCAGAGATAATACAATGGGCAATTTCATAATACACACATGACTGACCCTATATCTGAACCACTGTATTTGAACATGATTTGTGTATTTATTTTTTTACACCATTACAATCTGATAATTCTCAGTGACCTACAGATCATATAAACAAAAATAAAAGATCCATGTTGATATTAAAATCCAATCACAAACCATTAAAATATAAGCACATTAATTCTTTCATACAAACATAAAATGTACAGAAAAATAAAAACAAAAAATAAAAAAAAGACAAACCCAAATGGTACCAAGAGAAAGCCTTCTTAAAAAAAATCTTTCTGAATTTTTATTCAAGAGTTAAAATACAAATTTGAAAAAACAACCAATAAAAAACTAAACAGGATAAAAAAAAAAGTGCATAAAAAACACATACATTGTACTACCCTAGTTGAATACTGATAAATATATTACAACATTAGTATTTGTACACCCCACCCACAAAACAGGCCTACAATACATAAGCTTCTATAACTTTATTTACCCAAGCAATTTAACCTATCATCCATCTACTATAAAAAAAGTTAACAGTTAAATCCAACAACAGAAACTAACTTCAAACTGATAGAACACAAAAACTTATAAGAACTGAGTGTAATGAGAGGTGAGAAAGATAAAAAACACAAAGATAAGTAGTGAATTCTACAAGACTAATTCCTGGGTTAAAAGCAATCACATTAATAGTGGGTTTAGTCCATAAATCCATGCAATTGATACTGAAATTTTAAAAAAATAAAAACCATTTTAGGATTTATAATATAAGAATTGTAAAGTGGTTACATGATAAATGGTATTTGCAAATCTTGAAGAGGTGGGTGTGGTGTTATCTCAACTTCCTCAATAACTTTATATTGCATCTTGTACATGCATTTGTTCCATTAAAGTCATCAACATTTTTGATGAACCTCTATAGTTTCTGGATTTCAATCTCTGTTTTTAAACTATTTTTATTGCTTTATTTTATGATATTATATTATTATTATTAGCAGCAATAATAGATTTCAGATCTTCAGAGCGATGGAGAGATAAGATAAATGTTAAAATAGTCAATATTCTTTCCCTAGTGATCTTAAGAGGCAGAAGTTGATTGTTGAAATCTACTGTTCCATTAAAATGAACTTAAATCCCCAAGAAAGGAAAGTGCCAACCAGTGGTGGGATTCAATTTTTTTTACTACCTGTTCTGTGGGTGTGGCTTGGTGGGCATGGCAGGGGAAGGATACTGTAAAAACTCCAGTCAGAGGTGGTATTTGCTGGTTCTCTGGACTACTCAAAATTTCCACTACCAGTTCTCCAGTACTGATCAAAACCTGCTGAATACAACCTCTGGTGTCAACCCTGAAGCTGACCTGGCTGTGGCCGTTTTGGGGCTTCAGTTTTCTATGGGTGTGTTAGTTAGAATCCCGACATAGAGATTTGGATTTTTTTTTTTATACTGTGTATGCCATGTGACTTACATTTTGTCTAGGTTTTCCTTCCTTAAAATTAAAATAGAACATTAAAAATGAATAAAATCCTTTCAAGAACAAAAGTTATGTCTATGAAGCTTGATCACCTATATTCCTGAGTTCCTCAAAACTAAGAGAAACTTTTATAAATACTTTCTGGCAAAAGAAGTAGTATGATTTAACGTGCACCTTTTAACAGTGATGACTTCATTTGACATCAAGTGGAATGTGGCTTTCCAACACTCAATAAAATTTATTTATATTACATATGAAACTTAAGTTGTCTGCTATATAAAATGCATGAATGAGAACACATTAAACATAATTATTAATTTGAACACTGTGACGTCCATTTGAAAAGTAATAAACAATGTAACATCTTCTGTAACATGAGCCATTTTAGGCAAGTAAAAAATGGAGTTGATAATCTGAACCAGAAATTGCTCTGATTGTGTGTGTGCGTGTGCGTGCACCTATGAACATGGGTGTGCACATCTATTTGTATTTTTTCACACAGAGATTGCATATGTGTGTGTGTGTGTGTGTGTGTGTGTGTATGCATATACCACTCAAATTTGTTAAACAAGCATCACAAATTTGTTATTTTTATTATTTTTATTAGGTGAACTTTATTTCTTGCAGGTTTCTGTTGCATCTGTAGTTTAAGAAAGGTTAGTGTTTGTTAAGCCTGGGCTCCCCAACCAGGGTTAAGGAGACAAGCTAAACAGAATGTGCAGCGTTAGTCAGATAGGTACACAGATAAATGAGTGAGATAAGTTTGTATGTTTGTTAACATACAGTAAAAATAACAGATACGCTTGGGCTATCAAAAATATAGTTTATTCCATTTATAGCATAGTCAAAATAACAGTCCATTAGTCATGTATCATTTAGTCAGTCCATTCAAGGATATTCAGTTAGCAAAGTCCGTGTAGAAATATCCTATGTCAGTTCACTTACAAATCAGTCCTTTGTTTATCTCTCCCATTCGAGTAACGCAGTCTTGAGTCCATGCAGTAATAAGGGGTCATCAAAGCCAGAGAGAGAGCAAGCTGTCGTCTTGCTTCTTTTAAAGTGCTTTCACAACCACTCCCTTAATTACATTCCTATATTTAAAGATGCAGACACTTTAACTTATAAACTATGATTACATATTTATTATTTTACCTAAACCAGTTAGGGTAAACAATGTTATCCCGAACAGTGTTGATTTAAAAACATTGTTTTGTGAGGGTAATCATCAACACAAAACTGAACTTCAAAGAGGAAGACATATGTTTTTGACTTTTATAGAAATAGCAGGTGGTCATGAATGTCTTGATATCAAAATTTACTTTCACGATAACAGCAACTTCTTAAGAATCCAGGTGGAAGATTATTTTTCAAATTAAAATTCCTAATAACTGAAACAAGACATTTTATAATTTCCTGATGCAGAGATTAGATGTTGTTGATACAATATACCAATAGTACAATAAAATATAAGTGCCAAGAGTGAGCAATGTTATAAGAAAAATGTTTTAAAAGCAAGCATGTCAGGAGCAAGTTATTACATTATTCTTTTTCTATAATACAAATTCAAGAGCAAATTATTTTGTTTCAATGATTCCTCATAGCTGAAATATACTGGAGTTTCCTGTTATGTCTTTAATGCAAATAGTAATTGTTCTATCTCAAAGAATGGGTGCAATAATGGAGACGAGACATCGAATAGTGACTCCAACTCTTTATTAGTGACTCCGGGAAAACAGCTCGACATGTATGGCAGCAGCAGCTCCTTTTATAGAGCTGGCTGCTGTCAAAGCATCCAATGGTTTAAGTGTGCCGCGCTTGGAACGTCCAATCATGGCAGCCCGTTAACTAGCCAATCGGATCAGTCCGGAATGACCAATCATGACCCGCTGTTCACGGACCAATCAAATATGCAGGATGTTAGGGATAACATTGTTTTACCCTAACTGGTTTAGGTAAATAATAATATGTAATCATAGTTTATATGTTAAAGTGTCTGCAACTTTAAATATGAGAAAGTAATTAGGGGAGTGGTTGTGAAAGCACTTTAAAAGAAGCAAGATGACAGCTTGCTCTCTCTCTGGCTTTGATGATCCCTGATTACTGCTTGGAATCAAGACTGCATTGCTCGAACGGGAGAGAAAACAAAGGACTGATTTGTAAGTGAACTGACATAGGATATTCTACATGGACTTTGCTAACTGAATATCCCTGAATGGACTGACTAAATGATACATGACTATTGGACTGTTATTTTGACTATGCTATGAACTCATAATGGAATAAACTATATTTTTGATAGCACAAGCGTATCTGTTATTTTTTACTGTATGTTAATAAACATACAAGCTTAGCTCACTCATTTATCTGTGTGCCTATCTGACTAACGCTGCACATTCTGTTTAGCTTGTCTCCCTAACCCTGGTTGGGGAAACCAGGCTTAACACTGGTTATGGGCCCAGAGGCTGCAAAGTCAGTTTAATTAGGATAAAACAGATTTATGTAAAAGTGAGAGTTTGTGTTGTTATACATTACAGTAAACAGACAGCTGTGTTTTATTAATTATAGTTTTATATCCATATAAAGAAAACATGGCACAAGTCAATCTACAAAGTTTGTCCCTTATATCCAAGTTGGATGGAACAAACTATGTATCATGGTCTATGAAATGTAGTCTGCTTCTACAAAGAGAAGGTTTGTGGAACATAATTGAAAATCCACCAAACGTAGAAGAATGGGATGCAGAGGATGATGAAGATAGACTAAAGATAGAAGAATTTATGCATAAAAATCAACAAGCTATTTGCATAATTGGGTTAACCTTAACTGATCAACAGCTTGTTTATATCCACGGAGAGAAAACGGCTGTTGGGTGTTGGCAGAAGCTGAAGAGGATTTATGTTCGAGATAATGTTGGTGCTCACATAAATCTAACACAGAAGCTTTTCAGTACGCATCTCCAGACTAATGGTGATATGCTGAGTCATTTGAAAACTATGCAAAGCATTTTTCAAGAACTGCACGAGAAAGAGCTTATTTTCTCTGAACAACACCAAGTCTACATAATTCTATCTTCCCTTGATGAAACTTATGATAACTACGTAACTTCCCTTGAAATATTGCCAAAGGAAAGCTTAACTTTAACTGATATAACTGGCAGATTGATTGAAGAGGCCAGAAGAAGGCTTGAAAGAAATGAGTTAAGGAGGCAGCAACCTCAAAAAGAAGATAATGAATCTCCTACTGCATATGCAATTAAAAAGTGTTTTAATTGTGGAGGAAGAGGACATTTGGCAAGATTTTGTAAAAAAGCAAAGTACCAGAACGCTGGCCAGAATACTAAAAGTCATCAAAAGATAAATAAAAATTTAGAGTTAGCCATGTATACTAACGGAGCTGTAAAAAATAATTTATGGGTGGTTGACAGTGGAGCATCCCACTGTATAACAAATGATAACAAAAATTTTATTAAAATATCCAAGAGTACACAGCAGATATCGTTAGCCAATGGCTGGAAACTGAAAGCTAAAGGTCAAGGTATAGCATATTGTTCTTTTATAAAAGAGAATGTAAAAATGTTATATGTACCACAACTTAAGTTTAATTTAATTTCAGTAAGAATTTTGGTTAAACTAGGATATGTAGTTACTTTTAAAGGTGATAACTGCATAATTGAGAAAGAAGATAAAAAAATTACTGCATCTTTAAGAGGTGAATTATATGTGTTAAATGATAATGGTTTAAAGGTGGCTAACACAGTTTATGAAAATAAGAAACCTCATGATGAATGTATTCACTTGTTACATCGAAGGCTAGGGCATTTAAATTTTAAAATGCTTAAGAAAACTGTTGAATTATCTAAGGGAATAAGTTTGAAACCTTGTAATAAGTATTTGAAATGTAATGCCTGTAATCAAAGCAAAGCCAGGGTCACACCGGCTAATAGAGTTGATGGATTTACTATCAAAGAACCTTTAGAGGTAGTATTTGCAGATTTAATAGGTCCAAAAAAACCAAGTGTAGGAGGAGCTCGTTACATATTAAGTATAATGGACCACTATTCTAGATATGGGTTTTGCTATTTAATGAAAAGCAAAATTGAAACGTATCAAAATCTCTTTAATTGGATAAAATTTGCAGAAAGGAAAACTAAAAAGAAATTAGTAACTCTTATAACAGATAATGGTATGGAATTTATAAATAATAAATTCCAGAACAGACTAAGAATGTTAGGTATACAACATAAAAAGTCTGCACCATATAGGCCACAACATAATGCCTTTATAGAGAGAAGAGGCCAAATATTACAATCAATGGCACGAACTATGATGTCTGATTCAGGATTACCTGATAATTTATGGGGAGAAGCAATAATGTGTGGTAATCATATATTAAATAATGTTGTTAATTCAACAACAGGTGAATTACCATTCACATTGTGGCATGGTACAAAACCTGATTTAAGTTACATGCACACATTTGGAGCACCAGCATGGGTGCATATCCCTTCACAACTTTGACAAAAAGGACAGCATAGAGCTAAAAGATTATTTTTTGTAGGATATACATTTAATCATAGATCTTATAGATTCTGGGAACCAGGTACATCTAGAGTTTACACCAGTGCTAGTGCTAAATTCCTAGAACATGTAGGATGGAATAGATTAGAGCAAGATTTAAATAATGAAGTAATTGTTGAACCCTACAAAAGGCAGAAAAATCAGGATTAGTTATAAGAAGAGTCCAATTAAAGAAGAAGTCCATGAAGAACAAATAGGACCAGAACAAGAGGAAACAGTTGATCAGGAAGAGTTAGATAATCAAGAAGAGTTAATAAATGAAAGTCCACCTGTAAGTCCTGTAATACCTAGACGTACTACACATGTTACTAGACCACCTGATAGGTATCAAGCAAGTATAGTTTGCCAAGTAACTAAAGTTCCAACTAGTGTAGATGAACTTAGGATGTATCCTGCTAAGGATCAGGAGAATTGGCAAAAGGCAATGGAAAAGGAACTAAACTCATTAAAGGTAATGAAAGTTTATGAAGATGCTAAATTACCTCCAGGAGAAAAATCCATTGGGTGCAAATGGATATTTAAAGTAAAAACTGGAAATGATGGGACTGTTACCCATAAGGCTAGGTTAGTAGCTCAAGGATTTAATCAAACTGCATCTGATTACGATGAAGTTTTTGCACCAAGTCTTAAAGCAACATCTTTAAGAGCAGCATTAGTGTGGGCAGCTAAGAAAAACTATGTCATTAACCATTTAGATGTAGAAACTGCCTATCTGCATGCACCACTGCAGCACACTATATATTTAAGAAAACCAGTAGGTATAAAAGACAATAAAGTAAATAGTAATGATTGTTGGAAACTCAAAAAGAGTCTTTACAGGTTGAAACAATCCGGGTTTGAGTGGAACCAATATATTGTGAAAGAGTTAAACAATATAGGTTTTAAATCTGGTTTAGCAGATCCATGTGTGTTTAAAAGAGAAAATAATGGAACGGTGTCATTATTGTTATTATTTACAGATGATATTGCTTTGATAACTAAGACTAATAATGAAGCTAATGAGATTATATCATAATTAGCCAAAAAGATAAAATTAAAGCATTTAGGTAAAATTAAAAAGTATCTAGGATTGACAATTAACAAAACAAAAAATGGTTTTAAGATATCTCAAGAAGATAAAATTTGCCAATTAATTAAGACGTATAAAATGGAACTTTGTAAACTGGCAAAGACTCCAATGAATCAGGAAGTTTGCCAAACTAATGATCAAAGTCCCAAATTTGATAAGTCCATATATCAATCTTTGATTGGCAGCTTATCATATATAAGCAATTGGTCTAGGCCAGATATAGCTTATAGTGTAAATCAGCTGGCACGTTTTAATTCGGATCCACATCAATGTCATTGGCAATCATTAAAGAGAATTTTAAGATATCTTAAAGGAACAATGAACCATGCATTGTATATAGAACCAAAGGGTGATTTGAGTCTTAGTGCCTATGCAGATGCAAGTTTTGCAACTGATATAAACACTAGAAAATCAGCATCTGGGATGGCTATATTATTTGGTAAGACACTAATAGGGTGGAGGTAAATCAGACAACAGCATATCAGCTTGTCCACGATGGAAGCGGAATTTTCATGTCTGTCATTATTATACACTGACTTGATTTTGTACAAACAGTTATTATTAGACATGGGTATAACTGTAAAAGATTCCATTATTTTGTACGAGGATAACCAAGCAGCTATACAGTTAGCTACTAGTATTGCTGTAAAAACTAGATCAAAGCATACTGATTTAAGATACTTAAATGTTAGAGAATCTGTAAAGAATGGGCTAATTAAATTGGAATACTGCATGACGGAAGAAAACGTTGCAGACCAATTTACAAAAGCTCAAGGAGTAACTAAGTTTAAAGAAAGTTGTAACTACTATGATTTAAAGATGTAAATAGTTATATTTATTATTATTTCCTAAAAGGGGAGAATGTTAGGGATAACATTGTTTTACCCTAACTGGTTTAGGTAAATAATAATATGTAATCATAGTTTATATGTTAAAGTGTCTGCAACTTTAAATATGAGAAAGTAATTAGGGGAGTGGTTGTGAAAGCACTTTAAAAGAAGCAAGATGACAGCTTACTCTCTCTCTGGCTTTGATGATCCCTGATTACTGCTTGGAATCAAGACTGCATTGCTCGAATGGGAGAGAAAACAAAGGACTGATTTGTAAGTGAACTGACATAGGATATTCTACATGGACTTTGCTAACTGAATATCCCTGAATGGACTGACTAAATGATACATGACTATTGGACTGTTATTTTGACTATGCTATGAACTCATAATGGAATAAACTATATTTTTGATAGCACAAGCGTATCTGTTATTTTTTACTGTATGTTAATAAACATACAAGCTTAGCTCACTCATTTATCTGTGTGCCTATCTGACTAACGCTGCACATTCTGTTTAGCTTGTCTCCCTAACCCTGGTTGGGGAAACCAGGCTTAACACAGGATTTTGAGCCTGCTTGTGAAAAGCCAGTCAGATTTGCAGGGTTATGAGCCTACTTGTGAAAAGCCAGTCAGGTTTGCAGGCTTACGAGCCTGCTAGTTCGTAACATCCCTCCCCTCTAGGTTTCGTCTCAGGGGTGGGGTAATGTATTTGCGCAGGTAGGCAGGTCTTCGCACCTGTCTACCTGACCTGCGTTGTTCAACCGGCCTTTGCTCGGATTCTGGTTCTGTGGTGTTAAGTTCTGTGCATGGGTGCAAAGGATAGAGACAAGCCAGTGATCAGTGAACTTCAAACTCTTTATTTACATGTGAAAACAGCTCAGCTCAATGGCCACAATGGCCTATTATAAAGGCAACTCTTAACTTATTTAACCAATGAAAACACAGGGAGTGCTAGCTCCATGAACCAATGGGAGAGGCTCGTTAATAGCCAACCAGATTCTCCTGAACGGATCAATCCGATGTCGCTATTTTCGGCCAATCAGAAGTGCAGGGCCAGAACCCTGCACTTTGCTTCAAGCTCTTAATAATTTTTATTAAGTATTTATTGATTCACAACACCCCTTCCCCCCGGGTTCCGTTTAAGGGGTGCGGTCACGTAGTGTTTGAGGTAGGCAGGTTGTTTTGATTGTCTATTTGATTTTCATTGTTCTCCCGGTATTTGGCTACAGTCTTGTTGGGGTAGGACGTTATCTGGTGAAGAGGGTGCCTCCCGTTCCGTATTCGAATTTTTGTCGTTGCTACTGCTCTCGGCATCTCTTTGAGGCGAGGCCACCCTCATTCCGGATCCATTATGTGCTGCCCCTGAGCGGTCATTACTTCTGCTTAAACTTTCTGCCACTTCAAATTCAGCTTCCTCGCTATCTCCTCCCCCCTCGGTTTGGAAATCAGGGGGCTCAGAGATCTCCGATTGTAGCCTTGAACGCAGCTGATCAATATGGCACTTCCATATTCTATCGTCGCGACATTTCACGCAGTACGATCTAGGGCCAGTTATTTGTACTATAGTTGCCTTGACCCACAATGGATCGCCCGAAAAGTTCCTAGCGAAAACCAAGTCGCCTACCTGGAAATTGCGGCATTTCCCGCTGGAACCATGTGGTTTTTCAGGTTCATATGATGGATGTAGACGGTTGAGGTGGGAGCGGAGCTTCCGTCCCATTAACAACTCGGTGGGAGTTTTATTGGTGATGCTGTGCGGAGTGATATGCTACAAAAGGAGTATCCGGTTAATCTTGTCTTCTATATCGCCATAGTCCATTTTATGCAAGGTTTTCTTGACGAATTGTACCATGTGTTCGGCCCTTCCGTTGGCCGCAGGATGCACCGGCGAAGTTAGCGCATGGCGAATACCACGGTCTGCTAGGTACTGTTCGAAGGACAGCGCGGAAAATTGGGGCCCGTTGTCAGATACTAGAACGTCTGGTAATCCGTGTGTTGCAAAGAGTCTGTCTAGTTTCCTGATGACTGATTCGGTTGTTGTATTCCTCATTTCATGGATTTCAAGCCAGTTCGAGTAGGCATCCACCATTAATAAAAATGTGTGTCCCTTGGTAGGTCCTGCAAAGTCCAGATTAATATGGGACCATGATCCCCTCAGTGTTTCCCATTCAGTCGGGGTTGCTTTTGAAGGGGCGTTGCTTACTTCCTGGCATTTGTGACAAGCTTTTACCCATGTCTCGATCTGCTTGTCAATATCCGGCCACCACGCGTAGCTTCGTGCGAGGGCTTTCATACGCACGATACTGGGGTGGCATCGTGCAAGGTCCTTAGTATCGCTGATCGCAATGATCTGGGATGACAACTCTATCACCCCAGATAATGCAGCCTTTCTGGGAAAATAGTTCCGTTTGTCGATTCTTGAATGGAGCGTAGTCATCGGGTATCTGGTCCAACGGCCATCCCCGCTCTACCCAACTGAGGACTCATGCTAAAATGGGGTCACATTTCGTTTCCATCGTGATATCTTGGGCTGTTAATGGCGGCATTCACAGTGTCTCGATCTGCAGTGTTGTAACCGTCGGAGCGGGGTCATCAATTGTCTCCAGAAGAGGTGCGCGGCTCAATGCGTCGGCGTAGGGAATGGCCTACCCCAGGCGATGTTGCAACTTGTAATTATATGCAGCCAAGAATTCTGACCAGCGGGTCATTCTGGGAGATAATATATACGGTGTTGGCCTATCTCCCACTATTATTCCCAGCAAAGGTTTGTGGTCAGTCACTATGGTAAAGGCTCGACCATACACATATTCATGAAATCTCTTAACAGCAGACACAATAGCAAGGGCTTCTTTATCAATTTGACTGTAATTGCGTTCTGCTTTTAATAATGTCTTTGAGAAATAGGCAACAGGGGCTTCACTACTGTTTGGCAAAACGTGGCTTAAAATGGCACCCACTCCAAATGGGGATGCATCACACATGATCGTTAAAAGCAAAGTCTCGTTATACTGCATCAGAACAGCATCAGAAGTCAATAAATTTTTCACATGTCAAAACGCCTGTTCTTCTCTGTGTCCCCATACCCAGGTTGCTTTTTTGTCCAATAAACGATATAGGGGTTCAGCTATGGTTGCTTTGTGAGGCAGGAAAACGTTATAAAAAATTGATAAGGCCCAGAAAAGCCTGGAGGTCGGCCTTGTTCCGGGGTTTGGGGGCATTCTTTATTGCCCTAAGTTTGTTATCGGTGGGGTGAATGCCTTGACTAGCAATTAAATATCCCAAAAATTCCACACGATCCGTACATAAATGACACTTGTTTTTTTTTAACTTTGAGACCTGAGTCTTTAAATCTCTGGAGAACCAACCTCAGGCATTCCTTTAGTATTTTCCGAGTCGGGGCAGCGATTAACACATCATCAAAATATGGGACAACACCTTTTATCCCTTGGAATAGCCTTTCCATCAAGCTTTGAAAGATTCCCGGGGCTACGCTCACTCCAACCTGGAGTCGGTTACATTTAAACGCACCTCGGTGCGTAACAATCATTTGGGCCTCTTCCGTTTTTTTGTCAACAGGCAGTTGTTGGTATGCCTGAGCTAAGTCTAGTTTAGCAAAGACTTTTCTGCCCCCCCAGGGAATGGAGGAGGTGTTGCACCACCGGTACTGGGTAAGCGTTTTGTTGAAGGGCATGGTTCAGGGTGGCTCGGTAGTCCCCACAAATTCTTATCGATCCATCCAGCTTGATGGTGTTATGATTGGGGTTTCCCAGGGAGAGTGATTGGTTGGTTCTAACACACCCTGAGCTATTAATTTATCAAGCTGCTCGTCAATCTTTGGTTTAAAGGCAAATGGAACTCGACGAGGCTTAAGGCGGATGGGAGCTATTTCGGGATTGAGGTTAAATGATATTGGGGTCCCCTTGTACTCGCCTAATTTTTCTGCGAAGACGTCCTGGAATTCATGGACGAGGTCTTCTTCCCAATTGCTGCTGCAGATTCGGTGAATGCCGGCTACTTCAATTCCGAGTGGAGTGAACCATTGGAGACCTAACAAACTAGGCCGATCCCTGTCGATTACAGTCAGGGGTAGGAATGTTGTACGGTTCTTAAACGATACCTGCACTCGGCTGGATCCAACAACCGGGATTTGATTTCCTTGATAGTCCTTGAGTATGAGTCTTTGGAATCTGAGGTCTTGCCTCCGGATAGTGGGGATGAGCTGCTTGAGGGTCTTCCAGGAAACCATCGAGAGGGATGATCCTGAGTCGACTCGGAACTTTTTGGCATCAAGAGATGAGGCGTGACCGATCGTGATCGTTTGGTGAGCCTCTTCATGCTTCGTAGGGTTTTGTTTCTGTAGGAGTGGTTGTTCCATTGGTGGTTCATGGGTTCTCGCTTCACGGGACGACTTCCCGTCGGTTGGAGATAGTTAGCCCTCCTCGAGGGCTGGCTGGGTCCTGGCTTGCTTCTACAGACCCGTCCAATATGGCCTCTTTTCCCGCACACATGGCAGAGCGCGTCGAGGAATTTGCATTCTGACCAGGGGTGGCTTGCTCCACACCCGGCGCATTGGTACTGCGATTTCTGGCGTTGGTGTCTTTCGGACCAAAGTCGATGGACCTCTTCCTCATCGCTTTCTGATGACGATTCGAGGTCCTCGTGGTATCGAGCTATCCCTCTGACTGAGGTGAAATTTCGTGTGCGCATTGGCGAAACGGTGCGTGGTTGCGGCGCATTTGGGCAGCCGACTTCCTGGTTGCTTTTGCTGCAGTAGCTTCAGCTATGGCATCTTTAAGGCTAATGTCACCCTTCGCCATTAGTTTACTCTGAGTGCCTGATGCATCTAATCCCAGAATTATTCGGTCTCTTAGGGCTTCTTCTAGGTTGGCAAACTCGCATAGGCCTCCCAGATTCCAGAGATCTGCTATGAAATCAGCAACACTTTTGCCCTTTCGCTGACTTCTCTGATAAAATTCATGCCTTCTCACGAGCGTTGGCAAAGTAGGTGCGTAGTGAGCCCTCAGCAGGAGTTCGAGGACGTCCCAGTCCATAGACTTTACTACTGCCGGTTTTGCTAGTACCTTGGCCATCTTGAATACGGTTGGCCCGCAATGAGTTAGGAATACTGCTCGTTTCTTTCCGGTAGTGGCATCCTTCAAATTGTTGGTTTCCAGAAACATCTGGAAGCGATCCATATATGAGTCCCAGTCTTCTTGTGCCGGGTTGAATGGAGCGGGTGGTATGATGCTGCGGGACATGGTTCCGCCATTGGTGCGTTCAGCCACATGCTCAGTTATAGTTCTTCGTCATTCAGTAAGCTCTGACGTCTCCACATCCCATTCTCGTCGCCAGTGTTAAGTTCTGTGCATGGGTGCAAAGGATGGAGACGAGCCAGTGAACAGTGAAATTCAAACTCTTTATTTACATGTGAAAACAACTCAGCTCAATGGCCACAATGGTCCCTTTATATAGGCAACTCTTAACTTATTTAACCAATGAAAACACAGGAAGCGCTAGCTCCATTAACCAATGGGAGAGGCTCGTTAATAGCCAATCAGATTCTCCTGAACGGACCAATCCGATGTCACTATTATCGGCCAATCAGAAGTACAGGGCCAGAACCTTGCACTTTGCTTCAAGCTCTTAATAATTTTTATGAAGTATTTATTGATTCACAACAGGTGGACTGTTTAATGGTGACCCAGCTTCTATGCTGGGTATCCTTGGAGGTGACTCGGGGATGCCTTCAACATTTCCCTCATTCCTTTTGTCCAGGTCCTCTGGACTCACTGGACCCGCTCAGCTGCTGTTGCCTGGAGAGGTGACCATCTGCCATGGCTCCTCTTCAGCAGGTGAGTATGCTGGGCTTGATTGTGCGGACTGTGGGTTTGCGTGTCCGGGACCAGGTGTTAGTTCGTTTCCAAAATCCTCGGTTTCCCTTCTCCCTCTGGTTTCAATTTCAGAGTTCGTGGAGGGGGTAGTTGTCAGCCTTGAACGCAGCTGGTCGATATGGCATTTCCACAATCTTCCATCTGTGGTTTCCAATCGGTAGGAATGGGAACCAGTAATTTGTGTTATCTTGGCAGGGGCCCCCAAAATGGGTTGCCTGTAAAGTTCTTTGCGAATACGAGGTCTCCTACCTTAAATGTGCAATGTTTGCTGCTGGACCCCAGGGGCTTTTCTGGGGTGTAGGCAGGGTGTAGCGGTTGAGATGTGATCTAAGTTTCCTGCCCATCAGGAGTTTGGCTGGGCTTTTGTTCGTGGTGCTGTTCAGTGTAATATGTTGGAGAAGGAACATCCTGGTGACTCTGTTGTGGATGTTTCCTTGGTCCATTTTGTGTAGGGTTGTTTCCGTGAATGAACCATTTGTTCAGCTCTGCCATTGCTGCCAGGTGAGCAGGTGATATCAGGGCGTGACGTATCCTCCAGTCCACTAGGTATTGCTCAAACACCAAGGCAGTAAACTGCGGGCCATTGTCGGAAACTAAGACATCTGGAAATCCATGCGTTGCAAACAGTCTGTTCAGTTTTTTGATGACCGCTTCTGTGGTGGTGGTCTTCATCTCGTTTACCTTGAGCCAGTTTGAGTAGGCGTCCACTGTTATTAGAAAAGTATATCCATTTGTAGGTCCCGCAAAATCGATGTGGATGTGGGACCATGGACCCCTGGGCGTCTCCCATTCCATCGGTGGTGCTTTTGGTGGAGCTGCACATGTTTCTTGGCATTTGCTGCAGGTGGCAACCCAGGCTTCGATTTGTCTGTCCATACCTGGCCACCAGGCATAACTCCTTGCCAGCGCTTTCATTCGTACGATGCCCGGGTGTCCATCGTGCAGCACTTTCAGGACTCTGCGTTGAAGTTTTTCTGGAATGGCTACTCGGTCTCCCCACAATATGCACCCTTTTGGGGAGAAAAGCTCTGTCTGTCTGCTTTTGAAAGGTTTGAATTTGTCATTGGGTTCGATTTCTGGCCATCCCCTCTCCACCCAGCTGAGGACTCGCGCCAAGCAAGGATCTTTTTTTGTTTCTAACGCGATATCCTGCACGGTTAGTGGAGGTGAGGGAAGCATCTCAATTTGTAGTGTGGATAGCGTAGGAGCTGGGTCGTCTAGGAGCTCAGGTAATGGTGAATGGCTTAAGGCATCAGCATGGGGAATGGTTTTCCCCGGACAATGCGTTAACTGGTAGTCGTAGGCAGCTAAGAACTCCGACCATTGTGTCATTCTTGGTGATAGTATGTGGGGAGTTGGTTTATCTCCTGCCAAAATGCCAAGCAATGGCATGTGGTCTGTGATTATGGAAAAGGATCTCCCATACATGTATTCGTGGAACCTTTTAATTGAGGATACAATAGCAAGGGCTTCTTTATCTAATTGACTATAGTTCCTTTCAGTTTTAGACAAAGTTCTTGAAAAGAATGCAATAGGTGCCTCCATACCATTTGGCAGAACGTGGCTTAGGATGGCTCCTACTCCAAAAGGGGAAGCGTCACAAGTCACAGTCAAGGGTAGTGTCTCGTTATATTGGATTAACACTGCATCTGATGTTAGGAGGTCTTTGACTTGCTGGAAAGTTTGCTCCTCTTGACGTCCCCAAAACCAGGAAGCCTTCTTGTCGAGGAGCCTATGCAGGGCTTCAGCAACAGTCGCCTTCTGGGGTAGGAAGATGTTATAAAAGTTAATAAGGCCCAGGAAGGCTTGGAGGTCTGTCTTGTTTCTAGGTCTTGGAGCATTTTTAATAGCTGCTAATTTCTTTTTGGTAGGGTGAATACCATGTTTGTCAAGAAGGTAGCCAAGAAATTCAACCCTCTCAGTGCATAATTGGCACTTGTCTTTCTTGACTTTAAGTCCTGCGTCCTGGAACTTTTGTAGGACAGTTCTTAGGCGTTTTTCTAGCTTACTTCTTGTAGGGACGGCTATCAATACATCATCGAAGTAGGGCACAACTCCTTTTATGCCCTGCAGCAACCTTTCCATCAAACTTTGAAAAATGCCAGGTGCTACGCTTACTCCGAACTGGAATCTGCTACATTTGAACGCACCCCTGTGCATGACTATTGTTTGGGCTTCTGCGGTTTTTGCATGTACTGGCAGCTGCTGATATGCTTGGGCTAGGTCAAGCTTCGCCAATACTTTTCTGCCCCCAAGCGAGTGGAGAAGGTGTTGGACCATGGGTACTGGGTAGGCGCTTTGTTGAAGCGCATGATTCAGGGTGGCCTTGTAATCCCCACAGATTCTCAGGGAACCATCAGGTTTTATGGGGGTTACAATTGGGGTCTCCCATTGGGTGTGGTCAATGGGTTCAAGCACGCCCTGTGCTATTAATTTGTCCAATTGCTCGTCAATTTTTGGTTTGAGAGCAAAGGGAACTCGGTGTGGCTTTAGGCGGATGGGTGCGATATCATTGCAGAGATTAAACAAAATGGGGGACCCCTTGTACTTGCCTAATTGTTCGGTGAAGACTTCTTGAAAGTCCCGGATGAGGGCCGCCTCCCAGTTTTCGCTTACAGTCTGGTTGATGCCTGCCAATTCGATTCCTAATGGCATGAACCACTGTAATCCCAATAAACTGGGTCGGTCCCTGTCAACAACAGTGAGAGATAGAGTTGTGGTGTGGTCTTTAAACGAGACCTGGACGTGACTGGAACCAGCAACTGGGATTCGATTGCCCTGGTAGTCCTTTAATATAAGTCTCTGGGTGCTGAGATCCTGGTGGCAGATGTCAGGAGTCAGTTGCTTGAGAGTTTTCCAGGAAACCATTGATAGGGAAGACCCGGAGTCTACTTCCATGATGCACGGTCTATTTTCAATGGTGACCTTTATCCGTATTTTTTTCGCATCCAATGATGAGGCATGGCTGATGTTGAAGGTTTGATGTGCCTCTTCTTGTCTGGTATTGGTAGCAAGCATTCGGTTTCTGTTGTACTGGCTCCACTGGTTGTTTGGGCGGTCCCGATTTGATGGGTGGTTGCCTGCTGTCTGCCGGAAACTATTTTCGTTCCTCTTGGGGCTGGAAACTCATTTATTTCTGCAGAGTTTGGCGATGTGGTCCCTTTTATCGCAGGAACAACAGATGGCATCTAGGAACCTGCAATCTGCTCGTGGGTGGTTCCCCCTGCATTCGGCGCATTGAAAGTTGGGTTTACGTCCTCGCTGGTCTCGCTGGTCGCGCTCTGATCTGAGTCTGTTGACTTCTTCCTCCTCACTTTCTGATGAGGATTTGATGTCTTCGTGGTGGGCTGTTGTTGTGTGTCTCTCTGAGGGTATTGTGATGTCGCTGGCAAGTTGGCGGTTGGACCCATTCGCTCAGCACATTTGGGCTGCTGACTTCCTGGTTGCTTCTACTGCAGTAGCATCCGCTATGGCATCTGCGAGTGCGATATCTCCTTTTGCCATAATCTTGCTTTGGATGGTGAGGTCTCTTAGACCCAGAACAATCCGATCTCTCATGGCTTCTTCCAGATTTGTGAAGCCACATAGTCCACCCAAATTTCTTAGGTCAGCGACAAAGTCCCCGATGCTTTCGCTTTCCTGTTGGTCCCTCTGGTAAAACTCGTGTCTTCTGATGAGGGTTGGAACTGCTGGGGCGTAATGAGCCCTGAGAATGGGAGCAAGGGTGTCCCAATCCATAGTTTTGACTTCAGCCAGTTTCGCTAGCACCTTTGCCATTTTGAAAACGGCGGGTCCTCAATGCGTTAGGAACACCGCGCGTTTCTTGCTAGGCATAGCGTCCTTCAGATTGTTGGTTTCCAGGAACATTTGGAACCTGTCCATACATGAGTCCCAATCTTTGTTTGCTGGGTCAAATGGAGCGGGTGGTATTGCGCTGCTGGTCATTCTGCTGTTTTCCACACATTGTCAGCCATGTGCTCTGTCAATACTTCACGAGTGCTCAGTCATCTCTTATCGTCTGCACATCCCACCCTTGTTGCCAGTGTTCTATCTCAGAGAATGGGCACAATAACGGAGACGAGACATCGAATAGTGACTCCAACTCTTTATTAGTGACTTCGGGAAAACAGCTCGACATGTATGGCAGCAGCAGCTTCTTTTATAGAGCTGGCTGCTGTTAAAGCGTCCAATGGTTTCAGTTTGCGGCACTTGAAACGTCCAATTGCGGCAGCCCGTTAACTAACCAATTGGATCAGTCCGGAATGACCAATCACGACCCGCTGTTCACGGACCAATCAAATATGCAGGATTTTGAGCCTGCTTGTGAAAAGCCAGTCAGGTTTGCAGGCTTACAAGCCTGCTAGTTCATAACAGTTATTTAAATTTATTTTATTTTGTCAGTCATAAAAAACAAATTCTGTTATTAAGATTTTTCTTTCTTTCTTAAATATAGACATCTTCTAATTAACTTCATGAAAAACCTGAAGAAGTAAGGCTATATTTGAAGATTCTACTGCAGAATATTCCAGTGAGAGGTAGAAATTAAAGTAGGTAATGAAAATGGAAAGATTCAGCTATAGAACATAGAATCATTGGGCTGGAAGAGACCTTGAAGGTCTTCTAGTCCAACCCCCTGCTCAAAGCAGGAGACACTATACTATCCTGGTCAAATGTTTGTACAGTATAATCTTGAAAACATCCAGCAATGGAGCACCCACAAATTAAGTGGGCCTGGGGAACCAGAGTGGGATGGAGCCCATTAAATGGCTTACATTAATAGGTGTTGTGGCCAGGATGGAGGTGAGTGGGAGGCTATTATTTTATTATTTTTTTATTATTTTCTTTTATTATTTTTATATGATGTTTTTATATTTGTGTAAGCCACCTTGAGTTGCCATGAATGAGTAGGCAGCAATATAAGTTTTCCAAAATTAATAAATAAACCCAACTAAAGTAGATTTTTGTACTATAAGGAAGTCCTTTTAGAAGCTATGTTACAGTAAACCTAGATGAATCATCGTTGATTTGAATCCCTGTAGATTCCACATCTGAAGGAGATGTTATTCATTATGAGTTTGTGATGCCAGAGTAAAAGCTGAACCAATCTGGTTTGAACTTCTTCAAGATTCAAGACTCATTTTAAAGAAAAATCTGCCTAACAGTTGTAAGGGGGGAGTTTGCAGCTACTCCAGAGGTGGTATTCAGCAGGTTCTGACAGATTCTGGAGAACCGGTAGTGAAAATTATGAGTAGTTCGGAGAACTGGCAAAGATTGGACCCGCCCCCATCTATTCTCTGCCTCCAGAGTCTCAGCTGATTGGCTGGATTTTCTTTTGTTGTCCTGCACAGGAGAACGGAGCTGGAAAGCAAGTTAGGGGGGTGGGGAGGGAATGGGAATTTTACACTATCCTTCCCCTGCCACGCCCACCAAGCCATGCCACGCCCACAGAACTGATAGTAAAAAAAAAAATGAATGCCCCCACTGAACTACTCCCTCCAGCAGGAAGTTGGAAATCCCTTCCATTACTCATTCTATATTTCCCCATGCTGCTGTGGCCAAAGTTATTTTGTGCATCTTCTACAAAAGGCAGAAGGTCTGCTGAGTCATCTTGTTGATAATTTATGTAGCAACAGGAATACTGTCCAACAAAGGCTCTGTGAGGAAAGTATATCTGAAAGGATAACCCAATGGGACGTAGGTTGTCTAGTACATTCTAAAACTTCCCTTAATAGCTTGACTATAGCATAGTCTATGAAACATTTCCCCCCTTGTTAAATTTCCATTTATCTTTTCTTGGGAGGGGGTTGTTTTCTCCTGGGACTTAAAAATCCAGGGCTTTATGCTTTTATCATTTTCTGCACTACCTATTGTAGAAAGGTTTCATTGCAAGTTGGAGATAGTCTATTAATCTCTTTCATGTATAATAAATATTTGCTAGAAAGGTGCCAAATGGGGAGGAAAATATAGCTATCCCAAAAAAAGAAAAAAAAAAAGAAAAAATGTTTTTCACTCACAAATATATATTTTTAATGTAAGGTTTGCATTATGATACTTGGTTTATTGTGTGTGTATGTGTGTTTGTTATATAACATACTGTATAGTGCCAGGGGTCTCCAACTTTGGAAACTTTAAGACTTGTAGATTTCACCTCTCAGATTTGAGAGTTGCAGTCCACAAGTCTTAAAGTTGCCAAGGTTGGAGATCCCTGGTATAGTGGATATATGTTACAAATACTGAAATAATTATACAAATATGAGTTTTTATTACCATTTTTTTTGTATTGATGAAGTATCTCCTTTTCTTTGCAGAGTCATACAGTAGTCCTCACTTATCACTGCCTCACATAGTGTCTGTTTGAATTTATGCAACCTCAATTTACAGCTGTCACGTATTTTACAGTCACATGATTTCCATGTGGCACTTTACAGATGGTGTGCATGTATGATCAGTGCAGTGTTCCATAGTCACATGATCCCTATTTGGGCATTTTGCAATAGGTGCAAAATCTGCGGTTTCATGATTATTATACCAAAGCATTTACAACTATCTTGTAACAAGCAAAGTTAATAAAGAAGACATAACTAAAATTGTAAATCCAGGCTACATGATATTTTGCTTAATGACCAAAAAGAAATGTGATGTCAAGCTTGCCATGGTTATTGTCAGCCTCAAGATATCTTCCATAATATATATATTCTGCATCCTAACTATTGCATCTTCTCTGCTGCTATGCCAATCTATTTCTTTCAGCTGTCATTAGCAATGGAGGGAGGGGGGAACTTGGAGGGGAAGAAAGCTGGAGGTGTTTTGCATTCCTTTGCTGTGGGTAGCAAGGGGAGGGGGATTCCTGTCCTTAACTTTCCATTTCTTGGCTAGCTTCTATCCCCTTTGCGCAACTGCGAACTTTTATCAAAATATGTCAAGGTCAACGGACAGAAGCCTCATCACCACCTGGAGATGGCCACATGATCGTGTTCAGAACTTTTAATTGGAAGAGTCACTTGGACTTTAGGGGGTGGGAACATTTCCATTCCTTTGTATATGTGATCTGCGCGCCAATTTCTCAGATTCGGAATTAAATCTGTAGCTTTCACTTAATTTTCCAGTAAAAGGATAACTTTGCTCTAACCCATGGAGTCTGAATATTTATTTCTTGGATTTTGAGGGGAGCACAGACTGACAGTTATGTAATTCCCCACTTAGTGACCATAGTATTTAGTGCTGGACTTACCAATCCCAATTTTGGTTGCTGTGAGAACTACCTGCGTTCATGTGATATGATATCCAGTATTCAGTCACAAAAGCAGTTTCAATCTGACTATTTCAGAAACTCTTGCTCCCCTTAAATACATCTGATGTGCTTGCCTTTCCCAAACTTAACTGAAAGTAATAACATGAGAGCACAAAATCTAAAGAATCTGACATCAGGACACCTAGAAAAATATATTTCTGTAGTTCTTTCTATCTATATTTCTACATTTCTGAATTAGAGAGCCCTTTCTTGAGCTAGCATCCTCCTGGCATTATGGCCCAGCATTCTTTTGTGTCATTCTACTGTTCATAATACTCATCTGTTGTTTATTGTTACAATAAGAATGTTTTAATCCTTATGGGCCAAGTTAAAGAGGTTTATTATTATAAAATTGGGTCGTTCCCCCCCCCCGAATTGGCCAAATTCTACCTCCATTTCAAAACACTGTTTAATTCTTATGAAAGAGATAAAGTTTTTCTTTTTGATATGATCACAAGGATTATATGCATTTGTTGAAAATAACTGCCTAACTGGTGGGATTTATAGATGTATTTATAATTTAAAAAAATACTTTTATTTGGGTGGAATTCTTACATTCAGAATCACCCTTCTTTCAAGTAAAGATTGTATTATTATATAGTATATCCATATTACTGAGAGAATGGACTACATTAATTTTAAATGTCTAGTTAAATTATTATATTCTGCTAAAGTATTTAGTTGGATCAAATTGTTACTTTTTTTTCTTTTTTCCAAAAAGCCAAACAAAATTATTGGTTATAAATTATTAAAAACATTCTTGAATGGAAAATACTTATGAAATGTTCTTGCAAAAATATTGTTGGGATAAATTAAAGAGAGTATGGAATTCATTAAAAATCAAACACAAGGTACCGACAATGTTAAACCTGAACATTATGGTTGCTGGCATATTTGCTGCTCTTCCAGTCCCTTTTGTCCTGTCCATTCCTGTGCTATGTTTTGGTCATTTGTTTTGGAAGAGAAACACTGAGCGCTGCTGAAGATTGGAAAAAGAGCTTGGGGTCGAAGGTCGACACAGTAAGGGAGTTTGCTCTTTAAGAGGTTATCTATGGATCTGCAAAGCCAAAGTGTAATTGGGTTCTGTGATGTGATTTTAGTGTGTAATTGTATATGATCTTGGCTAGTTTCAAAGACAAGGTTGGAAGAATTTTTTCCACTGGTTGTGATAGCAATTTTGGACCAACTATGAAAGTCTCTGAGGAACAATTTTGTTATTTCACCAGGAGAGGTGATAATACGTCATAAAATATAGTTTGATTCACTTTAATTGTGCATTTAATAAGCTGATTATAATAAGGACTGTCCTATTTATTAGATTTGAAGATGTACTGTATATGGAAATGAAAACACCAACTCTACAGAGCATCATTGTAAACAACTCGCATTTTTCATTTGTTTTTTGAACGTTAGCTCTTTTGTTACACATGGAATGATTTCACATCTTTATTAACTCTCCCTGATCTTTCTTTGTTAACTGAATTGGTCTCTCTAGTCTCTCTTTCTCTCTCTTTGTCATTTGGGTTGATCAGATTTAGCAGCACTATATTTTGCCTTTGTCTTTTTGTTTTTTTTCCCTTATCCAAACAATGTGAAACAAACATTTCCTATTGTTTTAGTTGTTTAGGCTTTTCTTGATTAAGCTATCACTGCTGTCAGTTATACTCTTATAAGCCCAGTTGGATCTATTTCATGTTAAGAAAAAGCTCAGATAAATCCAGGAAAGCTTACTGTTTATCCAATGTGAAAATAATTACTCAAAAGTGTTATTCTTAATCCAGATAATTAGAGTGAGGAAGGAAAGATCAGTGTCATTGTGAATTATGCCCTGGCAATTGACTCTTGGTCCTTGTAAGTTTCAGGTGAAGATGTGAATGGATAAAGGTTAGATTAACCATAATCCAAAGTAGCTGCAACCTTAATCTGTTATGATACAAGGATGATCAGTTAAAAAGAGCTGGATTGTGGGGTTGTTTCTGGTTGGATAAGATGCTGCTCAACTGGGACTCATCTTAAAACATGCTTAGTACCATGTCTCTGCAGCTGTAAGCACTTCTGCACGGCTGCAGGCTCTCACAGCTCAGAGGCAGCCAACTTTTACCAGCCCCATATGTTGTGTTGGTGATATTACACTACACAGTAGTAGTATCTGTGTTTTGAATTAACATGTTCTAATATCAGTGTTATGGGAAAATGGACAAGAACTTCTATATAAAAAAGGCATGTTTGATAACAATTCCAATGTGCTTTGTAGAAAAACAACAATTTGTGCCAATTCTGAGTCATAAGCATCAGTAAAATAATATTGTTTGCATGTATTTAATGATGTTTGTTGAATGTCCTACTGCATGGTGACTGGATAATTTACAATAAGGAGCAACACTGTAAACAAATAAAGAAGTAGACGCAACAAACATAAATACATCTAACTATAATAGTCACCCAAAATCAAATGCATCAGAGGCACAGTATAATGGTATGGTCTTAAGCAACCTGTAGAATGCAAGGAGGGAAGCTTACTTTAGGAGGAATGTATTGCAAGTGCGAGGCCAACACAGAGAAGGACTGTCATTCCACTTATACCCTACAGAGGTGAGGTGTCAAATTCGTGGTGTCATGGCGGCATCACGTGACATATCGGGACTTTTTCCCCTTTGCTAAACCAGGCAGGGGTGGGGCCAGCTGGCCGTGAGTTTGATACCCCTACTATAAAGCTTACATGGAAGAGGATTGGGGATGGTTTCTTAGACGGCTTTTTCTAGTCTAACAAGAAAAATGAATTCTAGGAAGGCAGCACCAAAACGTATCACGATATTGCTTCCTTATTTTGCTTTATAAATAAACCAGCCCTTTGAAGTGGGCTCAGAAGCCTGCAAGCTTAAAATTGGTATTGACTTGCACTATCAGGGTTGTTTCACTCGAGTCTTGTAGTATCAGCTATACCTTCCAGATCATCTGCAAAGGTTCATCTAAGAGACTTACAGTAGTCTCTTCTCTCATACAAGTTATCAGTGATTTTCGTGTTTGAAAAAGTGACATTATACGTTAAACATTTATTCTGTTTATGTGCTTTATGATTTGAACGTTGCCAATAACTAAGAATACAAATTCAGAATCAGTTAGTTCAATTTGTCATTGCCCAGGCAAGGGCAAGGGATATATTGTTTTATTTCCCAGTGTTTAACATTATTTTCAGTACTATCTGGATTGGATATATCATGTTTCCAGTGATTTTTTTAAAGTGGATTATGTCTGATAGTATGGCCAATATAGATTTTTTTAAGAAAAGCATCAAGTGAAAAGTATTGTCCAAGTTATTTTTGAAACATAATAGAATGCATTTGTGGGGGTGAGATGCTCTGTTCCTCCTTGTTGGTGCCTCCAAAACACCTCTTCAGCAAGCGTTGTGCTGAGTTGAACATAGACCAACCAATTTCAGACTTGGATGACAAGTCAGTCAGTTAATTGCTGTCACAACCAGTGGTGGGATTCAAATTTTTTTACTACCGGTTCTGTGGGCGTGGCTTAGTAGATGTGGCAGGGGAAGGATACTATAAAATCTCCAGTCAAAGATGGTATTTGCCGATTCTCTGAACTACTCAAAATTTCCGCTACCGATTCTCCAATACTGGTTACAACCTGCTGAATACCACCTCTGGTCATAACCAATACATCAAGAGCCACATACAATATTGTGACAAGACATTGAACAGGTAGCTAACTACAATTAAAAATAGAGTTAAGGTGAAAATGAAATATTTTAAGAACATAAAATCTTAATTTAGCAGAACCAGAAATGAAATTTTATATAAATCTGAAAAATAGCATAATGTAGTGGTCAGATGTTGAATTAAAAATGGGGAGGCCCAGGATCTCATCTCACCTTAGCCAATGTTCACTGGATAACTTTGCATCAGTCCTTCTTTCTCAAACCAATTTATCTCACAGAGCTATCATGGGAAAAGTATGCAATCTCTTCAGTTTTTGGAGGGAAGGCAGAATACTCTATATATCTATCAAACAAATAAACTGTTTGTGTACTATAGAGGCTAAGAGAATGAGCTGTGAACTTTCAGCTGCACAACTTGCTATTATTGTGTATAAACCTCATTTTTTTCCTCCCTACATCGGTTGAGTAGAGATAACTGTTATGGAATAAGCCAACGCGGCGATTCAATCCTCAACAACTTTACTTTACAGCAGGCTTGTAATCCTGCACTTCTCATTGGCCTGTAGATAGCAAGTCGTGATTGGTCAGTTTTGGCCAGTCTGATTGGCTGTTAACGGGCCCCCCGGATTGGACGCTTGTGAAAGCGGTTAACTCAATTCATTGGCTGTTTTGACAGCAGCCAGCTCTATAAAAGAGCTGCTGCTGCCCAAGTATTTTGCTTTGTTCTTTCCTGTTAATAAAGAGTTGAAGTCACTGCTCGATGTCTCATCTCCGTTCCTTGCGCCCATGCCCAGGACTTAACACTGGCGACGAGGATGGGATGCGGAGACGATAGACCTGACTAAGAACGCATCAAACAAGACAGAGCACGTGGTGAAAGAGTGCACGCAACAAACGGCAAGATGACCAGTGGCGCCATACCGCCCGCTCCATTCGACCCAGCAACCGAAGACTGGGACTCATACATAGATAACTTCCAGATGTTCCTGGAAACCAAAAACTTAAAAGATGCTACGACTGGCAAGAAACGAGCGGTGTTCCTGACTCATTGCGGCCCTGCCATTTTCAAAATGGCTAAAGCACTAGCAAAACCGGCGGAAGTGAAGTCCATGGATTGGGATACCCTCGCTCCAATCCTCCGGGCCCATTATGCACCCGCAGTACCTACACTGATATGAAGACATGAATTTTACCAGAGGGACCAATGGAAGGACAAGAGCATTGGTAATTTCATAGCCGACCTCCGGAACCTAGGAGGCCTTTGTGATTTTGCAAACTTAGAGGAAGCCCTAAGAGACCGCATAGTTCTGGGTTTAAATGCACTACACTTGCAGAGTAAACTGATGGTGAAAGGTGACATCGGCCTTACAGATGTCATTGCCGATGCTACTGCTGCAGAAGCAACCAGGAAGTCAGCTGCTTGAATGCGCCGAGCGAATGCACTGCTTTACCAACTTGCCAACGAGATCCTTCTCGCCACTGAGAATCATGCTACCACTACCCACCATGAAGACCTCGAGTCATCCTCAGACAGTGATGAAGAGGAGGTCAACCGGCTCTGCTCGGAACGAGAGCAAAGGAACCAGAGATGTCCACGCCAATGTGCTGGCTGCGGGGCAAACCACCTGCGATCAGACTGCAAATTCCTTGACGCACTCTGCCATAACTGCAGAAAAAAGGGCCACATCACGAAGGTGTGCAGAAGCAGAGGAGACTCCAGTCCCAACCGAAGGGAGAACAACCTCCATCGGGAGATAGGCAAACCTCCTGAGAACCGGGACCATCTGAACCACGAATAGAACAACCACTACTACTACAGAAACCAAGCACCTGCCTCTTCAACGAGACGAGAAGAGGCCCACCAAACCATTATCATCTGCCACGCTTCATCGTTCAATGCAAGAAAGATCCACGTAAAGGTTACTATTGAGAATCGACCATGCGTGATGGAAGTTGATTCGGGATCATCCCTAATCGATGGTATCTTGGAAAACCCTCAAACAGCTGATCCCTGCCATCTGCCGCCAGGACCTCAGCACGCAATGAATCATCCTGAAAGACTACCAGGGAAACAGGATTCCAGTTGTCAGTTCCAGCCATGTCCAAGTATCTTTTAAGGACCGCACAGCGACGCTTCCCCTGACTGTCATCAATCGTGACCGACCCAGCTTGTTAGGGTTACAGTGGTTCGCAACACTCAGGATTGAACTAGCCGGCATACACCAAACCAGAAGCGATGACTGGGAAGAGGCTCTCATCCAGGAATTCCAGGACGTGTTCACAGGAACACAGGGACCCCTATATCATTTAATCTCAGCCCCGAGTTAGCTCCCATTCAGCTTAAGCCTCGTCGGGTACCTTTTGCCTTAAAACTGAAGATCGACGAGCAGCTAGATAAATTGATAGCCCAGAGTGTATTGGAACCGATTGACCGCTGGGAAACCCCGATAGTAATGCCCATGAAGCCAGATGGTTCGTTAAGGATTTGTGGGGATTAGCGGGCCATCCTAAATCATGCTCTCCAACAGAGCGCTTATCCAGTACCGGTGGTTCAACACCTTCTTCATTCCCTGGGTGGTGGAAAAATATTTGTGAAATTGGACTTAGCTCAGCCGTACCAGCAACTACCTGTTGACGCAGCAACTGCAGAAGCCCAGACAATCGTGACACATAGAAGCACTTTTAAGTGCAATAGACTCCAATTCAGAGTAAGCGTGAATTTTCCAAAGTTTAATGGAGAGACTATTACAAGTCCTAATAGCTGCCCCCACTAAGGAGTTATTAGTACAACTCAGAAAAGTCCTGCAGAAATTCAAAGACGCTGATCTGAAGGTAAAAAGGGACAAGTGTCAACTTTGTACGGAGAGAGTGGAGTTCCTGGGATACCTTCTCAACAGACAGGGAATCCACCCCACCAAAAAAAAACTAACCGCAATCAAAAAAGCCCCAAGACCTAGGAATAAGACAGACCTGCAAGCCTTCTTGGGACTCATTAACTTTTATAACATTTTCTTGCCCCAGAATGCATCCGTAGCCGAGCCCCTACATAGACTTCTTGATAAAAAGGCTTCCTGGGTCTGGGGACGGCGTGAAGAGAAAGCGTTCAAAGAGATAAAAGACCTTTTAACCTCCGATGCTGTACTAATGCAATACAACGAAATTCTACCTTTGACGGTTGCCTGTGATGCCTCACCATTTGGAGTAGGAGCCATCTTAAGCCATGTCCTACCAAATGGAAATGAGGCACCCATTGTGTTCTTTTCAAGAACTTTGTCTAAAACCAAAAGGAACTATAGTCAACTTGATAAAGAGGCCCTCGCTATTGTATCCGCAATTAAACGTTTCCATGAATATGTATATGGGAGACCCTTTACCATAATTACAGACCATAAGCCATGTCAGCCTCAAGATACCTTCCCCTTCTACCTTTCTGCTAAGATACCTTCTCCTTCCTGACTATCTGCTATTATTTCATTATTTCTCCCGGCTGTCATGGCAACGGTGGGAGGGGGGATTTTATATGGGAAGAGAGCTGGAGGTGTTTGCATTCCTTGCTGGGCTAGCAAGGGGAGGGGGGATTCTTGTCTTTAACTTTCCGTTTCCTGGCTATCTTTTCCTCTTTTGCGCAACTGCGAACTTTTATCAAAATATGTCAAGGTCATTTGACAAGACGTCTCATCACCATCTGAAGATGACCACATGAGCCGTTTCAAAAGTTTTAATTGGAAGAATCATTTGAACTTTGGGGGGTGGGGGCAAACCTATTTCTTTGTATATGCATTCTACCCGCCAATTTCTCAGTTTCGGAATTGCTTTGTAGCTACCACTTTATTTCCCAGTAAAAGGATAACTTTGCTCTACCCCATGGAGTCTGAGTATTTCTTTCTTGGGATCTAAAAGGAGCGCAGCCTGACAAGCCGCTACTTGGTATTTTGGCGGGAAACAAACCAACTCCCCATATCTTATCACCAAGAATGACACGTTGGTCAGAATTTTTAGCCGCCTACGATTACCGATTGCAACATTGCCCGGGGAAAACCATTCCCCATGCTGACGCTTTGAGCCGCTCTCCACTACCAGACATTATAGAAGACCCTGCTCCAACCGTAGCCATATTGCAAATCGAAACCCTCAAATCACCTTGCACAAAATGGACCATGGCGACATTGACGACAAAATAAACTGGATGCTTCTTCTCCAGCACATAACCCCAAACAGCACCACGAACAAAACCCCAGCTGAACTCCTGATGAGTCGCAACCTTCACTCGCATCTCGATCGCCTCCACCCAAACTACACACTGGAACAACCCATGGGATCCAGCAGCAAGTGTCGGGCTTTCCAGGAAGGTGACCTCGTGTTTGCGAAAAACCTCTCGGGCAACCCATTGTGGGTCCCTGCAACAATAATGCAACTTACGGGACCCCGATCCTATCGCCTACAAACCACAGATGGTAAGATGTGGAAATGCACATAGACCAACTCCGTTCCAGATTAGCACCGGAACCTCTAGCTGGGGGGGGGGGGGAAGGAACATTGAGGAGGCCGAAGAAGAAATGATAATTGAAACCCAACAGCCTACACAACCAACCAGGGGATACTCACCATCTGAAGGAGAACCGAGCCAAGGAGTGGCCTCGCTGCGTGACAGCACTGCATTGGAGGCAGATCCAGGAAACCCGGAAGACAGCACTGAAAGCATCCCAGGGCCACAATCTTCGCCATTCAGCCCAGTGAGCAGCCCACCGGAATCAGAACCAAGACAGAAATCGGTGGAACCGCGCAGGTCAAGCAGACAGGTAAAGCAACCTGCCTATTTACAAGAATACGTCACCCCACCCCTCAGATGGAATCTAGGGGGGAGGGGTGTTATGGACTAAGCCAATGCGGCAATTCAACCCTCAACAACTTTACTTTACAGCAGGCTTGTAATCCTGCACTTCTCATTGGCCCTTAGATAGTGAGTCGTGATTGGTCGTTTTTGGCCAGTCTGATTGGCTGTTAATGGGCCCCCCGGATTGGACACTTGTGAAAGCGGTTAACTCATTTCTTTGGCTGTTTTGACAGCAGCCAGCTCTATAAAAGAGCTGCTGCTGTCCAAGTATTTTCCTCTGTTCTTTCCTGTTAATAAAGAGTTGAAGTCACCGCTCGATGTCTCGTCTCTGTTCCTTGCACCCATGCCCAGGACTTAACAATAACAGCACACCAAATATATTATTGTAAGGATTTACTGAAAGCATATATAAGAATTGTTCTGAAAATTGTTGTTATCCATTGTTATACCCCAAAGCACAATATAAATGCTAAATATTAATTGATCATATAATTAACTGGCATAAACTTTATATGCATCATTCTTTTCTATTATAAATGTTGACACAAAAGTGTAAATATTTTAGGTTTAGCTGTAAAAAATATCATCCATTAGCTATTTAATGCCTACTATAATGATACTGCTTCTGGTAGCATACCACTTTGTGGGTCACAGAAGATGGGTCAATAAAGGGAACTTAATCCTTCTGATTACTTTTGTCTCCCTGAGACATTTACCAAACAAACTACATTAAATATGTGAGGTGTCTAGTAACAACATGAAGTAAAATATGAACTTGCTGCTAAAAATCCTATTGCTAGGTAGACAGAACGATTATTTAATACCCCTGGGTGGCTAGGAAAGAAATGAATACCTAAGACAACCATGGAAAACTGTACAAATTAGTCATAGTTCAATCTATCAAGTGTCTGAGATGTTTGTCTTTTATTTGAGGCAGGATAGGCCTGGCCAGAGTACTTTGTTCTCCCTTTCATTTTTACTACCATAAAAAAGAGGTGTTTTTTTTTTCTCTCTCTCTCTTGTTGAATTAGCACTGAAAAAAATTGCCAGCCTGAAACTTAAAGTAAACTAAAAATTAGTAATATTGATTAGAAAGGTAGAAATGATTACTAATTCAATCCTTTGGTGTTTTGGAACGTTCCAATTCAGATCCTTCACTATTCAGTTTAGAAATGGCATGCTATCTGATCTATATAATGTAAATATATAGTTTAATAAGGGACCAGGATAGAAACTGGGATTATGAATTCTAGCCCGGCCTTAGGCACAAATATCTCTCAGCCATAGGAAGAAGCCAAATAGCAGACCACTTCTGAAAATGTTGCCAAGAAAACTATAGGTACTGGCTACGGCAAGGAGTCAAGGCACAAAATTACATAGCTGATCACTGTGATTTAGTGTGTTTAATTGTAATTGTATATGATCTTGGCTAGTTTCAAAGACAAGGTTGGAATATTTTTTTCCCACTGGTTGTGATAGCAATTTTGGACCAACTATGAAAGTCTTTGAGGAACAATTTTGGTTTTTCACCAGGAGAATTATGTAGTTTTGAGATGTCCATCTGCCAAAAGAAAAGCCATCAAGGTCAAGATAGTTTGCAGTTGTTTTAATTCAATTAATTAAACAAATGGAAAAGACATTAGGAATGTACAACCCCAAGAATGTTTTTTTAATTTGGCTGATATTTTTATAAAGCCATTTTTATAAGTAGCTATTCTTTGTCAGTATGTTCACAAGAAGGCTGTAGGCGTCAGCAGATTCCTGCATTGAGCAGGGTATTGGACTACCTATGAGGCACCTTAGGAGCCCAAATATTATGATTCTAATAATACTCGCTATTTTTTTTCCTGTTGATCTCTTCCATTGGAAGAGTGATTGCATATCTATTACTTTTAAAAGCATATCTATTAATTAAGCACATACCTATGTTCCTGAAATTAAAAAAAAAACCACCTCATTGCTTAATTAACAAACAGCTAAAAGATGTTTTATCTTTAAACAGAACTCAACTCCAAAAAGACTATCTACTTATGAATATTTCTTGGAATCATTATTTTTGTAAACAATACCACTACATAATATAATCATTCTAGTATATATTGAAGACAATCTGAAGCCATTATGAAAAAAAAGCCCAGCACTGCTAGAACCCTATCATCTTCCCCCACTTTTTTATGCGTATATCTATCTATCATCTATCTATCTATCAGCTATCATAGATCCTTTAGCCTTATGATATTGAAAAAATTAACCATATGCCAAAATTAAACACTCTCCAAAAGAAAATACCTTCAGATATAGCTGGGGCGGGATTCAAAATTTTTAACAACCAGTTCTGTGGACGTGGCTTAAATGGTAGATGTGGCTTGGTGGTCATGTGACTGGGTGGACATGGCTTGGTGGTCATGTTATTGTCTGGATGTGGCCAACTCAATATCACTCACATCAAGGCACACATCTCCTCGCCTGGCCTCTCATGACTTGGGGATACTGCAACAGTCGTAAGAGTGAAAAATGGTCACAAGTCACTTTTTTCAGTGCCATTGTAACTTTGAATGGTCACTCCACACAAGCAAAGTACCAGCAAAGGAGGGGAAAAAAACTCCAGAGATGTTCCTGAGACAGGAAGTCTAGTCTTGCCAAGAATGTAATAAGGGTTAACAGAGAGGCAGTTTCTGTAAGCAACACCAGAATGTTTCCTTCCTGCTTTCCTTACAGAATTAGGCCAGTAATTTCTTCTAACAACTGGTTTTCCAAACTGCTTAGAATGTTAACAACCAGTTCTAGCAAATAGATACAAACTGGTAGAATCCCACCCCTGGATATAGCTTTGTTAAGCAAGTTAGATTTGGGGGAAAAATGCAGAAGGGGAATATTGAATAGTATGAAATGTCCTCTATGAAATATGGCCTGGTGTAACTTTCAGCTACATACAAGAATTTACATTGGCAATTTTTGATAGCAACCTGCTTGGCAAAGCATGGAGAATCAGATAGATATATTGGTTTTGCTAAATAATGTTCTGTTTTATTACACTATGACATGCTCTAGGTCCTGACTTTTTCATTTTTATTATTTACTGTGCTAATCTGTAAACCACATTTACTTCTTTTCAACTTTCTCTCTCTTTCCCCCACTCCCTCTCAATATGAAAGAGACTCAATATTTTAATTGCAGAGTGGAAAGATTTATGCAATTGTAATGCTTCAGAAGTGATGAGTCAAAAGTGAATGAGTCAAAAGTGAATGTCACATTACAGATTGTGGTCACTTTGGTTGCATAAAGCCTTTCCTCTTGCACATGAATGTCTCTTGGATTATCTTAATCTTTTTTTGCTTGTTGTCATTGTTAATTGAAAGAGATGAGAACACAGGAACCTAAATATGTCAAATAAGATATTAAAAGATCAAGCATAGAAAATCTTACCTAATCCAACAGTTTTTCAATACAATTTAAAACTCTTTTACCTGCAAGTAAATTCTATGTAATTCAATTGAGTTTCCCAGAACATTGTAAACTAAAGTAAATGTTCATTTCATTTATTTCTCATCTTACTTCCATGAAAAAACTCTAGTTCCTTCAACATCCACCCAAAATTAACTTATGTTTCTTTAGTCTTTATCCCATGCCATTCTATAGCAGAGTGAGGCTCATTCCTGGAATAATTAAACCAGCAAGATATTATGTCTTACTATGTGATAAACACATAAAAGTGATAGAAATACTAATCCTTTCTTTAAAAAGCTGTTCATAATGTGAATTTACCTTTTAAACTACATTGTTAATTTGACACATTTCGTCAAAGTGAGAATAGTAATTCTAATTAGCTTTCTGAATGGGCTTCCATTTTTGAAATGCCTTCTGTTTCAAGTGCTAAAACTATGGATTTCTATGATGAATATAGGCTCTGAATTAATCCAAGCACGAGAATTGTTTTCAGTAATCCATTGCTATTTTTATCAATTTAGAGGCTTTCCCACCAACAAAGCATTTTGTCATGATAGCAGATAAAATAATTTTTGCAGATATAAATAGACTATAAACAAGTATGCATTTAGTCCTGGATAAAAATTCATAATTTCTTTCCTAATTCTATTCCTTTAAAACTACTGAGTAGAATGCTTTACATTTCTTACCAGCTTAATCTCATTCAGTATATTGTTTCCTTAATGTTCATATTTGCAGTTGATTGATTTGTTATTTCCACCAATAAATTCCATGTTCTGTTTGGTTTTGTTCCTTACCCTAATTGCAGATCTTAATAGCCCCCACCTTTTTTTTAAAGAGCATGACTATCATCTTTTCTTCATCCTTGAAGTTTACCTGTTCTATAGTCATACTTGGTGACATTTCAATGGAACTATGAAAAGAGAATATTTATACTAATTCAACTTGTGTCAGAATGGTCGAACAATTGGCAACTTCAAATCTCAACCAACAAATGCTTTGTCTTACACATTGGCAACAAAAATCAGAACACTAAATACAAACTGGATGGATATAACCTCACAGACAACCTCACTCTGTCAAGATTTCAAAAGATTTAAGTCCCAGAGCTCACTGTAACAACATTGCCAAAAAGGCATTAAGAGTTGTTAACCTAATTTTGTGAAGCTTCTTTTCCAGTAACATTGAATTGCAAACCAGAGCGTACAAAACCTTCGCCAAGCCAATTCTCAAATACAGCTCACCTGACTGGAGTCCACACTGTACAATGAACATTAATACAATTGAACAAGTCCAGAGGTATTTCACAAGAAGAGAACTTCACCCCTCAACTCTCAATAAGATACCTTAAGCCACCAGGCTTGAAATTTTGGACCTAGACAACTTAGAACTGCTCTGCCTATGGTCTGACCTAAGCTTAGTACATAAAATTGTCTACTTTAATGTCCTACCCATCAATGACTACTTCAGCTTCAACCACAATAACACACAGGCAAGCAATAGATACAGGCTCAAAGTAAACTTCTCCAAACTTGATTGCAGAAAATATGACTTCAGCAACAGAGTGGTCAGTGCCTGGAACTCACTACCTGACTCTGTTGTTAAATCCTCAAAAACTTTAACCTTAAACTGTCTACCCTGGACCTCATTCCATTCCTAAGAGGTCTGTAATGGAGCGTGCATAAGCGTAACATCGTGCCTACTGTTCCTGTCCTACTATTCCCATTTATTTGTACTGGTTTATTATGTATATACTTATACTTGTTTATATTTGTATGTTTATATGTTGTGTTCATACTTATACATGCTGGACAAACTAAACTAAATAAAATAAAATAAATAAATAAAATAAATTATGCTTCCAGGTTGAGAAACTAAGGATGAGCTGTTCCAATAGCAAAATGGATTTGCGGACTTTCCTTAGTGCAAGCTATATTTCTTCTTTTCAATGATCTTCTGCTTTCTTCCCTTTCTATCACTTCTAACTCTTTTTTTCTATCTTTCTTACTTTTTTTTCTCTAACCTGAAAAAAGTGACTCTATAGTGCAGAAGAAAACTGTAACTGCATCCAGAAATAGATCTCTTGGGAAGGGGGGACATGCATGGCGCTGAATTGGAGGTTACTTGTCCTATGAGTCCTGAAACTTAATCCGATGGTTCAGTTGCAATGATTCAGTGATTAGGACTCCAATAATAATCCTTTTGTAACTATGTGCATTTAAAGTAAAGAGATTATCTGAGCACAATTACAAAATATTGACCCATGCAAGTGTCATGGTTAGTTGATATATGCATACTTTAGTCCAGTCTGCCCTTTGGGGGTGAGAGAAATACCTTATATATGCTGTACTTAGGTTATGTTCTACTTTACTCCCATCTGGGAAAGAAAAAAAAATATGTAAGCTTTAAGAATATGATCCATGGGCTTCCACTTGCAATTTAGCTGAGGATGGTAGTCATGATGCACTTGCATCAATGCTATTCTTTTTCACTTTGTAAATGTTAGTAGTTCACAAAAAACTGATCCCTGAAAAATAAATGCTTTATTATTTCATACTAAATTGCACACCACTTTTGTCAAATTAATCACATAGATTTCAAATGACAAGTTATGAAAGGAAAACCAAGGAAGCTAAATTTCTTTTCTACTATTGGTCACAGGTGAGGCAGGTGTTAGTTTTTCACTGTAAATATCCATAAAACTTTCTAATCTATAAGCCCTTTAACAATTACTGCAGGTATTTCTATGGATGGGAACACAAATTGTTATACTATTCAGAATGATAAGGTGTGTGAGAGAAGTTAAAAACTATTTCCCAGACTTATTTTAGTAGATCCATCACTAGAATTATCTTTGTTGAGCAATGACCTCATACTTTGATTATGCTGTGGATTAGTCTTGGAAACAGTAGGAAATATTCCAGGATCACCAATGGTATTATGTCATTGATTTAATGCCAAAAATTACTTTTTGAATACTACACAGGATAAAATGTTTGTTCATCAAATCTACATTTTCCCTTACTGACAGTGATTCTAATTGGCTTCAAGCATTTGCTTCCATGATTTATTTTTAAATAGAAGCGCCAAAA
This sequence comes from Hydrophis major, assembly GCA_033807585.1. Lineage (NCBI taxonomy): Eukaryota > Metazoa > Chordata > Lepidosauria > Squamata > Elapidae > Hydrophis > Hydrophis major. The sequence continues at coordinate 30,659,105 of CM066333.1, forward strand.
AGTGAAACTGGGATATTCAGATTGCAAAGTATGTTGTTTTTCAGTAAGTTATAGTCCTTTCCTATCAGCAGTTATATGATTAAGATTAATGGCCAGGAATATTGGGATAGTGAGAAAATATTTCCAAGTGGTCTTAATTTATAGCATCATTTGTTTGGGAAATTTAACACTGCCATCTATCATTTTTAATTCCTGGCATACAGTATAGATCTAATTCATTGTTTCTTAATTTTAAGAAACATTACTTTACTCTGGCAAACTTTGGCTAAAACACATGCAAAATGTAGTTAATTTAGTTAAATAATTCATTTACAATTCAATGACAATGTATGTATCAAAATTTTATATCTTACTATGATCTCATCTTGTTAATGAAATTAAGATATGCTGTTTCAATTAATGAACAGAAAAAAACATTCATTTTGATACTGAATGCCATTATTAGCTTTATATCCAATGACAACGTGTACATTTTTAAATTTTGTCTAATTTAAGAATATGGACAAAGTATTTAGAAGATCACAATTCATTATCTAATTTCTGTGCTTATTCATTTGGTTTTAAAAATTATAAACTTTGGCAGAGCTATTTGAGAAATAATTAATTCCTCTGCAGATGCTTAAGGAAAGCAGCAGTAAGGCAATATTCTAATCATTTATAATTTATAGTGATAAAAAATAGTGAAAACTAGGCTTTTAAAAAAGTCTTTGGAGAATGATTGGAGCCATTGTATTAATTGTTTCAGGTTATTATTTATTCAAGTTCTAAATTGTTGTCTTGGGATTGGAATGGAATGGTTGTCTGGGGCTTTGCTGTAGATGTTTTGATTTTTACATCTTTTCTATTCTTGTAAACTGCTGGGAGTCTTGCAGTTTTGGGTAACATATAGATTCAATTCATATTTTTCATTATCTTATGTATCATTTTTTATCAAATGATATAACAAGTCATCCGGATTTTAAATCATATTGGATAATTTAAATTTAATTGATGTTACTTCATCATTCTGCTATGATAGCTTACCTATCAGGGAAACCTTGGTTTCAATGAATGAAAGCAAATTAGTAATTGCAAAATCCAGTGATTATTAATGCCATCCTTCTGAATAAAATCTTGCTATGTTCAGGAGCAATAGTTTCAGAAGAATTTACAGAGAAAGTTCTGCTCAAGTCATTACCCATTTTCCTATAACATTATCAAATATTCATTGGTTCTTGACTGTTCTTGTTATGTTTGGAGCATGGGCGTGAATAATGGAGACGAGCCGGTGAAACGGTGAACTTCAAACTCTTTATTTACATGTTGTGACAGCTCAAACTCAATGGCTGCTACAGCCTTCCTTATATAGGCAACTTATTAGATATTCAACCAATGAAAACCCGGGAGTGCTAGCTCCGTTAAACCAATGAGGGAGGCTCATTAATGGCCAATCAGATTCACCTGAACGGACCAATCTGATATCGCCATTAACGGCCAATCAGAAGAGCAGGGCCAGAACCCTGCATTTGACTTCAAGCTCTTGATAAGTTTATTAACACATTTATTCATCACAGCACCCCTTCCCCCCGGGTTCCGTTTACGGGGTGCGGTTACGTAGTCCTTGAGGTAGGACGGTTGTTTTGTTATTCTAGTTGACTTTCGTTGTGCCCCCGGTATTTGGCTGCACTCTTGATGAAGTAGGGCATTGTTTGGTGAAGGAGGCGCCTCTGACCCTGAGTTTGAATTTCCGTTGTCACCAACATCTTCGGTATCCCCAAGAGGCAAGCTCACTCTCATCCCTGATTCCTCTTCACATGTTTCCGTTCCCCTATCGTTCCTTTCATTAAAGTTTTCTGCTAATTCGAGTTCATCTTCCTCCGTATCTCCTCCCCCCTCAGTTGGGGCATCAGGGAACTCGGAAATCCCTGATTGCAGGCTTGATCGTAGTTGATCAATATGGCGCTTCCATAGTCTATCATCACAGCATTGTATGAGGTAGGATCTAGGGCCGGTTACTCGGACCACAGTTGCTTCTCCCCACAACGGATCGCCTGACAAATTTTTAACGAACACCAAGTCGCCTACCTAGAAGGTACGGCATCGCCCGCTGGATCCGTGTGGTTTCTCAGGTTCGTAGGAGGGGTGTAGGCAGTCAAGGTGGGAGCGGAGCCTCCACCCCATTAGCAACTCTGCGGGAGTTTTGTTGGTGACGCTGTGTGGAGTGATATGCTGTAAAAAGAGGATCCGGTTTATTTTTTCTTCGATGTTGTCATAGTCCATTTTTTGTAGCGTTTTCTTGACGAATTGTACATGCACTCAACCCTTCCGATGGCCGCAGGATGTGCAGGTGAAGTCAGCGCATGACGAATACCGCTGTTCAGTACCTGTACGAATACAGGTACTGTTCAAAGGACAGCACGGTAAATTGGGGCCCATTGTCGGATACCAGCAAGTCTGGTAATCCGTGTGTTGCAAACAGTCTGTCCAGTTTCTTAATGACCACTTCGGTTGTTGTGTTCTTCATTTGATGGATTTCGATCCAGTTCGAGTAGGCATCCACTGTTAACAAGAATGTGTGGCCTTTGGTAGGTCCAGCAAAGTCCAGATGGATACGGGACCAGGGTCCCCGCGGTGTTTCCCACTCGGTTGGGGTTGCTCTTGGTGGGGCGTTGCTTACTTCCTGGCATTTGTGACAAGCTTTGACCCATGTTTTGATTTGCTTGTCGATGCCTGGCACCATGCGTAGCTCCATGTGAGGGCTTTCATCCACACAATGCCATTGTGCAAGGTTCTTAGGACTGCTCGTTGAAGTCGCTCTGGGACAACGATTCTATCTCCCCAGATAACTCAGCCCTTTTGTGAAAACAGTTCTGTTTGATGACTTTTGAATGGGACGTAGTCATCAGGTACCTGGTCCAATGGCCATCTGCGTTCCACCCAACTGAGGACTCGTGCTAAGGTGGGGTCGCATTTTGTTTCCATCGCGATATCTCAGGCTGTTAATGTCATCATGCGAAACATCTCAATCTGCAACGTTGTCACTATAGGCGCGAGGTCATCAATGGTCTCTGGAAGCAGTGCTCGGCTCAAGGCGTCAGCGTGGGGAATGGCTTTCCCCGGGCGGTGTTGCAGCCGATAATTATAGGCAGCCAAGAATTCTGACCAACGAGTCATTCTGGGAGATAGTATATAGGGGGTCGGTTTATCTCCGGCTATTATTCCCAGCAAAGGTTTGTGGTCAGTCACTATAGTAAAAGCTCAGCTGTACACGTACTCATGAAATCTTTTGACAGCTGACACAATAGCAAGGGCTTCTTTATCAATCTGAATGTAATTGCGTTCTGCTTTTGAAAGCGTCTTTGAGAAATAGGCAACAGGGGCTTCGTTACCATTTGGCAAAACGTGGCTCAAAATGGCACCTACTCCGAAAGGCGATGCATCACACGTGATCGTTCACGGTAAGGTCTCATTGTACTGCATTAGTATAGCGTCAGAAGTCAATAATTTTTTTACATTTTGAAATGCCTGCTCTTCTCTATGTCCCCATACCCAAATTGCTTTTTTATCCAATAAACGGTGTAGGGGTTCAGCTACCATTGCCTTGTGTGGCAGGAATATGTTATAAAAGTTGATAAGGCCCAGAAACGCCTGGAGGTCAGCCTTATTTCGTGGTTTGGGATTGATTTTTGATTGCCCTCAGTTTGCTATTGGTAGGGTGAATGCCCTGGCTATCAATCAAATACCCCAAGAATTCGGCACAATCTATACACAGTTTACACTTATTTTTCTTCACTTTAAGACCTGTGTCTTTGAATTTCTGGAGGACCATCCTCAGGCGATCCCATAAAGTTTTGGGGTAGGGGCAGTGATTAACACATCATCAAAGTATGGAACAACACCTTTTATCCCCTGTAAAAGTCTTTCCATCAAGCTCTGGAAGATCCCCAGGGCTACACTCACTCCGAATTGGAGTCAGGTACATTTAAAAGCACCACGGTGAGTCACGATCGTCTGTGCCTGTGCCGTTTTTTCGTCTACCGGCAGTTGTTGATATGCCTGAGGTAAGTCTAGTTTAGCGAAGACTTTTCCGCGCCCCAGGGAATGGAGGAGGTGCTGCACCACCGGTACCGGATATGCGTTTTGCTGCAGGGCGTGGTTCAGGGTGGCTCGGTAGTCCCCACAAATTCTAATCGAACCATCTGGCTTAATGAGTGTCACGATTGGGGTCTCCCAGGGAGAGTGATCAGTGGGCTCTAACACACCCTGAGCTATCAATTTATCAAGCTGCTCGTCAATCTTTGGTTTAAGGACAAATGGAACCCAACGAGGCTTAAGGCGGATGGGAGCTACTTTTGGATTAAGGTTAAATGATATCGGAGTCCCCTTGTACTTGCCTAGTTTTTCTGTGAAGACGTCCTTGAATTCTTGGACGAGATCCTCCTCCCAGTTGCTGCTGCCAATTTGGTTAATGCCTGCCACTTCAATGCCAAGTGGAGTGAACCATTGGAGGCCTAACAGGCTAGGCCAGTCCTTATCAATCACAGTCAGGGGTAGGTATGCTGTACGGTTCTTGAACGAGACCCGGACTCGACTGGATCCTACGACTGGAATCCGATTCCCCTGATAGTCTTTAAGTATAAGTCTTTGGAAAAGGAGGTCTTGTCGCCAGACCGTAGGGATGAACTGCTTGAGGGTCTTCCAGGAAACCATCGAGAGGGACGATCCTGAGTTGACTTCCATCAGGCAGGGCTGATTTTCGATGGCCACTTTAACTCGGATTTTCTTGGCATCCAAGGAGGAGGCGTGACCGATAGTGATAGTTTGGTGATCCTCTTCTCGCTTCGTGGGGCGGTTTATGGTCCTGTTTCTGTAGGAGTGGTCAACTGGTTCTCGCCTTACAAGACAGTTTCCTGTCGATTGGCGATAGTTAGCCCCTTTCGGGGGCTGGCTGAGTCTTGTAAAACTTCTGCAGACCCATCCGATATGGCCTCATTTCCCGCACTCATGGCAGAGTGTGTCACGGAATTTGCATTCGGACTGGGGGTGGCTTGCCCCACAACCAGCGCAGGGGTGCTGGGACTTCTGGTATTGGTCCCGTTCAGACCGCAGTCGATGGACCTCTTCTTTGTCGCTGTCTGACGACGAAGAGAGATCCTCATGGTAGGCCATCAAAATCTGTCCTTCTGACTTGGGTGAAATGTCGCCGGTCGGTTGGTGAACCGGAGCGCGGTTGTGGTGCATTTGGGCAGCCGACTTCCTGGTTGCTTCTGCAGCAGTAGCATCAGCGATGGCATCTGCAAGGCTGATGTTGCCTTTCACCATCAGCTTACTCTGCACGTGAAGTGCATCTAGTCCCAGAATTATTCGGTCTCTCAGGGCCTCTTCCAGGTCGGCGAACCCGCAGAGGCCTCCCAGGTTCCGGAGATCCACAATGAAATCTGCAATGCTCTCTCCTTTCCGCTGGTCTCTCTGGTAAAATTCATGGCGCCTCACGAGTGTTGGCATGGTCGGTGCATAGTGGGCTCTCAGTAGGAGTTCAAGGACGTCCCAGTCCATAGACTTTCCTTCCACCGGTTTCGCTAGTGCCTTAGCCATCTTGAATACGGTTGGCCCATAATGTGTTAGGAATACCACCCGTTTCTTCCCGGTAGTGGCATCCTTCAAATTGTTGGTTTCCAAGAACATTTGGAAACGATCCATATAGAAGTCCCAGTCTTCTTGCGCTGGGTCGAATGGAGCGGGTGGTATGACGCCGCTGGACATGGTTCCGCCGTTGTGCGTTTCCGCCACGTGCTCAGTTATCGTTCTTCGTTGTTCAGTCAGCTCTGACGTCTCCACATCCCACCTTCGTCGGCAGTGTTATGTTTGGAGCATGGGCGCAAATAATGGAGATGAGCTGGTGAAACGGTGAACTTCAAACTCTTTATTTACATGGTGTGACAGCTCAAACTCAATGGCTGCTACAGCCTTCCTTATATAGGCAACTTATTAGATATTCAACCAATGAAAACCCGGGAGCACTAGCTCCATTAAACCAATGAGGGAGGCTCATTAATGGCCAGTCAGATTCATCTGAACGGACCAATCTGATATCGCCATTAACGGCCAATCAGAAGTGCAGGGCCAGAACCCTGCATTTGACTTCAAGCTCTTGATAAGTTTATTAACACATTTATTCATTCACAACAGTTCTTTCCTTGAAACAGCCTTGATAAACAGATGAACAATGACCCCTATGTCACTTCTATTGTAATACAGAAGCTTGTCCTGAGTTTATGAGTTAAATTTCTGAAATGTTCCAAGCACAATATCTTTTGGTTCTTGCAAAAAATATTTTAACCTAACAAGCTGCCAAATCTTCCCCAGCAACTAGACTGTAAAGGGTGATTTTCCTTCTTTCTTATTTGCTAAGGAAACAAAATACTTAGTAGTTAACTTTTTCACATTTTCTTATTTTATTATAGAACAGGATAAAGACACTTGAACACATTATATTAGGAACTTTAAACAGCATTAAACTATTGAAATCAGTAGTATTAAAACCTCCAATGTCATGCATGGGTTTGTGTTCAAGTTAGGGATTGTTCTCTTATCCAGTTGAGTTCATATGAAAAACTACAGAGCAACAAAATTAGATTTGAGATATTCCTGTCTTTATCCTAGTAGGGAGATTATTTATTGCTATACTGGTCTATATGAAATTGCCTGGGCAGTGTTGTGTTCTTAATTATATGGTATAGCATATATTTTAGATATCCTTTAATTTCTCAAGTGTTAATCTATGTCTCATCAGGAAATGTCCGTTTTTTAATCTTTTATTTCCATTATTACATAAGAGTGGTATTTGTGGGGGGATGAAGGATAATCAATTGAGATGATTAAAATCTGAAATCTGAATTCAGATATGAATCATCCAAATCCAGATTTTACAATCTCAGGCAAAATGGGAGCAATTCAAATTAGGTTCAATTTATCTGTACCTCTTGCTAATTATTCAGGGACATCTTCAGCTACTCTAGGGATATCCATTGTTTCCACATTCAGCAGGGATAGATAATGAAAAAGAGTAAGACTAATAAACTTATCCCCTGTACTCTTCCTGTAATTGTAAGAAAATCATCTTTACCTTATTGAGAAGATATAATTCCTTATGAATATGTTTGCCTTGTCAACATGGATCGTATAACCCTTATATGGTTCCCACTACAGTAATCTCTGTCAGTGTAAATTTAGCAAATTAACAAGATGATGGGAATTTTTTTTTTAAAAATAGTAATTGTTTAAATGAATATGGCCTGAAAATCCCTACATAAAATTTCATAAATAGGACAGACTTTATCCCACTTAGCACTTATTTGCAAATGGCATCCATTTTGATACAAAACAACCATGTTATAACCATTTGTGTTTTTACCACACTAAACAATGGGATGAGTACAATTCTACTTTAACAAAACTTGTTTTATATCTTAGACAAATCGGATCAGCAAAAAATTCTTTTTGAATCCAGAGCAAATTACACCAGTCCTGATGTTACAAATTTTGTCCCAGGTTCAATATTGTAGTTATTCTATTATCTACATTCTTAACCCATTTATTTTAACCACTTCACGTAATATCTATGAAAAGTGGTTGTGAAACACCTGGGAAATACAGCCTGTGGGGCATTTTTTTTTCTAAAATAATTTAAATCAGCTCATATCTAGTATATGTCTTCCAGAAATAGCTATTCAATTCTCCATTCCTACAACTATCTTAGTTTGTGAAAATATGTACTTGTCTTGTTTGATTTTGGCAACTTAGAGTTACTTTTAGAAGCCAAATGGATCCAGCTAAACTGCAAGCTTACGTAAATATCTGCATCAAGATAAAGATAAACAGGAAAAAAAATAGAAGCATAGTTGCCGAGTAAATTTCTATTTTCTTGACCATTGTGGTGCCTTCTGGTATTTGTAATCTGTTGAAATACCAATTATCACTTGAATTTCAGGGGACGATTTTTAAAAAATAAGTGCATTGTTATATAGTCTCTTAAATGTTTCTGCTGGCTGCATTTTTGTATCACACTGTATCACACTGAAACCTACCCAAATATTTTACAAGATAACATCGACTCAATAATGTTGACTTTCTATTTGCTGTTAGTCTTATTTGTACATAAAGTTTCTATTGTCCATGCAAGAAAGAGAGGTTGGCAGAATCAATTTCCTCTTAAATATATTGATTAAAAAAAACCCTCCAGATATAGGGTCTGGAAAGAAAAGTGGGGGAATCCAAGACACTAGATTTACCTTTGTGTGACCTGTGTAGGAATGCTGGAAAAATTAATTCCAGAATATTATGTCAACATTCCTTGAAGTTGTGGGTATGATTTACATAGTAGATCTTCTCTCTGGGTCTAACTTCTTTCATCTTGGTACTGTAAATTGCTTTCATTTCTCCCGCCGCCCACTCCGTTCCCCAATCTGTATGCTTGAGGTATTGTTGTGATAAATTATTGAGGTACAGAACTGAAAATGGTGTGTAGATTGTCTAAGAAATTGAGTGCAGTCAGCCTTAAAAGTGGTGAATGATGTGCTAAAGCAGCTACCTTACCCTGGTCATGTCACAGATGTCGTCAATGAGCAGTTGCTTTTAACTTTTGCCTTTGCCCAGGGGCAGTCAAGAGCAGCTGGATTTATTGAATTAATAATTGCTCTGTTTGTAATGTTTTGTTTTCCAGAGACCTTGAAAACTGGCTGTAATGTAAGCAAAGTGTAAGAGCATTGCTTCTGTATCAAACAAGTCTTCACTTTTACTCTCATGCCTTTTCACCCTCACAGCAAAAGATAATGGGAAATCTTACCATTGTGCAGTGGTATCATTCCTGAAATAACAGGGATAAAAGAGAAGTGGCCTTTGTGAAGAAGTCTAATTCCATGATGGAAAGTAAATGTAATTATAAAATTTACAAATTAGCTGGTATTCCTCACTGTTTCATGAGACAGTCCACTGGTCTGAATATTCAGATTTTAATTGGATCTCTTATCCCATGACATCACTCCCTTCTATTGTAAATTTTAAGTTTATTCCAATTGCTACAGAGAATCTGGGCTTCTCATTGAAATGGGACTGAGCAGGCTCTCTTGCTAGTAGAGCAGCATGTCACTAAAGGATAAAGTTAAAATGAGATTATATTGAAAAGAATAGTTGGAAATTCTGATTGCATTTATTTGGCTAAGAGAAAACAGGCCCAATTATTTATTGTATGATCAAAATCCATTTTTCTATTATGCACTGCATTAGAATCCAAATAAATAAATAAAAACAAAAAAAGTTCTGATGTGAAAAAATAATTTTTCCCACTGATTTCATGGCAACCTCCCCATTTGTTACCAAGGCTTTTAAATAGAATCAGACTCCTTTGTAGATTTTTTTTAAATAATCTTTTTGAACAACTTTTAAATTAGATTATTCTGATTTATCTTAAATATAAGTAGATTGTAGGTGACTCAAATCTAATACAGCCAAAAAAGCATTGGATCTGGTGCAGATAGTTACTGGATCATCAGCAGTTCCATGAAGAATTGGCAATTTTTGAGATAGTTTATTCCATGGTATCAGCATGGTTCAAGGAAACAGGAGTTTTTGCTGGAAAATGTGATAGGTTTGGACTGGAAATTGCTGTTCTCTGCACTCAAATGCATATTTTCTTGAACCCACGTTGCAAGAGATGCCATTCCTTTAATGAGATATTGACAGTGTCTATGAATACAATGATAAAAGATGTAATACTATTAAAGGTAACACTGAAATATGTTTAATTAATGTGATTAATGTTAAACATCAGAAATCTCTTCTATTCAACAAACGTCGAACAATTCTGGATTTTGATAAGTACATGCATCATAATATGCTAACACATATTTCAGACTAGCTCAAAGAAACAAGACAATTTTGATGCAAAGGTCCAGTTGCTGCATGTTTGTGTAACATGATATTCTTAGTTAAATTTCTAAAAATGGCACAAGACTTCAAATGGGAGATCGTTTGTTCTGGACTTAATCTGAGAAAGGATTCACATCTGCTTCTAATGTTTCCAAATCCCCTCTACCATCTTCATTATATAAAGTTTGTTTTGGCTAAACCAGAAACCAAGAAATGTAACTTCATAAATATGGAAATAGCAAACTCCTTTTGCTTTGCTTACAGTATTCTCCCCACATGTGTTTAACTGGGGAAAAGTATTAAATTAATATAATGTTGCACTAGTGCAACAAAAGTGAAATTAGTTTGGAGGTTTTTAATATGAACAGCAGTTTCTCTAAAATCATTTCAGATCAGTGTTATTATCACATTGACTATACTGGTCACTAAATTTCATAAAGTACAAAACTTGGTCTTACAGTCAAACAGTAGTAACTAGTACAATTCCATTCAGATGTGCATATGCGTTCTTTTTGTGCATATATGTTCTTTTTCTTCTTCATTTTCCTATTACATATACACATACACACAATAGATATAATGGGCAGGAGCCCATTTCCCCCAACATATGAATTAGAAAGCTATGTGACTGAGGTTACTGATTATGTACATGGGAATACATAAACAGATATATTTCTTTGAAATCAATGTTGTTATAGTATACATTTAAACATTATGCAGCAAGCATCTCATATTAGTGGCTTTTTTCTTTGGTTCAGAATAATATGTACTTGTAGCAGAATGATTTCCCTATCTAAAGTGTTTTTTTTTTAACTGTGTGTGTAATTTGCTTGGCCAGAAATGATTTATTTGCTACATCTGGAAAGGAGCTATAATGATTCACTACTTTGTGAGATGAGTTTGGCAAGTTTATCTTGCTTGCCATCCGCATTTTTGAAAATGAAAATATATTCCAGAGCTTTTGATGTGTCGATTGGAAAAAAGGTAAAGACAGCTGCACACACATCCCAAGAGAATCTGTTCAATAGCTAAATGAAGACCTTGAGTGCTTTCTTGTTAGCCAAGATAGATCTACATCCAGATGAACCAAAATTAGTCAATAGCAAAGGCTCTTAGAAGTAGGTGATCAGAAGCCACAAATCAGTTTTCTCAGGGACTTGGTTATTGGCAGATTGTGCCTAAGGCTAGGTCCTGCTGCTGCATGCCAAGCTGTAATTTTTTTCCCTAGTGAAGTCTTAAAGTCACAGGCTGATACTATAACAGCAGTCTCCTGACAATGAGATTGTCAGCAGTCCATCAGATATCAATTTGTTATCTAGTAAATTTTCTGTAGCTTTAAAGTTCTTTTCTTTCTTTCCTCCTTTCCTCTTTTCTGTTTAAATGATATAAAATGATTGAAATACTCAAATTCATGTGAGCCCTTTATACCGAAGCACAAGAGTGGTCAATCTTTTTCTTAATTCACTTAATAGTACTTGGACAGTAGAATGCCAAACTACTAAATCTCTACAAACATTAATCTACTGGACTGAAACAGACTCAATACACCAAAAGATTATGCCTTTCATTGTATGGGTAAAAAGGATAGGTAAGATTTTTATCATTCTCTAGAAATCTTAATCAGGTAAATTGTTACAAAGAAAGGTTGGTAGAGGAAAAGTAAAGAAAATCAAAATTAAGCAGATATTGCAGATACTCCGGTCTCAAGATGTAATTTTCGACTATACACAGAATCGGTTGATATTGTTAATGGAAAATTATTGCTAAAGTGACCCAGTTCCTGAAACTCCTTGCTCTTTCCTATTCATTGGTTTTTGTAGCTACCATTGGAACAAAATACATAATATTGGTCTTCATAATCACCATACATATGATTGTGATTATCAATAGTATTATTATCATTACTGTGATAATAAATAATATTACTATCATGGCTATAGTCAATGCTACTACAACTAATAATTGTGCATTATGGAATTTTGCAATTATCTGACCAACATGCAGAAAATGTTCTTTTTCTATGTCAAGAAATAATGTTTTGAGAGAAAATCCCTGCAAAATATTTACTATTGAAATTGATTTCCAGCAATATTTACTCCTTGAGTTAAAGTCTTTAGTTATAGGAAAACTTCAATCTGCATTAAGCTTCAAGCTAGAAGAAGCACAACACATTCAATTTTGACCTACTAATTCTGTTTTGTTTCAGTTCTGGTTAAAAAGGAGCATTGTTATTTTACTATTAATCAAGCATGATATAAAAGGTCCTTTTCTAATATATTACAAGAATTTTCTTATGATAGAAATTAGAAAATCTGAAGCAGTCCAGTTCAGATACAGATACATAATATTAGAAATTAGAATATTAGAAATAAATAGATAAGTGTAGTTCTAATTTCAATTTTCCAACACCAGGTAATAGATCTGATCTTTAGCTTTGATCAGAAGAATATATGCACATTTCATTCATAAGACTTGATATTTTTTCTGTACCCTCTCAAGCATACAGCAAATACCACAAAAATAATTCTTCTGAGAAATACATTAGCTGAGTCCCATCAAGTCAAGTAACATGTCTTTTTGTTATACCTCTGTTCACTCTGTCAATAATGGGGAAATTAAGGCCAGCTACAGCAAAAGTAATTCCTCTTAGGTGGTTTGAGCACATCTAAGAAGTACTGTGTAATTTTCAGCACCCTGCAGTGCTACTGATTAGTTGAAATAACATTATGGACCTGTTATTATTATATCGTTTTAGGAACTCTTTAAACTCTAACTATACAGATAGAATAAGAAATTAATTAAAATGTTGGACAATAATAAAATCAGGAATATCTATATTTGCAGTCTTTCTTTCTAAGCTTTCATACGTCTTGTGTCTGTCAAGTGTATCAAATAGCTAATTACTTTTTAAAGTGTTTCAATACTTACACTGGTTGGTTATTATACTTGAGTCCAAGAGGAAGAGTTTTATAAAAACATTACAACTGAAAAATGTCTATTCTGGCTAGGCTATAAATCAGATTATTTTTTTAAAGTTATGTTTGGAGTTTTAAGTACCATTTTCAAAAAAGACTAGAACATTTGGAGTTTTGACATGAGCTTTTAAATCACATGAACATTACCAATGACAAAGCCTTTGTCATTGTCTCCTGGTCCTAACTCAGCAAGTTGTCTGAACTGAATTGTCCTAATTGGGATTTTCTCCCTTCAAATCATGCGATTAGAAGAGAATATATGTAGCTTAGTGATGAAGTCTTGAATTCTTCGTACTGTCTGTTGATTGTTTACTTATAGACATCTTATCATCCAACTAGATAAACAGGAATAAATCATCCAACAGGAATAAATCATGCTATTATTTTCTGAATCCTTCACCTGCAAGGACAAATGTCAGACATTTAAAATGAGATCAGTTCCTGAATGTTGTTCTTGATCAATGTCAATAACATATTTTACTAAATATAAACACATAGATACACATATGATTTCTATATATTAAAAAAAGTATAATTTAATATTTCAGACATTTCCAAATCCTCTGAATTCCTTCTATAGCCTAGAACTGTCCCCGGAATTATAGCTTGTTTGTATAATGACAACCAGAAGTGGTATTCAGCAGGTTCTGACCAGTTCTGGAGAGCTGGTAGAAGAAATTTTGAGTAGTTCAGAGAACCAGCAAATATCACCTCTGACTGGACCCACCCCCATCTATTCTCTGCTCCCCAAGTCCCAGATGATTGGCTGCATCTTCTTTTGTTGCCCTGCACAGAAGAACAGAGCTGGAAAGCAGGTTAGTGGTGTGGAGAAGGAATGGAGATTTTACAATATCTTTCCCCTGCCATGCCCACCAAATCACACCCACCAAGTCATGCAACACCCACCAAGCCACGCCCACAAAACCGGTAGTAAAAATGTTTGAATTTCACCACTGATGACAACAATGACATCTTAAAAAGTTGATGTGGTTGGGATCCAGTTTAGAATTTCAGTGAGAGACCACGAAGAAATCATGGGCTGTCTGCTAAACTGGGAATTGTGGGGCTGAAGTGAGGTAATATTTATCAAGAAAATATCATGAGAACCTCTTCTGTATTATTTCTAAAACTAATATGAATAGCCACTAGTGGCTGCCTTTGACTCAAGTGAGTCTTTAGTTTGTGTTACTTTTTATATATTTTACTGGTTTCAGATATATATTAGGAACTCCAGAATTGATTCTTCATCTTGCAGATTTCATCTTAATTTATCCCATCTGGGCTGAAAAAAAAATGGAATTGGTCACTGAATGGCAAAAAGGGTTTCCGTAGCTTTTCCTGCCATCTAAAGATCACCTGGATTTTTGCAGCTGATATATGGTAACATCATTACAATACCTTATATAGCTAACAGGATTGCTGTGTTATATTAAGTGATTAATTAAATTTGCAAGTATTTTGCTCCTTCCTATAGCCTATAGTCTAGCATTTTATTCCATTATAAGTTTAGTTACCTATGGAGGTCCATCATGCAAGCATCTTTCTGTTTTGCAGGATGAAACTAATTTTAATCCTGAAAATCCTCTAATGTTATCAATAGCACTATTACCTCAGATGCTACATGTGCTTCACTATATATTAATATTCACATTTGAAGGCTAAAGTAACAAAGGAAGATATTTATATAAACTTTCAGGATAGATGTGGCTCCAGTAAATGAAAATTGTGTCATACAATGTCAGATGTCATCTTGAGCTGACCACAGAAATAGCTCAGGGCGCCACTGTGCTATAATCAACAGCTGTGCAGTGATGATGTTTTAACACAGGTGAAAGAAAACCTTAAAACACAAAGGAAGACAAAGATTAAGTAAGTGTCTGATTGTCTAATAAAGTAACTATTTCTTGCTGCACTATCACATATGTCTTCTTCTCTTTGATGGCTCAAAAATAAAAGGACTACTGTGTCTGATTGAATGTAAGTCATAACTATTTCAGTTTGATAGGTTCACGGTGTAAAGTTTTCTGTGATTTATTTGTGCTGTACCCATAAGCATATGCTTTATTAGTGCACGAAGCATCAAGTATTCCCAGGAAAAAAGTATAAATTATTTTTCAAAGAAGTTATATCGGTATATTTGATTGCTTGAGCTGGCCTACTGGAATTGCAAAAGGCCAGGCAACCATTAGAATGAAAAGGAGAAGTTGGGATAAGATACGAAGTTGAACAGATAACGTAAATATCAATATTACAATTTGGAACTATTTTGTATGCTCTATTGGTTTTCTTAGAAAAGATTTTTTATGTTATTATGCCTTGATTGTTTGTGTATTGTTTTTTTATATAAAACTAATAAAAATTTGTTTGCGAAAAAAAAAAAAGTTTCAAAATAAGACCAAAAACTCTGATTCTTTTCTGCAATCTAATGTTTTTTTTCT
This sequence comes from Hydrophis major, assembly GCA_033807585.1. Classification (NCBI taxonomy): domain Eukaryota; kingdom Metazoa; phylum Chordata; class Lepidosauria; order Squamata; family Elapidae; genus Hydrophis; species Hydrophis major. The sequence continues at coordinate 30,674,424 of CM066333.1, forward strand.
GGTTTGTATAGCCTTAATATCAGAATCCTAATTGTTATGCATTATTCAAAAAGTCATTTACAAGTTTTTCAGAAATGAGGGTGAGTCATGAAGACAGATTGTCTTGTTGCTGCTGCTATTGTGTGAATCTAGGCACTGTGGGTTTTATGCCTATGCTTATGATTTATAGTGTGAACTGAGCCAATTAGACTTTCTTCAATAAATCATGTTTAACCATGTGCTGTTTGGACTAGTTCAGCAGAATCTTTTCATCTGAAACAAGAACCAGAAAATAAAGATGTGAGCATTCACAAATAGGAATAACTGAGTCTAGTATAATCTAGTATTTCTATAGAAGTGATGTTATTGAAACACGCCCTGAAGTTTTAAGTTCAGTTTGAAATTAATCAGCAGGTTTCCATTCTTTTATAGGACTATATAATATTAGCTAGGTTCTGATGGCATTTGTAAAAGAATTTTGCATATACATGATTATTTTTATTGGATTATAGCAATATGTGCTTTAAAAAATCTTTAGATAAAAGATTTTCATTTGAAGTTTTGGACTTAAACTTCTACTCACTCTTTATAGCTGATCACAGATAAAGAACTAATCTTTGTTTTGCCACTTTGCATGTACTTAGTTTATGGATCATTTTTCTCTTCTAGATTTGTACCCTTTCATTATCTGTTCGGAATGAATAGCTAGTTCCTATTTCTGGTTTGTGTCAATTTCACATAGATTAATTCATAAGTTTCCTATGTCTTGTTTTCATATTTATTTATAAAAAAAAAGTCTGCACAAAATTATTGGCATACATTTGCTCTAAAATCCACAGTTCTAAACACACTATGTTCTAAACACACAGTTCCAAAAACACTTTTAAAGCTATGCATTTCTAAATATTATTATTCCGAAATGTGTATTTTATATATTTAAAATTGAAAATGCATAGGAAAAATGGACGAAATGTAAAAACCCAAGGGCAGAGTTTTCCATGTCCATAGGTCCAGCAATATTACTTCCGTTAGTTTATTTCCAAATGAAAGAACACAATTTTACCCATTCCACCCTTCTAGGATGATTTAATACCAGCTATATGCATCTGTGTCATCCAAGACCCTAAAGAGGAAAAAAAAGCAGGGTAAACAGTTATATGAGTACAAACAGGAACACACAGACACACAGTCAATCAGTAGATGTAAACAGGATTTTGTATTTTTATTTATTTCTCAGTGGATTTTATATATATATATTTTAATCAACAACTTGGTAGGACAACAAAACTGGCTAAACAGGAAAAAGAATATGGACAGTTTTCAAATTGGACAGATGTTCAAAGTGGGAGTCCCAGCAATAAGTATTATGTCTTTTTAATTTGCCTGTAAAATATATGGAATGAAATTGCTAAGATTGCTAATGCCAGTAAACTGCTTAGAATAATGAAATCAAAATGCGAATGGGAATAATCTCTCCAAACTGCATCAACAGTCCTCAAATGTAATTCTGGGAGATCAAACGCAAAATGATATATATTGATGAAAAGGTCCAGACTTCATACATACATCCATAGGATCTGACGGGGAAATAAGTAAATGGAAAAGGCAACCTGTTGTCCTAGTGGATAGCTTGATGAAAATGTTAACCTAGCACATAACTGCTAAATAAAAAGCAAATTTTATTCTTGGAATAATTAGAATAGAACTTGAAAGCCTAGGATGAGACTAGTTTTTGAATATTGGGAGTAATTTTGATAATTTCAGGTGAAAAAGGATATTACAGAGCTGGGAAATGTGCAAAGAACAGCAGTAAAAATGAATATAAAGCTCAAGCAAATTCTTGTAAAGAAAGATTGGATACTTTTAACATTTACTGAAGTTAAATGTGACTAGGTGAGCATAGACGACAGCAGGGGTGTCAAACTAGTGGCCTACAGGCCAGATACAATATGCACACACCCACACCAGCTCTATGAATGGGAAAACTGTCACAAAGTGTCACGTTAGAGCAATATAATACCGCAGGTTTGACACCCATGGACTACAGCATTATAAGTGAAGTTAAATTAAGACAGACTTAATGTTATGAGTTGGAAAATGCAAAAAGGAATAATCTTTGAGTAATAATAGAATTGACAGTCATAAATTAAACTCTTGGAGTTTCTGAACAAATAAAAGGAAGCGGTTTATACAATGCAAAGTTAAACTAGAATTTGATGTGATGATGCCGACTAGGGTATATGGGGCTTGAGATTATTTTTCCTATGGACGTCTTGGTGCTCTCTGACCTTTGTTGTTTGCTTGCAGACATTTCATTACCCAACTAGATAATATCATCCGCCCGAGTGATTTTTGGCTTTGCTCCTGTTTATATACGGTAGTTTGACCTCCCTATGTCGGTGAGGATTTGGTTTTCTCTTTGACAATTCCTTGATTAGGGTATTGTTTTCTCCTTGATTGTATTTTTTTTGGTCTGGTTATTTGGGTGCTAATTGGTTGGAAGAATATATACTAGCCATTTTTGTTTCTTTCTTAGCTTTTTATAGCCTCTTTTAAATGGTGTGTAAATGCAGTTAATGTCTATCTGACCATTGATAGTTGATTTGTCAAACTTCTAGAAACTCCCTGGCTTTGATTATTTTCTCTCATGTGGACCTATTATACCGAGTCCTTAGGATACACTGATGAAGCATTCCTCCAGGCCTCTTTACTTTAAAGAAAAGTAGATTTATTCAAAGGATACAGTCTGACAACCTGTCAAAGATCTGGATCCTTATTTGCATTATTTACATATGAAGCAAAAATCTTTATTTTTCCCCCAGATTTTTCAAATGTATTGTAAAGATATTATACTAAATTACTGTAATTCATACTGTCTTAGATTTTCATGATAACCTTGCTACTGCTAGGTTGTGTAGCATATTTTTAAATTTTTATTTTATTGGATATGTTTGAACTTAAATTGAATTATTTTTGGGGTTGGGGGTGGTTATAGTTATTGCAACTGCATGTAGAAAGCATGGGCTACTGTTTTAACAGAGGGATACATTCAAGATCAAGGGAAGTAACTAATACCACTCTATAAAGCCTTAGTAAGACCACACCTAGAATACTGCATCCAGTTTTGTTCACCACATTATAAAAAAGACGTTGAGACTCTAGAAAAAGTACAGAGAAGAGCAACCAGGATGATTAGGGGACTGGAGGCTAAAATATACAATGAACGGTTGCAAGAACTGGGCTTGGCTAGTCTAATAAAGAGAAGGACCAGGGAAGACATGATAGCGGTCTTCCAATATTTGAGGGGCTGCCACAGGGAGGAAGGGGTCAAGCTATTTTCTAAAGCACCTGTAGGCCAGACAAGGAATACTGGGTAGAAACTGAACAAGGAGAGGTTCAACCTGGAAATAAGGAGAAACTTTCTGACAGTGCGAACAATCAACCAATGGAACAGCTTGCCCTCGGAAGTTGTGGGAGCGTCGTCATTTGAGACTTTCAAGAAGAGATTGGACTGCCATTTGTCAGAAATGGTGTAGGGTCTCCTGCTTGGGTGGAGGGTTGGACTAGATGACCTACAAGGTCCCTTCCAACTCTGATTATCTGTTATCTGTTATCAGGCTTATATATTTTAAATAAATATTTTCTAACTAGTGTATTTTGATCCTACCACTATGACATATTAGTAATCAATAAATATATATTTAGATGTACTTTTTTGGGTGGAGGATAGTGTTTTGTATTTTTGCACTTCATTATGCATCACCCAGAACTTAGATATGTTGCAGTAGTTAAATCATTAAATAAACACAGAGATTAAAGCAACATAAAACTAGAAAAATATCCACTTGCCAATCATGTTCATGCAATATAAGATGTCTTTGGTATTTACAATTGCAAATGCTCTGCATTCTAACAATTGAATTTCATGGTTTCCTATTTTCTCCTTTTGAGTCTGTAACTGGATCTTGATGTTTTCTAAATATTTGAAATTATTTTGTATACATACAGCATTCGGGATAGGATGCACAGTATAATTTTATTTTTAAATCATCCCAAGTTACTTTAGATTTATTTTGATCAGTTATGTATTTGTGTGTGTGTGTGTGTGTGTTTGTACACACATATGTATATATTAGTGTATGTGTACACACATATGTATATATTAGAAATAAATTTGCATCATTATTTAATGCTGTTGCATGTAATTTACAATTGTAGATATATGATGACTTAAAATATCAGATTTTATATTTGTGAAAAGAGGTGTAAACAGTGATTACTAAAACAGAATTTTAACTGATACAATAATGTCTTTATTATACTACCACTTACAGTTTTAGTGTAACTTTTTTTGTAACAAAGTCAATGTCATTTGCCTACTGTATGGCAAAATAATGTTTTTACAGAGCCAGCTCATAAACTGCAAAATATGAATATGAAATATTTATTTAGTTAGTTATAAACCTTTAATTTATTTATTAGTGATTTATATATTTATTCATTCATTTATAGATTGATTATAGCTTGTTCTTCAAAGTATTTTGTGTTTCCACAATGTGACCACTTCCCAAAAAGTAGTCCATACATATTGTAAATAAAGTTATTAATAAAATTTTAATTAAAGCATCATAAAATACAGAATGACACTTAAGAATGAGCTTTTAGATTTTACAAACTCTTAGAAAATAAAACGTTATCTGCTTGGTGTAACTGTTAATCGAGCTTCCTTGGACATAGCATTTTATTGGTATGTGTGCTACCAGAAAAAAACATCTGCTTCTATTCCTATTGTGTGTAACCACTTTGTACCTTTTATATGGCTTCTTAGGGACACAGTGAAGTGCTGGCTTGGGGCAAAAAAAAAAAAAAAACCTTGATCCTAGGCTATATAAGATTTTAAAGATCAGCACTGATGGTTTTTATTTTTATCCCAAAAAAATGAGACTGAAAGTGCAGTTGTTTATGAACTGGTAACATATGCTTCTAATGCCCAGTCATACTTAGCCATCTTTCAATTAGTTGAAAGCATTGCTAAGGCAATCCATGGGAAAAATTCTGCAACTTGAACTGCACCACATAAATTTGGTTAGCTACATTAGGTTCACAAATTTTGGAAGTCTCACCCCTGAGTTCTCACAAGATCTTATTGAAGAAGAATAAAGTGTGGTGATACATTGAACACTTGAAAAAAGGTATGCATTTGTGTCTGTGTCTGTGTGTGTCTCTCTCTCTCTTTGTGTAGGTAGGCATGCTGAATTTATTGTATCTACACAGTTGTAAATATAACATTATGTTATATTTTATACAATGCATTATGTTATTTCCTTAGGGATAATTTATATTCCTTGTAACTAAATCTAAATTTGATTATAAAATATTTTCCATTTTTGTACAGCTTAAATTTACCATCCAGACTCTGCATCTTGAATAGGCTGTGACTGTTCTAATGTTCTACTTTCTGAAGGAAATATAAACATCTCATTTCTAGGAGTTAGATGTGGAATGAACATTAAAGATTTATGTGAATTGAGATGATTAGAGTTTTACTTCCTCGACTTTACTAATGGATTTGTGTTACTCAATTATAGGAAAATCAGGACATACCATGAAAAATGATATGATGTATCACACTATAGTTTGGAAATGCACAGTAAAAGCAACATTTGATAGAAAAGAACTACACAAAAATATTGTTGCCTGAAAACCGGAAGTTGTTTTGGAAAACTTCGATGCATGCACATTTTTCACTCTTTTCCAAACTGATAGTTTGCAGATGTGATGGGCTTCAATGTTTATATTTTCTGCTCAGCCTGATTTAACATCTGAAATACTGTGAGCTACTTATCCAGTAGATCTGGATGACACCAACTTAAGGAATGTTAATTAACAGTATCACAGTGTAGTTTCATTTCAGTTTGGAATCATCCAGGTGCAGACTGACTCTTGGCAGTTTTCAATACAGAAAGGAGTACAAATATAATAACTTAATAAACAGCACAGTAAGAGAAACAACAGAATGGCATCCAAGACAATAAAACCAACCCTCACACAAAGAAATAAAAAAAAACATAAATCCATTCTAACAAGTGGGATTTGATCCACCATAGCACAAGGCCTGAAACAATGGCCAGATCTTTAAGGTCTTCCTGAATGCTGTTTCAATGGGAGCTGTCTCAAACTTGGGGGGTTTATTGTAGAGAGCATGTGCATGTCAATAGTAAGTCACCAGTGATATTCAAAAAAAATTGTCTGTATGTCTAGAAAGTAGCTAACTTTGGGACCTTAATATAAGTAGATCTAATACTCTTAAAATAATCTATATCGGAGGGAAAAAAAATCCTTGGGTAAATAATACTTGATTCATAGCATAGCTGAGTACTTTGAGAAGGACACATTTGAATACCAAATCATGAGATATGAATTTCAACAAATTCACATGTGGGAATTTGCTAACTTGAACTGCCCCTATTTCAAAATCTACTTTCATATTGGTCCTAAAGAAAGCCTTATTAAGGGCAAAACAATTTTTCTACCTTGAAGGTTCTTGTCAGCTTTGCTAAATATGCCATACCTTTGATCTTTCTAAATGCCATTAAACAAGAGTTATAGGTCTGACCAGGACACTTTATATCCCCTACTTTTTGTTTTTCATAAAGTTTTCCTAAATGATAAATATGAAGCCTAAAACATCTATTCATATAAAATATCACTATATTTAGTGCCTTATAACCATCCATCACATCAACTCATATCTGTCTCTCTATCCCTACTAAGACTTCTGATTCATTATGCTCCTTTGTTTGTGACCTGCTGCCAAATTCATCGGTATGCATCATCTCCAGTAATATTGAGAGTTGTATCTTCCATGAGTCTTTGCCACTGCATGATAAAGCGCTCTATTTATATTAAAATGAAGAAGTTCCTAAGGGAGACATAGAACCAAATGAAACAACAAACAGAGCTTTAGAGACTGAATATGTGAAGTGACAGCAAGAACAAAATGGTCACTCTTGTTATAGAGCGGCCCAAAGGTCTCTTGCAAAACTTAAAGTAGGATCCATCATGGTGTGAGTTTGGCAGCTCTTGTGAGCTTAAGTACTTGCCATTGAAAGGATGTTTTCCAATATACACATTGATTAATTTATTGGGGATTGCATCGGCAGGGTGTGTCATTGTGATTGCTTGTATGTGTGTATAGAGAACCTGTAAATATTCTGCAGACTGCAGAGTCTGAATAGTCCAGCTATGATTAAAACTGCAATTAAAGAACAATTCAAGTTTAAGAAATGAAGCTGTGAGGATCTGACTTATTATGCATTTCATTCTACAAAAGGTAATCATTGACTGGAATTAGTGCACAGTTTCCATAGAAAGGAGTATCCAGAAAATTATTTTTTTCTTGCACCTGGTTATTAACTCTTATCCCTAGTTTTTTCAATCTTACATTCTTCCAATGTGAAAAACAAGAGGAAAAATTATTTATTTTTTTCCCCAGTCCCTTCAAGTCAGTGTTGATTCCAGGCAACTAGTCCTTGTATTTTTCTTGGGAATATTTCATAAATTGTTTGCTGTTATTTTCTTCCTAGGGCTGAGAAATAATTACTGGCCTAAGGTGGGACCTGAACTCACAGTTCTCAACATTACACCAAGCTGGTCTCAACACACATTTTGTTACATGCATCATATCCCCTGTATATTTATTATTATGCTATATTATTTACTTATTACTTACCCATTTTGGCCTCTTTCTTATCTTTCTGTCTTTTTTTCTCTCTTTATATTCTGCCTTATTCCCATAATAATATTCTGATGCTAGAAAAAATGTTGGGAATATTTTGGATCACAGAAAAAATAAAACAAAGCAAGAATAGATAAAGAAAATTCCAAAGCTCTAAAAAAGTAGAAGACAATGAAAAGGAAGACAGAAGAAAAGATTACTAGATGCTATCAATGAAGGTGAAAGCATGAGCTTCCAAGCATGAATTTATAAACATTGCAAACTGACTTTCATTCTGTCACAAAGAAGTAAAAGTGACTGAATAATCAAATAAAAATGATGGAGAGTGACAGAAGAGTACAAAGCTTCTGTGAAAAAAGAGAAACATTGGTTAGTGTGCCACAAATACTACCCAAGTTGAGTTTTATCTTAAGAATACTCATATTGTTGAATGATACTAAAGATTAGGGACTATCTTGCAAGCCAACATGCTTTTGCTTGCATTACACCATTTGGAAGATACATGGGAGTGGATAATGAGCTATTAAAAGGAGTTCAACTGAAGAAATGCATAGGAACCAGATATGGGATGGTCTCCAAGTTTGATAATAAGCTGCAGTTGGCTAGCAGGTTACAGTTTCTGCAACCTTTTTCCAAAGAAATATGAAAGGCAAGTACAAAAAATTACAGAATTACAGAATAACAGAGTTGGAAGGAAGATATTGGAGATCTTCTAATCCAACACCCTGCTCAATCTCTTGTTTAAAATCTCCAGTGATGGAGAATCCACAACTTCTGGAAGCAAGCCATCTCATTGTTGCTCTCTTCTGCACTATTTCTAGAATCTTGGCATCTTTTTTTTTATTGCAGTGACCCAAACTGAACCTGTTATGTTCTGTGCATGGGCGCTAAGGAGGAGACGAGCCGGTGAACAGTGAACTTCAAACTCTTTATTTACATGTGTAACAGCTCAGCTCTATGACCGCAACGGTCCCCTTTATATAGGCAAGCTCTTGAGTATTTAACCAATGAAAACACAGGGAGTGCTAGCTCCGTTAACCAATGGGAGAGGCTTGTTAATAGCCAATCAGATTCTCCTGAATGGACCAATCCGATGTCGCTATTATCGGCCAATCAGAAGTGCAGGGCCAGAACCCTGCACTTTACTTCAAGCTCTTAATAATCTTTATTCAAGTACTTTTATTTATTCACAACAGAACCAATTGTGGTCTTACCAATATAGTATAAAGTGGCACCAACATTTCATATGATCTTGATACTATCCTTCTGTTGATGCAGCCTAGGTCTGCATTGGCTCTTTTGACAACTGCAGCGCACTGCTGCTCATACTTAAGTGATTGTCCACTACAATTCCTCGATCCCTCTCACTGCTAATGAGCCAAGTACCATCTTTCTATACCTGTGCTTTTTGTTTTTCTTGTCTCTTTAACATTATTAGAGTAGTATCATTTTATATACGTCTTTCTCTGGGTTGTTTTGCCATCAAAAATGGTAGGTGCTCTTTTCCTGATTTTTACACAGATTCAATTTTAATTTTGAGGAGAATGAAAAGCAATAAATGAAGTCTGATGCCTTTACTCAATACTCTCCCAAAAGATTTGAAGAACAGTTTTCTTATTTATGCCTGCTTAGGTAAGTTTAGCTAAGGATGATTGTATGAGTTACTGTATTTAAATCGCAAATTTGCATTTTCCATCCTTCAGTGCAGCTGAAGGAATTGGCTGTTTTTTCCTTGCACAGCTTGGTTCACACCAGCCTCTTCTGCTCTTCAGTTAAAAAAAAATATGACTAATTTCTGATGTGTAGGGATACCAATTAAACATGCAGCTGAAGCTTACTTCACCATTTATGTTGGGGAATCATCCTTTATCCCAAGGAAAGCACAATGACATACTGATGAGAGTGCCATAAAATTTTTATTAAAAAGGTTCATCTCTCAGAACTTCTCTTGCAATCCCTTTTTTTTCCTTATGACAACACAGATGCCTGATAAAAGCATCCCATTTTACCTAATAATAGGTTTGATTTTGATTCCCACTTCACCAAACCCTATCTCATTATTATTGGCATACATGTCCTCTGATAAAACATGACCAAAAAGAGTTATTTATGTGTTATTTAATAGATAGTTATTTATCCCTCAGAAAATAGCTAAAAAGTTCGAAGTAAAACTGATCATTTTTTGTGTGGGGTCTGCTACTGTATAGGTATCTGTGCAAAGTAGTGAAAGATTACATAAAAAGAGTTTCTTAGTCCAATCAAATCAAGCTTTCTATTTTACAATATTTTATCAAGAAAGCTAAAAGAATGTTGAGGCTAAAAGAACAAACTAACAAAACAAAGCAACTGAAATCTTAGCAAATTGTCTATATGTGCCATTTCAGAATTAATTTTAGAAACTGTTTTAGTAAAACCAGAATTCACAGAAAATAGATTTGTAACCATACATTTGAATTCAGTAAATTCGTCTCCTCCTCCTCTTCCTTATCTCCTCCTCCTTTTATGAATCCTCCACTCATCCATTCCCTCATTTTCATTGTTTCTATGGTTAGTAGACAAATTTCACAGAGGAATAGTTTGATGATTATAAAGTCACTTAATTACTGAAAGATTCTATCTATGTTATATGTGGAGCAAGAGAAAAGCTTTGATTTTTTCTCCTTTGTTTACTCATTTCTGTGACAGATGAGGCTTGTCTAACTTTAATACATAATCTTATTAGCGATTGTACAAAAAGCCAACAGGTAATATACATGATAACCTAACCTGGTTTTTGCAGTATAAATAAGTACCCTAAGAAATTAAGATGACAAAACATGTCTGATGTAATTGTTGCATGCTTATTAGAAGCTTTCCATAACTGGAATCTCTTGGTATTTCATGTCCATCCTAATGTGCATACATAAGAGGGGAGTGTAATTAGCAACTATGTCATTCATTCAGTAAACATTTCGGTGCTGTTTGATGTGACTTAACTGGGTATCACATATAATTTTACACTTTTATCATACCGAGCAATTGACAGGTCTCTAATGTCAGTCTCAGAGCTTTTGCTCAGGTTGAACTTTGCCTCACAGAGGTCATTTTCCTGCCACTTGGGGAAAGAAGCCACGTCCGGTAAATCCTACAGAGTCAATAGATACGATAATAGCTTTAGGCACATTTTCTTAGAATCCAGGGATTTTTTTTTTCAATAAATATAAAGCAGTGCTAACTTGTCTTCCTATAACTATATAAGCAAATGTTCTTAGGAGCACATTTTCCTCAGTGTTGTTTATTGTCTTATCAAATATTTTAATAACATTATGTGCGTGTTGTTTTTTAATGTCTAATATGCATTGTTTATTTTTGTACATTGTTTAAAGGCAAATGCAGACATTAAAGCAAGGAAATAAAACGAAGGATGTGAAACTGCTTGAAAAATATATTGCGCAGTAGAGTTCATCTTTAGGTGTAAAAACTCAGCAATATCAAAAACACTGACATTGATCCTCATTTCAATGGTATAAACACCTGATTCCTTAGATAAAGGAAGTTTTGGCAAAAAGTCTGTTTGAAAACTATGAGGCATAGTCGTGCAGATGGAAGCAAGACAATTCTACTTCTATGTTTAGCAGTTTCTGCAAATTAGGATTTTAAACAAAAGTCATAAATGCAGTTTATTTGCATATTTATCCAGATAATTAACAGATGATTTATCTCTAGCAGATGTTTGAGATAAATAAAAAATGAATATTCTTTGACCAGTTTAACACAAAACAAATGGGAATATAAATATCCAAATTAAAAATACGTGTGTTTTTTATATTATCTGCACATGCTTAGTGTTAAGAAAAGCTACAAAGAAACAACAAAGTATTTTAAAAACATTTGATTTACTTCTAACTTCTTTTTAATTCCTTCTTTCTCCTAATTATGTATTTCTTATGCAAAGGAATGAATCTTGAATATAATTTCATCAGTAAAATATTTTAACCTTAGAGAATTCAGCAGCAGTAGGAGAATTTAAAAAAAAACTTCTGAAGGCCTGAAACAGCTTCAAATTCAATAGACTATTGGATCTTCCTTCAACTGATCTTTCTAAATATACCAGTTCAATCTTTCAGTGATATTGAATATGTTATCTGCAGTAGAGGCTCTTTAATTCTGAAACCCTACTATTCAAACAAATCAAGTCCCATCAGCTAATGAGCATGCTGTTTCCATCACACCATCAAATAATAAAACAAGAGCAGCATTTTGTTGATGGACTTGGTTTGTTTGTTGTTTTACCATTCCTTACCTCCACCCATCTGTCCATATCACCCTACATCTATAAAGCTTACAACCTGAAGAGTGGACATTAGGGGTTCCTCCAGTCCAGTATAAACACACAGCAGTAAAGTCAATATTTTGATTTTTAGTCATTTCAGGTTCAGTCAGTATAGGAGGAAGAGCAGAGCAAGCAAGAACATTCATAAAAATGAATAAGGAAAGATGAAAGAGACAGCAGAAGATATAACGCTAAGGAATCATTTGCCTGCATGTAATATTTATTAATAGGACATGTGGAATACACAAAGCATTTGTCTTTCAAGGAAAAGGTCAAGGCCTAAAGCCAATTTTTTTAATTTAAAGTGGAAAACATTTTTAGCTCTTGATAGAAGGACATGACTAGAACCGTCATGGAATTCTGGTGGTTTACCAAATGTTTTTTTCATAAGTGTACCAAGAAGTACATTCTTCCATTCTTGACTTTCAGAATGACAAGCTACAGTCTGTGTGCCAAGCTTTTTCAAGGGCCATATCCCTGCAGGTTAAAAAGAAGTTCATATTTAATGGGAGATTAAGCTTAAACAGAAGTCAATTTCCCTGTTTTCCCTTTCACTTCTCTTTACCTCATTTTGGCTTTCTGCAGCAGAATTGTTTACCTAGCCTGCAACCCTTCTCCCTTTACTTAAGAGCAAACCCCACTGAATTCAACTGAGTATACTTTTCACTAGAAAACTTATTCTTGCATTGTAAATAACCATTTCTTCTTAAGTGGAAAAAGAAGACAATGGCAGGAATGTTAAAAGGGGGTGCCAGTTCTTGGAGAAAGCAAACTTTAAATGGAAGATAATTTAACATTTTCACATTTTACCACAAGTTCAGTTAAGATGATTTATAGCAACCCAATAAGATATGATGCTTTACATCTAAAAATACACTGTGTTAGTTGGAACATCACTGCCAACTTTTGCAGAATGAGAAAGAGAGAAACAGAAAGAAACCTGAACTTTCTAGTCTTTCTAAATAAGTCATTCTGACTAAGAAATGAGATGATGACTCTATACTTGAAATGAGATTCTTGCCAGTGTACAATCAGTCATGGCAAGTCTGTCAATAAGAGCAGCCAAGAACAAAATCGAAAAGGAATATTATTCACTGTTGAAGAGAATCTTTTGAAGGAGCTCTATAAATGGAAGGTCTAAGGATTGTCAGCATGTGTCTCCATTTGGTTTAATTCAAGGACTCATTGTGAGTACATTTTGTTCCAGAATATTTTCTAAGGAATAAATTGTTGCAGGAAAGTTGTAATGCATTTCATTGAGTATAAGTTTTCAAAACTATGAAAATTTGTAGGGAAAAAATCTGTAATTTGTAAAGGAACAAAAATGAAATTTAAGCATAACATTTCCTGGGTGAAAACTGGAGATAGTATTCTATGGAGATGGGTGGCCATCTTCTTAAATATTATTTTTTTATTGAAATATGTCATTTAAAAATATTTTTATGAGTTACAACAGAGAAGTAGGTGAACCAACCAATGTAAAGAGAACTAATTCAAAATATAAAAGTTAAGACAGCTCACCAAATGCTCTCAAAGAGAGCTTTAAAATATGAAAATGTCTTAGCTTGAAGACCACCAAGCAACATGCCATTAATTTGGAAAAAGTGATAGAAGAAACCCTGAATTTTAACTTTTAACTATTAGAAAGTTATTTATAACTTTTCACTGACAATGACCAATCAATTATTATGTATCAACTGGTTCTTGGGAACGAAAGGATTTCAATCTAGCAAATAAATCTTCTGCTAACTCAACCAGCACAGTTGAGCTCAGTTGTGAAGTGTCAGAAAACTAAGTTTACTGCCAAATCTAGACTGGGGAACCTGACACAAAGACCACTATTCTTAAGGTATATATGCAGGGTAAAGCAACAAAAAATGAAAGAGGCATTGATGACAGATAACAGATAATCAGAGTTGGAAGGGACCTTATAGGTCATCTAGTCCAACCCCACCACCCAAGCGAGAGACCCTACATCATTTCTGGCAAACATCCTTCTTTTGAGATCTTTTGATGAAATCCAAAATAAATAGCAGTTACGGAATAAAGACTGTAAGACAGAAGTGTTGATAGCTAAGAGGCTGGAGAGGAGAAAGGGAGGATAAATCAGAGCAAACCAGAAAGTTTTAAGGAAGTAATATACCCACATAAATTTCACAGTAAATGCATAATAAGGTTTTGGTTAGTTTCTGCTCAATTGCTCATCACACTCCACTCTAAAACATATAAAATAAACCATGATTATGTAGGTCTACACAGCATCCTAAGGCATAGTTTTAGAATCTGTAATGGTTGGGTTCACATCTCATGCTAAGACAAAATGGCCTAACATGGTGTACAAATCAGATCATAATGTACAGCTGTGTTCCTTTGGGTGTTTCTAGAATTGCACTCTGTTAGTGTTTCTAATTTTGAAAACTACTTGTTAGTCAAATGTCTATGGAGATTTTAGTCACCCAGATCATGGTTGTCCCAAAGGTCCTTTGTTCAAGAAGCTTCTTGGATGAGAAGCAAAACATCTTCAAAGAAAAACCAGAAAGTCCAGTAGACTCTTGAAAAAAGCACCTTTGGGACATACTTGCTAGTGATTTAAAAAAAAAATACTACACACATGTATAATATATATAATAAAATGCTAGTAAAATAAAACATTACACTCATCAGGCTTTCCAATCTTTTTCATGAATAATGGATCTGTTTTAATTTAACACAGGTGATCAGGAAGTTCCAATGACTGTAAAATATTAATTTGTAATTAGAATTGACCAATCCAATGTTTTCATTTCTCAATAGTACCTCAGGGGAACCAGCATACTAGGAATATTGCTAGATATAAACTTTATAAATCTTTACTTCAAAAAATGGCCAAGATTGAGAAGTGAGAAGTGTTTTATTGTTTACAACTCCAAATGCAGCTTCATAGAAGAGGAAGAGATCCATGTTATTGGCATCAAAAAGAATAAACAAGAGCTCTTGAAATTTTAATCACAAAATTTCATCATATTAACAAATGCTAATTAAAATGGATGCTATAATTCTAAAGCATTCTGGACAGCCTTAGACTTTCTTAAGATCATAGTTTCTATGTTTTGTATTTTAGAGACTTCCAAATACTAGTTGCCAGATTATAACTGGTAGTTTATGAGTTCTGACAGAAAGAAATAATTATTCCCTATAACCAGTTTACGATCTTCAATTGATAATTATATAAGGAAAACAACATTTGCCATGATTTTCAGGAACAAAACTAGGGTAACAGAGCCAAATACTACCAGTTATTCTATAAACTGAACACATTTCCTAGAGAGTTAACAATAGATCCATATCAGATCTGTTTTACATATTTATCTTTAAAAAATAATTTATGATACCATCCCCGAATATAGATTTTTCTAATCTACTGTGTTTGCTGACTTTCTGATCCAATATTTTAGGACTGCAGTTTTTTAGGATTAAATATCAAAAAGTATGTTCGTTATTTTGACAGTAATTTGTGTCTAAAGATTCAAAATCACTGAAATTAATATAAAAGGCTGACACTCCTAAGCTACAAGTGGGATCAATTTTGTACCTTAAGCAACAGCCTCCAGAATCAATGTAATAAGTCAATTTTTCCAGACAGGGTTTGATTAGGTTCCATTGGGTTCCAGCAGCAGAAGAAAGAGAGTTTTCTAAATGGAATGAATGCAGAATGGATTGCATTAACTGAATTACAGGGATACTATCTTGTCCAATTAATCCTGCAGATTGCTTAATAGGATAGTGAGTGTATTCTGCACTCAGCAAAGCTGAAGTTTACTGCATGGATTCTGCTATTTCTTACATAAGCACTAAAAGTTCAAGTATCTCAGTAACCACAACTACATTTGCACTTCTGGGTACTATCTTGCCTGGAAAAATTGCTAGCCAAAAGTTATTATAATGAACTAATAGCAACCCCATATAACACAATTAAGTTGCATTTCTAGAACATGTATTACCTCCCAAATATCAAATGTTTTTATAATTCCAGTCTTTATCTGTTCAGTCTCATCAGTCTGAGCATTTCCTCCATGCTCCGAGCTTGGACTGAGATAATAACAAAACTGACTAATATAAATGTATTGGTGACACATATCTCCAAAGTTCAGCTCAATTCCACCTAGATATTGAAAAACTTTGATGATAAAATAATAATGCTTGAACATCTACATGCAGCAGATCTTGAGATGCTGACCTCATCACTGATCATTTAAAGAAATACATTTTTGTGTAGAAGTCTTCATACTTTCAATTACAAACCTAATACTTGTATTAGATAAGCATATATAGAATTGTAACTATTTACTGATAATGATATATCATAATATTTCATATTATATTTTCCTTTTTTAAAGGCATTTTCTATGTGCTTTCTTCTTTTCTTTGACAATGTATGTATTTTTATGATAATTATTTTTTGTTTTATTCTTTCCACTTTTATTTTTTGTCTGTCAACAAAAATTGTCTATGTCAGAAAAAGTATAATTGAAAACAAAAGATATAATCACATTGCTGAAGAGAAAATCTAATAACATCAAGAAAATATTCTTAGCATCAGAGCAAAATGTTACTGTAAGAATCCAAATTTACCAATAAGGAATAATTTCACGGTCAGACAGCTGGACTACCAAAGCTGTCATAATGTTATTATACTAGTATGTAAAGTAAGATAAGATGAATGGAAAAGAAGTATGCCAGCATTTTTATTAGTTATTCCATTTATGAAGCCAGTGTTTAATGAGAAGTATGTCAGGAGACAAATGAAAGATTCAGCTGGAGACAGACAAAATTAATGTCTATATTTTATTCAATATTCTGTGTTAAGAGTTTTAGAATACATTTTAAAGAACTGTGGTTTACTGAAGACAAACTCAAGAATTTACCTGAATCTATTCCATGCTTCAACTCATAAATGTTTCAGTAGCCCTACACAGAAGGTTCTAACTATGGGCATATTGTAGTTTCCTGCCTACCTTTGCATAGTCTACAGAATTTGCAAGCAGCATCTAATAGTCTTTAGACACACTGAGCAAACTGCAAACTTTATATCAGATATTCTATGACTTCTCACTACTTTGGTGCTGTAGGAGTGGTCCATTTGAGGCATTCATCAAAGCTACAGAGTGCCCAAAGAAAGAAAAAAAATCAATGTAGTTGTCTCCGATTCAAAGACCTGTAAGAATTCATATTTTTAAAATTGCATTAAATTATTCAGAAAAATTATTCAGAAAAATAAATGCAGTTGTCTCCTATTCAAAGACCTGAAATAATTAGTATTTTTAAAATGGCATTAAATTATTCAGAAAAAGCAGGAGGCAGATAACCCTAGTCCTGTTTACCTAAGCTGGTGGAAAACACACTACTCCACAACAACTGGCATCCATTCATCAACCTGCTTATCTTAAAGCTTGGAAAAATGACAGATGACCTGATATTTTCTGGTGCTTTTTAAAAGAAGATTAAGCATCTTGGAGAACCAATGCAGTAACAGAAAAATTCACCCAGAAATAGCTGAGTGGGGTGGAATAGCAATTTTATAATTCTGCCAGGCAAAGAAAATAAAGGGGTATTACTCGCAGCATACTTTCAAGAATGTTGTTTTTAGTTAATTTTGCATTTATATATATTCTCCCCAAAACTATTTGTTGTGATGTTTTTATGTCACCTTTCCTCTTAAAGCTCAAGGACTCATAGTAAAATTTGTCCCTTGTTTTATCCTCACATCAAAAATCTATATGGAATGTTACACTGAGAGTTAGTAACTGGCTCACAGTCCCCCTATAGTTGACCAGGACTATCAGTTGAGCAGGAATGCATATTTGAAACTCACTGAGAGCTCTCTGATCTCACTTCACTTCCTCAGTTAGTATACTGTATTGGAATTTTTCCCCCTCTATAGCAGGGGTGTCAAACTCCCAGCCCACAGGCTGGATATGTCACGTGCTGGCTCTGCCCAGTTTAGCGAAGGGGGAAAAAGTCCCGATACATCATGTGATGCTGCCATGATGATATTTGTTTGACAGCCCTACAGAATTATAACAGCACAGACAATTATAAAAGTTAGGAAGAAATCTTTGTTCTAAAAGGGACACTCCAAAATCTCACTTACTCCAACGTACAAGTTATAATAGAACATATAATTGAGTGGTTCTGGTAACATAAAAGCTCTTGAGATTATTGCTGTTCTTGAGATTATTGGTACTCTTTAGCTTCTGCTTTTTTTCCCCTAAGAATTTTATTAAAATGTATTACAAAATAAATATACAAAAGGAAAAAAAGAGTTAGACTTAGAACTTTAAAAAAAGTTGAAAAGAGTGCAGAAAGAAAGAAAAAGTGACTTCCAACATTTTTCAGTGCAGTAATATACAAAACAAAAATCACAATTCAACATTTTGCTTTGCATTTCTCAACATTTCAAGCCATTTCTATAACACAATCATTATAAGCATTAAAACCTATAAACATCAAAATCAAAAGTTTCATTTTTTTCAGGTTCAAGCAGAATATACAGAAATAATATCCAAGTAGAAACAAAATAAAGTAAATTATCCTCTAACTAAAACAATCTATTTTGCCATCTCCACCATCTCCATCACCTTTACAACCTATTCTTCCACTGTGGTATGTTCAGTAGCTTTTGTTTGTGACTTTATGCTTTCACCTGTCTTCTGTATGAACCTCTCCAAGGCACCCAACCACAATCAACAGGGTGAAAGGCACAATCAAAAATATAAGCTTATTCTGTGCGTATACTTTATAAATGAATGTGATATGAACCAAACAAATGATAAACATGTCTATTCTTTTTATTGTGTAAATAACCAATTCAAATATGAACCCTGGTCAGAGGAAGGAGAGATCTTCCTGGGGAATCTTCTTCTCGATAGCTGCTGTATACCCTAGAAGAAAACTTCCAGAGATGAGCAAACATATTAGGACACAAGTAATAATATGTCAAAGCATATAAATTTAATAAATTAATACACAAAAATAAAATAATAATAGATAAAATATATTCCCCCAAAAAGGTCTCCATCCAAATTGGTCCTGTTGCTAACTATTTAATTAAAACACACAATTCCTAACTGAATGAATGATGTAGTTTGTCTAGATCTCATTGGGGCATAAATCATATAAGAACACTTAAAATTGCTTCTGAAATTGCATAGTTCAGAAAATTGGCAATAATATATCTGTATTTAATAAGCCTGTTCAACAACTGTAATTCCTCCATCTTACCAAGTTTATGGAACTGAGCCCAGCCCACATATTCTTAAGTAATTAAGAGTATACTATTGCATTTCCTTAGTTATCTTGGCAACAGCCCGTTTAAACAATTTATGCCACATATACTATTTTTAACTTTATTCATTTGTAATGTGGTCTAATGGATATTTATCTGGTGCTTTCTTCTTGCAGGAATAAAGTTATCAGAAACTCCTTCCAAAAGCCATGCCTCAAATTTTCATTATGATAAAAGAAAGAAACAAAGATTGCTGCATCGATCAATGAAAAACAAAATCCATATCTGAGGAATCATGGGGCTCAACTCAGCCTTTTGATTTTCCATGGGCCTTAGGAAATCATCCAGTGCTGTGACAACATTACTCAAAGTGGTAGATCAAAAATATTTTCTGTTTTGTTCCCCCACCCCAAATATAATGTAGACAAAACTACAGAAATATTTCCCAATTACATGAGATATTCAGTTCTACTGGCCAGTGGTGGGATTCAATTTTTTTTACTACCAGTTCTGTGAGCATGGCTTGGTGAGCGTGGCAGGGAAAGGTTACTACAAAATCCCCATTCCCTCCCCACCCCACTAACCTGTTTTCCAGCTCCTTTCTCCTGGGCAGGGCAACAAAAAAAGACCCAGACAATCAGCTGGGACTCGGGAGGTAGTGAATAGATGGGGGCAGGGCCAGTCAGAGATGGTATTTACCAGTTCCCCAAACTACTCAAAATTTCCATATTTTTTTTTATTGTCAATGTGTAGGACAGCATTTATTAGATTAGGCTAGACTGGGACATACAAATAGAAAGCAACTACAAACTATAATTGGAAGGGACTTCTATTGTCTTCTATTCCAATCCCTGGCTCAAGTCCTATACCATTTCAGACAAATGGCTGGTCCAATCTCCTCTTAAAAGCCTCCAGTTATGGAACACCCACATATTAACTGAAGTAGAACATATTAACTGAAGTAGAAATTAGTTATTAAAAAAATTATTTTCAAACTGCTTTTCTCTTAACATTATTCTAAAGATGATTTTGAAAAAGTTAGAAATACAACACCTATTAGCTTGGAACTACTACAGCTATCAGTAACATTTAGTCTGATGTTCACAACTTCTGAAGGCAGGCCATTCCCCTGGCTAATCGTTTTCACTGTTAGAAAATTTCTCCTTAGTCGGTTTGCTTCTCTTTTTGATTAGTTTCCTTTCATTGCTTTTGGACTTTGCCTTCTGTTGTTTTGGAAAAATAGGTTGGCCCTCTCTTCTTTTTGGCAGCCCCTCAAATATTGGAACATTGCTATCATGTAACCCAATACCTATATCCTAAACATACCCATTTCTTCAACTGTTATTAATCCTCACCCCTAATAATCTTTGTTGTTCTTATCTACACTCTTTCCAGAATCTCAACATTTTTTTCATACTGCAATGACCAAAACTGGACGCAGAACTCCAAGTGTGGAATTACCAAGGCATTATAAAGTGGTACTAACACTTCACATGATGTTGATTCTGTCCCTCTTGTGATGGCTCTGATTTAAGTGATTGTCCACTAGGACTCTAAGATCCTTCTCACAGTTACTGCTATTGAGCCAGGTTTCATCTAATCTATACCTGTGTATATGATTTTTCTTGCCTAAATGTAAAACCTGACCTTTCTCCTATTGAAGTTCATTTTGTTGTTCAAGTCTGTCAAGATCCATTTGTGGTATTGGTTATTCCTGCCAGTCTGATGTCTGCAAATTTGATGAGTTGTCCTTCTATTACTTCATCTAAATCCATCATGAAGATGCCGGCCCTAAAACAAAACCTTTGGGTACCTTGGGATGGGATTTGAGCTTGACTCAAAGGAGACTTTACATGTTTTCTTCATCATTATTGCAGTGAATAATTTTTCCACAGTTTTATAAATGTTTATTGTTTACCTTTTGTGGTATTTGAGAAGTGAACTCTGAAATATAATGACCAAATTTATCTTTTTAAAGATTTCCTTTGTTCCCCTTTCTACTTCATCTACATGTGAAAAAAAGGTAGCAACTGTCAGTTTTTAGAACTGATAGAGATCAAACAGACATTTTTGGCATATAGAATCGTTTGCTGGGAATCTCATATCAGCAAACCTTCTGGGTACTTTCTTCTACCTTTATAGTATCATGAATGATATTAACACTTCCATCAGGACTATGGAGCCAGGAGCTCTAAAAACTGTCCAACATTATAACTTGAAAGGATAGTAAGAATTAAAACATTTTAGGCAGATTCTTTGGGGGATTGATGGATAAAATCATCAACAGGATGTTCCAAGACTAGCATTTAACATTTGGAAGAAAGACAATCAGACCTGAAAATCATTTGGGAGATCCTGAAGCAGCAAAGTTATAATTCTACTTAAATGTCAGAAGTCAAATGCCACCAGAAACAAGAATTTGCATTACTCTTTTCCCTTTAATTTATAACAGGCTATAGGGAAATATTACATAAATGTAAAAAAAGACCAAAACATATTAACTGAAGTAGAAATTAGTTATTAAATACATCATTTTCAAACTGCTTTTCTCTTAACATTATTCTAAAGATGATTTTGAAAAAGTTAGAAATACAAGACCTATTAGCTAGGAACTACTACAGCTATCAGTAACGTTTAGTCTGATCCCATAACTTGGTGATCTATAACTAAATTTATAGATATGATTTTAAAAGCAGTCCAATGTTTTTTTTATTCAGTGATAACTTCAGTGATGGAATTAACTCTCCCAAACTGAAAGATTCAATTAAACCTGTCCCTTAGTATATAATATATAATGAGATGGGGGGGGGGGTATTTTTATTTTTTATTTTTTTGCAAAAGGAATCCCTCCTTCCATTTCAGTAAAAACTCCAAGCCTTGGCAATGTAAAATTCATCTAATTACAGATCAAGTCAATCACTTGATATCTTGTAAGGCTAGAGGTCACCAGTCCAGTGTAAGCAATTAGCTGAATTTCTCTGGTATTCTTAATACTTGCACTTCAGATCTGTAGCCCAATTCCCTGGACTGATTTCCCTCTGTCCCACTGCTTTGAGTAATGTAAATTGTATCTTGTTCCCTAGGTAATCGAGATCAGTATTGTCTTGTCTGTCCACTCGCAGTTGATGCCCTCTCAGTGCTGCGATAATGGTTTTGGTGAGCAATCAGACAACAAGACTTCTTGACTCATCTCTCATAATAGGTTGTCCTCCTCAGGCAAAATTGAATAACCCCTGATATGGCCTGGAGGCACATAATACAAATTCAATAAGTCTGCAGTGTCAATGCCCTGTCATTTTTTTTTTTTTTTTGGCAAAGCAAGTAATTATTCCACACCAACATTCAGCAATAGGAGGAAGAAAGAGCTTGAGATAGCTTTGTCCGCCTACCTAGAACTGTTACGTTAATGGGATATTTCTCTAATAAGAAGTAATTCCATCTTTTTCCAATGCCCCTTTGCTCCCAGATTCATCTCCTCCTGAACATTTCAAGTATATGTTTTGTGAAGGCTTTTACCAGCAGCATCTGTGGGAAAGTTTAACAACTTCACTGCTGTTGTTTAATATTTTCCACTTTTATGGGTTATAGTTGTGCTGTCTATTTGCTTTTACTGATTTGTCAAAGATTTATTATAAACCAAATACAGCTGTTCTTCCTTTTCCATAAACTGAAGCTCTTTTGGCAAACCTAGTTTCCACTATGAAAATAAATTTAAAATAGTTTTCCTTCTCATACAGAGCATCTGCAGCCAGTTGTCATTTAGTGGTCAGTTGGGTGCCAAATTGGTGGTCACCTCACTTTAGTGGAAAGCAAATGCCTATGATTTAAAAATAAACAGCCAAAAAGGCAAGCAAATGACCTCTCTCCTTTTCCAGCATATATTTAGTTAGCTCCCTAAGAAAAATTAAACAGTTTGTATATTCTGAAGTTCTATTTATGTTGGTTAATTGTGTATTTTAAAAACATTTACCTTAAACTAATATTACATCTATAGTTTAATAATCTTTAAAAGTTTTACTCTCATATTATACTCACAAATATAATCCTGGAGAATTTTTTAAAATAAAAAAAAATGCTACCACTTTCTGCAGTAAGAATTAGGATTGTAAAAACATCAATCTGTATGTGTGTATTTTTCTCTGTGTGTAATATATACCTTGGATAATAGTCCATTCTTTGCAGAACATGGAAGTCTCTTTAACCAGCCATTCAATACTATCAATTGATTAACTGTTGAACATCATCTTTTTTTGTTCTTGTTTGTTTTGTTTTGTTTTTGTTAGGCAGAGGATTCAATAAATGCTTTATTCTTATTGGACTTGCTCTGAATAGAATAGAATAGAATAGAATAGAATACAACACAACACAACACAACACAACACAACAAGATGTTTGGCACAAAAAGTAAATTATTGGTTTATTAATGCTAGGACATTATTTTTTTCTTCTTGAGAACTTTACAAGTGTAATAAAGACCCCTGGGAAAAAGTATAATAATCATTTCAGGACTGGTTGATTATTTTGGGATAATTTCCTTTGCAGGTTCATCATAACTCTTATGTTGTTACTGTTTTAGATAGCATTTTAATCCATTTTGGCAACTAGATTTCAGAATATTGCTGCCCATATGTTATAAGTGCAAGTTATGCAATTATAAACACTAATAATAAAATGCTGAAAATATGCATATTCTGAGATTTAAGGAAGATTTTCCTTATTAAGGCTTTATAGCTAATAATTTCTGTATTTTCCCCCTTTTATCCCTCCTTCTGTTTCTACTACTTGATTAAAATGCCATTTAAAAGCAGCCTCACTGTTATTTGATTTAGCTACAAGAATGTGCTACTCATTTATTGTGGTGACATTCAACCATAAAATTAATCTGTTTATGTTTTTTACCAGTTAAGCTTTACCTTTTACTCCTAGTTTTAAAATAAATTAGACACTGTTTGTAGAACAGCCCAAATACTAAAGTCAACCATAATGCAGTAACCAATAAACTTTTCAGATTTTTTTTTGAGAGGAATAGAGAGGACATATTAGTAACCTTTCTTTAAAATGTAGATTTCATTATTTCAGTGCAAAGCAAAAAAAAAAATTGCAAGAGAAGATCTAGCACACTAAAGAAGCTAACAAGATTAATACTTCGGATAATTCCAGTCTGTTTTTATATCTCTTATACAACAATGTGATATGGGGAATGATCATGTAGCATTGGTGCATTCATAAATGAAGATACAGCCATTATATTATTATACTACCAAGCTGTTCCTTTCAGTGATGGGATTTAAAAATTATTACTACCAGTTCTGTGGGCATGGCTTGTGGCCATGGCTTGGTTTGGTGGGTGTGGTGTGGTGGGCATGGCAGGAGAAGGTTACTGCAAAATCTCCATTCCTTTTCCATTCCTGGGGGAAGGTTACTGCAAAATCCCATTCCCTCTCCAGCCCACTACCCTGCTTTCCAGCTCTGGTCTCCTGTGAAAGGCAACAAAAGAAGACCCAGCCAATCAATTGGGACTTGGGAGGCAGAGAATAGATGGGGGTGGGGCCAGTCAGAGGTGGTATTTGCTGGTTCACTGAACTAGTCAAAATTTCTGTTACCAATTCTCCAGAACTGGTCAGAACCTGCTGAATACCATCTCTGGTTCCTTTCACTGATATTCTAGTTTTTGTCATGTAGATCAGCAGTCCGAACCTTTTTGGCTCTGTGCCTCAGCAGTGGCCCAGCAGTCTTGGGAGGGAGGGATAGTTGCATGCACATAAGCTAATCCTAAGCATGTACAAATAAACATTTGCATCCTTTCCTGCTGCTTGTTAAGCCTGGTCCATGGTCTGTTGAGAACTTCTGATCTAGGTTATACTTTGTGGAGATACTGGTGATACTGGTGAGATTCTAAATGTAAATAAAGCAAACTGTCTAAAGAAGCTAGCAAATTTATCTATGTTTGGTTTGAAGTAGTCCTAGATTTCTAAGCAAGGCATTGTGTAGTTCTATGCGTCAAGTAAGAGAGTTAGTTTCTGACATCAGCAATCTGAGAACCACAAGTAGGCCTAACCTCAGAGTACTTTTCAGCTGAAAAGTGGTGGCATAATTCTTTTGCCTCCCTAATAGCAATACTACTTAAACTTGTGTACCACTTCACAGTGCTTTATAGCCTTCTCTAAGCTGTCTCCAGAGTCAGCATATTGTCCCCCAACAATCTGGGTCTCCATTTTACCCACCTCAGAAGGATTGAAGACTGTGTCAACCTTGAGCTGGTGAGAATTGGGCTGCTGGCAGTTGGCAGAATTAGTCTGCAATACTGCATTCTAACCATTGTGCCACCATGCATAATTTCTTTAAAAAAAACAACAACACCCTAACTTTACAAAAATCCTTCTTCCGATCCTGGCCAAAATCCTGGTACCCACCTGTTGTGAATGAATAATGTGCAATAAAGTTATCTTGAGCTTGAAGTCAAGTGCAGGGTTCTGGCCCTGCACTTCTGATTGGCTGTTAAATGGCGAGATCAGATTGGTCCGTTCAGGAGAATCTGATTGGCCATTAACGAGCCGTTCTCATTGGTCAACGGAGCTAGCGCTCCCAGGTTTTCATTGGTTGAATAGTTAATAAGTTGCCTATATAAGGAAGGCTGTAGCAGCCATCCAGTTTGAGCTGTCACACCATGTAAATAAAGAGTTGAAGTTCACCGTTTCACCGGCTCGTCTCCATTATTCGCACCCATGCTCCAAACTTAACATTGGCGACAAGGATGGGATTTGGAGACGTCAGAGCTGACTGAACAATGAAGAAGATAACCAAGCACGTGGCTGAAAATGCACAACGGTGGAACCATGTCCGGCGGCGTCATACCACCTGCTCCATTCGACCCAGCGCAAGAAGACTGGGAGTCCTACATGGATCGTTTCCAAATGTTCTTGGAAACCAATAATTTGAAGGATGCCACGACCGGGAAGAAACGGGTATTCCTAACGCATTGCGGGCTGACCGTATTCAAGATGACCAAGGCCCTAGCAAAACCGGCTGAAGTGAAGGCTATGGACTGGGATGTCCTCGAACCCCTACTGAGGGCCCACTATGCACCGATCGTACCAACGCTAGCAAGGCGGCACGAGTTCTACCAAAGAAACCAGCGGAAAGGAGAGAGCGTTGCCGATTTCGTCACGGACCTCCAAAACCTGGGAGGCTTCTGCGGATTCGCCGACCTGGAAGAGGCTTTGAGAGACCGAATAGTTCTGGGACTAGATACGCTAAACGTATAGAGTAAGCTGATGGCAAAAGGCGACATCAGCCTTGCTGATGCCATCACTGATGCTACTGCAGCAGAAGCAACCAGGAAGTTGGCTTCCCAACTGCGCCGCAACTGCGCTCCGGTACACCAACCGACTGGCGACATTTCACCCAAGTCAGAAGGACTTGTGACGGCCCACCATGAGGACCTCTCTTCATCGTCAGACAGTGACGAAGAAGAGGTCCATCAACTGCGGTCCGATCGGGACCATTACCCGAAGTCCCAACACCCATGCATTGGCTGTGGGGCCAACCATTCCCGGTCCGAATGCAAATTCCGCAACGCGCTCTGCCATGAGCGCGGGAAACGAGGCCACATTGGACGGGTCTGTAGAAGCTCCTAGGACCCAGCCAGACCTTGAAGGGGGCTAACTATCGCCCATCGACAGGAAACCGTCCTGTAAGGCGAAAACCAGTAAACCACTCCTACAGAAACCGAACCTTAAATCGCCCCACGAAGCGAGAAGAGGCTCACCAAACTATCACTATTGGTCATGCCTCTTCCTTGGATGCCAAGAAAATCCAAATTAAAGTGGCCATCGAAAATCAGCCCTGCCAAATGGAGGTAGACTCGGGATGGTCTCTCTCGATGGTTTCCTGGAAGACCCTCAAGCAACTCATCCCTACTATCTGGCGCCAAGACCTCCGTTCCCAAAGACTCATCCTTAAAGACTATCAGGGGAACAGGATTCCAGTCATAGGATCCAGTCGAGTCCGGGTCTCGTTCAAAAACCGCACAGCGTACTTACCCCTGACTGTGATCAACAAGGACCGACCTAGCCTGTTAGGCCTCCAATGGTTTGTGCCACTCGGCATTGAAGTGGCAGGCATTAACCGAATCGGTGGCAGTGACTGGGAGGAGGACCTCGTCCATGAATTCAGGGATGTCTTCGCAGAAAAGCTAGGCGAGTACAAGGGAACCCCAATAACATTTAACCTTAATCCAAAAATAGCTCCCCTCCACCTAAAGCCTCGTCGAGTTCCATTTGCCCTAAAACTGAAAATCGTCGAACAGCTTGATAAGTTAATAGCCCAGGGAGTGTTAGAGACAACCGATCACTCTCCCTGGGAGACCCCAATCGTGACACCCATTAAGCCAGATGGTTTGATTAGAATTTGTGGGGACTACTGAGCCACCCTGAACCACACCCTGCAGCAAAATGCATATCCGGTGCCGGTGGTGCAGCACCTCCTCCATTCCCTGGGGGGCAGAAAAGTCTTCGCTAAACTAGACTTAGCTCAGGCATATCAGCAACTGCCAGTTGATGAAAAAACGGCATAGGCACATACAATCGTGAAGCACTGAGGTGCCTTTAAATGTACACGGCTCCAATTCGGAGTGAGTGTAGCCCCAGGGATCTTTCAGAGATCCAAGGGATTACAAGGAATTAAAGGCGTTGTCCCCTACTTTGACGATGTGTTAATTGCTGCCCCTACGTCAAAAATTTTATGGGATCGCTTAAAATTGGTTCTCCAGAAATTCAAAGATGCAGGTCTTAAAGTGAAGTAAAATAAGTGTGAGCTGTGTACAGATCGTGTTGAATTTTTAGGGTATTTAATTGACAGTCAGGGCATTCACCCTACCAATAGCAAATTGAGAGCAATAAAAAATGCTCCCAGACCCCGGAATAAGGCCAACCTCCAGGCGTTTCTAGGCCTTATCAATTTTTATAATGTATTCCTGCTGCACAAAGCAACTGTCGCTTAACCTTTACATCGTTTACTGGACAAAAAGGCAATTTGGGTATGGGGTCATAGAGAAGAGCAGGCGTTCCATAATGTGAAAAAACCACTGATGCTGTACTAATGCAGTACAATGAGACATTGCCGTTAACTATCACGTGTGATGCATCGCCTTTCGGAGTGGGCGCCATTTTGAGCCACGTATTGCCTAACGGTAGCGAAGCCCCTGTTGCCTATTTTTCAAAGAAGCTTTCCAAAACTGAACGAAATCATAGCCCTTGCAATAAGGAAGCCCTTGCAATTGTGTCTGCTGTCAAAAGATTTCATGAGTACGTGTACGGCTGGGCTTTTACTATAGTGACTGACCACAAACCTTTGCTGGGAATAATAGCAGGAGATAAGCCAACCCCCTATATATTATCTCCCAGAATGACTTGCTGGTCAGATTTCTTGGCTGCTTATAATTATCGGCTGCAATACCGCCCCGGGAAAGCCATTCCCTACGCCGATGCATTGAGCCGAGCACCGCTTCCAGAGACTATCAATGACCCCCGCACCTACAGTGACAATGTTGCAGATCGAGGCACTTCGTACACCGCCATTAACCACCCGTGATATCGCGAGAGAAACAAAACGCGACCCTGCCTTAGCACGAGTCCTCAGTTGGGTGGAACGTGGATGGCCATTGGATCAAGTACCAGACGACTTCGCACCATTCAAAAGTCGACAAACAGAGTTGTTTTCTCAAAAGGGCTGTATCATCTGGGGCGATAGAGTCGTTATCCCAGAGCGACTCCAACAAGCAGTACTGAGAACCTTGCACGATGGCCACCCTGGCATCGTGCACATGAAAGCCCTTGCACGAAGCTATGCGTGGTGGCCAGGCATCGACAAGCAAATCGAGACTTGGGTCAAAGCTTGTCATAGATGCCAGGAAGTAAGCAACGCCCCTCCAAAGGCAATCCCAACTGAATGGGAAACACCACGGGGACCTTGGTCCTGTATCCATCTGGACTTTGCTGGGCCGACCAAAGGCCACACCTTCTTGTTAACTGTCGATGCCAACTCGAACTGGCTCGAAATCCACTGAATGAGGAACACTACAACCGAAGCGGTCATTAAGAAACTGGAGAGACTGTTTGCAACCCACGGATTACCAGACGTTCTGGTATCCGACAATGGACCCCAATTTACCGCACTGTCCTTTGAACAGTACCTGGCGGACCGCGGTATTCGACATGTGCTGACTTCGCCTGCGCAGCCTGCGGCCAACGGAAGGGCCAAGCGCATGGTACAATTCGTCAAGAAAATGCTACAAAAACTGGACTATGACAACATCGAAGAAAAGATAAATCGAATCCTCTTTTTACAGCATATCACTCCGCACAGTGTCACCAACACAATTCCCGCCGAGCTGCTAATGGGACGGAAGCTCCGCTCCCACCTCGACCGGTTACACCCAGCGTACGAACCGGAGAAACCACACGGATCCAGCGGCCAATGCCGTACCTTCCAGGTAGGCGACTTGGTGTTCGCTAAAAATTTATTGGGTGATCCGTTGTAGGTAGAAGCGACTGTGGTCTGTGTAACCGGCCCGAGATCATACCTGGTACAATGCCGTGATGATAGACTATAGAAGCACCATATTGATCAACTACGATCAAGGCTGCAGTCAGGTATCTCCAAGTCCCCTGATAACCAAACTGAGGGGGGGGGAGATACAGAGGAAGATGAACTTCAATGACCAGAAAACCATTTTGAAGGGAACGATAGCGGAACGGAAACACGAGAAGAGGGATTAGGGATGGGAGTGAGCTCACCTCAGGGTGATACCGAAAAGGTTGGTGACAACGAAAACTCGAACTCAGAGTCAGAGACACCCCTTTCGCCAAACAACACTTTACCTCAACAGGAGTCCAGCCAAATGCCGGGTGCACAGTGAAAATCAAATAGACTAACAAAACAACCATCCTACCTCAAGGACTATGTAACCGCACCCCGTAAACGGAACCCGGGGGAAGGGGTGTTGTGAATGAATAATGTGTAATAAAGTTATCTTGAGCTTGAAGTCAAGTGCAGGGTTCTGGCCCTGCACTTCTGATTGGCTGTTAAATGGCGAGATCAGATTGGTCCGTTCAGGAGAATCTGATTGGCCATTAACGAGCCGTTATCATTGGTCAACGGAGCTAGCGCTCCCAGGTTTTCATTGGTTGAATAGTTAATAAGTTGCCTATATAAGGAAGGCTGTAGCAGCCATCCAGTTTGAGCTGTCACACCATGTAAATAAAGAGTTGAAGTTCACCGTTTCACCGGCTCGTCTCCATTATTCGCACCCATGCTCCAAACTTAACACCAGCCACTATGGCTGTGGCCTTCCTAAGATATTGTCCATTCTAATAGACCTTGTATTCTAAAAAGAAGCAAAATGTTTATTAATACTTGGCAAAGACAAAGTACAGAATGTATAGGTAGTTCTTTATATGAATCATATGATTTGCCACTATCCAAAAACCAAACAGGCTTGTATAAACTAAATGAAATGAGCAGTTGGAGTAGCTGAATAAA
Source organism: Hydrophis major (assembly GCA_033807585.1). Classification (NCBI taxonomy): domain Eukaryota; kingdom Metazoa; phylum Chordata; class Lepidosauria; order Squamata; family Elapidae; genus Hydrophis; species Hydrophis major. Next base: position 30,705,258 of record CM066333.1, read on the forward strand.
AAGTATTATATAATTTTTATCATGAAACTTTCAGCATGCAATTAAGATAAAAACATCTGAACAAGAACAAGTGCACTTTTTCAACTTGATCAAGAAAAATGATTCATGTTGAAAGTGTGTTTATGTGTTTCACTAAAAATTGCTTGTTTAATTTCTTATGCATTCATCAATGCCAACAAACTACAAACTCCTAAACTTGAAGTAAACTTGAATGATTAATTTCATTAAGTATTTAAAAATAAATGTACTCATTACTGTATTGAATATCTCTGTACGGCAGAATTATGGAGTGTAGTACAAAATTTTCCAAATAAAACCCTATCAACAAATAAGTATTATAGCTATCTTAAGTCATGGTGTTAGAGTTTCATTTTTCATGTAATCCCTTGGCATATATATTATATTTAATATCAGAAAGCAGTAATGCACCAGTATTTTTCACTTTTTTTCTGCTATTTTATGCAGTCTAAAGTAAGCATTATTGTGTCCACTAGAATTTACTTTCACTTCTAGGTACACAGAATTGCCACTTTCAAGAGCTTCTCATTTTAACAGAGAACAGATCTGAAAGTATTCATTGAAATTATTTACCACAAAGTATTTCAGATAAGGTGGTCCTCGACTTACAACAGTTCATTTAATGACTGTTTGAAGTTATAATAGCACTGGAAAAAGTGATTTATGACTGTTTTTCACACTTATGACCATTGCAGCATTCCCATGGTCACATGATCAAAATTCAGATGCTTGACAACTCAAGCATGACTCATATTTATGATGGTTGCAGGGTCCTGGAATCATGTGATCATGTTTTGTGACCTTTGTTAAGCCTGTGTTCCCCAACCAGGATTAAGGAGACAAGCTAAACAGAATGTGCAGCGTTAGTCAGATAGGCACACAGATAAATGAGTGAGATAAGTTTGTATGTTTGTTAACATACAGTAAAAATAACAGATACGCTTGTGCTATCAAAAATATAGTTTATTCCATTTAGAGTTTATAGCATAGTCAAAATAACAGTCCATTAGTCATGTATCGTTTTAGTCAGTCCATTCAAGGATATTCAGTTAGTAAAGTCCGTGTAGAATATCCAATATCAGTTCACTTACAATAAATCAACAGTCCTTTCTCTCTCCCGTTCGAGTAAGGAAAAAAACGCAGTCTTGAATCCACCCAGTAATTAGGGATCATAAAGCCAGAAAGAGCAAGCTGCTTCTTTTATGGTGCTTTCACAACCACTCCCTTAATTACATTCCTACAGTTAAAGTTGCAGACACTTTAACTAATAAACCATGATAACATATTTATTATTTTACCTAAACCAGTTAGGGTAAACAATGTTATCCCTAACATTCTCCCCTTTTAGGTAAATATAATAATATAACTATTTACATCTTTAAATCATATTTGTTACAACTCTCTTTAAACTTAATTACTTCTTGAGCTTTTGTAAATTGGTCTGCAATGTTTTCTTCTGTCATGCAGTATTCCAATTTAATTAGCCCATTCTTTACAGATTCTCTAACATTTAAGTATCTTAAATCAGTATGCTTTGATCTAGTTTTTACAGCAATACTAGTAGCTAACTTTATGGCTGCTTGGTTGTCCTCGTACATAATAATGTAATCTTTAACAGTTACTCCCATGTCTAATAATAACTGTTTGTACAAAATTAAGTCAGTGCATAGTAATGACAGACATGAAAATTCCGCTTTCATCGTGGACAAGCTAATATGCTGTTGTCTGATTGACCTCCACCCTATTAGTGTCTTACCAAATAATATAGCCATCCCAGATGTTGATTTTCTAGTGTTCATATCAGTTGCAAAACTTGCATCTGCAAAGGCAAGACTCAAATCACCCTTTGGTTCTATATACAATGCATGGTTCATTGTTCCTTTAAGATATCTTAAAATTCTCTTCAATTATTGCCAATGACATTGATGTGGATCCGAATTAAAACGTGCCAGCTGATTAACATTATAAGCTATATCTGGCCTTGACCAATTGCTTATATATGCTAAGCTGCCAATCAAAGATTGATATATAGACTTATCAAATTTGGGACTTTGATCATCAGTTTGGCAAACTTCCTGACTCATTGGAGTCTTTGCCAGTTTAAAAAGTTCCATTTTATACGTTTTAATTAATTGGCAAATTTTATCTTCTTGAGATATCTTAAATCCAGTTTTTGTTTTGTTAATTGTCAATCCTAGATACCTTTTAATTTCACCTAAATGCTTTAATTTTATCTTTTTAGCTAATAATGATATAATCTCATTATCTTCATTATTAGTCTTAGTTATCAAAGCAATATCATCTGTAAATGATAACAATAATGACACCGTTCCATTATTTTCTCTTTTAAACACACATGGATCTGCTAAACCAGATTTAAATCCTATATTGTTTAACTCTTTCACAATATATTGGTTCCACTCAAACCCAGATTGTTTCAACCCGTAAAGACTCTTTTTGAGTTTCCAACAATCATTACTATTTACTTTATTGTCTTTTATAATAATTGGCTTTTTCAAATATATAGTGTGCTGCAATGGTGCATGCAAATAAGCAGTTTCTACATCTAAATGGTTAATGACATAGTTTTTCTTAGCTGCCCACACTAAAGCTGCTCTCAGAGATGTTGCTTTAAGACTTGGTGCGAAAACTTCATCGTAATCAGATGCAGTTTGATTAAATCCTTGAGCTACCAACCTAGCCTTATGGGTAACAGTCCCATCATTTCCAGTTTTTACTTTAAATATCCATTTGCACCCAATGGATTTTTCTCCTGGAGGTAATTTAGCATCTTCATATACTTTCATTACCTTTAATGAATTTAGTTCTTTTTCCATTGCCTTTTGCCAATTCTCCTGATCCTTAGCAGGATACATCCTAAGTTCATCTACACTAGTTGGAACTTTAGTTACTTGGCAAACTATACTTGCTTGATACCTATCAGGTGGTCTAGTTACACGTGTAGTACGTCTAGGTATTATAGGACTTACAGGTGGACTTTCATTTATTAACTCTTCTTGATTATCTAACTCTTCCTGATCAACTGTTTCCTCTTGTTCTGGTCCTATTTGTTCTTCATGGACTTCTTCTTTAATTGGATTCTTCTTATAACTATTCTGATCTTTCTGCCTTTTGTAGGGTTCAATAATTACTTCGTTATTTAAATCTTGCTCTAATCTATTCCATCCTACATGTTCTAGGAATTTAGCACTAGCACTGGTGTAAACTCTAGATGTACCTGGTTCCCAGAATCTATAAGATCTGTGATTAGATTCATATCCTACAAAAAATAATCTTTTAGCTCTATGTTGTCCTTTTTGTCTGAGTTGTGAAGGGATATGCACCCATGCTGGTGCTCCAAATGTGTGTATGTAACTTAAATCAGGTTTTGTACCATGCCACAATGTGAATGGTAATTCACCTGTTGTTGAATTAACAACATTATTCAATATATGATTACCATACATTATTGTTTCTCCCCACAAATTGTCAGGTAATCCTGAATCAGACAACATAGTACGTGCCATTGACTGTAGTGTTTGGCCTCGTCTCTCTATAAAGGCATTATGTTGTGGCCTATATGGTGCAGACTTTTTATGTTGAATACCTAACATTCTAAGTCTATTCTGGAATTTATTATTTGTAAATTCCACACCATTATCTGTTATAAGAGTTACTAATTTCTTTTTAGTTTTCCTTTCTGCAAATTTTATCCAATTAAAGAGATTTTGATACGTTTGATACGTTGCACCTGAAGAAAATAAGCTGTTGATAAATGTCTTGTTTAGGAAACATGAGTGAAGCATTGGGTGAAAGTTGGACAAGCCCCAGCTGTAACCCAAATCTTTTATTTAGTTTATAAAATCCCTTCATGTGACCTAAATTTAAATTTCATTAGGTAGCTTTACTTTCTATCTTCAAAAAATAGATGAACATCCAGTGGAAAAACTGTGTAATTGTTATTATTTTGTAAAAAAAAAAGAATGGACTGGATTCATTAGCTTTCTGGCACCATCTCTTAAAAGTCAGGCCCTTCTTCCTACAAGAGTAATTATCCAGTTACCTTTTTGGAACAAATGAACATAAGAACAAGTTACTATATTGTGACTAAAGTATCAGTTCTAAGTCTGTTCAATTAACTTTTAGATCCCATTCTACACATTAAAATAGTATTTTCCCTTAATCCATATTCTCAATGATTCTTGAATTATACAAGGATCTACATTAATAGGTGACTCTTTGCCTGTTGAAAATCAAAATGATCCCTTTGTCTCAGAGAAGCAGTAGCCAGCTTAGTGCCAAACAATGGGAATGAGAGTAATTCAGAAACTTCATGGTTGGTTGATTACATAGCAAGGATAACTTAATTCAATACTGTGCTAATACTGTAGATAAGGAAAAAAAGTGACCTTATCATCTTAGAAAGAGAATTGCCAAAGCTTGCATCACCTCTTACTGCAGAGTTGAATATTTAATGGAAGAACAAGAAGGGGTTCCACCATATAGTCCTCAGTTTCTAGGTCTGGAATAGATCAACATCACTCAAGCTATACTGAAAGTCGATTGCAGCATCATGCACCATATTGTTGGTTGATTACACACCAAGGATAACTTAACTCCATACTGCACTAATAATTCATAAACTATAGATAAGGGGGAAATAACCTGATCATCTAAAAAGAGAGCTCCAATATCTGCATCGTCAAATAATCTCATGAGAATAAGAAAATTAGAAATGTTGCATACATGTTCCAGGAAGAATTTTTCTGTTTTCTTTTTCTTTGATGTGTAGCATCATCTACTGCTAGTATTGGTTCATGAATCATGAAAACACTTGCACAGTTAAAAAGGGAGGGGAAGGCCAAGGCAAGAGTTTAAGTAGAATTTGTTGCTCAAATTTTGATTAAGACAAAAAGAATTATCTTATTCTTTGGGTTGTGTAGGAGGATTCAGGCTAAATAATTAAACCCCAGATGGTTATTGATTAAGAAGTTGTGCCATGAACAATGGCAGCTCTTACCAGTTTAAGTTTTTAATTGCTGTTTTTTATATAAATTTATAATCTTTCAGGACTAAATTATTGTGGAACAAAAGAAGTACAAAATATCCATATTAAGAGGATTAAGAATAAATATTCTGTCATATGCAAATTATTTATTCCCAACACAAAAAAGAGCAGAAGATATATATGGAATTCCTAAGGGAATATATATATATTGCCTCTCACTACTCCTTTTTGCACAAATGCCAAATATTCTGGATTAGACCATTTTTCTTTGGATACATTTTGAAGAATCTTGGTTTAACTGTAGTCAGAAATTATGGGTGTTACTAGTGTTTTTTTTTTTACTTGGTACTCAATGATATTTTGAAAACATTGTGTTGAACTAAAAGAAATTGGAATGTATACCAAAACTAGTGATGGATAGTTGTTCCTCACTCATTTTGTAGCCATGGTGATCTTATGCAGATCCTTTATAGAGTTTTCTTTAGAGTCAGAAATATTTCATGTATTTGTATCCTGCTACCGATACTTGAAATTTGACAAAATGTTGAACTCTATAATTACAAAATGGTGCATTCTATACTGGCATCATCAGTACATGTTAGAAAACATTTATGTCATTATCTCTTAGCAGTTATCCTTCTTTCTCTGGTGTTGCATTGTCTATTAACATTCAAAAACATACCCATTGATGTATAATTCATTCATGATCAAAAGGCCATCCAAACTTATCTGTTATGATGAATTTGATACAACATCATAAATTGCTCAAGCCACTGAAAAACAATAAACTGAACATGTTACAAGAGTGGGCAGTTCTTTTCATTGGTATTGCATCTTTCAAGATGACAGGAAACCACAAGGGACCAGGACATTCTTAGTTGTATGAGTTTGTGACTAATAGATAGTTTGATGTGACAAGAGCTAAGTGTCAGGGGAAATAGAAGCATCTTTAAACTCAAAAACCTTTGTGTCTCATTCTTCTTCAGGGTTATTGTTTCAAAATCTGTAGGGGCCTCTTTTACAGTTTGCATTTACAGACAATATACAATCAGCTAGAACTCTGTAGTTTTTCTGTCAGTATTGATTTGCTGTCATTAAGTTCTGCAGCTAATTTGCTTGTTAGCAGTATTTTCAAAGGGATATTATAATTTGGTTGTATAAAATTTTAATGATTTTAATACATTTACAGCTGTATTAAATTTTGCATGATTAAATAATGCAGTATGTCACACAATGTTATTGAATTTCTACATCATATAAAATTTTGTTACAAAATTAAATTTTATTTCAATGTGTTTGTATGAGATTCTCATGCAAATTCCAAATAAACCTTTTGAATTCTGAAAATCCTCTCAGTTTCTATCATCATGTTTCTACTGTATAAGAAACTATAGGTATCTGAAAATCAGAAATCACATTTTTAATAATTTTGAATTCTGAGGTAAATATTCAAGTAATTCTGTATATCTCAATGTCTTGTCACTGTGAGATGATTTAAATATCAAGTTAGTTAAATAGTTTTAAAATTCAGAAACCATTAAATAATTTGAAACTGCTAATTTCATTTGTTAATAATCTGAGCATTAGTGATATGAAACTGAGTAAGAGTTTTTAACTAAACCAGGAGTTCCAAACTCTCCATCTCATCAACCCATTCATAGTTTCAGATTGTTCACCAAGCATTTATTATATAAAATAATTTAAGAAATATTACTTTAATAGTACTACAAATAATCATTTTAATTTCCAAAACCATACATTTTCTCTTCTGCTTTCTCCTCAGGCAGAACAAAGCTGTGTAACTAAAATAGAAAAATTAAACAAAGAATAATTGAGCAACTAGACTAGCACAAAAGCAGCTGAATATGACTGACAGCATTGAAATTTGTTCCAAAGAAATAGCTATAGCAACTATTAAAAGATGTCAGTACTGTAATATCAATTTGAGCATCAGAGCACTACAAGAAACAAACCAATTAATGTACAACACAGTTGCAATTGTAACTGAAGATTTTGGATGAAAAGTCAACAAACAAACAAAAAAAGCCAACAATGCATCACCAAAATGGAAGACCTTGATGTAAATTAAGCTCAGTAAAACTGAGATCAGTTGCAAGGACACTAGAACAAATGAAAGGAAAGAAACTGAAGATTAAGAAGATTAAAAATATCTTATCAAGAAACATCATTTAGAGACAAGGAAGTATAGAATTAATGAAGGAGTAAAGAACAGCCATAAACAAGAAAATCAGCAGATATGATTCACAAATTGCACATTTAGGCAGAAGAAAGTCTATAGAAAGACAATAGTGAATCTGACAAAGAAAAAAAGTGCAATTCTGGCTATGGAGCAGTCTTAATAAATACAAATACAACAAGAATGCAGCTTGGTTAAAGAAAGTGGATAAGAATAAAATAGAAGCTGAAATGAAAGAACTGGTAGAGAAAACGGCAAGAAAGATCAAGAATTAGTCAGCACCAGGTGACGATGAACTGCATGGTTCTTGACTGAAACATCTGTTTGGGCTATATTCACTCATTGCAAACCAGTTTAAAAATATACTTAAGGACATAGAATTGAAGATTGGTTAATATTTGACAATAAAAGATCCAAAAAAGGGTAAATCACCAGGCAATTACAGAGCAACTACCTGCTTAACAACAACCTTTAAATTGTTCACTGGTATGGTAGCTGATGCCATCTAAGAGCATCCAGTTGAAAACAGGTTGTTTCCATCTGAACCTAAAAGAACCATTCAGACAGCAGAGGAGCAAAAGATCATCTCATTCAAAAGATGATTTTAGAAAAGTGCAAAAGAAGTAAGACCAACTTGATTATAGCTTAGATTGATCACAAGAAAGCATTTTAATATTGTACAATTAATATGTGGAATATTACTATTTTAATATTGGAATGAACAATGTTGCAAATTTTGATTATTGTTCAACAAAGATATTTGTACCCAGACGAACACAATACAGAAGCCTGATGATGGCAGATGAGATTCTGCCGAAACATTGCTACAACTTTAAAAGCACAACTATAATGATGTGGGAAAATACCCGAACAAAGCTGAATACCATACATATAAATACCCGCGAAAACTTAAGAAAACAAATATCTATATCTATATATCTCTATCTCTATCTCTATCTCTATCTCTATCTCTATCTCTATCTCTATCTCTATCTCTATCTCTATCTCTATCTATCTATCTATCTATCTATCTATCTATCTATCTATCTATCTATCTATCTGCTTCCTAATAAATGATAGCCGTCCATTTACTCAGAGCCAAGCTGCATTAAAAGCCTCCAATACAGGAACACAATGTTGCCAGCCAATCAAGACAAAAAAAAGCCACAAAACAGATAGAAGATATTAGAAACACCAATCAAGCAGAAAACAGCAAACTCCAAGACCAATAAACACAGACCAAGATTCTCAACCAATCAGGATGAAGAAAAAACCATTCTGGCACAGCATAGGCTAGCCCCAAATTTAAAACAGAAATGGCTATGAAAGTCTGACTCACAGATGAACACAATACACAAGCCTGATGATGGCAGATGAGATTCTGCTGAAACGTTGCTACAACTTTAAAAACACAACTATAATGATGTAGGAAAATATCCAAACAAAGCTGAATACCATACATGTAAGTACCCACAAAAACTTAAGAAATACACACACACACACACACACACACATATATATACCATGGACCAGAAGCAGTACCGCAGCTGTATCACTACCTGCTTCAAACCCCTCCGACCCATACATGAAGCGAATGGACGCCCACCATGAAGATGTGACATGACCACTAATGCAAAGCCAAACAACAGGACCACATCTCACCAGCTCAAATCCCCTGGCAACTAAGACTAACCTGAGCACAACCAAGCTCCCACCTGAACAGAACACATCCCCAGCCAATCAGAACACAGCCAAACCCCCAACCAATCAGAACACAGCCAAAACCCCAACCAATGAGAACACACCCCCACCCAATCAGAACACAGCCAAGCCCCCACCCAATCAAGTCACACCCCCACAAGCAGTTAAAAGGAAGAAGCAGCTGCAAGCTCACATTACTCCGAGAAGCACAAAGCCGAAGACACAAGCCTGAAGATGACGAATGAGACTTCATCGAAACGTCTCCAAGACACTTCCAATTTTAAGCGGGAGAAAACCCGAATAACCAAAGATACACACACACATACATATATACATGTGCGCGCACGCGCGCACGCACAAACATATATTGAATAATCAAGAAGTAGCATAATTATTCAATTTCCAACTCCTGCCAAAGTAGAGGAAAGCTAACCATTCTAGTTGAACATATGCATATGCAGCCAACCATTCCAGTTAAGCATAAAAGGAAAATGACAGAATTAAAGGAACTACAGAATGATTTGTGAAATGAATGTGAAAATAAAATTGGCATTTGTTATTATTTCTGGTTAGCTAATAAAAACTTTTTTGAATAGAACTAAAATGGCAAAACAGTAGGGGTTTTGTCTTCAATAGATCAGATTTAGGAAGAATTAAAACTTAAACTGGCATAATGACTTATTAAGACTCTCAACAGTCAAAATTTTTCTTTTTCTGGTATTATCTATCTATCTATCTATCTATCTATCTATCTATCTATCTATCTATCTATCATCTATCTACCCATAAAAATAGTATGTGAAATTATATTAACATGATTTTTTAAATTGATGTCATATACCTCTGAATAGACAAATCAGTACCTAAACTTTAATCCAATATTAAAATTGCTTGTAAAAAATTGTAGAACAAGTGTTTTACATTTTTTTGTTAAAGATATATTAATCTCATCTCAAAGGAGCTATGAATGTTACAACTAACCCCGGAGCTGTAAAATGAACTGTAAAATGGATTTGATGTTGGAATATTATAAATTGTGTCATTATGGACAAGATTAATGACACAGCCTGGTGATCATCTTTGCTCTTAGTGCTGTGGCAATGTCTAACACATGTATTGCTTAGTAATTATAGCTGACTTAGTGGAAATAAAGGCATGACAGGGATAATAGAGAGACAAATGCTTTGCACAAGTGAATAGGGAGATTGTAATTTCATAGGGGCTGATTTCAGAACAGTTTAAGTCACAAATAAGTTAACAGCTTTAATGTGAGAATAAAGTTTTAATTTCTTTTCATTCAGCTGAATTATAAACCAGAAATTCACATGATGTGTAAGATATGTCTTAAGGGATCTTTTTAAGTTATTGCTGAAAGCAACTTTTAAAGTACAGTTTATTGTTCTCTCTCTCTCTCTCTCTCTCTCTCTCTCTCTCTCTCTCTCTCTCTCTCTCTCTCCCTCTCTCTCTCTCTCTCTCTCTCTCCCTCTCCCTCTCCCTCTCCCTCTCTCTCTCTCATGCAGATATTAAATGCACATTAGAAAAAACTGATATTCAGGTCCACCTTTGCTGTACCTTTGCTGATCTATGCATTGGACACAGAGAGAGAGTGATTCTCCAGACTAACAGTCATTTGTCATTTGTGTTGAGGAAGAACTGATCATAGAATCAGAGTATTATCATTATATATGGTGTTTTAGTCTGCTTTTTAAGTCCAGATTTACCATATTGGGATATATGATCAAATCTTTTTGGTTCTTGTTATCTATTGTGGAATAAAATATATTTGACAGTGACACTAATGATGAACAATTCCGCTTCGAAAATAGGTAGTAAAACATACTATTGAAATATTTGGTGGAAGTTGGAATCATGACTTTATATCTATTACTAAATTCAAATTACATTTGGTTTTCCCAGTTGACAAAAGTGGTAGTAACTCCAGCTAAAGCACGATGTAAGAGACCATTATGGACCATTCACTTTTTCACCTCAAAGGCATTTGTTGATGCTCTTATAGACAAACAAATCCATGACAGAAGTAAAACTCATAATATTTCTATGGAAATCTATTGAATATTGTTAAAGTGAACACTTCCAGAATAATGCAAAAACTAATATCTTTAATAATACCCCATCAGTGGCTTCATGTACTTAAAAATGTTAAAATGATAGCAAGACATTTGGCAAAATATTAAAATGATATTTGACATTAAAGTTGTTCATTTTAAAAAATGTATTTCGGCTGTATTAAAGGCTGCAAAAGATGTTCTTGAAAGTATGGGCAACAGATTAGCTTATTGGACGTATGAAAATTTTAGGATTCTAAGATTGTATGATAGGTCATGTGATGATTGGGTTTCTTTTGGGAATGATATTTTAAGATATATAAGAAGCTTTATGGGAAAATCTTTACATGTTAAATAAGTTTAATACATAAATAAAAACATAAATGTGATTGTGATACTTGGTGGCATACTTTTAATAAATTGCTATTATTGTTGATTGTATAGATGTGTAGACTGGTTTTGGCATTTTAATCTATCTATTGAGTCCTTCCCAAGGACTCATCTGGGATAGGTAGATATTATTGTTATGCGGTGTAGAAGTAGCATAGCAGTATATAAGCTGTTCAACAAATTATGACTGTATCAAGCAGTCATGGCTAAATGTATTTTATGTGGGGAATGGCTAAATGTATTTTATTGAGAAATAGGAAAAGTGATATTATTCCAGATGTTAAAGAATTGCTTTTTGGAAATGTGTGACTGATTTGTTTTAGAAAAGGCAATGTTTGCATTAATTAAAGAAGAAAGCAAAATGTACCACTATGGCAGAAATTGTATGAGATTTTATTTTAGTTTTTTTTAAAAAAAACTGAAAACATTATGTACCAAAAATATTGATGCTTTTCTCTTTGATGCTTTTCTCTATTTTGTTAACCAAGATACAGGTTATGTGAGAATGCAATTTAAGGTTAGAAGACAAGTCAACTCTTTTCTTTTGAATCAAAATGTTGTTTCTTTTTCCCATATACTTCATATAAATGTACAGTTAATCCATGAATTACAACCGTTCATTTAATGACTGTTAGATGTTACAATGGCAAATGACTTATAACCAGGTTTCCCGCTTGGGCAGGGATTGGACTAGAAGAACTATAAGGTCCCTTCCAACTCTGATTATCTGTTATCTGTTAACCAGGGTTGAGATTCAAATTTCTTAAAAACTGGTTCTGTGGGTCTGGCCTAATTTGTGTGACTGGGTGGACATGGCTTGCTGACTGGGCATGGCTTGGTGGTCACATGACTGGGTGGGCATGGCTTGAATGTAAATATTGTAAATATTTATGTAAATATTGAATTTTTTATAAAAAAGAGCAATTTTTACCCAAAATCAGGCAAAGCAGGCAGGCAGATTGAGTTACTCACAAAATCACAGATTCACTCAGAGATCTACCTTTCTGCAATCTGCTGCCTGAGTGTGTCCCATAAAATTTGCTTGCAAGCAAAGTCACAAAAGTAACTAACAGCACACCATGTATGTAAATATTGATTTTTTTTATTTAATAAAAAGCAACTTTTACCCAAAATCAAGCAAAGCAGACAGGTAGATTGAGTTGGTTGCAGAATCACAGATTCACTCAGAGATTTACCTTTCTGCAATCTGCTACTGAGTTTGTACTGAAAATAGAAGCTTTAGCCCTAAGGAAGGTTCAGCTCTGCTTTTTGATTAGCTAGAAAGCAAGAAATCCAAGGATTTTCTGCTTTCTGGCTAATCTAAATATTCCAGAACAGCTGATAGTCATAACAGATGATGGTTGGGGGAAAAAAGGAAAAATAGCAACTTAGCAAAAATTAGATGAAGGCACAATGCTGTTGTGGTTTGCCGGCAGCCAGTACAGATGGAAGCGGAGTCAGACAGTGAGGAAGAAAGGGCACCAGTCAGGGAGTCTGGAGAGGACTTGGACGAGGGTCCTGCACAGGGGTGGGATTCAAATTTTTTAACAACTGGTTCTGTGGCTGTGGCTTATTTGGTGGGTGTGGCTTGGTGGTCATGTGATTGGGTGGACAGGGCCAACTCAACATCACTCATGTAAAAGGGCACTTCTCCTCGCCTGGTGTCTCATGACAGTGGGGATTCTGCAATGGTCGTAAGTATGAAAAATGATCATAAGTCACTTCTTTCAGTGCCACTATAACTTTGAATGGTCACTAAATGAACTGTTGTAAGTCAAGGATTACCTGTACAAAAATACAAAAGGCTTCTTTGTTTGCAAAAAGCTGCCCTAAATACCAATCATTAGATTAAAAATACCTGCAAGCCAGAGTTACAAATCAGGCAGGGTGCCCGAGCACCTTGAGGAATTAAAATAGTTAAACTGCAATAACTATCAGCAGTCAACTCTTGCTCATAAAGTGAAACCCTTTAGCAGAGAGTCATTTAAGCTATCCAAAAAGAGGACACTTTGGAAAAGCAATCCTTAGATTCATTTGCACCACTTAAAGATACCAGCTGGTCTCACTCACCTCACAAGTTATCCAAAGGAAATCATCCAGATATAAGGAAAGGTCACATGTCCCCCAGAAAGGCAGTAAAAAAAATCAGTGTTGAGCTTGAATCCTGCCTCTTGGAAATACACCCCAAAAGGACAGTGCCAGATACTACTAAAGCAGTGAAGGAAGACCCCCTCCCCAGATAGAAAAAGAAACCATGAGGCAGGAAAAAATTCAAACACAATACAAATAATTAAATCACAACAGTAGCTGTTGCTTGTCAAACCAATTACCAGAACAAATAGACACAGGAACTAGCCAGATTTCTCAAACCAGTTTCTGTTCAGGAACAGAGATTAATCTTTTTCCTTCCAAACAAAGCTGATTAGGGAAAATTGCCCCATTATAAACACAGGATTAAACATCACCAAGCACAAAATTAAACTTCACCAAAAACCAGTTTTAGACCAAAACTCAGAAAGGGTATGTGAACTTACGTTTGAATGTCAATCTTTCTAGATAGCCAAGAAGCCTTGCTGAATGGCATTCATCTTGGTTCCTTATCATGAAAAAGCTTCTTTCCAGCTCTGCTTCATTATTCAATTATTTCTTCAAAGTGCTGATCATTCAATGCCAGCTGGAAGTATTTACAGGGGAGTATTTCCTCTCAACAGCAGTGTAAAACACTTAAAACAACCCTTCCCCTTTAAGAAAGTATCAGGAAAGGAAAAAAAAAAAAACCTCCTTTGGAGACTGTAAGTCTAGACATACTGCCAAGAATATAATAAGGGTGAAAAAAAAAAAAAGCAAAAGGAGACTTCTTCTAACTACCAGTTCTCTGAACTGCTTAGAAAGTTAGAACCGATAACTGGTCAGAACCGATAGAATCCCACCCCGGGTCCTGCATCCGATGCAGGAATGGGGCCAGGACCATCTGGGAGTGGGGTGCTGCCTTCGGAGCCTTCAGAGGCTGGCAGCAGCAAAGCAGAGGACTCAGGGGAGCCTGTGTGTGTACACAGAGCTGCTAGAAGGCGAGAGCAGCTGAAGCAGAAGAGGCGACATGGGAGTAAGGCTGGGAGATGATTGCCCCTCTCATAAGGGATAAAAGTCAGACCTCAATGACAAAGCAAAGCAGTTCAATCAGATTCAGTCTTCTTGAAACTGTGTATTCTGGTTGATTTTTTTCTGATACTTTGGATGGTTTCTAATTACTTTGAAGACTTCTGTTTTTGGCAGCATTCTTCAGCACTGATAAGCATAGGCTTACCTTGGGGAACTGTGTATAATGAGTTCTGGCTGGAAATGAAAGTAATTCCCAGTGTTGCATTAAAATAGGTTTTGCTTTTGAAACAAGTTTGTATTTCAATACATTTGACGAAGCATGGGTCAGAACAAATGCAGGCAAATTGAATGGCATGTAAGCCAGGGAGGGAGGGAGGGAGTGGGGAGGGAAGGAGCCAGCCAGTGGTGCTATTTGTCGATTCTGCAAACTGCACAGAATTGTAACAACCGGTTCTATAGAACCGGTCCGACCAGGTAAAATCCCACTCCTGCTTATGACTATTTTTCACATTTATGATTATGACCCATGTTCATGTGATCAATATTCGGATTTTTGGCTTTGGCAACTAGTTCAAATTTCTGATGGTGACAGAGTCCCGGAGTCATGTGATGTGAGACCTTCCAACAAGCAAAGTCAATGGAGAGGCCAGATTTATTTAACCAACATAGTGGTTAAATAAATCTGGCCTCTCCATTGACTTTGCTTGTTGGAAGGTCTCATATCACATGATTCCCAGGACACTGCAGCCATCAGAAATTTGAACTAGTTGCCAAAGCCAAACATCTGAATATCCATTGACTTTGCTTGACATCTTCATTGACTTTGCTTAGCAATTGTTGTGATTCACTTAACCACTGTGGCAAGAAAGGTCATAAAATGAGGCAAAAGTCACTTAACAAATGTCTCACTTAGGAATAGAAATGTTGGACTCAATTGTGGTTGTAAATCAAGGATTAGCTTTATTGATTATTCTTTGATAATCCTACAAGGTGATTTGTGAAACTGATTTGGAATTCAAAGTTCATCTTTGATAGTATATTTAGCTTTAGTGTCTAGCCCAGAAAGTTTTAGTTTTTCCGTCTTTCAAGATCTTGCTTTACATCTTTCCATAATTTATTACAATTGTTACTTCAAGCTACAATTTTAGGGAAAATTGGTAGAAAATGTTTTACAGATGGTATTTAACTCCTTCAATAATTTCCATGTTAAACAAATCATATAAAATAAATGTTGGGAATGCTACAACCAAGGAGGGACATTTTATCAGATGTGGTAATCATGTAAAAAAAAAACAACCTCAAAAATAGTAAAAAGAAATGCCTCAAATTATTGATCAAATTTTAAAAGTAAAATTTGAAGTGAAACCACAAATATTTCTCTGAGCTATAATTCCAGAATAGACAAATAAAAAAATATTGCCATTTACTAAGATACCTGCTGACAGCTGTAAGAATGAATTTGGCATAAAATAGAAAAAAGAAGTTTTCCTGATGATACAAGATTGGGAGATCAAAACTGGAGGGTATGAAGCAATGGCAAAACTGACAATATACAGTATATCCACAACAGAAGTCTAACCAAATTTAAACAGGATTGGCTCTTTATATGGTACATATAATACAACAAGGCAAATTAGACATTTGGAAGATGGTTTTTAGGAAAAAGATTATGAGGTCAATCAAAAATAATAGATGAAATAACTTCAACAGACATTAGCAATAAACCTCAATGTTCCACATTTGGTGTACAATATGAATATTTAGATTGTGGTAAGCAGTTGAGGAACAAATGGAAGGGCAGGCGAGAATAGATCACAAAAGTTTTTCCATAATATTTTACTCATGCTTTCTTAATAGGTGTTTTTACTTTACTGTGCTTTTCATGTCTTTGTTCTGGTATAACTTTCTTAAAATTTATTAATAGCATACGTAAAAAAATTAAGTAAAATTATCAATTTAAAACATGATGTGCAGTCTAGATTTATACATTATGCTAAAAAAGAGTGTGTGTGATTTAGGACTTTGATCCAATGCAGAAAACTAAATTAAAAACTTCTCAATACATGAATGTACAGCTTAAGTGAATTAACAAGAAGACCCCTTCTTTTGTATAATTGGTTCCTTCTCCAAATTGCCCCTGCTGTTCACAAATTTTTTTGGCCAACATATAATTACGCTATGATTCTCCTTTGTCTTGCACCAACTCTTCTTCCAGATATTCCTTCATATTTCTGAAGAATGCTGGCATATTCAGATTTAACAGATAATCAGAATTGGAAGGGACCTTATAGATCATCTAGTCCAACCCCCTATCCAAGTGGGAGACCCTACACCATTTCTGACAAATGGCAGTCCAATCTCTTCTTGAAAGTCTCAAGTGATGTCGCTCCCACAACTTCTGAGAGCAAGCTGTTCCATTGGGTGATTGTTCTCACTGTCAGAAAGTTTCTCCTTATTTCCAGGTTAAATCTCTCCTTGTTCAGTTTCAATCCATTATTCCTTGTCTGGCCTACAGGTACTTTAGAAAATAGCTTGACTCTTCCTCCCTGTGGCAGCCCCTCAAATATTGGAAGACCACTATCATGTGTCCCCTGGTCCTTCTCTTTACTAGACTAGCCAAGCCCAGTTCCTACAACCGTTCGTTGTATGTTTTAGCCTCCAATCCCCTAATCATTCTGGTTGCTCTTCTCTGTCCTTTTTCTAGAGTCTCCATATCTTTTTTATAATGTGGTGAACAAAACTGGATGCAGTAATCTAGGTGTGGTCTTACTAAGGCTTTATAGAGTGGTGTTAGTACTTCCCTTGATCTTGATTGTATCCCTCTGTTAATACAATTTAGGATTGCATTAGCTTTTTTGGCTGCTGCTGCACACTGTTGGCTCATATTTAGTTGGTTGTCCACTAAGACTCCAAGATCCCTCTCACAGTTACTGCTATTGAGCCTGGTTTCACCCAGTCTATATGTGTACTTTTGGTTTTTCTTGCCTAAGTGTAGGACTTTACTTTTCTCTACATTGAATTTCATTTTGTTAGATATGACCCAGTGTTCTAGTCTGTCAAGATCCATCTGGATCTTGAGCCTATCTTCTTGGATGTTAGCTATTTCTGCTAGCTTAGTATCATCTGCAAATTTTGTAAGTTCCCCTTCTATTCCCTCATCTAAGTCATTAATGAAGATATTGAAGAGTCCTGGGCCTAAGATAGAACCTTGTGGCACCCCACTGCTTACTTCCCTCCATGTAGACTTAGACCCATTAAGGATTACTCATTGAGTACGGTTTGCCAGCCAGTTGCGAATCCACCTAGTGGTGGTCCTATCTATTCCACTTTTTTCTAGCTTACTAAGAAGTAGGTTGTGGTCTACTTTGTCGAATGCTTTGCTGAAATCTAAATATATCATGTCCACAGTATTTTGCTGGTCTACTAATTTAGTCACTGTATTGAAGAATGAAATAAGATTGGTTTGGCATGATCTGCTCTTAACAAACCCATGCTGAATGTTAGTTATTACTTTACTTGTTTCTAGATGTTGGAAGATCTGTTTCTTTATTATCTTTTCCAGTATCTTCCCGGGTATTGAAGTTAGGCTGATTGGTCCATAGTTTCTTGGGTCTGTTTTTTTTTTTCCTTTTTTGAAGATGGGAACCACATCAGCTCTTTTCCAGTCCTCTGGTAATTCCCCAGTGCTCCAGGATTTTTGAAAGATATGGTGCAGTGGTTCTGAAATGACCTCTGCCAGCTCTTTTAAAACTCTGGGATGTAATCCATCGGGCCCTGGTGATTTGTTTTCATCAATATCAGACAGGTGTTCTCTTACTATTTTTTTTTTGCTTATTTTAACTTTTATTTCTGGTCTGTCTTTTACAGTTATGTTTTTGGTGAGTTGAGCTATAGTTTCTTTTTGCGTGAAGATGGATGCAAAGAATGAGTTAAGCAGTTTTGCTTTCTCTCTGTTGCCTGTTACTTTCTTGCCATCTTCTCTCTTTAGTGGACTGACTGTTTCCTTGATTTTTTTCTTGTTATTTATATGTTGGAAGAAACTTTTTTTATTATCTTTGACTTTTGTTGCAAGTCTTTGTTTGTTCTGAGCCTTTCCTATCCTGATTTCGTCTTTGCAGATTCTGGCTATCTGCTGATATTCTGCCTTAATTCTATGTCCTTCTTTCTATTTTTCATACTTGTCCTTTTTTTCTTTCAATTTGCCAGAGAGATCTTTGTGCAGCCATGCTGGTTTCTTCTTGGATTTCTTGTTTTCTTTCTCAGTGGTATTGTGCTGGTCTGGGCTTCTATGATCATACTTTTTAGAGTTTCCCAAGATTCTTGAGTTGTTTTCCCCGTTACGATTTTCATCCATGAAAATTCCCAATCTCATTTCCTTTTCTTCTTTAGACTAAAATCTGTTTTCAAGTCAGATGCAGGCATTCTTAAATAAGTCTAGTCCATTTCAATTAAGAAAAGGTAAGTGGAAATCCTTTAATTTATTCTCGAATGGGAGGCCTCAAGTTAGCACATTTCATGGTAAGCTCCAATGTCAAAATGATGACACATATGATATATCATGAAGTTACTGAACAAAGAGCACAATTTAGCACTTGTATAACAATACACGACTCAAGAACTGTGAGTAACATATAAAATTCCCATGCACACCCTAAATGGATATGTTGCATCAAGCTTATTGTACTACACAGATAGGAAAAAGAGGGCCAACAGTAACAATAGACAATTACTCGAATTCTTTTTTAGTGTCATTCTTATTTCTTGATATAAACTGATCAGAGAAAGTCTCCTTGAATCACTTCACAAATGACTTCCAGTTCTGGAAACAGTCAAGAGAATTCTGACAAGAGAAGCCTCTTCCCTAATTTTCTTCCTGAAAATCTTAGTTCTGGGGCAACAAATTGAGCACAATATTCAAGATTATATCTTACAAGTATTGAATATAAGGGAGCTTTGATACTTTTCTAGTGCAAGGGAATATGAATCAATCTTTTTCCACATTTTTGTTTTGGATTTAATCTCACTGATTTTTGTTCAGCTTTTGGAAACTGTCGTTTCTAAGGTTTCATGTTATTTACTTCTTGTCGACAGAATGTTAATTCCATAGCATGGGATTTTATTTTTATGTCTACAAGTTGACTTAAGGTTGTCCCTGCCTTAAATTGTGATCAATAATGTCTTCATATTATGGAATGAACTTTCAAATTTAAAATCAAAAGGAAAAAATGCCACATGAGGACATTCTTTCAAATACCATACCATGGCTGCTAATTATTAATGCTTACCTGGGAGCCTTGAGTGTTAGTATGCATGTGTATGCACCATACTTTATTGTATAGTTTTAAACAGATTTCAGTGAAGTATTTTCATAGACTATCTTGAATCTGGAGATAAAATTATTTCTGGTAATTGGAAAAACGATAAAATGTAAACTGGACTTATTTTTAAAAAAGTTTAAGGGAGAACTAATCATCTGCAAAAAAGTATTTATAATTAATGACAAAAAATAAACGTTTTTGCCAGATCAGCAACTTTCTTTATGTTGAGTGAAGGTCTTAACCACTCAGCCAGATTGATAAAAGAAGGTATGGAACACCTTAGAATGTCTGATAAGCTGTCAATCCTGGAGCTATCTTTGAGCATCTTCAAGATTGCCACAACAAGGCCAGCTGGAGCTGTGGGAAAGGGAAGGGAGTGTAGAGATAGCTGAGGTGAATATGTAGACAAAATAACATTCTTTCTTCTGTAAACCAAGGACACTCCCACCAGCACCTGGAGGGGCATGGATGTGAGGCATCTGGGATGGGGAAGGAGACCTGATTGGGGCATGTGATGGCTGTGTGTAACGTGGGGAAGAACTCTGGATTTTGAACGGGGTGGGGAAACTTCAGATTTGAATTTTCACCAGCTGTTCCAATATGATATGCCTAATAAATCTATAATTTGAGGAACCCTGCCTTAGAGTATTGGTTTCCTATGGGCTGTTACTTGGAACCCTGACATAAGCACTGATTTAACTAAAACAGTCAGACCTTATTCTGCAAGAATAAATAAATAATAGATAGATAGATAGATAGATAGATAGATAGATAGATAGATAGATAGATAAGCAATGAATTGTTGAGGCTACTCTGCAGTCAAATGACAGGCTCTAGTCCAAGCCAAGAGGAGCATTTGAGGCAACATAACACAGAAAAGTAAGCATATTAGAGAAACATGAGCTGCAGCACTTTGAAGATACCGTAAGTGTGAGATTAATGGAGGGTAATGCCATCCATTTCTGCCCTTTAGAAATACTTGTCTGTCCATTCTGGAACAGGATAACCAGGCAATTCATATCAGTGCTATTTCACTTGCTAGCTCACTCCTGAGGTAAGGAGTCTATCTAAAGAAAATAGGTGGAGACTTTATTTCCAAAGTTATTATTTATCCAGTAGTATGATTGCATATAGATAATCCCATAAGTAAGGGTATTTTATAGAGGTAGATGACTGAAAGAGTAATGTATTTTAATGAGAAAAATATCAGTTCATGTTTCTATCTAACTTAGAATCTAGCACTGCAAAAGATACAGATTGTCTGTTTGATCTTAATTACCAGATCTAAACTACAAAAAATATACAGTATGGTTGCTGGACCCCTCTTGTACTTCAGAGAGTAAATCCATTCAATGTTAGCAAAATTCAGTACAGTAGATCAGTGTTTCTCAATCTTGACTACTTGAAGAAAGGTGAACTTCAAGTCCCAGAATTTCCATGCCAGGAAGTCTGGCTGGAGAATTCTGGGAATTGAAGTCCACCCATCTTCAATTAGCCACAGTTTAGAAAAAACTACAGTAGATAATCCAATCTGATTCTCAGAAGAGGAATTTTAGTTATCAGTGGAATATGAAAAAAGCTTTGCCATTCCACAAAAATGGAAGGATGTGGACAACAGCTTCTAAGTATAGTTTTTCTATATTTATAAATCTTAAACTTAGGAAGAATTCACACCCCAGCAGTTGGAAAGGGGCTGGTTCTTCCATATCACTGCAATATCTTGGTCATTTGTACTTAAGTTTAGAGCAGGGTGTCAACTCACATCATCATGGCGGTGCCACATGATGTATTGGGACTCCCCCCCCCCTTTGCTAAACTAGGCGAAACCTGGGCATAGCCAGTGTATGACACATCTAGACCACAGGCTGGCAGTTTCACAGCCTTGGTTTAGAGGAATAGAAGCTATAACTTTCTCTGTAAGTTTGTGCTAGAGACAGATGGAGTTATTTTTGTCTATTTTAGATAGTAATACATTATACTAGTAGTTACTATTAGCATTCTTTTGTTGTTTTTGTCCTTCAAAAGTGATTTAGCTTTTTACTTTTTAATATGGTGTTTGCAGCTGATAGATTTATTTTTGAATCAAGAATGCAATTAGTTTGACTAGCTAATTATTATTGGCTACATGAATTTTAAGTCCTGTTTTTATTCACAGGAGTAAGGCTGGTTATTGAATAATTAACTGGGAAAATTCTTGTTTGACTTTGGAGATGGAACTAATTAATTCATCTGGATTTTTACCATTTGGAAATGACAGTGATTATTTAAGGTGTTCCTGGACAAGTAATTAACCAAAATAAATCTTCTGACTCTGATATGAAGGTTCCCTTTATATCAATTCCAGAAACAAAGCACTTGTTTTGGAGTACTTTGTTATGGTGAGATAACAGAACTAGGAAAATAAAGTCCAAAATTTAATATAAACGTATCGCTATGGTTAAGTAAAGCAAACAAACACATAACTGATACTCATAATAAATGAAAAATAATTCATGCCATTAAATAAAAATATTGTTGAATAGAATAGAATAGAACAGAACAGAATAGAATTCTTTATTGGCCAAGTGTGATTGGACACACAAGGAATTTGTCTTGGTGCAAATGCTCTCAGTGTACATAAAAGAAAAGATACATTCATCAAGAGTCAAGAATCATTTTATCATCAAAATATAAAATTTAGGCTGTGCCTGTGTTTCTATTTAGGATGTTCTTCAATTTCTGAAGAATATCAAGAAAATTCCATGTTGTCAATCCTAAATGTATGCAATCAACAAGAATGCCCTAAAATATTTGAAGCTACAAGCCAGTTATATGATATAATCAGAACTCGAGAAAGGCTTGTTTTGATTAGAAATGTTTGTTATAAGTTTCATTGAGGATGCTTTATGAGAGGTTTTGAATGAGTCACATGATGATTGGAATATGCTTTCCTCCCCAGGGTAAAATTGTAGCATCTGAACTATTGGCAAATTTCAGTCCTACCAATTGCAGACTTCTTTCCAATGTAAGAACCAGCTGGAATGAGATTTATTTTTCAAAATTGCGGCAATGAAACTTCCGAATCTAATTCTACCAGTTCCTGTGGTTTTAATAAAGCAGGTTTTTAAAAGTTTAAATCAAATATGCTTAAAGCTGCTTCTTCCTCTTTGTGTGTAAGTGTGTGCGTATAGCAATATAATTTAATCTTCTATATTATAGTCCTTTACCACATTCTCTGGGTGGTTTACGACATAAACATTATATGCAGCTTGCATATAATATTTATATTTTTGCATTTATATAACATTTGTACATATGTATATGTAGTATTATAGGTCCTGAAGTGTGTGTGTGTGTGTGTGTGTGTGTGTGTCCTAAGATAAGCAGTTGCCCATGCATATCATTAATTGCAGTGTATTTTTTACTTTAAAAATACATTGTTAGGCTATAAGTTAATTTGACTGCAAATGCAATCAAAGGGCAATGAAAAACTGAGAGCCCGCATTTAATGCAATTTTTAGGCTTTTGGCAAGAATTTTTGGCAAGTGATTTGAAGGAATTATCAGTCTTACAACAGCATTTCCACATCTTTGCTTGCCTTCTAGACAGATGGTTGGGATGATCTTGATAAAAAGGTTGAGCAGAGGCTCTGGTATAGCTATGTCAAGACAGTGATATGCATCAAGAGGATGAAGTGATTTATGCAAGTATTGCTTGGACTCTCCCCACCACCACCAATTTGTTCTAGGTTGAATGGATGATAGAACAATTCTCAGGGTGGATAGCATCCAATGAGTTTTGTGGATCAAGACAATCTGGGGAGATGGGGTGTGTGGAAGGAAAAAATTTGGGAAATAACCATCTCACTCTACTTATCACATCTGGCTGCTATTAAAAGTTACAATCTCCCTTGTTGCCCCAGTGAAACTATGACTGAATATGCAGCGAAGACATGACATCATGAAGAGAAGTTGCTGAAGCAAGAAAAATGTCCTCTCAATGTACTTTATAAACAATGTGGTATTGGAAAAGATCCCAATTTCGCTTGTTGTTTGATCTGAGCTTTTCTCTCTCGGCTTCTCTTTCATTTGGCTGTAAGTTCAGATTTTCTTCTAATCAGATGCTGTTAGTCCCTGGTTGAACTTGCCCTGGGTCTCAGACAATAGAGTGGGTAGAAGTTATGACAACAATCCTGCATTATAAGTACAAACTATAAGGTTTACTCTGAAGCTGCAGTTAAAATAAAACTTTTCTACAGCTATGCCTATATATAGTAAATGTCAATCCAAAGTAAATATAAGCTGAGAAGGGAGTGGCTATCTCAAAAACAAAACCCAGCTTTCAGAAACTATGTAAAATTAACCAAGCTTCCCTTTTTTCATTTAAAAAGTGGCTTTCAATTTGATTATTTTACCATTTTCATGGAAAATATGTTACTTTATGAAGTCATGAGGTTGATCATTGTTTAATAATATTCAGAGAGAAGATACAGAGAAATAGGCCTCTTTATTTCTTCCTCAACCTTATACCTAATCAATAGACTTTTCCATAAATAGGGAGGCTTGCCACAGATTGGCACCACAGATCATTTGGAAGTCACACTATTGCAAAGTCTGAGAAACAACCTCTACCTTACTTCATTTTTTTCTTATTTCATTTGCTTGTTTTTCCCTTAGGTTTCCAGATCTGAAAGGCAGCACACTATGGCTTCCATTGACCCAATTCAATGACACTAGAAAGTTGTATCTCTGGAGTTTTAAGAGGAATGCCTCTTATATCATTCAGAAGTTGCGGAAAGCTTACCTTTCTTTCTGTTTCTTTGCTGGCTTGAATACCAGCTCCTGTTGTCTTGGGGCAAAAAAAAAAAATAACAACCAAGATTAGCAAGTTATATTTAGGTCCCTTGGCAAGCCTGACCCTATCTATTTTCTCAATGCCATAAGAACAGTAAATTGCTAATCAAGAAAAAATGTGAGGAAAGAAAAACATTTCCATGTATGTTAAATATTGCATATGGTTCACCATTTCTTTCTGACCCCAAAGAGCTGCTTTCCTTTGTCTCGTTTTTCTTTGTGTATTGTCATATGAGTTGGTATACAGTAGATATATCTTCATTTGAGTCAGTGAGCCTTGTTTTCTCTCCCCTCACCCTGCTAACTAAGGGGAATTACTTATATGAACCATTTTTGGAAAGCAGTGTTGTCTCAAAATTGTGATACCATGTTTCTCCAACAATACGGCCCCCCAATAGGAAGACCCCAGCATGTTTTCTAGGAATAAAATGAAATTAAGCCCCTCCCCCCAAATTTAGGCGTAGTTTAAAACATGTGAAATTGGGGGGAAGGCAGGGGGGAAGGCAGGGGGGAACTTGCCATTAGGAGTGCCCCGCTGCACACCAGGACTTTTGCAAACTTGCAGAGCCCGAGGTTGGAGCACCAAGGGTAGCAGCAGCAGAGATGCTCACTTGACTCTTTTCACGCCCACCCAGCCGCTCGGGATTAAACCAAAACGCAGTGCATAGTGCTCCCAGGTACCTCAAAATGTTTTTTTTCCCCTTGTTACAGAGATGGGGGGAAAGCGGGAGCAACTCAGATGCTATTGTTGGAGATGGCACTGGAGAGAGAGGTGCCAGCACTGGTGGGAACCGTGGAAACTATGGAGGCCTGAGAAGCAGCTGAAACGCTGCTAGCAGACATCCCTGCCTGCCCACTGACCCAGGTCTTCAGCGCTTGGTGGGGGTAAGGGAGCCCTCCATGCTCCATCATGATTGGCTGTTAGGAGTGACTAGTGGTGAGGCATAGCTGCCAGAGAGGCACCCTAGGCAAGGGTGCATTGGGGGGTGAGAGAAATTAATTCACCCCCGAAAAGACAACCTAGCCATTTTTTCAGAGTTCAAAAAAAAAATAAGACCCGGCTTTATTATATGAGAAACACGGTAAATAACCAAGCTAATTAATTAACCAGGAATTAAATAGCAGTTGTATATCAAGAAATCACTATAGAGTGATTTGCAATTCAATTAATAGAGGATGGTATTTAAAAACTTGGTGCACCACTGGAAATTGCTTCAAATTTGCTATAATGTTCCTGCAACGTAGGAAACTTGAAATACTGTGTGTGTTGCATTACTCCAAAATTCAGCATGAAAATACTATATGAGTATTGCGGAAAGTACCAAGAAAGAAATTCTTAGTCTGCATAACTCTTCATGAAGCTAAGAGTGTGGTGGACTTTTAAATGTTTTGTTTAATATCTTTCAAAGCTTAGATCAGTAAGTGCAAACTTCATCAATACTATAGTATTGGAAAATAGGCAGTCGGGTTATTGATAATGAGAACTTATCAATTTCTTATATATTCTTATTTCCAATTAACACCATTACATAGGGGCTTCAGAAGGTGACAGTAAATCATGTCAACACTGAAATAATACCACAACCTGTGTCTGATTTTCACCATTTAGTATTCCATTTCTGAATCATATTCATGCGTGATTAAAAACATTGACACAAATACCAACATTTCTGGGGAGATCAAAATTACTTGTTATTATTTATTATTATTTATCACCATAGTTTAATACACAGGAAGTTCTGCACTTTCACATTTTTTTTTCATTTTATATCAGACAGTCCCATGGATTGGTGAATCTATTTGTTTGTCTGCTTGTTTATCTTTTAGCAAAGGCCCTTTCCTGTTTTCAACTTGATGATCCCCTAAGTAAATAACAGAAGGCCTTAGGTAGACTGCACATACCTTTGTGTGATTATTTATAGGCCTACAGTGAATTCTCCACATTAAGGGTTTTTATTGGTGCTTATTTCTGGATAATCCAACTGGCCAATTTCTTTTCTACAGAAATGTCAAATTCACTCTCCCACCTAGAGTTTAGTTGTGGCACAATACTTCTTATAATCAAAATTGTGTTTATACTGTTTTCACTCAAAAAGTTCAAATATAGAATTAATTTCTAGTAAGTCATAAGAAATATCATTCAGATTAGAGAAAGAACTATTTTTAAATCAATATATTCAAATAAGTATACCACCGCATATATTCTACCTTAGTCAAATACTGTAGCATATAAATTAATAAATATGTGATTTTATTAATTATACATAATTTAGTGTTATTTTTATGTTAGTTGGTCAGCATTTTAGAATAATGTTACATTGGGGGAGAAAGGGAGAGTAGGGGATGAATAGCTAGATGGGTAAGATACTATAGATATTAGATAGATAGATAGATAGATAGATAGATAGATAGATAGATAGATAGATAGATAGATCTGGGAGAGTGGGCGCAAGAACGGAGACGAGGCATTGAATAGTGACTCCAACTCTTTATCAGTGACTTCAGAACAGAGCAAAATACTAGGGCAGCAGCAGCTCCTTTTATAGAGCTGGCTGCTGTCACAACACCCAATGATTTGAGTTTGCCGCGCTGGAAGCTTCCAATCGGCGGCGACCCGCTAACAGCCAATCAGATCAGCCAACAACGACCAATCACGATCTGGTATCAGCGGGCCAATCAGAAGTGCAGGTTTACGAGCCTGTCATGGAAGGAAAACTATTAGAATTGCAAGCTAATGAGTTTGCTTAGTTCGGAACACCCCTCCCCCCTAGGTTCCATCTCAAGGGTGGGGTGATGTATTCTCGCAGGTAGGCAGGTCATCTCACCTGTCTACCTGATCTACGTTGCTCCACCAGTCTTTGCCCGAACTCTGGTTCCCGTGGGCTGTTTGTTGAACTCAGCAGTAACGGTGATCTGACTTCTCCGTTGGGTGACTCGGGGTTGTCATCTCTACTCCCGTCAAGGCTGTCATCTGGATTCTCTGGGTTTGCTGATGCCGCCGTGCTGCTTCGTGTAGAGATGACCATCTGCCCCGGCTCTTCTTCGGAAGGTGAATATTCTAAGTTTGGTCGTGCTGATTGCTGGGTTTTCAAGTACTGGGTCGGGTACTAGTTCATTTTAAGCCCCCTCAATTTCCCTCACCCCCCCCCCCCGGTTTGGAGTTCAGGGCTTGTAAAGGGGGTAGGTGCCAGCCTGGAGCATAGCTGGTCGATGTGGTGCTTCCACAGTCTCCCATCAGCACTTTGTAAATGGTAGGAATGGGGACCTGTAATTTGAGTTATGGTAGCGGGGACCCACACTGGGTCACCGGTAAAGTTTTTTGCAAAAACCGGGTCGCCTACCTTGAACGTGCGATACTTGCTGCTGGACCCCAGGGGCTTTTCCGGCATGTAGGCAGGGTGTCGTCGGTCAAGATGTGATCGAAGTTTCCTGCCCGTCAGGAGTTTGTCTGGGGTTTTGTTAGTGGTGCTGTTTGGAGTAATACGTTGGAGGAGAAGCATCCTGGTCACCTTGTCGTGGATGTTCCCTTGTTCCCATCTTGTGTAAGTTTTCTTTATGAACTGGCCCTACCGTTGGCCGCAGGGTGAGTCGGCGATGTTAAGGCGTGGCGTATCCCCCGGTCTGCTAGGTACTGCTCAAATGCCAAGGTGGTGAATTGTGGGCCATTGTCTGAAACCAAGACATCTGGCAAGCTGTGTTTAAAGGGCTTTAAAGCCTGTGTTTAAAGGGCTTGAAGGTGTCGTTGAGTTCATTGTCAGGCCAACCTTTTTCCACCCAGCTGAGGACACGTGCCAAACAAGGGTCCTTCCTTGTTTCGGATACGATGTCTTGTGCAGTCAGTGGTGGTGATGGAAGTGTCTCAATTTGTAGTGTAGCTAGGGTTGGAGCTGGGTCGTCCAGGACTT
The DNA here is from genome assembly GCA_033807585.1 of Hydrophis major. NCBI lineage: Eukaryota > Metazoa > Chordata > Lepidosauria > Squamata > Elapidae > Hydrophis > Hydrophis major. The sequence goes on from CM066333.1 coordinate 30,733,792, forward strand.
CTGGTAGTGGTGAGCGGCTCAGGGCATCCGCGTGGGGAATGGCTTTCCCCGGTCAGTGTCACAGTTGGTAATTGTATGTGGCTAGAAACTCTGGCCAGCGTGTCATTCTTGGCGATAAGATGTGGGGAGTTGGTTTATCCCCTGCCAAGATGCCAAGTAATGGTTTGTGATCAGTGATTATAGAAAAGGATCTCCCCTATACATACTCATGGAATCGGTTGATCGCAGATACAATAGCTAAAACCTCTTTATCTAGTTGGCTATAGTTTCTCTCAGTTTTAGATAAAGTTCTAGAAAAGAATGCAATGGCGCCTTAGTACCGTTTGGCAGGATGTGGCTCAGGATGGATCCTACTCCAAACAGTGAAACGTTGCAGATGACAGTTAAGGGTAAAGTCTCGTTATATTGTATTAGTACAGCATCTGATGTTAAAAGGTCTTTTACTTGCTGAAAAGCTCGCTGTTCTTGATGTCTCCAGACCCAGGAAGCTTTCTTGTCGAGGAGCCTATGCAGGGATTCAGCAACAGTCACCTTCTGGGGTAGGAAGATGTTGTAAAAGTTAATGAGTCCCAGGAAGGCTTGGAGATCTGTTTTGCTCCTAGGTCTCGGGGCGTTTTTTATTGCAGCCAATTTTTTCTCAGTAGGCTGAATTCCCTGTTTGTCAAGAAGGTAACCAAGGAATTCAACCCTCTCAGTACATAGTTGACACTTGTCCTTCTTGACCTTCAGGCCAGCGTCTTTAAATTTTTGGAGGACCATTCTTAGTCGCTTTTCTAGTATACTTCTAGTGGAGGTAGCTATCAAGACATCATCGAAATATGGCACGACCCCTTTTATGCCTTGTAGCAATCTCTCCATCAGACTTTGGAAGATGCCAGGTGCTACGCTCACTCCGAACTGGAGTCTATTACATTTGAACGCACCTCTGTGCGTAACTATAGTTTGGGATTCTGCGGTCTTTGCATCTACGGGCAGCTGCTGGTACACCTGGGCTAAGTCCAATTTTGTGAATATTTTTCCGCCCCCAAGGGAATGAAGGAAGTGTTGGACCACAGGCATGGGGTAAGCGCTCTGCTGAAGTGCGTGGTTTAGGGTGGCCTTGTAATCCCCACAAATTTTCAAAGATCCATCAGGTTTTATGGGGGTTACAATTGGGGTCTCTCATCAGGCATGGTTAATCGGTTCCAACACGCCCTGGGCTATTAATTTGTCCAATTGTTCATCAATCTTTGGTTTGAGTGCAAAGGGCATTCGATGAGGTTTAAGGCGAATGGGCACAATATCAGGGCAGAGATTAAATGATATGGGGGATCCCTTGTACTTGCCTAGCTTCTCGGTAAAAACTTCCTGGAATTCCTGGACAAGGGCCGCTTCCCAGTCATTGCCTTCGGTCTGGTTGATGCCCGCCAGTTCGATTCCCAGTGGTGTGAACCACTGCAAGCCTAGTAAGCTGGTTCGATCTCTATCGACGACGGTAAGAGGTAGGGTTGCGGTGTGGTCCTTGAAGGAGACTTGGACATGGCTGGAACCGGCGACTGGGATCCTATTCCCTTGGTAGTCCTTTAATATAATTCTCTGAGTGCTGAGGTCCTGGCAACAGATGTCAGGGATCAGCTGTTTGAGGGTTTTCCAGGAAACCATTGATAGGGAAGACACGGAGTCGACTTCCATAATGCATGGTCGATTCTCAATGGTGACCTTTACTCGGATTTTTTTTGCATCAAGGGATGAAGCGTGGCCGATGGTGATGGTTTGATGCACCTCTTCTCATCTGGTAGAAGTGGCTGGTGCTCGATTTCTGTAGTAGTGGTTCCATTGGTTGCTTGGGCGGTCCCGATTTACTGGTGGGGTGCCTGTTGTCTGCTGGAAATTATTTTCTCTTCGGTTTGGGCTGGACCCTCGCTTGCTTCTACAGACCTTTGCAATGTGGCCCCTCTTTCCACAGGAAAGGCAGAGTGTGTCTAGGAACTTGCAGTCTGATCGCAGGTGCTTTCCCCCACATCCCGCACACTGATATGAGGCTTACGATTCTGTTGATCTCGCTGATCACGTTCTGACCTGAGTCTGTTGACCTCCTCTTCCTCGTTTTCTGATGAGGATTCGAGGTCTTCATGGTGGGTGGTCATTGCATGCTTCTCGGGAAGGGGCATAGTATCACTGGCGAGTTGGCGGTGCGGTCCGTGTGCTCGGTGCATTCGAGCTGCTGACTTCCTGGTTGCTTCTGCTGCAGTAGCATCGGCGATGACATCTGCAAGGCCGATGTCTCCCTTCACCATAATCTTGCTCTGGGTTGTGGGGTCTCTTAGACCCAGAACAATTCGATCCTTCATGGCTTCTTCGAGATTTGCAAAGCCACAGAATCCCCCCAGGTTTCTGAGGTCCACGATGAAGTCTCCAACACTTTCACCTTCCTTTTGGCCCCTCTGGTAAAACTCGTGTCTCCTGATGAGTGTTGGCACCACTGGGGCATAATGGGCCCGGAGGATTGGGGCGAGGTTGTTCCAGTCCATCGTCTTGACTTCAGCTGGTTTTGCGAGTGCCTTTGCCATCTTAAAAATGGTGGGCCCGCAATGGGTCAGGAATACAGCTTGTTTCTTGCCAGGCGTAGCATCCTTCAAGTTGTTGGTTTCCAGGAACATCTGAAACCTATCCATATACGAGTCCCAGACTTCATTAGCGGGTCAAATGGAGCGGGTGGTATGGCGCCGCTGGTCATGTTGCTGCTATTGGTGCGCTCTCAGCCACGTGCTCTGTTAGTGTTCAATGAGTGTTCAGTCAGCTCTATCGTCTCCGCATCCCTTCCTCATTGCCAGTGTTAGATCTGGGAGAGTGGACGCAAGAACGGAGATGAGGCATCGAATAGTGACTCCAACTCTTTATTAGTGAGTTCAGAACAGAGCAAAATACTAGGGCAGCAGCAGCTCCTTTTACAGAGCTGGCTACTGTCACAACATCCAATGATTTGAGTTTGCCGCGCTGGAAGCATCCAATCAGCGGTGACTCGCTAACAGCCAATCAGATCAGCCAACAATGACCAATCACGATCTGGTATCAGCGGGCCAATCAGAAGTGCAGGTTTACAAGCCTGTCATGGAAGGAAAACTATTAGAATTGCAAGCTAACGAGTTTGCTTAGTTCGGAACAGATAGATAAATAGATAGATAGATAGATAGATAGATAGATAGATAGATAGATAGATGGATGGATGGATGGATGGATGGATGGATGGATGGATGGATGGATAGATAGATAGATAGATAGATAGATAGATAGATAGATAGATAGATAGATAGATAGATAGATAGATATGGATGGAAGGGTGGATGGGTGGGTGGGTGGATTTGTCATCACATTTACTGGGGAAACTGCTCTCCTCCCCCAGGGGAAATATTGCAGCAAAATTCTTATGACTGAAATTACATTTTTCACCTTAACTTAGTGATCAGCTGGTACAAGACTAATATATATATTGCTCTGTTTGGACTATGCAACACTTCAGATTGGAAGGCCAAAAAAAAGTCTTTGAAACACACAGTTGATAAATGTAGCACCTGCCCATCATGTTCTGCCTGTGATGCAGCTGTTTGAAGGTCTTGCAGACAGGTGCTTTGTCCATGGCCCTGTGAGCTCCAGAGCAGCTGTTGAACTTTGAATCCAAAGTGCTGCACAGCCCCTTCACTGTATACCCATTCATATCCAGGCTAATCTTTGGCATCCCTCTCTTCCAACTACTTCAGTTCAATCCCAAAGGGAGATATCTGGAAGGAGCTCCTGCAACAGTGAACTTTTATCAGATTGTGAAAGTTGCAGAGTGGTGGGGAAATATATAAAGGGAATGAAATGAAAATGGCAGCTTTTGCTATTTTTCATTCTGCTTTATATCAAAGCCAATGCAAAATAAGCTCCAAGGTATCCTAAGAGTGATATAGAAAAACAAATCCTCATTTTGAAGATGATGAAAGCTTTTCAAAAATTGCATAATGCATTTTGATGGAGATATATTTTGAGTCTGAGTCAAAAAAAATTTTTTTTACAAAGTGGATGAGATGTACAGAACTATATGGACAATACGTAAGCAATATGCTGTGATGTTTACCTAATATGAGGAAAGGTACTTCCCTTTCAAAAGCTGCCTCTGAATTTGTGGTCTATATAATCTAGTCAACATGCTTTTTCTTCTTCATTACCCAAAGTACTTGAAGTAATGAATCCAATTATGTTTGCTAGCTTTTGTTTATTTGTTTATTTATTATTTATGATATTTAAGAACCACCCACACAGAGGACTGTATATTAGTGTACCAGTCATATTCAGGTTATAGATTTTTGTAGTTCCCTTTTATTTAAGGCTGCCTAATTTCTTCTGCATTGATTGAACCTTTTTCTACCGCAAGAAAAATCAAGTACATATTCATTTTAATATTCTAAAATTGGTACTTGTTTCTCCATATTTTTTGGGTGACTATAAAGAGACAAATGTTAAAATTTTCTTAGTTTCCCCCTTCCCCAGGATATATTTGAAATATGTATTAGCTAAAACCAACCATGTTAAACTAATTAAAATATGCAAATGCAGCTCAGCAGGACTGCTTTTAAAGTCAATTATAGTTACCAAATGTTCAAATAAAAGAAAATCTGTTTCAATAACAACCTAACAACCATGTGGAACATATAAGGCCTCTAATTATCTTTTCAGAATATGGTTTAGAGTTAAGCTTTCTAATGATGAAAATGAAACTAAATCTGATTCTCTTTTAGTGTCCTGTTTAGCATTGATGAAATTCTGTTATCCGAAGTACACTCAGACTCTGCTGTGTGATCTTTCTTTGAATGGAGCAGCCCTCAGTGACCAGCTGCTGGATTTTAAAAAAAGGATTTTTTTTTTCAGTTGTAGCATCTTTTCTTTAGAACTTCTTCCTTGGGGAAGTACATCAGCCTACATCTGTGTTGGCTTACATGCAGGTGGTAAAAAAAACCCATTTGTTTTTCAATTTTATTAAAAGAGGTGTTGCTGTTTTTTATTTTTTAAATTATAGTTCTCTATTCTGGTAATACTTAGTACAGCGTTCCTTAACCTGGTGTTCCACAAGATGTATTAGATTACAATTTCCATCATACCCAAGCAACATGCCTATGTTTTTCTTGTGGGGAGGGAGAGAGAGAGTGAGTCATGGATAACAGTTCTTACAGAAGATTAATGTTCCCATTCCATGCAAACATGTCTGTTGGTTGAAATAGTGCTCACAGACACATTGACCATTAAAAGAAAAAAAACTAGCTAGCAGATCAGTGGGAATGGAAGAGGCTATGGTTGAAGCATCATCAACATAACTTTCTCACAGAGACTCTTAAGCCCTTCCTATGAAATAGAGATGTCATTATAGCCAGAGGGGAAAAAAATGTTCCTCTTGAGATGTCAGTGAGCTGTTGGAGATTGAGGCAAAGAGTAGGCCAGACTTGCAGGTAGATAAAGAAATCTTCCCATTAGTGCAATGATCTTCCCATTTTCATGGACCCATCAGCCAGGTATTTTCTACATTTTTTATTTTAGCATGGGTAGAAGTAATAGCAAATAAATTTATCATAAGCCTATATTTAAACAGTACAAATGGAGGATAGTGATAGAAGAGAATATTTATAGATCAGGGTTGAACTGTGAGGTCTCCTCTGAAGGGACTCCTCACATTGAAGATGTTAGCGAGTTTGGTAATGAAATGTCTGAAAGAAAAAAAACAAATCCAGAGAACACCAAGGAGACACCACACAGACGATAAAAACAATAATTAATATTATAACATACTGCAAACAATTACAAAATCACTGTTTGATTTTATTTTTTAAAGCTTCCTAAGGAAAAATATTTTTAGCTTTTTTTTTAAGTCAGGAGATCTGATCCTGAACAAATTTTGTTGGGTATGCTGATCCCCTTGAAAGATTAGCATTCATTTTAAAAACATGATCTTTCTGAATGTTGCTATTTTCATGTCAAAAGCAGGCAAGGATGCAAAAGAACACATAGTGTAGATAAGTACACTTCATTCATTCATTCATTTAAATTTGTATGGCTGCTCATCTTTAAAAAGTGTCTTTTGGGGATGAACAATCATATGATCAATGAAAACCAATTAAAATACAATACAAAAAAAATTAAATACATATAGCGGCCAAGAAATACTGCAGTCTCTAGAAGTTATCCTAACAGGAAAAAGTCCCCTTCACACATTTAGGACCAAAGTCCAGCAATATAGACAGACAGATGGATACAGATTCCTACCAAAAAAAATGACTGTTTTTTCCTGCTGTGTTCCAACTTGGTAGATGAGCTCAACATAGACGCAAGTGTGGTGAACTCAGGGGATTTACTAAGCATCAATGAAAGCATTTTATTGTGCTCTCAAATGCTGTCGTATGTAGTTAGCTGACAAATATGATAGTTTTTAGACTAATCCACCATGTCCTTGGCTAAAGCTCCTGGTGTGTTACATCATCTTGCTTTGGGCCAAGAGTTTGTTTCTCCCAGATGATTATCATGGAGCTGCTGACAGGTCTTTTGACTTAGTCCCCAGTATACAGGGTCTCTCCTGTTTATTTAGCACTACTGACAAAGGGAGCACAAGTGGCTGATATGCTTATGCAAAGCACTCTATCTCTCAGGCATTAGATAGTGTCTGTGTGCTCTGAATGTTTGGGGTGTGATAAATCAAAGCACATACTTTTTGACATCTTCCTGCTTTTGCTGCAGGCTCAAGTTTCTCTTGGTTGAAATCAGGGTGACAGAAAAATAAATGAAAAAGGCCAAATGTGACATCACCAGCCAACTGGTAATAGTCACGGAACAATAAATAATACTTTGTTGACTTGTAAAAATGAATCCCAGATAATGTGCACTGCATAATTCCTTTAATCTGTACATTAAACCTGTTATGCAATCGATACTATTAAGTATCAAATGGTCTATCTAATATGAAAGCTGTTTGGTATATAAAAAATTTGAAGACAATGATAGCAAATTGTTGTCTTGCATTTAATTGCATTGAATAAACTGTCATAATATTAGCATTGATATTTACATATTATATATTTTGAAGGACCAAAATTTCTATAATGCTACATGGACTATGACAAGCAAAAAGGAAGACTGCTCCTGATATAAATAAATTATATTTATAATTGTATTAGGTAGTAAATGAAGGGCAGTAAGGTTAATATTTTCTACGTAGATTATACCACCTGTCCCCAACTTTGAAAGGGATTGATTCTAGTTATTACAAGCACTGAAATATGATTCAACTGACAATTCAGTTCTCCACAAAGAATCAACTCATAGCATTTTTCCTGGACAATGAAAACTATGAGTCCAAAAGGGGGCTGTGAAAATATCTACAGACCCCTCACGTCCTGGACATAAATTATTTCAACCTCTACCCTCAAAACAGCGCTATAGGGCACTGCATACCAGAACAACTAGACATAAGGGCAGGTTTTTTTCCTGAATGCCATCACTCTGCTAAACTTCCACAACACTGTCAAATAATTTACTAAGACTGTATTACAGAGGTGGTATTCAGCAGGTTCTGACCAGTTCTGGAGAACTGGTAGTGGAAATTTTGAGTAGTTCAGAGAACCGGCAAATACCACCTCTGACTGGAGATTTTACCAAGCCACACCCACAGAACCGGTAGTAAAAAATATTGAATCCCACCAGTGCTGTATTACTATTATTCTTCTCATCCTTCCTATTCTTCTCATCTCTTCCTACTATGACTATAGCCGTGTTGCTTGTAGCTTTAAAATTTATATTGTTTTATTTGCTTCCTAGTATGATTCGATTGCTTATTAGTAACCTATGACTATCACTAAGTGTTGTATCTTGTGATTCTTGATGAATGTATTTTATTTTTTCTTTATGTACACTGAGAGCATATGTATGTATGTATGTATGTATGTATGTATGTATAATGGTATTCAGTTTTGTTCGGGTAATTTCCCACGTCATTATAGTTGTGCTTTTAAAGTTGTAGCAACGTTTCGGCAGAATCTCATCTGCCATCATCAGGCTTGTGTATTGTGTTTGTTTGTGAGTCAGACTTTCACAGCTGTTTCTGTTTTAAATTTGGTGCTAGCCTACTGCTGTGCCAGAATGGTTTTTTCTTCATGCTGATTGGTTGGGAAAAAACCATTCTGTCACAGCAGCAGGCTAAACAGACAGAAGATATTAGAAACACCAATCAAGCAGAACACAGCAAACTCCAAGACCAATAAACACAGACCAAGACTCTCAACCAGGATGAAGAAAAAACCATTCTGGCACAGCAGTAGGCTAGCCCCAAATTTAAAACTGAAACAAGTGTAAAAGTCTGACTCACAGACGAACACAATACAGAAGCCTGATGATGGCAGATGAGATCCTGCCGAAATGTTGCTACAACTTTAAAAGCACAACTATAATGATGTGGGAAAATACCCGAACTAAGCTGAATGCCATACATGTAAGTACCCACGAAAACTTAAGAAATATATATATATATATATATATATATATATATATATATATATATATATATATATATATATATGTGTGTGTGTGTGTGTGTGTGTGTGTGTGTGTGTGTGTGTGTGTGTGTGTTTTCTTTATATATATATATGGATCTTTGGTTATTTGGGTTTTCTCCCGCATAAGATTGGAAGTATCTAGGCAACGTTTCGATGAAGTCTCATTCATCATCTTCAGGCTTGGTCTTCAGCTCTGTGCTTCTCAGAGTGATGTGAGCTTGCAGCTGCTTCTTCCTTTTAACTACTAGTGGGGGTGTGACTTGATTGGGTGGGGGTTTGGCTGCGTTCTGATTGGGTGGGGGTGTGTTCTCATTGGTTGGGGGTTTGGCTGTGTTCTGATTGGTTGGGGGGTTGGCTGTGTTCTGATTGGCTGGAGGCGTGTTCTGTTCAGGTGGGGGCTTGATTGTGCTCAGGTTAGTCTTAGTTGCTGGAGGGTTTGAGCTGGTGAGCTGTGATCTTGCTGTTTGGCTTCGAGTTCGTGGTCGTGCTGCATCTTCATGGTGGAGGTCAGTTCGCTTCATGTATGGCTCAGAGGGGTTTGAGGTGGGTAGTGATGCAGCTGCAGTGCGGCTTCTGGTCCGTGGTCATGTTTCATCTTCTGTGTGGGTGTGAGTCTGCTTTCTATGTGGAAGTGTGGTGGTGGCATCTTGTGTGGCTCTCAGGGGTGTGGGTCTGGTGTCGTTCTTCATGTTAGGTACGTGTCTGTTTATGAGGGCGGGTTTCCAAATGGCTGGTAGGCGGGAGGCATCATCTCGTTTATTCATGCTGTGTGGGCGTTTTTCTATCTCTATGGCTTCTCTGATGATTCTGCTGCTGAAGTGTTCGGTTTTGGCGATAGTTCTGATATTTTTAAAGTCAATCTCATGTCCTGTGGCTTTGAGGTGTTGGACCAGGGAAGAGGTCGGTTCTTCCTTTTTGATTGAGTTCTTATGTTCTTCAATGCGTGCACCTATTCTTCTGTTAGTCTGTCCAATGTATGTGGTGGGGCAGGCAGTGCAAGGGATTTCGTATACTCCTTGATAACCCCACTTAGACCAATAGTCAGCTCCATAGGCTCACCTCTACAAAACCTAGCCAAATTTCTTGCCAAACAACTACAGCCCTATGCAGAATCCATCAACTCACACGTAAGAAACTCATTCCAGTTCATTGAGATCATAAAGAAACAAAACTTACAACCCAGTGACCTACTAGTGAGCTTCGATGTCATATCCCTCTTCAGCCAAGTGCCAATAAAAGAAGCCTTGACAGCCATCCAAAACAAATGCAACCCCCCCAAGCACATCCTAGATCTGACCAACCACTGCCTATCCAATACATACTTCACCTACAATGGACAAAAATACAAACAAATAAAAGGAGCACCCCTCTCACCTGTCATCGCTAACCTCTACATGGAACACTTTGAAATACAAGCTCTAGAAAAATATGATCACAAACCCAAACTCTGGCTCAGATACGTAGATGACACCTTCATAATCTGGCCACACAGGAAAGAAAAACTGAACAACTTCCTCACACACCTCAACAGCCAACACCCCAAAATACAATTCACCATGGAAACAGAAGCTAACAACCAATTTCCCTTCCTAGATGTTTTGGTATACAAAAAATCCAATGGCTCCCTAGGACACACCATCTACCAGAAGAAAACACATACAAACCGCTATCTACACGCACTCTCACACCACCACCCAGCACAGATCAATTCCGTAGCCAAGACACTCATCTCCAGAACAAAATATTCAGCCGATAAACAACACCTAGAGACCGAACTACACACTCTCACCGGCGTGCTGACAGCCAATGGATTCCAAAGAAAGAAGATCACCCACCTAATCCAAAAAGAAACCCCAGCCAAAATCCAAGACAAAGAACAAGAGAATGGCAAAGCCCTCCTCCCATATATAAAAGGCACTACGGACAAAATTAGCAAGATCCTCCAAAAACACAACATTAAGACAACATTCTGCACAAACAGAAAGATATCCACCATCCTAAGAAACCCTAAGGACAGAATCGAGTTAGAAAATCAAGGAGTATACGAAATCCCTTGCACTGCCTGCCCCACCACATACATTGGACAGACTAACAGAAGAATAGGTGCACGCATTGAAGAACTCAATCAAAAAGGAAGAACTGACCTCTTCCCTGGTCCAACACCTCAAAGCCACAGGACATGAGATTGACTTTAAAAATACCAGAACAATCGCCAAAACCGAACACTTCAGCAGCAGAATCATCAGAGAAGCCATAGAGATAGAAAAACACCCACACAGCATGAATAAACGATGCCTCCCGCCTACCAGCCATTTGGAAACCCGCCCTCATGAACAGACGCGTACCTAACATGAAGAATGACACCAGACCCACACCCCTGAGAGCCACACAAGATGCCATCACCACACTTCCATGTAGAAAGCAGACTCACACCCACACAGAAGATGAAACACGACCACGGACCAGAAGCCGCACTGCAGCTGCATCACTACCCACCTCAAACCCCTCTGAGCCATACATGAAGCGAACTGACCTCCACCATGAAGATGCAGCACGACCACGAACTCGAAGCCAAACAGCAAGATCACAGCTCACCAGCTCAAACCCTCCAGCAACTAAGACTAACCTGAGCACAATCAAGCCCCCACCTGAACAGAACACGCCTCCAGCCAATCAGAACACAGCCAACCCCCCAACCAATCAGAACACAGCCAACCCCCCAACCAATGAGAACACACCCCCACCCAATCAGAACACAGCCAAGCCCCCACCCACACCCCCACTAGCAGTTAAAAGGAAGAAGCAGCTGCAAGCTCACATCACTCTGAGAAGCACAGAGCTGAAGACCAAGCCTGAAGATGATGAATGAGACTTCATCGAAACGTTGCCTAGATACTTCCAATCTTACGCGGGAGAAAACCCGAATAACCAAAGATCCACATGCAAATACCCACGGGAACCTCAGAAAACATGTATATACATATACATATTCATATTCATATACATATACATATACATATACATATACATATACATATACATATACATATACATATACATATACATATACATATACATATATATATATATATATATATATATATATATATATATATATATACATATATTAAAAGCATAACTATTTTACATTTTGTGAACATACAGGAATGGAGGGTGGCAAAATACATCTTGTTTCATTATTTATATTATTAGACTTAATAATAGGGTAAAAATCTATCAGAACGACCATGGGAAAGATGGATTGGCAGTGAAGTGAATAGGGAATCATGTAATTTTTTGGTGTCATAATTCCAAGCAATGCCTCTTTCGCTGGTGAGCTTCCTTCTTCATTAAAATTATGCCAAACCTAGAAAAATGTCATAAGAATCCATATATTTAAAAAAAAAAACTGCTCTTGGGATTCCTACCTGACTGCTTCAAGATAAGGGATTAGGGAACAGAGAAAGAAGAACTTTTCAAATCTTTTTTAAATCAGAAATTGAACATTTTGTCTTTCCTTTAACTGCCTATCCAATCAGGGCTATCTATTGAAGGGTGCTAAAGTAGTCAAGATGGAATGGTTTGATCCTGAGTTCAAAGCTCGGTCCTTTTTAATATGTGTGGCATGCAATGTAAATGTCTAAAAAGAGTTGGAGCTTTGGTCCAATGGTCTATCTACCATCTTAATATTTCTGACACTCTTCTCTTGAAAAAGGGAAAGGTTAAAGTTTCTCTGTCAGTCATGACCAACTCTAGGGCATGATGCTCATTTTGTTTCTTGGCTGAAGGAGCCAATGTTGTATGAAGACAATTTTATGGCCATGTGGCCAAAGGTGCACAGAATGCTGTTATCTCCTCACTGACGTGATGCCCTTTAATCTACTTTGCATGCTTCAGAACTGCTAGCTGAGCAGGAGCTGAGGCAAGTAATGGGGGCTCACTCCTTTGCACGGAGGTTGGATCTCAAACCAGGGCTGTCAGCTGCCCAGCTGATTGCATTTTATCTTGTAGATGCCCCTAAACCCAATGGAAGCTGAATTCTGAAACAAACCAGATATGGCTGGGACTAGCTTCCCTTGCCTATGTAAGGTGGGACTACTCTAGTTATAATCCACAACTTTATACTAACATTAAAAAAAAACCAAAAGATCAGCAGTGATAAATTCAGTATGTAAATTACAATGATGTATAATGTTTGGACCATATGAATAGTGTTGGAAGGATACAATGCAGCTGCATATAAAGAAACTAAAGGTCATCCTACAGTTTATGATCTACACTTATGGAGAACCCTATTTGAGAAAAAAAAGTTATGTTTTACAATGTGCATGTAAAAATCTTCCTGTACTATATTCCCTATCAGCAAGTGATGTTAGACATACTCTTTCAAATTTATCTCATCTGTGTTTCAATCAGCAGAGTTTAAAGCGGGTGAGAGATGGCGGTAATATTTTTAAAAATCTGTCCTATCACAAGAGACCATCAAACATTGGATACACTTATTGGACCTTGCCTTCATATTAAAGGGCAGCTGAAACAATCTGCTCCATTTTATGGAAATTAGTTGCAGCTGTTGCACTTCTGGCGAGTCGCTTCCTCAGAAAAATTGGATACTCCTACTCTATAAATATTGCTGCCAACGTATATTTAGTCATATCTTTGTTTATTTAAAACAAACATAAATGGAAGATCCTTCCCCACCCTTTGGAAATCTTTTGGAAAGATGAACTGTTGAATATGTCTCATTCATTCCCTTTCTCTCAACTTGGCCTGCTGCAGCATTTTTCAATTTTGGGGGAATCCTTGTTTGAAATGTGCGTGCTAATTTAATGGGTTGTGGTGAAGATGAGAGACACTCAGCAAAAGAAGCATGAAAGATCTACATGGAATCTCTTTGAAGACTACATTTTGGGAATAAAAAATAGCAACTCTTTGATTGCAGAAAAGAAAAAAAAAGATAGGTCTATGCAAAGCAGTTTGGATGCATCTCAGCAATATAGTGCATGTCAAGATGGTGATAAGTGTATCCTCTGTAGTCCCCCCAAAATGTGGACCTCTGTGTTGCTTTGCAATCTTGGATTGGCAATTCTAACAGCGTGGTGGGTTGAAGCTGTGAGGCAATGTAAGTGAAACAATATGGCCAGAAAACTTTGCTTTTCATTATAATCAAATTAATTCACCCTATTGAACTTCTGTTCAGGCTATTTGATAATTCTTAACACCATAGGTATCCCCCAAGAAATGAATAGTAACTGGACTAGTCTTAATTTCTCTGCTCTGAACTCAGAAAACACACCGTTCACAGAAAGTTTTTTTTTCATTCTGTGGCTCAGATTGTTGTAGAAATTCTGCCATTGCCTTGATGGGATATGTAAATATGATATAAGCTTAATCCACAAATGGTTTATTTGTACATAGCATATTATGTAATTACAGAAATTGCAGCTCTCTAACACAGATTAAGGATTTAGCATATTGGATGGACTTAACCACGTACAGTAGTACTTTTCTAAATGTTATATTCCATGCACAATTTAGGAATGGGGTAATTGCAAAAAGCATTGCAATGGTGTTGAAATTCAAGAATCTATTCCTAAGGCTGTAGTTTTCTTATCAGAATTTGGATTCTATTGCTTTTATTTTAATTCCCCTATCCTGACACTTTTATTTAGAATAGCAGGTGTGGAAGGAGCAGTCAGGCTGCTTGGTTTCTTGTTAGAAGTTATCCATTGAGCATCATTTTTCATAAAGAATGTTGCTGGGTTCATTGCTTTAATAGAAAATATACAGTATAAGGAGCATATTAAGGCAAAAGTTTTTATTTAATATTTTGACACATTCTGTGTGCCACTTGGACTTCTTACTGCATTCCTGTTCTGTATTTATTCTCATTGTTTTATGTTCTTTGAAGTTCAAATCCCAGTAAAGGAACAAGGGGAACCCTAACATTAACTTTGGAGCTTTTAATTTAATGTTTATTTTTAAAAAAATATGTTTAATTTAAAAGAAATATTGCCCCATGTGATCACTTCACATATGAAACCATGTTCCTTCTGAGTATGGGACATTGGGCACAATATTTGGTGAAACACTTAACCACAGACAATCCCCTCGAATACCTTTGTATGGTCCAAAACATTAAAAAAGCAAAATTAGCAGAGCTTTTTTTTACTTAAAATAAACTCTGAATCTCAACATTTGCTGCACAGACTTGAAAGCTGTTTAAGATTAGAGCCTGAATGGCTTATTGGGAAATGGGATTGTCATGGAAGGCCATTTTGTTGGAAATCCAAGCTTAGAGTGTTTGTCATGGTTCTGCTCTCTTTCTCCCTCCTGTTTTATGGCCCGTATAGATGTGTTGTGGGGGGCCAGATGAAATGTTAGATTGTAATTGAGTCCCTAAGGTTAGGAAATATCACCTTAGATTAGAGTTACAGCATTTCATGGGCAGGTTGGTGGGTTTTTTTGCTCCACAGTTGAGAATCTTGAAAAGAAGGCTTGAATTCTTGGGTGGCCACTGTTGAGGTAGTTTCAAGCATACAAAATATAAAAAGTATGCATGAAATATGCCAGTATATTAAATTAACATCCTGCAAAAGCTCTCTTTTAAAAACCCAGATGCTTATATTGCTTTTGACAGACTCTCAGCAGTAAAGTTTTAACTTGAGAGAAGGCGCTTTCTGTTTCTGTTTTCAAGTTAAAAATAATGAAAGGAAAACACACTGAAATTCCCACATTATTAAATAAAACATTTAAATGGCTCAGGGCCAATAATTGTCACGCCATGAACAAATGCCTTACAGTAATATGTTCCATAACTATTCGCTAAAAACTACCAATTTTAACACATTTGCACATGATTAGATACAATAAAAAATTACTTATTGAAGTTAGTGAGACAGTAGACTTATGCCCAGGGGAAGGGAAACTTCACTGAAAAATTGAATGGGTGAAGTAGTTCAAAATAAGTTCCATGCTGTAAAAACAGATCATAAATATGCAGCCATCCAATGATTGCCTTTGTTCTCATGGTCAGGAGGTCGGAATGCTGCTATTCTGCAATGCCATCCTGAGGGATTTAGGCAGAAGCACATTCCTAACAGTAGATACTGGACAAATCCGTCCAGATAACATTCAAAAGTAAAACATTATTTAGCAACTCTAATAAATACCAGCAGTGAACACAACTTACTCATAACAACAGATCCAATAGATAAAATGGCATTCTCCTCGCTTAATAAAACGTGCAGTTTACCAAAGGTTCAATCTCCCACCCACCCCAACCCCAAGATATTTTATTAATTTCTCACAATTGCATATCTTCTAGCTTTCAGGACACAAATTCTCTCAAAATGGTGAATGAGCAATAATAGGTAAAATCATCATCGTTATTATTACAGATTACAACAGTTCATTTAGTGATTCTCTGAAGTTACAACATCACTGAAAAAAGTGGCTTATGACTGCGTTTCACACTTACAACTGTTACAGCATCCCTAGGTCATGTGATTCAAATTCAAATGCTTGGCAACTGATTCATATTTATCATGGTTGTAAGCAGAGATGGTATTTAGGAGGTTCTGACCGGTTCTGGAGCAGTAGTGGAAATTTTGAAAGCAAATCCCACCTCTGACTGGCCCCGTCTCCATCTATTCTCTGCCTCCCAAGTCCCAGCTGATGAGCTGGGTCTTCTTTTGTTGCCCTGCAGAGGAGAACAGAGCTGGAAAGCAGGTTAGTGGGGTGGGGAGGCAACGGGATTTTGTAGTATCCTTGCCCTACCATGCTGATCAAGCCATACCACACCCACCAAGCCACACCCACAGAATCAGTAGTAAAAAAGTTTAAATACCACCACTGGTTGTAAGGTCCCAGGCTGCTTTCACGACCTTCTGGTAAGCAAAGTCAATGAGGAAGTCAGATTTATTTAACAATCCTGTCACTATTTAACAAGTGCAGTGATTCACTTAACAACTATGGCAAGAAAGGTCATAAAAGGGGACAAAACTAACTTAACAAATGTCTCACTTAGCAACAGAAATGTTGGGCTCAGTTATGGTCATAAGTTGAGGACTACCTATATTATCATCTAGCTAATAGTAATGGCTCAGTGATCCAGCCTTTTGACTGGTCACTTTTTGAGTTGCTTCCCTCTCTCTTTATTAATACAATTGAGAAGGATGGATAAACATTTTTTTAAAAAATATACAATTTCATTGCTATTTCTTCCTTAAAGGAACTGGTAATTTTTACTTTTCATCAATCCTATGTATATTTATTTTATTTTTCATCAATCCTATGTAGCACATTAGCCTGAAAAGCTGTAATTTGCTGAAGTTACCTAGGGAATTTCATTTTGAAAAGGAATTTAACTCCAATGGTTCATGGGTCAAATTCAACTGTATTCACTGTGGGCCACTGGTTTTTTCAGTTCCTTGATAAATATTTCACAGAACTGTTACGTAAACCAAAATGTGCCCACTCTTATTTAAGGTTTAAGGATATATTTTCATGGATATGCAGAATAGTCCAGATATTGTCTGTATGTGTTACAGACTTTCACATATTATTGCACACAAACTGTATTTTTTAAAGAAATATATATGAAAAAAATCAGCACCATAGACAGCTTTTTCACTTTTAACAACATAATACAAAGGTAGTCTTAACACCAATATTTCACTCTGCCACTCCATAAACAAAGCACATTTACATAAACAAATTGCATCTATATTTTAATATTTCTATATATAATATGCATTTTATAGATACTCCTGCAGCCTTACCCTATTACAGTATTTCCACAACATTTATATCTTCCCCTTGAATAAAAACATTTTTCTCTGTCGTGCTACCATACGTCATTTCTTGTTCTCCTTATCTATATTCTTCTCAATTAACTTTTCTTTTATGTGCATGATACATAGCTATCATCTTATTTACAAAGCAACCAGTCTTGTATACAGAGTCTTCTTTTTATTCATAACCCCTTTCATTGTACTCTTCCACCAAATACTCTTTTTCCAACCCATCACATGTATAACTCTGCTCACCTCCATACCACTTTGAAATATAATTCTTTTCACCATTTCCAAGGTACAGTCACATTTTTTTTTCTTGATATACACCTATTCATTCAGATGTAAGGTTAATCTACATTCTATCTCATGCAAGAGTCATCACCTTTTTATCTAATTCTGCTGTCACTCTTAATTCCTTTAACTTCCTTTCACTTTGTTTTTATTTACTGGCTATGTTCTTTGATGTCATCAAAGAATGATTCAACTCACATTCAAAGTCTCTTGAGCCTTCCCTTGATTTTTCATTATATATAATCAAATTAACCATGCTTTTTTCTTTGTGTACATATGAATAGGCATGTTTAAATCATCTATTAGAACAAACAAATCTGTCTTTTCTAAGGAAGTCCCCCCAAAGAAATCCCATTCTCTCAGTTTTGACCCTCTGAATGGTCCAATCATTTCTCCCCATTCTTTCCTATCACCAAGATTAACCCCTCCTGCGCTCCCACTCTTGAATTCCATTAATTCAGAATATTGCAATTTTTCTGGAAATTCATTTTTGTTTTATCAGTATCACTATTTGCCTAAACTGGAACACTGCATATAAACTATCATCAGTTTATGTACCATTAATTTCCTCAGCTTCCCACCAATTAGAAAATGTATGCATGTTTCCCAGATCTATGCAGTTTCAATAAATATATTTCAGTTACTATGTAACTGAATATATTTCAGTTACTATGTAATTTATAAACTGTGCAGTTTGGGTAAATAAATTCACAACTTTAATAAATACATGCCTTTTGGCATACTGTAGAAGATTGGGATTCAAAAGTTATGTTAAGATAAAACTGGTAAATTGCACAAATTCCATATTTAATTATCATGATTAATTTTGTTATGCCAAAAAAAAAAAAAATAGGATGGATTTTCCCAACCTCCCTCTTTCAGTGTCCCGCTGGTTAACAACAATTTCACTAACAGTTAAGACTTATTTATTTGCCCAGACATTCCTGACATATCTCATCATTTTAATGGATTTTGTGTATGTATATACAAACATACATATTATACTGTTACATGTTTAATATCACTGTACTGAAGTTTAGTAAAAAATCTCAAAATATATTCATGCATGTGGTTGCCTATAGCCAGTCTATCTTAGTAGTTAAGAGCCTGGCCAGTACAGGTAGTCATCAAGTTACAACAGTTTGTTTAATGACTGTTCAAAGTTACAGTGAAACTGAAAAGATCTTATGATCATTTTTCACACTTATGACCGTTGCAGCATCCCCATATCATGGGATCAAAATTCAGATGCTTGGCAACTGGTTCATATTTATGATGGTTGCAAGGTCTGAGAGTCATTTGATCAACTTTTGTAGACTTCTTACAAAAGCAAAGTAAATGGGGAAGCCAGATTCACTTAACAACGGTGGCAAGAAAAGTCGTAAAATGGGGCAAAATTCACCTAACATATGTCTCATTTAGCAACATAAATTTTGGGCTCAGTTGTAGTCGTAGGTCGAGGACTACCTAAACTTGGATGAACCAAAGCATGAAGCTTGAGGAATCAGAGCTGTTAGCTAAACTGCAGAGTTGCAACATATATCAGAAATCTTAGAAAGTAATCCCTTCCACAACACAATCATGGATGGAATCACTAGGAAATGACTTTCAGTAAAGGGCTTTTAAATGTTTTTATATTGTTGTATTCATCTTGCAGATTGCATAACAACTGATACATGATAAAAGTGTCTGAAAGGCTTTAAAGAGTAATTCAGATGTAATTAGGACTGTGAAAAGTTTGGCTATGCTGTTTTCATGATCTTAACTATTCCTCAGACTGATTATTTGGCCCCTTGTGTAAAATGCACCATTACCCACAGATCAAATAACGGTTCCACAGATGATTTAGTTTAGCAACATACTATTTTTTAAAAGCCCACAAGAGGTATTTGAAACAAGTGTTTAATAAATATTTATGCAATAAAAGCAAGAGGGATCAAGCTGAAACCGTATTGAATGGCACCTTACAGTTAGTGGGACGATTGTTTGAAAAATAATTATCCAAATTTGAAACACAGAATTAGGATCCTTTTCAAAACTTATGAGAGTTTACAGTCTAGAAAAGTAAGGTTTATAGCAGTATTGAAAAAAAAAAAACCAATCCAAAATTAGAACATGTTTTAAATAATGCTGTTTTCAGAAATGCTAATCATTTTTGCTACCATTGACTTCAGACAGAAGTGTTGCTACTCAATATTGCTTAATCCAAGTCTACTTCCTTTCACTTGCAAAAAGTCCAGTGTTCAGTATATAATATACCATCTTTTTCATCTTTCCTTCTCATATGCCAAAAGAAGCTATATTTCTCTACACATCCCTGTCTGGTATCCCTTTTAACAGTGTTAGGGAAGTTTTCATAAGGATACAATTGTTCTAATAGCTAATAAAAAAGTAATTCATATATCGTTTCATTCCTATACATCAGTATACCTCTATTTCAATTTTAGGTTAACATACAACAAAATCTACTAGCAAATTCTTTTACAGTGTTTCTTCTCCTAGACATAGCTGACAATGTTCAAACTGCTTGAGATGCTAACTAAAATTCAAAAATACCCAGATATTTGGTGACACAGACTTGGGCAAGTTGATCAAAAGCCTTCTACTTAAATATGTGATATTTGCTAGGCTGAAAAAGTGGAGAAAACATGCACATTCATTTTTACAAAAACAGAGAAGGTATATATAATACTTGGCATTTCTACTTTACAAAAGCAAGGTAGTTAAGTAGGATTACGGATTATGTTGTAAATTTTCCTTTTGGCCCTAGCCAGGCTTCTTAATTCTGCATTTGTTTTTCATACAGAGTGTGGTTTAAGAAGCAGAAATATGGAAGTATATATTTTGAAAATGAAGATCATCAGTTATCAACAGCAGAAGCAGAGATGCTTGGTACATTAATGGACCAAAAATGACAGTGTTTGTTGTCACTGGGAGCTTTTAAGAAGACACTGGACATCCACTTGTCCAGAATAGTATAGAGTCTTCTGCTTGAGCTTGGACTGGAAGACCTCCAAAATGGCGGCACACATGGGTGCATACATGGGCACAGCAAAACTCACACAAGTGGTGGCATGTGAGTGCTCATCATAGGACAGTCATTGTAACTTTGAATGGTTGCTAAGCAACCCTTCCTAAGTCAAGGGCTTCATATATTCTTCCCTCTCAAAACATTCATATTGGAAAGCAAATTAATAATCATGGTAGTTGAAAGCCTAATTCCTTATCCCAATGCCAAGATAAATAAATGCAAATAAATAATATTATACTGATAATCACTTCTTCATGGTTTTATTGACAATACTCCATTTTATCTGAGCCCAAATAAAGTGCAATAGTATCACAGTATAGACAAAATGTAGAAACAATTATTTTTGTTTCTCAAATGCTGTAGTGTTACACATAAAGAAAGGAAATGTGCATGTTTGTAACTGTATGTTCATAATATGCTGTTTTCACAACACCTCTGGGGGGGAAAATCTCTTTGTTTTTGGTATCTTACACTAGGAGAAATAATGTGATCAGAAAATACTTCATGTATGGAAAGTAAACAAAGACCAAGTTGTGACTTTAAATTGGACATTAAACTAATCCAGGTCTATACCTTAATAAAGGCCAGAGCTGGGAATTCTTATGGATTTTCTCGCTCATTGCTGGGATGACAAAGAAATGCAATAAATGTTCTATTACTTACACAAGCTGTTAGTTTTCAGAAAATTAGTCACCAATAACCTTTTACCCTCTGCACTGCTCTCTCCCACAGTAAAAGGACTTGACCTGAATCAAATGCAACCCATGGTTTATTTGATTGCTATTTTTTTTTTTATTTGTGCAGTTAAATTATGATGCTGTTAGATATTTTAGCCCAATGTTGCATTTTTCTTTTGGAGCCTTTTGCAGATAAAAAATTAATTTTGTGATCTTCACTAAAACCACAATAAATCAAAATGTTCTGTTATAAGAAACAAACTGCTGTAAGTGTAAATGTAAAATTTTGCTATGTTTTGGGGTTTCAGTCTATTATTGTATATAACAAAAGTGGGATATGTGTATGGATCATATATGTGAACTTTAACAGTTATATTCAGTTGGATGAAATGACACTAACAGGGATGGAGATGGGGAACATTTACATTATGTAGCCCACACCAACTCCATGGTGGAATTATATTGATTAGTTTTCCAGTTAGCATGTAGACCTCCTTCTGACCCTATTTTCAGGGTCACTAGATCATAATGTGATAGTACTGAGCGACTGATGTCCCTCCCATATTGGTTTCTGAGAAAAGTATGGAAGTGGACAGAAGAAATCATGCTCCCATTTATATATTTATT
This sequence comes from Hydrophis major, assembly GCA_033807585.1. Classification (NCBI taxonomy): domain Eukaryota; kingdom Metazoa; phylum Chordata; class Lepidosauria; order Squamata; family Elapidae; genus Hydrophis; species Hydrophis major. The sequence continues at coordinate 30,755,768 of CM066333.1, forward strand.
TCAATATTTTGAAGATATAAATGCATACATAAATTGCATGTGCAATGTAATATCATGGGGCAAGCAAACAGTCCCTGAATCAATCCAGAGAGACCTTTAAAAATTAAATTGTGGACATAACAATTTAGTCAGGTCTAGCAGTGTTGGAGAAAATCTTTCCCCAGGTGATAATATTTTAAGTGCAAAATGTTTATTGAACTATTGTTATATATCATCAAATGATAAATCAGATTAAAACTAGTTCATTTGTATGGTGATAGAAATGCTTTCAGCTGAACTGAAAAAATAAAATTGTAACTGGGTCCAGACAATTTGGAGGCCTTCTGGAGAAGACCTTTATTAAGCAAAAGGAAAAAGAGGGGGAAATCCCATCTAACAAGAAAATTCTAGTTTTAAATAATAACCTGAGCTGTCTTTTAGTATAGTATATGAACTATATACTATGTGAGATTTCATTTCCACAGAAACCTCACAACTAATATTTTCCATGGCAGGTGTGCAACACTGCAGAAAAGACCAAGAGTAAGAAAATAAAGCACTTAAAGAATGCTTTCAATACTATTTTTAATTGTTATTTGAAGCTTACTGTTGACCTGAGTTTTGTAAAGCCATGAAGTCTGGACACAAGGACTCAAATATCCTCCCCCTAATGTTGGACTTTTCAGTATGCCTTTGAACTCAGTCTTCTCTGAAAGTGTTGTAACTGTAGGAGACCACATGGATGGCTGGTAGGAGTGGAATTTTTTAAAAAAATGAAAAGGGCTTAGTTTCCAGCAGTTGCAGCAGCTGTTACATCTGTCTCTGGGTTTCCTGAGCTGAAATACAAGTAGGAAGAGAACAATGTTTTAGTACATGTTACTAGTACAATTAATAGAGTATGTGTGCAAAGAGCCTACCTTCACTCAACTGCAACGTGAACCAATCCATTTCTGAAAAGTAGCAAAAGGAAAATGTTAGGTGGAACATATATATTTTGCTTATGGTGACCAGGCTATTAAGAAGACTTCAAAAACAATAGTTACTACATGAACATAAACCAAAATTAACAGTGGAAAGAAAGGTTAATATAATAATTTTCTTTCTCTTTTTCTTCTTGCACATGCACATTTTCTTTGATAGACATGTTTATATTTTATTATCATGGTATGTATATGTATACGCATATGCATATGCATATGTATATACATATACATATACTGTGTATATGTATACACAGTATATTGTGTGCCTATTATGTATATTGTGTTCGTCTGACGAACACAGTACAGAAGCCTGATGATGGCAGATGAGATTCTGCCGAAACATTGCTACAACTTTAAAAGCACAACTATAATGACGTGGGAAAATACCCGAACAAAGCTGAATGCCATACATGTAAGTACCCGCGAAAACTTAAGAAAACAAATATCTATATCTATATCTATATCTATCTATCTATCTATCTATCTATCTATCTATCTATCTATATATATATATATATATATATATGATATAAATATTTTCTTGATATATAAGCATGATGGAAAAGGAAGATTTTTAGCACACACATGTTGAGAATCGTGTGTAATTTTTTGGAATGGGAGATGCAAATGTATCAATATATGAGCCAAATAAAGTACTAGTACTGCTAAAGTACTAGTTGTTACAATGATTCAATTTATAAAAGTGGTTTCAGACATATTGGGTGTGTTTTGAGTATGGTAAGATAAATTTGCTTCTAGTGTTCTGCTCCAACAAGTAAGATCTGTATTATTTTTCTCTCTTTCTCTTTATTAAACTAGTTTTGAAATTTCACACAGAAGCTATTTTTCCTTAATTCCTACAATGCTATATGAGTATCTAAACTGGTAAGATATGTGTAGCAAAACATGTCTGGTGAAGTTCAAAATAAATGTACATGAATTAATAATTCAATCAATCACTGAAGCACAGCTAACCTTCTTTTTTAACTTAATATCACTCATGGTTTCCCTGTATGCTTTTTTTAAGCAGTAAATAATGTCCTTACTCCCCTCCTCTTCTAATACACTCTACTTCTAATACGATCTTTCCTTTTCTACTTAAGAAAGATGTATTGGGTTTATTAGCATTGGTATAGTTGTCAGCTTTGCACTCTGCATGATATTAACAAGACCAAATTAATTTTGATGAAAAGCCAAATGTGTTGCCATGTTAACAATGCCCAAATTTATTCAGTCTGTAGGCAAACAGCTGGTCCTTCTCCAAACTTTACACAATACAGGTATCGCCAAGTAGGCTGTCATTACATCCAACATGTGTGCCTTCAGTGATGAAAGTAGAGATCCAGCTGTTCAATCGCTATAGTGTGTATATATATTCCAAATACAGAACTACACACTGGACATTGTGCAATACGCAAGGGGTGTTGTATACATTAATTATTGTTAGCCTAGATTACCCATAAATCCATCTCATCCATGACTAGCAAAAGAAAGTTACAATTTGATATGTAACTATAGAGCACATTAGGTTGAGTTAGCCCAGTTTAGTATGTGTGGTTATATACCTATACATATGCTACTGAATCAGGAAAACATGATTCTTTAGATTCATATAGAAGAACAGAATAACAGTGGAAGGTAAGGTCATCTAGTCCAACCTCCTGCTCAAGCAGGAGATCCTATACCATTTCTGACAGATGGCTGTCCAGTCTTTTCTTGAAATCCTCCAGTAATGAAGCTTCAAGTTCTGAAGGCAAGATGTTGCATTGGTTGATTGTTCGCACTGTCAGAAAATTGTTCCTTATTTCTAGGTTGAATCTCTCCTCCATCAGTTTCCAATCATTATTCCTTGTCTAGCCTTCAGGTGCTCTTGAAAATAGGTTGACCCTTCCTCTCTGTGGCAACCTCACAAATATTGGAAGAGTGCTATTCTTTCTTTTCTGGTTGTAAACAGTATATAATCGCAAGACCCCAAAAGCCTTATCTGTCACAAGAAAAAGACATTTGCTGATCTCAAGGGTACCTATCTTTCCTCTCTAAATCAGAAGCTTCCAAAAGCTAAGACTAATTCTGGTGCAAAAACAATACACTGGCAAGTAATTTGCTGTGTTAAGTAATCTGCTTTGGCAACAATCAAATTGGCAATCTAATAGAACATGATTATAGGAGTTCACATGGCAATACTATTAACCCACAGGGCAATATGCCACTGGAACAGCTTACAAAATGTGCTCCATTATTATCTCTTCTGAACCCCTCCTTCCAGTATTTCTATACTGGATGTATCTGATCTATAAACAATAATAACTCTAATACAATATTATACAAACATTTATATAACAATAAATTAAAACAACCTCATTAATTATACATCCCAAAATGTATGTATGTATGTGTGTATGTGTGTATGTATGTATGTATGTATGTATGTATGTATGTATATATATTATATGTTTTTTAAAGGTAAAGGTTTTTCTGTCAGTCATGTCCAACTGTAGGGCAGGGATCACCAACCTTTTGGACCTCAGGGACCACCAAACTCATAATTTTAATCCCACGGACCAGAGACCCTGAGAAAATCCCCCTGAAAGTCTGCAGGAAAATCCCCCACCCCATTTTCTTAGCAATCGATCATTCTTTATTTGGGATCACAGGATACCATTTTCAGCTCTGTTCTTAGGGAGACAGGGAGGGAGGGAGGGAGAGACAGAGAGACTTTTGGCTTCATGCAAGGAAAGCGGCAGAAGCAGTAGAAGTCTTTCTTTCTCTCCCCAAACTCTGCCAGAAATGAGTCTTTGTGAGACTTGTTGCACCAGCACAGCCTCTCAGAGCAAAATGCCTTGCAGGGTCCCAAAGACTCATTTCTGGTGGGCTTTGTGGAAGAGAAAGAAAGACTTCTGCTGCTTTCCTTGTATGCAGCCAAAAGCAGAACAAGAAAGAAGCAGAAAGAAGCAGCCCAGTGGCAAGGTGAGATGCGTGGGGCAAGTGGGGCAAGTCCCCCACCTCGACCTTTCCCCCCTACCCTCACTACCTCGTGTTGTTCGCAGTGCAAGCAATGCAAGTGTTGTGTTCCTATGGGCCATGTGGGCGGTGCAGCCTTGTGTTCCTCCACAGCCTGGATTAATTGCTTTGGGCGGGTGCTTTGGGGTAACATTTCTCTGCAGACCCCAACATTTTCTCATGGACCACCAGTGATCCCTGGCCACTGGTTGGTGACCACTGCTCTAGGGCACTTGCTCATCTCTGTTTCCTGGCCAAGGGAGCCAAAGTTGTCCAAACACAACTTCTGCGGTCATGTGGCCAGTGTGGCTATAAACCAAAGGTGCACAGAATGCTGTAATCTTCCCACCAAAGTGATACCTATGAATCTACATGCATTTGCATGCTTTTGAACTATTAGATAGACAGGAACAGGGGCAAGTAAAGTTCTACATTTAGGCAAGAAAAATAAAATGCACAGATACAGTATAGGTGGTATCTCACTCAATAGTAGTAGCTCTGAGAGGGATCTTTGAGTCCTAGTGGACAATCATTTAAATATGAGCTAGCAGTGTGCTACAGCTGTCAAAAAAGACAACACAGTTCTAGAGTATGCATAAACAGAGGGATAGAATCAAGATCAAGATATTAATACCGCTTTATAATGTCTTGGCAAGGTCACACTTGGAATACTACATCCAGTTTTGGTCTCCATGATGTAAAAAAGATGTCGAGATGCTAGAAACAGTGCAGAGAAGTGCAACAAAGAGGGTAAAACATATTTACTGGAGGGTAAAACATATTGTATAAAGAGCAATTACTAGAATTGGGTATGTCTAGTTTAATAAAAAGAAGGCCTAGGGGTGACAATGATAGCAGTGTTCCAATATCTCAGGGGCTGCCACAAAGAAGAGAGAGTCAAGCTATTCTCCAAAGCACCTGAGGGTTAGGACAAGAAGCAAACTTGGGTGGAAACTATTCAAGGAGAGAAGAAACCTAGAACTAAGGAAAATTTCCTGACAGTTAAAACAGTTAAAACAGTTAATCAGTGGAACAACTTTCCTCCAGAAGTTGTAAAGGCTCTAACACTGGAAGAGGCTTTTCAGAATAAATTGGATAGCCATTTGTCTGAAATGATATAGGCTGTACAGCATAAGCAGGGGATTGGACTAGAAGATCTCCAAGATCCTTTTCAACTCTGTTATTCTATTCTATTCAAGTACTGGGATCTCACCTTGGTTGTACAGTGCTTGGATCTTGAACCCGGGATGTTAGCTGTCAAGCTGACAATCTCAGCATCTTTAACCACCCAGCCATCATGCTCTATATTATATTATATATACTAAATTAAACAGTTTCAGTTTGCATTAAATATTAAATTTTATTTGTAAAAAAAAATGTATGTAGGGAATCCAAAGGGAATCCAAAAAGTCAACATCAAAACAAAAGAAAGATATTTTCAAGTCTCAGTAGTCTATTATTTAATACGTTATTGTGGAAAACACTAGGGGAAGAGAGGTAATACAGTGTCCTGGGCTTTTAAACAAATGGTGTACATATACATGACAAATAAAAATCATGATTATCATGCTTCTATAAAACATGTTTAGCAAAAGTTAATAAGGGAATATTTGCAAATTGTCCCAAAGAGCATTTGGAAACACAAGAATACACAGAATTTCTAAATCATTAAATGAAATTCTCCTGATAGTTCATAATGATGGTAATGATGTATGGCTGAAGAAGCTAACTGATATTCTCAGTCCAGTAAAAGAACGGAAGAAAGCAAGTGAAGATAGTGGGCTGATCACAAATTAGTAACAACGTATTCTTTCTTAGAAATGAATATTTTAAGCTTCTAAATTACACAATTTAATTAACTGATCTTTTGCGTAAGTAAATGTGATGTGAAAAATCCATCAAGCAAAATAATTAAAAATATGACAGGTTCCAGGAGATCATGGTGAAACAGTGACAAATCATTTTTAAAACTAATCAGAAATATATAGTTGATCACCATTGTCCTCTCTAATTGTTAGACTGTAGGATATCTCTGTTGGAAAAGAATTCCTGTAGGATATCTCTGTTGGAAAAGAATTCCAGCTTTTAAAAATAGGAAAAATCTAGAAAAAGTACAAATCAGTGTGCATGCATTTCATTAAACTTTATATCCTCTGAAAGACTTTTTAATCTCTGAATTCTATTCACTCTATCCAAATGTGGCCATCCTTTTCATGTCAAAACCATGAATCATATCAATATGTTGAATGTTGCATTGTGACTGCTATTCCAAATAATCCAGTTATATACTTTCCAAAAAGCATCAAATGAATGTATGGCAGCCAGGACAAAGAATAATATAAATTCATAAAGCTGACTGAAGATTTAAACCATCTCTTAAAAGTCTGTGAGTGTCTGCATAAACTCACACACGACAAAGACATGAATATATGTCGACCCTTTTTATTTTGAAAGATAAACATTGTGCTTAAAAATTTGTATAAAGGCTTCTAAACCTTTCCTTCTTGGTGCAAACTATTTTCTAGATGGTGGCCAGGTATTATTTTCCATAAGTATTTCTATATATTCCTAACAAAATCTGCAGCTGTGATTTATTTTTAATGATTTTCAGATCAACTCTGAAGTGGCAGGATCCATACAAATAATGGTAACAATTGTTCTCTTTTGATGTCAAGGTTCCCCGTGAAAAGTTTTTTTTAAAAAAAATAAATGCTTTTGAATAATTTTTTCGCTATAAGATGGCTAAAGAAGTATACTGAAAAATCAGTGTGCATTATCTTATTTCCTGTCATCACAAAATTGAATGTTGCCTTACATGGCCATATAAAAATAGAGTTTGAAAAATAAACAGAGCCATTATAGAATTTAAAGGGCACCAGTGTTCACTGTGTACAAAGAAAGGTTAAGGTTATACATTTACTTTTAATATTTTTTATTAAAGTCAACTTAATAGTGGATATCTATTCTTCTTGTGCCATATCCATCATCAGACATTGGCGATCATGTTGGAAATCCTATTTTTATCAACAGCCACATGAAAAAATAATGTTGAGTTTTGTCCAAACCAGTCCCTTAGATTTTGAAGCCATGAAGTTCTTCTTCCTGGACCTCATTTGCCTTCAGTCTTTTTCTGGAGGATTAAGTGAAGTATGTTGTATTTTTCTGGATGTTGAATCACATGTCCAAAATATTCTAACTTTTGCTTCTTTATGGTTTTGATGATTTTCCTTGGCTTTCCCAGGTGGCTTATCACCTTCTCATTTCTGATTTTGTCAACCCAACTGATACATAACAGCCACCCATAAATCCACATTTCAAATGCTTCTAGTCTCTTCCAAGTGGCTTTCTGTCAGAGAACTCTCCATTGCGTGGAGCAGGATAGAAAAGATGTAGCATCTGACAAGCTTGATTTTCAATCTTGAGCTTATTTTATTTGTACATTGTATTAATAAAAAATGTCCACAAAAGAGACCTAAAATAAGATAGATCAATGACAGCAGCAAGTATTGCAGGCCCAATTGTCAAAAGAAAACTTGGGACCATATTGGTTGAAAACACGCAAAAGAGGCCTCCATCTTGCTGTGGATAGAGAATGGCTAAAATGATAATGATGATGCATTACATAGATTTCTATGTAACCAGGTAAGAGATGAAGATGAAATAAAAATTACATGGTGTGTTTTGTGCTAGAAACTAGAAAAAATGATGGAGAAAGATAAAAAAAAGAATACTTGCTCTTTATTATGTGTCTTATCAACATGTGTTCAATCCTTTAGAGACAATAACAACATAATCTTATGGTAACCACCCAGGGCTGCTGTTACAAACAAATATAAATTAAAAACAAATATAAATTAAGAAAGAAAGAAAAGAAAACTTGTTTTCCAAAGATGATGATTATTAAATAATCTTAATAAAATAAGGCATAGGTTCAAGCAATAGTAGAAATTATACTTACTTATTTGACTTCTATAGCCATCCATCTCAACAAGTGACTGGACAATATATATCAATTTTATTTTTTGTTTTGCGCTAAGAGTTCCTAACAAAATGATTTAGGTATCACTGGAAAAATGCATGTCTGAATGCCTCCTGTGAAAGCATAATCAGGGTAAAATGACATTTGTATGTGTGGAATATGTTGGTGAACTAGTTTAGGAAAGCAAGTTGTCTCTCCAAAGTATGATAAAAAATTATGAACAGGTCCCAACTTTTTCATTGAGGGGAAAGAAATGAAAATATATATTATTATATTACCAATTATAATCTCCAGTAGAACAGTTATTTGCAGTTATTACTCAAAAAACAATCCTTAAGACATTGTCCATATAAAACTAACTACATTCCATTTCCCCCCCACCCAAAAATATGAGAAAAACAATGCTTCAGGGATTTTTGTACATTTTTTTTTTGGAAAAAAAGCTTTATTGACTTTAACAACGAACAAAAGCACATAAAACATATAACATAAAACATAAAAGCATCATCCTCCTTCATAAATTTACAGACAGTGTATCGGTTGGTTTACCACTTTTTTTTGTGCATCCATTTCATAGCCTCCATTGTAGTTATATTAAATAATAGCTCATATTATCAATCAACAATTATATAGCCTGATATCATTATTAAACAATCATTTGACTATAATTTTATTAATTCATACTTTAACAAGATAACTATAATTTACTTAATTTATTTTATAACAAATCATAAAGTCATACCAAGTCTATCTTAATAAAATTTTATAAAAATAGTATCAAAGAAAGAAGGAAAAAAGAAGAAGTATATATTCATTATTTCCTAAGTTTCTAAATATTCTATTATTATATTTTATTATCTAGCCTTTGATAGAAAAGGTCCCAAACTTCATAGAATTGTTTATCTTCTTGTTCTCTAATTTCAAATGTCAATCTACTCATTTCAGCACATTGCAATATTTTCTTAATAATTTCTTCCTCTGATGGTATTTTCTCGCTCTTCCAATTTTTAGCAAATATAATCCTAGCCGCTGTTAATACATTTACAATCAAATACTTCAAATTTTTATTATAAGTATCAGGTAAGATTCCCAATCAAAAAATCTCTGGTTTCAAATCTATATGTTTCTTTGTCATTTTTTCCAACCATATGCGAATTCTAGTCCAATATTTTCTAGCGTCCTCACAAGTCCACCACATTTGATAATATGAGCCAGGTATCTGATGACATTTCCAGCACTTTTCAGATTTATTCTTGAACATTCTTGCTATTCTTGTCGGGGGAAAGTGCCACCTGTAAAACATCTTATACAAATTTTCTTTATATGCTGTTGACATTGTCATTTTATAATTTTGAGACCACAATTTTTGCCATTTCTCTAAATCAATCCCTTATCCAAAATTCTTCCCCCAAGCAATCATCGTTTCTTTAACTTGTAATTTCCAGCAAATAACTATATAATTTTTTGATCACTTTTTCATCAGTACCTGTCAAAATCCTATCTAGGTCAGTCGATTTATCATAAAATTCCTCTGTTTTAGAATCTTTAAGATACCTTGAGTGTATTTGCGCATATGAAAACCAATTCATCTTTATACCTTGTTCTTCTCGATTTTGCATCATTTTGAGTTCACCCTTTTCATCCAATATTTCCCCATATCTAACTGTTTGTTCCTTCTTATATGTTGTAGGATAAGAAAAAGCTTCAATAGTTGATAACCAAACTGGGATTTTCAAATAACATTGTCTCTTAATTTTCTCCCAGTTCAACCATAAAGACTCCCGTATATAATGCCTTCTAAAATAGCCCTGCGATTTAGTTCCCTTATACCACAGAAAAGCATGCCAGCCCATTAATAAATCATGTCCTTCTAATGTCAACAATCTAGTCTTTCTTAATGTTATCCATTCTTTAGCCCACATTAAATTTGCAGCTTGGTGGTACAACTCCCAATTAGGAAGGCCAAATCCTCCTCTAGTTCTAGTGTCTTGTAAAAGTTTTAATTTTATTCTCGCTTTCTTACCTTGCCATATATACTTCAACACAATTTAATTTAATTCTTCAAAATAATCTTTGCAAAGCCTAATTGGTATTGTTTGGAGCAAATATAAAATTCTGGGCAAAATATTCATCTTGATTGTTGAAATTCTGCCTATTAATGACAGTGGTAGGTTTTCCCATTTCTTCAAATCAAATGCTATATGCTGTTTGAGTTTAATATAATTGTTCTCTTTCAATGTAGTACACCTTGACGTCAAATATATCCCCAAATACTTAACCTTGTTCGTGACTTGAATTTTCAATAGGTCTGCCAGTTCTTCTCTTTGTCTTAATAACATGTTCTTTGTCAGAATCTTTGTTTTATCTTTATTTATTTTCAAACCAGCCATCTCTGGTTTGGGATTTTTGTACATTTTTGACTTTATAAATGATGAAGAAGGAAGCCATATATGTTTCTTTTTTATGAGTAAGAGTATGGAGTATAATTTAGCTTCAACTAAGCCTGTGAAATATATGAAAATGGTAATAATAAGTGAATTCCAAGCCAACCTAATCAGACGTAAACAAAAAATGTTATGCACTAAAGTTGTGCTAAACACAAAATGTTATGCACTAAAGTTGGATGTCAAGCTCGCCATATCATGTTGCTATTACATGATGTATCATGACATTTTTTTCCCTTCACGGAGCTGGGTAGGTGTGGCCTGCACATGATGCATCCAGCCCCTGGGCTGCCAGTTTGACACCCCTATTTTATACCAAATAGAATTAAAGTGGCATATCAGATGAGCAAATATAATGGCACCTGTCTGATGATTGTATTTTATTTTAAAAGAAGGCGAAGCTGCATTTTTAACAGCTGCTGCCAGGCATAGTTGCTATTATTGCTGTTATTAAAGACAGATGGATAGTAATAAGGAAAAAGAAACCTCTGGTTTTTGAAACCACAGTTGCTCACCATGAAAAGGGGAATATAAATAATCACTGATTGATAAAGTTATTGCATTAAAGGGGACAAGCTAGACTAGACTACACTTCAAAAATTGTCTGACCACTGACAGATGTGAAGAACTGAATCCAAAAATACTGAATACCGGCTGGAACATCTGCCAAACTTCCAAGTGCTGCCTAGTGAGGAAAGTTTGGTCTTCCTTCAGGCCTTTGGCAGTTGGAGAAAAGACAGAAAAAGAGAGAGAATGTGGTTAATGATTTCAGAACAAATGACAGCCCATCATTTGATGTTAAAGTCATTTGTAGTCTTGTTTCAGTTTAGCAGTCTGTTTCTGTTAGTCAATTTTGGCTATTTTGCTCTGCATTTTCAATATGCACACAGAAAGCCAAGCATATTTTCAACTGTTTTTTAGAAGCCCTTTTATTATTTCAGCCCAGATTTATTTTTTGGGGGGGGAATTAATTCAATATGTTGACTGCTCAGTAATGGTCTTAAAGGTAACAGAGGGGCTGTTGGAAAAATGAAAAGTGGGTGTCTGCCCTCTTCACTTCAATACAAGGGAGTTTCAATGTGAGGGCTCTAGTATGAACAAAGGATGGACTAACAGTGAATAATTCATTGATATGACTATCAACTAAATGAACTAAGAGTTTATTTGGTTCACATTTAAATATAAACTTGTTTCACATTTAAAAATAACTACACAAACTAAAATTATTTTTATTTTAAAGTAATTGGAATGCATATGCAACCACAGGCAAACGTATAAGTTGTTAAAAGAAAAGTCTATTCATAGGTATACATGGAAGGAAGGAATATAGGCGTGTGGGGTGTATATACTGTATTTATATTTATAAGTATGTGTGAGGCTGATGTGACTGATGTAATTATTTATAGGAAAAAGTGAGAATTAGTGAAGTTTACAGTGGTAGTGAGGGATGTCAAATGTCAAACAACACTTTTTTTAAAAAAAAGTGTCACAAATAGATCTTGGGGAAAAATAGATAGAAAAGAAGTATGTTGGAAGTGTGAACAACAAGAGATATTTATTATGTTTGGTGGTCATGTAAAATTGAATGATTTTAAATTATTCAGAGCAGAGGTGGTATTTAGGAGGTTCTGACCAGTTCCGGAGAACAGGTAGCTTTTTTTCTTAAAATAGGATTCTACTTCACGGTCTGCTACACTAAACTGTTTCTCAATCCTACTGGAGATTAGTTTGTGGCTTGGGGAGGAGTTTGGGAGAATATTAATTGCAAAGGGACATGGGAGATACAAAATCTAGGAGGGTACAAAATCTAGGAAGTGCAATGTGCTTTAATGTCAATGAGGGTGTATGTATAGATGGGCTTATGTACTACAGCAAATCATTGAGAAATGCATGGATGTGGGAAAGAAACGATTGATTTAAACCTTTGGAAGATTAAATGAATAGGTATAAATTAAGGAACATTTTCCATGATGTGAAATGGAAAGATGAATGTCAAGTGTGGCAATGGACATGTGATGGCTATGAGAATAAATGAAAAGCATAGCAAATGGACCAAGCCTAACTAGAGAGTAAGCCATGCTTCTGTGTGTGTGGTTTTTTTTTAATGTGCCTATGGATATAAGGAAAAGTTACAAACTTATATGAAGATGTGGAGATATAAAAAGTAGGTGACAGACATGATTTGGGTTTGCACAAACCCAGTTGCACCAATTCTTGCATCAGGATTCAGGAGGTGGTACTCATGGTTATTCATAACTTGCTCACTATCAATCTGGATTATGCAATGCATTCTATATGGACTGGCCTTCAAGACTATTTGATAACTATTAATTCAGAAGGTAGTGGCACAAATAGTTATGGGCACATTTCAATGTAGCCTTATAACACCATTGCTTCACATATCATAGTAGGTACCAGGAAGCTTCTAGGTGCAGTTTGAGGTACTGATTATTACCTATGAAACCCTTCACGGCACTGAACCTGGTTATTGCAGGACTGCCTCTCTACAAATACTTTAGCTATCCAAGAAGAACTGGTGAGGTGGACATACTCCAAATCCCATCAGTTAGATTGTGATAGGGAATTCAAGAGACAGGTTCTTGTTTTTCTGTTGCTGTACCTGCCCTATATAGCATTCATCCTGAGATTAAGATAACTCCCCAAACCTGCCTGCCTTTTGAAAGATTCCAAAGACCTGGATTTTCTGCCAAGTTTTATATCTGTCTTGATTCTTTATGACAGTTTAAAACTTTTTTTTTACTATGTTTAATGTGGGGTTATTGTTGTTGCTGTAATATGCTGATTTTAATTGTGTATCCTCAGTCAAATATCAATTGGGCATCTATATACATTTATTTTTTAAACAAAAAATGATTCCTTTTTAAACAAAAAATTGATGTCTGAGAATACAAATATTTTCCAGCAGATGTTAGATAGGTTTGTGATTCAGTGAGAAGAATGGATCTGAGAATTAATCTGTCAAAGAACAAGGTAATTGTTTTTGACAAGGAAAAGGGAGAAAACAATTATGAGTTATGTGTACATGAAGAAAAAATAGAGCAAATAAATGAACATGTGTATTTTGGGAAAATAATGATGTATAAATGAATTAGTAAAAAAGCTGGTAGAAAAATAGTGGATATCATAATTTTGCCACTAGGAATCAATGTAACAATTAATCAATACTGGGCAGTATTTGATTAAATTAGTTTTAAATATGTCGGAGATTCTCAGTCATCTGGGTCATAATTGTCTCACAAGTGCTTTTCAAAGGCCACTGTACTGTTGTTGTTGTTTTTTATAACAAACTTTATTAATTTTTTTAACACACACAAACAAAACATAGGATGTAGTAACATAAAATATCTTTTCTAGAAGAAACAAATAAACCATCTTATTTAAAAAGAAGATAATTCCAAATTATCACACTTCTATATATATATTTATCTTATCTAATCAATTTCATATCTTTTCAAAACTTTTCTTTATTACTCCCTTTCGTTCTATTTAGTCATATTTCTACTGTCTTAAAAATATATACTCATTGAATATATTTTCATTAGTATTCTTCCACATCCTGTCAGAGTTAAATAAACATTACACAAAACATAAATACAAAAAACTTCTTTTTGGAAGGCGGCTTACCCCGAGTTAACTCTTTTTATACAGACATCAATCAAAATTTATACTCACTTAATATACTATCTCATATCTTATTTAACATTCTCTATTTTCCATATATTTTCTCTCCTCTACTCATTCTTTTAATTCTATTTTATTTATTCCATCTCAATTAAATAATTATATTTGCATCTTTGGTCTGTTTTCTTTCAATCACCTCCTTATCCTTTCTATCTAATACAATATTTCTCCTGTAAAACCAGATTAAAGTATGACAACTTTTTGTCTTCCCCCTAAATAACACTTAAAATAATACATATTTTCCATGCTGATTCTGCTCCGTACATTCAAAGTATTACATTTCAAAATAGTAAAACAAACAAATAATATTGAGTTTAATAAGTAATAATAAAACTAAAAACAAATAAAAAAAGAAATATTAAATTAATAATATAGTAAAAGCAATGTTTCATAAGAAATTAAATTCTATTATTAATTCTTAAACAATAAAAATACTATTTCATACTATTATGAATTTAAGAAATTAAACTCTATAATGAAATCATGACTTCGCTTTAATACATTTTTAAATCATATAATATTCTAATTTTCTAACTCAACTTCAAATACTAATGTCTACAATACATTTTATGTACTTTTGCAGAATCATTTTTAAAAAAAGATTATCTCACCCCTTATCTCTGAAAAAAAAACAACATTTTTTGCATCTTGTTTAAAGCCTTTATGACTTCTCTTTCCTTTCCCTCTTTATTTCTTCTCCATTCTAACTTTTTGACCCCATCTCTCCAATTTCACTCTCTTAATCTTCCCTCTCTGTTGTATTTCTCTTTTCTGTTGCTTTCTGACATCATATCGCTTTTTCATCTCCTTTTTCTTTTTCTTGGTTGCTTTTTTAAGTTCTAAGTTCATCTTTTCCTTGCCCCCCTTCTGCTTTTCTTCCTCCACTAAGTGTGTCTGTCCACTAAAGATGGCTTCTTCTCCTTCATCCTGTAGTATTTCTTGGTAAGTAGAAATCGCCATTTCCAAAAAACGAAAGATAGATCCAAACGAGCCCTTATCTTCATTTTTCAGTTTTTGAAATTCCATTTGTAGTCCTTCAAAAGACAATGCCATTCTTTCTTCCTTTCTCCTTCAACGCAACCCCAATGTCTTTAGTCCCTTCTTTAAAAAAAAAAAAACAAAATTTCACAAAGATCTCAAAGTCACAAAGCAAACCAAATCAATTTTAAGTTTTTGGTTTTTTTTTAAATCCAATGTCCAGAAATACTTCATCCCTTGGCTTTAAATTTCAAATTGAGTTACCTTCCGTGCCCAAGTGGATTTTCCAGATCTCTGTCTGCTATTTCTGTGGGGAGGGAGAGTTAAGAAAAAAAAAAATTCCCCCTTAACAGCTTTAACCACAGCTTTCCAGTCTTCTTTGGGAAACAATGTATCCTCAGGCAATTCAAACAGTTCAGTTTCCAGGGTAATTAACAGTTGTTATTGTCTCGGCTCAGCCAAATTTTCCTCCTGCAACCTCCAGCACAAATCTTACCCGGCTGCAGGCTTCTTTGTGACGGCCATCACTGACTGCCACTCCACCAACCTGGGAAAAAGGGGTTTTTCCAGCTGGGGAGGGGGTCTGCAACACCCCCAAACCCCTGTCCGGATCCCCTCTCTCTTCAGCTGCCTCTACAGGGCAGCCATATCCCCCAGACCCATTTGGATCGGAGGCACCTTGGCAGCAAGCACAGCAGGAATTGCAGACAAGCAAATTCCTGCTGCTGTTGAAGTCACGCAAAACTGGAAGCCCACTCCACTGTACTGGTTTTTTTGATTAAAGAAGAAGAAAAACATTTCTCTTCTCATTCAAGAAGCCTCATTAGTTGTGAACTATTTAACTATGTTTCCTTTTACTAGGTTTTAACAAGGTTTCTTTTCCTAATCTCATAACTTTTATCTTTACTGTTTCTTTCTTCTGTTTTCTGTATAGCACTCACAAAGGAATAATTGGTTCATGTATATTGTATATTCATCTTTTTCTTATGTGATCTATTTCCAGGGGTGGGATTTTACTGGTTCAGACCGGTTCAGGCAAACCAGATGTTAAATTTGCATCTGGTTCACCAAACCGGTATTTGAACCAATTGTCTGGCCCTGCCCATCCTGAGCCGCCCCTCCTAGGAGTCTTCACATGGCCCATTTTCTATGCAGGTAAGTACAGAGTCTGCGTGGAGGCTCTGGAAGGGGAGAAAATGGGCTTTCTGGAACGACTGGAAGTCCAGAAACGGGCCTGTTTCCGGTTTCCAGAGGGCCTCCAGAGCCCGTAGAGGCCATTTTTCCCTCCCATAGGACCGAGGAAAGCCTCCAGACCCTTGGGAAGGCAAAAAAACAGCCCTCCCAGAAGTCTGGAGATGGGCCTGTTTCCAGCTGCTAGAAGGGCTCCAGGGCCTGGGGAAGACCATTTTTGCCCTCCCAGAGGCCCAAAGGTAGCCTCTGGACCCTTGGGAAGGCAAAAAATGGCCTCCCGGAAGTTTTGGTAGGCGATGCCCACCATGGCCATGTCCACCCAGCAACTGGGCAGCGAACCAGTTGCTGGGATTTTTGAATCCCACCACTGTCTATTTCATAAATGAAAGATAATACTAAAAGTAAATTTCATATAGGGCTAAATTAATCTCCATTTTATCTAATTTTCTGATATGGTAGAAACAAATTAACATAGATTTAATATCCATGAAAAAATGTAACGTAACTTCAGATATGCAATGGAGGAACATGGAAGGATAAAAGCTAGCAATTGTTATCTATATTTTGTGATTCAGAAGATTGCATTGGAAATATCCAATTTTGGTCCTTGGTATTTCTTAAGTTAGGATCCTTAAAAATGACAATGTTAGCAATATTATTCTGTTTGATGCAGACCAATAGAGTGACTCTGTATTGAAGGTGCTTCTGTGATTTCTATTTGTGGTAAGAAATATCTTTATTTCATTCAAAAATTAATGGAGATTAAGGGGTTGGTGGGGATCCACAAAATATAATGTTTTGATTCGTTTAAATTGAAAGGAGCCAAATTAGTTCGTTGACATAATAGCATAACCTGTACTACACTTAAGATGAGATAATGTCAAGGACCAGTTATTATAATAACAGTCACAACTACAACAATGATAGAACATAATCTTAACTTCAGACTTTAAGCACATATCATCTCCCCTCAAATTAATAAATAACATGACACAGTACATAGAAATACCTATCTTAAGTACATAGAATTATTGTATTAACTGTTTGCTTTTTAAAAAAAAAATTAAAGTAATCTGAGATCTTGTATGAAAGATGTCACAAAACCTGCAGGTGAAGATGATATCACAAAACCTGCAGATGAAGATGATGACTCTGGTCACAAGAGGGGAAAGTAAAATTAAATAAGGTGGAATTAAATTCATCTAAACTTCAGACACACAGAGATAGGCTCTTCAGGAATAGAAAATCCACTTAAAAGTAACTAATTATGTTTCTCTCCAAGAAAAATATTGAAATGGATTTATTGACAACAAATGTGAAATAGTGTTTAACTATGCTGGTTTCAGAACAAGTTCTCATTGACCCTCAGGTACAGAATGATTTGGACCAAGTCATTTTCTCTCAACCCAACCTTGGAGTGTTGTTGGTCTGCAGAAAGGAGGAATAAGCAAGAGCTGAAACTCCTGAATGAAAAGCGTTATACTAATGCAACAAATAAAAAATCGAGCACTACAAATACCATTTTATTGACCTGGTGATATAATCATTTATAAACATTCTTATTCTTTGTCTTGGTTATATTGATTGACCAATGACTTGCACTTACCTGCTTTTAATGTTCATGATTTTCAATTTTGTTTCCCCTCCATCCCACTTGGTTCTAAGGATTATTATATTCTTACTATTTCCCTGTATTTTGTTTATTGGTTGTGTTATTTGATTGTTTCTAACTATGTGAACTGACCAGAATCACAGATGTTAAGTCTGGAGCATGGGTGCGAATGATGGAGACGGGCCGGTAGAACAGTGAACTTCAAACTCTTTATTTACATATTGTGACAGCTCAAACTCGAGGGCTGCTATAGCCTTCCTTATATAGGCAACTTATTAACGATTCAACCAATAGCAAACCTGGAGCGCTAGCTCCGTTAACCAATGGGAATGGCCTGTTAATGGCCAATCAGATGCTCCTGAACGGACCAATCCGATCCTGCCATTAACAGCCAATCAGAAGTGCAGGGCCAGAACCCTGCACTTGACTTCAAGCTCAAGATAACTTTATTTTACATTTATTCATTCACAACACCCCTTCCCCCTGGCTTCTGTTTACGGGGCGCGGTTATATAATCCTTCAGGTAGGACAGCTGTTTTATTAGTCTTTTCGATTTTCGCAAAGTGCCTGGCGGTTGGCTGCACTTCTGCTGAGGTAGATCGTTGTTTAACGGAAGGGGTGCCTCTGGTTCCGAGTTCGCATTCCCGTCGTCACCAATATCACTGGCCACTCCCTGAGGTGAACTCACTCCGGTCCCTGGTTCCTGTTCCTGCATTTTAGTTCCATTATCAGTCTCTTTGAAAAGGTTTCCCTCTAATTGTAATTCGCTTTCCTCTGTATCTCCCCCCCCCCCTCAGTTTGGTCATAAGGGAGTTCGGAAGTGCGAGACGGTAGCCGCGATCATAGTTGATCTATGTGGCGCTTCCAAAGTCTGTCGTCAGGGCACTGAATGAGGTATGATCTTGGGCCAGTTACGCGGATTACGGTCACCTGTACCCACAGCGAATTGCCCGATAAGTTTTTAGCGAATACTAAATCGCCTACCTGGAAGGTACGGCATCAGCCACTGGATCCGAGTAGCTTTTCCGGTTCGTAGGCTGGGTGTAACCGATCGAGGTGGGAGCAGAGCTTTCGTCCCATTAGCAGCTCAGCGGGAGTTTTGTTGGTGACGCTGTGAGGTGTGATGTGCTGCAGAAAAAGGATCCGGTTGATTTTCTCATCGATGTTGTCGTAGTCTATCTTTTGGAGAGTCTTTTTGACAAATTGTACCATGCGCTCAGCCCTACCGTTGGCAGCAGGGTGCGCAGGCAAAGTGAGCGCATGTCGAATACCGTGGTCAGCCAGGTACTGCTCAAAAGACAGCACGGTAAATTGGGGCCCATTGTTGGATACCAGAACGTCTGGTAATCCATGGGTTGCAAAAAGTCTTTCCAGTCTTTTGATGACCGCGTCAGTGGTCGTGTTGCTCATTCGGTGAATCTCGAGCCAATTCGAGTAGGCGTTGATGGTTAGCAGAAATGTGTGGCCTTTGGTTGGCCCAGCAAAGTCCAGATGGATGCGGGACCAGGGTCCCCGTGGCGTCTCCCATTCGGTTGGGGTTGCCTTTGGTGGAGCGTTGCTTACTTCTTGGCATCTCTTGCAAGTTTTAACCCATGATTCAATTTGTCTGTCGATGCCTGGCCATCACGCATAGCTTCGTGCGAGGCCCTTCATGCGCACGATGCCAGGGTGGCCATCATGCAAGGTTCTTAGCAGTGTCTGTTGGAGTTGTTCTGGGATAACGACTCTATCGCCCCAGATGATACAGCCCTTCTGCGAAAACAACTCTGTTTGACGACTTTTGAATGGTGCAAAGTCATCTGGTACTTGGTCCAATGGCCATCCATGTTCCACCCATGTGAGGACTCGCGCCAAGATGGGGTCACATTTTGTTTCTCTCACGATGTCACGGGCAGTTAATGGCGGCGTGTGGAGTGTCTCGATCTGCAACGCTGTCATCGTTGGTGCAGGATCATTGATAGTTTCAGGAAGCGGTGTACGGCTCAACGCGTCGGCGTGGGGAATGGCTTTACCAGGATGATATTGTAGCCGATAATTGTAGGCAGCCAAGAATTCTGACCAGCGGGTCATTCTGGGAGAAAGTATGTAGGGAGTTGGCTTATCCCCGGCGATGATACCCAGCAATGGTTTGTGGTCAGTTACAATGGTGAAAACCCGGCCGTACACGTACTCATGAAATCTTTTAACAGCTGATACGATTGTCAGGGCTTCTTTATCGATCTGGCTGTAATTTCGCTCAGTTTTTGAGAGCGTCTTTGAGAAGTAAGCAACAGGGGCTTCGTTGCCGTTAGGTAACACATGGCTCAAAATGGCGCCCACTCCAAAGGGCGATGCATCACATGTAATGTTTATTGGCAAAGTCTCATTGTACTGCATTAGTACGGCATCCAAAGTCAGTAGTTTTTTCACATTACGGAACGCCTGCTCTTCTTTGTGACCCCATACCCAAATTGCTTTTTTATCTAATAGACGATGTAAAGGTTCAGCGACAGTTGCCTTGTGCGACAAGAATACATTATAGAAATTGATGAGGCCTAAGAACGCCTGGAGGTTGGTCTTGTTCTGCAGTCTGGGAGCGTTTTTTATTGCTCTCAACTTGCTATTGGTAGGGTGAATACCCTGACTGTCAATTAAGTACCCTAAGAATTCAACACGATTGGTATACAGTTTGCACTTATTTTTTTTGACTTTCAGGCCTGCTTCCTGGAATTTTCATAATACCAGTCTTAAAAGCTCCCATAAGATTTTTGGAGTGGGGGCAGCAATGAGCACATCATCAAAATAGGGGACAACGCCCTTGATCCCCTGCAATAGTCTCTCCATTAGGCTCTGAAAGATCCCTGGGGCTACACTGACTCCGAATTGGAGCCGCTTGCACTTAAAGGCACCTCGGTGTGTTACGATAGTCTGTGCCTGTGCCGTTTTTTCGTCAACCGGCAGTTGCTGATAAACCTGAGCTAAGACTAGTTTAGCGAAGACTTTTCCACCCCCCAGGGAATGGAGGAGGTGTTGTACCACCGGCACCGGATATGGATTCTGTTGCAGGGCGTGGTTTAGGGTGACCCGGTAGTCCCCACAAATTCTAATCGAGCCATCCAGCTTAATTGGTGTCACAATTGGCGTTTCCCATGGGGAGTGGTCAGTTGGCTTTAACACTCCCTGGGCAATCAACTTATCAAGCTGCTTGTCGATTTTCAGTTTTAGAGCGAACGGAACTTGACGAGGCTTAAGGCGGATGGGAGCTATCTTTGGATTAAGGCTAAAGGATATTGGGGTCCCTTTGTACTCGCCTAGCTTTTCCTCGAAAACGTCCTTGAATTCGTGGGCGAGGTCTTTCTCCCAGTCACTGCCGCCGATTCGGTTAATGCCTGCCACTTCAATGCCGAGTGGTGCGAACCATTGCAGGCCTAACAGACTAGGCCGGTCCTTATTGATTACCATTGGGGTAAGTACGCCATGCGGTTCTTGAATGCAACCCGGACTTGACTGGATCCGGCGACTGGAATTCGGTTCCCCTGGTAGTCCTTCAACACGAGCCATTGGAATTGAAGGTCTTGGCACCGGATAGTGGGAATGAGTTGCTTGAGGGTCTTCCATGAGACCATTGAAAGAGACAATCCCGAGTCAACTTCCATTTGGCAGGGCCGATTTTCAATGTTCATGTTGACCCGAATTTTCTTTGCGTGTAGTGAAGAGGCATGGCCAATAGTGAGTGTTTGGTGGGCCTCTTCCCGTCTCGCTAGACGACTCATGGGTCGGTTTCCGTAGGAGTGGTTTGCTGGTTCTCGCCTTACAGGGCGATTCCCTGTCAATTGGCAGAGATTGGTTCCTTTCGAGGTCTGGCTGGGTCCGAGGAGGCTTCGACAGACCCGTCCGATGTGGCCTCGTTTCCCGCACTCGTGGCAGAGCGCGTTGCAGAATTTGCAATTGGAGCAGTAATGGTTGGCCCCGCAGCCAGCGCACGATTGCTGGGACTTCGGGTATCGGTCCCGATCGGACCGCAGGCGATGGACCTCTTCTTCGTCGCTGTCTGACGACGAAGAGAGGTCCTCATGATGGGCCATCTTAAGCTGCCCTTCTGCATTAGGTGAAACTTCGCTGGCCAGTGGGTGTGCTGCAGCGCGATTTCAGCGTAGTTGAGCAGCCGACTTCTTGGTCGCCTCTGCTGCTGTAGCTTCAGCTATGGCGTCTTTAAGGGTGATGTCGCCCTTTGCCATTATTTTGCTCTGTACGTTTAGAGCGTCTAGCCCGAGGACTACTCGGTGTCTCAAGGCCTCTTCTAGGTCAGTGAAATCGCAAAGGCCTCCCAAGTTCCGGAGGTCTGCAACGAAATCGGCGATGCTTTCTCCTTTCCGCTGGTTCCTTTGATAGAACTCGTGTCGTCTCACGAGCGTTGGAATGGTTGGTGCATAGTGGGCCCTTAGCAACGGTTCGAGGATGTCCCAGTCCATGGCCTTCACTTCGGCTGGTTTCGCTAATGCCTTGGCCATTTTGAATACCGTCGGGCCACAGTGCATTAGGAATACCACCCGTTTCTTCCCGGTTGTGGCATCCTTCAGATTATTCGTTTCCAAAAACATTTGAAAACGATCCATATAGGACTCCCAGTCCTCCTGAGCTGGATTGAATGGAGCGGGTGGTACTACGCCGCCGGACATGGTTCTGCTGTTGTGCACTTCAGCCACGTGTTTAGTTGTCTTTAGTTGGCTCGGATGTCATCCAATCCCACCCTCGTTGCCAGTGTTAAGTCTGGAGCATGGGTGTGAATGATGGAAACGAGCCGGTAGAACAGTGAACTTCAAACTCTTTATTTACATGTTGTGACAGCTCAAACTCGAGGGCTGCTATAGCCTTCCTTATATAGGCAACTTGTTAACTATTCAACCAATAGTAAACCTGGAGCGCTAGCTCCGTTAACCAATGGGAATGGCCTGTTAATGGCCAATCAGATGCTCCTGAACGGACCAATCCGATCCTGCCATTAACAGCCAATCAGAAGTGCAGGGTCAGAACCCTGCACTTGACTTCAAGCTCAAGATAACTTTATTGGTATTATTCATTCACAACAACAGATGTGGGATTGACAGGTATATAAATGTGTTTCTGTGTGTGTGTGTCTGTGTGTGTGTACTTTTTAAAAATAGAGAAGAAAAGAAAGCAGGAAATAAGAATTGAACCATTTTGCTCTGTGATACCAGCAAAATATTGATTAATTAATAATTTTTAAAAACAACTGCTATTATTACAAAACAATAAGTGATTACTTCTAAATGGCCCTGCTTTAAACTATCTGCTCACTCATGAATCAATCTGTTGTCATCTTCACTAGGACCTACAATATTACTGGTATCTTTATTTTCCAAGGAAGTAGATCAGCTGTATATGAGATCCAATGGTGCCCCTCTGTGAATAGAAATAGTTCTTGCATGCTGACCTGTCTCTACTATTAAGGCAAGGTAACCTTTTTTGATCAAGACCCATATTTATTTGTAAAAATTATTTCAACCTCCAAAGGGTATCCTATCATTAGCAGAAACCATGAAATTTGTCTTTTTCATTTCAGTTTGGGGGAAAAGTAAAGGTATAAAATAAGTATGTTAGAGGGTGACTAGACTGTTGATTTTGGAAAGCTATAAATTGATTGTGGCTAGATTTGATAATAAGATTTTAAATTGGTGATGGAAATCCTTCTTGTGAAAAAATTCTAGTTTTTTCAATTCTTGAAAGAAAACATGACAAGACGGGTATTAGAACATTGGACAACAGAGGAAACCAGAGGAAAATAAAAATTATAATTAAAGGAGAGAAAAAAATTGGCTTATTAACATGGAATGAGAAAAATGCTTTAAAACCAGAGGTGGTATTCAACCAGTTCTCACTGGTTTGAGTGAACAGGTAGTGGTGATTTGGCCTTGGTCATCGAACTGGTGGTGACTCCTGGCTGGCAATGCCCCTGATTCAGTCGCCTGATCACCCGGTCACTCACTTGCCTGGGTCACTTTCCTAGCTTTCCCTACCACGTGGTGGCCGTGGTGCAGCTTGCGCAGAACATGTGCAGTGCACATGTGCAGTGGTCCCAGGACATCTGCCCACCTGCCCATCCTCCCAGAGCATGCTTTCTTCCTTCTCCCGGCAGACGCACCTCTTCCGGCCTGGCCCGGCCAGCCATTAGGTGACCAATGTCCATTAGTCCAAGGGTCTTCAAGCTTGGCAAGTCTAAGACTTGTGGACTTTCAACTCCCAGAATTCCTGAGCTAACATGACTGGAGGAGGAATTCTGGGAGTTGAAGTCCACAAGTCTTAAAGCTGTCAAGTTTGAAGACCCCTGTTCTAGTCCAACCCCCTGCTCCAGCAGAAGATCCTTACAGAATCATAAAATAGCAGAGTTAGAAGGAACCTTGGAGGCCATCTAGTCCAACCCCCTGTTCTAGCAGCAGACTTTATATCATCTGGAATCTGGATTATTTTGGCGCCTCAAACAAAGAGGAAAATTGGCAGAGGAGTTTACTAGGACAAGGCTGCCATGCAGAGGAAGGCAGAGATAGTCCTTCACTTATGACCACAATTGAGCCCAAAATTTTGGTTGCTAAGCAAGAGCATTGTTAAGTGAGTTTCACCACATTTTACTCAATCCATTGTATCTCCTGGGTCTAACGGTCATGTGCAGGCTAGGGAAGTAAATCTGAAGGTGTGTGCAATGTTCTAATGTACAGAAGTTATAGTTAAATGTGTGGCAGAAAGTAGACTATGGGTGTGTTTTTTCAAATGCAGTGAGGTTGAATGTGTATAGTTTTAAAAGAGCTGTGTATGTGTGTGTGTGCGGACATATACATACAGTATATATAGTCAATAATGTATCTTTTTATGTGCCTTTACACACACTATACTATGTAATATGTATGTACACATATGGCATATATACATAGGATTAAATGGTATATTTTCAATGTTCAGTAAAATCTGTATTTTCAATGTTCAGTAATAGTAAATAAATAGAGAGGGAAATTGTATTTCTTTGAGACCAGGCAAGGCACCCCTTGACGTGAGTGACATCAAGTTGGCCATGCCCACCCAGTCACAAGACCATCAAGCACATCCACTCAGTTACATGACCACTAAGCCATGCCATCAAATAAGCCATGCCCACAGAACCGGTAGTAAAATATTTTGAATCCCACCACTGTTTAAAACTAATCATATTCAAGGATATTTGTGAGCAATGAATCCAGAAGTTAAACATGCCATTATAGATAAGTGGTTTTTAGGAGATGGAAGAGGAACAAATTTTGCCAGATGGGACTTGGACCAAACTGAAAGTGGATTTGAAAACGATAGGATGATATGGAAAAAGAGCTTTCACTGGATATGCAAATAAAATCTGCTGATGTCTTAATAATTGAAACTGAATAATTGAAATGTGCAAGTGGGAAATCAAAAGAGTGATTTGAGTAACTTTCTTACTGAATCTATGAAATGATCTCCAAAAAAGATCTGTTAAGCTTCTGAACATTTGTCTGAGTGGAGACAAAGAAGCACTGAAAAAAAAGTGTAGGACATTATTTGAAGGGATTAAAGATCAAGACTATTAAAAGCAAAAGTCAGGAACATAAAGACCTCACTGGTTTAAATGATCAAGGTTTAAAAAGATATGGTGTTATTTCTGGTAATCCTTAATGGACTTTTGCTGACAAGAACTGGATGACAAGGCTGTAAGGCTCTGTTCATAGATATATGAAATATGGAATGAAGAAGTTTTTTGTTGAACCAGAGGTGGTATTCAGCAGGTTCTGACCAGTTCTGAAAAACTGGTAGAAGAAATTTTGAGTGATTCGGAGAACCAGTAGCGGAAATTTTGAAAAGTTTGGAATACTACCTGACCGGCCCCGTTCCCATCTATTCTCTGCCTCCCGAGTCCCAGCTGATTAGCTGGTTCTACTTTTGCTGCCCTGCACAGAACACAGCTGGAAAACAGATTAGTGGGGTGGGAAAGAGAATGGGGTTTTTATAGTATCCTTCCCCTGGAGTGGGGTGAGAATGGAGATTTTACAGTATCCTTCCCCTGCCATGCCGACCATGCCACGCCCACCAAGCCAAGCCATACCCACAGAACCGGTAGTAAAAAAAAATAAATCCCACCACTGTGTTGAACATTAAGAGATGGTGATAAATTGTTAAAATTCTTTATACTTGTAATGAAGAGGGCCATTAGTAAACAAAATATTTACCTTTCTTTTCTTATAGTATTCACATGACATTGATTTTATTATTTTCTTTTAAAAAGTTATAGTGATCTTATTTGCTAAAGAGATCAATGGTAAATGTGTCTTGTTAAAAACAGAACTGCAAGTATTTTGTGCTTGGAATATTTTATGAAATCACAAAGGTATATTAAATGTTTAGCTGCATCGAACATTCTTCTTCATTACATAACAACTCATTCTATTCACCTTACATTTCATGTTGAAAATTGGTAGAGTCTCATGGACATAGTTCAGATAAATTGATACTACTTTTCAAAACTGCTAACCTGTGCTAATGTCATTTTGGAAACAGTCTGGCAACAGCTATTAGAATGTTCTCCCTGTAGGTCATAGAGTGAAGATGGGAAAATCCTTAATAAAATGTTGTCAGAAGCTACAGGTGGGAAATAAAGGAGCTCTTGTGACCTGTAATCCTATTTCCTCATAAAATCATGGACTGTACAGTCATTTCGTGGCTGAAATTAGATAACATGCTGGTAGTCTTCCAATATCAAGTTATGCAGTTTGTCAATATCACTTCTGGTGAAGAATCATAAAACAGAGAGCAGCTGAACTCTTTCATTCCTTTCTTTCTAACTTGTTTTTAGAACTGCATATAAAAATAGGAGCTAATCTAAACAAGAAAGTTTTTTTATAAATTTTGTTAGCTTTGATAAATATTGCATTGTCAGGCTTAAAGAAATTGAGATGTATACTTGTTGCAGAATACCTTATGCCACCAGACTCGAAATTCTAGACCTAGAAAACTTAGAACTATGCCACCTTCGATCCTATCTAAGTATAGTATATAAAATCATACATTGCAATGTCCTACCTGTCAATGAATACTTCAGCTTCAACCATAACAATACAAGAGCAAACAATCGATACAAATTCAAGGTAAACCGCACCAAACTTGATTGCAGAAAATACGACTTCAGCAACAGAGTGGTTAATGTCTGGAAAACTCTACCTGACTCTGTGGTTTCTTCCGCAAACCCCCAAAACTTT
Organism: Hydrophis major; assembly: GCA_033807585.1. Taxonomy (NCBI): domain Eukaryota; kingdom Metazoa; phylum Chordata; class Lepidosauria; order Squamata; family Elapidae; genus Hydrophis; species Hydrophis major. Next base: position 30,782,887 of record CM066333.1, read on the forward strand.
AACGTTAGACTGTTTACCACTGACCTCACCCCTTTCCTAAGAAGTCTGTAGGGGGCATGCAAAAAGCGCACCAACATGCCTACTGTGCCTGTCCTATTGTTTCTTTATATTTTTCTTATAAGTATCCATTTCATGTATTCATAACTATGTTTATACTTATACATATTATCTTATAATCACTTGACAAATAAATAAATAAAATAAAATAAGTATGGCTCAAAGTGTTAATGGACAGCTTCTGTTTTCTCTAGGTCAAATGAGATTCAATGAGCCATTCTATATCCCAGTTAGATACCTAATACAAGTATGTATGTCCTAATATACATATATTGATAGGTAGATATAGATAGATATAGATATATATATATATGTATGGTATTCAGCTTTGTTCTGGTATTTTCCCACGTCATTATTGTTGTGCTTTTAAAGTTGTAGCAACGTTTCAGCAGAATCTCATCTGCCATCATCAGGCTTCTGTATTGTGTTCGTCCGTGAGTCAGACTTTCACAGCCGTTTCTGTTTTAAATTTGGTGCTAGCCTATTGCTGTGCCAGAATGGTTTTTTCTTCATCCTGATTGGTTGGGAGTCTTGGTCTGTGTTTATTGGTCTTGGAGTTTGCTGTGTTCTGCTTGGTTGGTGTTTCTAATATCTACTGTCTGTTTTGTAGCTGGTTTTTTTTTGTTTTTGTTTTTGTTTTGGAGGCTTTTAGTGCGGCTTGGCTCCGAGTAAACGGATGGCTATCATTTATTAGGAAGCTAGGTTTCATCTGGGTGCCTGGTTGGGGTGTGTTTGAGCTAAAGGTATTGGGGGGGGGTCTGTTTGTGCCCAGGTGTTTGCCTGGCTTGTGGTGTGGAGATTTTTTAGTTTGTGAGTGTAGGCTTCCAAATAATTGACAGTCTGGTGGAGTCAACTCTTCTATTCATGCTTTATTATTTATTATTATTCAGAGATGACTCCACCAGACTGTCAATTATCTAGAAGCCTGCACTCAAAAACAAAAAAATCTCCACACCACAAGCCAGGCAAACATCTGGGCACAAACAGACACACACCCCCGATACCTCCAGTTCAAACACACCCCAACCAGGTACCCAGATGAAACCTAGCTTCCTAATAAATGATAGCCGTCCGTTTACTCAGAGCCAAGCCGCACTAAAAGCCTCCAATACAGGAAACACAATGTTGCCAGCCAATCAAGACAAAAAAAAAAAAAAACAGATACAAAACAAACAGAAGATATTAGAAACACCAACCAAGCAGAACACAGCAAACTCCAAGACAGACCAAGACTCCCAACCAATCAGGATAAAGAAAAAACCATTCTGGCACAGCAGTAGGCTAGCACAAAATTTAAAACAGAAACGGCTGTGAAAGTCTGACTCACAGACAAACACAATACAGAAGCCTGATGATGGCAGATGAGATTCTGCCAAAACGTTGCTACAACTTTAAAAGCACAACTATAATGATGTGGGAAAATACCCAAACAAAGCTGAATACCATACATATAAATACCCACGAAAACTTAAGAAAACAGATATATGTATACGTATACGTGTATATTTATTTTCTGAGGTTCTCGTGGGTATTTGTATATGGATCTTTGGTTATTCGGGTTTTCTCCCACATAAGATTGGAAGTATCTAGGCCACGTTTCGATGAAGTCTCATTCATCATCTTTAGGCTTGTGTCTTCAATCTTACTTCCAATCTTACGCGGGAGAAAACCCGAATAACCAAAGATACACATACATGTATATGTGTACATATATATGATATACCCAGAACTAAGGAGAAAATTTCTAATGATGAGAGCAATGGAATAGTTTGCCTTCAGATGTGGGTGCTCCATCACCAAAGGAGGATGGATTAGAAGACATTCCAACTCTTATTATTCTATGTTTTATGATATTTGCATTAGAAGGAAAATACAGCAGGTAAATGAGGAAGAGCCAGATTGGTGCAGTGTTTACAGCACTGGCCTAGCAATCAGGAGATTGTGAAAGCCAGTTGGGTAACTTTGGGTTAGTAACTCTGTTTCATCCCAACTCACCTCATAGGGTTGCTGTTGTATGGAAAGTAGAAGGAAGGAGTACTAGGTATGTTTGCCATCTTCATTTACTTATAAATTAATAAATGCAGGATAAAATCTATTAATAAAACCATAACCATGTTGCCTGATTTGAATTTTGTTCTTCTTTTTAGTCATTAAAAAGGTAAGGCTAAATAGGTATTTCCTTCAATGTATTGTTGAAATAAGGACATTGACAAGGCAGAAGAAAAATAATAGTAGCAGTCTATAAGTGGGGTTTTATTCAAGGCTTAACTGTAATGAATGTATTGATTAACAGGGCCAAAGTAGCATTTCTGGTATTGGGTTAAATAAAAGAAAAAAGCCAAAATGATAGAACAACAGTATGAGTTTTGAAACAAGACAATTCCAGTGACAATGTTTGTGATGAGAATCTTAAATTTAGTCCTACAATCCAAAAAAAGTGGTACTTATAGGTTGTTGTTGTTTTTTTTTAAATCTCTAATTTCTACCTTTCCACTTCCCTTTGGGAATATAGTTATATTACATTTCATAAGAAAATCTATTACCTCAGAAATACTATTGGGCTTTATAGATAATTGTTTTCTATAACTGCTTACATTTTAAACATTACAATATTATTAGTCAGTGTTGAAATGTTAATAGGTTCTGTTTTAAAATTCTTGTTCAATCTGAGATTACTGCATTTGATTTCTCATTAGTAGATGTAGTAAATGCCTAAGGAAAATTATATATAGCTGAAAACCATTATTTATTGGCTTCAGAAGAAATAAATTGTCATTGCTGAAAATTTAATGCCATCGGTGTGTTTTTTTTCTTCTTTACTTACACAAGGAGCACTATTGCTAATAGACTTCAGAGCTTGAAATAAATAAATCTTTGGAATCCTGTTGCATCTCATGGGGTGTGACATTTGACAGTCTTTTATAGTGCCGAACGAAACAAGTTTGTGAGCTGGAATTCAATTGCGCTGTATTGATTCCTTGCATCAGTCATTATTCCCTGCTGATTGACAGCTGAAAATTGGTTACGTTAAGTATTTCATATGTTATATTGGCTGACATTTGCTTGCCTGCTCTTGTGTCAATATTGTTGTAAAGATCTCCAGCTCTATGAGATAGCAATATACACCGACTGTGGCTTTTGTGTGATGTTCCAGTGTTTTTCCTGACATAATTTAAGACATATTAAAAACCAGCAGCATCTCCCCTCTTGAGGAGCTTAATGCCAATATTATTGTCTTCCAGGAGAAGATCATGTATGCTCATAATCGGGTGCTAATTTGCACCCATATGCTCATGTTTAGGCATTAGGTGCTATAACTGTAAAACTGAGCCTGATTGATTGATTCGTGTCAAGCCTCATCTCAGCTCATGTGGTGGAAAGTCATGCGTCTGACCCTTTTTACACTAAAAAAAGGAGGGATCCTGTTCCCTTCTTTCACCTAGAACCATCACATTGACTGAATAATCTGTAATACATTAGTGCTGACATTTGTTAGGCAAGAATTAAACAAGACACAATAATCATTCCCCTGAATAAGAATTATGTTTGGTTTCCAGCAGAGTTCTATTAAATGAATAATAGAATTGTCTGCTTCAGTGCAGAGAATGGTGAATATTCTCAGAGATAATGAGCTTCTTTAACTCTTTGGTGACTCAGGATCATGTTTTGCTCAGCTTGCCTGATGGGTCAGAAACCGGAGGAATCTTTTCGGGCATGAACTGCTAGAGTCAAGAAGTAACCTAAAACAAAATGTGAAACAGCTACAAGTGGCTGATGAGAAATACAAAGATCTTCTTACCAGAACTCAATCCACCATCTAATTCTCATTTGTATCACAGGCTTTGGTGAAATTTTAGAATTAACTCATTTTGCACAGTAAGTTGCATTCTAGAAAATGGTATTTCACACTGATAAAATGGGGAAATAGTCTCAAATTGGCATTGGGTTTCAAAATAAATGTATCATGCACTCCTAAAGATATCTATTGCTGAGCTGTGGGAATTGGGTGCACAGTTAAGACTGTAGTTTCTCAATGTTCTTGTGTATCTTCTTAGGGAAACACACTGGACACACTTTGCATAGCATTTCCAACAGCAGGTAAGGTTACTTTTATTCTCTTTTATTTTTCTGTCTCTATACTGTGGAGGGTTTAATTTATTTCGATCTGTCCTCCTTTTATTGTATATAATTGCCATTTGTGAGTAACCATTGTTTAGTTTGTTCTTCTGCAGTATTTATTTCTAGTTAACTGTGTATATTATTGCCATCTTAAGCAAGCTCATAAAAGTAATATTTTCAAGCCCTCCCTCAAGAAGTCCCATTCCTGCTCCCCAAACACACATACTGGCCAGCAGCTCCCTTGAGAAGCTTTTCAAAGATTGCAGGAAGCTGCAAAGGGAGGAGGAAAATAGGAAATTTTCTTTCTGTAAACTTCCTTTATTAACCTCATGGGAAATTAAAACAAGCAGTAGACTCATCAAGAATTCATCAAATGGCTTACTGAGATACGTATCTGTACAAAAGCAAGAGGTATAAGCATATGTGGCAAAATTACTCCTTTTTGGAGTGAATTCATCAGATAGCTCCAAGACTGTCTGAGTGATTATTACTCTGTATACCCAGCACTTTTAAAACCAGTACAATAATACTATTTATCTAACTAGTAGGTGATGGGAGGAAGGGGAAGTCTGTTATTTGATTCTGATATTCTGTTCATACTCTGCAGGTTTTATTTTACAGTGCAAGTTAGCTATGGAAAGTTGCTTTGTTTCACTTTTGTTATTTGTTTTTCAAGCAATTCAGCCCTACTTCTGACTACAGGCCTTGGAATAACATTTAATACACAATCAGAATGTGTACTGAATGCGTTATCCAACTTCGATTAACAGGTTATATATTTTGCAACTGTGTTATTCTACAAAGACCAAGATAATATGATATCCTTGGTTTTCATAATAATTTAAAATGCAAATTGTGCATAATACTATATATAAGAAAGTTTCCTACATAACCTGTATGGTAAGAATAATGTCTTGCTCAACGAGGAATTATACATACACATAAACTGAATTGCTGTTCTGGTCATAGGAAAAGTATTCATGAGATGAGTGAGAGAAAATTCAGAATGGAGCTATATTTATCTAGGTGATCTAGATAGTATCTAGGTAATCTGGATAATATCTAGGTGAAGAGAGGAAAGTTTATCAAAGAGACATCCAATCTAGGATTAAAGATAATTTTCTTGACGGTAAGACGTTTGGGTGCTCCAACATTGGAGGCTTTTTAGAAGAGACTGGACAGCCATTTTTCCAGAATGGCATAGGGTCTCCAGTTTGGGCAAGGGTTTGGACCAGTGGTGGTGAACCTTGTCAGCACTGAGTGCTGAAATGGGAGTGTGCGCGGATGCCGGAAGATGGAAAAGCAGCAACGCATGAGAGTGCTAGAAACCAGAAGCTCAGCTTCCTGGCAGCCACCTGGTTTTCCGGTTTCTAACGTGCATGTACACATGAAGACAAGCTGGCTGGCATGCACATGTGCATTGGGGAGCTGCTCTTCCAGTTTCTGGCACTCCCACGTGTGCGAAGACCAGCTGGCCAGCGCGCATGCACGCACTGGGACCCAGAAGAGCAATGGGCAATGGCTGACATGCCAGGAGAAATGGCTCTGTATGCGACTTCTGGCCTGCGTGGCATAAGTTTGCCATCATAGGGTTGGAAACTCCAAGGTCCCTTCCAACTCTGTTATTCTGTATCTGTAGATTTCAGATGGTTTGTTAAATAAATTGGAGAGAAAGAGAGAGAAACGGGGAGGGGGGGTGAGAGAAGAACTGTTATTATAATTTATTTTACATATTGACAATCAGAGCTAACATTATCTGAGCTAGATCAAGTAATATATATATTATTTTATCATAACAAACCAGATGAAGATTAAAATGGCAGAAGTTTACCAGTGTTTTTATTCATTGATGTTTAACAATGAAGGAGTTCAGGATACCTGATTAGAATTCTGAAGGAGAATCACCAGGTGATATTTTCATGTGTAGAAGAAGTCAACATGTGAAGATCAGTGAGCAGCCTTCCCTTTCTGTCACATTGGTGATGTCATGGAAGAGCCAGGTTCCATTCCAATCTGATTGGCACTGAATACATTGTGAGACTGAAGATTTTAAAAGTCCAAACTTAGTAGAGGAAATATAGTCAAGGCACTTGGGAAATTCCAGACATTAGATACACTGCCAGACTAGTGGACTAGACTCAAGCAGAACTAAAAGCCATGGGTAGAAAGATCAGAAAAATAATAATATTGAAGCATGCCTTTCATCTATGCATGATGTTGACCACTTACAAAGAAAAGTAGGTGGGTATGGAATGTTACAAATATGCCACTCAGTTGAAGAAAAAAAAGGGAGAGCATTGGAAGAATAACTGAAGGACAGTGAAGAAGTTGCACTGAAGCTAGCCCACCAGGAAGGCTTCCTGAGTACCATAGAGACCAAAGTGGCCTACAAGAAAAACAAAATGAAGAACAGAGAAGAGAAATGGAAAGAAAACATATTACATGGCTGGTACATTTTAAAAGAAAATAGCAAACAGAGCAGATAATTAGACAATGGCTAACAGTTGAAGAAACAGACAGCAGGGGTAATTCTGGATACATAAATCCAAGCCTTAAGTATAAATTATTACAAAGTCAGAATAGAGATAACAGCAACAGGCAGCAAATGCCACCTGTGCAGAGAAGCTGAAGAAATAGTAGACCACCAAATTAGCTGCTCTGAGAAGATTGCACAGACTGACTATAAATAGCAAAAATGGTACATTGGAATATTTTCAAGAAATACCATTTGCCTACAAACAAGAATTGGTGGAACCATAACATAGACAAACAGATAATAAAGAAACTAAAATGCTTTGGGACTTTAGAATTCAAACAGACAAGCACCTGCCACACAACACCCCAGAACTGACAATTGTTGATAAGAAATGCAAACAAGTATTGATACTAGACATTGCAGTACCTGGAGACAGCAGAATAGGAGAGAAAGAACTGGATAAAATTATAAAACATAAAGACCTACAAATAGAAGCAGAATGACTATGGCAAATGAAAGGAAGGTTAGTACCAATAGTAATATGTGTTTTGCCTAGCTAAAACATATGGAGCACTTCTTGGACACCGTTGATATTAACAAAATCATAATTAGCCAGTTGAAAATAAATATTTCCTGGGTGTGCTGTGAATGGGTCAGCATGCTGCTCGTCATCCTCGTTTTGCTAGTATGCCAAGGGTTTTATCTATTCTGTTTCCAGAGCAATTTTTCAAATATTGCCATCTGAAACTCCTATATCCTCTACCAGATCTCTAATTATGTTAAATTCAGTGGATTTCCTGGAGTGTTAAAGCATTATATGCTTTAGGTTTCGTCCAGCTTCCTGGGAATTTTACAAAATAGTTCAATTGTCCCATCTTCTCTTTAAGGAGGTATGGTCCCTCTTAGATCAATTGGATGTAGTTGGGTAGTGATCTAAGGATCACCTGGCTCAATGGTTGATTCCCTGGCATGCATATTATATTTCTATCAATTTTGTCTTTCTTACTATCTTATTTATTTATTTGATTTCTGTAACCACCCGTTTCAACAAGACTTACCCTCTTGCAACAGATTAGCAATAATTCTTATTTGTTTTGTCTTTGTCTTTTGTCTTTATCAAGAGCCATGGTAGCAAAGTGGTTAGAGTGCAGTACTGCAGGTTACTTCTGCTGACTGCTGGCTACCTGCAATTTGGCTATTCGAATCTCACCAGCTGCAAGGTTGACTCAGCCTTCCATCCTTCCAAAGTCAGTAAAATGAGGACTCAGATTGTTGGGGCAAAATGGTGACTCTATAACCTGCTTAAAGAGGGCTGTAAAGCACTGTGAGCTGGTGTATAGTCTAAATGCTATTGCTATTTTGTTTTTGGTTTCTGTAACAAGTCTCAGCTCACTGAGCCTTTCAGTTTCTACAGTTTATATTTCCCATCTTCTATTTCCTGAATGTATTCATGCTTCTCTTCTGAATTTTAGAGAGGTGTAGCCACACTTCTTTGATCTTTCCTCCTTTGGATATCATGAATTCAAGAGTAACATGAACAATTACTTCAATGTACCAGTAATTTCTCATTCACTTCTTCTTGTTGATAGGAATTAGGTCCAGGATAGCAGACATTTTATTCTTTTTTCCAGTGTCTGGCACATTGTTGTCAACAAGTGAGGGCAAGAATTTGCTGGATCTTTGACTCTCAACATATATCAGAATAATTAAAATACATTATTATCACTATCACTTTGTGACACAAAAAGTGCAGTACTGCAGGCTACTTCTGCTGTATATATATTTTTCTCTGTTCAGCCAATCTATACTAAAGCCTAATGATAGTGCCATGTTTTTCTCTTATTTTTATTAAAATATTTAAATAGGCTATTCATGTTCCAATTCCTGGATTTTTCTGGAAATGCCCACATTTGCTGTTGTATCTGTTCCTTTGAGTAACATTATTTATAATGACAACAACATCAATAAAACTTAAAGAAAGCACAATTTTGGTGCAATGCCATTTTTTAAACATTGTTGTGCTCCTTTTTTAATTATCCGACATGCTCCATTATTCATGTTTAATTCTACTCTGCTAATTTACTATAAGAAGCTTTAAATTCTTATACAGAATTGTGTTTGCCATGATTGGTGGTAACAATGTGCTAGAAAACTAGAGTAACAGCTTGTCACATTTTTGTCTTAGGAAGAGAGAATTTACCTTATTTGTTTCATATTTCCCTAAAGCCTTGAGAGGAAACTTGCCTCTAGCGACTTAGCTGCCTAACTCTTCCACGTCCATCTTCTGGATGTCACCTGCTAAGGTAAGGAGCCTGAAAAAGCCTGGACACTGTATGTATGGGTGGCCTTTTGTTTACGGCAGACAAAGACAAAATCCTTTGGATTACTTGAAGATATCATATAACACACAAGATGGAGCTACTATTATTCTCTTCTAAGACATATTGTGTTTCCCTTGGGCAGAGAAAAGTACACGCAGCCAATCCTGGGAGGGCAGGTCCTATTAAAGATTTATGCAAGCCTGAATTATTTGGCTTTAAACTTTGTCTTTTTCCATTTTTTAATAAGAAGGATGCTTTCTTTAGACACTGCAACCTGAAGTAGATGGTATCACCTGTAATCCTTGGCTTAGGCAGAGAGCTTCTAAATGGATTGAATTAGGTGCAAGACAGAACTATTTTTTTTTTCTTTCCCTCAAGGCCCACCATTACTTTTTCCCTGTTATTTGTGCTTTTAAGGATTCCACTAATGCAGCATTCAAGGTGGGACTTAAAACTGTACGTCTTTCAAGCCTCTTCTTCCAAAAAGCATGTTTAGAAGTGGTTGGTACCTGTAAACATTTTATCAAAACTCAGTCCTTTGATTTTATGCATTTAAAACATGGATATTGTAAAAATGATTGGAGGGGGTGGAGTGGGGAGAGGAGCAGAAAAAAAGATTATCTGTAACACTAGTGCAGCAGGAAGCTCTGTACATTTAAGATTTGATGTCAATTAAAACTTAATTTATTTATATTCTATATTATTTCAGCTATTGATTCAGTTTAAGTCCTCCAAGACATAATTAATGGGGGGATTATTAATAGATTGTTACTTCCACTTTAAATATTTTTGAAATAGCTTCATTAATAAAATATGAATATATTTACTCCCATTTCAAAATTCTGGGCACGAAAACAAGGACTCAGTCAATAATGAGAAACTGAGTTTTGCAAATTCAATGTAATTTAGTAGCCTGAAATACTGAATTTTTCTGTATGTAGTTAGCTTCTTTAAAATGGCAAACAAGCTGTATGCTAAATAGCTGTATAGAAGATTAGTTTAGAACAATATCCTGGCAGATAATCAGGCCAGATTTATGAGTAGTTAAATACTTCCATAATTTAATTGAAAAATGTATCAACCATCTTTATTACTACATATGTTGTCATATTTAACATATTTAACGTAATATTTAATAACATGTTTATGTTATTTAATATTGAAATATCTATTCTGAATTTCTTTGAGATTTTTGCAATTTTTATGATAAGTATCTAAGTCCCTGTTGAAATTAGAATATGGACTTAATTTCATGTAGGCTCCATATTGTTGTCTGAAATTTTGAAATAAATTGGTTTTTTTGGGGGGGGAGCGTTCCTGACTTCTCTGACCTTACAGGATAATTTTTTGTCATCACGGAAGGCAGAAATGGATTTTGATTGAAAATTGTAGAGCTTATCAGTTCAATATCTGACCCTGATTAGCCTCAAAAGGCCATAACAGTGCTGAAGCAATGGGATCTTAACAACAACATTCAGTTAGCTCTAAGTATAGTATATCCATCTCTGTGTGTGAGACAGGTTTGCTTAAGAGATTTTTATCCAATGCCAATTAATGAGCCAATTTTCTATAGTCAACTTATAGGACAACATTCACACTTGCTAAATTCAGTGTTTAACCTTAAACATTGCTAGAAAGAAGATTTAACAACATTCCATTGCAAGAGCAGCTTAACTCCTGCCTGCTGGGCAAAATGGAATTAATATCACATCTGTTTCTGTAACGCTCAATGTCATATTCTACCTACAGACTTATATATATAAAGTTTTTAAATATTATGTTTGGTTGAGTGCAAACAATTTGAAAAGGGATAATATGATAAAGTTAGATGTTTGGCACAATCAACACACTGATCTTTTTTTTTTTTCACTTATTGTTGAAGACCAGTCTCATCTCTAATGATCTAAGAGCTAGAGCCAACTGTAACTACATAGCCAAAAAGGCATTAAGAGTGGTTAACCTAATCCTGCATAGCTTTTTCTATGGTAATTTCGCACTACTAACGAGAGCATAAAAAACATTTGCTAGACCAATATTTGAATATAGCTCATCAGTCTAGAACCCACACTATATATCATACATTAATGCAGTCGATAAAGTCCAGAAATATTTCAGGAGAAGAGTTCTCCACTTCTTTACTCGTAGCAGAATACCTTATTCCACCAGACTTGAAATTTTAGACCTAGACAACCTAGAACTACACCACTTTTGGTCTGACATAAGTGTAGTACATAAAATTATTTATTGCAATGTCCTACCTGTCAGTGAATACTTCAGCTTCAACCATAACAATACAAGAGCACACAATAGATACAAACTCAAGGTAAACTGCACCAAACTTGATTGCAGGAAATACAACTTCAGTAACAGAGTGGTCAATGTCTGGAATACTCTACCTGGCTCTGTAGTTTCTTCCCCAAACCCCAAAACTTTAACTTTAGACTGTCTGCTATTGACCTCACTCCTTTCCTAAGAGGTCTGTAGGGGGCATGCATAAGCGCACCAACATGCCTACTGTCCTATTGTTTCTTTTTCTTAATTTCTTTTATTTTTCTTATATGTATCCATTTCATGTATCTATAACTATGTTTATACTTATACCTGTTATCTTATAATTACTGGACAAAATAAATAAATAAAATAAATAAAATAAATAATGTTCGATCAGGTAGTTTGTTCACAATTAGTGAGTTTTTAATTGAGAAAAATTAAAAAAACACACCATAATGTTGTGGTTCTAGAATGAAAATGGAGCTGTGGAAAAGGTTTACTATTAAAGAGCTCTTGCAACAATTCCCTGCAAAAAGTTACCCTGTGGTAAGATGAGCAGCCAATACATTTTATAAACAAATAAATGAAATAAAAGCAGCAGGTGCCTGATCTACTAATGTCACTAATCCATTTGCACATAAAACTCACACAATCTTCTTTTACAATCCCAGACATATAGATGAAATTTTAGAGGGAAATATCATTTGTATACAGAATGCAGCTGAGCGGTGAGTGATATTATATAATATATAATTTATACTACATATAAATTAATCATAACATTTAAAAGTATCATTAATTTTCACAAAGTCATTCATGAAAGCGCTGCTCTAATCACTGGCATCATTAGTGTTCATCAGGGGTGGGATACAACAGGGTTAACTACCGGTTCGGGATTTATGAGCTTCCCTGCACACGCTGGGAGCCACGCGCCTGTAAATCGTCATCAGCAGTCTGCGTTCAGAGAAGCAGCCTTTGAAACAGTCCTCTTTTCCTGCTTTTTTAACTGCAGCTGTGCCTCGTTGGCAGCTGAAGTTGAAAAATCAGGAAATAAAGATCAGGTAAGAGCCTGGATGGGCAGGTGGACAAAAACATCAGCAAACATAGAACTGATTCTATGTCTGCTGCTCTTCAGAGCTACTGGTTCTACAGAGGTGGACAGAACCAGTAGAAACGCACCCCTGGTGTTCATTTCCCATAGCAATATTAACTATAATTCAGTTTGCCAAGTTGTCCCTTGGAATTGGCAGCTCCAACATCATTATTGAAAAAGTTTATGCTTATTCAAATTAGACTTATTGGGAATGGTGCTGGAATTGGAGCATGGAAATTCAGATTCAATTTCTGCTTGATCACAGAGCTTACTGGGCAACTTTCTCTGAGCCTAAACTGTCTCCTAGGATTGCTGCAGAGATAATGTTGAGCAGATTCCCAAGACTTTGACCTTTTAAAGCAGGGGTCTCCAACCTTGGCAACTTTAAGACTTGTGGATTTCAACTCTGGGAATTGAAGTCCACAAGTCTTAAAGTTGCCAAGGTTCTAGAGCAGGGCTGTCAAAGTCATGGCCCATGGGCCGGATGCCACACACACTGCCCATGCCTATACCCAGTTTAGCAAAGAGGGGGAAGTTGTGAATAAATCTTGTAATGCTGCCGTGATGCCACGAGTTTGACTCCCCCCACCCCATTCTAGAGCAAGGAGATCAAACGCATGATGACACATTGTCATCCTGTGATGTATCACAATTTTTTTCCCTTGTGAAAATGGGTGGGGATGGCCAGTACGTGACACATCTGGCCCATACGTCATGAAGTTGACACCCCTGCTCTGGAGAAAAAACAGTCAATAAATTCATTAAACTAAATTAAATAGTAATTATAACATTTTCCTTTGGTGAGCTAAGATTAATATCATGAATCAGGGCTCAAGGACTCTCCCCTGCAAATGCACACAGAACAGAACCACAATTCCTCCTAAGTGTAAAACTACACCTGTATTTTTCTCAGAAGGGTGAAGAACATAGGACCGCCACTGGATCTGTTATTATCTCTTCTCTTTTCCACAGCAAACAGAAGAGACCCGAAAAAGAGGTATAGCTGCAATAGTGCACTTTCCATTTCTGTGGAGAGGCGCCACTAATATCTTTGTGTTAACAATGCTCAGGTTCAAATATTTTCTCCCTGACATCACCACCATCACAATCAATGATGATCATATCTGCAAGGAATGGAAACAAAGTACTATATATATATTTCTTTCTCAGAATTGATGCAAGAGCATATTTGGATTGCTCTGGTTGCCCAGCAACCATGATCTTTTCTCTAGGTCTGACAGTTGCTTTTTTTTTTTTTTTTAACAAGGAGCCAGCCATAACATAAGGAGCATTGATTCTCAACTTATTACCAGATCTTGCACACGGCCTTTCAAAAGCTAATCACATATAATATTGCTCCTGAAGACTTGCTTTGCACTTCATTACACTTCTGTGGCTAAGTTTCTAGATAGGATTGTGGTGGTTTGTACAGGGACCCACGAAGACTTGTGCAGCTCTCATTCAAACTATTTTTCCCTTATAAATGCAGTGAATATCACAAGGAAGGCTTTATTGTGTAACAGTTAACCATAACATTATTTTTGAATTTTTATAGAAGCATCTAGGTAGAATAAAGTTTCCAGCAAGCAGTATTAAAGTAAAGAGCATCTTTCTCATCACAGCATAACTGGAATTTTTATGGCACTGATTCTGCTGGTTTTAAGAAAGCCATAAAAACCTAGCTGTTTCAGCATTCCCTGAACAGCTTATTTTGTGCCCTTGTTTTGATGGCACTTTGTTTCCAAATAAAGAAGATTATATTCCTGACTACTGTTGATGATGTTGGCCTTCTGATGTTTTTTTAATTGCTAGCTATCTTGAAAGCCCCCTAGATTTCCTCCAACAATTGTGATAACTGATACAGGTAGTCCTCAGCTTATGACCACAATTGAGCCCCAAATTTATGTTAAAAAGTGAGAAATTAATTAAATGAGTTTTGCCTCATTTTACGAGCTCTCTTGCCACATTTGTTAAGTGAATCACTACAATTGTTAAATTAGTAACCCAGTTTCTAAGTGAATCTGGTTTCCCCATTGACTGTGCTTGTCAGGATGTCATAAAAGGAAATCATATGACTCCAGAACACTGCAACTGTTGTACATGTGAATCAGTTGTCAAGCATCCGAAGTAAATCACATGACCATGGAGATGCTACAATGATCATAAGTGTAAAGAATGGATATGTGTCACTTTTTCCAGTGTCACTGTAACTTCGAACAGTAATTATGTCTTGAAGGTGACTGAGCACCATGCTAACATTAGCAACTGGAAGTAAATATATAGCAGTGATGGTAACTACTGTTAGTTCCCATGGCAGATAAAACGGTCTACACTGAACAGTCATGGCCTTTAAATCTGGTGAGCAATGGTTGTTATTTTGCTGTTTGTGCACCAGTCTTTACGTACATAAATAATTAGGCCCCCTCCCTTTCTCTTACCGGAGGCTATATTGCGATCTTGACGGTGCAAGGTCTGGTCCATTAGCTCCACTGTAGCATCAGGGATTTGTGAGTGCAGCCAGGATTCTGTGACAATTAGCAGATAGCACTCACGAATTGTGTGATTGTGGAAGATCTGCAGCTGTAGTTCATCCACTTTGTTTATGAGGGATTTGGCGTTTGTCAGGAACATAGATGGTAATGGGGGTTTCTGTGGTCTCTTCCTCAATTGAGTTAGCAGGCCCGCTCTGCATCCCTGCTTCTGTTTTCTCTCCCTACGCCATCTTCTACGCTTGCTTAATCCAACAACAACCCACAGAGTTCCTGGAGATCTTGCTAGCTCCAATGGGATATTGTGGAATTCCGTATAAGCATAGGTGACTTCAGTTTTGAGTTGCTGTCCTATACTTATCAGGTCTTCTCGACAGTATGTTAGTCCATTGCAGGATGGAGTAAAATGCAGGAACAAAAAGAAGTAAAAACACAAAAAGAAGAACAGTTGTCGGAAGCATTGAGCCGCTGCGACCATGCACGCCACCATCTTGTTGCCAATTTTAATGAAATAAAATCAGTGTTGCCAAAAAGCAAAGGGAATAAACCTAGTCAAGAATATATGTCATTTTGGAAGGGATAAGGGCATAATTGGAATATATAGTAAATCTGTTAATTGCTATAGAAGAAGAATTATGAAAAAAGGTCTAGAGGGGTGGAGTGCACTGTAATATTTGTATTTTTCCTTCCCCCTCTTTTTTGTATTTAGATGTATATATATTATGTTTGTATTATTTGTATTTAAAATAAAAATATTAATTAAAAAAGTACTAGCAATAGCACTTAGACGTATATACCGCTTCACAGTGCTTTACAGCCCACTCTAAGTGGTTTACAGAGTCAGCCTATTGCCCCCAACAATCTGGGTCCTCATTTTACCCATCTTGGAAGGATAGAAGGCTGAGTCAACCTTGAGCCTGGTGGGATTTGAACTGCCAAATTGCAGACAGCCGGCAGGCAGCAGAAGTAGCCTGCAGTACTGCACTCTAACCTCTGAGTCATCTGCTCTGTTGCAACCACTAGCAAGCAGAAGATGTGGGTCAGTGGCCACATGGGCTCCTGCTGCACATGGGCGCCAGTGCTGCCACTGCAAGGCAGATGTTGGGGCATGGATGGCCTGGCTGAGAAAGCCCTGAGATAAGCCAGTGCAGGGCATGTGGGGCATCTTCACCACCCTCTTCCTCACTTCATGGCTGCAGCACGTGAGCAACCAGACAACATGGCGGCTGCACAGACTCTAAAGTATGGCTTATTTTGGGGTAGAGCTTATATTAGGTACACACATAAAAACATGCTAGGACTTATTTTTTGGGATAGGTCTTATTTTTTTGGTAAACAGAGTAACTGGAAACAATATGCCAATTAATTGATTGAGAATTATATTAGCACAGAAAACTCAATCATTTGCAAATGTGTCTATTAAGTGTGTATTAACAATATACAAATTAAGCATTAAGAATCCACAGATACCTTAACTACTGTATCCATAACATCATAGTATAGTGGAACTTCTGGTCATGAACATTTCCATTCATGACCAAATCATGTGACAAACAAAAGTTCTTACCTCTGGTCATGAATGGGTGCTCAGGTGGCAACCAAAGAGCAGTGATTTCCCTTTTCGCACCAATTTCCCCTTCCATACCATGCCATTTTTGTTTTCATATGCATGCACTTCCAGTGACGAAAGTAATCTTCCGGTAACTAAAGTAAACAGATTACAGTCGCCATCGGAGGTTCCAGTATATTGTTGGAAGCATACATTTAGCTTTCAAACTTCTTTCTCCAAAAGTTCAGTATTCGGCTTAATTTCCTCCTTTTACACAGTTTGGCCCTTTGTCTATTTGGGAAAGGAATAAGAATGAATCATCTCTGTCTACAGCTGCCTTCTACATCCACCATAGTTCAGGCCCATTCACCTGAATATTATGGTGTATCAAAAGCAATTTGTCACTTCTTACAAACATTCTTTTCAGACCCCCTACACTGATATCTCTACTTCAGAACTGTGTTTTGAAATCCATCATTACAATATGTATGAAACATATTAACAGCTTCTATAAGTTCCTGATGAACATCATGTAATAACAATTGTAAATTCTTTCTCTGTAAGAATTTACAGCTCAATCACAGAGCATCACACACATGGAAAACCATATTGTGTGCATATGGTTTGACAAACTTATCTGAAGCACAAAACAAGAGCAAGACAAGGAGAGTTGCTCATGTGATAAGATCATCCAAACCAAGTAGACATAAAATTCACAAAAACAGTTTTCCAGTGGTTGGAAATTTATTGGTTTGGGGTTTTTTTAGCAGTAGATCCATTGCTTTCTATAGCTTTCTGTTCACAGATAGCCTTTTATATCTTTCCTCATCAATTTTAAAAATTAGTTAGTTACTTTTAAAATCAGTTCCTACTAAAAATATCCCTTACCACACAAACATGTTTTTGATCTGAAAAAGGATGTACAGAATATCTAATTTTGTATCATACTGATACTTAAAAGAAACGAACCTGCAAACTATTATTATTGTTGCTGCTGCTGCTGTTATAATCATCTTGTTCTTCATTGTTTTCACTGAAGAAAATGACCAGAACATTTTTCATAACAAACAGGCAGAGCTGCAACAAACACCACAAAAGAAAAGTGCATCAGTGTTTTGAAACAGACTAATCTGTATTATAATTTGTTGTGACATGATGTGGCGAGACATAAAGGCTGCACTTAATTTCTGTTTATTCATTTTGCATCTTGACATCGCACCCAGAAGCCTGGTATATTATCTGCTAATCTTGGCAGAGGACTTTAATTGCTTGATTGCTTTATATTTCAAGTGGTCTGGGTGTATGATGCCGACCAGGCCTGAATTCAAGAATCTATTTTTAATTTACAAATTGAATAAACTACTTTAAAAAAAAAAAAAAAGTGCATTTGGATGACTGTATTGTAATGCTACTGCCCAGACTATTTTAAAACACTTACCAGGATCACAATAAAAAGAAAAAGGTCCAAACATCCAAAGTTTCTTAAATAAGAATTCATCTTCTATACATAAAAGAATATTATTTTACAACCTGTCTACAATATTTACAAAGCATTCTCAATCTTGTTTCCTTATTTATTTATTTAGGCAGTTGTATAGCTGTTCAACAAACTATATGATTCTGGGCAGCATAAAGACAAAAGATAAGGAAGTCCCTGCTAGCCATTGACAACTATAAGGGGTGGTGCCCATCTCCATTGCAAGGCTATTGAGCCAGCACAGTCCAAAGACATTTTCATGATCATGTGACCAGCATGAGACAGAGTATTGTTACTTTTTCATTTTAGAGGTACCTTTTTATCTACTCACATTTGCATGCAAGGTTACAAATACTAGGTTGGCAGAAGCTGGGGCAAGAACAGAAACTCAACCCGTTACACGGAGCTCGGATCTTGTACCTGGGCTGCCAGTTTTCCAGCCAACAAGCTCAGCATCTTAACTACTGACTCCACCATGGGCACCATACAAAAGACAAAAGCCTTCTCTGGCCATAGCTGCCACCTGCTCTTTAGCAGGAGCTATCAGCCTAGTAGGGCCTCCAGACTACAGTCCATGCAATCTAAGCAAAACAGTACAATTTTGCACAGATTCAAAACTAAATTTTCACCAGTTTCAGAATCCATGGACCTAAGACCCATAATTAATCACTTTTGCAAGGTTTAAGCCAAAGCCTATTCTTCCCTAACCAGACATCGGCAAGTTCCAGATACAGCAGCTATACTTGGATGGCACCAGAATCCATGCACAAGACTCCGAAGAGCACAGGTGATATTCAGAAGGTTCTGACCAGTTCTGGAGAACTGGTAGTGGAAATTTTGAGTAGTTCAGAGAACCAGCAAATGCCACCTCTGACTGGCTCCACCCCATCTATTCTCTGCCTCCTGAGTCCCAGCTGATTGGCTGGGTCTTCTTTTGTTCCCCTGCACAGGAGAATGGAACTGGAAAGCAGGTTAGTGGGGTGCGGAGGGAATGGGATTTTGTAATTACCTTCCCCTGCCATGCCCATCAAACCAAGCTATGCCCACCAAGCCACGCCCAGAGAACCAACAGTAAAAAAAATTTGAATCCCACCACTGCTGAAGAGGTGCAACCTGATCTAAAGTAGCTGCTGCCATCTCATTCCAAGCAGGGACCAAGAACTCAGACAAACTGAGAGTTTGGCCTTCATTTGTGAGAAATAAGGACCGCTAGCACTTCAAACAGTTCAACATTCACAGCACATGAGGCATCCATTTACAAACAGCTACGCTTCCTACACAGATGCACTCAAGAAGGGGTCATTCCATGCAGCCTATGACATCGACCACCGATCAACTCAGAGATGGGCAGATGTATGGGAAAAGCATTCAGCAAACATATGTTAAAGGTCTTAGTCAATGACTGCCATCTACGATTGAGCAAGTATAAAGCAGCCTTCAATATACACAAGGGGCATTGTCTATCACAAGTTGAAGAAAAACTAATCACCCACCTAGAGAACATTATTAGGACTTTTATAAAAGAAAAGCAGGTGAAGAAAAGGAAACAGTTGGAGGATAAAATTCAGAACTTAAAGCCATGCTCCAAAACCTGTGTGAACCTGGTCCATAATTTATTGAACAATTAAGCCAGCAGGAACCACACATATTTGAACATGATCAGGGATTCTATACATGTGATGCCACAGCAAGAGAATTCATAGCAGCATTGGAATCTGTACTTAACAGACATAGAAGAGCCAGATAAACCTGCTATCAAGCAAAAAGTATCAGCAATTCTGGTTGCACATAAATCAAACAATATGCTCAACCCAATGGAGCAACACACCTTGAAGGATCTGAAACAAGATCAGGACTCCATTATTTCACTGACAGACAAATGTCATTTAATGGTGGTGATGAACTGCACAGATTATGGAACAAAGGCATTTGCCCTGCTCAATGATCCCTCAACATACAGACCAGCAAAGACATCAGAGAATGAGAACAATGGTTACCTAACTGAATGCTTATCTCAGCCAGCTTAAACAATACAACTGCATAACAGAGAAGGCATGGTGGAAAATGAGAGGAACAGATGCAGCCCTAGTGAGATTCCACAGATTCCTCAAGATAAACAAAATGGAAGTCCCTCTCAAGACCTGTTATAGTCCTAGAAGACACCCCTTATGTATAACCTGGCTGAATGGCTGTCACACTGCTTAAACTTCTTGATCCAACCCTCGAAAAGCACAGCCATGTCATCCACACAATTTCTGGATAAAACTAGAAGGCTTAAATGTGGCTCCTGGCAAGATCATGGTCTCCTTTGATGTAGTGTCCCTATTTGCATCCATCCCTCCTTACTCAGCATATGAAGTAATGGATAGAAAACTAGAAGAGTATGACACAGAATCAGAACAACCTAACCAGGACACAATTTATGAAGCTACTTCAATACTGTCAATGCACCTTCTTCATATTCAAAAGTGAAATGTATGAACAAATAAAAATAACCCCCATGAGATCCCCAAAATCAGCAGTCATTGCAAAAACAGTCCTGTGTGAACTAGAACACTGTGCATTTCAGAACTACACACTTAAATTATTGCCGCTATGTGGATGACACATTTGTCATCATCAAGAGAAATGCACTTAAAGACTGTCATCCCATACTGAATTCCATCTTCCTCAACATATAGTTCACAATGGAGGAAGAAAGAGCTAGACAATTACCATTTTAGGTGTACTTGTCAATAGACAAGAAGATGGAACCCTAGTAATCTTTCACAAGGCCAGCAAAACCCCACACATTTTGAATTTCAATAGCAACCATCCACTGTCACACAAAAAGAGTTGCATCCAAACACTATATGGCAGGGTGAGAACACAATATTTAAAATAGATGATGTCAGTTCCCCTAAGTCAGGGATATCAAACTCGTGGCCCATGGGCTGGATGCATCACATGCTGGCCACACCCTCCCCCGATTTAGCAAAGGGGGGGAAGCTGTGATATCTCATGTGACGACAATGTGATGTTGTGAGTTTTACACCCCTGCCCTAGGTAGACCGGATCAAGAAATCAATTTCACAGGAAGATTAAAACTGCTTTTATTGAGATTGGCTACAATAATAGAAAACAAGTCTAATTGTATTTTCCTTCCTCCTCCTTATACCCCTGCAAATTAGGGAGGTTCTGTTTGATTCTCATCTACATACTATTTCTCTGCTGCAGACTTAATATGTGCTTCACACCTCATTGCAAGAGTAAAGGTAAAAGGCATATCTCCATCAAGATCAGATGAAGCTGGGTGGCAAATAAATTTAATAAATTAATTAATAAATAAACAAATAAATAATCTTCCACACCCTCTAATATTTTAAGCTTATCATAAATAACTGATGATACCTTCTATTTTTTAAAAGACAAATTGTCAATTTTCTGTTTCATTCTTTACAATCTGGAACATCTATGCCTCCTTTGGGACCATCACAATTTCTGCTGTTTAAATCAGATGATAAGGACTAGAAAGTTTAAATTTAGAAAATAAAAATAATAAACGAAATATAATTAGGTTTAATAAGCATAGAACATTTGCAAATACAAGTAATGCAAGATTATTTTTGATTTGTCATTATGGGTCAGAATCCTTTGAAGTGTTGTATTGCCCCTGCATGTCACTGTGGGGGGTCTTTTGGTGCTTTAATTTGGAAAGTATGGCTATATAATAGAAAGGAAGGGTTTAAATGATACACTGTAAAATAAGTTTATGTATCAAAAGACTAAGTGGACCAACCCTTTGTAAATCAGCTTAGTTGTCTATGAGTTAAATGACATTAGCAAGAGCATTCTATTATGTCCATGTTGTTGTTGTGGCCTGTCAGCTGCCAGCCCCTCCAGCAGCCTCCAGGAGAAGGAGGCCTGGGACTCAGGGTCAGCATCAAGGCAATTTGAGAGCTCCGAGGGGGAAAGGGAAAATGGAGCTGGCAGAAAGACAGGAAGAGGTGTGGCCTGGACTGCTCATTAGCCCTCAAATGGAAAGTCAACTGTTTCCAGGTCTGGAGGTGGCTGTTGAGGAAGAGGAGGAACAGCTGGGTCCAGTGCCTGACATGCGGATGCACAGAAGGCAGAGGAGAGGAGAGCAGTGGAAATCTGTGGGCCAATCCTTGAGAAGGAAGAGAAAGAAGAGCCATCACTGCACCTTATCTCTGGGGATAAAAGGCAGGGGGTGGAGATGAATAGAAGTGGCAGACAACTATTCATTTCCCTGCTGGACGGACTTGTTAGCCTGCAGTGGGAGAGAAACCTTTTGCTGGGGCTGCTGGCATTCCCAATAAAGGAATCATTGAATTAACTTTAGAGGGTTTGTCAGGTTTGGGGAGCTATCAGAACAGTTATTGCTAGGAAATTGTTCTTTAAATTATTTGAAGCGTGTAAATTAAGAAGAATACATAGGATGTCAATAGGACCGGTAAATTCAAAGAATTTGAATTCAAAGATAAAGAAAATCAAAATCATCAGTATCTGCAGATATAATTGTTTTTGGGTTTTTTTTGCACTTCTGCTTTAGTTCTATAGAGCTCTCTATAATTCTGAAGAACTTTCTATAATTGCAAACAGGAGGATACAGTTGTGCTGCAATGAAACAGATTTTTATGAGTAAAAAGGCAGAGAATAGCTATGTATCTCCCAGCTCTTCTTTCCTTGTATGTTTTGACTCAAGGAGGTCTATATTAAGCCTATCATAGCTGCATGCAAAGCTTTGAATGCAGTAGTAAAAAGGCATATAAGAGACATAAAGACTTCTATTTTGTTCTATCTTAGGGTCAATTGGATTTGTGCAGATAGGTCAGCCATAGGTGATACATGCAATTAAATTGTCTGACTTAGAAGATCTATAAAATTAGTAAGTGCTTGGTAAAAATCAAATTATGATTATAGCAGGAAGAAATGGGATTTGAACTGTATGCCTATTAATCCAGTTTTATTGAAGAACTCAACATTTAATGACAAAATACAGCTATAAAATTTGATTCATATGCAATTACAAATATCACATGCTTGTACATACATTTAACAGGCTGTAGGAATTCACTTTCAAATGCTCAAGATTTTCACATCACCTTACAAATTGTTACTGTCAAAGTGCTCCATTTTTGGAAACCTATGCCATCAATGGAAAAATTAAAAAATAAACCTGTAGCAAACACCTAATAATTTTCAAATGATTATTTGACATTAGCAGAAAGCAAGTAGAATCAAAGAACTGGAAGGAAAGATGAGATAAAAATGTTCATCAACAGGAAATTCTCGACCTGAATGAATGCTTCAGAATTACCTTATTGTCATAACAACAATTATGACATAACTATGACACAACAGAAAGGCAGTGTGGTGGCTCAGTACTTGAGAAGCTGGGCTTGTTGGCTGGAAGGTTTGAGAACCAAGCACCATGTAACAGGGTAAGCTGCCATTCTCACCCCAACTCCTGCCAACATAGTGGTTTGAATGACACTGAAGATGTGAACTAGACCGGTCTTCTAGTTGGTATATAAGTGATGAATTTTATTAGTTTTTGAAGTGTCTAAATAACAACTTAATCAATTCCATATCCACTGAATATTTGTACAGCTATGCAATATTTCTCCAGGACAGAATTTGAGAATTGAGACTTGAGCATACAGAAATGGAAGGAGATATCTCTGCACTTTCTTGGCCCTGAAGTTTGGCCAACTTTTGCAGAGTTATTTTTTATTAATATGGACAAGTAGAAGATTTAAGAAATAATGAATAAAAATTATTTTTTAAAAAATAGTACTGTTGTCACCTACCCTCACAAATTATTAATACAGCAGAAACTTTATACCAGTCCAAATCTATGTAGTAAGAGGTAAACCAGAGATGGCAAAGACTTTAAATGCTGGACTTAATGTAAATCAGAACAGCATTACTGTTTCCATTTGCAATCTATGCCTTATATTATAAATTGAAAGAAAAAAATGTTCCAGTAACCAATCATAAACTTTCTTATTTTATTGTAATTCAGCAGAGATATGGCTTTGGGTCTTTATAGTACAGCACAAATTAGATTATTCCACTAGTACAGCGGTCCCTAACCTTTCTGGCTCTATGGACTAGCAGCAATGGTGATGTGATGACCCTGGGGCATGGCACAAAGGCACGACAGCTAGAGAATAAGTATGAATTTCTTTATTAGCTCCAACTTTTTCCTCAACATTCCAGTTACTCTCCAGTCTGGAGAAAAACTCACCCATGAACCTGCAACAGCCTTTGGCTGCAGATACTTCAGTCCAAACTTTGTAAACAGAAAACTTCAAATTACAAATCTAACAAGGCAAGAATAAGGAAATAAATCCAGCAGAACAAGATAAGGAGTTTCAGAAGTGTAGTAACATGGCAGTAAATCAAACCAGGTGGGAGGATGCTAGAAACTCAGATAAGAGCAGCCAACATTAGGTGGACTCAGCATTTGATCCCGACAACTGCCCCTCCCATCTGCCTCTCCTTTAAATTCCATTCCCAGATGTACCTTGTCAATGGAATCAGGGCGCTTTCCTCCCTTGCAAGCCACGCAACCCACATTTTACTCTTTTTTCTTCTTTCTAGTATCCTAGGATGAAGAGGGAGTGGGCCTTGGTCTTCCTCTGAACCCCTTCTCCCTTGTTCTACCTCTGCCCCACTCTGCCCAGCCTGGCCTTCCCCAGTTTCCTCCACAGCCAACGGAGCCATACTCCCACTCCCTGTCAGCTGTTTGTCTTCCTCCTCGGAGTCAGACTCCAACAGGGACATGACAGGTGATGGCAGGGCAAAGGCAGAGGGGTATGGTTTTGCACACATAACCTAGATTGTATGCATATGAAAAATGAAGTTCCACATCTCACCTTTCACTTGCACAGCCTGGGTCTCAACAAGCTGCGAACCCCTACTGGTTTGCAGACCAGGGGATGGGTACCCCTGCTCTAATAATTTTCTTTGGAATTGTTCTGATTTGAAAACATGTGTTTGCTCTTAAAAGGAACTTCCGGTTTGCGTGGCTTCGGGGCAGCAGGAATTCGCGACAGCTCGCGATTCCTGCTGTGCTAGCTGTCGAGGTACCCCTGATCCAGATGGGTCAGGGGGATATGGCTGCCCTGTAGGGACAGCTGAAGAGAGAGGGGAGTCGGATAGGGAGGTGGGGGTGTCGCAGACCCCCCCTTCTCCGGGAAAACCCCTTTTTCCCAAGGCGGTGGAGCGGCGGTCAGCAATGGCCGCCACGAAGAAGCCAGCAACCGGGTAAGAACTGTGCTGGAGGAAGTGTGAAGAGTGAAAGTTCTGTCTGAGCCGGGTCAAGTAACACCTTTTAAATTGCCTGGAATTGAGCTGCTTGAATTGCTGGAGGATACATTGTATCCCTAAGAAGAGCGAAAAGCGGCGGAGAAGCTGTTAAAGGGAACTTTTTTTTTTTTTTTTACTCTCCCACCCCACGGAAAAAGCAGAAATATTTCGATATATTAGACATTGAAAGTGGATTGCTTTGAAAGCTGAAGCTAAGAGACAAAGGGATTTTTGGACATTGAAAAATTTAAGAAATTGGAAAATCTCTGCTGGAGGTATGGATTTTTGATTATTTAAAATTGTCATTGCAAGTGGGAAGGGAGAAAAAAAATTGGAGCAGAAGCTGAAAAAGGAGGAGACTGTCTAGAACGTCTTTGTGGATCCCAAAAGAAGATATATGGTAATTGGACCTCTTTGATTAAAAATTAATCCAGAAAAAGAAAGAGAAGAAGGAAGAAAAGTATTAACTTTTGGACTTTTTTTTTTTTAATTGCTTTTGATTGTCTTTGATTAAAAATACTTGTGGTTGTTTTGGAAAAAGTTTCCCTTTTTATAATGGCATTGTTTGTGGATGAACTAGAGATTGAATATCAAAAATATAAAAAAGAAGATACTTTGGGCGCTTTGTTTCAATTCTTAGAAATGGCGTTATGTTCTGTTGAAAAGTTGATTACGCAGCAGAAGGACTGGGACAAGGAAGAAGAGGAAGAAGAAGCCATTTTTGATGAACAATGGGTCCATCCCGGAGAGGAGGAGAAAAAGAATAAGAAAAAGGGGATTTTAAGAATTATAAAAACAACCAAAAGAGAGAAAAATGAGCGAAAAGATGGAGGCAAGGTTAGAAAGCAAAGGAAAAGGAGTAAGAAAAGCGAAGGGAAAAAGCAAAGGGGTAGAAAGGGCAAGGAGAAGAATAAGCAAGAGAGAAAGGGGGGGAGGAGAAGCCTTAATGGGGGGAAGCAAGACCTAAAGAAAAAAAGTTTATTTAGAGACAATGGGTGAATTTAATTTGGATTAAAAGAGGGATTCTGGAGGGTATATAAGAGTGTGTTTTTATATGTATATTTAGAATATAAAATTTATTATGTAATTTTAGAATCTTTTAAACAGAATCCCAAGAAAGATTGCTATATGTAGTATTTCTAAGTTAGGGTAATGAGTTATAGATATTACTCCAATTGGTGTACAGGAGAAGTATAGTAAAAGAAAAAAAAAGATGAATGGATAATTGGAAATAGAACAGACAAAGAATGTTGTTGAAAATGGTAATAAGATATGGAAGGATATATATGCTTTTTTTTGGATTTTGTATATTGATAAAAGGCAATAAAATTTTAATTAATAAATAATTTGGATGGAAAAGAGATATGAAATATTGATATTATAATCTGGAAATGTTATGCCTTATTGGTCTTTTATTATTATTTTCTCTTAGAAAAGAATTTATAAGCTGCTATGCCTTGATTCTTTGTGCATTGTTTTTATAAAACTGATAAAAATGGTTTTTATATATATATATATAAAAAAGAAAATGATAATAAGATATGGAAGGAGATATGGGTTGAATATGATGTTTGAATTTGTGTCTGTGTAAAGAGTTTTAACCCGGGAACAGACAACCTTCAGAAAAGATCTTTTAGTTTTGTTTATGTTTTGTGTTTGTATGTTTGTGTATTGTGTTTATGGTAAAACTAACAAAATTTGTTTTTTATAAAAAAAAAAAGGAAAAAAGAATCAATAAAACCTTGGAGGAATGTTAGACGAGAATAATTTAAACAAGCCAGAAAGAAAAGAATATGATGACTATAAAATGGATAAATATGGAAGAGAAATGAAACTGAATAGGAGTAAAGGGAAATAATGAGAAATTTGCTGAAAGATATTTGTGTGTCCATATGGAGATGGGATAAATTGGAATTATGCTGTATAAAAATAATGTTTTGTTTGACTTGTAAGGATTTACAATGTTAAGAGGTTTTATGTGTTTATGTATTTAATGGTTAATGATGTGTTGTTTTATCTTTAAAATTAATAAAAATTTGTTTAAAAAAAAAAAAAAGTAAAGGTTGTCGTTTGGAGTGACATAATTATTATTTCCCTTTTTAAAATGTTTGAATGTATAAAAGAAATGGGGGGGGGACTCTTAAAGAAATCAATATGCCAGTTCCAGTTATGAAGAGAGACTTTCCCAAAATTGATTTCTTTAATTATTTATCAAATTTACGGTATATAGATACCCAAATTATAAAGGCGATTGTACAATAAAAACAGAAAGATAAACTGTTAAAATAACCACAAATAACAATAAGCCTGGATATAATACACATATTAAAGCCATCTCATGATTTAAATTTTTCTAATAATTTAGATTAACAGAGTTGGAAAGGACCTTGTAGGTCATCTAGTCCAACCACCCGCCCAAGCAGGAGACCCTACACCATTTATTAGTAAACATCACATCCAATATATTTGACACTCAGATAACATATAACAGATAATCAGAGTTGGAGGGGACCTTGTAGGTCATTTAGTCCAACCCCCTGCCCAAGCGGGAGACCCTACAACATTTCTGACAAATGGCAGTCCAGTCTCTTCTTGAAAGTCTCAACTGATGGCGCTCCCACAACTTCTGAGGGCAAGCTGTTCCATTGATTGATTGTTCTCACTGTCAGAAAGTTTCTCCTTATTTCCAGGTTAAATCTCTCCTTGTTCAGTTTCCATCCATTATTCCTTGTCTGGCCTACAGGTACTTTAGAAAATAGCTTGACCCCTTCCTCCCTGTGGCTCCCACAACTTCTGAAGGCAAAGAAATAAAGGAAGACTACTATAGGTCTATTTCAAGCTATTTAGTTCTCATCAGTTAACCATACCCTTACTGGGATTTGAACTGGGGCTACTTTGCATATTAGGTAGGTGTATTGACCTCTAAGTCATGGGCTCTCCTCTTGTGCATCCCTCTTCCCAAGGGGTCTCCAGGCCTGCTGAAAAACACATGTTTTGAGAGATCTCCAAAAGGCCAGCAGGGACCCATTTCATCAGTGGGAAAGGAGGAGGGAGATGATGTTCCAAAGTTTCTTTGATCATGAGATATGTCTTTAAGGTTCAGTTTTCTGGCTTTGTGGAGGTTAAGTCAACCTGAGATTCCTTTAATCCTGATGTAAAATATCCAATTATTGTTAGTCTTATAAAAGTAATTTGGTATTTGACTTTTCCAAAATTGATTTATTTAAGTGGTTCAATATAATAGTTTGAATCATAGAACTAGAATCAAAGATGGTCAATAGGTATTGTACTGCTATAGCTTCCCAATTAAGTGGCTATCCAGTTTATGCTTAAAACACAAGAATAATGGATGGTCTACCACCTTCCAAAGCAGTATATTTCACTGCAAAAGAGTTTGTTTTATCAGGAAGTTATTCCTAAAGTTTAGCAAAAGAAAAAAGAAAAAACCCTCCGTGTGTGTGTGTGTGTGTCTATTGCTCGGTATAATTTGAACTATGTCTGTAACCTTCCAAATAAACACATTTATAATGTAAATTGAACAGAGTCTGAATTACTATTGCAGAGAGACAAGTGGAAAATATAGGATCATTAATTTTTCTTCTGTTTGACTAAAAGTGATTTGGGATCAAGAAAATGCCATAGTTGGTAACACTTCTCCAAAAGACTGTAATCATTCTTACTTTAGACACTAAGTCACAAATATTTACAAACCATCATCACACACTGCAGTTTCTAAGAACTACACAGGATCTCACTAATTTTTCCAAGAGCTATTTATGACAGTATGACACTTCATGATTAAATTTGTGCTAGAAAAATGTACATAGGTCTCGAATTATTTTACCAATGAGCATGGGCTAAGCAAGTTTCAAATGAAAATAATAAGCAGTTAAGTCACTTTCAAAATCAAGCAGTCAGCTGTAATAAAAGTTTCATGCAAAGAAGTGGAGATACAGAAAGCCATGTGAATATAATGTTATAGTGAAAAATTTCATTTCAAATAAATGGTAGAGGAAGCATCTCAGATTTTTTAAAAATAAGTTTATCCTTGTTATTAAAGTTTAAAACTCAGAGAAGTAAATCCATATTGATAGAAAAAAGGCTCACATTTTGATAGACGTATTGTATTATGTATAGTAAAAGGTTGTTGTTTTTTTAATGAAGTCCCCACAATTACTTTCAGAAAATAATAATGTTGGTCAACCATTATACTGTGAAAAAGTCAGTTGGTTCCTTCCGTCTGTCACACATACTGATTTAGCCCATGTGGTCAGGGATCAAATTATATTTTACCCTGATTCATAGAAGGATTACATTTTGACAATAATAAGAATAAAGCCCTCTGAGTGTATAATCTATGATGAGACCATGCATAATATCAGCATATTTCTATCAGACATTCACTAATTATAAGGGTCATAAGATGACATTACCTAAGACAATAATGAATGTTTTTTTTGCACCTGCAGGAGAGAATTGATGCTAATCTAGGCCACTGATATACTTTTATCCTGTTTTCTTATGAGATTGCTTCTTTCCTAATCAGAACTCAGTGATCTCATAGACATAGAAAAGGCTGTTCTCAGTTTAATCAGGTTTCTGTCCCAAAGTAGTCTAGGTTCCCTAGGATTCCAGACAAGAGTTTATCTATTCTGCCTAGAGATGTTTGATGTAGAACCCATGGAAAATATTTTTAAAGCATATTTGGGAGAAATATTATTTTCTTATAAAAATATTTTCTTGATATAAAGCATAGGTGAGCAACCATGAATAAGCACTTATCCTTTCTTGGGGGAACAAAGATTATAACAGTTAAATCTATGATATAAAATTGACAGGATTGCACAGATTCAGAGACACTGTAGACTTGTTTTTCTTTTATTAGTTTTTGGAGTAAGACTGTTTTATGTTCAAAAAAATCCATGCAAACTTATTGCAAAGCTTAGGTACAATGTTCAGATGGTTCCTGTCACAAAATGGTAAGGAACTTCAGACAGTCATGAATCCAAAAATTTCATTACTAAGCAGGTTTTTAAGTGAATTTTGCTCCATTTTATATTCTTTTTTTTTTGCCACAGTGATTAGGCAAATTGCTGCAGTTATTAAATGAAACTTGTGGTCATTAAGTGAACCTGGTTCCCCCCCCTCCCCCAATGGATTTGGCTTGTCAGAAGCCAGTTGGGAGGGTTACAAATGGACAGTGCAACTCTCATAAGTACCATCCCTCTTTCCAAGAAAACTGGTCATAAGTCGCTTTTTTTCAGTGCTGTTGTAATCCCAAAGAGTCACTAAATGAATGGTTGTAAGTCGAGGACTACCTGTAGAGGGGAAGTAGGATCCAGGATCCACAAAACAGCTTCAAGTTGCTGAGACCTTGTCAAAATTCCAGAAAATCAAAGCTTTACCAATAAACCTCTAAGTCATTTTCTCTTTTTTATTTCTTTTTTCTTCTTCTTTTGATTTTTTAAGCTGTAGATTCCTAGAATAAGGCCTTATCCTTTCTACTAACTTGTTCAGTGCTATAAAATTGACAATAATGTCTGAATAATAAGTGATTCTGGAAAGTTGAATAACCAATCATCCAAATATACACTGTGGAATATTTACTCTTGGAGCAGAAGCTAGAAGAAAGTAGAGGTAATTTATGGGGAAATGGATTTATCAAATGTGTATGAAAAAAGAATGGAATAAGCATAATTTTATTTATTTACTTTGATCAGTAAAGCAAACGAATTGAACTGTATTACAAATCCAGCTTTTGGTAGTAAATCAGTAAAAATACATCTTACTTGAATGAAACCAAGGATTCTTAACAACAAATAAATATGCTTAATATAGGATAGTTTTATCCACTTGATTTCTTGAAAAATAAATTGAAATTAAATTAAATCAATAAAATAATTAATTAGCCTAGTGTTAACATGGCAGTAAAAAGAATGGAAGATTCATAGAAACTGATAGCTATTAAATATTTTTATCTGCATTGTTTTCACATTAAAGTTAAAAGCATGATTTAAATGACTTTTCTTAGCATACAAAACAGATTAAACTGAAACTTGTAAAGAAAATGAAATGGATTTAAGTTGTCAAGTTTCATTTAGAGGAAAAATGGCAACTGAAGCCAAACAATCTAGTACCAATGGTAGTGACAACCGCTGCATTAACTTTAAGACATCTGATTTCTTTAATAAGCATTAGAAAGCGGCAATAAACTCAAAACAGGTTCAACTAGTTAGTATATAAGTGTCACTGAGAGAGGAGGAAAAGCCTCTTAAGAGTTAGATATAAATTACAATTTTTAAAATAGTATAGAAACTTGGTTAAAACAACTTGTGCATAAAGCCTGATAGTATATTTTCTTTGAGGCAAATCTGCGAATCAAGGCAAGATATTTTTTCATAAACTAAGCAGATGTTTATGATTAGTTCTTAGTTAACATCACCCAGCTGTCCAATGATGATTTTTATATAGAGAGATCATTGTGAAGTACCATATGCTTATATAAATCATGACTGTGACAGTTGTGTTACTGGAGACAAAGTACAATATTTCCCATTTTAGGTAATTTCTTTAAATCACACTATAACTGGACCATAGGCTACTTCCTCCCAAACACAATATCCTTTAAAGAACTGGTGTGTGTTGTTATATACAAACTAGCATTGTATGGTTACAAGAAACAGTACAGGAGCCACAAGGATATGAAGTATATATTTCTGAGCCACCCTATATTTGAAATATATTTATACTGATGGAATTGTAATTGCATAATGCCTGATTTGTGGAAGATGGATGTTTCAGATTTTCAACACATTTGCTTTAAATTACTGTGTTGTTCAAAATATAATGTAGAAAGCTATGGAATACGGTGTTGAATTGACTGCCATTCCATTCACAGTGAACCAAAGCATCTGAATTCAGGACAGAAAGCAATGGATAGAAACGAATCAAGGAGAAAAGCAACAATAATCCAGTGGAATGGCTTGACTTGAGAAGTTGTGGGTAATCCATCACTGGAGGTTTTCAATAAGAGATTGGACAGCCATTTGTCCAGAATGTTATCCTGCCTCTGAGCAGAGGGTTGGACTAGAAGACTTTCAAGGTCCCTTCCAATTCTGTTATTCTGAACCATCTGACTTGGAATCACTGCTTTAGGACTAGCCTTTTCTTTCCAATCTTAAAATTGAGTCATGTGATAATTTATATACCATTGTCTAGACTTGTGCACAATTATATGTAGGTGTTGTACACTTTCACATGAATTGAAATATTTTATTCCACCTAGACTAAACAATCTCTACAGTATATATTATGATGTCAGGATCATTAATACCCAAAAAAGTATGGAGTTTAATATATGAGCAATTCAGAATATTTATTGGATTAGTTAACAACAAAGTAGAGCATAAAAGGAACTTTTGTCAAATTATTAGTAGGCATTTCATGCTGAGTATTTAGATATGAAAAATAAAACAAGAACTGAATGTGTGTGTGTGTGTGTGTGTATGCAGGTCTTGGCATGTTTGGGTCTTTTTCCGTGTAAGATTGAGAGCATCTTGACGTTTTGACGAGTCCCACTCGCCATCTTCATGCTGGTGCTTTCGGCTTTGTGCTTGTGCGAGCAAAGTGTGATCAGAGCTGCCGTCTCCCTATATATACTGGTGGGGAGGGTGGCTGTGTTGTCATTTTTTGATTGGTTGATGAAGTTGATGTTTGCAGATTGGCCTGGCTTTTCCATAAGAACATGTGTGGCTGAGGTATTGGCTGTGTGTCTATCAGCCTCCTGTGTTGTAACGACTATTGTTCTATTATTTTGACATCCTGGGTCTTGTGCTGTAATCTCCTGGGTCATAATGACCTGGGTCATGGTCTGTGTGATGACCTTCTGATTTCTATTGTTGTGACATCCTGGGTCTTGTGCTATAATCTCCTGGGTAATTGGCTATGTTGCAACATCCTGAGGTTTTGTGGTGTAACCTCCTGAGTTCTGTGATATGATATCCTGAGCGGGTGGTTGTGATGTGATGTTCTGGGTTTTGGTTTGGCTCCGAGTTTGAGGCTGGATATGTGTTCATAGTGTGTGTCCATTTGCTTGGTTTGGGGGTTAGGGTGTGAAATCAGCCGTAGTCTGGTTTCTGGAAGGTGGTTGTCTTTTGTCTATGGGATGGGTTTGGGTTTGAATCTGGTGAGGGAGAATAGTGGTGGTGTCATGTGTTGTTTTGGGTCTGGTGTTGGTTTTCATGACTGGGACTCGTTTGTTGATAAGGGCTAGTTTCCAGATGTCTGGTAGACGGGAGGCATGTTTATTCATGTTATGGGGGTGTTTCTCTATTTCAATGGCTTCCCTGATTATTCCCTTGTTGAAGTGGTCAGTATTGGAGCTTAATTTGGTTCCCTCCAAATTAATTTCATGTCCTGTGGCTTTAAGGTGCAGGAAAAGGGAGGAAGTATTTTCTTCTTTTCTGACTGAGTTCTTGTGTTCTGCGTGCATTTTTTCTCCTGTTGGTTTGTCCAATGTATGTGGCTGGACAATTGTTGCATGGTATTTCATAAACTCCTTGGTTTTCAAGCTGGATCTTGTCTTTGGGGGTTCTTGGGATGTTGGCTATTTTTTGGTCAGTGCCGAAAGCTGTCCTGATATTGTGTTTGTGGAGAATTTTGCTGATTTTATCTGTGGTGCCTTTGATGTAGGGGAGGAGGGAGATACCATTGTCCTGTTCTGTGTCTCGGTTTCGGGGGGGGTGTCTCCTTTAGGATTAGGTTGGTAATTGTGTTTCTTTAGAATCCATTGGAAATTAATATGTTCATGAGGGTGTGTAATTCTGTTCTCATGTGGTCTTTGTCAGCGAGGCATTTGGTTCTGGAGATGGGGGTTTTGGCTACGGAGTTGTGCAGGGTGGTGATGGGATTGTGTGTTTAAATAGCAGTTGGTGTGTGTTTTCTTCTGGTGGATGGTGTGTCCTAGAGAGCCATTGCATTTTTTGTAAATTAGGATGTTTAGGAAAGGAAGTTGGTTGTTGGCTTCTGTTTCCATGGTGAATTATATTATGGGGTGTAGGCTGTTGAGGTGTGTGAGGAATTTGTCCAGTTTTTCTTTCATGTGTGGCCAAATTATGAAAGTGTCATCTACATATCTAAGCCAGAGTTTGTGTTTGTGTTCAGATTTGTCTAGAGCATTGGTTTCAAAGTGTTCCATGTATAGGTTAGCGATAATGGGTGACAGGGGTGATCCCATAGGTGCTCCTTCTATCTGTTTGTATCTTTGTCCATTGTAGATGAAGTATGTGTTGGTTAGGCAGTGGTTGGTCAGATATAGGATGTGCTTGGGGGGGGGTTGTATTTGTTTTGGATTGCTGTCAAGGCTTCTTTAATAGGTACTTGGGTGAAGAGGGATATGACATCGAAGCTCACAAGTAGGTCGCCGGGTTGTAGGTTTTGTTTCTTTATTATTTCTATGAAGTGAAAAGAGTTTTGTACATGTGAGGTGATGGATTCTGTGTAGGGCTGGAGTTGTTTGGTGAGAAATTTGGCAAGATTCTGTAGAGGTGAGCCTATGGAGCTGACTATGAGTCTGAGTGGTGTTCCTTCTTTGTGTATCTTGAGGAGGCCATAGAGTTTAGGGTATCTGGATGATTTTTCTCTGGGGATGATTCTTTGCTGGATCTCTTCACAGATGGGGGAAGCTTTTATTTTAGATTTGTTGGTTTTTTCCAGGTAGGTGGTAGGGTCAGTATTTAGAGGTTTGTAAGCAGGGTCTTGGAGTAGGTTGGATAGTTTGGATTGGTAGTCCAATGTGTTCATCAACACTGTGGCATTGCCTTTGTCTGCTGGGAGAATGATTATGTTGTCTTTCCTCAAGTTGGTGAGTCCTTTTTATTCTTCTCTGTGTAAGTTGCTTCTGGGTGGACTGCTGGAACAGAGGACTTCAAGTCTGATTTTATTGGCTACATCTTGGTTAATTTTGGTTAGGCTAGGTTCAACTCCGCATATAATGTTTTTGGTGGGGATGCGTTTGGGGGCGACTGCAAAGTAGAATCCCTTGGAAAGGACATTGGTTTCTGCTCTGGTGAGGGTTCTGTCTGATATCTTGTATACTGTTTGTTTTATGAGTTGTTGTGGGAGGGGGTTGGGCTTCTGGTGTTTCTCTAGTCTGTGGAGTTTGCTAGTGTGTGTGTCTGTCTTGTGGGAGGTTTCTGTTTCGGTTCTTCAGAGGGCTAGTTGTTTGGATTTGTCCCAGAGTGCTGCGTGGATTTTGTTGCTGAGTTTGAGGTGGAGAGTAAGTAGGTCCCTGTTGGTTTGGTCTAGTAGGAATCTTTTCCTGTGGAGTTCATTTCTGATTAGGGCTAATTCCATATATATATGGAATTAGCCCTAATTCTATATATATATGGATCTTTGGTTATTCGGGTTTTCTCCTGCGTAAGATTGGAAGTAAGGAGAAAACCCGAATAACCAAAGATCCACATACCATAACCAAAGATCCACATACAAATACCCGCAAGAACCTCAGAAAACGTGTGTGTGTGTGTGTGTGTGTGTGTGTGTGTGTGTGTGTGAAAAAAAACTGATTTATGGGATAAATCATTCAGAGTACAGAGGCATTTATTATAAGAACACACTAGAGTTAGTCCTGATATTTCTTGCCTTGAAATCCTTTTAATATAGGGGTGGGCTCTCAGGCATTTTGAAAAATTTATTTTTATTTCTATTTTTGTTTTATACTATGCAAGCAAAAAGGTTAGCCAAAAACTGGAATCATCCATTCTTGTCAATTTGATTTTTCAGTTGCAGGTAGTACAGGGCACTAAAATTAAAAACATTTTGTCTCAAAACAATGTTTCAAATAGCTGGATATTTCAGCATCTTGGTCTGGAGATTTTGTTTAAAAATCTTCCAGGTGTTCAAAATTCGCCCACCTTTCTTTTGATATTTATCTCCAGTCCTGATTACCCAGCTGTACTACAAATTTAAAATTTCCCTCCATCTCTTGAAGCCTCACTGCTTTTCCAGTAAGCGTTGGCTCCAATCTCTTACAGTTGGGGTTCCAGCCAGACTTGTGTCTCATCTATTCCTCTTCTTCCTGCTCATCTTGGACACAAACACTAACTCAAGTAGCTATAAAATCTGCTTTCCAGACCGGAAAAAAAATATTGTGTTTTTTGTTTTTGTTTTACTTTTAGGAGTTATTTCCAAGCCTGTGCTCATCAATCAAGGAGACTGTTCTAGCCAGTTCAGTTTGCTTTGTTTTTTTAAAAAAACAACCCTTCAACCTTATAACTGGTTTATACTAAA
Organism: Hydrophis major; assembly: GCA_033807585.1. NCBI lineage: Eukaryota > Metazoa > Chordata > Lepidosauria > Squamata > Elapidae > Hydrophis > Hydrophis major. Next base: position 30,819,348 of record CM066333.1, read on the forward strand.
ATTGATACCTGGCAGAGAAGTTACTAAAATAACAGATTCATGATCTGAATATGAGTGTATACTAATGGAAAACCTTTTTTTTTTTTTTGGTTTGGGGTTGCATAATGGAAAACCTTGAGCGGCTAGTGCTAGAAAACTCAGTTCTTAGACCTACTAAAAAGATAGTCTAGAGATATAAGCCAGATAGTTGCCTTGTTCAACTGCCAGATGCTTAAAGGTAACTATGAAAAAGGGAGAGGGGGATAGAAGAATCAGCTTTCCATAATAATCATTACTGGATATGTCAAAGAAGTGATATCTAAACATTTCAAGCTCATGAAGTTCTTTGGATTAAATTTAGGAAAGGTAGTTTTTTTTAACAGTGAAAGACTGAATGCATAAACAGCCAGACTTGTGCTAAGGAATATTGTTTCCAGGGATATTGGCTAGAATTCTGATCTTTAGATAAATGCCATGGAAGTATTATTGATTAATTCATAATACAACTACATTTACTATTTATGTATCTTCTGATTACTTTTGCATGGAAAGTTCTTCATCTCTTGGGTTCAATACTGTGATTTGTATCAAGAAAAGAAAAAAAGAAAGAAAAGAAAAACCATGATAAAAAAAGAAGATGAAGATTTCCATATAAGCATTATAACCATAACCATGTATATGGTTATTCAACTACATATATAAAAATGTATGCTATAATTAATTTAATTGGATGGAAATATGTTACCATTTCACCAGAGCAAGGAATATTGATGAAATAATGTGTGAGAAGGCCAGATTGTTGATGAATAACTTCAAGAGCCTAGTTACCCTTTCTTAGGATTCATTATATTAATACTAGATTTATATATTAAGAAATTCTTTGAAGCATAGAAAATAGTCAATGAATATATTGTATTTTCTAACATAATACGCGTGACTACCATAGCCATTATCCAAATCATCATCATTCCAACTATTTTCTATCCAAAAGGATAAAATCCTCTTCTGCATGTTTCCAACCAATGTGACCTTGAGCTTTCTTTTGCCAAATGGGCCTGCAATATTTGCCGATGTCATCAATCCATCTCAGTACCTTGAGGTGTAAACAATTCCATCCAGAAAGCTTCAACTCCTTTAGAGCATCTGAATGAGATGCTTCTTCCACTAGTGAACCAAGCATTTCCTTGTGTTTCCTCTTGATCCTTATATATATCAAAATATTTTTATTGTTGTTGTTGTTGTTGTTGTTGTTGTTATAGTTATTTTTGGCATTTGTTGCAAGTCTTAGCTCATTCTGAACCTTAGTCTTCCTGACCCCATTTTTGCAGATTTCGGCTATTGGTTGGTATTCTGCTCTGGTTGCAAGCCCCCCTTTCCATTTTTGATACTTGTCCTTTTTGTTCCTCAGTTTGTGAAAGTGCTGTTGTGCAACCACTCTGGTCTTGTCAGGTGTCTCTTGTTTTTTTTTTTTCCTCTAGGTATTGTTTTTGTTTGGACTTTTATTATTTCATTTTTCAGTTTCCCAAGAATCCTGAAGTGTTTTTCCCTGTAGGATTTTCCATCCAGGAATCATTCCTATTCTTTCTCTTAGTTTGTTGAAGTCAACTCTCTTAAAATCTAAAACACTCATATAATTTTATTCAGTTACCTCTGTGTCTATTATGTTGAATCTTAGTATGATGTGATATATCTCCCTCTCAAAACATCCCTTAACCACTTCATCTTTATTAGCAAATATCACATCCAATATATTTGACACTCAGATAACAGATAACAGATAACAGATAACAGATAATCAGAGTTGGAAGAGACCTTGTAGGTCATCTAGTCCAACCCCCCACCCAAGTGGGAGACCCTATACCATTTTTGACAAATGGCAGTCCAATCTCTTCTTGAAAGTCTCAAGTGATGGCGCTCCCACAACTTCTGAGGGTAAGCTGTTCCATTGGTTGATGGTTCTCACTGTCAGAAAGTTTCTCCTTATTTCCAGGTTAAATCTCTCCTTGTTCAGTTTCCATCCATTATTCCTTGTCTGGACTACAGGTGCTTTGGAGAATAGCTTGACTCCCTTCCTCCTCTCTGGGGCAGCCCCTCAAATATTGGAAGACTGCTATCATGTCTCCCCTGGTCCTTCTCTTTACTAGACTAGCCAAGCCCAGTTCCTGCAACCGTTCGTTGTTATGTTTTAGCCTCCAATCCTCGAATCATCTTTGGTTGCTCTTCTCTGTACTTTTTCTAGAATCTCAACATCTTTTTTATAATGTGGTAAACAAAACTGGATGCAGTACTCTAGGTGGTCTTTCTAAAGTGGTCTTACTAAGGCTTTATAGAGTAGTATTAGTACTTCCCTTGATCTTGATTGTATCCCTCTGTTAATACAATTTAGGATTGCATTAGCTTTCAGAAAGTAAATCCTTCTGGGATAGATCATTTGTACCAAGATGTACAATAGCATCAACATCACAATCGTTGCTGGCATTTTTGTGGCACCTGTTGAATACGCTTCTTTTCTCTGCTGGCAGTAGCACTGGTAGACACCTGACCTCTTTCAAAACCTCAAAATCCTTTCCTAAATTTACATCCCTTACAATTGAGTCCCCAACCAGAAGGTGGCTTCTCTTTTTGGATGTCTTGGTCTTCTTGTGTGATTGGTGCATAATACCTGATTCACACTTTCTCCTTTCCAAAGTAAGTTCTTACTTGAGTTATCATTATCACAACAACCTTGACCTGTCACTTTAGTGTCCCTATTAAGGTCAGCAAGGGCATTGTATCTGTTATGCTAGGACACAGCTTTGTGTTTATGGTCCACAGCTCTCACCCTGCCAGATCCCACGGTTGTCCATAGTGCCCTTTCCTGTAGGATCTTTGTGGTAGTAGGGGCTGGTAGCACGGCTGGTAGATGGGTGGATTGGGCACCTAATTTCTGCTTGGAGAGCACAGATTAGAGATTCTACATAGGTAATCTGTCCATGTAGACTGGTAATTTTTTTTCAAAGAGGACAGTATCCAAGTTTGAAAAGAGTACTGCGAAAGACAGCTGTAAAACAAGTATCACACTGAACTAAGCTGGTCATTTTGAAATAAAATAAAATCACAATCTCAAGCACACTTACTCTAAATGTCTTATTGGTATTTTTGGTTTATACTTATATGATTTAGGCATGCGGGCTGCTATCTTTCTCCTTTCTACTCACCTTCTGCTTCCTTCACAAGCAGCCGGCAGCTCCTCCTACAACCTCTATACATATATGGCACCTGTTTGATCTCCCATTTTCTGAAGAATTTGTTTCCCACTTGGTATCAGGTTGATGTCTGTTGGAATTTGATTCTGAGTGGGAGGACGAGTAGCTGAGAGGGAGTGGGAGTGTGGCTCCAGTGTCTGTGGAAGAACTAACTGATTCAGAAAAAGTTCATCTATTTCCTCTGCCTGATTAGCCTGTGTATGGTATATACACTTATAGCAATGTTATTTCTTTTCCCCATAATATTTATGTAAGTACTTTCCATGGTATCATGTAATTCTGTTCAGATGTAGTAATTATTTACATATAATACAATCCTCTTCCTTTGTTGGGACCATTTCTCTTGTACAAATCATATCCTTCTTTTAGTATATTCCAACCATGCTTCCATCCACCAATATTCAGTAATATGAACAATATCACACCTCCTCTCATGTTCTAGGGCTTCAAGCTCTCCCAGTTTGTCCCCCATACTTTGAGCATTAATGAACAGCATCTGAGCAATTTATAGCTGACCTTACATTTGCTTGGTGAACCTCTGGTTTTATACCTGAGTGTCCCTTCCTCATCACCACATATGCACATACATCTATCCCTGCATGAAGAAGGAGAGAATAGAATAATGATCCCTTTTCACTGAGTCTTATTTTGGAAAAACCCTTGTTCTAAAGTAGGAATGGTCCTTTATAGCCTGCAAACTATGTAGCCTAAAATCTACTTTTTCTGACCCACAAAGCTCACAAAAAACTACAGAACTGAAATCCAAAGTTTCCTTGAAAAAAATTTCTAATTAAATCTAAACAGAAATGGGGAAAAGATTGCACCAGTTTAACACATTTCTTAAAAATCCCCAGCCACTGAATAGTCAGACAAAACTCCAAATATTTGAATATGAATAGATTCTACCATTTGCAAAGGCCTTAGAAACCAAACTAAGGATCTTAGGAACTAAATTTATATTTAAAATAAAAATATGCTTTGAAGCAAAAAAATAATAATAGGGCAGCTCTAGGGCACCTATCAAACAGTTGGCTATCTCTTGATCAAATTAATAGATAAATTACCATATCTTGAGTACATTGTCACAGCCCAGCTAATAAGAAACCTGAATCATCAAGGTGATTCAAGGGAATAGAGCATATTTCAGCCAACCAGACAGGGAACAAGAATCAAGCTCTGTGTGAAAACACCTAATATTTCCACATGCGTTGTTATTAAAAGTTCTCTGGTATATCAACACAAATCTCACCTTCGGTTCTACACACTGGGATTGATAGATCATTTGGCAATTTATCAGGAGGTAGGCAAACAATTCACTGGGAATGTTAGTGAGATACCACAATAATTTTGAGTGTGACCTAAACCTCATTTGAACCCAGGTCTTTCAGTGTGAAAGGTTAATGCATTAACCCACTGCAGCATTTAGCTCCCCAGCCATTGGTACCTATTTCAATATACTTTAGAGCTAGTCTGTAAATATGACATTCAGAAGTAGTTCCCAAGAGAACAGGCACAATGCTGATGGTACAGACCTGAATAATGCATAGCACAAAAATCTCTGAGGCTGTCTAGTAAGAAAAGTCCTAGGTGGTTGCTTGAAAAATCCCACTGTTTGCCAAGTTGACATTTCAGGAGATAACTTCTGGTTAAGGGTATATTTTTGTCAGCTATCAATAACATTCTTCCCAGAGCATCTTAAAAGAGATTCTTTTCCCACCTAAGCTCAAGATAGAACTGGTGGAAAGGAAGTGTAGCTCCAGATGTTGCAACTCCCTGCATGTCCAAGCAGTCTAGCTGAAAGTGAGAGATATTGGGAGTGGCACATCACCTGTTCCTGCTTTGAATGGTCAGATAGCTCAACCGATCCTCTAAACTTAGGGTATTTATTAATTGATGTGAAGATAACCATGACACTAGTTTATAAATTCTGGTTACTAAATAAACGACTGATCAACACTGCTGGGTGTTTTTGTGTGCGGGAGAACATTTTTAATCCTGATCAACTGTTAAACAATGAAAATAAATGAAAATTCATTTTTAGATGGGTTTTGTGTATGAATGTTAGGCAATGATTTGTCACAAATCCCAATCAAACTTGTAATGTTTGTCATCAGAGTGCTCTCTTGTTGGTAGACCATAGCACAATATTATCACAAGAGAACTCTTATATGAGGGTCTACACATACACACACACACACATACATACACGCACACACACACACACAAGGAAAGGGAAGCAAAACAAGTTCTCCAGATACCTACTGAGACATTTAACTGAAATAGACCCTGTATAAAATGTGTGTGTGTGTGTGTGTATGTATATGTGTGTGTGTGTGAAGCTCTGTTTCAGTTAAATGTCTCAGTAGTTATCTGGAGAACTTGGTTTTGTGTTTTACCTCCCTTTCCTTGAGTAAGCAACAGAGCCAATGACTGGCAGCCTAACCTGAAGAGTTAGTAGATAGAAGATAAAATGTGCCATTTCCCCAATGAGTTAAGAATGTATCTACAGAGAAGTAGCATAATCAGCAGAGTGGTAATCCAGCTAAGCATTTGGTCTGGCATGCTAGCAAATTGGAATGCTGCCTCTACTATGATGCAGCTTAAGATAACTTATTGGGACTCATCCATAGCTCTAATAAAAGGGATCAGATGTACTGTTTCATCACAATCAGTCTCTGCAGTAAACACGGGTTTGTCCTTCAGCTTCTATTTATCCCTTCAAGTCTAGAAAGATAGTTGAAACTATTGCAAGGCCAATTCAGACTTTGCTATTTACACTCTTGGATTCCTTCTTGGAATGAAGAATTATTTTGTACACTGCCTGTGTGCAGAAATCAGATCATCAGAGCAGATCTATGGGAAACTCCAAGTATAAGGATTATCATCTTAATAATCCTTGTAATAATTTCCTCCACAATGATTTCTAATAGAACAATTCAAACGTAAGTTTTTGTTAGGGAAAAAAATCCTAATATCAGTTTTTTCAAAATTGTTAGGTTTCTCCCACAGAATCAGTAAGCTAAAATTGATCATAGCAAAACAAAATATTACTTAAATCAGACCAGATTAACCAAGTCCCAGTCTTGCTTAATCATTAACTTTGAATAAAATAACTGTAATCAGTTATTTAAACTATCCATTGCATATGTAATGACATATTGATAATGATTAAATACTGGGGAAAAAATAGCAAAATTCATGTTTCATTCAGAATCAGCTACCCCATTTATATTGATATATAAACAACAATTTATATATTGTTATTACTTCTATGTTAATCTCAAAGGGTGGTTCTAGATGGGGATTTTAGAAATGGAAATGAAAGCAAAGAAAGGAGTGCTGTCAGAAGAAAATTGTTAACTTGCAACATTGTTATTTAGTATTCTATAGCTTAGAATAAGTCATTCCTTTAGATTAGTTTATTTCTATAATTTAATGTGTGTTTAAATTTGTTGTAAACTATAGCAATAGCCATGGCACTTAGATTTTTATACTGCTTTCCAGCACATTACAGCAGTGGTTGGGTTCAAAATTTTTTACTACCGGTTCTGTGTGCATGCCGTGGCTTGGTGGGCATGTCTTGGTGGATGTGGCAGGGGAAGGATACTGCAAAATTCACATTCCTTCCATACCCCACCTAGCTGCTTTCCAGCTCCATTCTCCTGTGCAGGGCAACAAAGGAAGACCCATCTGATCAGCTGGGACTCAGGAGGCAGAGAATAGATGGGGGTGGGGCCAGTCAGAGGTGTTATTTTCCAGTTCTTTGAACTACTCAAAATTTCTGCTACTGGTTTCTCCAGATCTGGTCAGAACCTGCTAAATAGCCCCTTTGCTTTACAGTCCTCTCTAAGTAGTTTACAGCAGGGGTTGCCAACTTTCTGTACCTCAGGGACCACCAATCTCACAATTTTAAATCCCAGGGACCACTAACTGGTTCTGTGGGCATGCCCTAATTTCTGGGTGTGTCTTGGTGGTCATGTAACTGGCTGGACATGGCTTGTATGTAAATATAAAAATATAAAAAAGAGCAACTTTTACCCCCAACTTTTACCCAGGCAAAGCAGGCAGGCAGATTGAGTTGCTCATAGAATCACAGATTCATTCAGAAATCTATCTATCTGCCATTGGTTAGCTCAGTCTGTCACATAAAATTTGCTTGCAAATTTACTCATAAAATTTGCTTGTAAATTTACTCATAAAATTTACTAGCAAGCAAACTCACAAAATTAATTCACAACATACCATGTATGTAAATATTGATTTTTTTATTTAAAAAAAGAGCAACTTTTACCCAAAATCAGGCAAAGCAGGCAGGCAGATTGAGTTGCTCATAGAATCACAGATTCATTCAGAAGTCTATCTATCTGCCATTGGCTAGCTCAGTCTGTCACATAAAATTTGCTTGCAAATTTACTCATAAAATTTGCTTGTAAATTTACTCATAAAATTTGCTTGCAAATTTACTCATAAAATTTACTAGCAAGCAAACTCACAAAATTAATTCACAACATACCATGTATTGATTTTTTTATTTAAAAAAAGAGCAACTTTTACCCAAAATCAGGCAAAGCAGGCAGGCAGATTGAGTTGCTCACAGAATCACAGATTCATTCAGAGATCTATCTGTCTGCCATCAGCTAGCTCAGTCTCTCAAATTTGCTTGCTGTGAGTTTGCTCTGAATAATAGAACCTTCAGTCCTAAGGGAGGTTCGGCTGTGCTTAAAAGCAGACCCAAAGATCTAAAGACTAGCTAGAAAGCAAGAATTCCTGCTTCCTAGCTAATCTAAATCTTACAGCTGATGGTCAGAAAAATAGCAATTTAGCAGGCAAGTATGCTGGGTAAGGAGTGAGTGGGCAGGGAGCATTCCCACGGGCCATGTGGGCTGCACAGCCTTGTGTTTCTGCACAGCCTGGATTAATTGCTTTTGGGGGGGTGCTCTGGCGGTGAGATTTCTCTGCGCCCACCCAAAAAATTTCACGGCCCACTGGTTGGCGACCGCTAGTTTACAGAGTCAGCATATTGCTCCAAACAATCTGGCTCCTCATTATACTGACCTCAGAAGGATGGAAGGCTGAGTCAACCTTGAGCCTGGTGAGATTTGAACTGTCAAATTGCAGGCAGCTGGCAGTCACCAGAATTAGTTTGCAGTATTGTATGCTAACCACTAAGCCACCACGGCTCTTAAACTGTGCTCAGGTCTGGTGAAGAGGGAAGAATATAAGTAATTATTGACTGACTGATTACTAATTAAAACCTTTAATTAGTCTTGTGATAATGAAGGTAAGAGTATTAAGGTAGTACTTTAGAGCAAAGGTCGCCAACTTTTTGGAACTTAGGGACCACCAAATCCATAATCTTCTCTCTCTCTCCCTCCCTCTCTCTCTCTCTCGCTCTCATGCACACGCATACACACACACACACAAACACACACAGAGAGAGGTCCCACGCACACACACACACACACCCTCCAAGACAGCCACATTTCTTCACAGTTCCATTCTCAGTGGAAGAGGGAGAGCGAGAGAGAGATGGTAACCTGCGATCCCAAATAAAGAATGATCTATTGGTAAGAAAACAGTGGGGGGGATTTTCCTGCAAACTTTTTTTGGGATTTTCCCAGGGTCTCTGTCTGCAGAGACCCTAGGAAAATCCCAAAAAAAGTCTGCAGGAAAATTCCCCACACCATTTTCCTACCGATCGATCGTTCTTTATGGGATCGCAGGATACTGTCTCCAGGTCCATTCTTGGGCAGAGAGATAGCGTGACTTTTGGCTTCATGCAAGGAAAGCAGCAGAAGCCTTTATTTCTCTTCCCCAAACTCTGCCAGAAATTAGTCTTTGCTGGCACAGCCTCTTGGAGCAGGGTGCCTTGCAAGATCTCAAAGACTCATTTCTGGTGGAGTTTGGGGAGGAAAAGAAAGATTTTTGCTGCTTTCCTTGCATGTAGCCAAAAGCAGAAGAAAGAAGCAGCCTGGTGGTCAGGTGAGGTGCGTGGGGCAAGTGAGGCAAGTTCCCCCTCCTCAGCCCCTCCCCTCACTACCTCATGTTGTTCGCAATGCAAGTGATGCAAGCCTTGTGTTCCCATGAGCCATGTGGGCAATGCAGCCTTGTGTTCCCACAAGCCATGTGAGCAATGCAGCCTTGTGTTCCCACAAGCCATGTGAGCAATGCAGCCTTGTGTTCCCATGAGCCATGTGAGCAATGCAGCCTTGTGTTCCCACGAGTCATGTGAGCAATGCATCCTTGTGTTCCCATGAGCCACGTGAGCAATGCAGCCTTGTGTTCTCACGAGCCACGTGAGCAATGCAGCCTTGTGTTCCCATGAGCCACATGAGCAATGCAGCCTTGTGTTCCCACGAGCCACGTGAGCAATGCAGCCTTGTGTTCCCATGAGCCACATGAGAAATGCAGCCTTGTGTTCCCACGAGCCACGTGAGCAATGTAGCCTTGTGTTCCCACGAGCCATGTGAGAAATGCAGCCTTGTGTTCCCATGAGCTATGTGAGCAATGCAGCCTTGTGTTCCCACGAGTCATGTGAGCAATGCAGCCTTGTGTTCCCATGAGCTATGTGAGCAATGCAGCCTTGTGTTCCCATGAGCCACGTGAGCAATGCAGCCTTGTGTTCCCACAAGCCATGTGAGCAATGCAGCCTTGTGTTACCATGAGCCATGTGAGCAATGCAGCCTTGTGTTCCCACGAGCCATGTGAGCAATGCAGCCTTGTTTTCCCATGAACCATGTGAGCAATGCAGCCTTGTTTTCCCATGAACCATGTGAGCAATGCAGCCTTGTGTTCCCACGAGCCATGTGAGCAATGCAGCCTTGTTTTCCCATGAACCATGTGAGCAATGCAGCCTTGTGTTCCCATGAACCATGTGAGCAATGCAGCCTTGTGTTCCCACGAGCCATGTGAGCAATGCAGCCTTGTGTTCCCACGAGCCATGTGAACAATGCAGCCTTGTGTTCCCACGAGCCATGTGAGCAATGCAGCCTTGTCTTCCCATGAACCATGTGAGCAATGCAGCCTTGTCTTCCCACGAGCCATGTGAGCAATGCAGCCTTGTGTTCCCATGCAGCCTGGATTAATTCCTTGGGGGAGTGCTTGGGGGAGGGGTGACATTTCTCTACAAACCACCAAAATTTTCTCATGGACCACCGGTTGGTGACCACTGCTTTAGAGTGAATTCTGAGACTAGAAGTATTTCCCTACAGTATATTTAGTTTTTTGTAAGTCATTCTGAAATAACTATAACAAAATACAACTATTTTGAAATAAGAATTTTCTGTGAACAATTATTAGGGAGCAAGCTCTGCTGACTGTTATAAGAATTATATCCAAGAAAACATCATAAGAACTCCATTGTGTGTATCCTTGCCTGTAAAGAAATGTGCTTGGAAACAGATAGTCCAAGACCCATGTGTAATTTCCCAAATCCTTGTTGATGCTTTTCCTAGATTCTTTTTCAAGTAGTCTGCTGAATTTTGACAATTGCTACACTTTTACAATATGGTTTCTGACTATTCAGAAATAGTAAGACTGATACATAGTATAAGCCTAAGAGAGTCTTGTTATTATTCATATCTGCAATTGTTTACATTTGGCAAAGATGATGGGTGTTTTTAGTGGTTTTCCACCTGATAAATGTGTTTTGATAACAAATGGCAGCTGTGGCGGTCATGTATTACATAACTGCTATACCAGGAGACATGGGGTGGCTGTCCCTATTACAATTGCAAGTTTATTAAGAAAACTTACAGCCCATTAGCAACACCACATGCTATTCCCATTGTGGACATTTCTACTTTAGTGTTAGTATAAACTTACCAGGATGAGCATGGCACCTTTTGAGATTTGGAATTAATTTGGCTACATACAGCTGAAGGATTCAGAGTTTATTGCTCCAGGACAATACATTTCCAACACATCACTGTTTTTATTTTCAAATTTCTTGCACTGTACCTATAGAGAAATACAAAAATAACATATTGAAAATACATTCAGTGCTGACATTCTGCAGAGAGTAAGGTTGTTTTTGAAACTACCCAGAAAAATACTCCGGTATGTGAAACATACAGTTCTGAATTTTCATTATCTCATGGAGAACCATGATATGAAGGAGCACACAGTATTGTCAATCAAGGTGAAGAGATTTTAAATTCTTGTAAATGTCAATAAGCTTTTGAACCAATCTTTATAAATGAGTGAAAGGAGATTGTCCTTTTCAAGATCTTGTCCTGTAGCCCAATGTGTTGTTTGTAGAAAACGGGCATTGCAGTGAAAGAATGTCTTGTTCTCTTTGTTTGTTTGTTTTGTTTTAAGAACTTGACAGACAGAAAATGGGAAAGGAATGCAGAAGAAAGCATGAATAAATAAATGTGTGGACTTTTGTTTATAGCATGCCACATACAATGTATTAAATAAACCATATCCCTAATTTATCAACTTAGAAAGTTAGCATATTTTTAATATACTGTATTAACTTATCCCCCAAAACAGAAGAAATGCAATATTTTAGCCCTCTCCCTTATTTATCATGTATGATTTCTTAATCATCCCACTCACTGTTGTCTTAGCCCACAAGAGGAAAAATAAAATAAGGGTGGCTCCCAGCCATGAAAAGACTATAAAATAAAAATATGTCTGCTAATCCCACATCCTTTGCCTGAGGAACTAAGCTGCACAACATTTCTTAGACATTAACCTAATTTCTCATCTCTTATAGATAAACATAAAACAACCCACAGAAAGTCAAATCCATTTCCACTTGGATTTTGCTCATGGAAGCTGGTAGAGATGGTCTCTGCATGAGATAAGAATATTTTAGGGCCTTTTCTTAAACTTCCAAGGGTCAAACCTCAGATATTTCCACCATGTCTTCACTCTGCTGAACACTTAATTCCCATAGCACTGTGTTATTTCTCATCTTTTCTCATCTTTCCTACTATCTTTTCCTATTGGTTTCTTATGATTTATCAATTGTTGCTTGTAACTAATGATGTATGATTTATGACCTATGACCTATTACTTATTTGTTTATAGGTATGCTGTGAGCTTATGCACCAGAGACAAACTCCTTGTGTGCCTGATCACACTTGGCCAATAGAGCTCATTCTATTCTATTCTATTCTATTCTATTCTATTCTATTCTATGCTATGCTATGCTATGCTATGCTATGCTATGCTATGCTATGCTATGCTATGCTATAGTACACTGCTCTACACTACACTACAATGTACTATTGTATACAATATCACAAATTATTTGAGGAAGCATGATGGCCCCGAGTTAACAATAATACACACATGGAGAGAGAGAGAGAGAGAGAGAGACCTATGAGGGTTTTTTTAACCTCTTATCCTAACATCTATGTTATTAAGCTTTAAGTGCATCTATCTTTTAGATCTGAGGCATACACAAATGCACAAAATCTAAAATTGAAGTAGTCTGGCACCATGTGTTCTTTCATGCCAGTTTGCCAGCCATGTATCCTGGTTTGCCAGGAACATAATACATCCTGCCATGTAGGACTTAAAAACTGGGATATAGAAATGACAGAAGCAAATATTATTTGGAATTTATAAGGCATGAAGAAATGTTTTATTAGATACCATTGAATAGATGAATAAATAGCCATTTTCACCTCTTGGGCAAACCTTATATATTGTTATTAAGAAGACATTTCAGTCTGTCTCTTAACTATGAATCAATTTACTGTTGGCAATAATAATGTTTAATAGATAAAATAATATTAGCAATTGGGCAGCTCAGTGATTTTAGCCTGCATAATTGCTGATGGGAATACAGGTAAAAACAGAGTAGATCTCTGATTCTCCCTTTTTAAGGATTATGAGGGTTATTTTGGAATTAATAGCATATTAGACATGTAGGAACACACTATAATTAAGTAAAAAAAAAATTCCAGTAATCTCTTTGTTTTCAGAGCTTTGTTAAAATGAAAGTGTCTCCAAGAAATTCCCTTCCCAGGAGCCACCTAAAGTGTTTAACCATAAACACAATTTATCAGTTTTCTTTTTTACTGAGCGGTGAGAAAGCAACAGAGTATGTTAAAGACACCTTTCTAACAGCTCAAAGATTTTCTTTGCTGACAAAAGAGAAAATAGCTACAAAATAACACTTAAGAGTTATTAAGAGGAAAAAATAATGTGTGCACTTCAGTTAATACTAATATCGTCATAAATAACACACCTCTGTGTATTCGCCAAGTCAAACAAACTGAAATAATCCATGCTTAGAAAATGTAACTAACAGAGTCCCAACAATCTGCTGAATGTTGAAAAATCCAATGCCTGTCTTTTATCCTGATACCCTATTTGAACCATCAGATTCTAATAAACATGCTGGTTTCAGAACATAATAAATCTCACGTGAATATATTTTGTCACACCGAATGAATCCACCAAATGAACTCCACTCTGGAAAACAGCAAAGAGTGGAATCCATTAACTTTTCCTCAGGAAAATAAGTATACATTATATGAAGGACAATTGAATTTTAAAATGTCTGCTTTTTTGAGGGGAAACTGCACACAAAAAAGAAATTTGTTTTAGAGGATATTGCCAAATCTTTATCAATGAGAAAAGGTTATGCAGAAAAAGTCATTAATAGTCTTATTTGATTTAAAAAAAAAAAAAGCATACTTGAGTTGTTACCTGTATGATGTAGAAAAATGACAGGAAAATAGATCAAGAATTGGTCGGCACCAGGTGAAGGTGAACTGCATGATTTTTGGTTGAAAAATCTGACTAGACTGCATTCCTTCATTGCCAAGCAGCTTGACAATGTACTGCAAAGAGGTAAAATTGAAAATCAGTTAAAATCTGACAAATCTTATCCAATAATGAAACTTGCAACAAAAAGGGGAGAACCAATCCAATTATAGGCCAATTACGTGCTTACCAACAACTTTCAAATTGCTAACTTGTATGATAGCTTATGCAGTCCAACAGCATCTGATTGAAAACAGGCTTTTCCCCCCCAAGAAACGAAACAGTTCCAAAAGCAGAAAAAAAAAAAGATCAGCCCTAACTAAAAAGATTTGGACAACTAGAAGAGAAGGAAGATTAACTTGAATGTAGTTAAGAGTGATTACAAGAAGGCATTTGACTCCTTACCACATCATTGGATAATCAAATGTTAGAAATAACAGGAGTCAGTAGAAACAACCAAATCTGTGCAAAGATGAATGAAATAATGGATGACACAGTTGTTGGTCCATGTTGATAGATTGGAAGTGGCTAATAACAAAAGATGAGTCTTTCAAGGAGACTAACTATCACCATTACTGTTGTACTGACACTTCTGCTGCCAATACTGAACAAGTCAGGATGTGGCTAGTAAACATCAAAAACATTTGCCACACTATCACACTTCCTTACATGGCAAAAGAAAGCAAAGGTAGACCAATAGTAATAGATTCCTTGGTTGCAATCCCAAAACGTCTGGAGTACCAGTTGAATACCACTGACATTGACAAAATCACCATCAGTCAATTCCAAAAGGCAATTTTATTTGGAACAGCTTACATCCTGTGATGATACTTTTAATATCATGAAACAACATCTGCCTATCCTAGGTACTTGGGAAGGACTGGATAAAAATGCCAAATCCAGTGTAAACATCTGACTGTGTAATCAACCATAATAATATCATCAAAGGCTTTGAATTCCTGTCCTGTTGTGTAATTACTTCTCTTTGTCCCCTAATGTGCCCTTTTGATGGAAAAAGGATGTCCCTGGTGTCTTGTTCATAAAAATATTTTTAACCAACATGTTAACAAATGATCTTAGCTTTACAAGGACATGTTTGTATTTGACCAAATATGGCATTCATTTAATCACATTTCCATTAAGCAGAAGAAGGCATTGCTTGCTTGTCCAGGGAATTCATAATTCCAGTTGAGAACAAGATGAAAAAGAGGCACTAAAGGAGAAAATATGCATATTCAGTAAACATAAAAGAGAAGCATGTTATTCAAGAGAAGAGCATAAACCACAAAGCTAAAGTGGGAGTAAATGGCACACCATTTACAAATCATGAATTAATTTACTTGCAACTTGATCCTCAGGAGCTGGCAATGCTGATGAAAGGCATCCCAACGGTACACAGAAGGGGCTTCTTTGCACAGGTATTAGGAAGTATTCTAGAAACAATTGCAAGGCCCTATGAGGGATGGCCAGCAACAGGCCTTGACAAAACATAGATATTAGTTAAGCTATTGCGAATTTGTTTGCTTTCTGTATGCTTCAATGCAAAATACTGCCATGGAAGTTGCTCAAGGACTCAGAAAGGACATTTACACGATAGCATTGGGCTGGAAGAAATTAAACTCAATAACTTTTGAATATGCAAACAGTGATCCTGTATCTGGATACTCCAATACAAAAGCCCAGTATAACTACAACAAAAGCTATGTCACATTTGGATTGAGGCCAGCAGATTGTTTCTACTGTTGTTTCTACACGTAGCTCCCCTGTAGATGCTGAACCCATGAAAGGTCTTTTTTTCATGTGTGGCAAGTCTTTATTCCAGCTGGTATCAATTTCTCTGGTGTAAACAATTGTGCTACTGTTATTAAAGCTGCTTTCTATGGTCCTGCCTCCATTTGTAGTCAAAACTAAGACTATCTCTGTGATTCCACAACATTTTTTGTTTGTTTGTCTAACAACATCCCTTACAGGGACTTTGGATCCCTTTGCATTTGATACAAAATGTATTCTTTGCTATGTGACTCATTTTCCACATAACCAACCTTGGTTTAACCAGTGAGGCGGTGGCAAGCCAGAGGAAGAGAAGGTGAAATAACAATGCATCATCTGTTCCAGGTCATTCAGTGTTTCACAGGTTTAATCAAGCTTTCTTCATCCTCCATTACCCTCATTAGGTCCTATTAGGCTAGTGCTCAGTGTTGATCTGTATCTTGGTAAAGATTATTGTGGATGATTAACTGTAATTACCAGTAATGGCCCTATCTCTTCATGGAAAAGACCTGCAATGCTGTCATCAGGCTGGCATCTGCTCTGCGGTAAATGGCTCAGCCTATTACCAATTAAGTTATTCATGTTTGATCCCACAGGTTGCTCTCTGTGTGGGCTTCCCCTTCTCCAACAGCTAGTTATTATGAATTGACTATGCAATGTGGAAGGGGTATTGATGGTTCAGACAACAATGACATGAATAAAACAAGAGAAACAAAATATATACTTTGTTTGATCCATTTAACAAACTGAATACTTACAAGGTTTCCTTTGTATTTTCATTCTATTTTTCTTGGAACACTTTGTAGGGAAAGGACAGAAATAAGGGAGAGTAAAGATATCTATCCAGGCAGTATAATCCAAATCCAACCAATTAAATCATTTATAAATCATTTGATCTTATTAAGCATGTGAGTTATCAAAGCAATACCCTAAGGGAAGCTTTCCTTAGATGAGATTAGATAGATAGATAGATAGATAGATAGATAGATAGATAGATAGATAGATAGATAGATAGATAGATAGATAGATAGGCAGGAAGGCTGGCAGGCAGGCAGGCATGCAGGCAGAAGGTAAGTAAGCAGGCAGATCCATAAGAATTGATTTTTACAAATTATAAAAATGAAGTTGTTTTGTCGTATGTGTTTTTATTACAGATTTGTAATATGATTTGTTGTATCCTTGGATGCTATTTTTTCTGTACCTCATTCTCATCTCCATTACTGCTTTCTTCTGCCTTTCCTCTTCTTTGTTCTTCTTTGCTCTTTGCAATAACTTTGCTCTCCTTTGTCCATCTCACCAGAATTAATGGAGAATTTTTATTCAGAATCCTATTATATAATTATAACAAATACAGGAATGTATTTGTATTTTCTTGGTAGAAAGCCTGGAAGCCACGTGTAGCCAAAAGATCCAAAATAGCAGAGAGCACAAGGGGAGGTGGCAAGGCAAGGAGAGCAAAGCAAACAGAAGGGCACCAAGCAAGACAAGCACTGAAATAATGAAAAAGTAAAAATCAATTCCAAAAATCAATTTTATTTCACCCAGGGGTGGGATACTACCAGTTCGCACCTATTCGCTAGAATCGGTTGTTGACATTCTAAGCAGTTTGGAGAACTGGCTGTTAGAAGAAATTACTGGCCTAATCCTGTAAGGAAGGCAGGAAGGAAACATTCTGGTGTTGCTTACAGAAACTGCCTCTCCATTAGCCCTTATTACATTTTTGGCAGGACTAGAATTCCTGTCTCAGGAATGTCTCTGGAGTTTTTCCCCCCTCCTTTGCTGGTATTATGCTTGTGTGGAGTGACCATTCAAAGTTACAATGGCACTGAAAAAAGTGACTTATGACCATTTTTCACATTTTCAACTGTTGCAGCATTCCCACAGTCATGAGAGGCCAGGCGAGGAGGTGCGTGCCTCGATGTGAGTGATATTGAGTTGGCCATGCTCAGCCAATAACATGACTACCAAGCCATGCCCACCAACTTAGCCATGCCCACAGAATCAGTTGTTAAAAAATTTGAATCCCATCCCTGATTTCACTCATTGACAGTTCCATTTGGCTGGATTGTGTCATTTTACTTTTAATGGGGAAATTAAACCCATACGTAATTCTCTTGCATTGATTTTAAACTCAGTTGTGGCTGTTTTGTACCCTATTCTAAAATGGGATTCCTAGGAACATTAATAACTCAAATGAACAATTCTGAAACATGTCTCCAGTTTCATTAAATCCAGCCTTTGAGTAAATAGTGTTACTCATTTTGAACATGCTTCTCACTGTATAAAAGACACCATAATTAAAGATTGCAGACTTGGCTGCCCTGTGTGAAATTCTAGTATTTGAACTAACACACTATGGCTCAATGAAAACAAACAATAGGTTGCATCAACAATTATAGTTGCTGGCTTGGTTTACAGCTTTGAGTATCCAACTTGTGAGCACAGTTATATGATGAGATTTAGGGCAGTTATTTTTGTCATAATTCAAAATTTTAAAAATGTCACATGTAAAACAGCAGAAATCATGACTTCATCTCAGAATAGAAGGCAAAATTTCAGATCGATATTTGATTATTTGATGTGTATTCTTTTCAGCCATTGTAAATCAGGGCAACACATCATATTTTTTCACCTGTTGTATCCTTGCAGGGCAGTAAGGCTGTATTTGTGGTTGCAGATTGCTCTTCTATTTCAATAAGATATAACAGCAGCTTTTTCTGAGCTCAAGACAACACTTGATCTTTGGAATATATTCTAGAAGTGCCTCTCCAAAACTAATACCTCAAAGGCAAAAAACACTAACAACAATGAATATCAATAAAAATGCCAATAAATCAAGTGATATAAGCTTATAGGAAATGAATATACTAGACTCTTGGTGCTGCAATTTATAAGGCCCTGTCCTGTATCTCAAAGCTACCTTCTTAATGATCTCTGTGAACAAGCTTATTTGAAGATATGCCTGTTATTAGGAATTCCTACTGTAGGGAATACAAGAGAAGAGTCACTATAGTGGCAAAAACCAGAAGACTGGTACTACCCTTTCTACCTAATAAATGTTTTTTAAAAGGGATACCCAAAGGTGTTTTTTCTGGAGACAACTGGACTTCCTTGCTTTTTCTTTAAAAGTGCTTCAATTACCGTCTAAAAGGATGCAAATGACCAGCTATCTGCAAGGTATATAAATCCTTCCATTCCCCACTGTCTGTCAGAGCGGAAGAAGCTTCTTGGATGAGAAGTGAAACATCTTCAAAGAAAAGTAAAAAAAAAACCAAGAAAGTTCAGATGGTGCCAGAAAAAGCACCTTTGGGACAACCATGACATGGATGACTGAGAATCTCTACAGACAATTAAAAGGGATAAGTTTTTAGGCTATGACGGAGTGAGCTGTAGTTTCTGAAAACTTGCGTCTTTTATAAAAATTTGTTAATTTGAAACAGAACTACAAGCAGGCTGGGGCATTATAGTTGCAAAATATCTATCCATGTGATGAGTTACAACACAGAATAATGTAGTTGTAAGGGACTTTGGAGGTTCTAATCCAAGCCCCTGCTCAAGCAGGAGATCCTATAGCTGTGATGGCAAACCTATAGCATGTGTGCCCTCTCTGTGGGCATGTGAGCTGTCACCCCAGAGCAGCTCCGCTCCGCTGCCCATATGTGTGCATGTCTCCCGCCGGCCAACTGATCTTTGGCTCTCTGCCACACAGGCATGGAGGCTGGAACGCATTCACGGGGGATACACGTGCATTGCATTTTGGGGGTTTGCTCGCATGCGTGTGCTTTGGGCACCCAATACCTAAAAGGTTAACCATTACTGTACCATACCATTTCAGACAAATGGCTGTCCAGTCTCTTCTTAAAAGCCTCCAGTGAACGGGTACCCACAACTTTTGAAGGGAATTTGTGAAGGGTTTGAAGGTTAATTATTCTTACTGTTTACAGATAATCAAAATTGGAAGGGACCTTGTAGGTCATTTAGTCCAACCCCCCGCCCAAGCAGGAGATCCTACACTATTTCTGACAAATGGCAGTCCAATCTCTTCTTGAAAGTCTCAAGTGATGGCACTCCCACAACTTTCGAGGGCAAGTTGTTAGGAAATGTCTCCTTAGTTCTAGGTTGCTTCTTAGTTTGTTGTACATTTTATATACAACTATAATTTGTATACAACATTGTTAGTTGTATACTTTGGAATAGTTTAGAACTCATCACCTAGGTAAGCTGTAAAGTTGAAAACTTTAATTAATTTGTGGATTGATCAAAATGATTGATTTATTGAAGCATCTTTGACTAAATGTATTTTCTTTTACATCATATTAACTATGCATTTAACTAAAGAATATTGAAAAACATTAAAGCTGACTTTTCCTACTAGTGGAAGTTTGGCATATAAACCTGTTAGCTTTCTACACCTATTTCTTTCAATAGCACCCAAAATAGAAGAAAATATTTTTATCTCAGGGTTGAACTATGAGGTCCTTGGTGTTTTTTGACATCGGTTGCTTTTTTGAAGATGTCTCATTCCCCAACTGCGTAACAAAGAACCACACATTACTTCCTTCTATGTTTCTGCAACAAGAACCCAAAGACAAGCTGTCCCAAAAATCACACAGTGAGATCAGCATGTTTGGGGATCAGGGAGAAATCAAAACAGCCAAGAGGGAAATTATGACTGTGCAATTAAAACACTGCTGCTGTTTACATGTATGAAAGACAAAACAATTCCAATTGCTATGGAATGAAAAAGAGAGTTGTGGAATGACCTAGGAATTGTCTGCTCTGAATACAATTACAGGTTATAAAGCAGATTTTAAGACCATAATAAAATTATTTCTACCACAAGGGATTCAGCTTCTATGACTGAAGATAGACTACAACCAGTCTCCCTCATCTATACTACATTAGCTCTCAACTGTGAAATTGGGGACTTCAACTGCAGTTATTTTACAATACCGGAATCCTACAAAGATTGCTTAATTTATTTTAATTTAACCAGGGAACAGAATAATTTACAATGATCCTTGGTTTAATGTACTGAACTCTGAAAGCTTCAACTTGTTTGAAGATTCTGGCAGCAGGGCAGAGATTCAAAAGAGCACTCTAAAGGAAGAGCTCATGACTGAGGCCATGCTGTCTAAAATGATTTACATGTTCAAGGACCAGACAGACACAGAACTCAGCTTAAAAGCATTTAGAAGTACAATGCTGGATTTCACCCAAAAATCTTGCTTTGTCTTTCTTTTTTATGAATAGTAGCAAATATATACAGAAAAAAGTCATTATTCTCTCAGAAGTTTTTACTTATTATCCCTGACTAAGCTTTTATTCATTCTTGGCTTTCACCAATGTATCATTAGTGCATCATGTGTTAAGCATCAGATTAAAAGAAATTGATGTTTGAAGGCAGCAGGGAGGGGTTTTTTCCTCTTCTTCTTTTTTCCAGACACTGTTGGACTATAATAGTGCAGATGAGGCTGCAGTAAAAAGGTTAACTCCATTGACGTTAGGATGATTGCATGAAAATAATTTTTTCCTAATCTTTGACCACGTTAATAAAAGGATGTCCTATCCTTTTATTTTCATAAAAGATCAGCAACAGTTACGCCATAGATATAAAGATACCTCTATTACAGATTACATCATGCCAAGGTAATATTAAAAAGAGGCATTTAGAAATTAGTTCAACATTTTCATACTAGCAGTTGCTACAATAAATAACCCAGCAGTGAGAAAACTGGTGAGATTTGGTATTTTTTTAATTTAGAAAAATGAAGGAGGCCACCATTTTAGCAGTGAACAATTTTGTTCCTTACTTTATTTTGAAAAAGGAAAAAAAACATTGGATATAAAATGATTCAATCCAAATTTAACTGCATTGAATAATGTTGATCCAACCATTGCAATAATAGAATTAGTACATAAATGGAAAGCAAATAGATATCAATAATAAGACTATAAAAGTGAGTTTCATTGTATTTCCAGCACTGAAGAATAATATTTCTTGGCTGTCTCCTCTATTTGATAAATCCATTATTCCGTAGATAAACTCAAGTTTGGGATTTGTAATTCAGGATTATATCTCCATATTTAAATCGCATTAAATATTGTAATATATATTAATAAACTTAGGACACATTGTTTTAAATAAAAACAATGTGTAGTAAGACAAGGCACATCCCTTGAATAAGTGTCCTGTCACCCATCCCGCTCTTCTTAATGTGGCTGAAAGCCAAGCTTTGTTAAAAGTTATTCAGGTGCCAGAAAGTGTGAAATACTATCTTTTCCTTGAATTATTTTCATTTTAAGATTATTTTAATAATGTCCAAGATCCTTAGCTATTGGTATGTTTATATAAAATATTCTAATTCTTTCTTGCAGAATGTTTGGAAATAACTAATATTCCCCCAATGAGAGTCTTTAATTGTTTACAAAAATGTACTTAATTTATTAATTAAGCTAACATATATTCTTGCAATCATTCAAATCACATTTCAACACTAATTTGTGAATTTTGGATACAGCTAAGCAGATTGTGAAATCAAGAAATGTGTTAATTGAATAATTTCAGTTTTAGGCATTTGAAACCTACTTTCAGCAACTTAAATGATTTAAATATTTAAACACCTGATATAATTTATTAAAGCTGCCTTTTGTCTAATAAGGCAAAGAAGTGGTTCCAATGTCAAATCAAAAATAAGAAAATATTAAAGACATCCTTGAGAAGCTTCATCAGACATCTTCATGAGATAGAGGAACAGATTTTAATTTTAATAGCCCTAGAAAAATGATCATAATGCTACGTTTTGATCCAATTAACAAAAACAAATTCATTAAAATTTTAACAAAAAGATTGTTTAAAACGTAAAAATATTTTAAACATTTCCATTACACCATATTAAAGGCCTTTTCTACATTCAACAAGTCAATCGCTGCAGTTTTCAATTCTTTTTTAATTAGCCAGAATGTCAATTAGTAATGTAATATTATCAAATTTCAGTCTTTTTTACACAGCCAGATTGCACAAGATGAATAACTGAAGGTTATTTGTATATGCCAAGATTCCTGCCATTTTTTGAATCAATCTTTAAAAAAAGAATAGCATGGTCAACATGATTTTTACCAACCTGCAAATCCCACTTCTGAAAGCCTTACTTAAAGCAAGTTAAAATTTACAATTTCATATAAAGATGATCACCAAAATCTTTCTCTTTTCATAGATGTATGGCCTCTATATTTTATATAACATAAAGGGGTAGACAATCTATGGAATTTCTATGACAATGGTAAAATATGCAAATATTTGTAGTTTGAACTGCCACGAATTGACTATTTCAAGAATGGAGACCTATAAAATGTGTATCAAGTCACGAAGTCAATGAGGAAAAGAGATTGCTCTCCCTCTTTCATAGTTGGGATCAAACAGTGAAAGAATGGTGGGAGATTCAGTACAATGAAATGAAATGTTTCTTTACTCAGTACTTGGATTACTAATGGAATTTATTACCGCAATGTGATTCTAAGGAAAATGAGAAGAATTTGGAATCGGAATAGTTAACAGGAGCTTCCAGGAAGGGAATGAATATATCTCAATAGCATGCCTCTAGTTATAGAAAATAGCTATAGCAACTAAAACTCTGTTTGGACATCCCATAAATATTTTTTGGCCTCTGTGAGAAACAAGAAATTGAGCTACATGGGATTATAGTCCGATCATCTGTTTTATGTTAATAAGTGAGGTTCCATAGATATGCTGGAACCCTTCAGAATAAATTAATACGAACTTCTTGCTTTAAAGAAAACAGAGCCATTTTACTAGATTCCTGCAATATACAACAAAAATATATTATTTCTGGGCAGCATAACACTTTCCACACTCCTTATTCCCAGTCCAATTTATTGACATGAAATACCATATTAATCTGTCCTAGCTGACAAGTAAATAATTTATTTATTTAATCTCTATCACTACCAATATGATCTTTCTTCCTTTTCTTTCTGTATCTTCTTTGTTTAGATCAATGTGATAATAGATCATGTGAATAACTTTGATTTACTTATATAGGACAGGCATAGAACATACCATCATATTATTCATCATGAGAATAATGCAAATTACACATAAAATTATGAATATTTCCATTCTTTTGTCCCTCTCTCTCTACCATAATATATGGATCAGGACAGAGTGAAACGTATTAATTTTCACATGAAAAAGTTGTTTTATGAAGTGAAGATATTAAGTATCTTATTGTTAATAACATGAAAGTGTTATGACTGTTTTAAATTATCACTATTTACTTGTGAATGGGAAAATTAATTATGAAAAATATTCTAAGATTCCATGTATGAATCTGTCAGAAGGCTTAAGCAAACTCCCTTTCTTGTTTTCTAAAGAACTTGAATTACTTGTTCACAAGTATATGCATTCAGGTGGATGCATTCCAACTAAATGCCAAATAAATGAGATTTAGGGCACTTCAGAAGGATCATTTCATAATTCATAAATTACCTTTTTATTGGCATTATGTTCACAGCTTTCTTAAAACACAATAAAATGTTAATGGTCTAATTTTACTTCTAAATTAATCTCAGCACAAACAATGAAACAAACTCTATTTGCCAATAAAATATTCTAAAGTACCAGAATCGAATTTACAAGTCAGGAAGCTGGATCTCAGGGTATTTTCATTTGTTTAAACTTTGCTATAGCTCCTGTGAGTTATAGGCTCTTGGATAAAAAGGTCATTTGCCTTGTTCTATCTATAATTTCAAGTGTGACTTTTGTGCGAATAACCAAATCATCAGATATGAAAATAAATACTATTTTTCCAGCATTATGGATTTATTTTAACATGTTTCAGTTCTCCAAGTATATAATATCAGAATTAATTTTCTTTATAGATCCATATATTTATGGTACAATTCTCTTCTTCTTACCTGCAGTCAGGCACATTGAAGTCAATGGAACTTACTTTTCTAGAAGTCAACCATAAAATTAGACTAGTTTTTTTTTTTTTTAAGTGAGTTTCTGTAACTATTTCAAATGGCTTGTGATCTTAAGGGGAAAATGTGAGCCCTGTAATCTCAGATTACATTCGTGGATAGAAAAATTAATGGGGGATTTCATCGAATCTGGCAGAACAGAATCCAGTAGGAGGGGATAATTCTGCAACAGTTTTTGATGGTGGTGCTTACCTTTATCTTGGCCATTTTCTTCTCTCTTTTTTTCCTTCTTAGTTATTAGTAACAACTGCAAACAGTAGTAGTTTAGCTGAGGGTTTTCAGTTTCTGCAAAACCAGTGTTATTTAAAGGCATTATAGAGAAAAATGGTATCCACAAAACAATGTCCATATACACATAGAATATTTTGCTAAATGACCATGATTATCTCACATGGGGAAGCAAAAAAAAAAAACTTCAGGCAAACATATCTTCCAGGACCAAAAACTCAAATTCCAAATAATCAAATATTAATAAAACAAATATAAAACTATTGCTTGGTTCCTTTTCTTGTGCAGGCGCAGAAGATGCCGTTTCTTCCAAACAGGGGTTGAAAGTTAAATACTGAAAACAAAAGGCTGCCATCATTCAGTAAGCAAGTGCTGCCATCTGGTGTGAATAACATTTTTTCTCTTAGGCCAGTTCAGCGTATTTCCAGAAAATGTGTACTACAGAAACAGGGTGTGTTGCTCTCTGGGTTATATTAAAAAGGTCTGCCTTTTGCATGATAATAAAAAACCTAGAGCATTGTCAGACACCTCTTCTATGTTGGGTTGAGTCAAGACATGAAAAACTTCATTAATTGGCACTTACAAGGAAGTGTCTGTCTTTATGAATAAAACTAGTATAAATTAAAGATCAACTACAACTTGACCAGCCACATCAACATAGATTGGTGTATATTTAGTCTTTTTTTTTCTAAAAATAATTTTAAATACTTAGAACCTGCCTGGAATCTGCAATCTTTTATTTTAATGAACTTAACCTACCTAAAATGCAACCTAATTTTTATAGCATTTATATCATTATCATTTTGAATATTTGCACACTTTAATATTGATGGCTAATTTTCAATTATAATAGATGCTTGACGTCACAAAACTGCCTGAACAAAAACCACTTCAAACTTTTTTACTTACTCTTTCTCCCACACAGTTGTTTTTAATCAACAAGAACTAATCATATTTACTCCCAATCCATTTTCCCATTAACACAAAATGCTTGGATTAAGCTGAGCCAAATGGTCTTAAATTTAAGTACTTGGGTTTAATTGGGTTGTACATACAGCCTTGTTCCTTTCACTACCTTGTAACATTCCAGTTCCTAAGCTTGAAAGTAAATTGAATTCCAATAGCTAGTACAAATTTATATGCCATTTAGGACTTCACTACATCATTCTACATACTATATGTTTACATATGTGCCTAACTGCACCTTTCTCTTCATAGCTTGTCAAATTAAATGTAGCAGATATACTAGATAGATAAAAATATTGAAACACTCTATATGTTCTAAGGAGCTATTGTTGTTTAAATTACAAACTCATTTCAGATATAACAATAAAATAAATAAGAAAGATTCTGGTCATTCCAAGCATTTTCACTGTTTAAGTTCATCTGATTTCAGTGAAAGAATGAAGCTTTAGGTGAAATGGATGGCACCGATGTCTATATTTACTAAAAACAAATGTGCGATATTTGTATTCTTTATAGTTAAAGAAAAGTATATGAAGGAAAATGATTCACTGATTTCTACTTATTATAATACATGTGTACTCCAGATAAGCAAGTTTGGAATGATAGCCTGAGAACTGTTCATTACCATATTTATAATTATTTTGTTTGTATGCCAGTGTTCCTTCTAGAGAATGCCAAAGTAATTTAATGAATTTCTAGCTTAGTCACGTACGCACTCATTTGCCTACATGAACTCCAAATGGCTTACATCCAAGTAGGAATACATAGGTTTTCAATTCATAGGATTAAGTGTGCAATAGACTTCACCCACATATTTGCATCATCATTTTCATATTTGCATCATATTTTCTGCAAAAGATCCAATTAATTTCATCGTATTATTTTCTATAGACAGGAGTAGCTACATTATTTTACTGAAATTTAATATTGCCATTTGGATGGATGTTTTCCACAATTTCCATTATTTTATTAACATAATTTACGTTATTTTATTGCATTGATTATTTTTCTATCAACCGCACAACCCCTTGTTTCCCATGGTGTACCATAAAGCTATTTACTGATAAATTAATAAATCATTACTGATCAGTATTCATCTGCCCTGGGAAATAAGCCTCCATGACTTTAAGATTGTGATTATGTCCTGTATGAGTTTCATGTATATTATTAAATAACCAACAGGCTCCTTGCCCAGTTTTTCTAGTAAGTTTGCAGAATGATTACACAGGGTAATATTTTAAAATTGCAACTGAAAAGACAGGCTGACATTCTATGAGTATTTTATTATATCCATAAACTCCATTGATACTGTAGACTAAGTATCAGTTCAATTCGTGTTAAATTTTCACTTAAACAAATGCAGTTCAGCTAGAAACATACTGGCAATCATACAACATTGGTTGCTTTTAATTCTCAAATGACTTCATTTCAGATGCTTTTATGTTATATTTCAGCCATCCATTGTGCTGCTGGGAATAACTTCAGGTCAATAGTCTCCCAGTCCCGTATTAAAACAAATACAAAAAAGAAAAAAGAAAATACCCTAATATAATATTTCCAGACAGATGTCTTCATTAGAACTATAAAGGGAATTTGAGCTTTACCAAGAATTCTATTATTTTTATAAATAGATTGATTTTGATGGAAGGAAGAGAAGGATATGTTCGAACTAGTTTAAATCGGGAAATTTAAAAAATTTAAATGAGTTCCTCATTTTTTAAAAAAATGGTACGATGTGGTACAATTATAACTATATCGACTTATTAAGTTCTGTTGGCATTTGCTGCAAGTATTATCAGAGGGGTGCAATTTGGCAATATTCTGTCTTGTCTCTAAACTTATCAGATTCAGCTGTAAGGGATCCCTTGGGAAAGTATCCTGACTCTTTCATTGGTTTCTCTTTTGCATCTGGTGGGAAGAAACTGTAAGACTCAAGCAGCAAATTGGTTAGTGAATTTGTAGTGAAGTATGGGCAGAACAAACTGAATCTGTATGACACAGATGGCTCACATGAAACTGCGGGAAGACTTACCAGCCTACCATACAATTATTTTTTCAAGCAAAATCCAGGAAAGAATCAGCATATCTATTAATCCTTTTCATTATTTCTTTTACTATTTTGGAATGGTTTGCCCCAAGTCTATTTGTCTAAGATTTATTAATTGCTATGTATTATATATGAAATTGCCACTGTTTCACAGAAATCAGCCACTGGTCCAGAAGTTTATTGGATCATTTGTAGGATACTAGGAGTTTAATTAGGTTAGATAGAAGAAAATTTCTTTTGGGAAAGGCAGGGCGAGAGATAGTATGGTAGGGAAAATATTTTGTTGTATTTCTTAGAAGTTTGTGACATGCTTCTTTTTGAAGAAATCAAATCTTATGGCAGTAGCCTAAGAAGCTGGACTATTTCAAAATCCTGTGACATAAGAATTCTACTTAGATATGTTAGCTGTTGAAAAGCTAAAAGGAAACTGGAGAAATAAAAAGAATAAATTCTTTCTTTTCTCTCTTTTTTCATTTGTTTATGATTAAATTTTAAGTTGAAAGTTGCTTGACATAAAGGAGGAGGATACATTGTAGTTGTACAATTCATAACCATTGATAGTGCTAGATGGATAATACATTGGAGTAATGTCTTGCTAATATCTCTCTAAATACAGGTACGGCAGAGAAAAAGATCTAGTTGGCTTAAGAGTTTCTTCCCTAAGGAGCCAACAACAACAACAACAACAAAATAACAAGGTTATTAATAACAGGGATCTCTTTTAAAGAGTGAAATCAATCAATCATTTTCCCCCACTGATTTAAGGATCAAAAAGTATAAACTAGGGCAGGTGTGTCAAACTTGCGGCATTACATTGTCATCACATGACTTTTTTCCCCTACGCTAACCCAGGGGTGGGCATGGCCAGCACCTAACAAATCCAGCCCATAGACTCTGAGTTTGACACCTCTGAACTAGAGGAAGATCAGTTTGCACAAGTACTATAATTTAGACACAGTTGAGGGTGCTGATTTATCAGCTTTGAAGTCCTACATGAGTGGGACCAGGTTACTTGAGGAACTGCATGTCCTGAAAGCATCTGCCCATCCTACCTGGTAAGACAGACTGAGTATGCTCCAGGACCTTTCCCTTGAATTTGAATCTGGAGAGAGGCACCTTGTTCATGACTGTGCCAATTTTTGGGACATCTCTCCTGAGAACATCACTTGTGATTCAAAGGACTTCAACTCCATGCCCTTCCAGGAGCTTTGAAAAGCTGGCTCTTGCCCCAAGCATTAGGCTAGAATGGAAGTGAGCCCAGAAAATCTAAATTTGGAGTTGATGGGGTGTTACAGCACTGTGATGAGCTATATGATGCTGTCTAGAGTTTTGTGGGATTTGTTTATTCTAAGTTTAAGAGTGCTGATGTGAATTGCCTAGGATTATTATGTATAAATTATCTTTTAAAAGTACAATCTTGTTTGAAAATAAAACAAAAGAAATACAGATTTTGTACAGGTAGAAATATGAATGACCACTGGGATATGTAAAAGGAGATGGAAAGTTTATAGCAGATGCTTTAAACCTCTGAATTCTTGCTGTGTTATTGAAGTCACAAGCTATGCCAAGGCTCTCTCCATGGTGTGTGATTCTGTCCTAAGATCATCTTGCTATATATGAACAATTTTCTTGCTCTGAAAAAAGAATGACAGTTTTGCCTGGTTTTCACGCAGTAAAATTAAAAAAATAAGTTTTGCTTCACAATATTTTGCCTAACACTAATTACAGTGAACAGCATTCAGCTTAAATGGTGTGGTTCTTCTTCACTATAATCTTAAGAGATTTAAAAGCACTCAAGATTAACTGAATGAGGTCTACTATTTACATAATTTTGAAATATAAAAACCAACTTTATTTCTCAGCACATGAATATGAATTCTGATATAAAAGTGTACAGGATATACAGTAAATTTCTCAAAAATCTTTAAAACAATATTGAAATACAACCTGAGAGATTCCAAATGGTAAGAAATGCCAGTGAGTTTTAGCTAGACTAAAATTTGAATTAAGGTATATCAATTATGTCTCTGTTTCAGCTTTTATAAGGAACTAGATTGATAATAAAAACTAGGTAGAATCAGCTAGCTTCTACATTTCATTTAGGGGACCAGTTAGCTTGAGAAAAATGACAACATTAAGAAAAACATCAATGCAACATATACTGAACTACTACTACTATTACTGGGCTTTTATTTTCTATCTGCTCTAAAATAAGCTTCACTAAGAACAAGGGGAATTCTGTCCTTTACTAACAATCTTAAATATTGATTTCTATAGCAGAGATGCTGCAGAAAGTTACCTCTCCGTGAGTGTCCTAAAATACAGTTATGAACAAAGCGCATCCTAGTTGTACGCTTAATTTAAAATAGTTTAGCTGTTCAACATCACACTTGGCTTTATACCCCAACTGTGAAATTCCTAGTGTCATCTGAACAACCATTGTTGAAAATGAAACATTAGTCTGATCCTTAATACTTTCTAACTGGAATTGATGGCTAGCTTTTATTTTTGTTACTGCCTAACCAAATTGCTAAGTTTATCGAGTCACATTCAACCAGTTTTAAATGAGTTGGAGAAGCAAAGCCTTGGTTTTGTTGTTCTTTATGTAATAAAATGTCTTAAGAGAAATTAGTATTATCAAAACTACATTTTATCATCCTTAACATTTAACTAAATGACATGAAATTACATCTAGGTATGTTCAGCAGGAGGGAAAAAAAGGAGTGGTCCTTTATATAACTGGCTATATAAGAAAATCTATTGTAGCCAAATGTTTATCTCAGTTTTTTTCTCTCCCACTGAAACTGTGGAACTTAACAAAAGCATTATATGCCCTTGGCAAACCAGACACTCCAGTCTTTGGATAAAACCTAATTAAACTAAGTGCTGGTAGCAAGGGCGTTCAGCAACCCAGCCAATTCAGGTAACTAAAACAAGGCATTATTTTTCAGCATTTAGTTTTGCCCTTAGAAACAACATGTTTTGCACTGTTTTTTTATATGTCATACACATGTACAAGTTAAAAGGGAGCCTATTCTGTGATAAGAAGCCCAAATAAAATTGCTCCTGTTTGTGTGGAACTATTTTTTTCCCATTTTGATCATTGATATAGCCTTGTAATGAAGCAGAAAATGAGCAATATTGATAAGAATGTATATTAAAATAAACATTTTTAGTGGAATGAGACATTATTTGGTTCTGTGATAACTCTCCTCTATTCAGGCCACTTTACAGAGTTGTGATGTATGAGAAACTATTGAGTGTTTTGATCATGTATTGGGGAGGATACGGAAGTCTACTGTTTATGTCACTGCTTAAAAACATGACATGTAGCATCTCATAATGGCTACTACAACAGATGAATCAAGTCTGACTAGCCAATTTTTGCAACAAGTTTAACTTTTCTGCATTAAAAGAATCATTATTTTTACAAAACAAACAAACAAATACAGCAACACTCCAAAAATGTGGCATATATAAGGAAGGGCCTACTTACATATAGGCTTGTTTTGAAACCATTTATTATTATGTCTTAAAAGCAGTTCTACCAGTATTAAAGATAAGCAGAAGGTACAAGCTTTCATGATTAAATTGTGCAAATGTTTTAGCAACATCTGATATATGACAACGATTCTTTGTTGTATTGACATGAGGGGTTACCATGTAGCAACTGTTCAATATCTTACTTTGGACTTCTGTGATAGACCACTTAACTACCTCAGCTTTCCCAGTGATCGTCTCATTTATCTAGGATTATTGCACTGAATTTACTGTTTGGTTTTCTTCCAGAACTGAAATGTCAAGTCCAGTGTCATGTATGCAGTAGCTTTGTGCCATGAGAGCTCAACAGATCCACCAAAAGCTGCTAGCAGTTGATCTTTGGACAGAGCTAAAAATAAATAAATCCTCTTTAGCAGATCAATATTCATCCCATTTAATGCTTGATGTGAAAATTCTGGATCTGTGATAGCAAAGCTGATGTACAGCTAATCGTTGAAAATGGGCATTAGGGTTTTTATAACATGGCAACATATTGTCAGACAGAAAAAGGATAAATATATTGTGTCCACTTGGTCTCTGCGCACACTTGTAATTGGATGTACGCACACACTGAATATGATGGTGGCTTTGCTCTGTATATGGTTTCATAGATTGTAAAAAGTTATTAATAAGAGATCATAATATTAATAAAAGTATTTCTTGTTGTTGTAAGGTAGCATGCTATATCCATTGATTTTGTATGTTAGGAGAATTGTGATTCAGCCATCTGTGTATTTTTTCAACCATAGCTAGAGACTGTACTTTTGAACACTGTTTTTCAATCTTTTTTTTTTTTTAAGTTCCCATAGTGTAGGCATTATAAACCTCGGAGTTAAAAGTAAGAATGTTTTTTATTAAACAGCCTAGTATTTGATCCTTCAAATCTGTGTAATAAACCTAAGTGTAGAGATCTCCCTGAAATAATTTCTGCATTTACTTTTCTTTTAGATGAAGCTTGTTTTGTTTTGAACTGCTTTTAATTAAAAAGATTGGGTTACTATTTTGTTATACTTATTCATGTGGCTTAATTTTTAGTTGTTTTTCAGCTTTTTTATATTTTTAATCTATTATGTTTGCAAATACATGAGTTTGCACCTTTTTATTTTAATAATGTTACTTCAAAAAATAAACTATGTTTTGGAAATATTAGGTTTATTAGGACAAGATCAGCATTTTTTGGCATGTAATATCATGGTTAAGATTCTTCTACTAAACCCGGGATATCATGGAAACTTTGGACCAGTCAGCTAAGTAAGTTCAGCCAGCCTACCTCAATAGAATTGGTAGGGAAAAACTAGAACAAATGCTGTATGTACCATATAGAACTCCTTCAGGAAAGGCAGAATGTATATTTCATGGATAAATAACTTTTACTTTTAAAAAATATTTCCCATGCATTAAGAGTTATATTTTGACAATAAGAATGGTAATAATATTTTTCTTTAAAAGAACCAGTATCACCATAATTTTATAAGAATTTCTTTAATAATTATCCATATATCAGCAGTTTGCAACTTCATAATGCCTGTAGTGATAATTTGATAAATAGAGAGAGGATCCATCACTGATCAAAGATTAAATTTAGGATACTAAAGCTCATTGGCTGACCTTAACTCCAGCTGGTGACTGTGAAAAATTTTGCGTTTCTTTTTCATAAGGTAAAGGAAAAGGTTCCCCTTACACATACATGCTAATCGTTTCCAGCTCTAGGGGGCAGTGCCCATCTCTGTTACAAAGCCAGAGGGTCAGTGCTGTCTGAAGACGTCTCCGTGGTCATGTGGCCAGCATGACTAAATGTCGAAGGCACACAGAACGCTGTTACCTTCCCACCAAAGTGGTCCCTATTTTTCTACTTGCATTTTTACATGCTTTCGAACTGCTAGGCTGGAAGAACTCACTCCATTATGCGATACTAGGGATTCGAACCACCAAACTGCCAATCTTTCTGACCAACAAGCTCAGCATCTTAGCCACTGAGCCACTGTGGCCCTATTCTTTTTCATATAGGATGCTTAATACTTGCCTGACACCATCTTTACTGTGTTTTGAGCAGATCAGAAAAGGTAGTACATAGTACATTAAAAAATTAATGGTTTTGAAGGATTGGAAGGAACCCTGGACATCTTCTTAGTCCCAGGAGAACCTCCATCTATCGCACCCTCAGCTTGTATTAATGTAATGCTATTTGGTAGAGAAGAAGTGAGAACATAAAGAGAATAGCTCATGTCCAAATATCAGTGGTGGGGTGATAATATGGGGTTTCCAGTTAGGACAAGACTAGATTGCAAAAGTAACTTTTAATTTCTTTTGTTCTTGGTTTCTTTTCTGAACTCCATGAAGGAAAGCTTTTTGGAGCAATGCTGCTTATTGCAGTGGACAATCAGAATGACAGCCAAGTGGGTTGAAGAAGATTGCAAAAGATTTAATTGATCAAACTTGAAAAAGTCATTTTCAAATTTGATCAGCCAAAATGATAACCATTGAGCATAAGCAGCTATCTCATTTATGGAGACCAGTTGATTTTGTCTTTCTGTTGAAAAAAAAGTATGTAAAATTTTAAAAAGTTGGACTTTAAATGCATGCATAGAAAGCAATTGTATAGAAAAATATAGGACATACACATTTTAATTTGAAAACCAACACAGATTTTACTTTAAAAAGAAAAAAAAAACCTGATTGAAATGACTAGTGATATTGTTACACTCACATGAACTGTATAAAATTTGAGAATACTGCTGGGATATAAAACCATCAATGTCATCTTTATAGAGACAGGATGCAATAGTTTTATGAAGAATGACAAAGATACTTCTAGGAATATCTAAAAGATGAATGCAACATACATGTTTTCCTCCACTGTGAAAGGAGAGAGAAAAAAAACTAACTGAAATTGTCCAGCTTATTTGACCAGCAGGCAGTGGGGAAAAGAAATCCCTCCCAAGATATTTGTTAAAGAAAACTCTGAGCAGATGGCCAAATGGAATTCATCTCTGTTTGTTATCCATCTTCTGTGTTAAAATACATT
Source organism: Hydrophis major (assembly GCA_033807585.1). Classification (NCBI taxonomy): domain Eukaryota; kingdom Metazoa; phylum Chordata; class Lepidosauria; order Squamata; family Elapidae; genus Hydrophis; species Hydrophis major. The sequence goes on from CM066333.1 coordinate 30,853,879, forward strand.
GTGGAAGCCAGGAAGAAAACATATACACAAATCATTTGGAACAATGTTGTGTTTGCAGCAGTTTTTGCAACCAAAAGCAACCCTCCTATTTTCATATGTTTCAAACATCTAAACCAAGGGGACACGGAGAAAAATACCTATCGAGATGTTTAAGTTTGATTATACAAATTCTTCAGATCCTTGTCATCCCTGAGGATAGTTGGTGTGCCCCACTATTATTAAAGAAAAAGAATGCTGAGTAGCATCCCCTCCCCAAGACCCTTTGAAGTTTAACCTGCATTGCAAACTGTTTGGTATTCTGAAGAAAGATGGTTGTCTGATGGATCCTTGTTTTGTTTTTCCTTCTGTCTTCAGAACGTATAGGCGGGTTCAGGCAGGAAGTGTAGCTTGAAAGGCTGGGACAAATCCAGTGGGATTAACAAGAGCACATTGCTGCTGTGTGATCCTGACTCACTTAATTTAAAAACATTGCAAGGACTACCATTCATTTTGTTCTTCAGCTTGTTCAGAAAGCAAAATTTGCAGGGATGCAGAAACTCAGTATTGTTGCATTCTATTTCCTGTGAAAATGAATACCACTGAAACAACTAATGCTTTCACTGAAGATGTTAAAGGTTGGTGTGTTTTTATAGCCAACCTTGGTCAACTTAGCATTAGCAAATTAGCATGCTAAATTAGTCCTTGGAATCCTCCAAAGATAATGACTTAATGCCTAAATATAGCTAGTCCATCAGCTTAATGAATTTTTGTCAAAATCTAGCGGTATTCATTGATTTAAAATATTTGCCTTTTTTTCATTGTAGATATCTTGAAATAGCTTATAACCACTAGAAAAACACTATAATAAGTTAAAAACAACCAATTAAAAGAAAAATAATAGGAGTTTGTGGCAGATATTTTAAAAGTGTAAAAATACACTTAAAAGAGCAGGACTTGATCAAAGAATGATCTGTAAGATATAGTATGCTATATCTTACAGATCATTCTTTGATCAAATATAGCAGTCCTGGACCTTCCGTAACTTGGGAGACAAATATAACTGAGATAAACTATTTTTACCTTGCTCTAAATTGCTTAGGAACATATTTACTGATCCTGAAAGCTAAGTAGTTCAGTCAACTATAATAAACAGTTCAATCTGTCAACATCCAAAATGGTCCCTATGAAACTAAAACCACTAGATTTTGTTTTAAAAAACCACTAGGCTGCTGGGCTAGCTATCTTTAGGCATTAAGTCATTATCTTTGGAGAATTCGAAAGACTAGTTTACATGCTAATTTGCTAATGCTAATTTATCCAAGATTGACTATAATTCTTTTGAGAGGAACTTTCACAACCTCCTAAAAATCGTAGCGACTTGCCTAAATTGGGAAACCCTTACCTCCCATCCTAACAGAAGGACATGCTTGCATAAAACTGCTTTTGAGACAGAACTTAAATCCACAGGACAGTAATTCAATAATTCACATGCAGGCTATAGTATATTGTTACTTATTTATTTAATTGGAATTGTTTATATACTATTTCCTGTTTTTATCAGAATCTCCAAGATTGTTGTAAAATGTTTCCAAATCAGAGGTGGTATTCAGCAGGTTCTGACCAGTTCTGGAGAATCGGTAATGGAAATTTTGAGTAGTTTGGAGAATCAGCAAATACCACCTCTGACTGGCCCTACCCGCATCTATTGTCTGCCTCCTGAGTCCCAGCTGATTGGCTGGGTCTTCTTTTGTTGCCCTGCACAGGAGAACGGAGCTGGAAAGCAGGTTAGTGGGTTGGGGAAGGAATGGGATTTTGCAGTAACCTTCTCCCAGGAGTGGGGCGGAAATGAAGGTTTTGCAGTATCCTTCCACACCCAGCAAGCCACGTCCACCAAGCCATGCCATGCCCACTAACTCATACCCACAGAACCAGTAGTAAAAAAAATTGAACCCTACTACTGTTCCAAATGCATTAATAGCAATACTGTAATACTTCTATACCTATAACAATTATTAAAATAATCAACAATTATTCAAATTGGTAACAATTTGAGTGTTAAATGTAAATGATGGCAGAAGCACTTCACATTCTTCCTTCTGTGGGAGCTTGGTCTACAATTCCCTACTCTTCAGTCTTTCTGAAGAGATTTATAAACTTATGCTCTTAATGATGCTGCTGAAATACAACTTTTTTCAGCCTCAGCAATATCTGGTACATAAAGTTATTCATTTGGATCAGAATTCAGTAGTTCTAAGTCCTTTTAAATTTTACATGCACAACATTAAAAACTATAGTAGATGGTCACTGTGATTTTGCTTAGATCATGCATGGCTAGTCATCCATGTCTACTTTGCTCAATGACCATTGTCTGTCTGTTTGTCCATCTGTCTGTCTGTCTACCTACCTACCTACCTAATCTATATCTATCTATCATCTTCAAACTCTGTAAAACAAAATCTCTGAAATATGCTGAGAAATATGCTGAAAAATATGAAAATCTCTGAAATATGCTGAGAAATATGCAAAACAAATTATCTTGTCTGGCCATTGATACCGTATATACTTTCATCCATTAATATACGTGTGCACATGTTGTTTCTCAGCATTGTCTTCCCACATAGTTGCATCTTCATTATTTTATTTGGAAAAAGACAAAAAGCATAATATGAAAAATCGATGTATGGGAATAAAATTCTTGTCTCAAACTGAACAAGAGGTAAACAAGCGCATTATATTTTTCTAAATTTAACTTCAAGATTCAAAACTAAAAATAAACACCAGAGGGAGCCCCAGCATGGCTTAAGTCAAAGATAAGGAAAGAAACAGCAAGTGAGATTCCAAACAGCCTCACAAAGGAGACTAATTTTCTTTTGGACTTTCTTTGTAAATATTTTGCCTTTCAGCTTATTGTGCACAATTTTATGCATTTCATCTAAACTTTCAGAAAGATTAAACAATGCCAGTGACAATTAAACAATGCCAGTGACAATTAAACAATGCTAGTAGTGTGATAAGTAACCCACTAAAATCTTCTCTCTCTGCCTTTATTGTATAAATGTCATTCATAAATACTTACTTGTGTTATATGCCATCTATTTATATATATATAATGTATGTGTATGTGTATACATATATATAATTCATGATGATAAATATTCTCTTTTTAATATAATTACATAAAACTGACACAGTGGATTGCTGATTATTTTTGCCTTGGCTTCATAGTCTGCATCAGATTTTTAATTAAATATTTCATACAAGAGGTTTGAACTGAATCATTTCTATATTCACTTTAATTCTTTCTTCTTCCACTTTCCTTATCTAAACAATGGAAAAATAAAAAAAAATCAATCAGATTTAAGGAAAATGAACTGTGGATGTCCATGGAAAGTGACAATATAAAAGTTATGGAACAAACATTCTTTTCCATGTAAATATGTAGATTAACATATAATTAAAACTATGATCAATATTCAAATACTTTGCTTTCCAAGTCAAAAATACAACGATATTCCTACCAGGATAATCCTAGCTAAACAGAGATCTTATAACTAAATTAAATGAGATCTCATTACATAACTAATCGAATTTGACTCTTTCATGTACTAAATAAAGGGAATTTGTGTGATAAATGGGAAGCAAGAATGCAAACTAGATTCACCACAAATGCCAGGTATTCTTCTTCATATATGTGGCCATCTAAAACAACATATTCTACATACAGTGATCTGTTTATAACCTGACATCTACATGATAATACCGTATATACTCGAGTATAAGTCGACCCGAATATAAGCCGAGGCACCTAATTTAACCACAAAAAACTGGGAAAACTTATTGACTCGAGTATAAGTCGAGGGTGGGAAATGCAGCAGCTACTGGTAAATTTCAAAAATAAAAATAGATACCAATAAAAACTTTCACTAGGACAGTTGAGAATAAGTTTGATGTTCACAATTTCCTCTTTGAAAGAGACCAGTAAATAGGGAACAAGAAGATGAAGAAAAAGAAGTGTGTTTTTTCACACTGAAGTGAACAAAAATGGCATCATAGGAACAGGCTTATTCTCAGCCCAAAGGTTTGTTTCTGATTTCTTCCCTGATTTAAGGGAAATTTGGGAAACGATCTCACTATCATGAAAGGTTTGATTGATTCACTAACCCAAAAGATGATGATGATGACAGTGGTAAGCAGGAGTCACTCTCTCCCTTGCAAGAAAAAAACAAGAGCCGTTCTTATGATATCTCTCTCTCCCCCCCCAATAAAGTCAAGCCCTTTCCAGCACGCACGCGCGATCCGCCCCCGCCTCTTTGCACCTGCAAAGCGGCGGGGGCGGATCGCGCTCGCGTGCTGGAAAGGGCTTGACTGTATTACGGGGAGAAAGAGAGAGAGGGAGAGATCATAAGAACGGCTCTTGCTTTTTTCTTGCAAGGGAGAGAGTGACTCCTGCCTCCCACTGTCATCAACATCTTCTTCTTTGGGGTTAGTGAATCAATTAATTTGGGAAATGATCTCACTATCAGAAAACAACGCGAGCTGCCACCACCACCTCCTCCTCCCCCTCCTCCCGAGTGGACTGAAAGCAGCTGGAGCTGAGGAAATGAAGCTGAGTGGAGCGACCTCGGCTCGCGTTGCTTTCTCAGCCTAGAGCTCAGAAAACAACGCGAGCTGCCACCTCCTCCTCCTCCCCATCCTCCCCCTCGTCCTGAGTGGACTGAAAGCAGCTGGAGCTGAGGAAATGAAGCTGAGTGGAGCGATCTCGGCTCGCGTTGCTTTCTCAGCCTAGAGCTCAGAAAACAACGCGAGCTGCCTCCCCCTCCTCCCCCTCCTCCCGAGTGGACTGAAAGCAGCTGGAGCTGAGGAAATGAAGCTGAGTGGAGCGACCTCGGCTCGCGTTGCTTTCTCAGCCTAGAGCTCAGAAAACAACGCGAGCTGCCTCCCCCTCCTCCCCCTCCTCCCGAGTGGACTGAAAGCAGCTGGAGCTGATAAATGAAGCTGAGTGGAGCCGAAGCAACCTCGGCTCGCGTTGTTTTCTCAGCCTAGAGAAAGGGGAAGGGGGCTCATCTGGACCAAGGGTGAGTCTCCCCCTCAGTTTCCCCTCAAGGATCTTCTGTCGCTTTTGCCTTCTCCCTACATCTTCCCTCTGTTAAAATCCCCCCCCCACACACACACACACACTTATTTTCGGTTGGATAGATTTCGTGTCTGAGCATTCTCACATGGTGGTGGGTCTTCCCCCCAAAAAAAAACAATTAAAAAAAGAAAAAACAATATATCCTCAAGCAAGAATTTTTCTGCTTCCGATTACTCCCATGCTTAAAAGTTGCAAAGGAAACACGGAAGCAGGGAAGCGGCTGCCCAGCTTCGGAGCTCCACACCATTTTTTTTTCAGAGGGGAATCTGACTCGAGTATAAGCCGAGGGTTTTTTTTTCAGCACAAAAAATGTGCTGAAAAACTCGGCTTATACTCGAGTATATACGGTATATCTAATTCAACCATTTTTTAAAAAATAGTGCAGATGTGAGTAGCTTTTGACCTGAAAGCTAGCCAGGTGACTTTGGTCTGGTCACTTTCTGAAGCCACAACATCACACAAAAAGTCAGACAGCCAGCAAAATTCCTGTCACAACCAATGTGTCAATACCTGATTCCAAAAATCCAGACTCTGCATTGTAGAAAAAAACATGAGGGAGGGAGGATGGAGGGAGAGAGGAAGGGGGAGAGAGAGAGGGAAAGAGAGAGGGAGAGAGAGAGAGAATGAATATAATGGAATCATACAATGTTGATGATTACTCCCTTTTCTTGTTGTGCTATGTGAGTATGATAGTATGTACATTGGACAACTAGAGCGTAATGTAAAACTTCTTGAACTCCTTGTTCCATATCTACATAACTTTGCACATGGTCCACACAGAGAGTAAAACTATTGGGGATTTTTAAAATCCATTCTTAGAGAATGCCTGAACAAGTCCCTGCAGTTTTCTGACAAAGTTTTTCAGAAGTGGTTAGCCATTATCTCCTTCCTAGGTCTAGGAGAAAGTGTCACCGAGCTAGCCCTGTACATAAGGTGGGCCTAGAAGTCACATCACCCAGTTTCTAGCCTGATGTCTTAACAACTACTCCAAAATGGCTATTAAAACAATCATAGTTAATTGTTATTATCAATCCACCTTCTTTGAATCCCACCTTCTTTGAACTCTATTTGCAGGTGAATTGTTTTTTAAATATCACTTCAAATTCATCTCCTTCTCATTTACTGCTTCTATTTTAGAACGTAATATTCCCCTTCTTTAAAATTGACAGAGATTGCAGAATAATAATGATTTAGGGTGTCCTTTATTGCAAGTATCTCTGCAGTTACAAATAGAGCACGATAACTTACAGTAGCTTCGTCCAGAGTAGAGTTAAGCATCTTATATCCTGCTTGAAGTCATGACTTCTGTTAAGTACTGAGCGTGGGCACGAAGAATGGAGATGAGCTGGTAAAATAGTGAACTTCAAAACTCTTTATTAACATGGTGTGACAGCTCAGCTCAATGGCTGCAACGGGCCTCCTTATATAGGCAACTTCTTAACTATTCAACCAATGAAAACTTGGGAGTACTAACTCCGTTAACCAATGGGACAGGCTCGTTAATGGCCAATCAGATTCACCTGAACGGACCAATCTGATGTCGCCATTAACGGCCAATCAGAAGTGCAGGGCCAGAACCCTGCACTTGACTTCAAGCTCTTGATAACTTTATTAACACATTTATTCATTCACAACACCCCTTCCCCCCGGGTTCCGTTTATGGGGTGTGGTTACGTAGTCCTTAAGGTAGGACGGTTGTTTTGTTAGACTATTTGATTTTCGTATTGCACCCGGTATTTGGCTGCAATCTTGTTGAGGTAGGGCATTATTTGGCGAAAGGGGTGCCTCTAACTCTGAGTTCGAATTTTCACTGTCCCCAACATCCTCGGTATCACCATGAGGCGAACTCACTCCCATCCCCAATTCTTCTTCACGTGTTTCCGTTTCACCGTCGTTTCTATCATTAAAACTTTCTGCTATTCCAAGTTCATCTTCCTCCATATCTCCTCCCTCCTCAGTTTGGATATCAGGGGACTCGGAGATTCCTGACTGTAGCCTTGATCATAGCTGATCAATGTGGCGTTTCCATAGTCTATTATCGCGACACTCCATGAGGTACAATCTGGGGGCGGTTACTCAGACCACAGTCACCTCAACCCACAACGGATCGCCTGACAAGCTCTTAGCAAATACTAAGTCGCCTACCTGGAAGGTATGGCATCGCCCACTGGATCCGTGTGGTTTCTCAGGTTCGTACAATGGGTGTAGTCGGTCGAGGTGGGAACGGAGCTTCTGCCCCATTAGCAATTCGGCGGGAGTTTTGTTGGTGACGCTGTGCAGAGTGATATGCTGCAAGAGAAGTATCCAGTTAATCTTTTCTTCAATATTGTCATAGTCCATTTTGTGTAGTGTTTTCTTGACAAATTGTACCATGTGCTCGGCCCTTCCGTTGGCCGCAGGATGCGCCGGTGAAGTCAGCACATGGCGAATACCGCGGTCCACCAGGTACTGCTCAAAGAACAACGCGGTAAATTGGGGTCCGTTATCGGATACCAGAATGTCTGGTAATCCATGTGTTGTAAATAGTCTGTCTAGTTTCTTGATGACCGCTTCGGTTGTTGTATTCCTCATTTCGTAGATTTCGAGCCAGTTCGAGTAGGCATCTACTATTAGCAAGAATGTGTGGCCTTTGGTAAGTCCCGCAAAGTCCAGATGAATACGGGACCAGGGGCCCCGCGGTGTTTCCCATTCGGTTGGTGTCGCTTTCGGTGGGGCGTTGCTTACTTCCTGGTATTTGTGACAAGCTTTGACCCACGTCTTGGTTTGCTTGTTGATGCCCGGCCACCATGCGTAGCTATGTGCGAGGGCTTTCATGCGCACGATGCCAGGGTGGCCATCGTGCAAGGTTCTTAGTACCGCTCGTTGTAGCCGCTCTGGGACAATGACTCTATCTCCCCAGATAATGCAGCCTTTCTGTGAGAACAATTCCATTTGTCGACTCTTGAATGGGGTGTAGTCATCAGGTATCTGGTCCAATGGCCATCCGCGCTCGACCCAACTGAGAACTCGTGCTAAGGTGGGGTCACGCTTCGTTTCCATCGCAATATCTCGGGCTGTTAATGGTGGTGTCCTAAGTGTCTCGATCTGCAATGTTGTCACCATAGGCGCAGGGTCATCCATGGTCATCCATGGTCTCTGGAAGCGGTGCTCGGCTCAATGCATTGGCGTGGGGAATGGCCTTCCCTGAGCGGTGTTGCAACTTATAATTATAGGCAGCCAAGAATTCTGACCAGCGAGTCATTCTGGGAGATAATATATAGGGGGTTGGTTTATCTCCTGCTATTATTCCCAGCAAAGGTTTGTGGTCAGTCACTATAGCGAAGGCTCGGCCGTACACATACTCATGAAATCTCTTGACAGCAGACACAATGGCAAGGGCTTCTTTATCAATCCGCTATGAAATCGGCAACACTTTCGCCCTTCTGTTGACTTCTTTGATAAAATTCATGCCTTCTGACGAGCGTTGGAACGACTGGCGCATAGTGGGCTCTCAGTAGAGGTTCAAGGACGTCCCAGTCCATAGACTTCACTTCTGCCGGTTTCACTAGTGCCTTGGCCATCTTGAATACGGTCGGCCCGCAATGCGTTAGGAATATCGCCCGTTTCTTTCCAGTTGTGGCATCCTTCAAATTGTTGGTTTCCAAGAACATTTGGAAACGATCCATATAAGAGTCTCAGTCTTCTTGCGCTGGGTCGAATGGAGCGGGTGGTATGATGCCGCCGGACATGGTTCCGCTGTTGTGCGTTTGGTCACTTGCTCGGTTATCGATCTTTGTTGTTCAGTCAGCTCTGACGTCTCCACATCCCACCTTCATTGCCAGTGTTAAGTACTGAGCATGAGCGTGAAGAATGGAGACGAGCCGGTAAAATAGTGAACTTCAAAACTCTTTATTAACATGGTGTGACAGCTCAGCTCAATGGCTGCAACGGGCCTCCTTATATAGGCAACTTCTTAACTATTCAACCAATGAAAACTTGGGAGTACTAACTCCGTTAACCAATGGGACAGGCTCGTTAATGGCTAATCAGATTCACCTGAACAGACCAATCTGATGTCGCCATTAACAGCCAATCAGAAGTGCAGGGCCAGAACCCTGCACTTGACTTCAAGCTCTTGATAACTTTATTAACACATTTATTCATTCACAACAACTTATTGAACCATATTTAATGAACCTATCACCATTTGATAAATTTACACAACTTTCTAAACCCATTCAAAAGCATGTATGTTGAAACAAGTTTATAGAAAAGTGGGGATGGTACTCAAGATTTCTGAGAACAGCTCATGTTATAAAGCTGGATTTGCCTGGCTGAGTGGAAAATATAAGGACTATTCAACACCACAGACAATACTGCTACCCTTCAAAAAGACCTTGACTATGTATCGGAATGGTCAAACATATGGCAACTTCAAATCTCAACAAATAAATACTCTGTCTTATATACTGGCAAAAAAAAAAATAGAAAATAAAATACAGGCTGAATAGTCAAGACCTTGTTGATGATCCAAACTCTGTCAAGGATCTTGGAATACTCATATCAAATGACCTAAATGCTAGAGCCCACTGTAACTACATAGCCAAAAAGGCGTTAAGAGTGGTTAACTTAATCTTACGTAGCTTTTTCTCTGGTAATATTACACTAATAACTAGAGCATACAAAATATTTGCTAGACCAATACTCAAATACAGCTCATCAATCTGGAACCCACATTACGTATCTGATATTAACACAGTTGGGAAAGTCCAGAAATATTTCACAAGAAGAGTTCTCCACTCCTCTACTCATTGCAGAATACCTTATGCCACCAGACTCGAAATTTTAGACCTAGAAAACCTAGAACTATGGTACAATCTAAGTATAGTATATAAAATCATACATTGCAATGTCCTACCTGTCAATGAAAACTTCAGCTTCAACCATAACAACACTAGAGCAAATAATAGATACAAACTCAAAGTTAATCACACCAAACTTGATTGCAGGAAATACGACATCAGCAACAGAGTGGTCAATGTCTGGAATAGTCTACCTGACTCTGTGGTTTTTTCCCCAAACTCCAAAAACTTTAACCTTAGAGTGTCTACTATTGACCTCACCCCTTTCCTAAGAGGTCTGTAGAGGGTGTGCATAAGCACACCAACGTGCCTACCATTCCTGTCCTATTGTTTTATTTTATATATATATTATTATTTTTATATGTATCCATGTATTCATAACTATGTTTTTACTTCTACCTATTATCTTGTAAGCAATTGACAAATATAAATAAATAAATAAATAAATAAATAAATAAATAAATAAATAAATAAATAAATAAATAAATAAAAATAAAATACTGCTGAAGTTTATAGCTCATCAAATTGGCTAATTCTATGTACATTCACACTGTAATTTTATATTCATTGCATTTCTTGCATATTTTAAAACCAAAAGGGTGGCTAGCAAGGATTACACTGTTGAGTTTAATTCATAAAGAATGCAGTCAATGACCCTACACAAATTTGAAACTGTTCCAAAGTTCAAGAGATAACTTGGTCTACCTCATTTTTTATTTCCTTTACAAACTCTGCTAGTTCTCTGTCATGTTAAATGTATTTTAGCATGCTCATGTGACAAAAAGAATTCTGCAGTACAAACAAGAACCCTGAACATTGATTTATATAGCCATTTCCTTCCAACATCTAAATACAGCTGGCTCTGCTTGGTATGCTGTCTGCTCAGTTCAGCTGCACAGTACTTTTCCCACAAAATGCTAAGAAAATATATTTATTTTCTTTAATAAAAAATGGTAGATGAATCGTATCTCCACAGCCTTATTTAAAGGTATGGATAATTTCTAGGGCAGTGATGGCCAACCTTTTAGACCCTGAGTGCCCAAAGCACAAGTGCACACATCCCCAAAATGCAATACCTGTACATGTGCCCTGCCCTCCCCCCGGCAAATGCGTGTGCAATCCCACCAGGGGTAGGATGTTAGCAGTTCACACCTATTTGCTAGAACCGGTTGTTAATATTCTAAGCAGTTCAGAGAACCAGTTGTTAGAAGAAATTACTGGCCTAATCCTGTAAGGAAGGCAGGAAGGAAACATTCTGGTGTTGCTTACAGAAATTGTCTCTTCATTAACCCTTATTACATTCTTGGCAGGACTAGACTTCCTGTCTCTGGAACGTCTCTGGAGTTTTTTCCCCCTCCTTTGCTGGTACTTTACTTGTGTGGAGTGACCATTCAAAGTCACAATGGCACTGAAAAAAGTGACATTTTTCACACTTATGACTGTTGCAGCATCCCCACAGTCATGAGAGGCCAGGAGGGGAAATGGTGCCTCGATGTGAGTGATGTTGAGTTGGCCACACCCAGCCAATAACATGACCACCAAGCCACGCCCACCAATTAAGCCATGGCCACAGAACCGGTTGTTAAAAGGGTGAATCCCACCCCTGATGCACCCCACCCCTGTGCCTACAGGGCAAAGACTCAAAGACCAGTTGGCTGGAAGGAGACATGAACATGCATATGTGGCAAAGCTAAGCTGGGGTAACAGCTCATGTGCAGAGAAAGCTATGCGTGCCACCTCTGGCATGTGTGCCGTAGGTTCACGATCACAGTTCTGGAGTGTTAATAAACAGTTGAGTGGTTTTTTATAATTTATTTGATAATTATATTGCTGTGGGATATCTCAACCTTTTGCTTGATCCAATGTAAACCAACTAGCCAAATAAGCACTGAGACTGAAATTGGACCTCATGCAGGAGCCACTCCTCACCTGAACCAGATTTCTTTTTTGTTGTTGTTGTTTTTCTTTAAGAATGAAATAATATCAGTCTCAATAAAAGAATCTTGGGATAAGATATTTCATTGTGGAATAGGCTTTCATAAATTACAGTCTATCAGGCAAACATGTTACGTTTAAGAGTCTTTTCCCCTCTCTAATTATCTAAAACAACTTCACCTCTTGTGATGGATGGAGATAACCTGTTGGTTTTCCTTTTCAGCTAAGAATATTGCAACTCTGCTTGAGATCACATAGGATGATGATATTAAATAATTAATTGTTTATTTAACATCAGGAATTATGTTTGCTGGGGAGCTGGCCAGAGGCACTTGTATGACAGCTATATAGATGATAAATGATATAGATGACAGATAGATAGGTAGATGATAGATAGATAGATAGATAGATAGATAGATAGATAGATAGATAGATAGATAGATAGAACAGAGAGAGAGAATAATGGAATCATGCATTGCTGATGATAACTCCCTTTTCTTCTAAATGTGCTATGTGAATATGACAGCATACAAGGCAGGACTAGAGCTAGGTAGATAGATAGATATAACATGTAATTGCTCTGTGAGGTTGTGTGTGTGTGTGTGTGTGCTTATGGTACTGTAAGCATGCAGGAATCCACCACCAACTGAAACCTCCAGGTATGTGTGAGAAATGTTCCATCTGGTCACTTCCTTTCCAAATTTCAAATCCCTCCTTCTGGTCCGAGGTGTTCTACCTCTTCCATGTTGTTTTCAACTTCAGATGCAAGTCAGGATAATACCAATGTTTTAAAATGTTTCCCTACCATTTCTCATATGAATCAGGATGGGCTTCTACAAATTTACCTTACTATAAACAAAAACCAGAAGACCAGATGCAACACTATAAATTTAATGTATATGTAGTCTGTTTTTGCAGTTCACACTGAAAATCATGACAATAGGATGAAAGTGATAGTTGTGCATGTGGTTCTCTTGCACATCTAATCTTTAGCTTATGTTGTGTCCAGATGCATATTAAAGCCAGTACAAATAGTTTTTTGTACACTATCAACACAGTATGTTCATGATAGAACTTCAGAAAAAACAGTTACTACCAACCTGCCTTCAGTTGAGGACCTGTATACTGCACAAGTCAAAAAGAGGGCTGTGAAAATATTTACAGAACCCCTCATATCCCGGACATAAAGTGTTTCAACTCCTTTCCTCAAAATGATGCTATAAAGCACTGCACACCAGAACAACTAGACACAAGAACATTTTTTTCCTGAAAGCCATCACTCTGCTAAACAAATAATTCCCTCAACACTGTTCAACTATCGCAAAGTCTGCACTAATATTACTGTTAATCTTCTCATCACTCCTTATCACCCATTCCCTCCCTCTTGTGACTATATGACTAAAATTTTGTCATTTATATCCTTACGATTTATATTGACTGTTTCCTAGTATGATTTGTTTGCTTATTGTACCCTATGGCTATCATTAAGTTTTATACCTTATAATTCTTGAATTTGTAAGTTTCAGAATGCAATGGCATATGCATGCCCAATAACATACTCATTCATGTAACACCACTGTTACATGAGTTGCACTAAGTTCTCAGTGGTCATCACATTTAAAGTCTTCTTTGGCATGAGACTAGCTTACATGCAGGACCACCTGCGTCCAGTGGTTTCTTCTGTCTGACCACATCCAATAGGTTAGACATGTTCTACCACCACCACCACAGTTTCATATAGTGAAGCCTAGAAAGTGTGATCGCTCTGCCATGGTATCTGCTTTATGGATCAACGCTCTCCTTGGCATTCAGTCACCCATGACTTTAAAGACTGGCTTTTCCCCAGGTGTTGTGACTAGGATGGGCTCCAGCTAGGTTTTCTTTGCTTATTGTGTTTTATCTTGTTGTTCACTATCCAGATTTTTATTGGCTAAGATATGCAACTATATGATTTTGCTAAACAAATAACAAATTGCATACTGTTTACATTCATGTTATTCCTAACATTCATGTTATTCATGTTATTCCTACATTCATGTTATTCCTAACATTCATGTTAAGCCTGGATTGGTGAGGTGGTGTCATCATATCATCCCAATCAGAGAATGTACATGTCCTTGTAGTTGCTGTAATATATGTTGTCATGGTGTTCTTTTACTCATCCCTAGCACACAGTGAAGACGGTTTAAAGTTATCTTTAGCTATTCATGTTATAAAGTAGTTATATATTACAGAAACACAGGTTTAGTATGCTTCTGAAACAGTGATAGTCCTATCAATTTAAATTAGGAAAGACACAGTCTGTCAATAGATAATTGTTGATTTTGTCACGAATTGCAGTTTTTCTTCTCTTTCTGCAGATTTATCATGGTTTTCTTCTGACTATTTAGGTGTGCCATTTTAAGTAATAATGGTTACTTTTTAATGATGACAATTGCAACCATTCATTATGATGGCTGCCATTTTCCTGCCCTTCTAGTTAAGCATTGCATTCACTTATTTTTAGATACTTACTCTACTTCTCCTCCATGACCATAATCAAACTATGGACCTAATTTGGGACATGGGCTAATTCTTTTGGAAGATCATTAGATCGGTATTCAGAGGTAGCCCAACTTTCACGATGCAGTCATAGAACATTTTTGTACCTGCATCTTATCACTTGGACATCTTGAATTTATTGTTATAACTTCCATTCCAGGAATCTATATTCATTCCACCAACTCTGCCCTTTACCCATTAAATTGAACAAATACTACCGTGTTTCTCATATAATAAGGTCGGGTCTTATTTTTTTTTGAGCCCCGAAAAAGTGGCTAGGCTGTCTTTTCAGGGGTGACTTAATTTCCCCCCCTTGCATCTTTGGATGGGCGGGTGGCGACGGCTTGGATGTTGACCTCGGCATTGGTGGGGCACTTCATATCGGGGTCAACTGCAGGCAGCACCATATCCGGGTGTGCAACAAAAGTACTTTCTTACAGCAAGACCCCCACCATTCCCCCCCATTTTGCATGTTTTAATATAGGCCTTAATTTGGGGGGAGGGGCTTAATTCCATTTCATGCCTATAAAACATGCTGGGACTTCCTATTGGGGGAGGCCGTATTGTTGGAGAAACAGGGTACTTTACTTCTTTTTCACAGTAGTATATTAAGATCTGGTAGAAGAAGAAACAAAACCAGAGAAAACCACACATAATTTTCTTGTCTCAAAGGAAAACTCTAAGGACAGTGTTATTCACAGCCTAGTTCTTGAGGCGCGAATAGTACTTGACATTATGAACCAGTTTCCACCAGTTTCTGCTAACCCATGAATGAGAAAATAGCATGTAGGTCTAGCCATCTGATGTTCCTTTAAAAAATCATAAAACATGTCAGCCTTCCCCAGGCTGCTTTCCCCAATTTCTAAAATTTCCATGCATAAGACCCAAAAGTAAAGTGTAGTCTAAACACATCTGGAAAATATCATATTGAGAAAGCTAAGATATCTAAAGAGAGGAAGAGAAGAAAGAGAGGATGAAATTAAGATTGCCTCTTAAGTTCCTTTTTTAGATACTAAGTCCCACTAGAGGCATTATAAATACTAGGGGATTTACAAAGAGTTGAAACAATTCTGTTCTGGGAAATGGTTAGAGTAGAATATTACTTTTGACCCAAACATATATTCTTTGACATACAGTAATGTTTCAGATTTTATTTAAAAATTATGGTTTTCATGTAAAAAGTTTATTTCCTTCTATAAACAATGTACTAACAAGATGGAGAAACCAATTGAAACCAATCTTGAGGAAATGATGTTTGGGGCCATAAAAAACTATAGTAGATGTCTCCACTTAGCTTAGTATCACTGACACTTATTGCCAGCATGTTTGGAAACCTAAAAAAAAGGAATTTTCCCAGAGCCACCAGAGTTGCAGTCACTAAATCTTTTATATGCAAAGTATATGCTTTGCTATGAACTGCCACCTTCCTTTACTCTATTAATCCTTCAATTGCTTTGTTTAATGTTCTTATCACCTCATTTATATCCTTGGGAGAAGCAGTATGTTTGTATATTTGCATGAGTCTATTCTTCATCTCATCTTTAACCAAGCCAAGGAAAAGATGTGTTATATCAGAACATTTGTTTATATGATTGAATGCAAAGCATGAGGAAAGCATTCAGTTCATCAAAACATTCAAAACGTATGTACTGAATCAGCAATAAGAACGTATCTGGTAAAATGCAGCTGTTTATTGAGCCATGTAAAATATCTGTGTTTAATCCCCCTGTGAAATTTCAAAGAATTTATGACATAAACTATGAACTATTAACCAGTCTTCTCTTCCATTTATCCATAATGATTTAAATTGGTCAGTATTGGTATATTTATCAGTATACTTTAAAATTTAATAATTTAATGGAATTGATGCGTCTGTCTAAAATATATTGTCATAAAATTAAATATGGACTCATAGCATAGAAAGACATCTTAAACATCACATAGTGTGGCCCCTTTACAATGCAAGACATCCACATACATGACATCTTTGACTTTGACTTCAAAGTCTACTATTTTCCATTATTTTCCATGGTTCAATAATTTACTAAATTATATAATACATTAATAAATTATTTCTAAAATTTTGACTAAATCTATCACCTTGTAACTTGAACTCACTGGTCTCAGTCTTATTGAAGATGATTTTCATATTGTCCAAGATCTGAAGGACACCACACGTCTTTGAAAGCTGAATTTTTCACCGTGTGCTTAATCAGGATCTTAAATGAACCATAATACTGTAGGTGTAGTTTGTGTTATGAGCTTGTTATGAGTTCTTTGATTATTATACTGTGATTATTTTAATTGTGGTTTTTCATTTTGTTTATATATGTTCCATTATATAGTTTTATTATGGATTACCGCTAGCTGTCCAGAATTATATATATTAAATGGGTGTCTATATACACGTTCTAAAAATATAAATTTATCTTCCCATAATATAGAGGAATGCAACTGAAGAATGTGGTCATAGTTTCTCAGGGTTCTTCTAAAGTTCACCTCAAATTGTAATAATTATGGGATAAAAAATTATTAATCATATAAACACCCTGTAAAAAATAATTCAAATTTTAAATTTCATTTACTATAATCAATGCTTGTCATTGTTTCATTTTCTTTTTGACATATTTAACTATATGTATAAATTCATATTCTCTTCTGAAGATCTTGATTATCACAATACTACCAAATCTCTTTGAATACATGAAGGTCACTGGAATAAGCTTGCACAATTTTTTTAAATATATTATAGACATTTTCCTAAATGAATTTTTTTCTTCCCTAACTGCATTAATGCAAAAGACTAAGCCATTTGGATTTAATGGCTTATTTGGACCACTGTGTTTCACAGATAATAAAGATTTAAGACCTTCAGCAGAGGATCTTTTCTTCTGTACTTTCTTCTTCAAAATTAAACGTATGTCTGGTGTTCTTATCTTGTACTGTGGATACTCACAGGATAATCCTTGTAGTGCCTGAAGACATTTTCCCAGTAACATAGAATAGTGGTTAGTGGCATTTATTTGACAAACACAAGAGAGGATTTGCTGGTGAGTGGTTGGTTAGTTACACAGTTGGTTGATTTCAAGTAAAGGTAGATTCTGGGAGAAAAATCATCCTGCAAAAATAACATCATTTTTGTTTCAATAATATGCAGTTCATTTATAAACAATGAATGTAGAGATTCATTTTTAAATGAATGAAATTTCATATTAAAAATCATTGAAAACAATTTGATAAAAATATGTTTATATCATTCCACTGCACTAAGCAAATACTTTCTTTAGGAACTATAGAAACTTGGAAAAAAAGAGACAGTGGTAGGATTAATTACCATAACATCTCTAGGACATACCTGTTTTCAGAAAGTGATATTTAGCTTCAAGTGTTACTGAAGTTCTCTTTAGGAGAGCATACAAAGTTTGCCCTGGTAATGAATTAAATTGAAGAAGGTAAACTCATATATGTATGGGATGTGCAATTCCAGTGGCACTGTCCTCTTATTTGTTAGAAATCTATATTATTTAAGTCTCACAAATATTAATTATTCCCTTAAATAAAGGTATAAACAATGTACGAAGAATGCATTTACTTTTTAAAATGCACAGTCTGCTAAAACTCCATTGGAGACCTTTTGAACTTTGGTTCAGCTTTTATAATTGAATATTTAAAATATATGTATTTGTTGTGCTTCTTGGAATGACCATGTACTGAAACAACCTCCTTTGGTCAGTTCAGGAAGTGTGACAGAATGGGAGAAATTTCTATCCTGAGAACATGGTATTATTATAAGAGATTAGTAGTTTCTTAAAAATTGGGGTTGTTTTTTTTAACAAATTGGATAGAATTGTCATTCAGTTCAAATGCTTTACAGAAATATTGTTATTGTCTCCAGTCTAGCAAATACTTCTTCAGAATTTTTTTAATCCATGGGAAAAGTAAGCAATGGAACAAAGTGGATTTTTAAGAATCTACAGATAGATAGTAATTGTTCAGTGCAGGTCTTTGTACACCTGTTTGAATCTAAGAAATGATTATAGAACTGCTGCATAAACTTAGCATTAGAATAAATGCAATAGTGGTTTATTCTGAGTTTCAGAAAGAAATTACACAGGTAAAAGCCAAAGTCTTAAATGTCTCCCAAAAGAAAACTGTAATAGCATAAGATTTTTTTAAAAAAAAAAAAAAGAACAAAAGATTAATCACACTGTTTCCACTGTCAAAGCTCCCTTTCTAGATTATACCAATTGAGCAGCCAAGCACTTAGCACTGTGTATTTTATAGCCTCAAATCACATTAATGCATGATTTAGGAAATAAACACAAGTTAAAAATAAAATCCTTCTGGATCCCCTGTTGTTTTAAAATGAAAAGGGCTCTATAATCCTTTAAACCGGTAAACACTACCAGAGAGACCATTGTCACTAAATCAAAATCATTTTTACAGAAAGAGTATATACCGCCAATTCTTTCCACTCATGCAAAACACCACTTATGGGTGAGCAGTTTTACCTTTAAGCATCAATATGCATCAGTTGCCTGTTTCTTACCAAGTAGATGTTTTTTTAAAAAAATACCTTAACCACTGAAAGAAGCGTTCAAGTTGTTATCTTTCTTTAATGTTTTTCATACTAGATTGTGAACACCAGAAAGTTATTTTTAATTTAAAACATAATTTCTGAAGTCCTTCTATGAAGTCCCTTTGAAATATATGAAGAGTCCTAATATATCCATGTGTAAGCATATTTAAGGACAAGACTCACTGAAATGAAATTGTACAGGAGTATAAAAATATTTTGCCCTCTTTCTATCCATTCACTTCTGATTTAAACTGGTAACAGCTCTTTTGTAATTAACATATAATGCATCTATATGTTTTAAGCTAGGGCAATATTCTTTGAGAGTGGGAGGGAGCCAAAGCAGAAACCAAAATTTCCTTCATCTCTGTTCTGATTTGTTTGTACTTTAGGATGTCATTGCCCTAAAACACATAACTGTCTTGAAACGTCCCTGATTATCTGTAGAAAAGATCTTTAGAGCAGCATGTAGTTTTACTGAATGCCTATTTATCCACCAACAACTTATTTCATTTGAAAGGCAAAAAGTAAAGTCACCGTTCAAGAAAGCTTAAAATAATGGGAAAACCTGTTTTCTAAACCTTTGGATATTTTCTTTCTTTCTTAAAAATATAAAACTCAAAGCTATCTTATTCTCGAAATTTTCTGATTGTTTTAAAGTCATCTCATATCTGATTGAATATGTACCATCAAGTTATTGTTGACTCTTAATGACCACATACTGAGATAGATGTTCTTCATTGTAATCTGTCCCTAATCTAGTCTTTCAGATCTTTAAATAATGCATTTGTTGCCATTATAATCTAAGTCCATCCACTTTGCTCATCCTCTTTTTCTCTTTCCTTCCAGCTAGGTCTTCACATTATTTGAGCCTTAAATGAGACTTCTGAGTAGATTTGCCTAATGATCCACTTTGTTTTCCTGGCTTTCCATGATATTCTTGGGAGTCTTCTCCAACACTAAAGTACAAAAGCATCAATACTTTTCTTATCTGTAGTGGCGCAGTGGTTAAATGAAATACTGCAAGCTACTTCTGCTGGCTGCCTTGCCTGTTCAAATCCCACCAGGCTCAAGGTTGACTCAGTTTTCCATGGGTAATAAGGGCCCCGATTATTGGGGAAAATATGCCGACTCTGTAAACAGCTTAGAGGGGGCTGTAATGCACTGTGAAGGTGTATAAAAGTCTAAGTGCTATTGCTATTAGTATTCTGCTTCTTTAAATTATACAAGTTTCGCTTCCATAATTATCACAAGAATACCTTGGTTTGCACAGTTTTGATATTTGTGGATATGATATGGACAGATCATTGGATCTGAATATCTTTTAAGACCTATATAGCTATTCTACCAAGGTAACATCGACATTTATTGGTATGAATGTTTTGCATTTTAATATTTCTAAAACAATGTATTGATAAATTCCACACAGAAAGCTTTCAAATTGGCTTTAACAATGCTGCAAATAAGTCTGTAATTTCTGGAAACAAGATATAAAACTATTCAACTGACGACAGCAGTCAACAAGAATTCAGAGACAGCAAGATGTCTTCAGACAGACATTTCCCAGACTGACTGGTAGCTTTTTAACTTTTAAGTGACAACTCTTTTTAAGAATCCAGGTGGAAAAAATTAGTATCATCGGGTTAGGATAAATGTTAAATGTGGATCATCTTTGTGACTTTATAATCCTTCACCCATAATTCATATCTTAGTAAATTGTACACTTTGAAGTCATTTTCTTCTTGGTAGAAAAAAAAAAACATTTTTAGGCAGACAAGAGGAAGATCTTCTCTCTTTTTCTCTCTTCAGCTGTACAAACAGAAATTGTGAAGAAGCATTCCACTGCAAGTGCAAATTTTCTTTCTTTTAAAAAATAATCTACCTCTTGTTTCTTTAAGAAGTTATTAGGGACCTTCAAACTTCATTGCCAACTATCGTCTTGATAAAAACAAAGTAACTAAGCATTAAAGTATAAATGCATAAACTTCTAGTATAACCTGCAGTGGTGACACCCATATCATGATGTGACTTGTCAAATTAGGAAGATTCCTGTTGCTGACACCTTGGTCATGTCTCTTTGATATAAATAAAATAGATATACCAACAGATGAACCTGGAGTATGATGGCTACATGTGTTGGGTGCTTTTTTCTTTATTTGTAATCTGAACATTAGAACCTTAGTGTTTATAGGAAATTTGGATCATTGCCAAAAACACTGCTCTGCTGCTTAAAAATGCTTGATATTCTTATTTGTAATATGTTATATTTTATGTAAGTTTCCTTCTGTTGAAGCTTCTATTTTTCTACCATTTGTGGGAACATTTTAAAATATTTTGCTTTTTTTTAGGAGCTTTATATTTTGAGAATGTTTTGATTTTTTTTTTCTGCATTGGAGGCTACTAATTTTCTGCTTTTGTTCATTTTTCCTTATATATCACTCCATCCTTCTGCATTTTTGCTGACCGTTATGATTCTGAAGGTGTAAAGACTCATGGAAGGTGTACTACTGTGATGTCTACATCTGGGATTTAATTGAGTTAATTGAAGTCTGGGAAACTAGTACAAATTCAGTTTCCTAGAAACAGAATTACTCAGTGACCGCAGGGCCCCTCAAAGATTAGTATTTCCAGAAATGTGCAACCTTATTAAAAATGCAGAAGAAAATGTTGGTACTGCAAGAAGTCTCATACTGGATGTTATGGAGGCATAAGGGTCTAAGACAGGGGTGGGATTCTACAGTTCACACCTATTCGCTAGAACCGAATAGGTTAACATTCTAAGCAGTTCGGAGAACTGGCTGTTAGAAGAAATTACTGGCCTAATCCTGTAAGGAAGGCAGGAAGGAAACATTCTGGTGTTGCTTACAGAAACTGCCTCTCCATTAACTCTTGTTACATTCTTGGCAGGGCTAGAATTCCTGTCTGGAACTTCTCTGGAGTTTTTTTTCCTCCTTTGCTGGTACTTTGCTTGTGTGGAGTGACCATTCAAAGTTACAATGGCACTGAAAAAAGTGACTTATGACCATTTTTCACACTTACGACTGTTGCAGCATCCTCACAGTCATGAGAGGCCAGGCGAGGAGATGCGTGCCTCGATGTGAGTGATATTGAGTTGGCCATGCCTAGCCAATAACATGACCACCAAGCCACATCCACCCAGTCACATGACCACCAAGCCATGCCCACCAACTAAGCCATGCCCACAAAACCGGTTGTTAAAAAATTGAATTCCACCCCTGGTCTAAGAATATATGAAAGAACAACATAAATCCTAATCCTGCTTCACAACAAAACAACATTGAATCAACGGGCAAGTATATCAGGATAAAGCATTGCAGTTTTGTGTAAAGTTTCCAGTCTCACAGAACATATATAGATTGGAGATAAGAAAGAGTACAAATACAGTTAAGAGAACTATAAGTTTTCTCCTTCCAAAAAGACTGAAAAGTTTAAAGGCTGGTGCAATCCATCTATTGTTCTATTGCAAGCTGTTTTCTCACTTATTAGAGATTTTTTTTTCCATTTAGGTCTGGGACAAAGTATCTCAGTTTCAGGGTTTTTTTTTTTTTCCTGGAAGGCAAACTGCATCCATCACTTCTCTGGTTAAGCAGGATGGCTGAATCTCTAAGTGTCTATAGACAGTTTTCCCTTATCTCTGGTTCTTTTCTGTCAGTTTGGTGGACCAATGTTTAGATTAATTCCAGAGGGGGAGCCGTCTTCTTTGCAGTGACTGGAAAATATCAAAGGGTCATCTGAGTGTGAATCCACTATTGGAGCTGAGGAATGTGTTATTTAAGACCCCCCAAAAAAGTTGGGCTGCAGTTGTGAAAAATTAAGGTGTCACTGAACAAGCTTTTTAACTATGTTTGGGTGGAAGTTGGCCTCGGGAGCTTCAGACCCCATTTAACTTCAAGCTGTAACATTGGAGGCAAACACCAAAATGATCTAAAAATCAGACCAAGTTTCAGGTCTGTTTAGAATGGCACAAAAACATTGAACTTGCCAAAGGAAAAACAAGGCTAGTTCTTATCACAGTTTGTTTCCTTTCTATATTCTACAATCCAGCTTTTTCTTTCAAGCAGGAGCACCTATTAATACACCATGATAGTGCCTGTGGTCTGCCAACACAATATTTAAAATAACACTGCTAATACACATAGCAAAAGCAATTAATTAAATTATAAACTCCACTTTTTAAATTAATTCTGTGAGTTATATTGGCTGAATTTGTTGAGGTTGGGAAATTACATTTACAACAGCAACAAGAATGACGTAAATAACTTTACTGTTGGTTCATGCAAGATAAAAATAAAAATATGACTGACTTGCCATTTATTGATGCATCGTACAGTATGGTTCTTAAAAGCAAACATGCATTTTTGGCTAGGGATTTTAAAGATGTTTCTGAAAAAATGCAGCAAATCTAGTTTACTGTCTCTGGTCTACATTGAAATCCAGAATCCATTAGCCATGATAGTTACATAATTCCATTAATTTATAACAGACAAGCCTAGTTCAAAGTTGTTGGTATTATAGATCCCCAATTCTGAGCCAACATTAAGGGCCCAATCAAAGTCTAATATGCAATAATAAGCATTTATGTGCTGAAACTATCAACCAAGCACAGCACTTCAGCAATAACTATTTCCCCATTTTTCCTACCTTCTTCAAACTTCTACTTTACTTCCATTCAAAATCTACCAGAATAGAAGTATTCTGTATTCAGTAGTATGAATTTTCTAAGGATTTCTGACTCCATATTCATGTTCATAAATTAATAATAATCTGGATTTTTATTTGTTATTGCTCTTCCCTTTATTATATTGTTTATTTTTCTCTTTTGTGACTACTTGATTTCATTGGCTTATTTCTGTGTTTTCATTGCTACATGAATTTTGTGCCTTTTTTTGCTTCATCTATATTGGCTGCTAACTTTTACTTTTGTTTGCTAAGGTTGGTCTTTATAGGATGCATTAGCTATCTTTTATAGTGTGTTGACAGAATGATGGGATAAAGAAAATGTAAAAAGCAAACTAAACGCTACAGGCATATTTTTGGCATCTCTTATACCTGAAATAGGCTTCACAAGAGCCAATATTTCTGAATCAGTTGTGATGCACTTTGTCTCCTCTAATCTGTAATATATTTATATCAACAGACCAAAGCTATAAATTCAGTACCGACATGTTTCATAGTGTGAACCTCCCAATCTGCTCTAATCCCCAGATTAGATACTGAAGTGCTGCTTCAGTTATGCAGCATTATCGCATCCTATCACTTGGCCTCCTTTCAAACTGTAGCATTTATTGACAATACTTTCAAAGCTGTTGCTAAGTTGTGAGCACTCTGCCTTATCAACTTTTGCTTTTACAACATCACTTAGGTAGACTTTTGTGCAGGAATTGCTATGCTAATATCATTGATACAGAAAGGTCTGTGTCTGGCCTGTATAGAGGAATTTGTTCCCTGGCAGAAATTTATCTGTATAAATTGGTATGGATCTTCCCTTCTTCATACTTCCCTATGCAAATGCATAACATCCATGTGATTTCCTGAAATTTTGTTATTTGACTTTTTATGCCCTTGATATTTCATAATATTAGCTAAGTTTTATTTATATAATTGGGGATTTGAATGAATTGATAACTTGCTGAACTGTTGGTTCATACTGATCAAGAAACAGTAAATCTACAGGACAAATGAAGCCAAAGTTTGCCCAATAGCAAGCCTTGACTTCACCAATAACAATAATAATTTCTCATAAAAAATAAATAAACGTGCGTGAGATGGTAGGGACAATTTGAATTGGTTCGTCAAACTGAACCATCATCCCACGCCCAGCCGGTTGCACCCATGCTGGCAACAGGGGTGATACTGGCAGTGGGTGGACTGATGCACACGGGGAAAGAGAGTAGCACATGGAAGATGGTGGCATCAAAGCCTTACCCAGGTGTTCCCTGGCCTCTGAGGGGAGAGCATGATCTCCCATGCCCCCCCTCAGGAGCTGCAGAGCACTTGCTGCCCATTTGGCACCCGCCAAGCCTCCTCCCACCACGCTTTTCTTCCTCCTTGCCAAAAGCGCTTACATGCCCAGCAAGAAGGAGGAGGCTTGGCAGGTGTCAGAAGGATGGCAAGTGCTTTGTAGCTTCTGAGGGGCAACGTCAAGACTTCCACTCACAACATCTTTGCCTGAGTTGTGTGAGAGAGGGCAACAACAATAACAGCAAGGGCAAAGAAGTGATGTCGACTTGGCCACATCTACTAAGCCACACCCACTAAGCCAGTAGGAGAAATTTTTGAATTTCACCCCTGATCATATGGTTTTAAAATCTGATTAAATACAAATATGTTAACCATATTATTTAATAATAAACAATATTTAATCAATAATAAATAACTGTAAAAAGTATTGCTTTGTTTTGATACATTTTTCAATATTTGATTTTTTTTCCACTTAGGATCAAATGACTGAAGTGAAATAAAAGTACTGATAATTAAGTAAATAATTAATTACATCTCCCCTCCCCCAAAATTTGCCAGAAGGATTTACCTGTAATTTTCAAAACATAATTTTCAAAACAACTTTTGGTCCATTTTCATCCAGTTTTGGTCACCACAATGTAAAAAAGATGTTAAGACTCTGGGAGGAATGCAGAGAAAAGCAACAAAGATGATTAGGGGACTGGACGCTAAAACATATCAAGAACTTGGTTGCTGGAAATGGGTATGTCTACTTTAAAGAAAAGAAGTGACATGATAGCAATAGCATTTAGACTTATATATCACTTTACAGTGCTTTACAGCTCTCTCTAAGCAGTTTATGGAGTCAGCATATTGCCCCCAACAATTTGGTTCTTACATGATAGCAGCGTTCCAACATCTCAGGGCTGCCACAGAAAAGAGGGAGTCAAGCTATTCTTCAAAGCACCCGAGGGCAGGACAAGAAGCAATAGATGGAAACTAATCAAGGAGAGAAGAAAACTAGAACTAAGAAGAAATTCCCTGGCAATTGGAACAATTAATCAGTGAAACAACTTATTTATTTTTTTTATTTTGTCAAGCGATTATAAGATAACAGGTATAAGTATAAACATGTATCCATTTATGAATACATGAAATGGATACATATAAGAAAAATAAAAAGAAACAATAGGACAGGGATGGTAGGCACGTTGGTGCGCTTATGCACACCACCTACAGACCTCTTAGGAAAGGGGTGAGGTCAACAGTAGACAGTCTAAGGTTAAAGTTTTTGGGGTTTGGGGAAAAAACCACAGAGTCAGGTAGAGTATTCCAGACATTGACCACTCTGTTGCTGAAGTCGTATTTCCTGCAATCAAGTTTGGTGTGGTTAACCTTGAGTTTGTATCTATTGTGTGCTCTTGTGTTGTTATGGTTGAAACTGAAGTATTCATTGACTTGCCTCCAGAAGTTGTGAATAGTCCAATACTGGAAGTTTTTAAAAAGAGATTGGACAACCATTCGTCTGAAATGGTATAGGGCAGTGATGGTGAACCTATGGCATGCGTGCATAGGTTCGCCACCACTGGAGGGGAGCACATGCATGGGGAAGTATGCCTTGTATTTTGGGTATGAGCACATGCACACTTTGGGCACTGGAGCCCAAAAGGTTCACCATCACTGGTATAGGGTCTCCTGCCTGAGAAAGTGGTTGAAATAGAAGACCTTCAATGTCCCTTCCAAATCTGTTGTTCTAGTCTAGTCTAGTCTAGTCTAGTGCAGGAAATGCAATGAAACTATTACTAAAAATGGAGCCAGTTACCTTTCATGATAGAAGGCTTTCTAACGATTCCATTTTTGAAAAATGTCTTGTTCGCTAATGATGAAGCTGACTATCAGGAAAGTAAAATAATCTGTCCAAACATCCAGCTTTGACCACTTTAGTAGAAGAACTTTCAGGAACTCCAGCTGCTTAACTATTTCAGTTTCATAAGCATAAGAGAATGTTAAAATCATCTACCATTTGAAGCCTCTCTGCATCATTGATAGATGGTTAGTCTGAGATTTCAGACAACTGTAGCGATATCTGGTTTTGGATTCTTCACTTTTGCAAGAAATCACAGCAAATCTATCCTCAGCAATGGGATCTTCTATATTCTTTCATTTTCTTGTCAACTTGAAGAGGTTTCTCTTTTTGCAGGTTAATGATTATAGAGACATTTCTTGGCTGTGGCTGTTCATGGAAATTCCAGCTGAAAAGAATTTGTTGGTAGCATTGCCACCTGGTGAACTGCAAATTTTCCATCCCTGATAATGATCCCAACCTATTTGGACAGATTTGATCAGCTTATTCTTCTGCTGCTGCAGAAAGATGTTACTTCCTGAAGTTCTGTCCTTCAACAGGGGATGCAAGGCAACATGTAAGAATGTGGAGGATGAAAAAAAAAAAGACAAAGAGATGAACCACTGCAGACATATTGGAAGTAATGGCTAGCTTTATAGTAATTGTTAAGCCTGTGTTCCCCAACCAGGTTTAAGGAGACAAGCTAAACAGAATGTGCAACGTTAGTCAGATAGGCACACAGATAAATGTGTGAGATAAGTTTGTATGTTAGTTAACGTACAGTAAAAATAACAGATACGCTTGTGCTATCAAAAATATAGTTTATTCCATTCAGATTTATAGCATAGTCAAAATAACAGTCCATTAGTCATGTTTTCGTTTTAGTCAGTCCATTCAAGGATATTCAATTAGCAAAATCCATGTAGAATATCCAATGTCAGTTCACTTACAATTAAATCAGTCCTCTCACCGTTGATAAATCAACAGTCCTTTCTCTCTCCTGTTCCAGTAGGGAAAAACTCAGTCTTCAATCTGTCCAGTAATTAGGGATCATCAAGCCAGAGAGAGCAAGCTGCCGTGCCTTGCTTCTTTTATGGTGCTTTTACAACCACTCCCTTAATTACATTCTTACAGTTAAAGTTACAGACACTTTAATTAACAAACCTTAATAACATATTTATTATTTTACCTAAATCAGTTAGGGTAAATAATGTTATCCCTAACATTCTCCCCTTTTAGGTAATAATAATATTATAACTATTTACATCTTTAAATCATATTTGTGACAACTTTCTTTAAACTTAATTACTCCTTGAGCTTTTTTAAATTGGTCTGCAATGTTTTCTTCTGTCATGCAGTATTCCAATTTAATTAGCCCATTCTTTACACATTCTCTAACATTTAAGTATCTTAAATCAGTATGCTTTGATCTAGTTTTTACAGCAATACTAGTAGCTAACTTTATGGCTGCTTGGTTGTCCTCATACACAATAATGGAATCTTTAACAGTTATACCCATGTCTAATAATAACTGTTTGTACAAAATTAAGTCAGTGCATAGTAATGACAGACATGAAAATTCCACTTCCATTGTGGACAAGCTGATATGCTGTTGTCTGATTGACCTCCACCCTATAGTGTCTTACCAAATAATATAGCCATCCCAGATGTTGATTTTCTAGTTTTTATGTCAGTTGCAAAACTTGCATCTGCATAGGCACTAAGACTCAAATCACCCTTTGGTTCTATATACAATGCATGGTTCATTGTTCCTTTAAGATATCTTAAAATTCTCTTTAATGATTGCCAATGACATTGATGTGGATCTGAATTAAAATGTGCCAGCTGATTAACACTATAAGCTATATCTGGCCTTGACCAATTGCTTATATATGATAAGCTACCAATCAAAGATTGATATATAGACTTATCAAATTTGGAACTTTGATCATCAGTTTGGCAAACTTCCTGACTCATTGGAGTATTTGCCGGTTTACAAAGTTCCATTTTATATGTTTTAATTAATTGGCAAATTTTATCTTCTTGAGATATCTTAAATCCATTTTTTGTTTTGTTAATTGTCAATCCTAGATAATTTTTAATTTCACCTAAATGCTTTAATTTTATCTTTTTGGCTAATAATGATATAATCTCATTAGCTTCATTATTAGTCTTAGTTATCAAAGCAATATCATCTGTAAATAATAGCAATAATAACACCGTTCCATTATTTTCTCTTTTAAACACCCATGGATCTGCTAAACCAGATTTAAAACCTATATTGTTTAACTCTTTCACAATATATTGGTTCCACTCAAAGCCAGATTGTTTCAACCCGTAAAGACTCTTTTTGAGTTTCCAACAATCATTACTATTTACTTTATTGTCTTTTATAATAACTGGCTTTTTCAAATATATAGTGTGCTGCAATGGTGCATGCAAATAAGCAGTTTCTACATCTAAATGGTTAATGACATAGTTTTTCTTTGCTGCCCACACTAAAGCTGCTCTCAAAGATGTTGCTTTAAGACTTGGTGCGAAAACTTCATCGTAATCAGATGCAGTTTGATTAAATCCTTGAGCTACCAACCTAGCCTTATGAGTAACAGTCCCATCATTTCCTGTTTTTACTTTAAATATCCATTTGCACCCAATGGATTTTTCTCCTGGAGGTAATTTGGCATCTTCATATACTTTCACTACCTTTAATGAATTTAGTTCTTTTTCCATTGCCTTTTGCCAATTCTCCTGATCCTAGTTGGAACTTTAGTTACTTGGCAAACTATACTTGCTTGATGCCTATCAGGTGGTCTAGTTACACGTGCAGTACATCTAGGTATTAAAGGACTTACAAGTTGACTTTCATTTATTAACTGTTCTTGATTATCTAACTCTTCCTGATCAACAGTTTCCTCTTGTTCTGGTCCTATTTGTTCTTCATGGACTTCTTCTTTAATTGGACTCTTCTTATAACTATTCTGATCTTTCTGCCTTTTGTAGGGTTCAATAATTACTTCATTATTTAAATCTTGCTCTAATCTATTCCATGCTACATGTTCTAGGAATTTTGCACTAGCACTGGTGTAAACTCTAGATGTACCTGGTTCCCAGAATCTATAAGATCTGTGATTAGATTCATATCCTACAAAAAATAATCTTTTAGCTCTATGCTGTCCTTTTTGTCTGAGTTGTGAAGGGATATGCACCCATGCTGGTGTTCCAAATGTGTACATGTAACTTAAATCAGGTTTTGTACCATGCCACAGTGTGAATGGTAATTCACCTGTTGTTGAATTAACAACATTATTTAATATATGATTACCACACATTATTGCTTCTCCCCACAAATTGTCAGGTAATCCTAAATCAAACAACATAGTACGTGCCATTGACTGTAGTGTTTGGCCTCGTCTTTCTATAAAGGCATTATGTTGTGGCCTATATGGTGCAGACTTTTTATGTTGAATACCTAACATTCTACGTCTATTCTAGAATTTATTATTTGTAAATTCGGCACCATTATCTGTTATAAGAGTTACTAATTTCTTTTTAGTTTTTCTTTCTGCAAAGATTTAGATACGTTTCAGTTATGCTCTTCATTAAATAGCAAAACCCATATCTAGAATAGTGGTCCATTATACTTAATATGTATCGAGCTCCTCCTACACTTGGTTTTTTCGGACCTATTAAATCGGCAAATACTACCTCTAAAGGCTCTTTGGTAGTAAATCCATCAACTCTATTAGCCGGTATGACCTTGCTTTTGCTTTGATTACAAGCAAAACATTGCAAATACTTATTACAATATTTCAAACTTATTCCTTTAGATAGTTGAACAGTTCTCTTAAGCATTTTAAATTTTAAATGCCCTAGCCGTCGGTGTAACAAGAGAATACATTCATCGTGAGGTTTCTTATTATCATAAACCGTGTTAGCTACCTCTAAACCATTATCATTTAAAACATATAATTCACCTCTTAAAGATGCAGTAATTTTCTTATCTTCTTTTTCAATTATGCAGTTATCTCCCCTAAAGGTAACTACATATCCTAGTTTAAGCAAAATTCTAACTGAAATTAAATTAAACTTAAGTTGTGGTACATATAACATTTTTACATTCTCTTTTATGAAAGAACAATATGCTATACCTTGACCTTTAGCTTTCAGTTTCCAGCCATTGGCTAACGATATCTACTGTGTACTCTTGGACATTTTAATAAAACTTTTGTTATCATTTGTTATACAGTGGGATGCTCCACTGTCAATTACCCATAAATTATTTTTTACAGCTCCGTTACTATACATGGCTAACTCTAAATTTTTATTTTTATTTTGGTTACTTTTAGTATTCTTGCCAGCATTCTGGCGCTTTGCTTTTTTACAAAATCTTGCCAAATGTCCTCTTCCTCCACAATTAAAATACTTTTTAATTGCATATGCAGTAGGAGATTCAATATCTTGTTTTTGAGGTTGCTCCCTCCTTAACTGATCTCTTTCAAGCCTTCTTCTGGCCTCTTCAATCAATCTGCCGGTGATATCAGTTAAAGTTAGACTTTCCTTAGGCAAAATTTCAAGGGAAGTGACGTAGTTATCAAAATTTTCGTCAAGTGAAGATAGAATTATGTAGACTTGGTGTAGTTCAGAGAAAATAAGTTCTTTCTCATGCAGTTCTTGAAAAATGCTTTTTATAGTTTTCAAATGACTCAGCATATCACCATTCGTTTGGAGATGCGTTCTGAAAAGCTTCCGTGTTAGATTTATGTGAGCACCAACGTTATCTCGGACATAAATCCTCTTCAGCTTCTGCCAACACCAATAGCCGTTTGCTCTCCGTGGATATGAACAAGTTGCTGGTCAGCCAGTGTTAGTCCTATTATGCAAAGAGCTTGTTCATTCTTCTGCTTAAAGTCTTC
Source organism: Hydrophis major (assembly GCA_033807585.1). Classification (NCBI taxonomy): domain Eukaryota; kingdom Metazoa; phylum Chordata; class Lepidosauria; order Squamata; family Elapidae; genus Hydrophis; species Hydrophis major. Next base: position 30,885,602 of record CM066333.1, read on the forward strand.
TATCTTTTGACTATCTTCCTCAATCTCTGGATCCCATTCCTCTACGTTTGGTGGGTTTTCAATTATGTTCCACAGACCTTCTCTTCGTAGAAGTAGACTACATTTCATAGACCGTGATACATAGTTTGTTCCATCCAACTTGGATATAAGGGACAAACTTTGTAAATTGACTTGTGCCATGTTTTCTCATATGGATATAAAACAATAATTAATAAAACACAGCTGTCTGTTTACTGTAACGTGTAACAACACAAACTCTCACTTTTTACATAAATCTGTTTTATCCTAGTTAAACTGACTTTTCAGCCTCTGGGCCCATAACCAGTGTTAAGCCTGGGCCCATAACCAAGTGTTAAGCCTATTAATTGATAACATATTTATTATTTTACCTAAACCAGTTTGGGTAAACAATGTTATCCCTAACAGTAATGACTATTAAAAAGCCTATATTAGAGGTGAACCAAATAGATTGAAGGTTTAGATTGAAAAGATATGGAATTGGGAATTGAGAAAGTCAAATAAAAAACAAAATAAGAACAGAACAAGTACAATATAATAAGGTTTGACTCAAGGAATACATATACAACTAATACATATAAATAATATTGGTCTTATTTTACCATTTAATATATATATTAAATTTTGCATGTACATAATCTTGCTGTACTGTACTATCAAATTCAGAATCTATAAATCCCAACAATAATTGTTTATATCTTCAAACTGAAACAAACCTAGAAAAATTGTCTCACCATTATGTTTTAAACAGACACTTTCTGATATATGATGTTGACGTTTGTTTACATCATGGCAAAAGTAATGGAACACATCTAATGGGCAAAGGTTCAGATTTTTGACTGATGATAATAAAAGGCAGCTGTTCTGGCCTCTTTATGAATGGAGACAATTCATAATTCACATTTTGCTTATGAAGAAAGTGTGTTTAAATAATGTTTGCCCTTTGAAATGAAGCCTTGTAAGTTTGCAAGCCAAGGTAATATACCCATCTCTCTTGCTCCACTCTAGAGCCATCATCTGGTATTCAGGAGTGGAAGTCTCTCGAGGACAAGAAAATACTCCATCCTTCAAGTTACAAACTGAAATATACAAACTGTGCCTTGAGATTGGGAGGCTTTGATGGAAGTGATGACAATTGGTTAAATGATTATAATTTAATCATTTTAATTATCAACACTTCTAATATTAAGAAAAAATAGTGCAACAGCAAAAAATAAATTAATGCCCTTAGCAAGGTCAACATTAAAATGATAATATTATCAACATTGATGATAATCTTTTTATGTATATTCCACAACTTAAAGTGCTAGTTGATGGTTGAATTCAGAGTTCTTGTTTCTGCTTGTTCATTTTTCAGCTTACACATTTTAGGAATGGAAAAACAATGCTATTCTTTGTGTTTTATAGCTAGATCTTTGTGTATCAGCAGTAAAATAGACTAAATCACCATCTAGAAATTTCATAAGGCTATTCGTACTATTCCCAGACAATGATGATGATGATGAAGAGCGGAAAATTACTCTAAGAACTGGGATCCTACAGATAGAAGTATATTTGTAGGACATTTGACAGATGTCCCACAGACATTTTCAAAATTAGTGCTAATACCATGGAATGGTTTCTCCATTAAGATCAGAATGGTACAATCAACCTCCTAAGTAAATCAGACCAGAATCCCAACAAGATGAATGAATTATATTTAATTGTTAAGGCTCTATTAACAGAACCTTGCAAGTCTGAATGTACTGAACTCCTGCCATCTCTGTTTACCACATGATGAGTTAGAGTGGATCCTTTCTAATACTTTTTTTTTTCTTTGCCCATGATTCAGCTGTGAGTTTCCCTTATCCACCAGCCTTTATCTGAGCATTCCCTAGCCAGCATTTCTTTCCCTTGCCTGACAAGTTAATTCTAACATAACAGTATTGATACTTTCCTGGTAGCTTTTAAGAAGTTAGTCAAAATCGGATTTTTAAGAGACCCTTTCAGTAATATAACTAGTGATTCTTGTTCTTATGATTGATCTGTGTTACCTTGGTTTTGTGGCTTGAATTGTATTTTGTTTTAATTCTGAAGTTTTCATTGTCACAAAGCAACTACTAAGAATCATGAGATTGCTGTGGAATTAAATTCAGACCAATCAATCAATATTTGAAATTCACCTTCCAGGATTCTCCATAATGGACATGCTGGTTTGGGAATTCTGGGAATTACAAACCACAATTGAAACTTATGCAAAAAATTCAGAAAGTGGTTATAATAACTTAAATGGTAAGTTAAAATCTAGAAATTTTGTTGTGTTTGTGTGTGCAATAAAAGGCATCATGACCCAGTGCAATTTCTGCTCTGAACATTAAACCATAACAAGTGCAGTCGGCTTGTTAGCCTAGTTTATTTCAGAAAAGTTTTAATTTTCAATAACAGATGCTTCGTATTATATATTGGCACCTTTTGCGGAGGTGAGGAGTAATATGAAGCCCAATATTTACAGCTTTTAGAGCACAGATCTGTATTTGTTTTATTGTTTATCATCCTGAAATCTCAGCAGAACTATTTGTGCCAAGTATAATTTTAATCAGCCATGGTTCCCAGCTGTTGTCAGTCTCTATCAAGCTTTACCTGTATGGAATCATTAAATAGTGGCTACATAATATTTCATGTTATCTGAAAGCAGAAGCTTATGATGGAATACCAATCTAGACAAGGAAGCCATATCATCTTGCTAGAATCCCCTGTTAAAGACTATATAAATAATATAAATCTTAACTTTTATATAAACATGACATAAACAACAATATTTAGATTTTTCTATCAGCTAGAACTCATTTCTATCTATTTCTCTTTTCTTTCTCCTTTTAGTCCCACAAATTATGAGTAGGCAAAAATTAAAATGCTGTGCATTGAATGATTTCACATTGGTTGCTGTGCATTAAGTGATGTCAAATTGAAATCAGCAACAAATATATGTTTCCAACTGTTCCCCACCTCCTGCAATCTTTGAAGAGGCAGAACAGAATGAATTCTACCAAAAAAAAGTCAAATATCAATAACTGGATAATATTCCTAATATTAGGAATATTAATATTAGGCTTTATAATGGTTCTCCCATGATGGAGTCTGGACCTGTTTTATAAACCACCACAACTATTATGATTTTGCATACATCAAAACACACACAGGTTGATGTTCACTTTTTACCTCATTAAAGGGAAGTTCATTTTAAAAATCCCATAGCTTCAGATTTTAAATTAGTTACTTGTGAAGCTGATTTTATCACATAGATTTTTATAATTTGGCTATGCTATAAGTTTTTTAATAATAAAAGTAGGCTAATGGCAATCACCTATAGTCTAGTTTTTTAAACTATTCTATCAAGCTGGATTAATTTGGTATATTTTAATAAAATCATTTAAAATGGTGAAATTTGAGGAATACATTCAGATTCTCTGTATTTTTCTACTTAGTTCAAACATTTATGATAACATTTGGGGGGAAAGCTTTTGGATTCATGCTGGAGCTTATCCTCAGGGAACTTCTCTCTCTTCAGAATATGGAGACAGAGAGAGAAATTCCCTGAAGAACTTCTGGAGAGAGATAAGTTCCCTGCAGATGAGCTCCAGCACAAATCCAAAAACTTGGAAGACTAAGCCGCAGATTGCATCCTGCAATTCTCTCAGTGCACAAGAAGCTGGTTGTCCAGCCCAGTGGTGGGATTCAAAATTTTTCATCACCATTTCCGTGGGCATTGTGTGGCGGGCATGGCATGGCTTGGTGGGTGTAGCTTGGTGGGCGTGGCTTGGTGGGCATGGCAGGGGAAGGATACTGTAATATCTCCATTCCCACTGCACTCCAGGGGAAGGTTACTGCAAAATCCCCATTCCCTCCCCACCCCACTAACCTGCTTTCCGGCTCCGTTCTCCTGTGCAGGGCAATAAAAGAAGACCCAGCCAGTCAGCTGGGACTCGGGAGGAAGAGAATAGCTGGAGGTGGGCCAGTCAGGGGTGATATTTACTGGTTCTCCAAACTATTCAAAATTTCTCCAGAACTGGTCAGAACCTGCTGAATACCACCTTTAGTTCAGCCCCTCCTGAAAAATCCCTAGACTTGACCACGAGGAAGCATTTTTTGTTCCAGAGAAACATGAAATAGACCTAAAAGATGATTAGTCTGATGATTAAATAAAGTGTTAGAGACATGAAGGTGTTGTTCTTCTGAATACATGGGAGAGCAATGAAAATGGTGGGAGACAGGATGCATTTCAGAAGAGAGTGCCCATTTGCTCAGATGAAAATTAGCCATTTAATTCCTGGATGCTCCATTTGGGAGATGAGGTTCCCTGTGTGCCTTCATGATTTAGTCCACTGGACAATCTGACCATATCACACCTAGGGCACAACTTCAGTGAAATTATAAACAGAAGGTTCTTAGCAGCCCAACATATATGGAAATTGCACAAGCAGATATTCTTAGTTGTCATGTATGATCCAAAACTGGTGTTTATGATATGAAAGGAATTTAATAGTTCCAGTTGGCCAGAACTCAAAACCTGTTGAAATCTCTTTACTTACATAACATGATAATATCAAGGCTAATAATATTTTCATATATTATATTTTATTACACTTTATAGCAAAACTTTCAATAAATGGATGAGCAAAATGTCCTTTTCCTAAAAGCTTTCATATTATTTAGCTTAGAAATAATCCTTCACCTAGAATCCTTTTACACTTCAATCTGAGTGATAGCACTGGATTACGTTGCTTGGCCCATGTTGTTTCCGAAATGTTTTCCCCTTGTTTAACTGAGTGAGATACAGGCATCTTGAGTCACTTCTGAGAAAACTGGGTTCAGTAGAAATTAAGGTGGGCCACAACCCACTCATTTCAGTATCTGTTCAGTTATGAAGCACTGTACTTCCAGCTTTTATAGATAAACATTTATGGTCTTCAATTTTCTAGTGTGCTTTTCCAGAAATACATAAAAAATCAATGCCTACAGAAATCTGTCTTTAAACTCTAGGATATTTCACCTTTTGCTTCAAGCAACAATGTCAACTGAATTCATTAGGATTTTATAAGAGTGAAAAATGTCTCCCAGCACTTTCCTCTGATAGAACAAAAAGCTTTGTTTCACTTATACCAACCAAAGATAAGGAATCAATTGCTTTCTCTCTCACTCTTTTTCACACTCTCTCTCACACATACCCGTTATATGCCTTATATCCATCAGCACCAACTTGGCTTCCAATAATCTTAGCTTTTTCTTTCTTCAGAACTGTTATCTAACTGCTAAACATCTTTTGTTTCCATTATAGTTAACTGCAGTATTTTTCAGGAACTGTAATCTGTATTAGTTATATTACTTGAACTAGACTAAAACAAATCACCCATTTGCAGCAATTATATAGATCTACATTTTTAATAAATAATAGTTTTTCAAGCAATATTCAAAAGAGATCTTTTTGATCATTATTATCATTTCTATTGAGAAAACCTGAGATGGAATCTAATTTTGTTATACTTCAGTAATGATAAAGGCTAAAGATTATCTCAAATTAATCTTGACTCTTGGGAACAAAATGAAGATCTCCTCTGGTAACAGTATGAAAGCGAACATGCAGCCATCTGCAGAAACTTCTCACACTTAAACATTCATATAAATAATATATAATGTAATTATCAACATCAACTTATACATATGGTTAGATCCAGAGGTGGTATTCAGCAAGTTCTGACCAGTTTTGGAGAACTGGTAGCAGAAATTTTGAGTAGTTCGGAGAACTGGCAAATACCACCTCTGAGTAGAGATTTTACAGTATCCTTCCCCCGCCATGCCCACCAAGCCATGCCCACAGAACCAGTAGTAAAAAAATTTGAATCCCACCACTAGTTAGATCCATGTTTAAAATTAGAAAGTGCTTACTGAATTACAAAGAAAGAAGATTATTCCAAAATACCTGTTTCATCTTAAGGTAAAGTTGAAACTCTCAAGTTGTTTCCGACTCTAGGAAGTGGTGCTGACCTCGATTTCTTAGACAAGGAAGCCAGCATTGCCTAAAGGTTTTTTTTCCTATGGTCATGTGACCAGAATGGCAAGATGCTAAAAGCAAACCAAACACTGTTACCTTCCCACTGAAGTGATACCTATTAATCTACTCATATCTGCATGCTCTCAAACTGCTAGGTGGGCAGGAGCTGGGGTGGGTAACAGGAGCTCACGTCATTGTGCAGTATTCAGGACTCGATCCCAGGCCAGCTGACAAACTCAACATCTTTAACTGTTGAGCCACATGCCCCCTTTTCCAAAAAGTTTGGGACACCAATTAATGGCATCTTTATAAATATTAATTTTCAACCCAAATCCTAACTGAGCTGAAGATTTTCCTTTGTGTTCTCATTATAATACCAGCAGAAGTACTGACCTTTGAACATTCAATTCAATTTCTTAGGTGTGTTTTCCCAACTTCAGACTTTAAATGATGAGCATTCTCTATTACATCTGGAAGGCACCAGGTTGAAGAAAGCTCCCATCATATTTATGTTAAGTAGCATCTTTCTGCTACTAAGTTATTTTGATCTGATCAGAGATTGAGGTATTCCGAAGACTAATGCTTTAATGCCAAATCCACTGTTTACCTAAGAGTTTCAAAAGACCTGTATGAGCTATATTGGCAATATTAGTTTAGCCATCACCTGTAAGGCTTTGATGAACCTCTCTGTTATCTCTTAAGTACTTATATGATATTCTCAATTTTTCTTTTCTAATGTGTTTTGCCCGGATGAAAACTGGAGTGTTTTTGCTGCCATAAGGTAGTAGCTCCAAAACTCTTATAAAAACCAGCATGTGTCTAACATATAAACATAAAACAACAGATTAAAAGGTTGAGTAAGAGATAAACAGAGACAGATGGTAGAAACCTAATTAATAAAAAATATAAATAGCGAAATGAAGCTTTACTACTTCTTTCATTTCTAATTTAATTAAGGGAAAGGTTTCCATGACTTTAGTTACTACTGGGAAATCACACAAGAGGTAATCAGAAAAAGATAATTTAAATAATATTTTCATTTTTCTTTTTGTTAAAAAAAGGCTTAGTTGATAAGCATTTCTTCCACTCTTTGGAACAGTTTTGGCCAGACAGCGACTGCTTCAAACATGATATTTAATTACTTTAGAAACATAATGTATTGCTATGAGATCACTATATTCCTATCCACTAGTCTCCCTTCTGACCTACATTTACTTTGTTTTCAGTTTTAAAAATAAAATCAAAGCAGTGATATGCCACAAAACAAATATCAATCTAAAGAACCATCTGTATATGTAAGAATATCACTGGGCCATTCAGATTTAACAATATATGGCAACATGTTAGTTTACTTTCTAATAAATGGATGCATATAGCAATAGTGATAGCACTTAGGCTTATATAGCACTTCATAGAGCTTTACATCCCTCTCTAAGTGGTTTACAGGATCAACATATTGCTCCCAACAATATGTCATTTTACTGATCTCAGAAGGATGGAAGCCTGAGTCAACCTTGAGCCTGACAGGATTGAATTGCTGGCAGTCGGAAGAATTAGCATGCAATACCTGATTCTAACCACTGTGTCATAATAGCTCTAAATCATGTATCAAGACACTTAGACAAGCCCATTCTCTGTGACAACTATTTTAAAGACCACAAACAAGCTTTCAAAATACCTTGTGAAAATATTCACTAAATTTGGTTTAGTGCTGCAAAGAGATATGTGTTTTTAATGGTAACCAGCCTATGAACTTCCACATCTTCCACAAATTCATCATTGTAGCAAAGTATTTAAGCTTTAAAGATTTGTTTATAGATATAAGACATGGAAAGAAGGATTTTTTTTATATTTTGGGAAAAAATGATAAATTACTATATAATGTAAAGAAATATGAAATTAATTTGCTTTTGAAGATTAATATATATATTTATGTCTGATATCTCTTAAGACTTTATTTTTTGCTAATAGATAAAACATGAAATATGGGATGAAGAGATTTTTAGTTGAAATTACAGAAGGTGATAAATTACTGAAATTATTTGTATTGTCCTGATAAAGGTGGAAAATAATTTCATTATAACTTTTTTCCTTTTTATTATATTTACACTTTTAATTTTGTGCATTTTATTAGTTTGAATTGGTTTTTTTATCTTGCATTTTTAAACTTCAATAAACATTCTAAAAAAGTGAAATGAACAATAAAAAGCTAAATAAGATTTTGATCTTAAGAAACTTATAAACAGATTAAAGATCCAGGTCACTTTGGAATATTGACTTTCACTATAAGATTTTGGAACTAATTATGAAATATAAACAGCTTATCATGGGATACAACCTTATGGCTATCCTGGCTACTGTAAGTCCTAATGAAGATAAGATCATAGAGATGATTTTAGAAACTGGACTAAAGATTCTGAACAGAAGAAAAAAAAATCCAAGTCTTTTCTTCATGACAATTAATACTGGGACTTACAAAATCACATAAAACATTGTAACATCAGAAATATGAAAGGAGAATTATAGGAGAATAAGTGTCAGAACCTGAGGACTGAATTAACATAAAGACCAGATTAGAATCCCTATGTAGCTAGGAATGGACTAAATCCAACCCCCCTTGAATTCTGTGGATCTTTATTTAACTCCAAGCAGGTGTTAACTGTTAATTGAGAAGATTTAGCAATAAATCAGTTTAATTAGACCTTCACGTGTAAACCTGATCTTTTGCGGGTGAGGTTAATCTTATTTATATATTTCTTTTCTTTTTCTTCTTTTTTTCTTTTTCAAAATACTTATGAGGGGAAAAATGTGTCCTCTGCAGAACACTGGAAAAGAACTATGTGGCAAACTGTAATCTTCATTAACGGGTAGCTGAAGATGATTTCAGATTTTCAAGAATAATAACATTCATAAAAAGGAATTTTTCAATTTTTGTTGTTCTGAATCTCTTTCTCCTTCTCTCTCCTCTCCTCTGCCTTTCCACCTCTCTGCTAGTTCTTCTCTCCATAGCTACTTTCATTCTTGGTTATTACTTGCAATTTCATGTTAGTCTAGATTGTGGGTTTTATATTTTCATTTTAATTAGAAATATGTGGGGTTGTATACTTTTCATGGAGTGTGCAGTTAAAGCATAGTTACCTGTTTCTTCCCATCGGCAATGCACATTTAATCAACCTAAAATGGATTCTATTTTAGGTGAAGAAATGTAAGTCTTGTAAATTGTTAAGTAATTTTAAAAATGCAAATTTTTAAAATTTGCTGGAGAAATTGCCAGATAAGTTGGTCTCTGACAAATAAAACAAAATCTGCTTTTGAAATACAAATGAATTAGTAAAGGAGAAAAATGAGGTTTCATGAGGCTGCAATAAGTAAAGCCTGCTACATCTTCTGGTATTAATCATAATAAGTGCTTTATCTCTGGCTGTCATGTTTAGTTTCTGCATGCAATTTACCTCTCAGGCAAGCTGTTCACAGTTATCAGCTAGGCTTATCTCAGAACGTATAGTCTTCAAGTGCCTAAATGTATTTCCATCAGAGTTCCCACAGTTTATGCGACAAAAGCCAACATAAGTGCTATTTTAAGACACTGCTGCCTCCCTTTACATAAAGCAGGGTCGCTTATATCCTGACCACTACAGTCACTTGAAGAGGGTGGGGGACATGGAAGGATGTCTATATTCTGAAACCAAACTGTAGCTTCAACCTGATTCTCAATGGCCATATATTTTCTTTTTGTTTTCATTTGCATTTCATTTTTATGTCATTTTCTTGGCTCTGATCGATCATTGGATAGTCCACTTTCTGCTCAGAATTCCTGAAAAATTGGAAACAGGCTAATTGCATTCTTTGAAAAGTTATAATGCATTGTTTTATCGATCCAAAACAGGTCCTAAATTTCTTATCATCAAGGCTTGAAAGATGAGGCAACTTTATCATTAGAGAGAGAATGCAACCTTTCAAAAGGTAGGGGCTTGGGAATATTACTTCCTTTCCTTCTGAGCTCTCCAGAAGTTTTTATCTTAATAGAGCAAATGTGCCAAATACAAAAATGATCCAGGATCCATTCTTCAGTCTCAGGAATGACTAAATTATTGACAAAACTGGAATTATCAAGTCATTATATGGAATATAGTCAGAACATGGAATATGTATTTTTGACATATATGCAATAAAATAAATGATATTGGAAAAGAGAGTTTTGAAATGTTGGCAATTTGGTAATATTCCATGCTGCATTGTCCTATTCCACCACAAGGCTCAGTAATCAGTGGTAGCAATGTTCTATGAATATTGTTTAATAGCTTACAGGATCAACCAATTGCCTTGTTAGTATGTGCTGAGTACTGGTGTTGCAGCTACAGGAGTCAGCAGAAATCCTAAGAAAATGTTACTTTGTCTAAAACATATATTTTTAGATTGTCTAAAACATAAAAGGATGTAAATTAGGAATATCCGAGTATATAAAAGTTAGATTTGATTAAAGTAAGAGCAAATCCTGGGTCAAAAATGTCTTCCTCGGTGGAATTTGAGAAATTGCACTCTAACAGTAGGCTGTTGAAGACATCTTACAATGTTAATTTGGTCTCCCAGATCTGCCTAACGTGAAAAGGCAAAGTAAATTTGCTAACATGAAATGGGAAAGCTACTACACATTGCTTCAATTAGTTGAAAATCATGCAGCAAAGTGCCTACTACTATATTTCATGAAAACAAAATTGCATTCCACAGCTTGACCTGTAGAATACTGCAGCTGCCAATTTTTTCCCCTCTGAGTAAGAGATATATCCGATTATCTGCTTGAATGAATTAAATGGAAGAAAGCAAAGAAATTGAGAAACCAAATGTCATAACCGGCAGCTAAGTACACATTGCCTCACTACTGGTCACATTTATTGCTTACTGGAAGTACTGTATACTGTTATTTTTTTTTTTAAATACAAGGTGTCGTGTCCGCAAAAAGACGCCAGGAGTCAGTGACTACGTTTCAAGCTCTTTATTTAGGAGTTGAGAACCGAACCGGCGAAAAGGAAAAAGCCCGCAGCTTTTATTCTTTTCGCCGCGGCGGCGCGGCCAATGGCAGCGTTTCAAGTCTCCCGCTCTTGGAGCGAGCCAATCACGGGAGACTTTCAACGGGCCAATCAGCGCGGCTCGCCTGGCCAATTAGAAATCCCCGCGCTTTAGCCAATCAAAGCGTGGGGATTTCGAGTATGCAAATTAAGGACAGAACACCCCTCCCCTCTTGGTACAGTCCTTACGTTGCGTAGTCACGTAGGTAGGCGGGGCTCCGTCTAGTCCTACTTGACCTGCGCAACTCAGTTGCAAGCTGGATTTCGACCGGAACAGTCGAGTTTTTGGCTGCTCCCTCTTCTGTGCGAACCGGTTGGATGATCGGGCCGGTTCCTTCTCCGTGGCTCCCACCTGGGCCTTCCGGGTTGGTTGAGCTACGGGTTTCGCTGCTCCCGCTTGGTCTTTCCGAGTCGGTTGAGCTGGCTTGGTGGTTCTTCTCCGGTGGGGGATCGCGATGGCTGCGTTCCGGTAAGTACTGCTGGTTTATTTTTTCTTTCGTTTGGTTATTCGGGTATTCCCTCCCCCCTTGGTTTGTGTTTTGGGGGGTGGATTCTGTTGTTGTCCGAGACCTGAGTTGGTCAATGTGTCGTTTCCAGGCTCGCCCATCTGTGGTTTGGAGCCGGTATGAGCGTGGGCCTGTGATTTGGGTGATGACGGCTGGGATCCATAGGGGGTCCCCCGTCAGGTTTTTCGCGTACACGAGGTCTCCGGGTGCGAATGTTCGGTATTTTGTACTTGAGTCTGGGGGCCGCTCTGGGTTATACGTTGGGTGTAACCTATCGAGTGGGGACCTCAGCTTCCTACCCATTAGTAACTCGGCTGGACTTTTGTTGGTAGTGGTGTTCGGGGTGATGTGTTGTATAAAGAGGAGTCTGTTAATTTTGTCTTGGATCTCCCCGTGGTCCATTTTCCGGATGGTTTTTTTGGTAAATTGGACCATCCGTTCCGCCCTACCGTTCGCCGCCGGATGCGCCGGTGCCGTTAATGCGTGGCAGATGCCCCTTTCCGCCAGGAATTTCTCGAAGTCGAGGGATGTAAACTGGGGCCCGTTGTCGGAGACGACGACGTCTGGGAGGCCGTGTGTTGCAAAGAGTTTGCAAAGTTCTTTGATCACGGCCTCCTTGGTTGTGGATTTCATATCGCTTACCTCCAACCAGTTGGAGTAAGCGTCAACTGTTATGAGGAAGGTATGTCCATTTGTGGGACCGGCAAAGTCCAAATGGATTCTGGACCAGGGCCCCCTTGGTGTTTCCCACTCCCGGATGGGTGCTGTGGGTGGGCTGGGTCTAGTCTCCTGGCATCGCTGGCACCTAGCTACCCAGGCCTCTATCTGTTTGTCCATCCCTGGCCACCAAGCGTAACTTCTGGCCAGGGCTTTAGTTCTTACGATGCCAGGATGCCCCTCATGCAACATTTCTAAAACTTTCCCCTGTAGTCTGTCCGGGATGACCACCCTGTCACCCCATAAGATGCACCCTTTAAGTAGCGAGAGTTCGGTTTGGCGGTTTCTAAATGTCTTAACGGACTCGTCGTTGTCCCTTTCTGGCCAACCTTTTTCCACCCAATGCAAAATCCGCGCCAGACGCCTGTCTTTAATAGTTTCCCGGGCAATGTCTGACGCGGTTATGGGTAGGTTGGGTAAGTTCTCGATGCTAAGGGTGTTTGTTGTTGGTGCTGGGTCAGGGTCGGAGTCCGGTAACGGCGAGCGGCTCAAAGCATCCGCGTGTGAAATCTTCTTACCTGGTTTGTGTATAAGTTCATAGCTGTAGGCTGCCAGGAACTCGGACCACCTTGTCATCCGGGGAGACAGAATGTTCGGGGTGGCTCGATTTCCTGCAAGGATGCCCAGCAACGGCTTATGGTCTGTTACAATGGTGAACGGGCGGCCGTAAAGGTATTCGTGGAACCGCTTAACGGTGGCAACTATAGCCAAAGCTTCTTTGTCCAGTTGGCTATAGTTCCGCTCTGGCTTGGTTAGAGTCCTGGAAAAGAATGCGATGGGTGCTTCTTTTCTGTCAGGAAGGGTATGGCTGAGGACAGCGCCGACGCCGAAGGGAGATGCGTCGCAAGTGACGGCCAGGGGCAGGGTTTCGTTGAATTGGATCAGGACGGCGTCGGAGGTGAGGAGGTCCTTAGTTTTTTGGAAGGCGGCTTGCTCCCGTTTCCCCCAAGTCCAGGTTGCCGCCTTATCCAGGAGCCTATGCAAAGGCTCCGCCGCCGTTGCCTTTTGGGGTAGGAAAACATTATAAAAGTTCAGTAACCCCAAAAATGCCTGCAATTCAGTCTTTGATCTAGGGGTGGGGGCCTCTTTGATAGCTTTCACTTTTTTACTTGTGGGGTGAATGCCGTGCCGGTCTAGTAGGTAGCCCAAGAATTCCACTCGTTCCGTGCACAGTTGGCATTTCTCCCTTTTCACTTTAAGTCCCGTTACTTTAAATTTGGTTAAGACCTCTCTGAGTCGGTTTTCTAATTCGGCTTCGTTTGGCGCCGCCACTAATACGTCATCGAAATAGGGCACCACCCCCTTGATGCCCTGCAGCAAACGTTCCATCAGGCTCTGAAAGATGCCTGGTGCCACGCTGACTCCGAATTGGAGTCGGTTGCACTTGAAGGCCCCCCGATGGGTAACGATGGTCTGGGCTTCCGCCGTTTTTTCGTCGACCGGCAACTGCTGGTATGCCTGGGCGAGATCGAGCTTGGCAAAGACCCTGCCCCCTCCTAGTGAGTGCAGTAGGTGTTGCACGATTGGGACGGGGTAGGCGCTTTGTTGCAGCGCGCCATTTAGGGTGGCCTTATAGTCCCCACAAATTCTCACTGACCCGTCTGGCTTGACCGGGGTCACTATTGGGGTCTCCCATCGGGCATGGTCTATTGGTTGCAACACCCCCTGTTTGACGAGCTTGTCGATTTGCTCGTCAATCTTAGGTTTTAGGGCGAATGGCACCCGCCTAGGTTTTAGTCGCTTGGGGGGGACGCTAGGGTCTAGATCAAATGAGATAAGGGGCCCCTGGTACTTGCCCAGGCTTCCGTCGAAGACCTCCCGGAACTCCTGGGCTAGCCGTGTTCCCAGCCGTCGTCGGTGACGTGGTTGACTCCCGTGAGAGCGATGTCGAGCGGGGCGAACCATTGTAGGCCCAGCAGGCTTGGGCGGTCGCGATCGACGATTGTGAGTGGGAGTTGTTCGGTGCGCCCCTTATAAGTCACATTAAAGTTCTTGGTGCCCACTACCGGGACGCGGTTTCCCTGGTAGTCTTTTACAATAAGTCTTTGGGCGTTTATGTTTCTCTTATGGAGTGTAGGCACCAATCGTTTTATCTCGTGCCATGCAATCATGGAGAGGTAGGACCCGGAGTCCACCTCCATTTTGCATGGTTGGCCCTCGATATGGACCTCTACGTGTACCTTTCTGGCGCCGTCGGAGATGGCGTGGCCGATGGTTACCGTCTGGTGGGTCTCTTCTTTGCGCCGGTTGTCGCCGCCTCTCGAGGGTCGTTGGATCCGGTCCCACCGGTTGTCCGATTGGCGATCTCTGGTCCGGGGCGGTGGGCTTTCCCTTCTTCGATCGTGTTGGTCCCATCTGGGTGGACTGCGAGTCTTCTTTTGGCGGCAAACCCGAGCGATGTGTCCTTTTTTCTCACAGTGCCGACAGATAGAGTCAAAAAATCGGCATTCTGATCTGGGGTGGTCGCCGCCGCAACCGGCACAGTTGGTCCTCGACCTACGACCTCTGTGGTTCCGTTGGTCGCGCCCCGTCTGCACTCGGTGTATGTCTTCTTCGTCTTCGGACGTGCTGGATGCAGAATGGAAATCGCCGTGGTGTGCGGCTGTTTCGTTCTTTAGGTCGGCCGACCTTGCCGGGTTGTTGTTTCCGCCCTTTGCGTCTAGTTTTCGCATGCTGTCGGCGGAAGTGCGGGTTGCTTCTGCAGCTGCGGCTGCGGTGAGGGCGTCTGCTAGACTGATGTCGCCCTTAGCCATAAGCCGGCTCTGGAGCGCAGGGTCCCATAGGCCGAGCACGAATCGGTCTCTTAGGAGGCTGTTCAGGCCGTCAAATTCGCAGAGTTGAAGGGGGCGGGGTTGAAGGGGGCGGGCGGTGCGATTTTCGCCATTTCGGTGTTAAGTCTGGCTCTCGTTGGACACGGGGTTCGGTTCAGGGTCTGGATCCCATCCTCATCGCCAGTGTCGTGTCCGCAAAAAGACGCCAGGAGTCGGTGACTACGTTTCAAGCTCTTTATTTAGGAGTTGAGAACCGAACCGGCGAAAAGGAAAAAGCCCACGGCTTTTATTCTTTTCGCCGCGGCGGCGCGGCCAATGGCAGCGTTTCAAGTCTCCCGCTCTTGGAGTGAGCCAATCACGGGAGACTTTCAATGGGCCAATCGGCGCGGCTCGCCTGGCCAATTAGAAATCCCCGCGCTTTAGCCAATCAAAGCGCGGGGATTTCGAGTATGCAAATTAAGGACAGAACACAAGGCAAATCTTATCTTAGTGAGCATATAATTATGGGATTATAAGAAATATTTAGAACATTTTAGAATAAAGGAGGATCACAATGAGATCTTCAAAAACATTATATCTTCGGAACTTGAAAGCAATGAAATTTTCTTTGCATCTTATGCAAGAATGTGATCTGTTCTACAATTCTGCATGGACAAAATAATATTGCACAATAATCTTATGGCACTAGGAAAGCAGAACCAACTCATATGAACATGCTTGAAGATTGTCATTTTTCATCTTCCCTTGACTTTGCTAATAACATTGGGTTGGGTGTAAAAAAAAAGTTCTCCATTCCTTTTAATATATGTTCATTTTTATAAGTGCCAAGGATGAAATAAATTCATGTTGGATGAAAATTATATTATGCTTTCTAGAAAATGTGTATTTCATGTGTTCCATAACATATCAGAGGAAGAAGGACAAGAACAACATCATTGTGAAAATGTATGTCTGCACATGAACAAAAGTTTTGCCATGTTTTCCCATTATAGCAGAGACTTCATACATCACTCAGATTTCAGGAGCAACTTGTCAGGTCACACCAAAAATAGTTCAATGATTACACAAGGAACCTGGAGATGGTTGACATCTAAAAAACTACGTAAATTCCCTTCAAGTATTTATCTGGCCTCAGACTGACTTTAGAATCATTATAAAGCAAAAGCTAAATATGCAAAACTCATATTTCATTTCTGCAAAATTATTCCTAAGAATATTATTCTCATTTTTGTTCACTTCTTTTTCATTCATTACATACATGAATTTTTAGTACCTCCCTTCACTGAAAAAAGAAGAGTCAAAAATAAATGAGGTTTTAAAAAAAACATTCCAAAATGATTAGTGAGACTGATGGATAGTATCTATTGTTTATTCTGTCTTGAGATTTAAATAGGCTCACATTCCACAAGTTACTAATAGCTGCACGATGTAATATTTTTTTTTATCTTGAAAAGATGGAGAAACTAACATTAAAGTTAGTTTTAGCTTTTAGGGATGTACCAATACTTCCAAAATACTAACACATATTTCATTTTTTAAAAATAGGCTACAAACAGTATAAACGGTATTTATAGGCTACAAACAATATAAATACTGTTAAGTTTTATAGAACAAGATAGCATTTGCAAATGTAGCTTTATGTATATGTTCAGTATAAACAGATTACTTCAGACTTTTTTTAACTTATAATTTTTGTTCTTTTAAAGAAATGAATTTAGTTATTCAGTTTATTGGAGAAAATATATTTTCCCTGATGTAAACCTAATTGTTAAGTCCTGGGCATGGGCTCAAGAATGGAGACGAGACATCGGTCTGTGACTTCAACTCTTTATTTAACAATAAGAACGGAGCCTCAAACCTGGGCAGCAGTAGCTCTTTTATAGAGCTGGCTGCCGTCAAACAACCAATGAACTGAGTCTATCACTTCCGCAAGCGTCCAATCAGGGGTTTCCGTTAACAGCCAATCAGACTGGCCAAACCTGACCAATCACGACTCGCTATTCACGGGCCAATGAGATTTGCAGGATTACAAGCCTGTTTTAAAGTGAAGCTGTTTCGGTTGTATCGCTGCTATGTTTAATCCATAACACCCCTCCCCCCTTGGTTCCATCTGAGGGGTAGGGTATTCTTGCAGATAGGCAGGCCACTTCACCTGTCTGCTCGACCTGCGCTGTTTCACCGGGTTCTGTTCTGGTTCTGGCTCCAGTGGGCTGTCTGCTGGGCTGGATAGTGAAGGCTGTAGTTCCGGGTTGCCCTCTTCGGCGCTGTCTTCCAAGTTCCCTGGATCCGCTTCCGTCACGGTGTTGTCATGTGGCGAGGCCCTCCCTGGTCTGGTTCTCCCACGGATGGTGAGTATCCATTGGGCTGTTGGGTTTCGATTTCTTCTTCGTCCTCCTCCTTGTTCCTTCCCCCCCCAGCTGGATGTTCCGGCGCTAATTGGGAACGGGGTTGGTCTATGTGGCGTTTCCAGTTGAGCTGTCGTTCAAAAAAATGAAGCCATAGTTCACTGTCAGAATCCTAGCAGAGGTCAAGAAAGTGATGTCCATAGAAGAAAGCTCAGAAATGAGGTCAGAGAAAGGATAGGAGCTGTGGCTGCAGAAAACCCATCCCTCTTTCATATGCATCGAGAAAAGTCATATATAAATAGAACATAATTTTTTTTATCACAGCTGTGGCTGCCATCTTTACTTTTTAAATACACATACACATACCCCCTCATCATCCTTGCAGATTTCCCTTAGGATCTGTAAAATCAGTAAAAAGAGTGAACAGGATGAGAGTATGGAGGGTAAGGCATATATACTGTATATATATATATAAGCAATTTTATAATACCTAAGATTCCAGTTTTAAATTTAAAAAAAACCTGTGTACTGTTCAAAGGAAAAAGAGACTTTGAAATAGGTGCTTTCTTACAATTAAAGTTCTTGAAAATATGGTAAACTAGTATTGTTTCTAGATTTAAAAATAACTTTGAGCCTCATTTTAACAACCTTCATATAACTAAATCTTCAGAGCCTATTTATGTAAGATCACACCATATTTTTGTATATTTATGAAAATGTAATGATTTTACCAATTAGTTAATGGATGTTGCTAATCTAGCTCAAAGGAGTATGACAAAATACTCTTAAAATTAATTGTAAATAGAGGCATTTCCTAAATAACCATAGCATATGGCTATTTCAAATTTGTTTTGCATCCTGAAGACTAAATAACTTTTGACAGCAAAGATGAAGATGATTTTGTAGCTACAGTTTGCAGAGTTCCATAAAATGTGTATATAACTTTTTATTTTGATTAGCAAACTGGCAGTCTGTTAATCTCTGCTAAGAGGTTTGGTTTTTTTAAAAATTTGTTTGAATCAATTCAATTTAGCCTAGGCTATCTTGAAAAATCCACATTTATTAAAAGATTATTAGATGATTTAGAAATCAGCACAAGAATAGTGTTTGTATCATGCTCAAAGTTTTTTAATATATGATCATTTGATCAATTGCATGTTTTATTTCTAGAATTTATCAAGTGTTGAACATTTATATGACCACTGAAACTGGGTTAAATATTCTTTTACAAAAATAAGTATAAAACTTTTCCATTCATTCTGGTTCAGGATCCTTGTTTTATAATAAAACTATGCAATAATAAACTTTAGTTAAAAACTAATATATATGGATTGTTTAAAATAATTATATAGGTTTACATACTGGATAGTAATGATTGTAAAACAAAATAAAAATATGTTAAAAGAAAAAAGGGAATGAAAGAGAAGAGAAGCAATAAATGAACTATTTAAAGAAAATGTAATTGATAAAAAATAAGCACATGAATAAACTAGAAATTTTCTTAGAATTTTTAAATTTAATTTCTTTAATTTTTTTAAATTTGTAATTTAAAAAAAATTCCAAAGGTTCTTAACATTTATTTAATAGAAACTGAAAATGTATTACTACTAACTTGGTATTTTATAAGTTTCTTCCAATTTTAAAGATGCTTAAATCAAGATCGTTCTTTGAAACTCTTATGGGTTTGCAGTCCTGAATGTTCTTCTAATTTAAGATGCAAAATTATTATTTAAGAAATATGCACAGATAAATAACTGCAAAGAGAAATTAAAGCAATACCCTTTCTTCCTTTCAAGAGGCTGCCAAAAATTTAAATGGGGTTAAAATAAATGCCTTTCCTTCCTACTACTTTTTATGATAGAGTTCAGGACCACCTCCACATGGGCTATTTTATCTTCCCCCACCCTTCAGATATTAACCTAGCGTTCTGGACACCATGCCTCCCAAATCATTAAATGAGCTGTGCAATGTTTTATTACAGATCTCTGTGACTGAGCTTAGAGATGCTTTTAAGTGCTTTGGGTATGCCATACTTCTGCTGCAGATTGTTGACGCTGCCACAGAATGACAGAGTGATGTGCCTTGAATCCCAATGAAGATCACTGGTGCTTTGCTTTGGGAGGGTTTTTTTTCTCGTGCCCATAAAAAGTGAGTACTTTGAGAAATGTTGTTGTTCAAGCTGTACTATATGTTTCCTATTGTAGAAGGCTTTTCAATTGGAAAGTCTGATAAGAAAGAATTATACCTCAGAACTTTGTGAGATATTATGCCTTTTGTACTTAAATTATAAATGAAGATTTCTAAACTAAGAATTATGGCTGTATAGGGAAGAATGTTGGAAGAGAAATTTGGAGCATAAAAAGCAAAATCTGGAAAAACATTTGCCACAGATATGTTTTTTTTCCAAAATTACAGTTTATCGATACCATTTCTTTCAGTGGACAGCTTTCATGGGTTTATAAGCAACTCAGTGGCCTATATGTAGGTGGTTTCACATACTGTTTAATGGATTAAAACCTTACAATGTGTCCTCTCCATCTGCTGCTTTAGTCTGGTATTCTTGAATGTGTTATCTTTCTTTTTTCTAACAGCAATGCTCCAATCCCTACTGCTTAACAAGTGTGTATGAAACAGATTTTAAGGGATCCAACTCTGATTACCACAGTTAGCCCATTAACACTATGTATTTACAGTGGATTATTAAAAGGGAAGTAGGGGTTAAGTCACTAGGTCTTTTGTTTCCCCAGGGGTTAACCTGGCAGGCTGTCTGGCACACACAGGAGGGCTGACAGGTAGAAGGATTTGTGTAAGCAGTGTGCATGAGAGCCAACAAGGAAAACTGAATGCTGTGGATTAGTTTTGGATTATGTTGTCAGAGTGAAGCCTGATGGACAAACTGCAGAGGAATAAAATGCAATCTGTTTGGGGAGAGGGACACTGTGCACAGCATTCATTTTTCAAAAAATGGCAAGAGAAATCATTAATAATTTGTAAATCTGGGTCCATTAGCTTTTTCCTTTTTTATCCCATGAACGTGAGTTTGTCACTGTTCTATTTTGTCTCTTCTTGCTAAGGGATAGCAAGAAGAATACACACAGAGAGAAAGAGAGAGAGAGAGAGAGGAAGCGGGACAGATTTCTGAAGCTTCATTTTTAAAACCTGTGGTTGCCCTTGAGAAAATTGGTGACTCTCCTTTTATGACACTTTACATTTTCTTGAGGTATCCTTTCTAGAAATAACCAATTGAAAGTCTATTCATTACTTATTATGGAAATCTGACTCACAATGTTTTTTTATGTGTCTAGTGTGACAATTTTACAGAAAGATCTTATGTCTGGTTTCATAAAATGCTGGTATCATTTTTTCATTAAAGTTGTGCATAGTCTTCTAATAGTTAATGTTATTCCATTCTTCCTAATAAAAATCCAGGTCATTTGAACTGACAGACAGAAACAGTAAAAATAAAAAAAGCAAATAATGATAAAGCTGCTAACTCACTTTGCCTGCAAATTGGGAAAAGTCAGATTTTATTTGGTTAACTTGGCAGATCCACTAATTTTAATAATTTGAAATTGTTGTATTTCCAACATTGTTTTTTTTATTTCTATTTAATAATATAATAATAAAAAACTTACATGTATTATTATAATATATATTAATATAATGTATTATATGTAATAATATAATATAACAATATAAAACTTTTGGATTAAAATTGTCACTAGCCCTTGGATTTCTCATTCTGTGATCTAAATACTTGAACAATGAAAATTAAAAAAAACAATTTAATGTGCAGAAAACCTCAGGCAGACAGAAGAATGGCAACAACATTCCTTTGGGGAATCCAAACTATATTGAATTTTTTGTCATCTATCCATCCTGTATAGTAAATATGCATGCATACATACATACATACATACATACATGTGGTGTGTGTGTGTGTGTGTGTGTGTGTGTAAAATCTCTATCTATCTGTCTATTATCTATCTATTGTCTGTCTGTCTGTCTACCTATCTATCTATCATCTATTTATCATCTATCTATCTGTCTCTATATTTCACTGGAAATGGGGAGCTATAATCTGAATCAACTGAAGAAACTTTTCCCTCTGCCCAAAGTAATTGTAAGATGTTTTTTCTCCATTTTCATATTTTAATTTGACGTTCCTTCCTTCCTATTATGTCAATATTTGATTCCTGTGTAGGCACAATGGAAAAAGTACAACATGTATTGCAATATTTTAGCCAAGATAGATAGCAGATTTTCATTGCAAAATTCACAGATAAACTAGACACTAACTTCTTGTTGAGGCCTGATTGGAAGAATAAAGAGCTGCAAGATCTGTTACTGGAATTATCTATATGTCTATGCTTATATTAATTGGTGATACTTAAAAATTAAGTAAATTAAATAACTTGTTATTTCATAGTTTGCATTTGGGCAATATCTTTGATAGATCAAACAGAATGACTCTTCTGGTTTCTAACCTTGTGTCTAAGACCAAACTGGATGTAATTTACACACATATATTTGCTTTTATATAAATTTATATAATTTATATTGATTCATCATGTGTACATTTGAATATTTAAGAAATAAATTTATACATTTAAATTTGGTATGTTTGCAAATGCCACATACATTTGAAAAATAGACTGAAAAAATACCAGTGAAATGATGGTCCAATATTTAAAATGGAAGATTGTGACATATGCTGGATGAGGGGATTGGATTATCAAGGTTATCAAGAACAATATTAAAATAAGATGAATTTTATATATGAGATTCGTATAAATGATGTTTTACAGCAAGGATGGGGAACTTGTTCTCTGTAGGCTATGTGGCCTGCCAGGCTAATTAGCCTAACTTGTGCGCCCTTAAACATAACTTCTTCCTCTTCTTCCTTCAAGCCATTCCCTCATACTAGCGTTGCTCCCCAATTTAAATTATCAAAATGCAGAATAACTCAAATATAATTGTTGCATACCTTTCTGATCATGAGAAATGAGCAAAGTGTTAAGTCAGTAACTTCTGATAGTTGAATTTGGTGTACCTTCTCAAGCAGAAGGTGCAGTCAAAGTGATTAAAGGAAGGGAAAAAGTTTCTTTGGTGCTCTTTAGCGTTGGTTATTTTCTTGCAGATGTTTCATTAAACTCTACCCCCTACTAGCACTGATGATGTTACCTAGCTTGGTAATGAAATGTCTGCAATGAAACAACCAAGCTTAGAGAGCACCAAGGACCTTGCAGTTCAACTCTGAAGAACAAACATAATCTTGTGTTAGTTTCCTATTTGTTTGGTGAATTAAGAGAATATGTACAATATAATGTGTATCAGAGGTGGTATTCAGCAGGTTCTGATCAGTTCTGGAGAACTGGTAGTGGACATTTTGAGTAGTTTGGAGAACTGGCAAATACTACATCTGACTGGCCCCACCCCCATCTATTCTCTGCCTCCTGAATCCCAACTGATCAGCTGGGTCTTCTTTTGTTACCTGCACAGGAGAATGGAGCTAGAAACCAGGTTAGTGGGATGGGGAGGGAATGGGATTTTGCAGTAACCTTCCCCTAGAGTGGGGTAGGGATGGAGATTTTACAGTATCCTTTCCCTGCCATGCCCACCAAGCCACACCCACAGAACTGGTAGTAAAACTTTTTGAATCCCACCACTGGTGTATATATATAATGGTGAAATCAGTGGTGGGATTCAAATTTTTTTACTACTGGTTCTGTGGGCGTGGCTTGGTGGGCATGGCAGGGGAAAGATACTGTAAAATCTCCAGTCAGAGATGGGATTTGCCGGTTCTTTGAACTACTCAAAATTTCCACTACCAATTCTCCAGAACTGGTCAGAACCTGCTGAATACCACCTCTGAGTGAAATGTGTCTAGGTGCAGAGTAAGGGGTCCCTGCTTTATCCTAATTTGGGGGAGGGCTTTTTTGAGTGCAAAATGAGATGGAGAATAATGGTTCATCATGTCTTCCTGAAGAAAGAAATTGATGGTATCTAAAGATGGGACATGTCTTTAAGCAGGTATGAGTTTCAAGATTGGCCTTGGATAGCATATGTTTTGCCATAGCTATTATAAGATTGAATGTAGCTCCTGGATTGATGTCAGTTCTCCAGACCTATGCTGTATGCTCTTGAAATCTGGCTGCTAACTAAATTTTAGTTTTACCAATAAAATAAAAAACTGTAGCTGTCCCGTGTTAATAACTAATATTTTCTTTTTTCCCCTTGATGACTGCTTTTTGCCATTTCGGCAATATCAATGATAAATACTACATAAAAATAATGTTTTTAATATGAATTGCCCCAAGCATACTTTTTAACTTTGCAATAGTTTATGAAATTTAAAAAATCAATAAATACAAATAAGGGGAAATTAATAACTCAAAATATGCTACAGCACATTTGACTGGCTAAATGCTCACTTTTTAATAGAGAAAGAGGAAGGGAAAACAATTTATTATCCTGGCAGCGTGTGGTAAATGTAAAAAATACAAATTAAACTCTCATAGTTTTCAATGGCAGTTATTGGCAAATAAAAAATCCATAGGTCTTATAATGAATTGGCAAATAAAAAATCCATAGGTAATCCATAAGTAAATATTTATAAATAACATAATGCTGTTTCCCACTTTATAAGCAAATAAATGTTGGAGTAAATATATGAGTGACAATAATCATACTTCTTTCTTCAGTTGGATTTTCATAAAATCATACCAGAGTAGGTTAATATGTTAATATGCAAGTGCTATTAGGTTTTGTAGATTTTAAAAAAAGGAGCTTGCCAACTAACATCCAAAAGTTTCACAAGATACATTTCTACAAAAGCTTGACAGTGAAATAGCACAGCAAGAAGGTAAAGAGACAATTTCATAGAATCTTTTTCCTCATAAAACTCTTACTTGAATACCATGTGAAAAAAAGGTCAATGAAAAAAAATGAGGTGGAATTCTAGAATAAATAAATCCTTGAGAGGCACAGAAAATAAATTGACTGCTAGGTGACAACTTTATTTTAACATGCTTGTTATCTGCAGTGTTCTTTTTTTTTCCCAAGTTCATACCCATCCTACACAAGTACAAATATACATTCTTTATTAGTGCAACTGTCATATTTTCAGCAGGAGAAGAGAAGGAGAGATGCATTTTTAAAAGTGTGTGGAGGAATCTTGACACTGCCAGAAATATACATGCTTCAGCCTTAACATCAAGAAGACTCTGGATTCCCTAGGACCATCATGTTATGTCCTTCAGGAAAAGTAGCATTTGTATAAAGTGCATAGAAATGATAAGAAAGAGTAAGTAAAGGTAATATAAGACATGCTATAAGAAAAAAAATATATAGTTAAATAGACCTTACACAAACATTACTTACTATACCTCTTCACAACTTTCTCTCTTTGAAAACTATCTATGTTTCCATTACTGACAGTTTTTTTTTAATGCTGCCTTTTTTTCTGTAAATCTGTCACCTGTTTCTTTTGAGAGACCTCCTGAATTCCTTCCAACTACCTCTTACATACTTTTTCTTCTCTCAACTCATCTATTCTTCTTCTTTTATATTTGTTTATTAATCAGTCCTTATTCATTCTTTTTATATGATCAAACTGTCTCAATATTCTTATGTCCTATTGGCTGGTCATTTTTGTAGTCATTCATCTACTTTCATCCATTGCCCATTCATTCTTGACTTTATTTCTTCAGGTTTTGTGACATTTGTTAAGTACCCTATTCCCCCTGCATTCAGTGTATGTTTATGTTTGTATACAACATTTATTTCCAAATAATAAAATGGCCATAAGCACATTATTGTACACTGCTGTTTTAGCTCTCAACAAACTGCACATTATCCTTTTTTAAACCAATATTCACATCTATTAAAATTTATCTCTCCATGTGATAATGTTTATTAAAAATGCACAAACATGTTTGAAACAAAAATATATTCTAACTGAAGTAGTAGATAGTTTATCCAATCTTGACTGTTTTCACAAGACTGTTATCTCTTCCCCAGGGAATAGTCAGTCTATGGTATTTCACTTGCAAACAGCATTTGATATTAAATTGCTGATATTCATTCCTAAAAAACTCAAGATTTCCATTAGTAGAAAGGTTTATGCCTGTGCTGCTTCTCTTTTAAAAACATATGAGCACCACCATTTAATGACCACAAGTCATTCATCCAGAATAATAAAATAAACATAACAATTATTAATTCTGTTTCTCAGTATCCAGAACCATGATTTTATTAAATTATGTGATTCAAGTAGAAATATTCATTAATTTCCTTTTTTCAGAAATGCATTATACATGACAAAGTATAATAAAGCATGTTTGTGTCCCCTTCTTTTGACCATCAGTAATTTTTATTTTCCCTCCAATATACCATCCCAATATTTTTTTAATATAAAGGAGGTTAAGCAGTAATTCAAAGATGTAACCTAAGCAATAAATTATCTGTTGATCCCATCGCTTCACTGGAAAGAAGTGTGTAACATCAATCCATTTGAACATCTGGCTTATGAGGAAATGACTTAATGCATGATTTATACCAAATGTTTTGCTATAAATGTTTTGGTATATGCAGTTGTGGTTGATTTATTGTAAACCAACATAATCTTAAACAGTTTGGGATTCAGATATATAAAAGACAGTCTTCTCGGATTAGATTCCGTAAAATAATTGGTGGGAATGAAATATGACTGGAGGAAGAAAATAAAACTCCTTCTCTTTGATTGGGTTCCTATCCAACCTTAACAAGAAAGAAAGAAAGAAAGAAAGAAAGAAAGAAAGAAAGAAAGAAAGAAAGAAAGAAAGAAAGAAAGAAAGAAAGAAAGAAAGAAAGAAAGAAAGAAAGAAAGAAAGAAAGAATAGTGCATCACTAAACTAATTAACATGTCATTTGTCTCTAAGCACTTTTGAAGGTGAGGAAATTACACTGAAAATCTAAGACATATAAACCCCGAAGGAACTGATTTTTGCTATTACAATGTTAGCTGCCAGCTTTTTTAGCAGAAGATATTTAGCATATATGCATAATTTGATTGCTTTACTCTGCTCAAGTAGCAACTTCAAGTATATGGAATCAAAAGGGCTATCAAATAAGTTCTGTCATTGCTGTATTGATATGAGACATGTAATGCCTTTCCAATTAAAATGTTACTTTATGTTATTTTAATCCCAAACTATCCAACATGTCTGGAAAATTGGACATGAGGATAATCACAATGTATAACATCAATCTAGATTGTTTGTTTTGACTTTATATTTAATCATAGAATAAGTCCTTAATTCTCTAAAACCAGTATTTTTCAACATTTTTCTTGACAATCACTTGCCAAGTATTATGTCAAACTTTTACTGCAATACTCCATATAAACTTTTGTGTAAGTTCCGTTTATCAGTTTATTTTGGGGGAATCCATCAGGGATCCATCTGCTTTGAAATATGCCACAATCATCCACAAAAATCACAAATATTGAAATTCCTTGCTAGAAGGGTCATTTATTGTAAGCCTCCTCTTTTCTCTTTATACTTACCTATATGTTTAAGCAGTAGTTCCTTAGGAAAATGTAATTACTATATTTTATTTTGTTTATTTGTTATTATGTTTATTTTATTTCATTATTGGGATAATTAAAAATACATATTTTTGACTAACATATTTAAAAACAGTTTGCATTTGTTTGACTCTTCTCTACCTGTGTCCAAGATCATTTGTTGCTCTCAAGTTATTTGTCTTTATTCTGATGAATTGATGCATCTGAATGTTCTTTTGACTAGCAACTTGTTAACCTCGTTTTCCCTGCAATCACTTTCTTGAGTCAGCACTTCAAGCATGTATTTAATAAACTCCCTTCCAAATGTTGCCTCCAGTTTGCAAAGAACTGTGAAGCCCAGAAATTGATAAATGTAGTGGCATAGAAAAATACTTCTCTAATTCTGAAAGAAGATGCAGTAGCTCCATAACTTTTAGTATCACCAAACCACACTTCAAAATTAACAAAATAAAAGGAGATCAGTATTAAGCATCTGGGGTTTTAGAGCTATCAGTGCTTGCCAGACGTCCTTATTCTGGACCTGCACTTCTGTACTTCAACAAAGTATGTATATCTTATATGCATCCCCCAACTTGATACTCCAACTAATAAAAATATACAATATTCTATTCTGATGGATTTCCCTAAGACAGAATCTGATCTCTGAATTTTACTGTATATGTCTAACTGAATATGTCTATCTGTATATGTCTATCTATTATTTTTAGTATTTTTTGCACATATAAAAAAGCATTAAACCTGAATTAGGATGTAGCGAAACAATACTGATATATTATTTAGTTATCTCAATAATGCTTTTCTTTTATGAACGAGGGACAGCATCTAAAATGTAGGGACACAATTCAGTTAACAAGAACTATTAGACTGGACGAATGCCTTTCTCCGTTGTGTTTTCTAGATAAGAGAAGCCTATCTAATAGTTGAATTCCAAAAGTCACATAGCATAGCATTACAGACCCCCTGAGTGTTACTTGAGAGTTCATGCCCCGTTTCATCAAATACCCTCATGACATTTGCCTAGGAAGGAGCATGCTAATTATAGGGATTTAGCAGACAGCGTCACAAACTTTAGCAGACATTTCATCACACACACAAAAAAAAATCTTCAGCAACTTTTTTTCTTCTACAATTGCTTACTACTCTGCGCAAACAGACAGAAGAGCCTTTCCAACCCACTCCACATTATTAGCATGAACTTTTATTTGTGGTAAGCATGAGATTCAAGAAGGCTTTTAAAATAATCAAATTCTTTTGACTGAGAGAGTTAGCAAGCAATTTCTTGATTGAAAAGTAGCATATATGACATGATCTTTGCAGCTTAAATAATCATATTTCTTTTTTGTCAATAGACCTCCACAATTTCTGTTGCTAAGTGGGACAGTTGTTAAGTGACTTTTGCCCCATTTTACAACCTTTGTTGTTAAGCGAATCAATGCAGTTGTTAAATTAGTAACCCCATTGTTAAGTGAATCTGGGTTTCCCCATTGACTTTACTTGTCAGATGATTACAAAAAGTGATCACTTGACCCCCGGGACACAACAATCATCATAAATATGAACCAGTTGCCAAGTATCTGAATTTTGATCATATGACCTTGCTGCAATGGTCATAAGTGTGAAAAACAATCATAAGTCACTTTTTCCTGTGCCATTGTAACTTCAAACAATCACTAAAAACTGTTGTGAGGGTATCTATATATTTTTGCAAATTAAGAATATATTAAATTAAATAAATAAATTAAGACTTCTATACAGCTACCAAACTACAACTACAAATAATGTAACAGGGAAGGAGCTAAAATAGGAAATAATTTCAACATTATCCATTTTTTTATTTCTATTTGATTCCAAGTTCATCGTGATTTTCCTAAAATGTGTACAGACAACCTCTGGTTTTCATATAGCCATCAAAGGTCTCCCCATGACTTATCATGGGGACATCATAGCTACTTTTGCCATCTCCAAGTTGCTTCTGAATTGCTTCCTAATTTTATTTCCGTTATAACAAAGTCTCTTCATACATCCTGTTCAGGAGCACATTTTGGACAGCTTTGAAACAGTTTTCAAAGATAGTCTACAATGAAAGTGTTCCATGCACATCCAAACTACTGCACAACTGAGTGAGAGTTTTGGGAGGAGAAGTGGTACAAGAATTTTTAAGAGTTAATAATTTTTAAGAGTTATTATGAATATTTGCACATCTTTACGTGTACAGGAACAAGTGCTGATGAATCACCATATAAAAGAAAGTATCTTTATTTCATTTTGAGATGCAATTACAAAGTTCATCCCAAGTCCTTTTTTCTTTTATCCAATTTTACTCCAGAAATTAACAAGTCAAACCAGTGCCATGTTTTATCATGCAGAATGTTCATATATGATATTTCAGTCTATAGGTCGTCTTCTAGGAAGGTCTATAATATTACCATTAGCTCATCTGCTCACTTTCATCTCTCCTTCCAAAAAGATAGTGTAAAATGCTGGACTCACTAAACATAGTCAGTCTACATTTTTTATGTATGCAATAGTGGCCTATTAGGACTTTTAGCCTATATATTCTAAATTGTTAACTTGGCTACAATCTTGTCAGGACTCATAAGCTAAACATGCTATTACTGGAGTAATTCTAGGTAAAAATGGATGTAGCTAATTGTCTAGTTAATCATGGGAGTTCCTATCAATGAAAGAAGTATGTTCTATAAGTATGTTGCAGTCTCTTTATATATTTGAACATAGGTATCATGCCTACATTTAATCTTATTTTCTCTAAAATGAATATTCCTACTTTCCTCTAGCCCATCATTCTAGGAATGTTCACAAGTCTGAACCTTTTTTAATGTGTCAATATTCATCTGGAAATGTAGTGAACAAAATTGTATCAAGAACTCCATCTATGGTTTCACACATACAAACTGTTTCCGGTTTCTGAATCAATCACCATGTATGTTATGTCAATATTTAATTATTTCACACACACACACATACACACACAGTGTTTCCAGTTTCTGAATCCACCAACACCAAGTGTTATGCCCAACACATTTTTCTCTCAAAATGTAATGTTGTGTATGCAATAAGATTAATAAAGTATGAGCTTGGAGTAAGTGCAGGGTTCTGGCCTTGCACTTCTGATTGGCTGTTAAGCGGCCGGACCGGATTGGCCCATTCCGGGGAATCCAATTGGCCCTTAACAGAGAGTTCTT
Source organism: Hydrophis major (assembly GCA_033807585.1). Taxonomy (NCBI): domain Eukaryota; kingdom Metazoa; phylum Chordata; class Lepidosauria; order Squamata; family Elapidae; genus Hydrophis; species Hydrophis major. Next base: position 30,915,824 of record CM066333.1, read on the forward strand.
ATTGGCTATAAGAGCTAGCGTTCCTAGCTCGGTATTGGTTAAACGTTACAGGGTTTGCCTATATAAGGCGGGTTTTACTGCTGTTGAATTGAAGAAGTCACCATGTAAATAAAGAGCTGAAGTTCACCGTTCAGAGGCTTGTCTCCATTCTTTCTTGCCCATGCTCAAAACTTAACACTGACGACAAGGGTGGGATATGGAGATATCTGAACCAACGAAACTTCGAAGAACACCGAGCACGTGACAGACGACACCAACAATGGAACCATGTCCGGCGGCATCGTACCACCCACTCCGTTCGATCCAAAACAAGAAAACTGGGAGTCTTACATGGATCGCTTCCAAATGTTCCTAGAGACAAACAACTTAAAGGACGCCACAGCCGGGAAGAAACGGGCGGTGTTCCTAACGCATTGCGGTCCAACCGTATTTAAGATGGCTAAAGCACTAGCCAAACCCCGAGAAGTGAAGGCCATGGATTGGGACGACCTCAAACCTATCTTGCGAGACCACTATGCCCCGACCGTGCCTACGCTCGTGAGATGCCACGAGTTTTATCAAAGAAGCCAGCGAAAGGGAGAAAGTGTGCCCGACTTCATAGCAGACCTCCGAAATTTGGGAGGCCTCTGCGGATTCACCGATCTAGAATAAGCACTAAAAGATCACATAGTTCTGGGATTAGATGCACCAGGCGTTCAAAGCAAGCTGATGGTGAAAGGCGACATCAGCCTTCCTGATGCCATTGCCGATGCAACTGCAGAGAAGCAACCAGGAAGTCGGCTGCACAACTACGCCAAACCCGCACTCCGGTACCACCACTGGCCAGCGAAATCTCACCTAGTTCAGAAGGGCAGCTCGCAACAACGCACCACAAGGACCTCTCCTCATCGTCAGACAGCGACAAAGAAGGGGTCCATCAACTGCGGTCCGACCGGGACCCTCGCCCGAAGCCCTTACGCCCTTGCGCTGGCTGTGGAGCCAACCATGCCAGGTCTGAATGCAAATTCCGCGACACACTCTGCCATGAGTGCGGGAAACGAGACCACATCGGATGGGTCTGCCGCAGCTTGCCAGGACCCAGCCAGGCCTCAAAAGGGGCTAACTATCGTCAATCAACAGGAAACCGTCCTATAAGACGAGAGCCAGTAAACCACTCCTACAGAAATCGAGCTTTGCAGAGAGAAGAGGCTCACCATACTATCACTATCGGTCACGCCTCAGCCTTGGACACGAAGAAAATCCGAGTCACGGCAGCCATCGAGAACCAGCCTTGCCACATGGAGGTCGACTCGGGATCGTCCCTCTCGATAGTATCTTGGAAGACACTCAAGCAACTCATCCCCACAATTCAACGCCAAGATCTCTGTTTCCAACGCCTCATCCTCAAGGACTACCAGGGGAATCGAATTCCCGTCGTCGGGTCCTGCAGAGTCCGAGTCTCCTTCAAAAAGCACACAGCATACTTACCTTTAACGGTCATCGATAGAGATAGGCCTAGCCTACTGGGCCTCCAATGGTTCGTGCCACTCGGCATTGAAATGGCCGGCGTAAACCGGGTCGGTGGCTGTGACTGGGAGGAAGACCTTATCTATGAGTTCAGGGACGTCTTCACGGACAGCTTAGGTGAGTACAAGGGGACCCCGATCTCATTCAGCTTAGATCCAAAAATAGTTCCCATTCGCCTAAAGCCCCGCCAAGTTCCGTTTGCTTTAAAATCGAAAATCGACGAACAACTCGACAAACTGATAGCTCAGGGGGTGTTGGAGCCCATCGATCACTCCCTGTGGGAAACCCCTATTGTAACACCCATAAAGCCAGATGAGTCAATCCGAATTTGTGGGGACTACCGGGCCACTTTGAACCACGCCCTGCAGCAGAACGCGTATCCAGTTCCGGTGGTGCAGCACCTCCTCCATTCCCTGGGGGGTGGAAAAGTTTTCGCTAAATTGGATTTAGCTCAAGCATATCAGCAATTACCAGTAGATGAAAAAACGGCACAGGCCCAAACTATTGTGACACACCGAGGTGCCTTTAAATGTACCCGGCTGCTATTTGGAGTGAGTGTAGCCCCGGGGATTTTTCAGAGCCTTATGGAAAGGTTATTGCAAGGAATTAAGGGCGTGGTCTCCTATTTTGACGATGTATTAATTGCAGCCCCTACAAAAAAAATCTTACAAGACCGGTTAAAGTTAGTCCTAAAAAAATTCCAAGAGGCTGGTCTTAAGGTTAAAAAAAACAAATGTAAATTGTGTACTGACATTGTTGAGTTTTTAGGATACCTGATTGATAGCCAGGGCATTCACCCTACCGAAAGTAAATTAAAAGCAATCAAAAACGCTCCCAGGCCACGAAACAAGGCCGATCTCCAGGCGATCCTAGGCCTCATCAATTTTAATAATGTATTTTTACCGCACAAAGCAACTGTCGCTGAACCGTTACACCGATTGTTAGATAAAAAAGCAAATTGGTTATGGGGTTACCGTGAAGAACAGGCATTCAGAAATGTTAAAAAACTGCTGACTTCTGACTCTATACTCATGCAGTATAACGAGACTTTGCCGTTAGTTATCACCTGTGATGCATCGCCTTTCGGGGTGGGTGCCATTTTGAGCCACGTACTGCCTAATGGGAACGAAGCCCCTGTTGCATATTTTTCTAAGACTCTTTCAAAAATGGAGTGAAACTATGGACAAATTGATAAAGAAGCCCTCGCAATTGTCTCAGCTGTGAAAAGATTTCACGAATACGTGTATGGTAGGGCTTTTACTATTGTGACTGACCACAAACCTTTGTTAGGGATAATAGCCGGAGATAAGCCAACTCCCTACATATTATCCCCTAGGATGACCCGATGGTCAGAATTCTTAGCTGCTTATAACTATTGGCTGCAATACCGCCCGGGGAAAGCCATTCCCCACACCGACGCATTGAGCCGAGCACTGCTTCCAGAGACTCTCGACGATCCGGCACCAACGGTAACCACGCTGCAAATCGAGGCACTCAACTTGCCGCCACTGACCACCCGAGATATCGCGAGAGAAACCAAACGCGACCACACCCTAGCATGAGTCCTAGGCTGGGTAGAACGCGGATGGCTATTGGACCAGTTATCAGATGACTTCACACCATTCAAGTCTCGACAGACCAAGCTCTTCTCCCAGAAAGGCTGTGTCATCTGGGGCGATAGAGTCGTTATCCCAGAACGGCTCCGAAAAGCGCTACTGGCCACCCAGTACTGGCTACTGGCTACTGCACGATGGCCACCCTGGCATCGTGCGAATGAAAGCCCTGGCACGAAGCTACGCATGGTGGCTGGGCTTTGACAAGCAAATCGAACATTGGGTTAAAGCTTGTCCCAAATGCCAAGAAATCAGCAATGCCCCACCAAAAGCCATGCCTACTGAATGGGAGACACCACGTGGACCCTGGTCCCGAATTCACTTGGACTTTGCGGGGCCAACCAAAGGCCACACTTTCCTCCTTACCATCGACGCCTACTCGAATTGGCTCGAAATTCATCGCATGACGACTACGACCTCCGAGGTGGTTGTCAAAATTTTGAACAGACTCTTTGCAACCCACGGATTACCAGACGTCCTGGTATCCAATAATGGCCTACAATTTACTGCACTAGCGTTCGAGCAGTACCTCGCTGACCATGGCAACCGCCATGCGCTCACCTTGCCTGCGCACCCTGCGACCAATGGCCGAGTAGAACGCATGGTCCAATTTGTGAAGAAAACCTTGCAAAAGATAGACTATGACAACATTGACGACAAGGTTAATCAAATCCTCTTCTTGCAACACATCACCCCACATAGCGTCACCAACAAAACTCCCGCTGAACTGCTAATGGGACGAAAGCTCCGCTCCCACCTCGACCGGTTGCACCTAGCTTATGAACCAGAGAAACCACTAGGATCAAGCAGCCGCTGCCGCACCTTCCAGGTAGGAGACCTGGTTTATGCAATAAACCTATCGGGCGACCCGTTGTGGGTGGAAGCGACAGTAGTACGTGTAACCAGCCCCAGATCCTACCTTGTGCAATGCCTTGATGATTAACTTTGGAAATGGCATATCGACCAATTACGATCGCGGCTTTCAGTAGCCAGTCCACAAATTCCCTTTGACCAAACTGGGGGGGGGGAGAGGTACGGAAGAATATGAAATCCTAGGAAACCCGTTCAAAAGAAACGACGGTTTAATAGAAACTCAGGAAGCGGAGCCGGAGGGAGAAACGGTTGCACCTCAGGGAATTGCAGAAAATGTGGGCAACGACGTAGAAGTGAACTCTGAACCAGAAACAGCCCCACTGCCAAACAACAATCTACCTTAGCGTGATTGCAACCAGCGAATACAACGAAAATCAAAGAGACTAAAAAGACAACCGTCCTACCTAAGGGACTATGTAACTGCACCCTGAAATAAGAAGCCAGGGGGAAGGGGTGTTGTGTGTGCAATAAGATTAATAAAGTGTGAGCTTGGAGTAAGTGCAGGGTTCTGGCCCTGCACTTCTGATTGGCTGTTCAGCGGCCAGACCAGATTGGCCCGTTCCAGGGAATCCGATTGGCCCTTAACAGAGAGTTCTTATTGGTTATAAGAGCTAGCGTTCCTAGCTCGGTATTGGTTAAACATTACAGGGTTTGCCTATATAAGGCGGGTTTTACTGCTGTTGAATTGAAGAAGTCACCATGTAAATAAAGAGCTGAAGTTCACCGTTCAGAGGCTTGTCTCCATTCTTTCTCGCCCATGCTCAAAACTTAACATGTAATGTCTTACATTTTTTCCTGTTAAAGGTTATCTTATTCTTATTATCCCAGATTTTCAATGCTATATTCAATATATGCCATATTCAGTATTGTCAATTTTGTGTCACCTGAAAATCTGATTAGTAGTTCATGTATTTTCTACAGCTTTTCACAATTGTTTTCTAATTCATTTTATGCTACACTTACCGTATATACTCGAGTATAAGTCGACCCGAATATAAGCCGAGGCACCTAATTTAACCACAAAAAACTGGGAAAACTTATTGACTCGAGTATAAGTCGAGGGTGGGAAATGCAGCAGCTACTGATAAATTTCAAAAATAAAAATAGATGCCAATAAAAACTTTCACTAGAACAGTTGAGAATAAGTTTGATGTTCACAATTTCCTCTTTGAAAGAGACCAGTAAATAGGGAACAAGAAGATGAAGAAAAAGAAGTGTGTTTTTTCACACTTTTCACACTGAAGTGAACAAAAATGGCATCATAGGAACAAGCTTATTCTCAGCCCAAAGGTTTGTTTCTGATTTCTTCCCTGATTTAAGGGAAATTTGGGAAACGATCTCACTTTCATGAAAGGTTTGATTGATTCACTAACCCAAAAGATGATGATGATGACAGTGGTAGGCAGGAGTCACTCTCTCCCTTGCAAGAAAAAACCAAGAGCCGTTCTTATGATATCTCTCTCTCTCCCCCCCCCTCCTCCCCCTCCTCCCGAGTGGACTGAAAGCAGCTGGAGCTGAGGAAATGAAACTGAGTGGAGCGACCTCGGCTCGCATTGCTTTTTCAGCCTAGAGCTCAGAAAAGCCTCCCCCTCCCATGCTTAAAAGTTGCAAAGAAAACACAGAAGCAGGGAAGTGGCTGCCCAGCTTCGGAGCTCCACACCATTTTTTTTTCGGAGGGGAATCTGACTCGAGTATAAGTCGAGGGGGTTTTTTTCAGCACAAAAAATGTGCTGAAAAACCCGGCTTATACTCGAGTATATACGGTATGTTTCTTGTAATTGCTGAAAAAATGTTCCCAGCCAAGATGAAGTAAGGGACACATCTAATGGTTATTCACTCTGTAGTTTATGAACATGAAGAATTTAATAATCTTCTTGGGCTATAGGAATTAATGATGGTGTAGGGCTGCTTTGTTCCTTGCCTAAAGAAAGTAAAGTGACTGACTTCACTGTTCATCCTAAACACAATGGAATGTGATGCAGAGTTGCCTTAACTAAAGTGGACTAAACTCTGAAAACTCTGATACAGTTTTCCATATGGTTTCTTTTTGTTCTTGAAATAGTCAGATGGGATAAGAATTAAACATATTTCCTTTTCCTCCACCTGTAAGGCAAGTATTATTATCACATTAAATTATCACATTAAACAAGAGGAAAACCTTCTATGCACCAATTCCACCCGCGCTTTCTACAATTTTGTAAACAACAAACTAAAAGACTCAAGGTCCAATCTACCCCTGAAAGGACCTAATGGTAAAGACTGCAACGACAACACTATTAAAGCCAACCTCTTTAACACATTCTTTAGCTCAGTATTTGTAAACAGCAATGGATCATGCCCAATATTTCCTAGTCAAACCACAGACAACTACAATGATCTATTACATATCGATTTTACAGTAGACAATGTTGAAAAAGCATTACGCAATCTAAAACCATCTATCCATTGGACCGGATGGAATATGTGCCTACTTCTTCTTTTTTTTTTGGAAAAGAATTTTATTAATTTTCTACAAACAAACAAGACAAACAAAACATTAAAACAACAACTCTCATATGTACATCCAGTGTGTTGGTTGGTTCATCAGTTTTGTGCATTCATTTTGTAGTCTCAATTACAACTATGTTACATAACAACTCATATTGTCAATCCAAACTTATCTATCCTAATATCACTAAAAAAAAGAAATTTTTGACGATACTTTTAATCATTCATGCTTTATGAGATAACCATACTTTAACCAGTTTATTCTGTAACAAATCATATAATCATACCAAATCAATCCTAAAAACTCTTTATAAATATAGTGTCAAATAACAAAGGCAAGTAAAACAAAATAAAGATATTCCTTACTGTCTAGCATTCTAAATAATCTATTATCGTATTTTATCATCTAGCCATTGATAAAAAAGATCCCAAATTTCATAAAATTGTTTCTCCTCTTGCTCTCTAATTTCAAATGTCAATCTACTCATCTCAGCACATTCCAATATTTTATTAATAATTTCTTCCTGTAATGGTATTTTCTCATTCTTCCAATTTTTAGCAAATACAATCCTAGCTGCTGTTAATACATTTACAATCAGGTATTTCAAATCTTTACTATATGTATCAGGTAAAATTCCCAATAAGAAGATCTCTGGTTTCAAGTCTGTGTTTCTTTGTCATTTTTTCCAACCACATGCGAATTTTAGTCCAATATTTTCTAGCGTCCTCACAAGTCCACCACATATGGTAATATGAGCCAGGTATCTGATGACATTTCCAGCATTTTTCAGATTTGTTCTTAAACAGTCTTGCTATTCTTGTCGGGGGAAAGTGCCACCTGTAAAACATCTTATACAAGTTTTCTTTATATGCTGTTGACATTGTCATTTTATAATTTTGAGACCACAATTTTTGCCATTTCTCTAAATCAATCCCATATCCAAAATTCTTCCCCCAAACAATCATAGTTTCTTTAACTTGTTCTTCCTCTAATTTAATTCCCAGTAAATAACCATATAATTTTTTAATCACCTTCTCATCAGTACCCATCAAGATCTTATCTAAATCAGTCTGTTTATCATAGAATCCCTCCGTTTTAAAATCTTCATCATACCTTGAATGTATTTGTGCATATGAAAACCAATTCATCCTTATACCTTGTTCCTCTAAGTTTTGGATCGATTTAAGTTCACCCTTTTCATCCAGTAGTTCCCCATATTTAACTGTTTGTTCCTTCTTATAAATTATAGGATAGGAAAATGCTTCAATAGTCGATAACCAAACTGGAATTTTCAAATAACATTGTCTTTTTATCTTCTCCCAGTTTAAAAAATCAAAAGGAGCATAAAAATATATAAGAGAAAATTCAATCTGGTTACCTACAAAGTCACACTACAGTCCCAAAAGGAAAGTAAGAAAAAGAAAAAAAAATCCAAGCCTCAATTTGACGTCACTTTAAAAAACGCTGCTCAAACAGTTTTTGTCAAAAGAAAAAAGTCTCACATGTTTCTTCTCTATTCAGGATGCCCTTTCACATCTCAGCAAATTTACAACACAAAGAAAGTTTCTCACCCAGCCGACAGACTTTCACTTCCAGCCACTTTCTTTCTGGAGCTGTCCCGACTTCAGCAGCTATGGAAGCTGCCTCTCCGCCACCAGCAAAAGGGCTTCTCCCGGATCAAACCAGAGATTTTGCGATATCTCTGGGATCCTGGGACAGTGCCCTTCACAATCCCCGTCTCTACGGGACGGTTTAGGTCCGTTGGAACCGACCAGGGGCGAAAATATCGGCTGCGATCTCAGAGTCCCGAGATCGCAGCTGTATCGCCGAAACGAAGCTCCACCTTCTCCCTGGAATATGTGCCTACTTGTTAAAAAAGCTATCCACTGCTATAGCCGAACTTCTAAGCATAATCTTTGAAAAATCTTTCAGGACCAGTTCCTTGCCAAAACTATGGTCACAAGCCACAGTCATCCCCATCTTCAAAAAGGGAGACCCCAGCCTAGTTGAAAATTACAGACCAATCTCTTTATGTAAAGTCATGGAATCAATTATTAACCAATCCATCCTCTTCCACTTAGAGATAAACAACCTACTCTCTAATAAACAATTTGGTTTCAGAAAAAAAACTATCCTGCAATCTGCAACTCTTATACTGCATAAGACATATGGACTACACAACTCGATCAGGGCAAAGCAATAGATGCAATCTACATAGACTTCTGTAAAGCCTTTGATTCAGTGGTACACAACAAACTACTCCTAAAACTAAAATCTTTTTTTTTAAACAAACTTTATTAATTTTTTTTAACACACACAGTCAGACTTAAACAAACATTACACAAAACATAAATACATAAAACTTCTTTTTGGAAGGCGGCTTACCCCGAGTTAACTCTTTTTATGCAGACATCAATCAAAATTTATACTCACTTAATATACTATTTCATATCTTATTTAATATTCTCTATTTTCCATATATTTTCTCTCTCCTACTCATTCTTTTAATTCTATTTCATTTATTCCATCTCAATTAAATAATTATATTTGCATCTTTGGTCTGTTTTCTTTCAATCACCTACTTATCCTTTCTATCTAATACAATATTTCTCCTGTAAAACCAGATTAAAGTATGACAACTTTTTTATCTTCCCCCTAAATAACACTTAAAATAATACATATTTTCCGTGCTGATTCTGCTCCGTACATTCAAAGTATTACATTTCAAAATAGTAAAACAAACAAATAATATTGAGTTTAATAAGTAATAATAAAACTAAAAACAAATAAAAAAAGAAATATTAAATTAATAATATAGTAAAAACAATGTTTCATAAGAAATTAAATTCTATTATTAATTCTGAAACAATAAAAATACTATTTCATACTATTATGAATTTAAGAAATTAAACTCTATAATGAAATCATGACTTCGCTTTAATACATTTTTAAATCATATAATATTCTAATTTTCTAACTCAGTTTCAAATACTAATGTCTACAATACATTTTTATGTACTTTTGCAGAATCATTTTTTAAAAAAGATTATCTCACCCCTTATCTCTGGAAAAAAAAAACATTTTTTTGCATCTTGTTTAAAGCCTTTATGACTTCTCTTTCCTTTCCCCCTTTCTTTCTTCTCCATTCTAACTTTTTGACCCCCCCATCTCTCCAATTTCACTCTCTTAATCTTTCCTCTCTGTTGTATTTCTCTTTTCTGTTGCTTTCTGACATCATATCGCTTTTTCATCTCCTTTTTCTTTTTCTTGGTTGCTTTTTTAAGTTCTAAGTTCATCTTTTCCTTGCCCCCCTTCCACTTTTCTTCCTCCACTAAGTGTGTCTGTCCACTAAAGATGGGTTCTTCTCCTTCATCCTGTAGTATTTCTTGGTAAGTAGAAATTGCCATTTCCAAAAAGCGAAAGATAGATCCAAACGAGCCCTTATCTTCGTTTTTCAGTTTTTGAAATTCCATTTGTAGTCCTTCAAAAGACAATGCCATTCTTTCTTCCTTTCTCCTTCAACACAACCCCCAATGTCTTTCGTCCCTTTTTTAAAAAAAACAAAATTTCATAAAGATCTCAAAGTCACAAAGCAAACCAAATCAATTTTAAGTTGTTGTGTTTTTTAAAATCCAATGTCCAGAAATCCTTCATCCCTTGGCTTTAAATTTCAAATTGAGTTACCTTCCGTGCCCAAGTGGATTTTCCAGATCTCTGACTGCTATTTCTGTGGGGAGGGAGAGTTAAGGAAAAAAAATTTCCCCCTTAACAGCTTTAACCGCAGCTTTCCAGTCTTCTTTGGGAAACAATGTATCCTCAGGCAATTCAAACAGTTCAGTTTCCAGGGTAATTAAGAGCTGTTATTGTCTCAACTCAGCCAAATTTTCCTCCTGCAACCTCCAGCACAAATCTTACCCGGCTGCAGGCTTCTTTGTGATGGCCATCACTGACCGCCGCTCCACCACCTTGGGAAAAAGGGGTTTTTCCAGCTGGGGAGGGGGTCTGTGACACCCCCAAACCCTTGTCCGGATCACCTCTCTCTTCAGCTGCCTCTACAGGGCAGCCATATCCCCCAGACCCATTTGGATCGGGGGCACCTTGGCAGCAAGCACAGCAGGAATTGCAGACAAGCAAATTCCTGCTGCTGCTGAAGCCACGCAAAACCGGAAGTTCCCCTAAAACTAAAATCTTAAGGTATCTCTGGACAACTGCATAACTGGATAGAAGCATTCCTCTCAAACAGACAACAAATGGTCAAAAATGGGAGTGTCCTATCAAATTCTGTATCTGTCAACAGTGGTGTCCCCCAAGGCAGTGTTCTAGGACCAACTCTCTTCATACTCTACATAAATGAGCTCTGTGATCATATTAAAAGCAACTGCGTTCTCTTTGCTGACGATGTAAAGCTATTCAACACCACAGACAATACTGCTACCCTTCATAAAGACCTCAACTATGTATCAGAATGGTCAAACAAATGGCAACTTCTGATCTCAAGAAATAAATGCTCTGTCTTACATATTGGCAAAAAAGATGAGAAAATAAAATACAGGCTGAATAGTCAAGACCTTGTTGATGATCCAAACTCTGTCAAGGATCTTGGAGTACTTATCGCTAATGATCTGTGCTAGAGCCCACTGTAACTACATAGCCGAAAAGGCATTAAGAGTTCTCAACCTAATCTTACATAGCTTTTTCTCTGGTAATATTACACTATTAACTAGAGCTTACACAACATTTGCTAGACCAATAATTTAATACAGCTCATCAGTCTGGAACCCACATTACGTATCTGATATTAGCACAATTGAGAAAATCCAGAAATATTTCACAAGAAGAGTTCTCCACTCCTCTACTCATTGCAGAATACCTTATGCCACCAGACTTGAAATTCTAGACCTAGAAAACCTAGAACTACACTGCCTTTGGTTCGATCTAAGTATAGTATATAAAATCATACATTGCAATGTCCTACCTGTCAATGAATTCTTCAGCTTCAACCATAACAATACAAGAGCAAACAATAGATACAAACTCAAGATTAATTTCACCAAACTTGATTCCAGGAAACATGACAGCAACAGAGTGGTTAATAGTCTACCGACTCTGTGGTTTTTTCCCCAAACCCCAAAAGCTTTAACCTTAGACTTTCTACTATTGACCTCACCCCTTTCCTAAGAGGTTTGTAGGGAGCATACATAAGTGCACCAATGTGCCTACTGTCCCTGTCCTATTGCTTCTTTTATTTTTCTTATTTGTATCCATGTATTCATAACTATGTTTTACTTATACCTATTATCTTGTAAGCAACTGACAAACCAAATAAAATAAAAAATAAAAATAAAATAAATTAAATATTATTGTTTTTAACAAAATCTTAATGCTTGCTCTTATTTACATATTGTTTGTCCTTATTTGCTTTTTTTATTAGATTTTGTTTGTTTAAAAGAAACCTTTATTTACTGTTCAAAAGAATAAAAATTTAGAACAACTATTGGAAAACTTTCAAGTGTATCATTTCAAAGACATTGTTTTATCTCTAGACCTCTGTAGCCAGAGTTCCTGCTTTCTTGGTTACTCACCTCAAATCTCATCCCTTATTGTCTCAGGTTACAACTGTAGATCCTTCCCTTCTGCTGATGACCTAACTTGCTGGTGTTTTTTTCCCCAAGTCTTTGTTTCTGAGAAGATTCTCAGTAACTTTCTGCATACACTATAAACATAACTATAAAAATACAGACAACAATGTATGACTAAATTCAACTTTATTTTCATTAGTGAAACTAAGAGTCTCAGAAGTGTTACCCTTCTGGTATTGTTTTTATTTTAAAAAAATGATGTGTAAGCTTGTAAATCTCCATAATTCATTTTGTCAGTGAAAAATCTCAACTACTTAAAAGAAGCAGGGAATGTAAAAATAAACTGAGTTCCAAAGTGAGGGCTGGACCTTTTCAGCCACCTGTTCTTTACAGTGCTACTCATCCTAAAAGCTTTCCCAGAGGATTAGAGACTTTTCAAAGAGGCATCTTTTGAGGTGTGATGGACTGATAAGAGACAGAGAAAGGGAGAGGAAAAGTAAATGATGACCTTATGATTTCAATCAATGGGTCAACAGGTAATGGCTTATTTTAACAGCTTATTTTAATTTTAATTCTAAATGGTCATAGAAGAATGGCTTCAATTCATATACTGCATTCCAGTTTCAAGCTAAACAATTACTATGTGTGTTGGAATGGAAGGGGACATGCCTGGACTTTCTCTAGACTTTACTATAGACTTTTCCCCATATAGAAGAAATGTTGTATTCTATCTTCTGAATGTTTGTTATATCATAATCCAGTATTTCAGCTTTTTAAAATAATGTATTGTTTTTAATGTGTTATGAGATTTGGTATTCACACTTTTTATAATTGTTTCACTGATTGGTGTTGACCAGACCACAGGCTGTGTAGTAATATACAGAGGTGCATAGTACACAAATTTGTGTGTGTGTGTGTGTGTGTGTGTGTATGTGTATGTGTATCTATTTATGTCAGACCATTGAGACAATCCAGACAAGAAGCTCCAACCATGAGAAATAACACTACTGTATCTTTATTACACTAACTCTGTCTTATTTGTGAAGGTTGCTTTCTCTCAGATATTTACAGTGAGAGTGTTGCATGCATCATTCCAATCTACCAAATCATTTTTTTCATGATTCAAAATAGATGAGGGATTACTTTTCCTACTTTCTAGCTCTATTATCATTATGTATACAAAAGGCTTAAAACTGGAATAATCAAAGGGCTCTCTCTTGGGGATCTCCATGCTAATAATCGCAATATTGTTACCAGTGGCTCTGGAAAGTTCTGTGCCATTTAATAGACATAGAGAAAAAATGCAAACGCTTACCTGTTTTTCATATCCTTCTCTCTTCTTGTTTTGCCTTACTTTTTGCCAGTTAACAGTTTATGTTGCCTGATCTTTAAAATGTAAAGATCCAACAATATTTATGTTATGGATTAAACCATCGCAGCGATACAACCGAAACAGCTTCCTCTTACAACAGGCTTGTAATCCTACAATTCTTATTGGCCCGTGAATAGCGAGTTGTGATTGGTCAGGCTTGGTCAGTCTGATTGGCTGTTAACGGAAGCCCTGATTGGATGCTTGTGAAAGCGATAGACTCAGTTCATTGGTTGTTTAACGGCAGCAAGCTCTATAAAAGAGCTACTGCTGCCCAGGTTTTCCGCTCCAGTCTTTCTTGTTTAATAAAGAGTTGAAGTCACAATCCGATGTCTCGTCTCCGTTCTTGCGCCCGTGCCCAGGATATAACAATTTAGTTACCTAAATGGTATTAATTCTGTGTGATCTGGATATAGGAATGTGCAGGCCAAAAAATAAACTGGAAATTGCAATAATTTGCTACCATTTTTTCCAGCGTTCCTACATTGTACACATAACTTAGAGAGCCAAAGTAGCCATTTATCTACTTCTAAAACAGTGCTATATTTTCTAATTACTTATTTGTTTCATCAAATGTCTTATAGCCACCCATTCTTGAAGACTCTAGGAAAAATCAATTAAAAATTAAGAATGGTTGCATACATGAAATAAATCCTGTATTAAAAACTACCATATCATTAAATTCTATGCAAAGCACAACAGTGGCCTCACAAATACATTATTCCTAGAATGTTTTTAAGGACTTCCAGAACCCCAGCATAATCGCACCATATATATCTCAGAGATAAGGGTGAGGTGCAATTCCAAAGGGTGAGAAAAGCAACAAAGAAAGCATGCTTCCTTGGTACCACAAACTATGTTTGATTTAGGGTACTTTGTGCATATCAACTCTTCCCAAATGTAGTGGGTGGCAAGAAATGATTAAACACAAACAATTCCCTTAAATAAGTAGAGCCTATGCCATGAATGGCATCATAGATAACAACTAGCACTTGAATTGTACTCAGACGTCAACTGGGAGTCAATGAAGAACAGACCATTCAATTAAATAGAGGATTCAAAATGAGTAGTTTTTTATTGGAAATTGAATAAAGGCCTTTGAATCTCATGCATTTCACAAAACCCAATGATGCTTATTTTGTAAGAAACAAATTAGGGACTGATAACCAGGATATAATGGTTTGATAGTGTCATATCTGCAAAGGATATGAATTTTGGCAAACTCTGGTAGGCAGTGGAGGACATGAGGGCTGACATGTTATGATCCATAGAGTCATAAAGAGTTGGACACGACTTAGTGACTGAACAATAACAACCAGGATTTGGTCAAATGCCATCATATAATCTAGTACAAGAAGGACGTAGTGGCTCAGTGGCTAAGACATTGAGCTTGTCTATCAGAAAGGTCGGCAGTTCGGTGGTTCAAATTCCTAGCATTGTGTAACTGAGTGAGCTCCCATTACTTTTCCCAGCTTCTGCCAAATTTGTAGTTCAAAAGCATATTAAAAATGCAAGTAGAAAAATAGGGACCACTTTGGTGGAAAAATAACAGCGTTCTGTGTGCCTTTGGCATTTAGTTATGCCAGCCACATGACCACGGAGACATCAAACAGTGCTGGCTCTTTGGCTTTGTAACTGAGATGAGCACCGCCCCCTAGAGCCAGAAGCAACTAGTACATATGTGCAAGGTAAACTTTTACCTTTATTAATCTAGTACAGTTGTTTATCTCTGAAGATTTAATTTACGCATTGACAAGAATTTTTGTTTTGTTTTTTTCTTTTTTTTAAATATAAGCTTACAACTGTCACTTACAACCCAAATATATTTCAGTTGGACAACCATATGAATTGAATAGAACACATTCTGTATAAGTTTTTTAAATAAATACATTTCTCATGATTTTGAGGTTATTTTCTCATGGTTTTTGAGGTTATTTCTCATGATTTTGAGGTTATTTTATTTCTTTAATTTAAATTTAATTTTAGTAGCAAAAGTTGAATGTTCGATAATGAGCAGATTTTTTTGCCTTTGTTTCTGTCTCTCATCAGTGTTCTGGAGAAACAATTGTTTGGTGTATTTTATGGAGATCAGTTTTGACAGTCTAATGTTGGTCAATGGTCTCAAGATAGCTGCAAATGCAGAAATAATGTTTCATTGGAAAAATTACCTCATAGCATAAACCTACATACTGAGGCTAGTCATGAGATTTATGCTTTGAAAAATCAAGTAATCTTGAATATTTCATGCAAGTGTCTCCAAAGCTTGAATTTAACTGGATCATATCAACAGAGGGAGAAGAAACAGATGTATCTCCAAAGCTAAAAAAAAAGTACAAAGAAATTATGTTTGGTGTATATAGCATCTGATTTCAATATGATAACTCTGCTGCTCTTTGAAAGTGTATCTGGAGCATGCCATTTGTTTTAATGCCTATGGATTACTTCATTATTATATTAAACATGACCTTTCTGTTCATCTTGGCTTGAGAATGGTTTGCTTCTCTTCTGACATTATGAACAGCATGACCAAGTTGAGTCACACAACTCATTTATACAGGTATTTGTTATTTCGAAGGAGCAGGGTGCTTCAGAACAATTTCCTGTCTTTTAGTCTTGGGACCATTTTGTCTTTCTCACTCACGCGATCTCTGTTCCTTTCTTGCTGTAATTGCAATCTGCTTTAGTTCTTTAGAAAGGTCTATGGGTTTTGCACAATATTTGTGACCGTTAGACATTCTGTTTTTAAATGTGGGTTAGATAGGATTATGTTTCTCTCCAATCATAGTGCCAATATAGATGGATATATCTGACAGAAAATAATTCAGAAATAAAGTTTAAGGGTTTGACAAAATGTACTTGAAATATTTCCTTCCTATTAAGAAGAACTCTCATATTAGGGTTAATTCCCAAATTAGGTTTAACTTCCATATTAGGGTTGGGCAAATGGTTAAATGAAATAACCACAACACATTAGAAGGAGATAACTTGAAATTTGTGGTGTCCAATAGTATTCTAGTTTATTTTTAAAATATAAGAATATAGAACAGATACTAACTCTGACAGGCCTGTAGGACATATTCCTACAAGTTATAATTTAAAAGTTATTAGCTATCAGTTCTTGCAACTTCTCTACCCTAGCTCACTCATAACTATAATTTGTCCTTTATTCTTCACCTTTTCAAAATGCACACGGAGGATATCATTCTTGACTGGAAAGTCCCTTCTTTTATAAATATTTTATATCTATTTTATTAGGTCAAATGTTTTACAATAGTCCTGTCTCATGAAGCAAATATCAACAGGTTTATATGGACCATTTTTCCAAAAATTCTACAATATTGACCCTTTTTTGCTAAATCCGAAATTCTGAACTTAAATTAACAGTATTATTTCACAGAAATCTGAGAGCAAATATCGCATCATTACTACAGATTTGCCTGTCAATACTACAGTTGTCTATGACAGGAAATTTTAATTCCAACATAGAAATCATGTCAGGGCAACAAACACAAAATGAACAGGAATTCAGGAGAACCATTTCTCTCTTTCCTATCCAAACTTATTTTGTCTTGCAGAAATTCCTTGGGATTCAAGATTTGAACAATTTGCTGTGAAGAAAGGAAGGAAGTGTTAAGTTTGGAGCATGGGCGAGAAAGAATGGAGATGAGCCTCTGGAACGGTGAATTTCAAATCTTTATTTACATGGTGACAGCTCGAACTCAATGGCAGTTATAGCCCTCCTTATATAGGCAACCCAATAACTATTTAACCAATAACGATCTAGGAGCGCTAGCTCCCTTAACCAATATGAACTCTGTTAATGGCCAATCAGATCTCCCGGAGCGGGCCAATCCGATCCTGCCATTAACAGCCAATCAGAAGTGCAGGGCCAGAACCCTGCACTTGACTCCAAGCTCAAGATAACTTTATTAAACCTTATGCATTCACAACACCCCTTCCCCCTGGCTTCTGTTTACAGGGCGCAGTTACATAGTCCTTTAGGTAGGAGGGTTGCTTTATTAGTCTTTTTGATTTTCGCTGTGTGTTTTGCATTTGGCTGCAATCTCGCTGAGGTAGATTGTTGTTTGGCGAAGGGGTTGCCTCTGGTTCAGAGTTCACGTTTCCGTCATCGCCAATATCTTCGGCAACTCCCTGAGGTGAATCTATTCCCATCTCTGGTTCCAATTCCTATGTCTCTATTCCGCTATCGTTCCCTTCGAACGGGTTTTCTTCTAATTGAAATTTGTCCTC
This sequence comes from Hydrophis major, assembly GCA_033807585.1. Classification (NCBI taxonomy): domain Eukaryota; kingdom Metazoa; phylum Chordata; class Lepidosauria; order Squamata; family Elapidae; genus Hydrophis; species Hydrophis major. Next base: position 30,933,503 of record CM066333.1, read on the forward strand.
TTCCGTATCTCCCCCCCCTCAGTTTGGTCATAAGGGAGTTCAGAAATGCCTGACCGGAGCCGTGATCGTAATTGATCGATATGGCGTTTCCATAGTCTATCGTCAAGGCATTGTACAAGGTAGGATCTCGGGCCAGTTACACGGACTACTGTCGCCTCTACCCACAGCGGATCGCCCGATAGGTTTTTAGCGTATACCAAATCACCTACCTGGAAGGTACGACATCGGCCGCTGGATCCTAGTGGATTTTCCAGTTCATAAGCTGGGTATAACTGGTTGAGGTGGGAGTGGAGCTTTCGTCCCATTAGCAGTACGGTGGGAGTTTTGTTGGTGACGCTATGAGGTGTGATGTGTTGTAGAAAAAGGATTCGGTTGATTTTGTCGTCGATGTTATCGTAGTCTACTTTCTGCAAAGTTTTCTTAACAAATTGGACCATGCGCTCAGCCCTGCCATTGGTCGCAGGGTGCGCAGGCGAGGTGAGCGCATGTCGGATGCCACGGTCAGCCAGGTACTGCTCGAAGGACAGCGCGGTAAATGGTGCCTGTTGTCGGATACCAGAACGTCTAGTAATCCGTGGATTGCAAACAGTCTTTCCAATTTTTTGATAACCGCTTCAGTGGTTGTGTTCGTCATGAGGTGAATCTTGAGCCAATTCGAGTAGGCGTCGATGGTTAGAAGAAAGATGTGGCCTTTGGTCGGCCCCGCAAAGTCCAGGTGAATACGGGAGCAGGGTCCCCATGATGTCTCCCATTCGGTAGGGGTGGCTTTTGATGGGGCGTTGCTCACTTCCTGGCATCTATGACAAGCTTTAACCCAATTCTCAATTTGCTTGTCGATGCCCAGCCGCCATGCGTAGCTTTGTGCGAGGGCTTTCATTTGCACGATACTGGGGTGGCCATCGTGCAAGGTTCTCAGTACTGCTTTTTGGAGTCGTTCTGGGATAACGACTCTATCACCCCAGATGACACAGCGTTTTTAAGAAAACAACTCCATTTGTTGAGTCTTGAATGGTGTGAAGTCATCCGATAATTGGTCCAATGGCCATCCGCATTCTACCCAGCCTAGGACTTGCGCTAAGGTGGGGTCACGTCTGGTTTCTCTCATGATATCTCGGGCGGTTAATGGCGGCGTGTGGAGTGTTTCAATTTGTAACGTGGTTACCGTTGGTACAGGATCATCAAGAGTCTCTGGAAGCAGTGCTCAGCTCAATGCTTCAGTGTGGGGAATGGCTTTCCCCGGGCGGTATTGCAGCCTATAATTATAAGCAGACAAGAATTCTGACCAGCGAGTCATCCTGAGGAATAATATGTAGGGAGTCGGCTTATCTCCAGCTATTATCCCCAATCACGGTTTGTGGTCAGTCACGATAATAAAAGCCCGGCCATACACGTACTCGTGAAATGTTTTAACGGCAGATACAATTGCGAGGGCTTCTTTATCAATTTAGCTATAATTTTGCTCAGTTTTTGAAAGTGTCTTTGAAAAATATGCAACAGGGGCTTCGTTACCATTAGGCAGTACATGGCTCAGAATGGTGCCCACTCCGAAAGGCGAAGCATCACATGTGATATTTAACGGCAAAGTCTCATTGTACTGCATGAGTACAGCGTCAGAAGTCAGTAGTTTTTTTACATTATGGAACGCCTGTTCTTCTTGATGACCCCATAACCAAATTGCTTTTTTGTCTAGCAAATGATGTAACGGCTCAGCGACAGTTACTTTATGTGGTAGAAATACATTATAAAAGTTGATGAGGCCTAGGAATGCCTGGAGATCGGCCTTGTTCTGAGGCCTGGGAGCGTTTTTTATTGCTCTCAATTTACTGTCGGTAGGGTGAATACCCTGACTGTCAATTAGGTACCCTAAAAACTCAACACGATCTGTACACAAATTACACTTATTCTTTTTCACTTTAAGGCCAGCGTCTTGGAATTTTTGTAGAACTAATTTTAAACGATCCCATAAGATTTTTTTTGTAGGTGCAGCAATTAATACATCGTCAAAGTAGGGGACCACGCCTTGAATCCCTTGTAGTAGCCTCTCCATAAGGCTCTGAAAAATTCCCGGGGCTACACTGACTCCGAATTGGAGCCGGATACATTTAAAGGCACCTCGGTGCATCACAATCATTTGTGCTTGTGCCATCTTTTCATCAACAGGTAATTGTTGATATGCCTGAGCTAAGTCTAATTTGGCGAAGACTTTTCCGTCCCCCAGGGAATGGAGGAGATGCTGCACCACCAGCACCGGATATGCATTTTGCTGTAGGGCATGGTTCAGGGTGGCCCGGTAGTCCCGACAAATTTGAATTGAACCATCTGGCTTAATTGGTGTTAAATTAACATTAAAAATAACACCTGATACCCATTCTGATTCTGCTTAGTACATTCTACCTACCAACCTTCAAAGAGAAAGAATAATAAATTCATAATAATTAATATAATTAGATAATAAATCTAAATATTAAATCTTATAACATTCCGATTGTCTATTTCAAAAAACAAGTGCTACAATTTTATTAAATTTTAAAATCTATCATTACTAAACATTTCAATATTTTAATATTTTATCAATTCTTATAACATTCTAGTTTTCTATTTCTAATACATAATACCATCTTGTGTACCTTGCAGAATCTTCTTTTTTAAAGAAATTATTCCTTACCCTTTATCCCTAAAAAAAAAATCCTTTTTTCCCATCTTGTTTCATACCTTTGTGGCTTTTCCCTCCCTTTTCCCTTCCTTTCTTATCCCCCCTGGCCTTTTTATCCCCCCCCCTCTACTAACCTCCACCTTTTTAACTTTCCCTCTCTATTGTAATCCTTTCTCCTTTTGCTCAGTAACATTGAGTTGATTTTGCATCTTATTTTTCCCTTTCTTAAATGTTTTTTTAAGTCTTAAGTCCTTCATTTTCCTTCCTTTCTTTCTCCTTTCTCTCTTAATTAATTTTTTAAATTCACCGAAGATGGCGTCTTCTTCTTCTTCTTCTCCTTCTATTTCCTCCATCTGTTGTTGTGTTTGCTGATAAATAGCAAGCGCCATTTCCAAAGAAAGGAAAGCTTCTTTCACAGCTTCCTTACTTTCTTGATATTCCTTTCTAAGTTCATCATCAGATAGAGCCATTCTTAATTCTTCTTAGAGCAACCAAAATGTTTCAAAAGTTAAAACAATTCCCAGAGACATCAATCAGTCCAAACAACACCCAAAGTTCTCATTTTCTCTTCCTGGGGTGGTATCAATAAAAGGAAAAAGAAAAAAAGCCCAATCTGTATTTTACAGCCTTGTTCCAATCAATTTCTAGTCTCAAGATCTTCAAGGCATCTCCTCCAGCAAAATCTTAATATATTTTCCTTTTTGTCCTCTCCTTTCCCACTTATAACAGGAAGCCAAGTTTTTACCTTTTATAAAAAAACAACAGGTTTCTCAATGGCCATTTGTTAATTCCATAGGGAAGGAGAGTAAACTTTCCTTTCAGCACCTCAATTTTGCCGCTTGAAATCCTCCTCTGGAAACCACGTATTTTTCAAAAAATCATAGTTCTTAGGATTAAATGTCTCTTAAAGTCCTAGATCAGCCAAGAAACTTTCTCTTGAAAACTTCCTCCCCTCTTCCTCCTGCTCACTCTTACCCAGCTGCCAGCTTCTTTGTGGCGGCCATTGCAGACCGCCGCTTGACCGCCTTGGGAAAAGGGAGTTTTGCCGGCTGGGGAGGCAGCACCCCCAAACCCCTCACCAACTCCCCCCTATCTTCGACTGCCTCTGCGGGGCAGCCTTAGCCTCCAAACCTGTACAGATCGGAGGCACCAAAACAGCTAGCACGGCAGGGATCGCGCAGGATCGCGAAACCCTGCCGCTAGCGAAGCCGACAAACCGGAAGCCCTAAAGATGTTTTATGTTCTTATGTTATATGTTTTGTTTGTCTTTGTATTGTCTTTGAAAATTAATAAAATTTGTTTAAAAAAAAAAGATGTGAAAAGATGTGAAATCTCAATACCCCATTCAGATGTATAATAACATATTACAATACAATCCATCTCTTGTGTATTATACTCGGCTGAGCGTTACAGTCAGTGTTGGATGTATATTTTGTATATATTCGTTGATATTGTACTCTCAAATTGCAAATGGAGACGTGGGTACTCTATTTTTCTTATCTTCATTTTTAAGTGCTTGGTTTTATTGTATTGCGAACAGTTGCTGGGGTGTATCCACAGTTTTGTTGTACTTGTATAATGACAATAAAGTTCTTCCAATCTAATTCCTTTAATCATCCCTTTTTTTAATTTAATTTCTGTTGTTAATTTAAGTGCTATTGCTAGTACTATGGTACATTTCACTGGTATTTATTAAATACTGTATTTGCAATAGTGGCAAATACTGTATATTTACTACAGACACAAAAGTCTCAGAAATATATATCCAGGCTTGAATAGATTCTGGTGTCATTTGTAACTTCACGGGATCCTCCATTCTTAATCTTTGCTTAAATAACTTTTTTGAACCCTCACTTTACATTCAAGGTATTGATGGTCAGTTCTTATGTTTCTAATACTTTTTTAAGCATAGTAAACCTGCCCTAAACATCATCAACATTAATTGACATGCCTGCAATATTATTTAGCTCCAACTTTCATTTACATTGAAGAGGCACATCATTTACAACTATCCTCCAGTCTCTGATCTTCTGTCCTTTGGAAAAGTTTTGGAGAAAATAGTGGCTGTACGGTCACTGAGAATTTGGGGGGAAATGTATTATCTGTACCTTTTGTGAATGATTTAATATTAACACTATAAATTTAAATAATAATAATTGCCTTTGATATGTCATGGGGACTTTATTTGGTAACACCATTCAGATTGGCATCAGGCCTTTTAGTCTTCATAAAAAAGATAATTCTTATTGTTTATTTGAAAAATTTGCTTATCAAATCTGAGACTCTCCACACTGAACAGGTTTGGGCATTCTTTCAGCACTTTTATGACTACAGCAGCCAGTGGTGGGATTCAAAAAATTTTACTACTGGTTCTGTGGGCATGGGTTGGTGGGCGTGGTGTGGCTTGGTGGGCATGGCAAGTGAAGGATATGTAAAATCTCCATTCCCACCCCACTCCAGGGAAAGGATACTGTAAAATCTCCATGCCCTCCCACGTCTGGAGAAAAGATCTTACAACTATTCAAAATTTCTGCTACCAGTTCTCCAGAACTGGTCAGAACCTGCTGAATACCACTTCTGCTACAGCCTATATTCTAAGCTTAAAAACCACTCCTTCGGTCTACCAGCCTCTATTTAAACTACTAATCTCTTCAGAAGGAATTCAGATTAATTCACCTAATCCGAATCTGTTGTGTCTTGGACTCCTCTTTTCTATTGGCCCTGTGATGGACTCAAATAAAGTTATGGACTTTGCCAGTTTTAATATAAATTTATTGATGAGATTCTGAAATTTAAGAGGCCTTTCTCCATCTCATCCAAATCCCATGTTCCTCTTTGTGGTTCTGGTTTTATATTGGGCAGAGTAATTTATATTGGGCAGAGTAATTTCACAATCTCCTCTATTTTTTGACAACAGTTCATTCATTGAGCTTTTTTTTCCAATCACAACTGACTGCTTTATGCCATCAAAGATACTTTTCAACACTGGCAACTTATTCTCAAAAGTGTGGTAGATCCTACCAGGATTCAAGATAGTTTGGGATGGGGTGGAAGAGAATCCGTTCCAATTCCAGTTGTAGAAGAAATGGAAATTCTTCCTATTCATGATATCTGTAACCAAAAGAAATGGAAGAAATAAGAGGGAAAATCTTGTCATGTCCAGTTGTGAAACAGAAGTAGGAGTAGAATGCCTTTTAATCTACCATGACTGGAGGAGGAAGGAAAAAAAGCATCTCCAGGTCCATAAGTGAAAGTGAAGGTAACAATTGAAAGGAAAGTAGTAAGTATTGAAATTGATGACAGGGAAATTTTGAGTCCCTTTCTCTCCCTGTTGTATAAAGGAAGATGGAGAACTCTTCAAGGCTGAAAAATAAGTTGTTATCAAGTTGCTGCTTCAAAACAATTTTAAAAGACATAGGGTTCAATCTTGTAACTACTGATGGTATTATTGGATGATGTTAGCTTCCCAATTCACAGCAGTTAATGTAGTTATCTAAACTTCCTGAGTCTATTTCAGAGATGCAGAGCACTGACAGATTGTAATTGCCATTCCTCATATAAAACCTGGATAGTTAAGACTATATAATCTTATTATTTATTTATTGCAATTATAATTTACTTTTTTTCCTAGAGCTCATGGAAGCTTTCTCTGTTTTTATTTCCATGATAGTTGTATGTGGTAAGTAGGGCTGAGTAACCAGTCCAAAATAGCTTAGTAACCTTCATGCTTGAATAGGGACTTGACCATCAGTTCCCCATGTTTATGTATAGCATATTAACCACTATATTACACTGACTTCTGTATATTTATTAGTCCATTGAATCCAGTAGACATTCTGTTCAACATATTTACATAAGATTGCACTGCAAATATTTTATCACAATTGAATTAATTGTGCATTCAAAGCAGTTCTATTTATCCTTTGTTTTTATCTCTTGAGTGTTCATTTGTGTTCTGCTGCAAGACTGACCATAAGGTAGATGCTGCCATCTAGAGAAAAATTGGAAGCTATTTCTCATTTCACTTTATAATTATTTTTATGTTAACAAACATCACCAGCAATTAATACAGATAGTTGCTAGGGTTGTTTTTATTTTCCTTTAAAATTTATTTCAAAAGGAAAGAAAAACTGCAATTTTTTTTAAATGAATGTTCTTGAACTTGTTTATTACAAGATCAGAAAAGAAGAATGTCAGAATGATTGATATGTCTTCCATAGATTTCCATAGAAATCTCTCCAGGGCAATCTTCTCTTCAGTGGAGTGCATCTTCTCTGCTGCCTTCTTGATTTCCACACTTCCATTCTATCTCAACAGAAGACATTGTGAGCAAATTCCCCTCATGGGATAGAAAATTTGGGCAGCCAGGGAGGCTACAGTAGAAGGGAGAGGCGTAAGACAAAACAACACTGCATCAGGTCTAAAAATAAAATAACTTCAAAAAATGACATTGAGAGAAATTTGAAAAGAATTCACAAGAAACCTGAAATAACACCCAAAACTTAAAGTCTCATTTTGAGAAATTACTCTTATTACAATTACAAACCATACCATCAATGAAAGGTTCAATATCTGTTTCCTAATTATCATAATAGCTCCCTCTACCACCATTCCTGTACCGGCAAATAGTTTGAATATTTGTGGTCTGCATTTGTGTAGACTTTTCTTTATCATTTGGGGACTGGGCTTTTCTTTTTGTCTCTTTTGGGGGAACAGGATGATGCAGTTTGGGGGAGTTTGTTTTGAGACTCAAAGAAGCATTTACTCTAATTCACAGGGTTTAAAAGAAGAAGTGCCAAAAGGAATTAACGTTATTTGCTGGGCTCATTGTTCAGCTGCCTCTTTTTCCATAACACAAGTGTGCTTTGTTTACTCCCCAATTGGTTTGGAAAGAAAGGGCCTACTAAAATCAAACAGGCAGGGCTGCACAAAGAAAGCATGGAAAAATACCTGAGAGACAAGAAAGAAAAGTGAGGATTTACCTTGTCTCAGTCTATTATGCAGACATACAGATAAATAAACATCCCACTCTGTTCAAAGGAAGAGCACGCATTCTAAACAGTAAAAAGAATCTACTCTCAGATAGCTGTCTCCCAAACTCTTACTACCAGAAACAAATCCTGGAGCACACCCAGTATGATTTGTTCTGAACGATTGAATTCTGTGTAGTTTATCATTTACTTCCTGTGTCAGCAAATAATTCTATGTCCATGTATCTTTACAAACATTCAGGATGTCAGCAAAGTTACCTGTGTCTTTAGAGATTAACAGATATGGGTTTTCAATGCCCTTAAAAGGTGCAACCTAGTGAGATGAATAGTGAAAGGAAAATGTAGAGGGAGTGATGCAGAGTACTGATTTAGCAGTACTGCTTTGCTTTAGCTTTAATTTTACTACAAGATACTTTTCTTGCTGCAATTTGATTGGCAAGTTTTTAGAAATGGTATTTCATTGCCTCCTTCCTAGAGCTAAGGGAGAATGACTGGTCAAAGGTGACCCTGATGACTTGTGCTGATGCAGGACTAAAACGCATCATCTCCCAGTTTCTAGCCTGAGGCCATAGATACTACATGGCTCTCCCATTATATCATTTCATATGTTGACACAATAGCAGTTATAAAGGTTACAGCATACATCACTGAAAATATGGAGGAAGAATTGGACGCCAATTACATATTCCATCCCATCCCTGAAAGGACCTAATGGTAAAGACTGCAATGATGACACCATTAAAGCCAACCTCTTTAACACATTCTTTGGCTCAGTATTTGTAAACAGCAATGGATCATGCCCAGTATTTCCTAGCTGAACCACAGACAACTACAATGATCTAATACAAATTGATTTTACAGAAGAGAATGTTGAAAAAGCACTACGCAATATAAAACCATCTCTATCTATTGGACCGGACAGAATATGTGCCTACTTCTTAAAAAAGCTACCCACTGACATAGCCGAACCTCTAAGCATAATCTTTGAAAAATCTTTCAGAACCAGCTCCTTGCCAAAACTATGGTCACAAGCCACGGTCATCCCCATCTTCAACTAGACCCCAGCCTAGTTGAAAATTACAGACCAATCTCTTCATGCTGTGTTACCTGTAAAGTCATGGAATCAATTATTAACCAATCCATCATCCTCCACTTAGAAACAAGCAACCTACTCTCTAATAAACAATTTGGTTTTAGGGAAAAAAACTATCATGTAATCTGCAACTCTTACACAACTCTACACAACTCGATCAGGGCAAAGCAACAGATGCAATCTACATAGACTTCTGTAATGCCTTTGATTCAGTGGTACATGACAAACTATTCCTAAAACTAAAATCTTACAGTGTCTCTGAACACCTGCATATCTGGATAGAAGCATTCCTCTCAAACAGACAAAAAATGGTCAAAATTGGGAGTGTCCCATCAAATTCTGTACCTGTCAACAGTGGTGTCCCCCAAGACATTGTTCTAGGACCAACTCTTTTCATACTCTACATAAATGACCTCTGTGATCATATCAAGAGCAACTGTGTTCTCTTCGCTGAGGTTGTAAAGTTATTCAATGCCACAGACAATACTGCTACCCTTCAAAAAGACTTTGACGTGATCAGAATGGCCAAACAAATGGCAACTTCAAATCTCAACAAATAAATGCTCTGTCCTACATAGTGACAAAAATAATCAGAAAATAAAATACAGACTGAATAGTCAAGACCTTGTTGATGATCCAAACTCTGTCAAGGATCTTGGAGTACACATCTCTAATGATCTGTGCTAGAGCCCACTGTAACTACATAGCCGAAAAGGCATTAAGAGTTGTTAACCTAATCTTAGGTAGCTTTTTCTCTGGTAATATTACACTACTAACTAGAGCATAGAAAACATTTGCTAGACCAATACTCGAATACAGCTCATCAGTCTGGAACCCACATTTCGTATCTGATATTAACACAGTTGAGAAAGTCCAGAAATATTTCATAAGAAGAGTTCTCCACTCCTCTACTCATTGCAGAATACCTTCTGCCACCAGACTCGAAATTCTAGACCGAGAAAACCTAGAATTATGCCACCTTCGGTCCAATCTAAGTATAGTATATAAAATCATACATTGCAATGTCCTACCTGTCAATGAATACTTCAGCTTCAACCATAACAATACAAGAGCAAACAATAGTTACAAACTCAAGGTTAATTGCATCCAACTTGATTGCAGGAAATACGACTTCAGCAACAGAGTGGTCAATGTCTGGAATACTCTACCTGACTCTGTGGTTTATTCCCCAAACCCCAAAAACTTTAATCTTAGACTGTCTACTATTGACCTCACCCCTTTCCTAAGAGGTCTGTAGGGGGCATGCCTAAGCGCACCAACGTGCCTACCATCCCTGTCCTATTGTTTCTTTTATATTTTTTTAATTTTTCTTATATGTATCCATGTATTCATTACTATGTTTTTACTTATACCTATTATCTTGTAAACAATTGACAAAATAAAATAAATAAATAAATAAATAAATAAAATATTCATAGAAAAGCACATGAAGTGAAGTAAAAGATAGTCACCTTTGCTTAGCAAAATGCTCAAGTTTTTGGATTATGACTTTTAGATTCATAGAGTCATAATTTGAAGGAATCATACAATGTAATCAGGTATTTAATGAACAGCTGATTTGAAAATCTTTTCACATGCCTTTTCCCCACCCATTTTCTGGATAACCTAATTATTATTGAGCCGCAGTGGCACAGTGGTTAAAGTGCAGTACTTCAGGCTACTTCTGCTGATTGCCAGCTGACTGCAGTTTGGCAGTTCAAATCTCACCAGGCTCAGGGTTGACTCAGCCTTCCATCCTTCTGGGGTGGGTAAAATGAGGGCCCAAATTGTTGGGGGCAACATGCTGGCTCTGTAACCGCTTAGGGAGGGTTGTAAATGACTGTAAAGTGGTATGTAAGTCTAAGTGCTATTGCTACCGGCCCAGACTTTCTGCCCAGATGACTCTTGGTAAATTGTTGGAGAAAGAAAAAAAAGGGAAACTAGAATTTGATATCAAGTAGTTTAGCATTTTTCTTCCATACTGCTAGTTCAATAAAAAATCTCCATCACCTTGGAAGTTGCTCTGAAGTTCAGCATGGATTCCTACACCACCAATAAAAGTGTCCCTTTTGCAATCAATAATAGCTTCAGAACAGAATGGATTTATTAAAATGCTTCATTAAAAATATCTCTATGCCACTGCAACCCAAACAACATTTAAAAATTCACATTTCTTATTGCTATTATGGGTGATGGAATGCAGGGGGGGGGGGGAGTTTACAACTACTTTTCCATTTGCCCTGATCCTGACCAACACTCTTTTTTGTTACTATTTAATTAAAAAGAACCAGGACGTATTGAGGGCAATTAAGCCATTATTAGCAGATAGATCTAACTCATTCATTCCAGGAAGATTCCCAACCAAACTGATTTGAAATGTTTGGACTTAAGCTCTTAGTTTTAATCTCATATCTTGAACTCTGCCCTTCGGTCACTCCCAAGCCATTGTTGTCCCTGTCAGCTTTGATTAGCCAGTGACCTATATATTCTTGTGTTTGTGCAGTCCGGTTATACTATTTGTTTTTTAAATCTATCACAATTCTGCCTTCCTCCTCAACCCGAATTTTACTAATAGAGCTGTAAAAATTAACTAAGATAACTTTTATTAGCTTGTTTTTTTCAGGTAAAAATGCAATGGGACAAGATACACCCTTGACCTGACCCCTTTTGTCAGTGACTTCCATCATGTGACCATGTAAACATAAGTCAGTACCGATGTCTATGTAACATTTAGTAGAATTGCTTTGTACATCACTCGTGCGTGTGTGTGTGTGTGTGTGTGTGTGTGGTGTATGTGTGAATGATTGACTGAACTTTTATGAAATGCCACTTGGCAGGGATAGGATTGCATCCAATCAAGGAGAAAATCATTATTCTTTGGGAATACTGTAGCCTTCATCACCCTTCTGGATAAACATCAGCTAAAAACAAAATGTGTAGCAAATGCTCAATACACAGCATGTGGTTTGTTCCCCTCACTCTCTCTCTTGGAAATAAAAGTAGTCCATCAGAGTAAGAATGAACAAAACAACAGAAATTGTGGCTCTGTATTAGTCTAATAGCTTTACTTACAACAATTCCCAGATTCATTTAGCATACTAAGACAAATTTTGAATCTTGGCAGATGTTACCAGACATGTTGACAATAAGAGGAAAAATGGATCATTGTTCTAATTGATCATATGTTCTTCCACATGTGCTTTAGATAATCTGTCCATCCTTTCTGTGTGGACATCCATTTGCATGAAATAATAATGGAACCATAATAACAACTAAAAGTACAAACTGTGATTGGTACTAAATACTGTGTTATGGTGATATTATTGTACAGCCATCTTCTGAATGCTTCAGAGTAAAATGTTTAGTTTGGTTCTAGAAGTAGTTAGTATAGAAATTGAATAAGTAAATATTTAAACATATTAATATAATAATTGAATAAATCTATCTCTTTAAAATATGCTTATTTCATCATCTGTTATTATGCATTAATATGGAAGAAAAGGTGAAGTCTTGGCATTAGGTCGCAGAAGATGGGACAATGTCAGGTCTTCCTTTTCTAAGCAGGCAAATCTAATAGCAAGGATGGCTATGAGATTTATTTGAATAGTGTAAGAAAAACAAAACCATCTATATTAGGCTATATTAACAGAATTTACAAGTCTGATTGTGTTCATCTCCTCTTCTTTTCTATTCCAGTGAGTGAGGGATAAGCCAGTTGAGTCTATTCCTAATACTTCCTCCTTTCCAAAGCTCTTTTTCTGCCCTTTTGGTTTTTCTAAAGGTTTGTGACTATCTATCTGTCTGTGACTATGGTGTCTGCAATGTATACCTGGGAAACCAAACATCAGTTAAAGAAGGACCTGCATCCTCTCCCTCAATGAACCTCTCTGGTCATTAAGAACTCTAGGATATACTTTTCTAAGGATGCCCTTTCTGTTTAAGGTTTGTTTATCTGGCAAACAGAAATGTATGGGGTTGGGATTTTTGTCCCCATTCTACCCTGTTTTAGAAGAGTGGTCATCATGTATCTCTTTGGTCAAACTTTAAATATATATTGGATTTAACTACTCATTTGAATTGATATTTTGTATTTTATTTCATTGTAGTCTGTCTTGTTCCATTAAATAGGTCAGACAAAATTCGAATGCACAAGCAAACATATGTTCAACCTCTTTTTCTCACTAGGAAGCTAATAAACCTTGAATACTAAATAATACCAGCAATTACTTTGTTTTGTTATTTCAAACCAGCATGTGGATGTACAAGGTCTTGTTTTACTTATTATTGATTTATTACTGCTGCTGCTGCTGTCACCACTAGTTGGTCTCTGTTTTACTCTTGAAAGAGCTTTCTGCAGTTAGACAGCACCTCTTCGGCATTGGTCCAAAGAGCAATGAACAGGTCAGATCAGAAGTGACTTTTTTTATTCATTAACATACCTGCTGACTGATGGGAGTTTCTAACAGCATTAAGACTTTAAACTCTGGGTACATGGATTTACACCAGACACTTCATAGTAGGGGAAAACTGGCTAATTCTTGAGCTGCTCAAACTTTTCACAAAACAAAATAAACCATTACAGAACTGAGTTTGTGTATTCAATTTACAATTTCTAAACAATTTATTGATAAAGTGATCTAAACTTAGATCTCAGTGAAAATGAGGAATGAGAACCATCACACTTCAATTTACACTGGTACTTAGTTTATCTACTTTAAATGCCTAATTCTTGATCATTGTTGTCATTTATTTCTTTGTCTTGATTCTATTATAAACAAGGTCATAATAGTTTCAGTTCAGTGCCTCAATGAACCTAAAAGTTTGCTTTAAATAAATTATGTTATCAATGTTAATTTTTGCTTTGGAAGAGGGTTCTCTAAAAATAACACAGGAAAGATAATGTCTTTATTTCTTTGGATTAAATTTTGAGAGGTCAATTTATTCATTTATTTAATTTTGAAAGTGATAAAGTTGGTCTTTTCCCTCATGTCATTTTCACAACTTAAAAGACGTTAAATTTAAGGCCCATACTATCTCTTAAGCAACTTCATAATAAAGTGAAGATTTGAATTTGTTCAGTAGCTATAATTCCATGTGACATGTGTATGAATTTATTAGAACATTTTTCCAAATATTTTTGCCAAGAAATATCTTCAGAATTGTTCAATATTTATAATAAATACTGTACAACTCTGAGAATTATTTTTTGCAATTTATTATGATCTGAGTTCTGGGAGAGTAACACAAAGTATTATTTTAAGACCCAAACATACAGGCAGTTGACAACATTGTAAATTACAGAAAGTTTGAAACATATGTGTACCAAGGGAATGATAGATGTACAATAAGAATCTGAAATCAATCCTATACATTCCTATTTTACTTAGAAGCATACACTTTTGTCATGATAATATTAAGTAATACTGCTAATATAGAGCTAGAAGCTAGAATAAGAAAAGGATTAATAATAAAATTCCAAAATAAAGAGCTTATCTCTGAATAAAAAATTCTCCAATGAGAGGTGTTATGGATCAGAAAACTGATTTTAGAACTTTTAAGTTTGGAAGTGTACAATACATTTACAAGTCTATTATTTGCTGAGAATTATCCAAAATGGGCATAGTATTTGTTTTTCTTTCATTAGATATTTCAGCATATGCATTTCTTTGAATCTCATTGAAATTAATGTGATTTTAAATTACAATTCTATTTATTCATTTCAGATAGACATTACCAAATAAGTAAATACATTATTGCAACCAAAAAGCACTTAATTTGACAAATCTGTGCCAATGCTATTTATCAGCTATATCCTTCACATTGGAAAGTAGTCCGAGCCACCCAGATTCAGGGCTGAAGCCACCTCATAGAGCTGTCAGCGGGATTGAGGAGAGCTGCATCTCTCATCCTCGGCTGGCCATTACTCCCTTTCCCAAAGATGGTTGCAGCGGTGGTCAAAAATGCTCACCCCAAAAAAGAACCTGACTGGACAAGATTGTGCAGGAGGAAGTTTAAAGGACAAAGTTTGACTGACCAGGTTGAATGGAGAACATCTATTTAAGGTACCTGGAATTTTAAAGACTAATACTATTCCTAAAAAAGATCTTAATTGGCAAAAGAGAAAGGGAAAGGAAATGGAATTGGCTTTTTTCCCTCTTATATTGACAGTTTTAATTGACTTGGAATGTTAAGAAGAAGAGATTCAAATAAGAAATTGATACTAATCCACTTTGACATTAATAGGCTATTTCTAGCTGAAAATAAAGTATCAAAGGGATAAAGATTCTTGGATAATTTAAAAATTTTCTTTAAAAAAGAAAGAAAGCAGAGGAGGGAAAAAGGAAACAAGAGGGTGGAATCTGGAAAATGGAGGAGACCATGTGGAACTTTAAAAAAGCGATAGTGGAATTTTTAAAAGGCTTGCAAAAGATACATTGTAGCCAAAACTTTGTTACAAGATAACAAAGAGAAAGTGAGAAAAGAAACAAGAAATAGTTTTAGATTATTGGATGATTCCTCAAATTTTGGATGGTGGATCCTAATGAAACAAAATAAAAAGCAACTGGGGGTTGTTCAAAAATTTTCAAAATGGCATCACTCCTTGAAGAGTTAAAAATGAAGAATGAAGAGTTAAAAATGAAGAACAAAAAGAAGAAGCACAAGACAGAAGAGGATCTTTTGGCTTCATATTTCAATTTTTAGAAATGGAGATTTTGAACTATGAAAAACAAGAAGAAACGCTGGCAGAACAAGAAGGGCAGGACAACAAACAAGCCATCTTTAATGACCAAGCAACTTTAAGTGGGATAAAAAAAGGGAAAGGAAGGAAAGGGAGTTAAAAACTTAAGCATTGAAGCAACAACAAAAAAAAGAGTAATTTGAAAAGCAATCATAATATCAGGAAGAAGCAGAAGGGAGAATCACAGAAGGGAGAATCAGATAGAAAAGGGAATAAAAAGGGGAGGGAGAAGAAGAGAGGGAAGAGGGAAAAGAAAAGAAGCTACAAATGACAGAAACAAGATATAAAGGTACGGGAAAATTACAAGATAACAAGAATTAAAGGTATAAAAACCTATTTAAAAGACACAGAGACAATGGTTAAAATTTAACTTAAGGAGAGGATTCTGCAAGGGTGCATGGGATAGCATTGTTATATTAGAAATAGAAAAGGGTTAGAAAATATGTTTAGATGATTAAAGTGATAGAAAAAAATTGTATTGATGTGTAATGGAATATTTGTCTGTAAAGAGAATAACGCTCTCAATGATTTAAAAAGAAAGTTAAAAAAAGTGAAAAGAAACGTGGAAGATTTTTATCAGTTGACAAGATGAATTTGAATAAGAATAATAATTTTATTGACTACTGTTAATAACTATTGTTTTGTTTTTTATTTAAAGACAGTAATAAGTAAAATATGTAATATAGATGATTAAAATGAAAGATAACTGATATTACTAGGTAATATTTGTTAAAAGAAATAGAAATGTAAAAGATTGTTATTAATATTAATGGCAGAGCTGTAGTTGAATAGAATAATTATTCCATTTACTATTGTTATACATATATACACAGATATATATACATATATACTTTTTTCTTTTAAGAATTTAGTGTGTATTTTTAAGAGAATGTACCAAGCAGAATTTGATTGAAAATAGGTATGTGTTACAAAATAGAGGTTAAAAAATGAATGTTATAACTTAATTTTTTAAACAAGATTTGAAAAAAGATACAAAGGTGTAACTAGACACTCCAGTCTAGTAATTACAGGGAAAAATTTGTTTTATGAGAAAAGATAATATGAAATTGTAAACAGGACAGACGAAAGTATAAAAACATTGATTAGAAAGATTAAAAAAATTAGAAAAAGATATGTGATTGAATTAAGAAAGGAATGAGATAATTTAAAATGAGGCGATAAGAAGTAAAGAAAGGGGAAAGCTATTGAAAAAATGTGAAAATGGTTATAAGATATGGATTAGAATGTATAAGAGAAATATGTATTGAGTTTATGTCTGTATGGAAAAGTGATAACCCGGGGTCACACTGTTCTCTGTTTGTATTTATATGTTTTGGGAAAACTTAAATAAAAATTTTATTTAAAAAAAATATTGAAAAGTAGATGCTGTGCCCATAACAGGATTATTGATTCTTGCTTGTTTTAATGTCAAATGTTTCTATACAATACAAAAAGTATTTTATGTCATTTTATTTTAAATCCATGTCATCCATAAGATTCGTAAAGATGTTTTTTTTTTCATTTGAAACAAAGCTTTCAAAGATCCTGAACAGGATATCTTAATTTTATCCAGTAAGGCATGAGATTTCAAAGCTTTGTGGGTACAGATTCTTCTTCTTCTTCTTCTTCTTCTTCTTCTTCTTCTTCTTCTTCTTCTTCTTCTTCTTCTTCTTCTTCTTCTTCTTCTTCTTCTTCTTCTTCTTCTTCTTCTTCTTCTTCTTCTTCTTCTTCTTCTTCTTTTTGTCTTACACTTCAAACAGATGTTTCAAATGAATAGTAAGCCCAACTTGGAACACTTAAAACTACTGCCAGCATTTCTCTTCATCCATGCAAGAATCTCTTGAAGTCTAATCGTTACCAAGCAACCACAACAATGCTACTGCATGTCTGCATGAAGTGTTCTCTACTCAGCTTGGCTCATTTTCTGCATCTTTAATTACAAAGGAGAAATTGTCCAGCAGCCACGCTCAAACTTGCTCTTATTGAAATAGGCAACAAAGAGGGCTGAGATTTGCAGGGCTCCGGGTATCTAACAGACATAATACCCAGTTTTTCTCCCTACAAAATAATACTGTTGGGATAAAGATTAATCAGAAGTAGAAAAAAACTCATGGGCTGAAATCAATCAATAGGACAAACAGCCCAGATGTGTACTACTGTCAGCAAATACATACAGATGAACTATAGTTTTCAGGTTTTTAGTACTGTTTAATAATGCCAGCTGTTCCTCAGACAAAAAACAACAGAAAATCTACTATTTCATGTAGCATGGGATTTCATTACACAAGCACTTGAAGGTTGAGGACATTTTCAGTGCAAATGTTTTTTTAAGTTTTTTTTAAAGTTTTTTTTATATATATATATATAAAATCTTTTCACCATACCCCCAGCTTTTTTTGTTTGTTCATTTTCACTCAGACTAGGCCTCATTTACTACTGGATTTGTGCTGGATCCTTCTGGAGTACCTCAGAGTTGTTAAGTGACAATCTAAAAGCTGATTTAGGATTAGGATAGCTTAACCAGGTGAACTGAGGGCTTCACTTTGATTGGATAGAAAAGCTGGCGTTGTGCTTGGAAGTCCATCTAGTAATACTGAAAGGCTTTATCAACATCCTGAGAGGAGTGCATTCAGAATAGGTGGCAATGAGAATCTCACTAATCAGGGAAGGATTAGCTAGAGCTCAGAGCAATGCTGCGTCTAATTCCTTTTTCATGACGTTTGCCATGCGTTGCAAAATGATCTGGGTGCAACACCATCACTACTATAAATATTAGATGAGCCTGTCCAGTGTTTTAATTAGCACTTTCTAAGGGTATTGAGCAGTTAGAAATAATGAAGTTGGAAATTAAAAGAAGCAAAATTATTGCAAGATTTAACAATTACTCTAATTTATGAACTCCACAGTCATGTTATATAGTATTCTTATGAATTGTTCTCTCTTTCTGGATATATTCTAAGAGGCAGAGGTGGTTTCAGCAGGTTTTGATGAGTTCTGGAGAACCAGTATTGGAGATTTTGAGGAGTTCGGAGAACCAGCCAATACCACCTCTGACTGGCCCTGCCCCCATCTATTCTATTCTCTGCCTCCTAAGTCCCAGCTGATTGGCTGGGTCTTCTTTTGTTGCCCTGCACAGGAGAACGAAGCTGGAAAGCAGGTTAGTGGGGTGGGGGGATGGGATTTTGTAATAACCTTCCCCCAGGAATGGGCTGGGAAGGGAGATTTTACAATATCCTTCCCTGCCACGCCCACCAAGCCACGCACACAGAACCGGTAGTAAACAAAATTGACTCCTACCACTGCTCAGAGGCTACAATTCACTTTGATAAAGCACTCTACACCACAGAGATGATGGTGTTCATCTCACAGATATGAAGACGCCTTGTTCACCTTAGATAATTGTGACTTTAATGCTGCAGTATTTTCCTTGCATGGCTCTCTTCTTTCTCTTCACAGAATCCTTTTTTGTGCTACTGGGTGCCTTGGCATACGGAGCCAAAATGACACATAGCAAAACATTTTTCTCAATAAAAATAACAGGCTGCTTTGTTTGAAGCCACCTTTCAAAGTTTAGCACAGCATTAATTAGCTTTATTATCTGGTATAACTATCTCTTGTTAAAATGTTATTAAAATAACTAATTTCCTGATAATACTAACAGCCCAGGGATGTCTTCCTTTGGGTTTAGGCAATATTTAATTATTGGATTAGTCATTTACTGTGTTGGGGGTGAGGAACAGGAGACAGGAGCAAATTAGGATTATAATTCACACAATATAGTTGACAGGATCAACTATATTGTGTGAATTAATGAATATATACAGCATAACAAAAATGCAGGCACTGCAATCCTCTAAGTTTGTTTAGGAATTCACAATTTTGGGAGATGTGTAAAACCAGTAATTGCAAGAAAAGACATCGTGCAATAATGACTATATCCAACTGTTAAAATTATTCTACTATATCTTCCCTATGATGCTAATACCATAAATGCCACCTATATTGATACTTAAGAAAACAAATATGTATATTTGTCTGAATACATAATTTATTTTTCAGACTGTTTGTTTAAGCTCAACATCAAAACATACGTAATGCTTTAATGCTGCTTTTAAATTTCAGATCAAAAGCTACATATATGTGAACAACAGATTCACTTATTCATAGTATTCTTTATTTCACATAGAAACAGAAAAGATCTTCTCCATAAGCTTCCATTTAGGAACTAGCTCCATTTAAGTAATATTATGGAGTCAACTATTCCCTGAGGAAATTAACCATGTGCTGGCAGCACATAGTCTATTCAATGACACAGTGGCATTTTAGATTTTCTCAGTTATCACAAAGGAGACTTTGTTTTAATTTTTTAATTTTATTTTTTTTAGGATGAAGAGGTAGATTTGGAGCAGAGAAAAACTGAAGTGCAGCCCTTCAAAGAGCTTATCCGCCCTACTCACACTTTTGAGTAGTTTTGTATGCCCACTGAGAATGAAAAATAATAAGACGGAAACAGAATTGCCTGGAGACAATGTGCTCTATTATTTGCAACTTCTCTAAGACTTTAATTCTGATTCAGAAATAAGAAGAGTAAGCCAAGCCTCAACCCTATGATTTTATTCACAAAACTCAGCTGATTTGGAAAATTATCTTAACTAAAAACCTGAGATTATTTCAGACTAAAACTAATCCCATTTAGGTTCATTGTCAGGATAAATTAGTTTATGCTATTTATATGAAACCCTAGCTTTTCTCTTCCAGCTCACGTAAATGTCTTGTGCCAACAGCTATTGTTAAGACAGAAGAAATTTCCTTTACTTTACATAGAATTATAAGGTTGGAATGAATCTTAACTGATAGGTTAACATTTATTGAAAATCAATACCTTTATACCTCTGCTGTTTTCCATCTTTTATCTTGATTTGAACATGAAACTAACATAAAATCATGTTTGAGTAAATGAAATGTGAAATCTGATTAAATTAAATTCTGTTTTATGTGTCATCAAACATAGTACTGAAACTATTTATATCTCAATAGTCAAAAACATTTACTCAGGAGAAAACTAAATGTTTTACCCAAATGATACTCCTAGCTCAAGGTTTCTGGCTATATAATGCACCTTTTCCCATTACCTTCATACAGATCCAGATCTCTGTATTTCTGTATTTGCCATTTCCATCTTTGTTACTACAGTCATGCTCATTTTTGTTACTTTTTTAGAATAATATTTTAAACACGAGTTGTATTGAGTGCTATGGTCTATAGCCATATAAAAGTGATAATGATAAATCTCCATCTAACTTTTCAAAAATAATGTGCAGTATATACATCAATTTAGTCCATGCAGCAGATTGAACATAAATTTAAAAAATACAGAAAGAGAAAAACAGATGTATAAATTCTACTTTCGAATTTTTTTTACCAATTTAAAAAACAGTAAAAGTATTGAACATTAGAAATACAAAAAAGAGAAAAATGGTATGACATCATAATGACTTTGTTTTAGTTAAGATGAGAGATGTTAATTTCACTTTCTGTCTTCTGGACTCCTTCAAGTGGATTTGCAGCGTATCCATGAATGTCAACTTTTAGACATTCGTATTTCTTCTTTTCTTATGTTTCTCACAAGACATGTGTTTCATCTTTAATGCGGAATTCAAAACACAAAAAAGGACCCTACTTTTAATCTTCCAGTTCTCAATATATATCCAGGTAGGCTTCAGATTATGTGTCAGGAGGACTTCCATTTCTGTCACTTCCTCCTTGATGAATGAAATTCTTCATCTAAGCAAACAAGCACTTCAGAGAACTCTCCTTGACAGGGCTGTTAATCCCAAGAGCCTTCCTTATCACTCCATGATTCAAGGGTTGAGGAAGTACAGTATCCCTGCACTGCCTGGCTCTTACATAACTACATGCAAATGTTGAAACCTAACAAGGAAACTCCTCTGTGGGTGGGTGTTTTTCTACCACAGATCTTACAAGAACAGGCACTTTTTCTGAGCCTTCATAATTTGATTTTGCACTACCCAATCACATATGCAATATATGTGATTAACCTGTTGAACTGTATGAATCATCTCTTCCTTTAATCCTTGAAACCTACTTTATTTTCTTAGTTTTTTCAGAGCCTTCAGCACTATCCTTTCATTTACATATTCTATTATACATAAAATACCAATAAATACCAAGAAAGAACAAAAATAAATACATATTTCTCCACTACCTTTCTTTGCCTTTCTCTTCACTTAATTTTTACACTGACATTTCTTCAAGAGAATGATCTGTCTTTTGGTAAATGAAATTGATCGTACTATGAAACAGCTAAAGCCAACATGGCTTTTTTTACATGTCTGAGACTACATGAAAAGTGAAAAGTGATGTTCTTGTTAAATTAAACAAGTACTAGACATGCACAAATCTAATACACCCGACCTGATCTTCCTATCCAGTCCATTATAAGTTTTATAAAAAAAAATAAAAAAAAATATGTTTCAAGCAATGTAGTGTAAACAGCAAAAAAAGGATGTGTAACTTAGAAAGTTTTAACAAGCAGTTTGCATGAACTGAAATGGCTTAATTAGTACTCCTGCATTCCTTGTTTAAAAGCTGAGTGTATGATAGCTGATTTTTTCTTTAACATTGGCAATGTGTCAGCATTACTCAGTTGTAGACAGCAAACTTCGGAAAAATAAAGCAAGTCATGGGGCAAATTGTTTTCTACTCCAACACCTTGTTCCAGCACCTTTTTGAATCTCTTCAAAACTGCCTTATGTTTGGACTAATCTAATTGGACCCAGGTTTAACCACACTAGCACTCTTACCCCCCATTACATCTGCTGGGGAAGCTGTGATCTAAAGCATCACAACACATGGTTATTCAATCAGGAGACAAGAAATATTTAAGAAGCTCTGCATTATTTCAGGTGAAGTTTTCTACAATCATAAGAAGAAGCTTGTATCCTTAAACTCACTCCCAAAACCAGATCCCTGGAAGACACTGAACAATGTGCAAGTTCTGTCCTTTACCACAACAATTTATCACCAAATTGTTGAAGGGAAATGGAAAAGAGCAGAGCAGTGAGGCAGAGGTTTTTCAGGCAACTCTTGGCATTGCCCATTAACAGAAGAGGACATTACAGTCACCCCTGTTCTTTATCCCAAGAACTCTCTTCAATAAACTCCTTCATGAAAATATGGTGTTATTGCCATAGATTCTAGTTTGCTTGTGGATGGGACCACCCCAAAGATGCTGCTGAGATTGGATGACCTTGGCTTAGAGCCCAAATATTCCATGACTGAATATGGTAGTAAATAATCTGAACAGGCTTTGTCATCTACACTGAGGGAGATGTGTTTACGGACATAAAGAGCAACTGCAATCTGAAATATTTTGTTTGCAATATGGTATCTTAACTCAATTTATTGCCCCTTATCTGTTTGTCAAGCAAAGATTTAAGTACTTCCCATATCTACAAAGCAGATTTTTGAAATCCATTGATCAGGAAAAAAATGCAACTATTTCTTGAGTTCTGCTCCAAAACTTACTGTCATTTCAGTAAACTTATACTTTCCATAGTTTGTGTGCTTTTCTCAGTTGTGTTCTTTTTCTCTATAACCATCTATTAACTGGGATATTTATTTTTAAAATACACATCTTAGTTCTATGAAAGGTGATGTAAACAATGCATACAGAGAGTATCTTCATGTTTCCCGACATTTGTTGTCTTAAAACTGATATTTTTTGTTGAAGTGCAGTCTGAATTTTGCAATAATAGACAAATTGGTATTATTTCAGATGTTAGATGTTATGCAAGTGTTTACCTTCTATGGAAGTGATCAAAGCAACACATAATAACTTAGCATTTATCATATAGCTATCGAGTCAGTTGCTGAAAATATTCATAGAATAATTTTGATGCACAATCATAAAATATGGAGATTATTTTTGTTTTTATTTAGATAAATTAAGTTTGAAACAGAAACCTCACATGTTGATATTTATCATTATGTTTTGTTTGGCAAAATCAATATGGAGTCTGCCTATTAATCCATTAATATTGTACTGAACTGCCATGGAAAATAAATACAGCAGAAACCTAAGCTTGGTTTGGTATTCATGCCATGACATTCACTGTGTACCTATCAGTTTAATTTGTTTTGTAAAAACATTTTTTCGGATTATCCTTAGAAAACCATAAATATTTTTTAAAAACTAAAAATAATAATATAACCAGCCAGATGCATCTTCAGGATAAAATACTTTTAAAATAAAAGAAAAAAACTTAGTAACAAGGAGCATCAATTCCAATGAACTCTTCATGCTAGTTTAAGCCCTGATATTGATATTAGTCTGAAACCCATTCTCTGGCAGATGGATTGGGACTTCTCTTTTGTGGGTGGTGAGGGGCTCATATTTCAGACATGGGGCAAGCCACCACAGACTGGAGGCTGGATGAAGAAAATAGTAACAATATTAATAAATGAGATGTACAAGCAACAAGTAGAGTTCTGCCGAGCCTTTTTTGCACTTTTCCCCAAAGCATCTTCATTCATTCTGATGGGGAAATTGTTTTTTAGCTTTTATTAATTTGGTTACATGTCATAATTAGAATATGGTATCCTCAACTCTCACTCTAGGTTAGCCAAAAGGTTTTTTTCTGAGCAACCTGTCTGTTATTCTATGTGCCTCTCTTTAATTGTCCACAGTTCTCACTCTTCATTTTAACCCAAAAAGAATATATAATGTGTTTTTTCAGAAGTGGAAACCTTGGCAAGCAGGAAGCTGCAGAGTGAGATATGTTGGAAAGAAAAAGAAAATAGAACCCCCCACCATGGCTCATTTAATGATTATGCAAGAATCATTTCTTTCATCAGAAGCAATGTGAGAAACCCTTAGAATGAGATAAAAGAACAAAATCCTCTTTCCTGGCACAATAAGTCAAGAAAACAAACTTTGGATGGAGGAAGGTAGATTTTTTTTTCTAAAGTTAAATTAAAAGTTATACACAGTATTTAACTTTATCAGATATTAAAGTTGTCTTGAAGTTTGGACTGTAGTTGGGACGTAAATCTTGGGAGAGATCAGCAGTGTAAATAATATGGCTATGCAGCAATTGGGTCTAATTCCAAAAGGCTGCTTCAGGGCCCATTGTTGGTGGGCTAAATAATAGACTTCTTCACAACTCTTTCAACTAATTGTATCTTTTTCTAGGACTGCTGTTTGCGGTCTGGGATAATACAAGATGACTTAACTTTCAGCTAGATTAAGAAAAGCCCAACTTGCGACAAGTTTAGTTATCCATACCCTCCGCATACCTTGCAGCAGCTTGCGACAAATTTAGTTATCCATACCCTCCACCCACCCATTGGACTATTTTTCTATTGCTATGCCTTTCCCATTTCCCTTTCCAAGTTACCAGTCAGTTACTTCCTGGGTGTGGCTTATCGATATGTATTTTATGATGAATTTTATTTAGTCATATGTATGTGTGCATGTGTATAAATTTGTATGTGTGTATGTGTATAAATATGTATGCAGAGTCAAAGCAAACTCAAAATTTGTATTGTGGTAGAACAACCAATTTAAAAATAAACATCCCTATATTACATTTTTTCAGGTTAGATCAGAATGGTGTTCAGGTAGAAGGATGTCACCCTGGTAGGCATTTATACAGTCATCCACTCACATGGACTAAAAAATCAGTTGATGGGTGGGTGGGTTGATGGATGGATAGATAGATAGATAGATAGATAGATAGATAGATAGATAGATAGATAGATAGATAGATAGATAGATAGATTCATATAAAGTTTACTTGTAGTTCTTTTATTGGAACAGAAAGTTGGGAGGGCCCAGCAACAGGAAATTGATTGTCCTAGCAATCCAAACTGAACCTATCTGCCTGAGAAAGAAAGGGAAGGAAGGAGGGAAAGAAACAGAAATTTCTGCAGTGTTTCACACCAGTGATTTTCTATATTTCAGACAACCATTATAACCACTCTGCTCCTAAGATTCCTGATTCTCATCAATAGCTGCAGCAGATGTTAGTGTGATAGAGAAATGCAAAGCAGCAACCGTTGACTCAGATGTGGGACATTCCACCAATCAAAATTCAGAGTTGCCTAGAAAAAAGTAATTTACAGAAGACAAATCTAACATTAATGCTTGAGTTGACCCAAACCATAAAACACCACTTTCAACACAGACTAGGAAAACACAGATAGAAGTTACATTGTGGTAGGTTGCAGGTCAGTGGAAGCTGGTATCATCTATTCATGCTCTTCAAAAAGGTTTGGTTCCATACACACAAGAAGTCAGCCTTAGGACTAATGTCATAAGCAGACAATTGCTTCATTCCAATGTTCAAAAGAAAAAAGGTGTTTTCCAAAGTAGCTTTCTTAAACCTGGTAGAGAACTGTTGAAATTACACCTTCCCAGATTGAGGTTGGTTAGGTATTCTGGGAGTTGCAATATCTCTGGAAGGCATCAAGATAGAAGTCTGAGAGAGGAGAGATAAACGGGCATTTTATGTTTGTGTGCCAAAAAGAATGAAGTTTGCATCATGATTCTCAGCACTCTATCTTGCAAAAACTGATCTCCACCCTGAATGCCACTGACTGAAATCTTGCATTTACTCTCACAGCTACATCTTAAAGTAGAATTCATGGGGTTTTCCCATCCATTTTAGGCGACTTTATCAAAAGGAGGAATCTTGAGTAAATTTTCACAATTTTCAGGGAATTTTAAAACTGCCTCCGGTGTGGGGAGAAATTTTTTTTTGAATATTTTGATTTCAGGGAATGCAACTTTCAACTTTTAAATATAGCGAAGAACTACTGTTCACTGGGAACAAAACATTAGAACCTATCTTTTATCAGAAGCCAAATGATCATTCTACCCTTGTTTGTGAGACCAGTGCAAAATAATAACAATAACAACCAAAGAGAACAATATCTTAATTTCCATAATCTGTATCTACTTCAGTTAGAAACGCTGAGAATATAATGCATCATCTGCAAAGATTGGATGAGTTTCAAAGACCTTTTACCTGCTCTCTATTCATGCTGCTTCTCATATCTTTATGACATGGAATGAACTACTTGGCGCCACATTGCTGTTATCCATTAACCATTCCTGTTTTCCTAATCAGCTCAGACTCCATCTTTCTCTGTCCTATCTGTTATTGTCTTCTGAAGAAGGATGCAATGCTCTTTTTGCCCCGTCTGGTTTGCTTGACATGATTTGTGTATCTGCCCACAAGCAGAGTTCCTTCTACTGAACCCTGTGCATTATCTGCTTCCCCATTTCCCCACCCCTTCTCTATAACCAGGCAAAGAGGGTCATACATCTGTAAATGACGGCTGTTATGAAAAATGAGGACTTAGCACACATGGCTCTCATCAGACTCATCTTCCACACCACAGACATGGCTTGCTTCCCTGCAAAGGCAGAGTGCAGTTAAAAGTTGAGGAAACACCTAATAAATTGCTGGCCCATCTATTTAATAAGCCATCAAAGACAGTGTTAGCAAATCAACAAACAAATCAGAAATTTGAGGCAAATTTTATTTATTTTGCCACAGACTTTGTATAATCTGTTATCACGACCCCATTCTGTGATCATCAGAGCAGTGAGTTTATGCAGTTTAAACGAAAACTGTAAATGCTGTAATAATATACATGGTTCTTTTCTATTTCCCAATATTTGCTTTTATTTATTGTCACAAGAATTCTGTGAGATAGGCACACATTTGACCTTAGCCAAAGAAGCAAAGAACCATATTATGTTCGGCACATTTATGAAAGAGAAGTGGACTCAAATGAATATCATTTTATAATGTGTTGGTAAGACTACACTTGAAATACTGCATGCAGTTTTAGGCGCCATGATGTAAAAAAGATGTTGAGACTCTAGAAAGAAGGCAGAGAAGAGCAACAAAGATGATTAAGGGACTGGAGGCTAAAACATTTGAAGAATGACTGCTGGAATTGGGTATGTCTAGTTTAATGAAAATGTCTATAGGTGGCTTGATAGCAGTGTTCCTATATCTCAGAAGTTGTCACAAAAGGGTAGTCAAGCTATTCTCTAAACACCTGAAGGTAGGACAAGAAGCAGTGGATGGAAACTAATCAAGAAAAGAAACAACCTAGAGTAAGGAGAAATTTCCTGACAGTTAGGACAATTAATCAGTGGAACAACTTGCCTCCAGAAGTTGTAATGCTTCAATCCTGGAAGAGATTGGATAATCATTTGTCTGAAATGATATATGGTTTCCTGCCTGAGGAGGAGGGAGTTGGACTAGAAGACCTCCAAGGTCCTTTCCAACTCTGTTATTCTGTTATTCTATGGAATTTCAACTGAACCAAGTGAAGATTTGATACAAGCTACACTATTGATATGTGATGTCAAATTATTTCATCAAAGGTTAACTTCAGCTTAATAATTAATCTGCTCAGAGTAGTGAAACACACCAAAATGAAATGTATCATGTTATTTTTTTAAAAAATCAACAGGACAACTTTGCACATCAGCAGAGAACAGACCATGGTAGACCATGAAGCTGGAGGAGTGAGGTCATGCAGACAAAATTCAAGATGGAGATGACTGATCTTTTGCCAGTATTCCTTCTTTCCCCATTCTTCCTTCATGTATAATAAGAGTAAAAACACGAACTTCCGGTTTGCGTGGCTTCGGGGCAGCAGGAATTCGCGACAGCTCGCGATTCCTGCTGTGCTAGCCGTCGAGGTACCCCCGATCCAGATGGGCCAGGGGGATATGGCTGCCCTGTAGGGACAGCTGAAGATAGAGGGGAGTCGGAAAGGGAGGTGGGGGCATCACAGACCCCCCCTTTCTCCGGGAAAACCCCTTTTTCCCAAGGCGGTGGAGCGGCGGTCAGCAATGGCCGCCACGAAGAAGCCAGCAACCGGGTAAGAACTGTGCTGGAGGAAGTGTGAAGAGTGAAAGTTCTGTCTGAGCCGGGTCAAGTAACACCTTTTAAATTGCCTGGAATTGAGCTGTTTGTTGCTGGAGGATACATTGTATCCCTAAGAAGAGCGAAAAGCGGCGGAGAAGCTGTTAAAAGGATTTTTTTTTTTTTTTTTTTTTACTCTCCCACCCCACGGAAAAAGCAGAAATATTTGGATATATTAGACATTGAAAGTGGATTGTTTTGAAAGCTAAGATAAGAGACAAAGGGATTTTTGGACATTGAAAAATGTGAGAAATTGGAAAATCTCTGCTGGAGGTATGGATTTTTGATTATTAAAATTCTCATTGCAAGTGGGAAGGGAGAAAAAAAAAATTGGGGCAGAAGCTGAAAAAGGAGGAGATTGATTAGAAGTCTTTGTGGATCCCAAAAGAAGATATATGGTAATTGGACCTCTTTGATTAAAAATTAATTCAGAAAGAGAAAGAGAAGAAGGAAGAAAAGTATTAACTTTTGGAATTTTTTTCTTTTTTTAATTGCTTTTGATTGTCTTTGATTAAAAATTCTTGTGGTTGTTTTGGAAAAAGTTTCCCTTTTCATAATGGCATCGTCTGTGGATGAACTAGAGATTGAATATCAAAAATATAAAAAAGAAGATACTTTGGGCGCTTTGTTTCAATTCTTAGAAATGGCGTTATGTTCCTTTGAAAAGTTGATTACGCAGCAGAAGGACTGGGACAAGGAAGAAGAGGAAGAAGAAGCCATTTTTGATGAACAATGGGTCCCTTCTGGAGAGGAGGACAAAAAGGATAAGAAAAAGGGGATTTTAAGAATTATAAAAACAACCAAAAGAGAGAAAAATGAGCGAAAAGATGGAGGCAAGGTTAGAAAGCAAAGGAAAAGGAGTAAGAAAAGCGAAGGGAAAAAGCAAAGCGGTAGAAAGGGCAAGGAGAAGAATAAGCAAGAGAGAAAGGGGGGGAGGAGAAGCCTTAATGTGGGGAAGCAAGACCTAAGGAAAAAAAGTTTATTTAGAGATAATGGGTGAATTCAATTTAGATTAAAAGAGGGATTCTGGAGGGTATATAAGAGTGTGTTTTTATATGTATATTTAGAATATAAAATTTATTATGTAATTTTAGAATTTTTTTTAAACAGAATCCCAAGAAAGATTGCTATATGTAGTATTTCTAAGTTAGGGTAATGAGTTATAGATGTTACTCCAATTGGTGTACAGGAGAAGTATAGTAAAAGAAAAAAAAGATGAATGGATAATTGGAAATAGAACAGACAAAGAATGTTATTGAAAATGGTAATAAGATATGGAAGGATATATATGCTATTTTTTTTGGATTTTGTGTATTGATAAAAGGCAATAAAATTTTAATTAATAAATAATTTGGATGGAAAAGAGAAGTAGGGACAAGATATGAAGTTAATATTATATGAAATATTGATATTATAATCTGGAAATGTTATGCTTTATTGGTCTATTATTATTATTTTTTCTTAGAAAAGAATTTATAAGCTGCTATGCCTTGATTTTTTGTGCATTGTTTTTATAAAACTGATAAAAATGGTTTTTATATATATATATAAAAAAGAAAATGATAATAAGATTTGGAAGGAGATATGGGTTGAATATGATGTTTGAATTTGTGTCTGTGTAAAGAGTTTTAACCCGGGAACAGACAACCTTCAGAAAAGATCTTTTAGTTTTGTTTATGTTTTGTGTTTGTATGTTTGTGTATTGTGCTTATGGTAAAACTAACAAAATTTGTTTTTTATAAAAAAAAAAAAAAGGAAAGAATCAATAAAACCTTGGAGGAATGCTAGACGAGAATAATTTATACAAGCCAGAAAGAAAAGAATATGATGACTATAAAATGGATAAATATGGAAGAGAAATGAAATTGAATAGGAGTAAAGAGAAAAAATGAGAAACTTGCTGAAAGATGTTTGTGTGTCCATATGGAGATGGGATAAATTGGAATTATGCTGTATAAAAATAATGTTTTGTTTGACTTGTAAGGATTTACAATGTTAAGAGGTTTTATGTGTTTATGTATTTAATGGTTAATGATGTGTTGTTTTATCTTTAAAATTAATAAAAATTTGTTTCAAAACAAAAAAAAAAAGAGTAAAAACACCAGCTCAATGGCTGACCCCATTTTGATTTTGTTTGGATTGTATAGATTTCATTTTGTTATGTTTTGTTTTATGTGCCACCCAGAGTTGGTCAGGAGCAATAAATAAATAAACAAACTTGTCCAAGGAATAAGAAAGAGTTGGAATCTTCTGATGTTCACACAGCAAATTAGTTACAGAGGCAAAGCTTTCATCTACACTAAGCCTTTCTTTCTTCACCTGCAAAGCCTGGATTGTTCAGGAAAAGTACAAGGTACTACTTTAGCCCTCTGGTTGCATCATTGCCCTTTACTAAAAGCAGAATGATTAATAGGCAGCCAGTTTTCAGCTACCAATATAAAGACCTAATGGCTGATACCTACTATTGAGTTAAAGGGCTATCTTCCTATCTATGAGTCAGCAAAATACTACGCCACCATGAGATAACTGTTCATATTGCCAATCTGTATACTGCCTCCTTCTGTGGGGTTGCCCTGATAGTAGTTTTGTACAACTACTTAATGATTTTGTGCATAACTGAAATAATCTCACAACCGGGATTGGTTGAGGAGTGATGATCCCATCATTTCACTCATTTTAGCTTTATATCAAAAGGGTAAAACTAGCACTGGCTGAACAATTTTATGGCTAAACAATGAGTCAGAAGCACAACGACAGCTCTGGGTATATTAGATGAGAGGCTAGAAAATGACAAAATCAATGCTTGGGAGAAAGGAGATCAGAGATAAGTTTTTCTCAAATACTGAGTAAAAAAAATGAAGTGAAGTATGTTGATTTAAATTTTCCTCAAAGAACATCTCCATTTCCATTTTTGTCCTCAAAATATATTCTTTTTCATTTAAAATTTGGGAATTTAATGTCCATTGTCTCACTTTTTTTTGGTATCTTTTCCAAATTATTGTTAATGGGTTGTGGTCCGCTCATGTATTCGCCATGATTTCTATCTTATCCACCTCGTTTCCTAATTCTCTGTTTATCCAGGCCATGTCCAGATGGGACCATGATTTGTGTGGGTTTGACTAAAAAGTGTATTCCCGTCTTTTAGGATTTATCTTCCTCCATTGATCCATCAAATTTAATTTCCGTGTTATTTCAAAAAATGTGGTTGATAATGTTTTCCTTTTCTTTTATGCCAATTTACCTATGTAATCTTTCCTCAGGTTACCACCGCATTATAATCTCCTACGACACATATATTATCATATTCTATTTCTACAGTTGTTTCATGTAGTGTCTTATAAAATTCTTTTTTATTTCATTTGGGGCATAAATTACTAACAATGTCTTTAATTTTTGTCCAATCAGTAATTTAATTATCAGGATCCTTCCATTCACATCTGTATATTTTAGTTTCGCTTCTAAACTTGTATTTATGTAAACTGCTATCCATCTTTGTTTATTTTTTGCTAGAGCAGTATATAGCTTTCCTACCCTGGGGTATTCTAAACAATCCCGGTGCTGATCTTTTATATGCACCTCCTGTAGGCAAACAATATCTATTTTTTCTTTGACCAATCTTTTAAGTATTTGTTTTCTTTTAGCTAGGGAGTTTAGCCCATTTATATTTATAGATATTAGCCAAATTTCTTTATCCATTGACTTATTGGTAATTTAGCCTCTGTCTTCTATTTATTCTAGTGTCCCTTTGTGGTCTTGTCCTTAATTCTCTTCCCTCTCTTCCTTTTTGTTCCTGTCCTTCCTTAATACTTTCTTCTTTCTCTACCTCTCTTGTCTTTTGTAGCTGATCTTCCTGTCTCCTAGGTTCTAATTCTTCCCTATTGCTACTCTCTTCTTCCTCCCATACTATTTGATCACAAAATTCTCTTGCTTTGTCCAACGTGTACACTCTGATCAGGAACTGCAAATTAACATTATCAACAGCATATAAAGAAAATCTAATCAAGATGTTTTATAGATGGCATTTGACACCGGTGAGATTGGCCAGAATATATCCAAATATGAAACCGCAATGCTGGAAATGTAAGCTCACAGATGGAACATACTATCATATGTGGTGGCAATGCCCCAAAGCTAAAAAAAATACTGGGAAAAATTGAGGAAATGGATACAAGAAATTACAGGGTATGATATTGGATTTAAACCAAAAACATTTTTATTGGAGATGATTAAAGGAAATTTAAAGAAGCATATCCAATACGTCATACAACACATAATAACAGCGGCAAGAATTGCTTATGCCTAGAGCTGGAAAGTAGATGAGATACCCTCTGAGAACAAGGTAATAAACAAATACTTGATTGTGCTGAGATGGATAGGTTTATGAGGAAACTGAAAGGTAAAGGGAGATGGTGTATATATGTTTAGAGAAGAGAAACAAGGCTTGATATGCAAAAGAATTGTAAATATATGTAACGCTTGACACAGTACTGTTAAAATGTAAATGAATATGTATTTTTGAAACAAATAAAATAAAAAATAGCAAAGAGTAACATTTATGTCTCATTATTTTATTCCAGTGAGAAAGTAACTTTTCCAAGAATAATAAGAATCCCATGGTGTTTTTATAAATAATAGGAATAATGTACTGGAGTGGTAGGCAGGAAGTAAAGGGCCCAAGTCAAGAATATGTGGTAAGTTTCAATCAAGCCAAGCAATTTAAAAGAACTTAAAACTCATCAGAATCTATGAAAAAGAAGTCCCTACAGCTAGTCATTACCAATTACAGAGGGTGATGCTCATTTCTGTTTCAAGGTCAATGAGCAAGCTCTGTCTAAAGATGTTTCCACAATCATGTGGCCAGCATGACATCACAGAGAACTGTACCCTTCCCACTGAAGTGATACCTATTTATCTACTCTTATTTACACGCTTTTGAACTTCTAGGTTGGCAGGATCTGGGAAAAGTAATGGGAGATCACCCTGATGCATGATGCTTGAGTCTTGAACCTGGGCTGCCAGCTTTTCTAGCTGACCAGCCCAGCATCTTAACTGCTTAGCCATCATGTCCCCTATGAGAAAGGAATCTGAAAAAAGGATGTATATATACAAAGTATATATATATCCTCCTCCCTATAGTTCAAAATGAAAAATTCAGAAGTTGAGGGGAGATGTGGAGAAAACCTGCTATCCAGCAAAAAAAAGGAAAAAGTCTCTAAAACCATCCATTCACCTCCACCTGCCGAGCTTTTCTTTAATCAGAAAGTGAGATATTAAACTGAAAAGGCATAAAAGAAAGGCAGATGACAAGCCCAATTTGTCCTTAAAAAGAAATCACTTGTTCTTGATACATATGGCAGTGACGGTATGTAAAGTATTGCTGGGTTTAGGAGAGTATCATGCTGATCTTGGAAATTTCTATCAAGACTTCAAATGCTGATAGGTAAACCGAAGAAATAAAGTTCTACAACAGGAATGCTTTCCTTCATTTTGGATGGCTGGATGGATAGAATCTGTGAGAGATACCTTGGGAATGAGGGAATGGAGAAAACCAGGGTAAGAAGACTGATAAAAGTTTATGTATAAAACAAGCTCCATCCCTTTGTTTACATGCGTCACTATATGACATGCAGAAATATCAAAGGGGTGGAATTTGTGGCATGATGCAATCTCATTATTTTAGTCCTATTACAATATCATGGAAAATAGTGCTAAAAATAGATCGTGGCAGGGCACATTTGAGCCATGGTTAGGGTATGTCTGTATGGATTCTTTTTTTTTCTCCCAATATGGTTTCAAAATCTTTTCTAGAGAATCTATGGTCTTCCATTGTGCAACAATTTAGAAATGTTAAAAATTTAGAAATAGCATTGCTATTGAGTGACCTCCTGTGGTAGAGACATAAATGTACTATCTGATGTGTAGTACATATTTTCCAAAGACCAAAGTGTGGAACTTGAAATGTAATAGAAATGAATAACAGGACAGAGTAGATGAAACCCATTCAATAAGATGCTTTTAACAGACATTTATAATTTCTATCTAAAGCATACTCTTCATCCCTTTTCCATACTCAATAAGATATTTTCTTCAGCAGGGGAAGAAAAATTAAAAATGTTTTAAAAAGCCATCAGCAAAGGCATGAAAATCCCATTCTAACAGTTTAATTAGAATTGATATTTCATTCAGCTTTTATGTATATACAAACTTTAATTGCAAAACAATATTCTTAATATTTTAGATTTTTAAAATGCAAACAATAACCATGACATTCAAATTTTTTCTAATCACAGCATTCAAAAAACCCCAGCATAAAATGGCTATTTTACTTAAAATTAGAAGATGAATAGGAACCTAAAGGACAGAAGGCTACAGTCTTACACTACTTCCAAAAATCATAGACACAAAGGAACTTTTCACAAGTTCTTTGTACATATTAGCTCATAAAAATGTGAAAAGTATAAAACAGTTATTTGTGTTTGTTTTTATGTTAGTCTTTTAATGGCCAACTGTCCAGCAATTGCTTGTTTCCTACAATTTTCAAACCAAGACCTGCCTTCAACTTATGTTCACAAAAAAGAATTCCATGGCCATATAAATTACAGTGGATTATATTGTTCATTTTGGGGCTTGGCAAAGTAATTCCAGGAGCCTGCCTTAATATGACCATTAGAAAAGCCAGTAAAAGAAAATGTGTTTTTCTGTTTTGGGGGGAAGGACAAAAAATTCTGTTGCTCTTAGAAACAGACTTTTTCATATAAAAGTTACGCCTACCTCTTATGGTTCTTATTTTTCCTCATGGTTCTTATTTTTCCTGTTCATTTACCTTGTCTATAAATTGCAGAGGCCACCTGCGCATTGCATTTTTGAAGAGGAGTCCCATGGGGGGCATTAATATAGCAGGTCTTGTAAAGCACAAATCCTTAAATGTAATATCTGTTGTTGTTGTTGTTGTTATCATCCTCCTTTTTCCATTTGAATATAATTACTTCTTAACTGAAATCACTGTTTTTGCTACACTCTCGGCTTCTTTCCATTTTCTTTACATAGAGTCAGTCTTCAGCTTTATTGGAGGAAGCAAGGCTAGTGCTGCAAAGACAGCTACAATTTCTGCTTCGCTTACATTTTAGCTTATTGATATAAAAATATAGAAATATTCTTCCTAAACTATAATTTTGCAACTGATCCTGTGAATTAACAATGTCATAAGTTGTGAGTACAGTACTGAATATTTAATTGCACTGGGACACTTTTGATATCTAATACTTTTTCAAATTTGGGGTGTTTTTTTTTTTTGTTGTTGTTGTTTATTTGTTTTTACCATTCGGATGGTTTGAATTTTCTAAGTGCCAATAAAATATAACACAAAATGGCTTGAATGTTCCATGTTTTATCAGCACAAAAGTCAGAATTAGTTGAAGATTCCAGACACAGCAAACAACAGAAAATCAGGGCCAGCTTCTAAGTCAGAGGTGGTATTCATAAGGTTCTGATCAGTTCTGGAGAACCGGTAGAGGAAATTTTGAGCAGTTCAGAGAACCGGCAAATACTACCTCTGACTGGACGTTTTACAGTATCCTTTCCCTGTCACGCCCACCAAGCCATTCCCACAGAACCGGTCGTAAAAAAATTTAAGCCCACCACTGTTCTAAGTCCTTTTTTGACTTAGGACCATAATTGAGCCCAAAATTTATGTTGCTAAATGAGACAGTTGTTAAGTGAATTTTTCCCCAGTTTACAACCTCTCTTGCCACAGTTGTTAAGTGAATCACTCGGTTGTTAAGTTGGTA